>JAEIGQ010000011.1:1633750-2892500 GCA_018904275.1 Lordiphosa clarofinis
CATTA
Source organism: Lordiphosa clarofinis (assembly GCA_018904275.1). Classification (NCBI taxonomy): domain Eukaryota; kingdom Metazoa; phylum Arthropoda; class Insecta; order Diptera; family Drosophilidae; genus Lordiphosa; species Lordiphosa clarofinis. Next base: position 1,633,756 of record JAEIGQ010000011.1, read on the forward strand.
AAATCCCTAATTGATGGTTTAACGTTTTAAGGTTTAAGGGCAAACAAAATGGTTTTGTAATCACATTTTACCACATTTATCTGTGGAGTCATTAGCAGCTGGACTTAAATGATATATGAATTTTATTTGGGCCCGAAGCTTTAATTAAATAAAAATAGTTTTATTCAAGTGTTTATATAAGATTTTTGTAAATCGACAGATTCTTTGAACATTACCGGCAACCGTGTTCGAGAATAAGCCACCCAAATGAGCCACAGATCCTTGATTCCAAAGAGTTGGGAACAATTCACTAAAGCAATTAATTTGACACTGATAATTAAGGCAGTAATCCCCTGAAATGCTGGTAAGGTGAGGTCCGAAGGTCTTATGTCTTCGATCATTACATTGAATGTACACCAAATCAAATTTTCGAACTTAATGATGAAGCGATTTTGACGTTAAATTGTACGATTTTTGTGAAAATACATTGTGCTCATATATAAATTCGAACCGTTTTCCCAAACCGAAAGGTTCCCATCCTGATAAAGTTGCGTGAGGTTTTTAAAATTTATGATTCGGAAAGGTCATATATGTGGATCGACTTGCAGCCTTATTGGTAATAGATAATGCTTAAGCAGTGTTGCGGTACCGACTTTGCCTTGTCAATATAACTTTAAGATAATAATAAAAAATACAGGAAAATTATCCATCTATGTATTCAGATTTTCGCCCACAGCCCAAACCCCTAAAGGGTGCAATATACCTTTGGACATTTTTTTTCGATTTTAATTTATTTGCTTAAATTTTCAATTACGGTCTTCAAAACAGTCTGTTAAACTTTCAAGATATATAGTCAAATAAAAAGTATAGTCAGATATGTATAGTCAATAGTCTCTGTTAAGTCAATGTTAAGTCAGCGTTAAGTCACTCTCATCATCGCGCTTCTTACACCCACAAGAACAACCCAACTGCTGCTAAGGAAAATGGTAAAAGCGGAAGACTTTGAAAATGCAAGATGCAAAGACAAGGAGTAAGTATAAGAATCCGTCGCAAAGACAAAATTTGTCTAGTCTTAGTCCCCCAGCCGACCAATTATTTCGAAACCAAAAATTTAAGAGTAACTATTGACCGAATTTCAAATACCCACCATTCTGGCCGGAACTAGGATATTTGGAATCGGTCAATGCTTTCAATTTTTGGCTTTTGGTGCGTGCACTTTAGTTAGTTAAATTATTAGTTTTTTTTAACCAATGGACTAGAATGCTAGAAAAACTGTGAGAGAACTAAAAGGTTTTTTTTTTTTTTTTTGGAAAACAAGCCAAACTTGTTTTCTGTATGTTCAAATTGGATCGGTTAAATATTAAAAGTGCGGAGAGCAGTCAATTTTTTAAGATCACTCAGTTTTAGTAAACACAATTTCAGAAAAGCAAAATAAGAAGTTTTTAAATAAAAACATGGCAAGAATGAGAAGTAAAGTCTATCTCCGTCTGGGCTGAATTAGTTATGACCTTGTAAATGCTGATTTAGAAATAAGTACATATTAGAGATTAAGAACACGAAGACTAAAAGCAAATACTATATTTTTTTAAGAACAATAAAATTGAAAACAATGAAGAAGCTAAAAAAGGATTTCATGGGAAAATCAACTTAAGCAACGAGCTCGAATCGATTTGGCAGTTGCAGCAGTTCCAGGTTCCACAAGTGTCAGTAGATCGAGCTTTTTCCTCATTATACCCTTGCAAAGGGTATTATAATTTTGCCCAGAAGTTTGCAACGCATAGAAATATTCATTTCCGACCACATAAACTATATATATTCTTGATCAGGGCGACGAGCTGAGTCGATTGAGCTTTGTCCGTCCGTCTGTCTGTCCGTCTGTCTGTCTGTCCGTCTGTCCGTCTGTCTGTCTGTCCGTCTGTCTGTTTCTACGCAAACTAGTCTCTCAGTTTTAAAGCTATTGAGCTGAAACTTTGCACAGAGTCTTCTTTTTACTGCACACTGCTAATATATCGGAACCGACCGGATCGGATGACTATATCTTACAGCTGCCATAGGAACTATCGGTCGAAAAGTGGGTTTTTGTGAGAAAACTTTTTTGTTTTTAATGTAAACGCCTTCCGCTTCGACAATTATTAGTTTTATACGCTTTTACACAGATTTGGAAGTTTTGGTCAAAATCGGATGACTATATCTTATAGCTGCCATAGGAACTATCGGTCGAAAAGTGGGTTTTTGTAAGGAAACTTTTTTGTTTTTAATGTAAACGCCTTCCGCTTCGACAATTATTAGTTTTATACGCTTTTACACAGATTTGGAAGTTTTGGTCAAAATCGGATGACTATATCTTATAGCTGCCATAGGAACTATCGGTCGAAAAGTGGGTTTTATGTAGAAAAATTGTTTGTTTTAATGCTGACGTTCGTAAACTCTGATGTATTAAGACATTTGCAAGGGTATAAAAACTTCGGCAAAGACGAAGTTAGCTTGGCCTTCTCGTTTTTAAAATGCAAAATTAATTTTTTCTCACTAAGGGCCGATTTCACATCTTCTACATAGAGCTATTTGTCACATAAACTAACAAATAGCAGTGTAAAATCGATGACTATCTGACACATAACAGCCATCTGGGAGAACAGAAATCGGCCCTTAAGAGATTTATAAGATTATGTGACAGATAGCACTATATAGACGATGTGAAATCGGCCCTAATTTTGTGTGTGAAGTGCCAAACCGTCAAAGTTTCTAAATAATATCAAGTGACAGGAGATGGTCTCGTCAATTCATATGTAATGTTGAAGGACTTAAGAATTCGGTCAAATTCGGTAATTCGGATTTTGAATTTGAAAGTCGAATAATAACACAGTCGGTTTTTGGAAGCGAAAACAATTAACATTTCCGATTTCGCATGATTTGATCGAAATCGAAAACGGGAACAGACCTGCATATGCTAATGAATAATTTGAATACTTAAATTAAAAATATGTTTCTTTGTTTTATTAAATGAATAAAATGCAAACCGAACTGAACCGTAAGTGCGGTGCAGTAATCCCCAAAAACCATGCAATGAACCGAACTAGTTCTAATTTCCGAGCGGTTTGCATCCCTGTTCCAAGCAGATTTGAAAAAATTGTTTCAAATCGGGTGTCTATTTAGCTGCCATAGGAACGAAAAAGGGGTCTTAGTAACAAAAATAGAGGCAAGCTAACTTCGTCTCGACCGAAGTTTATATACCCTTGAAGCTTGATATATGCCTGACAGTTTGCATGGCAGCTATACTATATAGTGTTCCGATTTCGACAAATCTTGTTGAAATTATGTAAAATCATTGAAAACTTATAAATATGAGCGTTGGGAGCGATATCATTGCAAACAAAAAAGTTTTTCTCACAAGACTTATTTTCCAGACCTAACTTTTGTATGGCAGCTATACTCTATAGTAGTCCGATTTGAAAAAGTTTTGGTGAAATTATGTAAAATCATTGAAAACCTATAAATACGAGCGTTGGGAGCGATAACATTGAAAACAAAAAAGTTTTTCTCACTAGGACTATTTTTCAGACCTAACTTTTGTATGGCAGCTATACTATATAGTTGTTCGATTTCGACAAGGCTTGGTGAAATTATGTGAAATCATTAAAAACTTATAAATACGAGCGTTGGGAGCGATAGCATTGAAAACAAAAAAGTTTTTCTCACTAAAACTAGTTTTTCAACCGATCGTTCCTATGGCAGCTATATGCTATAGTCATCCGATCCGGCCGGTTCCGACAAATGTGCAGCGTATTTATACCAAAAGACTTCGTGCAAAGTTTGGTTAAGATAGCTTTAAAACTGACGGAGGAGATAGCATAGAAACAGACGGACGGACAGACGGACGGACAGACGGACAGACGGACATGGCTATATCAACTCAGCTCGTCATGCCGATCAAGAATATATATACTTTATGTGGTCGGAGATGCTTCCTTCTATGCGTTACAAACATCTGGACAATTTTAATATACCCTCTCCAAGGGTATAAAAACTTTTTATCGTTTTAAACTCGGTAAATGTTAATTTTATATGCTTTCAAACGTATTCGAGAAATTTGGTCCAAATCAGATGACAATCTGTAGGAAAATGGGTTTAAGTTAGAAAACATTTTTATACCCTTGGAGAGGGTATATTAAAATTGTCCGGATGTTTGTAACGCAGAGAAGGAAGCATCTCCGACCACATAAAGTATATATATTCTTGATCAGCATGACGAGCTGAGTTGATATAGCCATGTCCGTCTGTTCGTCCGTCCGTCTGTCTGTTTCTATCTCCTCCGTCAGTTTTAAAGCTATCTTAACCAAACTTTGCACGAAGTCTTTTGGTACAAATACGCTGCACATTTGTCGGAACCGGCGGGATCGGATGACTATAGCATATAGCTGCCATAGGAACGATCGGTCGAAAAACTTGTTTTAGTGAGAAAAACTTTTTTGTTTTCAGTGCTATCGCTCCCAACGCTCGTATTTATACGTTTTTAATGATTTTACATAATTTTATCAAGGCTTGTCGAAATCGGACAACTATATAGTATAGCTGCCATACAAAAGTTAGGTTTGAAAAAAAGTCGGTGAGAAAAACTTTTTTGTTTTCAATGCTATCGCTCCCAACGCTCGTATTTATAAGTTTTCAATAATTTTACATAATTTCATTAAGCCTTGTCAAAATCGGACAACTATATAGTATAGCTGCCATACACACTGTCGGGCATATATCAAGCTCCAAGGGTATATAAACTTCGGTCGAGCCGAAGTTAGCTGGCCTCTATTTTTAATTTTAAATTTAAATACTAGCGTTCTTAAACTTTGCTATTTCAAAACCAGCAATTGCAAGGGTTTGTCAACTTCCGCTCTTCTCGTTTTTTATTTTTTCTTAACATCATTTAAATGACATTTAATTCTACAAATTCTTTAAACAAAATATATTAATTTAACATGACAATGACGATTTCTTTTTGAAGTAATTTAAATCTCACTTTAATTTCAATTCAATTCAATTCGTGTGCTTATCGATTGTCTGTTGTCATTCTGACAGCCGTATTCAATCAAATTCATTGAAATGAGTGTCAAAACTCATTCATTTATGTATATTGAGCATGAAGTCTTCATTTGCTGAGTGCAATCATGCGGCCCTCCATAAAAATAAAAATAAATATATTGAAAAAAATTAAATTTAGCTGGAATATGTTCATTAAATCACCCATAAATATAAATGTAGAAAGGTTGTCCCCGTAATTTGATATTAAACTTTTATAGTTTATAAAGCTCAGGTTCACATTTGAAATATACTTGCAAAATTTGCTTATTAGCTTAATGTTTCAATTTTTACAAAAACTACGCTTTAACCACAAATCTATCTTCAAATTGTTGGATTTATTTTAACATCCGAGTGAGGGAAATGTACAACTTCCAATTTTATCAAAATCGGAAACGGCAACAGACTAATTAAAATTTTTTAAATTTAAAAAGAATTTCTGATTAAAATTATTCATAACATCGGAAACGACCGCAGACCCGTTTCTTCATGTATATTTTGTAAATATGAAAAGAATTTCAAATTAAAAAGATTTAAAAAACCATTTCCATATTTTGTTTCTTATCTTAATTTTGGTTCGATATGTTAACCGATTTTTAAATTGTGTTCTTTTGTGTCAAGCGGAATCTAAATGTGCCACTTATGTGTGTGTGTGTGTGTGTGTGTGTGTGTGTGGTCGTAGGCACATGTATTACTAAACGTTTCCAAGTCAAAAGCTTCCCACATTAATTAATAACAAAGAGCATTGAACGTTTAGCTAATTATAAATTCACTTTCAAAATCACAGAACAGAAAAAAAATCACAAACTAAGTATACAATAAACCCATAAACTTTCATTGAGGCATCGTTGTGACAATTGCCGTGGAGAGCGGGGGAGGGGGAAGACCTGTCACTGACAAGTGCTAATGAACCACAACAAAAGCAAAAGCATTTCGTAATAATTGAGCCAGACAGAGATAGAGATACTTAGATATAAAGGCAGGTGTGTGTTTGTTTGTGTGTCTCTTTCACACTGTGTGAATATGCTAAAATATGCTAAACGATTTTTTCTACTCGTAACCCGCTTGTTATTCTCGTTCTCCCCTCGTCCCTCCCCGGCCCAACCCACACTCGCACGCCCTCCACACGGCTCATTTAGGCAACGAAACTCGTATTGAGGTAGTCTTGAATAATTTTTGTTTGCTGTGAGATAAGAAAAAAACGAAAAAAGCAACAAATGTGCAGAATAGTTTTACTACAAAATTGTATAAATTTATTTCTGCTAAGATTTATTGAAAGACATGAAGAGTAGATTTGTTTAAAGCGGTTGACAGTTTTTTTTTTTAGATTTATTTGTTTCTTGACGTGTGAAATGTTTACAAATCTTTTTTTTAATGGTGCGAAATTTCTTCATTTTTTCGGAGGGGTAATAAATAGATTAGAAAGTGGGTTAGGTACACTAAGGAAAGTAGATAAAAACGAGAAAGGCAAGGCTAACTTCGTCCGTGCCGAAGTTTTTATACACTTGAAATCGCTTGTCTCAACGGTTAGCGACTTCGACCAAACTTCGCAGATCAGCTTAAAACATTTAATATTACCCATGACCGTGATTGAGAGCGGTAATATTGAGAAAAAACCTGTTTTTCTCAATAAATCCCATTTTTCGACCGATCATTTGTATGGCAGCTACAAGAAGTAGTCATCCGATCCGGTCGGTTCCGACATATTAGCAGCGTGCAGACAAAAGAAGACTCTGTGCAAAATTCCAGCTCGCTAGCTTCAAAACTGAGGGACTAGTTCGCGTAGAAACAGACAGACGGACAGACGGACGGACGGACAGACGGACGGACAAAGCTTAATCGACTCAGCTCGTCACGCTGATCAAGAATATATATACTTTATGTGGTCGGAGATGATTCCTTCTATGCGTTGCAAACTTCTGGGCAAAATTATAATACACTTTTCAAGTGTATAAAAAGATGTTTTTAAATTTGGGAATGAATATTGTTCCTTAATTTTTACTTTACAATGGGTAGCCCTGATTAGTACATAAGTAAACACCAGAAAGAATCATATTCTTTATTTCGTTTAAGAAAAATCTAACACTTACGATCAATTATATATACTACGTTTATACGCACAAAATTTATTGTGATTAAGGTCTTCAAAAGTATGCTATGCTTTTAAAAAGACTTAATTGAGAATAATCTTTATTCTTTTTTGGCTAAACACTTAATTATGTTTTATACCTTTAACTGGTCCGACAGTTTGGGTGAATATTCCGCGTAGACTCAATAATCTTTAGTTCAGCAATCAATCGCAAAACGTATTTCGAAATGGAGATCGTAAATGGTGGAAGTCAAGAGTGGATCCTTAAAGCAAAAATCCCAAGTGATTTGTTTTAAATTTGAAAACAACAATAAACAAAATTCAGAATATGAAAAGTGGATCGTTTATGCCCAAGTGCATAGCCATGGGATAACTCTGTTCCCAAATAACACATTTAGGTTCTAAAATTTCACGTTTTCAATTATGTCGCACAAATCGTGTTGGCAGAGGAGGAAGAAACGGATGCAGGGAGGAGACACCAGCGGCTCTGTTGCCCTTTTTCCAGAAATGGGGAAATAAAGAAATATTTGCTAGCGATATGCGTATTCTTCTATACTTTAAACTAGCACCTCTAGGAGACCAGAGTCCCTCAGGTACCAATTTGAAAAGCACAGCACTCTCATTTGTCTCTTTGGATTGCGGAAGCTGCAAAGCGCTACACCCTCTCCAGACGCAATACGAATCTAGTGAGGAGCAGGATCAATATAAATGTAATACATTTTCATTATTTAATTGTTTTAATTTCATAAAACTTAGGATTAATGTGGCGACTCTTTATCGGCATAGGCTCTTTCAGCACTGCGGAGTTTCTCCATGCTTCAAAATGCTTCTTATTGATGAGGTCCCAAATAATTACCCTCGGCTCTATAAGCGCAATTTTTCCTCATGGAAGCGCTTTAACCCATTTTTACGCTCAAGACTGCCAGGGTTCTGGGCTTGCTGACATAAACTTTGGACTTCAAATAATCCAAAGAAATCTAGAAGGTCTAGAATCGAAAAAACCGAAAAGTACCTAAACATTGTATTAGAGGTGGGCGCGGGCCGGGCTTTTTTTCGTGGCCCGCGGGCTTACACAGGCCCGGAGCGGGCCCGGGCCTTAAAATTAAGATTCGTGCGGGCTTCGTGCGGGCCCGGGCCTTAGCATATTGTGAAATTGATAAAACTTTGCAATATTTGCAAATATTTGCATTGTGGTCAAAAAAATTATGTAAACTTTGCAGAGCTAGCACACTTGATTCCCAAATAATAACTGAGTTTAAAACAATGACCCTAAGCGCATTAAAAAAAGGTTTCTTCCGGCAATCGCTCATTTGGTTGGGCTTTTCTTGAACCCTCCTTATAGAGAGATGAATTTCCTCTCAGAGGAAAAAAGAGATAATGTGTTAGCTACGGTAAAAGCAATGCTCTCCGAATTTATAGGGGATCATGAATATAGTAGCGTTGATAATATAACTAATAACATAGACCCAAATAATTCCGAAATTGGAATGTTTGCTGAATTTTTAGACTTAAGTTATATAAAAAAACGAAAAGTTGAGAAAAACGCTATCGACATAGAGCTTGACAAATATTTGGCCTATCCAGCAGCTCCTGGCACACATATTTTAGAATTCTGGAAAAGTGCAAGGGACTTAAAATACCTTCCCAAATAAGCTCGGACCATTCTGGCTATTCCCGCCAGTTCGTCTACGAGCGAAAGGCTTTTTTCAACATCGGGCCATGTTTTAAATGAAAAACGCACTAGGCTAAAATGCTCAAATTTAGAAAAAATTAAGTTTCGTGCCGGGCCGGGCCGGGCCCGGGCCTTGGTGAAAAAGTTTCGTGTTGGGCCGGGCCGGGCCTCTCAAAAAAGAGTTCGTGTTCGTGCGGGCCCGGGCCTCAAAATACAGGCCCGCGCCCACCTCTACATTGTATATTTATAAATTTCCGTAGCTTCCGCTCATTTTGTCATCGCTATATTAAGAGCTGCCACCTGCGTCAATGAAGCAGTGCGCGAGAGAGTGTTATCTCCAAATTCAAAATTCCAAGAAAGCTACACAAAAGTAATGGGTGGAAAATCCCGGTCGAAACGTGTAGAAATCCTACATTTTCGTGTAGCTTTTAAATTTTTTTATACCCGTTACTCGTAGAGTAAAAAGGGTATACTAAAGTCGTGCAAATGTATGTAACAGGCAGAAGGAATCATTTCCGACCATATAAAGTATATATATTCTTGATCAGCATCAACAGCCGAGTCGATATAGACTTGTCCGTCTGTCCGTCCGTCTGTCTGTATGAACACCTAGATCTCAGAGATGGTAAAAGATAGAGGTTTGACATGTATGGGACAAATGCTTCTTTCATCTGCACGCAGATCAAGATCAAGCACGCAGCCACGCCCCCTCCCGCCCCCGCAATTCGGAAAAAACGTTTTATCTCCTACAGTTTTATATAATATAATATAAGAATTCAGTACTAATGCAGAGCTAAATTTTTCGTTTAGTATTTCCACACGCGCGTGTAGCATTTCAATATCCAAACGTCAATGTAGAAAACCTAAACGTCCGTGTGGTAATCAGATTGCTGCATGAAAAATGTAGAATTATGTAAATTATAAATGTCGTGTAGTCTTGGGATTTGCCCACGCAGCATTTAACTTTTTTACATTTGCATTCAGATTTTTAACTCCTACACGTCGCGTATAGCTTTTCCACACGTCCCGTGTGGCTTTCTGAATTCTACACGCAGCGTGTAGAGCCTGAGATAGTGACAACAGATATTGATTCTGAAGTCTGTGCACTTATGTTTCTGTGTGGAAGACTGAAACGAAAACAGCAATGAAAGTATGTAATACATACTACATATATATATCCCTTTTATAGGTCGATCATGACACTATCCCACGTCGACTTGATACAAAAGCTTGTTTGTAATACCCGTTACTTGTAAAGTAAAAAGGGTATACTAAAGTCGTGCAAATGTATGAATGTATGAAACAGGCAGAAAGAATCATTTCCGACCATTTAAATGATAAAGATCGGATGAACGGCTCTCAAGTTATGAGCAAAAAAGTGAACCAAGCCCCCCAGACGTTTCGGTACGTACCAGAACCGGAACCGGAACCACAATTTGATTCGGTTTGATTTCCTGGTTGTGTCGTAGCATTAATCATGACCCTTTAACTCTCGATTGATTCAAAAAGGTTTTTGGTGAACTGATGAAGGGTTTCCATTGGCAAAACAGCGCGCTTTGGTGACTAAATGTCGTAAATACGCTTGGACTGACGCTTTGAGTGCGAGCTTTCATAAGACGATCTGAAAGTAAAGGAAAAGTACATGTTTTGCCAGATGCCAAAGGTTTGAACGGCTGAAACTGTAGATCTGGGATCTTCAGCTCGGTTTTCCGAGAGCTGAGTTCAACTTACTTGTTCATCGAGCTTTGTAGATAACAAAGGTCTCAGCACTGTAGCAAATTTTTCGGCTTAGGATATAAGCTTAGATAGATAAGGATTGAATATAGTGATCCGAATTAATCTTGTTCTTAGACATCGGTCTTGCTTGAAGTATAATTCAGTTTAAACCTAATCCAAAACTGACGCTTTCATACACCTACAAATATTTGGAGTACTAAACTTCGAATTTGTCAGTTGAATGGTAGGAACTCTTAAGGCTTTTCATAGTCTAAGGACTGTGTGTTAGCTAGTTGCCTTGAAAGTAATTCAGAGCGGAATATGGTGTTTAACGCTTCCGTTGGTGTCGTTAGTTAATCGCAACTTATACCTTCATCCGCTCGATTATGCCATTTCTTCCTACTAATTCCAAAATGGTCGTAAATTGTAATTAAAATGGAATGCAAATAATGATTGCCCTGATGCATACAAGCCATAAGATAATGCTACCCACTTAAGGTTTTATAATCCAGCTAATAATTTTCTATTACTCTGTCCAACTCTTTGAACACAGCCGTTCCGGTTCCTTTCCGAAATGTTTAGCAATTGAAATTCATATAAATAAAAGATAAGTTGAGCAAAAAGCAGAACAACAACCGTTTGCATTTCCGGTTAATAAAATATATAGAAATGCGTTAGGCGCCCCGTTAATGGCCACAGAGGCAGCTATACTGAGTGCCCCTTGGGTGCTGTTCTTATAAATATGCACAAGCTGCCCCCTCCCCTCTTCAAAAGGGAGTCCATGGCGGGATGAGAAAAATAAAATGAAATCAAATGAAATTAGATAGCCAAGAATAACGACAAACTGAACTCAAATTAATTAAAGCAGAAAATTTTTAACATGTTTCCATGTGAGGCATTTGGCTTCCTAGTTGCCTCGCTTGCCGTCTCCTCGTCTCCCCCTAGTCCAGGGTTTGCCTGGCTAATTATTCATTCATGACATGTTGAATGCACACACTAGCCAAGGAGCAGGGGTGGGGGGACATGCATGCACTCACAGCGCTTTTTTTGTCTCTGCTTTCCGCTTGTGTGTGTGTGTGCGTGTGTGCTAAAGCTAAAGTATCTGACAGATACGCATGCACACACGTAGATCCAGTAGCTGAGGACCGTTGCGACTTGGGCTGTAAAGAGCATTAAAGCGTCAACGTGTTCACGTACATCAGCCGGGGCCAGACAAAAGCCCAACTGCAAACGGGTTGTGGCCAGAGAGCAGAAGGAACATCGACCCGGCCACTCCCCTCCGCAGCGCTCCACACTGAAGGCAACCTGCTAATAGCTTGTTTTGCCGTCGCTACAAATTAACTTTGGCTCTGGGTTGCATTTTTGAGTTGCGCTGCTGGAAATTACACTATTTTTCACTTGGCCAGACCAAACGCTGCACATGCACAGTGGGTGAAACACGGGAAAATCCCACGATTTTGTGCTTAAATCTTAAGCCCTGGCCAAATGCCTTTCGAGCCACTGTTCGGCCATTGTGGCCGCCGTGTGAAATATGCACAGAGCACAAAAAACGGATGTGGATGACGCCTCTCGCTTTGGTTTTTCGTGCTGAGAAAAACTCCAACTCTGGCACTCTCTCCGTCTCTTTCACACAATCGCGCCCAGGAAATATTGCAACAGGAAGCGGCTGACTGCGAGGCAGGCGACAAAAACTGTCTTCCTTTTGCTCCGCTTGTCCTCTGTCCACAGGATAAGAGCGCTTAAAGTCGCACATTTAGTGACAGTTTTGTTGGATTTGCATGGCAACGACGACGCCGACGACTACGACTACGACGTTGACATGGCAGAGTTGTCATGATTAATGCGTAGCCAGAGCCATAGCCAAAGCCAAAGCCGAGACTACAGATTGAAGCAGAAGCAGATTTTAGAGCTGCCATGATGGCTTTTCGCGGGTTTCATAGCCATGGAATGTGGGTCAACATAGTGAGTTTTTGTGCGAAAGGAAACTAGCAGCGCGTGATGATGAGTTTCTTATCCGCAAATCAGCAGGATGATGTGAAAGGAAAACGAGTTGATTTTGTGTGGAAATATCCGTGAGAAGTCATTTAAATTTGTACATTAAAAGCTTTAAGTCTTTGGTGTAAGTCGTAAATGTGTTTGTACAAATTTTCCAAATGAATCTGCGGTTGTCTGATTAGCAGTTCCCAATAATTGTAAACGCTGTGCCATGAAGTCGATCCTAACCGCAATTGGGCCTCTACAGCCCCAAGGGAGAAGACTAGCTTTCCAGCAATCGTAGGGAAGCAGACGTAGAGAACCGAAGAAGGAAGAAACGAAAGAAGGAGATAAGCAGGAAGAAGGAAAAACAGAAGAAAAAGGAAGGAGATAGAAGGAGAGAAGAATGAAAACGGAGGAAGGTAGTAGAAAGACGGAAGATGAAAGGATGAAAGTAGAAATAAGAAGGTATATGATATTAAGAAGGTAGAAAGAGAAAGAAGGTAGACGGAGTAAGGTAGAAGGAAGACGGAAGAAGGAAGTGGGTTGAAGGAATTAAGAAGGTAAAAGGAAATATGGAGGAAGAAGGAAAGAATGGGGAAAAAAGGAAGGAGGGGAATGTAGGAGATAGAAGAAGAGAGGACTGAAGACGGAGAAAGGTAGAAGCAAAAAGGAAGAAGGAATTAGGTAGATGAAATTAAGATGGTGGAAGAAAGAATGTATTTGGAATTAAGACGGTAGAAGGAGAAAGAAGGAATACGTTGGAAGAAAGAGTGAAGTAGGTTGAAGGAATAGAAAAGGTAGATGTAAGGAAGGAGGAAGAAATAAGGAAGGAAGGAAGAAAGAACGGAAAGAATGAGTAAGAAAGATAGAGGAAAGAATCAAGAAGGAAGGAAGGAGCAAGGAAGTAAGGACGGAAGAAAGAAGAAAGGGAATAGGAAAGGCGGTAGGAGGAAGAAATGAAGGCACAAGTAAGGAGGAAGAAAAGACGATAGAATGAAGTAGGTTGAAGGAATAGAGAATAAGGAAGGAAGAACAAGGAAATGAAGGAACAAGTAAGGAGGAAGAAAAGACGGTAGAATGAAGTAGGTTGAAGGAATAAAGAAGGTAGGAAGGAGGGAGAAAAGAGGAAGAAAGGAAGAAGGAAGAAAGAACGTAGGAAAGAATGGGGAAGGAAGATGGAGGAAAGAAGCAAGGAGGAAGTAAGGAGCAAGGAAGGAAGGACGAAAGGAAGAAGAAAGGGAATGAGAAAGGCGGAAGGAGGAAGAAATGAAAGAACAAGTAAGGAGGAATAAAGGAAGGAAGCAGTGAGGAAAAAATACGGAATTCCATGAGAAAAGGAGGAAGAAAAGGAGAAAGAAAGTATAAAGGATAAAGAAAGAAGCAGGATGATAGGAAGGAAAGATAGAGAAAGTAAAATAAAAGGATAATAAAATGCAGGAGAAATAGAGAAGGAAGGAGGAATGGAGAAGCAATGAGCAATAAATAGGGAAAGATGAAAATTAACGAATGAGTAATGTTTTCGTGTAAAAACATGGATTTAATTTTAAATTTATTTTTGTTACTTATGTTCTTAAAGAACTATTGAGCGTTTACCTTACATCCACTTTCCCTTTATTTATAGTAGCTGACCAAACACCCCATCTCTATTGGATACGCATTTACCTCTACATAGATACAAATATTGCTTGTTTACTCAATTTGCAAACCCTTTTCCGATTATTGCCCATGGGCCAAAATCTGAGTTTGCTTTGAGCTTCCTTCCGCCATTTGATTTTGTTGATATTTGATAAGGCCGCAAGCATTTCGATCCACTTAATGTTATTATAATGATGATGGCCAATGGCCAATTGCATCTAGCTATCAAGTCTTCTCCCTGCACATTTTTCGTTTTAATTAAAAACTGAGCACAAATTGTTAAAGTGCGCTCTCTCAACACGTTCAATGAACTTTGTGTTGTTTTTTTTTGATTAATGAAAAATCCGCTGTATGATAAACACATACGGAATACAGTTGCCAACTGATTAGCATTTTTGTCGTCGCTTTGTATTAATAAAAAGAATTTTTATATAATAAAAAAAAAAGTACTCGCGTCAGGCGAAATGCAATTTAAATTTTAATGTGCTGCCTTTTAGTAAAAAAGAATTTTCTGCACACATGGCAAAAAAGTGCTACGAGGGCAGGGGGAAGTGCTTCGGCAATTGCATGCAATTTCAGTCTCACTGTTGCCCTGCAGCCAAACATGGTTGGTGCCGTGCCCCGCTCCGCCTTGACTCCGGCTCACGCACTGTAGCAATGCATTTTTTTAACATTTAATTTACGAGTTTTTTTCTTGTTGCTGTTGTTTGGGGCTGGCAAATGTCAAAAGTTAGCACGGTATGTAACTCATTAAAGTATCGGAGCAGTAGAGATTTGTTTAATCAATGCCAGATAATCTAACAGAGCCAACACTTTTAGTAGTGTAATGAGACACGAAGAAGGCTTTATGTTGATGATAATGAAAAGAGGTCCGATAACTGTTAATCGTTTTAAGTGTGCCCAAAAGTTTACTTAGGCCGTGGCACCTTCTCAATGCAATGAGTCCACTTGGCTTACTTTTCAGTTTTTCCGCTTTAGTTTAATCTTAAATTGATTTCATAATCGTGCACATTTAACACGGAAAAACTGTCTGTGATTAATTTTTGTTTATTTGAACTCTTTGCTCTTTCATGCCTTTTTAATCTTTTAGCGCCTGCTTCTCTACCTCACCCCTTTTGTTCGCTCTGCTCATTCAACACACTTATCTTTCATTTCCCTTCGAAACGTTATGCAACTGTTCAAGTGTTAAACCAATTCCAATGACTTTCCCAACAACGGCAACAATCGAAGACTAAGGAAAAAGTGGCAAACTCTTCATTCAACCCGCTGCTGACGGAATCATGCTTAAAGTTGGCGAACCAATTTTTAATCACATTCTAATTAGCCAAACTCCGTCAAAGATTGTCTCACAAATTCTGCCCGGCACTTTGTCGAGTTTAATAAGGAAATCAATTAATAACAAACGATGCAACAACAGCAAACTTTACTGTCTGTCTAATAGATTTGAAATTAAAGTTTGCCAACGTCGAAACGACTTTGAGTTGAACAACAAGTTGACTTCAGCTCAGCAAAAGATACAAAGATACAAGAATGAAGCAGACGACGACGACGACGACAATGATGTGAAGTTGCTGGACTACATGGCAATGCACTCAGACGAGAGCCACAAACAGCAGGAGGAGAAGGAGGTGGGCACATAAAAAAAACTTCCGTAAACAACGCGCCCGGGTAGACAACATTTCGAAGACGATTTTAAAATTAGAAAAGCAACCGTGGAAGAGAGAGCAAGAGAAGATACTACACCCAAAAAAAGAAGGAAAAACGAGGAAAATTTCAAATGTAAAATGAAAATAAAATTGTCTATCTTTCTAGCTGAGGTGCATTAGAGATGAACGCGTGACACGATCTCTTAATGTATTATGCCTTTTTTCAAACAATTGTTCTACTTTTATACCCTATACTGATGAAGTTGTGCAAGTGTATGTGTCTGTTTGCATGTGTGTAATGGGTATTTTGAAGTCGGGCCAATCGACTGCAAACTGGTGTTAAAACAATGTTCGATGTTCAAACCAATTTGCTTTATGAAATTAATTTCTTACAAAATGATAGTATAAGTATAAAGTAAACCGAATACTTTTATATGTATTTTAAGCTGACCGATTTATGGACAATTTCTCGCTGTAATTGTACAATTTGAACACCCTTCTGCTAACAGAATGTAAATAAATTAATCTGTTAACTAACATTTAAATACCACTTTACAATATGCGGTAATATTGGGGTTTTTCGGAAGCATTGGGAATAGCATGTCTGTATTTTCACCTGATTCTTTTCCATTTCATATCAACACATCTATGTAGCCTTTCCCGCAATTTTCGGTGTCTCGATTACTCGTAGAGGAAAAAGGGTATACTAAAGTCATGCAAATGTTGTCAAGTAATTTTTAAATATTTACCCTATACTTTGTATCCCAAAGTTATAATAATTAATATATAACTTGCCTATTAAACATTAACTTTGAATGCCCGGGTAGCTCAGTCGGTAGAGCATTGGACTTTTAATCCAAGGGTCCAGGGTTCAAGTCCCTGCTCGGGCGGTTTATTTTTTTTTATTTTATATTCTTAATATTCATGTTGCAGCAAGTGAGAAAGTCGGTCAAGCCCTACTTTCGAAATTTTTCAGCTCCTTTGGATGAAGATTTGAAGATCAATGAAATTTTTTTTTTAAATTATCCTTTTTAAGCGAAAATAAATCGACTTCGAAAATATCCAACGGATCCCAAAACAGGATAGTTAACTATTCAGTCCAAATGGATACCGAAAATATCCTGAGGATCATCAAAAGTATTCTTTTTTTTTTGTGTAGTTATCGAGTCCGTAAAGTGAATGGAACAATTATTTAGTGTGGCCGTTCAGAAAAATCGCATAAGTGCAAGTTTTTTGATTGGAAGAAAATGTAATTTTTACAAAAATGTGAAAATCTTAAGTTTTGTGGAACTTAAACCGACCAAAAATATTTTTAAAAGGTAATTGAGATTTTAACTTTAGTAGGTCAAAATATGGCCAAAATGACAAAAAATTTTTTCAAACATTTACTCCCCACTGGTAATACAGTGCCTAAAAGGATTATAATCTGTATCATAATAGTCAAAATCCCCTGTCAAGTATATGAACACCTATTTTTTCTTCATAAACCACTTTTTAATCCGATGGTTGACTTCGCGGGCTATTGATTATTATTGTTGTTGGGGAAGTGGTGCACCGCGACCAATTTTGGTGTATTGTGCCCCCCTACTGAATTTACAACTCTCCTAGTAGCCCTAGTTCCTGTACAAAAGCCAGGATTTTTGTGGGTTCTAAGTAACTGATATTGCTTGGGTGTAGAATGTGTTTCCCAAATCTGCTGAGTCTGCGCCTCGCTAGGTCATCGCAGTGTGCTAGTATATGCTCAGAGGACTCCTCCTTCTCTTCACAGTATCTGCACAGCTGGTGTTTGTTATTCCCAACTTGTACATGTGGCTCCGCAGTCTGCAGTGACCCGTGTAGAGCCCTGTCAGAATCCTGAGGGTTATCTTTCCTTGTTGGATTAACCTTTGGAACCTTTTGAGGTCGTGGTTCGCTATTAGTGCTTTAGCTTGTCTCATTCCCCTGGTGTTTACCCAGGAGGCTGTTCTAAGCGTATTCTCTTCCTTTCTTAGAAGTTCTTTTATTGTGTGCTGGCCTATGCCGCAGTAGGGTTCTGGCCCTACCATTGCGGTGGCTGCACCCTTACGTGCCAGTTCGTCGGCCAATTCGTTTCCTGGGATGTTGTTGTGTCCCGGTATCCATCGTAGGGTCAGGTTGTTTCTGCTGCCTAGTTGGTCCAATTTGTTCTTTGTCTCTAAGACTAGCTTAGAGGTGAACTTATTGCTACTGAGCGCTTTAAGCGCTTCTTGGCTATCGGACAGGATAGCTATTTCTCTATTATGGTAGCTCTTACCCATATTATGGTCTACACAACGGGAGATGGCCTTCAGCTTGAAATATGCTTGTGAATTCTCCCATTGGTTCAGATATTTTCGTTCCTGGTCCTGCTACCCAAGTCCGGTTCCTTGGTGCGTTAGGGACCCGTCTGTATACCACATAATTGTGTGTGGTTTAATTTTATGTGTCTCTTCTAGTGAGATCCATTCTCTCTTACTTTGGTGAACAGTGAAATTCCTGTCAAAGTGATACTCGGCCACCATTTCGTCTCTGGGTTGGAGGATTAAAGGGATTTCCTTTTTCAGCTTTTCAGAGACTCTGAGGCTTACTATGTGGTTTCTACCCACTCCTTCTGTTGTTAGTCTAAGCAAGTGTTGCTTTCTTCTTCAGGCCGATGGTATGGTGGAGTGGTGTTAGCTCCATCAAAACCTCGATTGCCGCTGTCGGACAGGTACGCATGGCTCCAGTCATGCATATACATGCCAGCCTTTGCAGTTTTTGCAACTGCGTCCTTACTGTGAGGAGGTTTGCTCTATCTCCCCACACGACAGCTCCATAAGTGAGCATCGGTCTCACAACCATGAGGTATTGCCATCCCCCCACGATTTTCCGGCTATGCTCCTGCATGTGAATAGTGCTCTAGTGCACTTACTGAGTGTATACTCCAAGTGCTATTGATACTTATATCTCTTTCACTTTGCTTTTAATTTATAACTTTTTGCAAAGTACCGAAAATATAACTGCAATTTTTACCAAGAATAAGATTTTATATTTATTTTTTACTGGTCATCAAAAGCACATTAGTCAGAAAAATAAAGTGCAATATTTTATAGAAATCAATTTAATAATATTGAATTTGTTGGAATTAAAGTAAATAAATTAAAGCGTTGGGATAGGTTCTTTTAAAAAGTTTAAATATTAGTTACTAATAAATAAATTCTTATTATGAGTAACTTAAACCGCACGCATGTGTTATAAAATGTGTCGCGTGTGTTGTGAATTGTCCCAGTACAAACTGTTCCAATCATACTCCGAAAACATTTAAACTTTATGAATACCTGAATCAATTCGGTTAAAACATCCAGGGCTGTTTTTCACATATCAGTGCATGGACTCCATTTTGGTTGACAGAAAAGCTCAACCCTTTCTAGTACCCTTGTACGCGAAGATAAGTGGTAGCCAGATCTATTGCTGCTATTTCTTTCATGACTTTTTTGCGTCACTTTGAAACCTGTCGTGGATACGAAAATATTCTCGGCAGCTACTCAAAATTAGATCGAATCACATGTTTAACTATCGTTCGTAATTTTTATACCCATATTTCACCCCGCTACGAACGGCATGGTTTTAGAATTTTTTATGGCTAGTTTCTGCACAGCAGGCGCCAACAGCTGCTGAAGGTGACCGGTAATGGACAAGATTTTAATGGCTGACTGGGCTGATTAATTAGCAAAAAGATTTCTCAGTGATTCCAGCAACATGCTGCAATAACACGGTGAGGAAATCGTCCTACCCATCTTTACCTTGAAAAAGTGCAAATGTACTATAATACTGCTCACAAAATGCTGCTGTACTGCTGCTGCCTCTATTGTAAGATTTTGGTTTACCGCTTTCGTGACCAAATAAAAGCACGCTCCCATCTCTAATCTAACTGAATAACAAGAAACATTTTGACTGGGGAAATACTCGACATATCAGAAATGGTTGAAGTCGGAATGGTAAGCTCGCCACCGCCGCCGCTGCCTTCGTCGGCGTCGTCTTCGTCGCCTGGGGGCCAATGCAACCGAGGCAAAGGCAATCAAACAACTGAAGCATGACAACTTTATGCCAGGAGCAAGCCCAACAAGATGCTGTTGCTGGCTGCTGCTGATGATTATGATGAAGCCAATGATGAGGAGAAGGTCCATCACAAGCCAACGACAAGCGGCAAAACGGCACATGACATAAAAATTAAATAAACAAAATTATGGACCACGCCGTATGTGGCCCGAGTTCGTTTCATAGATAAGTGTAATGCATGAAGTTATAGATAAAGGTCCACGGCGGGGGCAGGGAGAAGGAGAATGGCTGAGGAGTGCGGAGTGAGGACAAATCAAAATAAACATGGTGCGTTGTTGTTTTCAGAATTGTTGTATTTGTTGGATAAACAATGAGGGAGATATTTTTTTCTGTTCCTCTACTAACTGATGGGTGGAAGCGTGAAGCGCCGCCGGGCAGAGGAAGAGAAGCCTATAGCTCGAAATTGGTATAGAAAAGTGGAAAGCAGTGGAGAATGAAAGTAAACAGAATGCGCCCTAAGGTGAAATAGATACCAGTTTGGAGTTTGACTAACATGGAAAAGAATAAACTAGAAGTTATTCCAACTAAATGGGGAAGGAATGGTTTAAAATAAACGAAAAGTGTAAAGATGTCTTCAAACCTATGCTAGTGGAGCATTCCTAGATATTACTGAATATTTTGATTAAATCCCCTCTGGACCTCAAATTCCTAACTAATCAACGCCAGTTTTCCCATCTCCCATCTTTTCCATTGCGCGCGCCTTTCCTTATCAGCTCAAACAACATTGTTGAGGCAAATTATCAACCGAGAACATCAAGTCAACTTTTTATTCTATTTGTACACATTCCCATGGCAAACGAAGCGTGCCCCAACAACATTCCCTGCCCTTTAGCCCCCGCAACCACTCTAGCAATTTTCACAAAACAATTTCCATTAGCGGCAAGTTGTCGTATTTTCACATTTTTTTTTCTCCAAGCCAAGTCTCAGCCCTCCACTTTTTCTCTCATGTGTTGTTGCCACTCAATAAAAATATGCTTTATGAATTAATGAAAAGATAATGTTTATGCCAAGAGAACAGAAGTTTAAGCTGCGAACAAGGAGCAGCACTGGTTGGAAGTTGAAGCTGGCGATAAGCATCATCGCAGTTAGTTGTCTATAAAGAGTGTGTGTGCCGAGTGTTTTACCTTTTTTTTACAGCTGATGTAGTTACCTTGGCTATCAAGACAGGTTTTTCTTACAATGTTGAGGCAAAAATGAGGAAAATGCTAGAAAAGACTGTGGCGGGAAAATCAGTATAAACTCTTGATTTATAGTACTTGATTTTTTCACTCAATAACTATAACCAATAATACAGTATTAAGGAGTATTATCTGATAACAGCTTAAGGATGATTCATGAATCTTTTGGCCAAACTTCTAGCCCCAGTTTCTCAGCATTCAAATAAGGTCAAGTATTACCTAAGTTAGCTACTGTAAATTTATATAGATGAACTAAGAGATCAGCTATAAAAGGACATACTGTAAATAGTAAGCATATATAGATTGGCGTTAATGTAGGAGAGGAATTTAATATATTATAATCAAGGATTTGGCTGATATAAAGTGATGGCTAAGAAATGCGGTTTATGCGATTTTTTCTTAAGTTTGATTATAAAAGGCCATTTAATTCTGCGTTGAACAAATGTTGGCCCAATAAAGTTATTCGCGTACTTCTGAGTACACATGGGTAATATAGTATTTTTTTGAGTGTTTTTATTACACAGTTACATATAACCCTCACGGGTCACTGTCTTATTGGCAGACACGCTGCACGCCTAGGTGCAAATCACCACGATTTCTGCAGGAGTTGCAGATATGAAGAAGAAGAAGAATCAGTACAACACTTTCTCTGCCATTGCCCCGCCCTAAGCAGAAGGAGACTGAGGACACTTGGTCAGCCTCTTCTACTTAACCTCTCGGAGATATCCGAGCTAGAGATCCCAGCTCTACTTAAATGTATCCTGTCCACACAATGGTTCAGTAACGGGGACCCCCCTCAGTACTAAAAAGGGTTAACAGGGACCAAATATGGCATCGCAATGGGCCCAATGTGGCCTAAGTGGGGGAGCGACTTGTCGCTCTCAGCCATCGCAACCTTACCTAACCTAACCTACATATAACTGTGTGCGCCTTAACATAAGTGCTACCATAAGTATGCTCTGTATTGTTTGGCGCCAGATTTAAAGAATCACTTATCATTGATGTTAACACTCACGTGGCTTTGAGGAAGCACTGTTAAATTACTGTTAAATCTTTGTTAAGTTACTGTCAAGTTACTGCTAAGTCACTGTTTAGTCACTGATGAGTCACTTTCAAAACACATTTAAGTCACTGTCATGTCACTTTCATGTCACTGTTCACATCAAAAAGATGTTTCACATCAAAAACTTTGACTCGATCGACTTCAAAACGATACTTGTACTCTGCACAAAAAACAAATAGACTCCATGACAGACCTTTTCTCTTATAATTCAATTCACATTGGACTACGCCCACCCACCCCCCTGCACCTTTGTCGGCGGTTTCCACCCATTCCTTTCTTGTATTTGTACTATACACATACCTAATTTGAGTAAGAGATGTCCGTTCACTCTCATGCTCACTCTCTTTCGTGCTCTTAGCAAAAGAGCCTTGTCCACAATATTGCCTGAGCGCCATAGCTCACTTATGTGCACCATACAAACATTTTTGATGCCGTTTTCACACACTTCGCGGTCAATATTTGGAAAGGTAAAAACACGATGACTTAATAAAGCTAGGGGAGCAGATCCTACATTACATTATTGAAGTATGGAATATTATTCAAACAAAAAGGTATTCATAAATCGAAACTATTATTTTATGTTCAAGCGAACCGAGATTCGAAACATAAATTTTTGATGTGAAACATCTTTAATTTCGGTACGGACGATTCGATTGGGATCTAAAAGGGAGCTAGGCAGGATCTGGGTGGGATCTGGAGGGGATCTAGGAGGGATTTTGGTGGGATCTGGGTGGGATATGGGTGGAATCTGGAAGAGATCTGGAGGGGATCTGAAAGGGATCTATGTGGGATCTGGGTGGGATCAGGGTGGGATCTGAGCGGGATCTGAATGGGATCTGGGAGGGATCTGTGTGGGATCTGGATGGGAATCGGGAGGGATGTGGGTGGGATCTGGGCGGGGATCTTTTTTGGATCTGGGTATGACCTTTGTGTGATCTAAATGGGTTCTGGGAGGGATCTGAGTAGGATCAGGGTGGAATCTGTGTGGGATCTAGTTGGAATTTGTGTGGCTTCTGGGTAGTATCCGGGAAGGATCTAGGTGGGATCTGGGAGGGATATGAGTGGGATCTTGGATCCCAAATTGGTGGTATCTTGGAGTGTGAAACATCATCATTTATCTATATGAAACAGCACAATAAACTTCCGAATTGTCTTATCACTATATGTATTTAGATTGAGAGAGCTTGTGATTTGAACATAAGCTCTTAAGCTAAGCATCCTGTTTCACATCAAAGACCCGTGAGTGCTAGCGACACTCACTCCTTTTTTTTCAGGGGTTTCGAGAACCGGTCCGCGAGCCGAACATTACGCTTAACAACGGGCTCGAATCCCTGAAAACTATATTTTTGGTTTAGTTTGTGATATTATTCAAATGGTTAAAGAGGGAAAAGTCTTTAAACCGATCTAATCTAGACCAGTAGAGCTTTTACTGTATTTATTCTCGATGCTAAGAGTTTTTGACTTTGTATTGCAAATATATATAATTGAAGGAATGAAATAAAAGTCTGTTGAAGAAGGAACCTGAAATATCTGTACAGAAGAACTGAAGTGCATCATTGGTTACATTCAGCAGATAATTTCGATTTGCGATTTATTGGAAAGATGTGAATTAAGGAGGGAGAGTACATTTTTCCAACCGGTTTCCCTTTCAACATGTTTAATGCTACAGTTTAAAGTACGATTCGAGATCACACGCATATTCACAAGCTTCTTCTGCCCTTAGTCCGGAAATTGATTTTGTGCAATCGTTGAGAGCGGAAATGATTGCATCACCAAATGCAATGCCAATGCAACTCACCACGTGCCATGTCAGCCAGCCGACGAGTGGGTCCCATCGAGTCGTGTTGCAAGTGGTTCTTTGGGTACTTTGCATGCAAATTGCGTCAAATTGCATATTTCCGGTGGTTTCTCTGACGTCGCGTAAATATTTTATGCTTCATTTTGTCTTGCGAGTGCAAGTCTAGGCAAGTGAATTATGGCTAATTACCAACTCGGCCTAGCGGAGCGCATCGACAGCAGCGACCATGGCAATCATCCCCCCAGGGCGCTGCGCATTGGACTTGGTCTTTGTTGGTCGTCCACACTTCTAGGGTTACCAGTTGGCTTTGGCCGCCGCCGCTCGCTCTCTCACTTAATTTATACCTTTTTGCCCACTATTGTTGTGGTCGCTCTTGGGTTTCGCTTTCAACGTGGCGAAGTTGAGACGACTCAACATTTTGATTTAGTGCACGGTTGGCGTAATTTAGATTTGTGGTCGGGTGGGACGCTATTCGAGGAGTCGAGAGGTATTTTCCTATTTTGTTTTTTTAATTTTCCCATTTACAGTTCATTGTCGCTTGTCGTTTGTAAGTGGTTTGTTGGGGTGGTAGGGGGAAAGCGGTATTTCTTCTGGTCCTTGGGGAATATTTTAAAATAAAGGAACAGGGCTTATTTGACACAACCCGGTTAAATAATTTTAGTTTAGGCCCTGAAACATTTCAAAAGTCCTTGGAATAACTTTGCATTATTTCTGAAGCTCTCAAACACTTCCTGCCCTTCGAGTATGTTCGTCCATTCAACTCCGTCTCAAGTTCAAACAGAGACAAAGTTTGTCTTTCCTCTCAAAGCCCTCCAATTAGTCATCACAATAGACCCAGGGACCAGGCCTGACCAAATAGACAACGATACAATCGCCTTGCTAATTTCTTAAGCAAATACAAACTTCCTTTTGCTAATCTACATAATTATCCTCTTTCTCTCTCTGCAGGTAAGTGTGCAACAACAGGGCTCTAATTTGCCAGGCATGCAAAGCCAAAGCCACACCCTGGGACTACCGTTTAATGGTCGGCGTTAACAGTAACATCTGGGCCTGGGTCTGTGGTGGTCAACATCAACAGGTAACACCGAAAATCGAGTAAAAGAAAAACTTCTCTCTCCCTCTCTCTCTCTGCCTGCTGGTATTTGCATTACACATTATTATTAAGTATTATGGTTGTTGTTGTTCTTGTAACAGTTGGCGTTGCACTTGGCCAATTTGTGCAACATTTCGACTCAATTTGCTACCTGCAAATGCTTCTCGTGTTGTTCCTCGAGTGCTAATGGCCAAAGCAAAGTTGTGCCCTGGGAGCGTGTGAAATTTCTGTTGCTGTTTGTTGGCAATTTGTTAGTGCCATATATCCGTACATGCAGATACTACTCTATATGTACCTGCCACGATATGTGGCAAAAAAGGGTCTGAGGTCGGCCTGAGGCTATTGTTAATTAAGTTGTCTGCATATTGGGGGTCAGGTTAAGCGTAACATTGCGGGGCAGTCAACTTCCTTTAATTAAGTTAACCCCACAGGATGTTCATTTGTGAAATAAATGTGTGAATGAATGAATGAGCCAGGGACTGTATTCTAGTATGGGAATTGCAACCGCGGTGTGCTCAAGAACTGAAATCTTAAGGTGAAAATGGAGAAGAGGTCGAACTAAAGCTACAAGCCGATTGTCAAAGGTGTATCTATTAACTAGACAGCGGGTTTGGCTTATTTTGAAACAGATATTAATCCTTGATAGAAAGGTAAATGTTCCTTTAACCATTTTTGCCAATCCAATTTCTTTAAAAGGTTTGGTCCGAAGTCTCGAACCCGTCGGGCAGGGTCTTTCTTTGCGATTGAAGTACACTGGAAGTGCAGGAACTGTATCTCCTTTAAAACGGGGCCATTTCCTACAAAATGACTTATATCTTCCTTTTCACGTTTAAGATTCAATTTGCAGACCAGTTCTGAATGCTTCGAACCCAAGGTATTGGCTCAAGCCTTGGTTTTAAACTTATTGGAATGTTGAAACAGTTTCAGCTAAGATTAAGATAAAATCGACTTTGTATATGAAGCGTAGGAAGCTTTTACCCTTTCAAATATGATATCTGAACATCAATTGCCAAATGATTCTCTTTGAGGCCTTTGTCTGGCTGATCTTTGGAACGATATTGTGGGTTTGCTTTATTTCAATTCTTCTCGAAATTTGATTTAATTATAAAAAAATATCGTGTCACAATCTTTGACCGACTAGTTTTTTGCATATATTTGACAGATGTTGAATAGATCCTTAACTATATTTCGTAACGCTAGGTCCCTCAGAAGAAAATTTTTGCAAACTACTCCTTTGGCCTATCTGTGTAGGGGTGGCTTTTTGGGCCGTCGGACGAATGCAGCAATACACACGCGAAATTTTTGGACATTGTTGTGGGTTTTGGGGGGATGTGGGCGCTAAGTGGGTGGGAAGTGGTTGAAAAGTAGGTGGGAAGTGGGAGGAAAGTGGTTTGGAATTTGAGGGAAAACCCAGCAGCAAAGTCGTTATTTAGTCGATTTTTATTTGTATATATTTTGTATATATATAGACAAGAAACAGTTATATAGCAGAACAATGTTTGCCGGTTCAGCTAGTAACTTATACATTCAAAGACCAAGTCATACTGAAATCTTGACTACACCACTTACCTTCCCCGCTCGTCACGAGATAGTGGATCTTTCATCATTAAGTCGTGATTTCAAATCACATTATAACCACCACTCCCAATATCGTTTAGCATTATGGATGTATGACGCTGAAGACCTTCATTTTTAACCGTTAAAAATACGGACAAGGTCTTCCTCCTCCTTGGTGCACTGGAAGTGCATTATCCGTATCTCATTTTCTTGGAAATGCCCTATATCTTCCTTTTCGCGCATGTTGCATAGGCCGCTTTATTCTTCGGCTCCAGTTCTGTACGGTTTATTGTTAAGATTTAGTGTTTCCATTCAGGCTTTGAATATGTTGCTTACATTGTAAGCACCTCGCATGTCCACAGATTATGAGACAGATTCTTATAAATAGATTAGCCTTTCATCAGAAGCACTAAACTTAATATTTGCAGCTTAGAACTATGTCGGCTTTACGTAACAAGTTTTTCCATGTCGAGTTTTCCGCCGTTTTAGACTCTTTTAATTTTCCATTAACATGTGTTGTAAAGCTCATGTTCTCTGTTAGTGTAACTCCCAAGTATTAATAGAACGTCACCCTTAATAACTCGATTCCATTTAAAGTTCACTTTTCTGCGATCATGTATCCGCCTCTGGATTTCCGTAAAACCATAACTTGCGATTTTGCTATATTTATTTGCAAAAATTTCATAACTGACAAAAGTTAAACGGAACATCATTAATTTCCTGTAATCCGTGAGATGAGTTGTATAGAAAGCACATATCTATGCCGACGATATGTAAATACGATTCTAAAGAGTTTTAATGCATTTGTTGTATCTCTTACCATTTCTTAGATTTTTTGTTCGTACGGACAAACTCTGCTTTTGATGCTGATCAAGAACATATATACTTTATAGCAGGGGCGCCCACGACAATTCCGCAAGCCACGTATTTGTTGTTGTCTAACGTAAGGAAATAACTGACGCGTATAGGGCCCACAGGCACCATAAGCCTAAATAAAGCAACAACAAATTTGTATGCTTGTTTTTCTCCCTTTCTTTCGGAGCTAAGGTTTTGTTGTTGGCGAATACATACCTGCAACATCAACAACATATGTGTCTCTCTTCTCTCTCTCCTATGTGTCGGTCAAAATCGAACGCAACAACAAAGTTGATTATGCGTAGTCAGCGCTCGCCTCGCTCGTCTGCGAGAAACGACCATACACAAACATATGTGGGAATGGGTTTGGCATCCCTGATCTGTTAAGTCTTGCCAGATCATCTGAGCGTGTAAGAGAGGAGAGAGGCGGCAAGCGAGCCGTCAAGCATATTCAGTTTGTGCCGAGAATCAAAGCTGTACGGTTCTGACGGGATGTGGCCGTATGTGGCCCAGTGGTTAGTGTGCTAAACTGCTGGGCGGGAGGTCGTGGGTTCGATCCCGCCTCTGAACATCTAATAATAAAAGTTTTTTTCTTTCTTTAGAAATTAGCTTTTACACATACGGTCACCTTCACCAGCTATTGGCGCCAGCTGTGAAGTAACTAGCCATGAAAAAGCAAATTCTCAAACTTTGCCGTTCGGATCCGGCGTTAAACTGTAGGTCCCTTTCTCTTGTGGGAAAAATTTAAAGCACACACGCCAAGAGATCGTGAAAAGCTTGGCTTGGCCCCGTTGTAGGAGCTGTATAGCCAACATTTTACGGTTCTGACGCTGCTCATAAAGACGAAAGACGTGAAGTTAAGACGAAGACTAAAGTCTAAGACGAAGAAGAAACAATCACAACTAAAGCTTAAGTTAATCTGTGACATTCATTTCATTAAAATATCCTATCATTATAATTAAAACTACAAATAAATACATTTAACTTAACTACACGGATTTATTAAGTTATCTTACAACCCAAATCCCTCACATATAAACAAAAATGTGGTTTCTTTTACCATTTCTCGTGGTTGTTCTTGCTTCAGATATATTTTGTGCATTTGTATTGGGTTTCACGCGGCGGTAAGCTTATTTTGGGAACTCCTGCTTTATAGGGTCGGATATGTTTCCTTCTTCCTGTTACATACATTTGCACCAAGGTATCAAACACAGAACACAGATTACATTTGGCTCAGGAGGTTTCTTGTTATACCCGTTACTCGTAGAGTAAAAAGGGTATACTAAAGTCGTGCAAATGTATGTAACAGGCAGAAGGAATCATTTCCGACCATATAAAGTATATATATTCTTGATCAGCATCAACAGCCGAGTCGATATAGGCATGTCCGTCTGTCCGTCCGTCCGTCTGTCCGTCTGTCCGTCTGCCCGTCTGTCTGTATGAACACCTAGATCTCAGAGATGGTAAGAGATAGAGGTTTGACATGTATGGGACAAATGCTTTTTTTTCTGCACGCAGATCAAGTTTGTTTCAAATTTTGACCACGCCCCCTCCCGCCCCCGCAAATTGGAAAAAACGTTATATCTCCTACATTTTTAAAGATAGACGATTTGTTTCTTTTAGAGATAGTTAGTAATTAGCAAAATGAATCGATTTGCCAAAGAAATGATGAAGATCGGATGAACGGTTCTCAAGTTATGAGCAAAAAAGTGAACCAAACCCCTACCCACCTAAAAAAATGTTGCATACTTTTCTGATGGTCACCCTAACGAACGCAGGAACACTGTTAAACATGTTTTTTCATGAGTAACGAAGTCGGTTAGAGCCGACTTTAACTTTTGCTCTTGTTTTTCTCCTTCGGTTCGAGACACCCCAAATATTAGGCCTGTAACTGCTTTAAAAAGTTTGGTTCTCGACGACCTTTCATCCTATATCTATTCACATGAAT
This sequence comes from Lordiphosa clarofinis, assembly GCA_018904275.1. Lineage (NCBI taxonomy): Eukaryota > Metazoa > Arthropoda > Insecta > Diptera > Drosophilidae > Lordiphosa > Lordiphosa clarofinis. Next base: position 1,663,124 of record JAEIGQ010000011.1, read on the forward strand.
GACTTGAGAAATCTAATCAACAGGACAGGATGTGATCTTATAGGAATCAATTTGCTGTTTTTTCCTGTGGCCTTATTTTTCAGTTATCTTAATTCTCAATTTCCTGCTTTAAAATCCATTAAAAATATTTCGCTTGATTTAGCTGCTGGCCGCAGAGCTTAATGCCAATCAAATGGTAACCAGGACTTGTTTATCTTGGAAATGTACTCCCTTTGGGCCTCCTCCAGTTGGCTTTAAGTTGACTTTAGCCTCTGGCTAATTCTATTGAAAGTGTTCCTCCTCGTTCCCGTTCCAAGTTTTGGTCTCTGGCATTACAAATTCATATTCAATTACGCGTGCGGTGTGTGTGTGAGTGTGTACTTAGTAGTCGGGCCAGAGGTCGTGCGTTGTAAGCCACCGCATAGTCCAAAAATTTGTGTGCGAGGCCTATGAATGGAGCTGATTATGGCTGCTGAGAGGAGTGGACTAGCCTAGCCAGGGCATGCACATTAATGATAAATGAAATATTTATATAGCTAAAATACGTAATTAACTCAAATTATAATGGGGCATCGGTGGTCTGCTCCCCCTTTGGCACTCCCGCCACCAGAGGCGTTAATTTGCTGTCCAAGCAACGCAAGTTGCTGGATGAGTGGACTTTTGTATGCTCTTGCTAATGGGAAGAGGGAATATCGATGGGTTTATTCTGAAGAAAATCAACATACCCCTTGGTCAGGTCAGGGCATAACAATAAGAAACCACAGAATATGCTAAGGGGGAGGGGGAATGCGGCTTGCCAGCATGTTGAAATGCATGCTGAGTGTGATTACAACAACATCGTCGTTGTCGTCGTCGTTGATGGGGGCAACCCGCACTCACCAGAGACCCTAACTCCTCCCTCTCCAGCACTTGGATCGCCCCAGTTTGGTTGCGTTGCGTTGGTCATTATTTACTCATCGATTGCCAAAGGAATGCGGTGCATCATGCGGTGCCCAAGAACGAACCAAACCGAATGCTACCCCGGGTCTGTGTCTGTCTATCTGTCCGTGTGTCTGTCTGCCTGCCTGGGAGCTGCACTGGCTGGCTGGGGCTGGTGGGGAGGGAGGGGAGACTGCTAATAAATTCAGCAAAGCCAGCAGGTTGCTAGGCTTAAGGTTCCTCCGTCTGGTCTGGTCTGGTCTCTGGGCAGGGAGGAGGCAACAATAACAAATCGTGTTGTTAACTGGCAGCGTCGTCATTGGCATACGCACGAATGCATTCGAAGACTACGGGGTCTGGGTCTGGGATCTGGCCAATGGTCACCCCTTCCTCCTGTTTGGTGCTTAGTATGCTTGGCTGGACTTTGGCTCGGTCTTAGGCTCGGGCCTGGGCTTGTCATTGACCTCCAGTGGCCAATTGTAACTGCAACTCCCGTTCCCGTTCCCTTTCTACCTGCTCCACCTCCTCCTCTTCCTCCTAAACTAGCCATAGACAATGTTGTGTGCGCTTTAATGTTTTCTTTTTGGTCATTTTGAAGTTGTTTTATGTTACGTATGACCATAAAATTCTATGGGCCAATAACCCTCTCTCTCTGTCCCTCGGTCCGTCCTGCAAGTATGAAGTGTTGATTCGTTGTTGTTGTTTATAAGCTTTTGGAAAGTTAGTTAAAGGCAACCAAAGCATATGGCACAGTTGATCCTATTTTGGAGAAAAGTTGTGAGTGTGTGCCTTATTTGTGTTTGACAATTTGGGTCACAGGGGTAAGGTCACTGGGAAGAGAAAGGGTCAAATGATAAGAATTGATAATAAGAAGGTTAGGTTGTAAAAAAGAAGGATAATCAAGAGGAATGGAAAAAAATTTAAAGGGTTAAGGAGGGGAATTAAAAAATAAATGGTTTCAAAAGATTATAACTTTAAATGATGTGTGGGGAATGGAGAAGGAAGAGGGGAGGGAAAATCAAATAGAACAAGATATAGAAGGCAAAGAAACATAAATAATATATGAAATATGGTGGAATAAAAAAGCTGAACTAAATGAAAGAAAGTAAAGAAGAAAAAAATATATAGAAAGAATTAACAGCAGGAAGTATAACTTATTGCAGAGTTTCCCAGCCCTAAACCGTTAAAGGTCGAATACACTCGGCACTTAACACCGAATGCTTACTGTGTGTCAGATAGATACAATCACATTTTCCGTTATCTCTTCTAGAGGAACCCTGAATTAATACTACCCAAATGAAATATGTTTAATGTAAAATTCAACGAAATTCTTTATACGGTTTTTCAGAGTAAATTCGTAACATGTGAAAAAGCCGAAAATGCTCATTAAAGCTTGCCATATCAACATGAATAAACTAACTTACGAGCAGCGCTTGCAAATCATTGAATTTCTTTATCAAAATTGACCGAAAAATCATCTTCAGTAACTTAATGACCAAGTCAACAAACAGAATTGCCAAATTTGCCTAAAATAAATGCTTAATACACCCTAAAAAATGCACTGTTTAATGCGGCTAGTGGGTCGGCGATTACATTGGACCATACTTTCTTTCAAACTTTTTTAACAAAGAAAATAGTAATCGCTCCTTATGTATTTTTGCCGCTGAATTCCAATCAATTGTCCGTTTTTCCCCAGCACGTTATGTTTACAAGACATTTGCATAAACGTGTGTTAAAATTATTAAAATTTGTTTAAAAATGTGCAAACTCATCTTTATAGTAATTATACAAGGTGAAGTCATTGAAGTAGGCTCCAGCTCTACCAATAGGGATGTCAATGTGAATGGTTTCCAGCAGACCCAAAAACCTGAGATCTGCATTCTCTTTCTTGTGCCTTCAGAAATATTTTTATACCCTGTACCCATTGAAAATGGGTAAAAGGGGATCATGAAGTTGTGCAAATGTATGTAACAGGGAGAAGGAAGCATTTCCCACCCTATAAAGTATATATATTCTTGATCAGCATCAACAGCCGAGTCGATTTAGCCATGTCCGTCTGTCCGTCTGTCCGTCCGTCCGTCTGTCCGTCTGTCCGTCTGTCTGTATGAACGCGTAGATCTCAGAGACTATAAGAGATAGAGATACAAATTTTTGCATGTACATAGGTATAGGCCGTACGCAGATCAAGTTTGTTTCAGATTTGCAAAATTCCCCCCCTCCCCCCTTAAACCGCAAAAAACTGTCAGAGCCACAATTTTAAAGTTACAACATCGTCGCTTAATATATATTATCTTAGGCCTATAATCTATCTATTCTGAAAAGCACATTGAGATCTGAGCAAAAACACAGAAGTTTTTAACGAAACAATTTTTGCACCCCCCCTCCCCCCACGCTTTGCTTATTACGCATTACGTTTGCTGCTTGCGCCCGCGTGTGTGAGGGCGCGTTTGTGTGTATGTGTGCGTGTGCGTTTGTTTGTGTATGTGTGTGTTTGTCAATTGTACAGGGTATTTTGAAGTCGAGCTAACTCGACTGCAATGGTCTTACTTGTTTCCATTTGTATTGTTGTACGCGGCCGTAAGCTGGCTCTGAACTGCTCTAGCCGTCTAGTTCCTGAGATCTAGGCGTTGATGCGGATAGACGGGCATTGCACAGAAGAACACATTTATCTGTGATGCTTCCTTTGCCTGTTACTTATATTAACAAGACTTTAGTATAACCTTTTTACTCTATGTGTAACGGGCATAAGAATCTACACAATTATAAATCTAAAATGTATTTTAATTCAAATTTTTTTGATACCCCTTGCTATAAACCGAACTAAAACGAAAATTCCAGCTCATAAATTTTTAACCGAATTTTGACTCTATAAGAGATATCCTTAGCAACGGCGGATTAATATAGTCTTTAAAGTTCAAGTGTCATATTTTGGTGTTCACTTGGCAGAAAAGATTGTTTTCTAAAAGTCTCCCCTTACCTCTTAATACAAATACCTTTCTTGAAAGTTCCCAATGTATTTTTAAGAGTCTCACTTTTCTCAGTATTCTGACAGTTTCAAAATCAGTTTTGATCCTAAATAATGCCAGAAAATAACAAGTTAAATTTTATTTATTTATCAAGTGCATATTTTGCCATTTCTTGTTTAACTTTAAGCATAAATTTCTCAATTGCTCGACGAAATTCTGTGCACAACCTGCTAAAATGCTTGCTTCATTTGGCCTCGGCACAAGCTCATTCAAGCATGAAAGCGCTTTTCGCACTTGCACTGTAGCAGCTTCGGCTATGTACTCCGCCTCCATTGCGATACTGGCTTCATCCAACTCCTCCCCCGTTGCATGAAAATGTCACGTTGACATTAGCCTTACAAGCTCATGAGCTTGCTGTCATAAACTTTTATTATCATTACACTTACGTCGTTTGCCTGCCTCTGGCTGTCATATTTGTTTTATTGACTCCAGCCAACCGACCGACCGACAGACCGACCCGGCCAGACCAGGCTAGTTCTGGGTCTGGTGTCATGCTCTACAAACTGCAGTCAATGTCCTCTTTGTTTTCCTCAAAACACTGCCCATGCACTTCTAACATATTTGTCAGCGTGTGAAGTGGTTTGCAGTCGATGTGATAAGATTACTGTTTAGAGATAACACCAGAGCCCCAGCATGAGACATAGACATTTCCTGGAGGCTCAACAACAGCAGAGCGTCCCCTCACTGTGCCACACTATTTTTAGATTTTTATGAGCGCACTTGAGTGAGCATTTTAGTCCAGAGCTGAGATTGGGCCATAGCACTTGAACTCCCAGAGGACTTCGAGTGGAAATAAAATAGAAGTAATAGTTATTCATATTACGCCATAAATTGTTTAGTTATGAGACAATATTTAAGGCTTTTAAGAATTTATTTACTTGACAGCACCAAATTCAGTTGAAAGCCCTCACCTTGGGCGCCAAATATAATTTAATACCTAAATTAAGGCTAACAAAAGTGTTCAAATTATAAAACAACAAACAAAGTAAAAGTATTAGGTCGATCTTTGACTTCATTTGTACATTTGTTGTCATCAAATAGAAAATCTGTACAAAATTGATGTTATTTTGTAGCCAGAAGTTGAAATATTTAGGGTATTCACTTTGTTGAGCACTTGAGCAGTTTTGCCTGACTAGTATTGTGAGCAGCTCTCTGTGCACGAAATGTGTGCACAACTACGTTTGAGGTATGATTCGGCAGTAATCCATGGTTCATTCAAAGTTGGCGCTTTTTCCATACAATTTATATGAATGTTTGATCACACATTTGATTTTAGCTTGTACATATAACACTTATAGCACTAAGGTACAAGTGCCCGACTTTTCGTAGTCAGGGTCTGGGTCGAGCAAGCTGTGCACAATTTGTTCAGACTAAATTGTTGTTGTAAATGTTTACACTTTTCCCCAAGTGCTCAAGTGCTCAACAAAGTAAACACCCCAATTGTTCTTGTTGGCTTTATAAAGCATTCAAAGTCTTTTAGTAATAATTTGCAAGCATACCTTTTAGCATAGAAGAAAAATAGCGACTTCTGCTTTAGCTCTTGATTGAGTGATGTTCGACGAGCGTGTCCATCTTCAAAATACTTCAAAACTCCAAAGTCTGCAGCAACAACAAATAAACTAGGCGTGAATAGTCCTAACAGGCTAAAGCATAGCTTTTATCAATCATATTCATCTATTTCATCCTCAAACTGTTTTAAATTATCTAAAAATAAGATATAAACTCAAAACGTGCCTCACGTTGGCCGCCAATTTCGATTTATAGTTTCCAAAGCACATTTAATCCACTGTTAAAATACTTGAGTGCACTTTTTTTGCCCCTTTGATTCCTCTAACGACTTTCAAAGCCACCCCTGAAAAGCCTACGCCAAGCTTCGTTAAGCCTAGTGTGTCCCCAATACGCGCGCTCCTAAACAAACGCAGACTTTGCCGCTGTATTACATTGATCCCCACCAGACTTTACTGTTATCGTCAGTCGCACAAGCTTATCGAATTTCCATCAATGCTCAACCCTCACTCCACACGCATGACACACTGCATAGAAATTAAACTTTCATCAAATATTTATACAAAGAGACCTGCCTCTGCCTGTCGCTAACCCTCTCTAAGGGTAAACATGACTTGACGTTTGTTTGGTGTAAAATTAATCACTAATGATAAGAAATAACGCGAACAATGAAGGGCCTTTGTCAACTGCTGTCACCTGCTGCCATCAAGTGGGATTTTCTGCAATTAGTTGCATAACTTGTTGAAAACTGCCAATCAAGTACAACGAATATTTCGTTCAAACGGCGAACAGAATTTGTAATGACCAACCAAAGGCTGTCATTACGACTTGAATAATTCAACGTTCAGTCAACTAACTAACGGTTCGTTGCACAGAACCAATAATTACATAATGAAGCACAACATAAAATCAACCTTTTGACCCTTGGCCAAATCGAAGAAGCAAGCAGCCTCATAACTCCACCATATGTGGGTGTGTGCCTAAGCTGGGTAGGGGGAACAAAGAAAGGTTCGAAACTATTTATTTAGGCCAACTGACTCTAATGTTTACAATAAGTCAAGGGAAAAGTTGTAAGTTGCTGGTCAATAAAAATAAAATTCCTATTGAAAAATTTTGAGAAAGTAATATAATATTTCTGGAATGGAAAAGAAACTTCGTGATTCCTATTGATAAGATATTAATCTTTAGCAAGTTTTAATTGAAAAACAAGAAGGCCAAGCTAACTTCGTCTTTGCCGAAGATTAATACCGTTGCAAATGTTTTAATACAACAGAGTTTACGAACGTCAGCATTAAAACAAACCATTTTTCTGATAAAAGCGACTTTTCGGCCGATAGTTTCTATGGCAGCTATAAGATATAGTCATCCGATCTTGTCCAAAACTTCCAAATCTGTGTAAAAGCGTATAAAACTAATAATTGTCGAAGCGGAAGGCGTTTACATTAAAATCAAAAAAGTTTTCTTACAAAAACCCACTTTTCGACCGATAGTTCCTATGGCAGCTATCAGATATAGTCATCCGATTTTGACAAAAACTTCCAAATCTGTGTAGAAGCGTATTAAACCAAATATTGTCGAAGCGGAAGGCGTTTACATTAAAATCAAAAAAGTTTTCTTACAAAAACCCACTTTTCGACCGATAGTTCCTATGGCAGCTATCAGATATAGTCATCCGATTTTGACAAAAACTTCCAAATCTGTGTAGAAGCGTATAAAACTCATAATTGTCGAAGCGGAAGGCGTTTACATTAAAATCAAAAAAGTTTTCTTACAAAAACCCACTTTTCGACCGATAGTTCCTATGGCAGCTATCAGATATAGTCATCCGATTTTGACAAAAACTTCCAAATCTGTGTAGAAGCGTATAAAACTAATAATTGTCGAAGCGGAAGGCGTTTACATTAAAATCAAAAAAGTTTTCTTACAAAAACCCACTTTTCGACCGATAGTTCCTATGGCAGCTATCAGATATAGTCATCCGATTTTGACAAAAACTTCCAAATCTGTGTAGAAGCGTATAAAACTAATAATTGTCGAAGCGGAAGGCGTTTACATTAAAATCAAAAAAGTTTTCTTACAAAAACCCACTTTTCGACCGATAGTTCCTATGGCAGCTATCAGATATAGTCATCCGATTTTGACAAAAATTTCCAAATCTGTTTAAAGCGTATAAAACTAATAATTGTCGAAGCGGAAGGCGTTTACATTAAAAACAAAAAAGTTTTCTCACAAAAACCCACTTTTCGACCGATAGTTCCTATGGCAGCTATAAGATATAGTCATCCGATCCGGTCGGTTCCGACATATTAGCAGTGTGCAGTAAAAAGAAGACTCTGTGCAAAGTTTCAGCTCGATAGCTTTAAAACTGAGAGACTAGTTTGCGTAGAAACAGACAGACGGACAGACGGACAGACAGACAGACAGACGGACGGACAAAGCTCAATCGACTCAGCTCGTCGCCCTGATCAAGAATATATATAGTTTATAGGGTCGGAAATGACTATTTCTATGCGTTGCAAACTTCTGGGCAAAATTATAATACCCTTTGCAAGGGTATAATAAAAGAGCTAAATATTATTTTGCGTACTAAACAACCAAGCAGAATTCCACTATTAAAAATTAATGCATTTTTACCTTTTCTTCTCTAGCTCCTTTCTCATGTCGATACCTTACTAAAAATTTGTCTTAAATTTTTTATTAAACTTTATCAACTGACGGTTTCGCCAATTTTGCTTTTCTGTTCCATCAACTTACTACTCTAAAACTAATGTTTAAATTTGGAATAAGGTGTAATTGCATTGGAAAAAAATGTAACCAGGTGCTAGCCGCCCCACTCAATAGAATTTTGAAATATTTAGCATTAGATATTATATATTAAATTTCTAAAAATTAAAGCCCCATACGGAGTACGACGAAAAATTCGTTTTTTTACAGTATTTCATATAATTAGAAACACCTTGGCTTTGCTTTAATGTTCATGGCTGGTAGAAAGTGTTTCTATTTATGTGAAATACTGTAAAAAAAACGATTTTTTCGTCGTACTCCGTATGGGGCTTAAACCAAAACGGGTATAAAAGTGCTTGGGATCGAAAAAATGTACCAATTTCTAGGCCAATGCGCAGTACTAAATGAATTTACTGCCATGTTCCGGTTTTCACTTAAGTGAGTTCGAATTTTTTACAGGTCCTTGTCTCTATTAAACAATCAAGAAAATCCGTATCCAACCTTTAGTTTCTCCTTACTCTTTACTAGATGGATACATTTTAATAATATTCAGCTTTATTCATTCATTTAACGAGTTCGACCATTTTAGTAGAAAGTGAAACGGAACAGACCTGTTAGAGTAATGTACTTCCACAAATCAACTTTAACTTACCAGGCAAGTCTTAATATTTTGAATTGAGACATAGATGGAAGTTGGATACAGAGTGTGTTTTATAAATTATTTTTTTTAGGCATAATATACCTTTGTTTTTTGTATTATTTTATAAATTGTCTAAATGCTATATTTATAAATATCAATTGTAATAAAACGACTGAGCACTTTACAGAACGTAATGGGACCGATCGGGTATCTCGCGAGGAGCTTGGAATAGCAACAGTATGTCCGTATTGTATTCTTTCGAGAATCACCACAATACTCTCATCAGCAGACTTGTTGCTATTCATGCTTCAACCAACTGCAAACTTCGTTTTTATACAATTATATTGGGGACTTCAACGGTGTAGAGCTTTAGCCCGAAATGATGCTATGGGCTTATAAAGGTTTTTAGTTTACCAATTCTTAAAATTAAATCTTACGAAACTCATATTTAACATTTAGGTCAAAGTGTAAACATTAAAGCTTAGATGCATTTTCTCTCAATATATGAATGAACTTTGGATAAATGGAAAAATGTATTCTCCAATTTAAGAAAATCCACCCTCAAGTATGAGAAATGGAAAGTTGTTCTCGTATTCGATTTCTATCAGACTATCTTTAAATATACGCTTTGGTCTTTCAGTTGGATAAAACATTTTCCAATTTCGAATAACCCATTAGGGAGATTATATAAAATTAGCATTGTAAGCTGTCTGGGCAAAATGAATGAAAGATAACTCTGTTTATTATGAAAAGACTCTGGTCACACTGATCGTGCGGTTTGTTTTTGATGTGGCGCTCCGCGAATTAATTAAAATTAATATTTTAAACTCGTTCGGCAGACAGCAAAAAGTTGTCAAGCGTTTTTGACAAGTGCCATACGAAAGTGTTTCAACGTTGTGCCTCGTCGAATTGTGTTGCCGATTTGTTTTTGTGATCTGCAAAACCAATTGCTTGCCGCCAGCCGCCGCCAGAAGTCAGGTGGTGCACCTGTTGCCCACCCACAAAGTGATCCTCCCACCCGCACAGTGGAGTGCAGAGCATCACAAGGAGTGTTCACGCAAGTCTTTACATTGTGGTTAATTACCATTTTAGTCACAAGCATCATTATTATTTATTATTTAAATATACTGTTTTGGTTTTGGTTGACGACGTAAGCTCCACATTACGTTTTACGTCATTTCATTACGCTCTACAAAAGCGTACGTTAAACTCCAAAAGTGTTAGTGCTGGCAAACAATTAGTGCTGACACTTTTTTAGCTAGAGATTTTAATTGTGATTTTGGCCGTTTTACAGCAGGAACCTCTCTTTAGTTCGATTGCCCACAGTTGAGCTCTGTTTTCCGTTTCACCCAAACGAAAGCAAAGGCAAATGATGGGGATTTGTGTAAAGTGGGTGTCTGGAGGTTTAAATGGCTAAAACCAGAAATAAAGCTTTAGTCAAAAATATTATTATTTGATGCGGGTTCTACAAATAAACCTACATCACTCCAAAGCAGCAACCGCTGAACTCTTACTTTGGCTAACCTCAGGCGAAGTAGATATTGTTTTCGTCCAAGAGCCATGGATTTCTGGTGACAGAATCAATGGCCTACGGACTCCCAAATACAACCTCTACCATACCAAGGGTAAGGGTAAAATTCGTACATGTATTTTAACCAAAATACATTTTAAAACACTATTCCTTCCTCAATTTATTGATGGTGACATCACTACAGTCAGCCTGGAACTGGGGAGTTCCACAATCAGGCTGGCCTCCTTTTATCTGGCTCATGACACTGAGAGCCATCCACCACCAATAATATTCCGGGACCTAACTGGAAGCAGCAGCTACACTCATACAAGCCTTATTTTAGGTGGCGATGCCAACGCACACCACACACAATGGGGCAGCTCAGACATAAATGAGCGCGGTGAATCACTGTACAACTACCTATTACAGACAGATTTGCATATTGCCAATAAAGGGAATGACCCCACCTTTGTAATCAAAAATAGAAGAGAGGTTTTAGATATAACCCTCATCTCCGAAGACCTCTGTGACCAATTGATATCATGGAAGGTGCTCCCAGAGCACTCCTTCTCTGATCATCGATACATAGAGGTCGTACTAACAAATTCGTGTCTCTCACCCAAAAGGATACAGAACCCAAAAAGACCAACTGGGAAGTTCACAACAAACTTCTCTGTAAAAAGCTTGGACCGTCCCCACCATACACACCAAGTACGGGAAAACAGATAGATGAGCTTGTCGATACGCTTACTATCGCGTATACGGACTCGTTCAATAGGGCCTGCCCCCTAGAAAAATAAAATCCACCTTTAAACCACCTTGGTGGTCTGCAGAGCTAGATAAGCTCCGAAAGGATTGTCGACATACATTTAACGTAGCCAAATATAATGACCAAACAACCGCTTGGGAGTTATATAAACAAAAGTTACGTACTTATAAGAAAGCTACCAGGAGGGCAAAACGCTCCTCCTGGACCCATTACTGTAGTAATATTGAATCTACTTCTGATGCATCACGGCTCAGAAAGATCCTGGCTAGCTCACCAACCTCGCCAGGTCTCTTACAAAAAACAGACGGAACCTGGACCGACTCGAGCGAAGAATCTCTAAATCTTCTGCTAAGCACTCACTTCCCGGAATGCTCCCTTAACTTAACACCTCAGGTTAGGCCAACCGACCTTTCTATGCAATACGACAAAACCATTGTCACGGAGACCAGAATTAAATGGGCTATCGATTCGTTCGAACCATTTAAGTCGCCAGGTCTCGATAACATATATCCTGCCCAACTACAACAAACCATTGGGTACACAATGACCTGGCTTTACACAATCTATGTAAGCTGTCTCAAGGTCAACTACATCCCCACTAGGTGGAGAGAAACTAAAGTAATATTCATACCGAAAGCTGGCAAAGCTTCACATGTGAAACCAAACGATTATAGGCCAATCAGCCTATCCTCGTTTCTTCTTAAAACTCTCGAGAGACTTATAGATGCACACCTGAGGCAAACTATTAGTCCCGCTCATCTAGCACACACCCAACATGCATACAGCAAGGGTAGGTCTACTGAAACCGCCCTACACTCCCTGGTCTCAAGGATTGAAAGATCACTTGAAGTAAGAGACTTCTCTTTAGTAGCATTTCTCGACATAGAAGGTGCCTTCAATAACGTCCAACCTAACGCCATCACCTCTGCCTTGACATATGTGGGAGCAGATGTGCCGCTAGTAAGATTCATCGAACAACTGCTAACCAGCAGAACGGTGTACTCCCAACTTGGCGGTGCAACTGCTCGCAGATGTGTAAACAGAGGCACTCCGCAAGGAGGTGTTCTTTCTCCGCTTCTGTGGGTTGTAACAGTTAACCAACTGCTGCGGCTAATGGAGGCGGAGGGACACGAAGTGGTGGCTTACGCGGATGATATTGCCATCTACAAATGTGGAATGTTTCCTCAAACGCTGTGTGACCTCATGCAGACCGCACTGACAACACTTGCTCAGTGGACAAAATCTTGTGGCTTGGGCGTAAACCCGGCTAAGACGGAATTAGTGCTTTTCACCCGAAAGTACAAAATTCCTGATCTTATCCCGCCTAAAATCAACGGAGTAAGCCTCGTATTTGGTGACAATGCCAAATACTTGGGTGTCATTCTAGATAAGAAACTACTCTGGAATGACAACATAAATGAACGTATAAAAAAAGCAACCATTGCTCTTTTCTCTTGTAAAAGGCCATTGGCCGCAGATGGGGTTTTTCCCCATCCATTGTACATTGGCTTTACACAGCCGTAGTACGCCCCATACTACTCTACGGAGCTCTAGTATGGTGGCCAGCACTCGGGAAACAATCAGCCCTGAACAATCTGCACAAAGTACAGAGAAGTGCGGAAATTTGTATTAGCGGCGCTCTCCGAACGACACCAACGGAAGCGTTAAATACTATTCTTCACCTTCTTCCACTAGACCTCGTAGCTAAGCAAATGGCTACCACAACGGCCTTAAGACTACGAGAATCCGATACCTGGAACAGGGGCAATTCGGGACACGCCTCCATACTCGAAGACCAAACGGGTATACCATTAATTACAGACTACTGTATACCACAAACGACGTTCGACAAATTTTACGACGTCTATATCCCAAGCCGAAACGATTGGGACAACCTGCCCCACAGCAGAGCTAACGCCATTAACATCTACACTGATGGTTCTAAGCTCGACGAAAAAGTAGGAGGGGGAGTTTTCTCTCCCAACCTAGATTTGAACTTATCGTTCCGCCTTCCTGACCATTGTAGTGTGTACCAAGCGGAAGTGGTAGCCATCCAGGAAGCTGCCACCTACCTTAGCACACTCACGGTCAAGGAAGGAAATGTATTTATATACTCAGATAGTCAAGCCGCCCTTAAAGCACTTGACTCACACACCAACAATGCTAAAACACTTACGGAATGTCGCTCATCTCTGAATGAGATCGCACGGCATTTCAGTATACACCTTATATGGGTGCCTGGACATCGCAACATAGAAGGTAATGAGTCTGCGGACAAACTGGCTAGAATAGGTACCACCATCGAGCTCCTTTCAGAGAGGAGCACGATAGGGATTCCTATGGCGACATATAAGCTTCACACTAAAGCTGAAACACTTCGTCTCGCTACGAATCGGTGGAAAACCCTTTCCTCCTGTGCAGTAGCGAGGCTTACGTGGCCAACATTCGACCAAAAACGTACTAACACACTTTTACGTCACAGAAGAAACCACATAGCACTTCTGGTAGGGACCCTTACAGGTCACTGTCTCATTGGCAGACACGCAGAACGCCTAGGCGTCATTTACCACGACTTTTGCAGAAGTTGCGGACACGAAGAAGAGGAGGAATCGGTACAACACCTTTTGTGCCATTGCCCCGCCTTGAGTAGGAGGAGACTCAGGACACTTGGTCAACCTCTGCTACTCAACCTCTCGGAGACATCCGGGCTAGAGATCCCAGCTCTACTCAAATTTATTCTGTCCACACAATGGTTCAGTAATGAGGACCCCCCTCAGTATTAAAAAGGGTTAACAGGGAATAAATATGGCATCGCAATGGGCCAAAGTGGCCTAAGTGGGAGAGCGACTTGTCGCTCTCAGCCATCGCAACCTAACCTAACCTAACTCTGTTTATAAAAGGAGCTGGTGGTGATTCCGGATGATTTAAACACGGATACTATTTACCAAGGAAAAACCAAGCACTTTGTACTTGAATCAAGTACGAACGGTGTCAATATTCCGATAAGTACGAAAATACTCGATTCAAGTAAAAAATCTTTATTTCAAGTAAGCATTTTTCAATCCCGAAATACTTGTTTGAAGACGGTTTCGGGATGATTTAAGTACATTTCGAACTATTATAATATCATTTGGTCATACTATTAAATTGTTATGGTCTCAAGTACAGCCCGATTTAGTCTCAAAATAAGTGCAAAAAGGTTCTTTATCAAAGTACAATAAATTCTGAAGTCCAACGCAAACCATTTTTCAGCAAAATAAGTCTTCAAAAAGTAAGTACAAAATGTTCTTGGTCTAAGCGTATTAAGGTCTCGGAATAATATCAAAATCCAAAGGAAATGAATTAACCAAAGACCAAGATGTTTATACTATAGGTCGGAAATCCACCCTTAGTCCATAACCAAAGAGTTAGAACTAGGAGGGAATTTCAAGAACAGATTCAATGTAAAATAGTTCGCATTTTTCGTAGCACACCTTTTGGAGCTTGCATAGTAATTCTATTCTGTACTTAATCCTTGTACTTAAACTAGGTACGACCTTTTCTTAAATTTTTAAGCTGCACTGTATGTACGAAATGTATTTGATTCAAGAACTTTTGTTCTTATATGAATCATTTTAACAGTTGATTTTCTGTTCTGAAATGTTTCGTACTTAATTTAAGAAGTTCCAAGTACTAAACATACTTGAAATTTCAAGTACAAAACGGTATAAATTCTATTCCGATCGGTCTAGAACTCTGCCGGTCATTTTTTTCTGAGTGTACGGGGTTGTTTACAGCGTTTCTTCACTCATCTGTGTTGTTTCGTCGTGAAGAGATCTTCAATACTCTCTAGATCGCGTTATGTGTATACAGTGTGACCATCGTTTCAGTCTTGAAATACTTTAACGGTAAAATACTTATCGATGGGCAATTCCACAAAAAAGTCCACCGAGACTAAAACATAAAAACCGGAAACGCAAGTTAAAGTCGGCTCTAACCGACTTCGATATACCCGTTACTCATGAAAAAACATGTTTAACAGTGTTCCTGCGTTCATTAGGGTAAACATCTGAAAAGTATGCAACACTTTTTAACTCGGCTATTTTTCACAAATTTATTCGTTTTGCTAATTACTAACTATCTCTAGAAGGTACAAATCGTCTATCTTCAAAACTGCAGAAGATATAACGTTTTTTCCGAATTGCGGAGGCGGGAGGGGGCGTGGCCAAGATTTGAAATAAACTTGATCTGCCTGCAAGTATAAGAAGCATTTGTCCCATACATGTCAAACCTCTATCTCTTACCATCTCTGAGATCTAGGTGTTCATACAGACGGACGGACGGACGGACGGACGGACGGACGGACAGACGGACAGACGGACAGACGGACATGGCTATATCGACTCGGCTGTTGATGCTGATCAAGAATATATATACTTTATATGGTCGGAGATGATTCCTTCTGCCTGTTACATACATTTGCACGACTTTAGTATACCCTTTTTACTCTACGAGTAACGGGTATAAAAATGCCTATAGATTGCATTGACTTTTGGTCTCTACAATCTTTCTGAGGGTTTAAGTAACGTAACGTGAGGTAACGTCACGTAAGATACTGATGATTTTAGAATATAATATGAGATGAAAATGATATGAGATAAGATGATGAGTCTCAAAAAAAAAAGCTTTACCCAGTTTGCAGAGTTTTTCCATTTCGTAATAACAGACGAAACCCACATCCGCTTTTTGTAACGTCACGCCAGCACATATTTTTGCTTATATCTTTAAGTCCTTATGGTCGATTAATGTCTTTGTTCTTTTTGATTCAAGAGCTACGTCATTGCTACGCAAAAATCTTTTAAAAATTTCAAGTTTTTCATATCAAAACATTTTTTAGTACAAATGTCACGTAAATATGTACATTTGGCGGTTATTTTCAATTAATTTCAAAGCCTTTACAGGATTGGAAGAAACTAACCGTGTATGGGGCTCTTAGATAACTTTTCTTTCTGCTTATAATGCACAATTTTTTACTTTAATTTGACCGAAGAGGCAGGCAGCAGCACTTCAGAAATGATGACATTCTATTCTCGTATTCCACATGCTTATCCCTTTTTTCCGTACTTCTTTCTTTTTTCCCTAACCATTTGCAGCACACGCTTTGGCATCAATTTCAAAGTGTGTTTGTGTGTGTCCTTGTTGTTGTAATCATGAAAATGCCTTCGAGCGTTGCTTTGCGCCCGCTTGGCACAATTCAAATGAGAACTTAGGGGACGCTTGACGTTTGACGCTAGCTGCTAGCTGCTCCTCCTCGGCGCTAAACTAAACTTTTCATGTTGCCTTTCCCTTTATATGCTTTTCTCCACTTTCTTTCTTGCGGAATGGCATGACAAAAAGCACTCGAAATGCAATGTGTGTGTGTCTGTGTGTTTGCCTGGCATTGTTGTAAGACGAGAGTCAAGGAATGAGTTTGGAGCCCAGAGCAGGAAGCAGGGAGTAGCGCATATCCCTGGGCTTATCCTACAGACAGCAAGAGGAAAAAAAACACGTTTTGCCTCTGGGTTATACATTTTACTTGCTCATATTACACCAAACAGAAGCACTTTGCATGGGATTAGGTTTTTAGGTACACGAGTATGTTTGAAGTTTGGTAGGTGGGCGAGGAGGGAGTGACAGCAGAGGGAGAAGACGGAGAAGGTGTAGCGTGTGTGTCATGTAAGCAGCATTGAAAGGGGTTAGTGGATTAATAGATAGCATACAAGTAACTTCTGGAATGGAAAGAAAAAAATGTTTTCTGTGAAAGAGGAGGAATGTATGTAAGTAGGTGAAAAGTAGATTTTCTTTGAAATTTTTCTTTTAATTAATTGGCTTACTCTAAGATAAAATATACTCTCTGGCTTGGGTGTTTAATGTTTCAAAGAAGCGTTTGAAGTTGATTTTTGATACTTGCTAATACATTGAGGTCCAGTTGGATCAAGTTTTTGCTTTTAGTTTTTCCATTTTCATCATGTTTTTCCCTGCCCCTTTAGCAAATCTCTTTTAATCACATTCTGCTGGGCAATCCAGCCACAAAAGCCTTGGTCGGTCCTCGTCCCAACCACAGACAAATACCTGCAATCAACGCCATCTAAGATAAAGAACAAATATAAACAAATAGCGGCTACATTTTTACATAAAATTCCAGCCAAACAACAACAACAACAACACCAACAAATGCCAAATGACCCGCGGGACCTAAAAAGGTGGCAGCTCGGCGGGGCGGTGGGCGGAGCGAAGTGGCCATTTTATTTATTGTTATTTCATTTCGACCGCAAATTAAAAGCTATGAATAAAAGTGCCAAGTGCAGAGGAAAAGTAAAAACGCCAGCAAAAACAAATGCTGAAAAACGGAAATAAAAGCTTATTAAAGGCAACACTGAAAAAAAGAGAAAGAAAGCACAAAAAAAAACAAACACTAAATCAAACATTACACCCAGTCAACAAACAAAAAAGAGGAAAAAGGAGCAAAATCAGGCACAAAAAGCAGAAGGAAGGAAGGAAGCAAATGCCAGAACTAAAGTAAATATCAGCGACACGAAGTAGGAAGAGAGGCATCCTTTTTGCAATATTAAATGTAGCAATGACACCCTTGGGTGGCCCCCGCCGGAGTGTGTGTGTGTGTGTGTGTGAGTGTTTGTACTATGCTAGACAACTAAATATATACACCTAGTTACTTATTTGTTGGCATTTGCCCGCTTTTGCGGCTTCTGTTGACGTTGGCAGACGACGACGACAACGACGGCGGCGGCGGCAAACAAAGTGAAATATCAAGGGAATTAAAGACATTGTGCGGATTTGGCCTGAATGCCTGGCTGGCTTCGAATGCTGGTTGTGCGAATGAAATGAATCAACAAATGAATGAATGAATGAATGAATGATTGTTGACTATTGACTGTGGACTCTGTTAGGCCTGGTGCTGGAGCGGCTTGATTGACATAGGTTCAACGATTTAAAATTTTCACTTAAGAATGCAAATGCTATGAGACTAGCTGTTCCGGCTTTGCCCCCTTTAGTACACGAGGAATTGAAGCTTACATTACAAATGCCATCCATCAAATCTTTATGATAATCAAAACTCAATTTAAAGTTTTAGCAAATTTTGCGATTTTGTGGACCCTACGATCTTTACCATCCATCCATTCAACCGTGTTCATTAATATAAATCAGAGATTAAAACCGTAACCCGTAACCGCTAAAAACACTTTAAAAATTTGAAATCGAACGAAACGGTTACAACCGCAAAAAAATAAGTTTTTTTCTTATAACCGTAGCCGTTTAACCTTTATTTATATAACCGCTTATGCCCGATTATAAATATTTTGTTCAAAAAAAAAAAACAACATTTTTTTCATGCCCTTACCGAGATTTGAACTCGGGTTATTTCTAGTCTCAGGTCGTAACCTCTACGCCATTTATATATGTTGTTATATAGAGCAGCCAGCTAATTGTGCTGTATAACTTTCAATTATCTTTTCTGGCTTCTATGAATTTCAACTTACATAGATAAAAAAAATGTGAAAACCCTCGGGGTGAATGGACACATATTTGGAATATGTAAATTTCTTTCCTATGGAGAATATGTTACATATTATTAGATATGTGAAAATATGTTAAAATATGTACATATTTGCTGTAGTGGAAATGGGCTATAAGCAACCACTTTTACCTATATTACTTGTCCAAATTTGCAAGGGGTTTCAGGAAAAAGTTGAAAAACTAAAAAAAAGTTGTGAAAACTTGGGTTTTTTGGACATCTTTTGTAATCTTAAGTACGAAGTTGTAATTTTTTGATTTGCTACTAAGAAATGTTTTGTAGGCCAAGTCAAGAGCAACATCTTTGCTGAAGACATAAAAATACGAAATAGTTTACGAGATATGGTATCGTTGATCCTACTCTGAGGCTGAAAAGTTCAAAGGTCAATAAAAAGAAAACGGCAGCTACTCAGTCAAAACCCAGACAGAGTTTTTATACTACCATCACACCCTTTCAGAATTTTTTGGTCTTTTTTGAGTTCAAAAATGTATCACAGTGTTATTAACCGAAACACAGCCAGCCAGCTCCATGGACTGGAGGCGGAACTGTTTGTGAAATAAAATGTTTTTTTGTACTGGTAGTTTGTTGCTTAATTTAAGCAAAAAAAAAATTAGCTTTGTGTTTAGTTTCGACACGGGCGTTTTCTATTCCCTATCACAAGTGCGAAGGCCATTGCCAGTTGTGGTCTACTTAGTAGAGTTGTGCCGATTTTGATGAACTAGTTCAATTGAACTAGTCTTTAAAATGAACTAATGAACTAGGTCTTGGTTTTGAACTCATATTTTGAACTATGTATTTCTCAGTTTTTGAACTATAGTTCATTTTTTGAACTATAGTTCATTTTTTGAACTATAGTTCATATTTTGAACTATAGTTCATATTTTGAACTATAGTTCATATTTTGAACTATAGTTCATTTGAACTATAGTTCATTTTTTGAACTATAGTTCAATTGAACTATAGTTCAAGTGAACTAGTTCAAGTGAACTATAGTTCAATTGAACTATAGTTCATAATTTGAACTATAGTTTTTTTTTTTTTTACCACTGAAGCAAATTTAGAGGCGTTCACTCATTGTCTGATACATGATACAATTATATTAGGTATGGCATTCAGAGTTTATCGAGGATTGACAGCTTTTGCTAATATCGAGAGAGAGAGAGAGAGAGAGAATAAAACAAAAAGCAAAGCACCCTTAGAATTACAAACACATAGTATATACATGACTAAATTTTATTAGTATTTGCTTGGCACTTTTCAAATGGCAGCTGATAAAGCCAAATCGCTGCTTGGGAGCGTTGCCGGTTGGAACACTCTAGCCTGGTAATGTCGCTGCTTCTTCGATAGAGATTTGTTCTGAATTTTGATTGTTTGGCCAATAAATGTTTGCTTTTTTGAATTTGTACCCGTTTTTGCTAGTGAAGAATTGAATTTGTAGTAATTGTTCGCTATGCGGTCTGGGGTTAAGATCCCGCCCTGAAATGACTTGCTAGCCGGTGTCAGCCCAAAATGCAGTGCCGTAACAATATGACAGGAGAAACACACAGCCACAAACTCGGGGTCTCTTCTTGGGGAACCCTGATTTGCTTCATTGCTGGCCAAGAGAGCACTCTTTAGACCAGAGGCGGCGATCCACAGCTCACACGAGCGTTAGTCGTGTTTTTAAGCAAACGCGTGCCGAACTTGTGGTCGTGTGAATCGGTGAAGATTTCATTGCAAGTTAAACTACTGCAGTCTGGAGGGAGTTCTCTTGTTCACCAACACAAGCGCCCTTTTCAGTCCTCTCCATTTGGCCGCCTTTGCTCCAGTCCACAGGCGTCTTACTTGCAATTCAGTGTTCACCGATTCACACAATCAAGAGTTCTTTTCGCGTTTGCATTAATCCAGGACTGACATCAATTCCGGGTAGCTATGGGCTGGCACTGCTTTACATCGACATTCGCAACAGTATTGGCCCGACATTTTCACAAATTATAAATAAATCCCGTCGGCAAATCAAAAAAATATCGTTAGCACACAACCTTTTCAATCAAATGACAGCAACAAAATGAAAATTTGGAGTCCCCAACAGAGAGCTCTCTCAGAGAGCACCTTACCGTATATAATTGTATCATGGTCTGATACATGAGATATGAAAATCTAGTGGGCCTGCATTTAATAATGATTTTCTATAAATTTAACAAACTATTTACATTTATAAAATTACATATAGCAGGACTTCGAGACTATCATTTCTCAAAGCCAAAGTATGAGATTTTCGAGCCAACCCAGCAGCAGGTGCTAAGTGTTGCCTCCTCCTCGGCTCAGATTCTTCCATATGCTGTGGCCGCTTTGCTTCGCAATGTGTCCTTTACCCAAGAGTCCTGCAAAAGTTTCATTGATCCGCAGGATAAACTGCTCCAAAATATATACCCTGGTGGCCATGGGCACCCACGACATTGACACATTACAAAGAGCCTTCAGCTGCCAGGATTTGGCGTCAGAGGGAATCAAATTCAAACCGCATAACCAAACTCAGGAGATGACAGGTCTGCAGTTGATGGACTTATATGCCCGGCTTAAGCCACATCATTCGTGGCTCTTCCGTCTATCCAGTGATCTATGGTGCCAATCGTGTAGTTCTCTCACTGCTGCCCATCATTAATGGTGAACGATTGAAGAACTTGCCTAAAGTGGTCCAACTAAATGGTAACACTCCCTTGTTTAGAGGTAGTCGTACGCGAGGAGAAAATTTCGGTAAAGCGTGCCAACGCTATTGGTATTAATGACGCTATTGGTAAAAATTAACTATAGTTCAAATGAACTATAGTTAAAAAAATGAACTATAGTTCAAAAAATGAACTATAGTTCAAAAAATGAACTATAGTTCAAATGAACTATTGTTCATGAAAAAATGAACTAATGAACTAGGTCATTAAAATGAACTAGGTCATTAAAATGAACTAAAATTTCCAACTCTACTACTTAGCACTCTATCTTACTTTGTCGCATGCGTGCTCATGGTGGATTTAATAAGGTGAAGCTAGGCATACTTGGCTTCGCCTTGTTAATTGCACATGGTGCGTGCTTAGTTAAACGAATTTAAACATGTTTGATTGTTAGAAAAATTATACACACACTCCCACTCGCGAGTTAATTCGATTGAATTATCTGGGGAATAAGCCCCAAACGCGTATATGATCACCGTGATCACGATCTGACTTCTTCATTTAGTATGTTTCTAAAACAAAAGAAGGTAGACATTTTGGAATGGTGGGAAAAAACAACAATATTTCCAGATCTTTTTGAGTTATCAAAAGTTGTGCCAGCAGAACCGCCCTCACAAGTTAGTGTTGAGAATGAAAATTTATAATGACTCCTCGCAGGACTCGCTTGGACAGTCAAACTCTAAATGCTATTATGATATTTCGATGTAATTACTAATTACAATCTTGATTAATCTGTCATCTTTGAAAATAAACATTTGTTTCATAAAGTTACGTAACGACAAATAGTATATACGTTGGAACTTTTAAAGACTTGGCGAGGCCATCCTACCTCAATATATCTGATTTTAGATTGCTGATAAATTCTCTACAAATTATACAGAATTTTTTGAGCATGTCGTGCTATAAACTGGACGAAGAATAACTTTTCATATGAGGCAGGTACGGTCTAATGTACATTAGACTGGCCCTTATATTAACTTTTTTTTTTTTATTTCAAAATACCGGGCGGAAAAGGGTTCGTTTTGGTCCCAATAGATATGAAAAAAAGTTTGGCAGCGATCGGACTTTATTTAGTGGACGCGCGTTCGCCTTCAAAATCGAAAATTTGAAATGTATGGGAAATGAGGGGGATGAGATTCGAATTTAATTTCTAAAATCTCCAAAAAAATTTTTATGTGTTAATTCTTTTTACATCCTTTTAGGGGAATATCATAGCAACATTTTAAATATAAATGTGTCTTATTTTGAGAGTCAGCCTGGCCAGAATCATATCAAAAAGGTCAATTTTTCAAATTTTTTTTTGGATTTTTTTTCGAAGAATTTTTAATACATATGAGATTTTGATTTTTGCTTTTGCCCGGGCGGCAAAACTATCGTTTTGGTCCCAAAAGATATAATAAAAAGTTTGGCTGCGATCGGACTATATTTAGTGGACGCGCTCTCGCCTTAAAAACCAAAAATTTTAAATATGCTACCAATATATGGGATGAGATACGGATTAAATGTGCAAAATTTGAAAAATTTTTTTTTTGTGATTTTGCTCTTTAAATCCTTTAAGGGGAATACCATAGCAACATTTTACATATTTTTGTTGGATATTTCGAGCGTAAACTTGGTCAAAATCATATAAAATCGGCCAATTTTTCAAAAAAAAAAATTTTTTTCTGAGACTAATTTCGGATTTAATCTCAAAATTTTTCAAATTTTCTTAAAGTGTTAATTCTCTTTAAATACTTTTTGCGGGATATCATAGCAACATTTTAAATATTTTTGTTGGATTTTTCGAGAGAAAACTTGGTCAAAATCATATCAGAACTCCAATTTTTCTCATTTTTTTGGGGTTTTTTTTTTTTAATGATAAATTAATTTATGCGAGACTATGATTTTTGCTCTTGCCTGGGCGGAAGAAGTTTCGTTTTAATCCCAATAGATAAAATAAAAAGTTTGGCAGCGATCGGACTTCAGTTGGTGGAAGCGCACTCGCCCTCAAAATCGAATATTTGAAATAAATGCGCAATATTTGGGGTGAGCTTTGGGCTTAATATCTCAAATTTTTAATTGAAAATGTTTATGTGTTATTTCTCTTTATATTCTTTTAGAAGAATATCATAGCAACATTTTAAATGTAAATGTCGGATATTTAGAGCATATCTCGTGTATATTATTTTATCTTAAAAAAAAAAACATAAAAAAAATTATAAAAAAATGTGAAAAATGTGCTTTTAAATATGATTCTTACCAAATTTATTCTCAAAATATCTAACTTTAATATTCAAAATGTTGCTATGATATTTCGCTTAAAGTATATAAAAAGAAATAACACATAAAAAAAAATTTTTAAATTTTACAGATTAAATCCAAAATTAATCTCAGAAAAAAATTTTTTTTTTGAAAAATTGACCGATTTGATATGATTCTGACCAAGTTTACGCTCGAAATATCCAACAAAAATATGTAAAATGTTGCTATGGTATTCCCCTTAAAGGATTTAAAGAGCAAAATCACAAAAAAAAAATTTTTCAAATTTTGCACATTTAATCCGTATCTCATCCCATATATTGGTAGCATATTTAAAATTTTTGGTTTTTAAGGCGAGAGCGCGTCCACTAAATATAGTCCGATCGCAGCCAAACTTTTTATTATATCTTTTGGGACCAAAACGATAGTTTTGCCGCCCGGGCAAAAGCAAAAATCAAAATCTCATATGTATTAAAAATTCTTCGAAAAAAATACCAAAAAAAAATTTGAAAAATTGACCCTTTTGATATGATTCTGGACAGGCTGACTCTCAAAATAAGACACATTTATATTTAAAATGTTGCTATGATATTCCCCTAAAAGGATGTAAAAAGAATTAACACATAAAAATTTTTTTGGAGATTTTAGAAATTTAATTCGAATCTCATCCCCCTCATTTCCCATACATTTCAAATTTTCGATTTTGAGGGCGAACGCGCGTCCACTAAATGAAGTCCGATCGCTGCCAAACTTTTTTTCATATCTATTGGGACCAAAACGAACCCTTTTCCGCCCGGTATTTTGAAATCTATTTTTAAGGGCCAGTCTAATGTACATATATGTGTGGCAAAGTTGAAAATTCTGTGTAAGAAATTTGAACTTAGTACATTTACTGAATAAATGAGATTCCAAATGGGGCAAGGTTTGCAAAAGTAATATTTTATACAAATAACCGTAACCGTAACGGAAACCCAAAACAGGCTTTAAACCGTAACCCTCACCGTAAGCCATATCTAGCAACCGTAATTTTTAGAACTTTTGATTTATTTATGTGACTTCATAAAAATCAAAACTTATTATAAAATTTGTAATAAATCACACTTTTTTGTACCATTTAAATTGCACATCCTATTTACCCGTTTGTTTATGTTTATGTTTAACAGTCTTTTCGACAGTCTAAACTTATACAAGAACTCAATCTTTAATCTGAGCTACGCTAACAAGTCCCTCAGTTTTGAAGCTATCGATCCGAAATTTTCCACAGAGTCTTCTCTTAACTAAATACCTACCCACCTACCTACCTACCTTCTCTTAGCTACACGCTGCTAATATGTCGGAACCGACCGGATCGGATGACTAATTCTTTAGCTGCCGTAGAAATGATCGGTCGGACAATGGGTTTTAGTGAGACATCTCAATATTACCGCTTCCTAGTCCAACCTAGTCTGAAGTCGAAAATAAAAATCTAATTCCGGCAACTGTTGCATGCCTAGATCTGACTTTAAAATTTTGATTTTTTTGATATGGTTCCAAATTTTGCCATACAATAGCTGTCTGTATTCAAAATCACTTCCGACAGTCGTTTTATCCATAAAATTAGGACTTTTGGCCAATGATTCGACCCGGTGACCCAATTTGAGTTGCTAGATGTAGACAAAGTAAATTTTTCTTAATTCGGTGATCAATTTACAAAATGGTAGAGAAATTTAATTTGCATTCTAGACTTTAATTGACTTGTAAAGAATTTTTTTTGATTAATGTATCCAGATTTTGACAGTGCAAACGAAGAGTAAAACCAAAATGTCTGCCTCTCTTATTTCCGACTGTTCCATATTCCATGGTTTCGCTTGGACCTGTGGTTTCTCTCTTATGTATCTAGTTCCATATTCGCTTGGACCGGTTGTTTGCAAAAAGTAAAAAGAGAGCAATTTCATTCGGAGTTGAGAACACAAAAACGAAACCGAAGCGGAATTGCGTTCGATTTACTTTTCAAAAAATAGTGGAATTGAGAACATGCCTGTATATCTTGAAAACTGAGGTTGTTGTAGCAAAACTAATAACAGATTTGAAGTCATGGAAATGTGAATGGCGCTTGTGAAGATTTTTTCTTGTTTCCTTGTAAAACAAGTAAGAAAGTCGGTCAAGCCCGACTATAACATACTCTGTACCTGGAGTAGAAGCTGAATGCAATGCTGGTGCTGCGCTCATCTCTTAGTCTTTCTCTCTTTCTCTCACTCTCACTCTCACTCTCACTCTCACTCTCACTCTCACTCTCTCTCTCTCTCTTTAAGATTGTGCGGTGTTAGTTGTAATAGGGTGGGAGGGGGTGTGGGAGGGTGATGTACTTTTTTGCTCATAACTTGAGAACCGCTCATCCGATCTTTATCATTTCTTCGGCAAATCGATACATTTTGCTAATTACTAACTATCTCTAAAAGGTACGAATCGTCTAACTTCAAAACGTTTTTTCCAAATTGCGGGGGCGGAAGGGGGCGTGGCAAAAATTGAAAATAAACTTGATCTGCCTGCAGCTATAAGAAACATTTCTCCCATACATGTCAAACCTCTATCTCTTACCATCTCCGAGATCTGTTTGTTCATACGGACGGACGGACAGACGGACGGACAGACGGACAGACGGACATGGCTATATCGACTCGGCTGTTGATGCTGATCAAGAATATATATACTTTATAGGGTCGGAGATGATTCCTTCTCCCTGTTACATACTTTTGCACAAACTTAATATACTCTATGTACCTTCGGTACAGAGTATAAAAACTTAAGGTGGCATTTAACTCCATCGTAAGATATGTCTTTAATCTTGGTCGTAGTGACCATATCTCGCAATTTGCAACTCAAATTCTAGGCCTTGACTTAGAGTCGTGGATCAGACTACGCACATTACTATTAGTCCATAAGATAATAACGACAAAAGAGCCTCACTATTTATTTCAAAATATTCAACTTGCTGTGTCAATTCGAACGAAAAATATAGTTTGTCAGCGCGTAAGCTTGGCCAGCTCAGAAAAACATTTTTTCATTCAATCTGCCCGCTATTGGAATTCTTCTTCTTTCTTCTTTATTGGCCCGATGCATTGCATCACAACCGTTTGACGGTCTCGGCCGCTGCAACTAATGTCCGCCAGTCGCTTCTGCTCCGTGCGAGCTGGCACCAGTTTTTCACGCCAAGCTTAGAAATGTCTTTCCGCACCTGGTCGTCCCACCTTAGAGGTGGTCGTCCCACCTTGCCTTGTCCCAGTTCTTTCGCATTCCTCTTGTAGACCATTTTTGCTGGAGCTTGATCATCCATACGGGTAACATGTCCCAGCCAGCGCAGCCGCTGTTGCTTTATGCGCTTGACCAGACTAGTATCCCCATAGAGCTTATACAGTTCGTCATTCCTTCGGATGCGAAAGTCCTCGCCAACTTTCAAAGGTCCATAAATCCTGCGAAGAATCTTTCGCTCGAAAACGCCAATCGCCGCCTCATCCGCTGATGATATTGCCCATGCTTCTGCGCCGTATTGCAGGACTGGGATGATAAGCGACTTATATAGCGCTATTTTTGTTCTTCGCTTGAGGTTTCTGCTCTTGAGCTCCCTACTTAGCCCGTAATAGCATCGGTTTGCGAGCGTGATTCTTCTTCGAATTTCCAGGCTGATGTTGTTGTCGCCGGTTATCATCGTTCCAAGGTAGACAAAGTCCTCAACAACTTTAAAGTTGTACTCTCCCATTCAATCTGCCCGCTATTGGAATAACCTGCCCTATAACATTAAGACTATTGGGAACGCAATGCATTTTAGATCTCAGGTAACAACCCATCTCAAAAGACAAACATAGATTTAAAGTTTAGTGATGTATTAGTGTTGTTAGGATTATATTTTATGTATTTTATATTTTATTTTTATTTATATATTTTATACTTTATTTTTTTTTTGTTTTCTTTTATATATTTATTGTATTTCATTATCACTTGTGATCTTAATGTTTTTGTGACCAACGCACCAATTTATAGTACTTATGTATCTGTAGTGTTGGGATAATACTGAAATAAAATCAAATTAAATTAAAAAAAAATAATGAAATGAGAAAAAGAAAATTGGAAATGCAATTAAAATATTTCGGATTAAACTTTTTGAGTGTACAAAAGCTTTGATCAACAATTTCAAAAATTAAATTTTCCAAGTTTTACCATTTGTTCTCGTCAGCTTTAAAGCTACCCACTATCGAAAAGGGTTTACCTTTAAATCAATTGAAATTGCAACACAAAATTTAATTCAGAATAGTTAAAGCAGAGTGTAAGAAGGAGTGAAGAGAAACTTTTTAAATTTCATTTTAATGAAGCTGCACTCAGCCACTTAATTTATGCAAATTAAAAAGAATAAAACACAAAAAGAACTTTTACTATGCCCAGAGAGAAAAAAATGCAAACTGAGTGAGAAAGAGCGAGGGAGAGTGAAAAGGGACAGTTTAAAGTAGATTACATTGACCAGGTGAGGGCAGATACATACATATGTCGGTATGTGGGTGGGGGGAATGGCTGCTGCTGCTGTGGGGTTAGACACTTGAATGTTGTGGTCACACAGCTGCGGGGGAGGCGAGGTGAGTCGAGTTGAGTGGGAATGTGGGTTGGCAATGTGCCACGCTGTTGCGTAATTAATTGGCCATGTTGCATTTGAGTGGCCTGGCTGAAGTGACGGCAGCTTCCAGCTTTCATCTGCGCAAGGGTTTCGCATTACAGCAGCCACAATTGAATTCTCTGTTTTCTGTTGTTGTTTTGTTGCACTGCCAATTGAGTGAAAGACAATGTGCCACCAAGTGGCAACTGCAGAGAAGAACTGTAGGAGGCGGCGGTCATTGGAATTGTAGGTTAAACTATGTAGCTTGCCTTCCCGCACCATCCCATCAATGTGGATCAAATTGGAAGTCATAAAGTGGCAATTTGTGTCTGTATGAGAAGGAAAATAAATTTAAAATACACAAAAGATTTACTTGGCAAAGGTTTAACTTGTTACAATTTGGATTATGTGAGGACGAAGTTTCTGAACTGCTCAAAATTGTTGTGAAAATCAATACAACGAGAAGTCGGTTCGAAGTTGGATTCGTTTTAGACTATTTGCTTTTGCTGAACACGAATTTGCTATTGGAAATGGTTCATCACGTCTGGATTTGCCTCTTTAATGCCTCTTTAATGCCTTTCATATGATACACCACATGTCATTCAAGGGCGAACTTTAAACATCCTACTATTTTCTAATAAATTTTATTTATTCCTCTATATTCTGTTGCAGTAAGTACAGAATGTTTTCTTTTGCAGCTCTTAAGTTTCACACGAGTCTAAAAATATAAACTAGTCCACCGAAATGAAATGTGATAAAATGGCAGCCGTTTGAGGGTAAAACGTGAACCGAAACTTTTTCAGAATCAGATCAGATTGGGTATCCCAGGATTAGTTTATGTTCTGATCAAAGACTAAAACCGAATCGAATAACAGTTAGGGTTGCGGTAACAGTTTTGACCGATCGTTTTTTCCGGTAACGATTATATTAAGGTTGTGGGATATGGGTTACGGTTATTAACGTTATTCTGGTAATTGATATAAAAAATCTTTCTTTCAATATCTGCGCAACAAAAATCGTAAGTAAACAAATTCAATTTCGTTTAGCTAAGCTGTATAAGACAACAACTGGCACTGGCCTATGCACATGTAATCGTGAATTGAAAAGTGCCCGTTTCTTAATTAATCAAAAATGCTAAGGAAAACCAACAAAACACAGCCAATACATATGGGAACTTTATTTCACAAACAAATCTGTCCTTGTTCAGCATATATGTATGTAGTTACTGCAGTACATTTCTCGTAATTTTTTCTATTTTAAAAGAAAATAATTAGCGTAAATTATTGTTTTTGATCGAGGCACTTAAAAAATGTTAGGTCATGAGTAGTGTCCACAAGCAAACTAGTCAATACGCAAATAAAAATTGTTCATTCCACTGTCAAGATCTCAGCGCAACTTGTCCAATGACCGGCTCCAGCCGACATTCATTCTTTATTCACATTCAGTCAAAATAATTAAAGCGCCCCTTACACCTCACAAACTTTGACGCAAAACGCTAATGTGTGTTACGGATTTGTGTAAATCAAGACAAAAATCAAAAACATTTTGAGTTTTAGAGTTCCTTGCTTTTTGGTACGATGCGGAGCAGAATTTTATTTTAGAATTTATAGACGCTTATCGTTCTTTACCTGCTCTATGGAACATAAAAGTGAAGGAGTACGCCAACAGAGAGATAAAGAACTCCCAATTTGAAAATTTAATAGAAAAATAAAAAAAGCGCTACCCAGATGCCACCATTTTTACTCGCTGGCGCTTGCTTTAAAACAAAAATAGCCCAAATTCTGTTGTGGTGAATTTGCACCAAAATTTGTGAAATGTATGAAGAGCTTAAGGCTGCCTTCACACTGATATCTTGTACTGATACATGAGATATGATAATCTAGTAAACCTGGATTTTATCATAATTCTACTATGAATATAAAAATTTTTTCAAACTTAACACAAAACAAAAAGCAGGACTACTAGACTATGTCTCATGTATCAAGTATATGATATTAGTGAAAAGGTAGCCTAACTTTGAAAGTGAAAGCGTAAACAACAACAACAATATGTGTGACTGCTTACGTTTTTATTCTAACAAATTGGCGGTGTAATAACAAATATAAGGAAAGATAAGGAAGGTAAAGATTTTGGTTAGCTGCTTTGTTTCTTTCTCGTTCACTGTCTATACTTTTTTTTCATTAGGAGGAGTTTTTGTAAATAAATCGAGAATAAATCGAAATTTTTACTATCGTAATTTTTTCCAGTGCATTATAAACCGAAATTACCTTATTCATTTGTTTCTGTTTCGGTTCTGATAACCGGTTTTGTTTATTAAGGTTACAGGGTTACGATTATAAGAAACATTTTTTGTGGGTTAAGGATACGGTTTCAGTCACAGTTAGCGGTTAAAGGTCTTGAACCAAATAAACCCGAACCGAACTAGGCTTGCGGTTCTGGAAAGGTTTGGAAAAGAAAGAAAGTTACCCAGAACTAAAAAGATTGTCTATAGAGCAGTTTCAAAAGTATCCGGGTCTTATAATTGTCAAACTTGGCTAAACAATTTAATTTCCACCATATATGACTAAATTTTTCTCAATGTTCCTGAACTTTCAACGAGAGGAAAATAAATAAGGATGAAGATGGAATTTGTCATCAAATGTAATGTGGACAAGTGCAAACTATAAAATAGGATTTTCACAATTTTATAGGCCTTAATTTAAATCATGTCCCACACCGACTTCGTGAAGTATTTTGTCTGCAAGTTGTCCTATTACTTAAATGTGTCCATATTTGTGCTGCTTTTCTGCCTCTTGGGCTATTTTCATGCACTTAATTTGGTTTTGCACTTTTTTGCTTGGCAATTTGCCAGGCAAAGTACATCGTCGTTCTCTCTCTCTCTCTCTTAATCTCTAACCATTGGCCAAAAGTTCTTCTTAGGGCTAATTGGCTGCTACTTGGAGGAGCTCATTTATCTTGCTCGACTCACTCTGTCTCTCTCGCCTCAGCTTGTCCACTTTTAATTTTGGGGATTTCTTTATTTATAACGCTTTCCGCTTCATTGCCCGAGGAATGGGTTGGGGTGGTCCTTTGTCCGTTTGCTTTGGCTGCTTTTCCGTATCCCATGTCACTAAATCAGCACAAATTGTTCCACTGATTTATAAATTTTTTTGGCCAAATGCCAAAAGATAGAATCTTTGCAACTTCTCTTGAAAAGTTGTCTACTTTTTGAGGTCAACTTGT
The DNA here is from genome assembly GCA_018904275.1 of Lordiphosa clarofinis. Lineage (NCBI taxonomy): Eukaryota > Metazoa > Arthropoda > Insecta > Diptera > Drosophilidae > Lordiphosa > Lordiphosa clarofinis. The sequence continues at coordinate 1,694,537 of JAEIGQ010000011.1, forward strand.
GGCACTGCGAATAAGTCTACATACACAGAGAATTTGCAGCTGAACCGCATTTGGCAACAATTATGTGTTTTGGACTTTCCAAAAATGTTGCAGCGCGACCTTCAAACAAACCAACTGCCAGAAACCAGCCGGAAAAATCTACAGAAAAAAAAGAATGAACCGAAACGGCAGACAAAGTTAAAAGGCAGAAGTCCATTACAAAACATGGGAACTAAAAATGCCATTTGTGTCTGTGGATAGTTTTAAAATATTTGGTGGGTTATTTTCAAAAAACTTTTTAACTCGAAATGCAGCTGAGTCGCAGCTGTTGCAAGTTTTGCACGTTTAGGGTAATTGCATTGCTCCCCCCATCCTCCCCAGCAACTCCTTGTGCCTGCATGCGGGCTTTTGGACTCATCATTCAATTGTGCAATAATCATAACCAAATTGTGGCTGCTGTTTAGAGTTATTTATTGTTTTTGCTGTTGTTGTTTATATATTTATTTCGCGTTCCACACAATTGAAGAGTGACAGGCAGACCACCCCACACTGGGTTTTGGGATTTTGGTCCCGCATTTTTCTGCATGAGCTGCCACAGGAACGAAGCGAACGAAGCGACGTATTCAAAGTAGCGTGGCCCGCCTGTTGAGGTGCTGCCCTACGGGAGCAATGGTGGTAGCGGGCGGAGGGTAAGGAGGAGGCCTGTCACCGGAAAGCAATCAGCAATATAATCGAGTAAAGCTTTGGCTGCTCTGCCAGTGAGCGAGTGAGTGAGCAAGTGTATGTGTGTGTATTGGCTAGGGGTTGGCCTTTAGGGTTGTGATTGTGACATGTGCCACAGCAGCGACAACAACAACAACTACAGCCGGCGCAGCCAGTGCTTAAAGTCAGCAGATCGATTGAAAGACATTTTTACATGCAAGCATTTCAAGTGGCACTCAAAACAGCAGAAAAAGAGACGAAAGTTACCTCATGGGAATTGGCAAATTGGCAAAAAATTAAAGCACGAAACTTCAATATTTCAATCACTTGGGTCAGTTGCTACATATTGAATAATCACAACTTGACGAATTGCGTGGCAATTTAAAGCAGAAATTAGAAATGATCCGAAATTGGTGTAAAATTAAATCTCGGCAATTTCTCTTAATTAGAAACCGTTTTAGCCAAAAAGGTGCAACAATTGAGTGTAATCAATTGAACCCAAATCTGAAAAAAAGTCTTAGTGAGAAAATTTTTTTTGTTTTCAATGTTATCGCTCCCAACGCTCGTATTTATAAGTTTTCAATGATTTTACATAATTTTAACAAGATTTGTCGAAATCGGACCACTATATAGTATAGCTGCCATACAAACTGTTAGACATATATCAAGCTCCAAGGGTATATAAACTTCGGTCGAGCCGAATTTAGCTTGCCCCTATTTTTATACTCTGTACCGAAAATACATAGAGTATATTAAGTTTGTGCAGAGAGATGGAATCATTTCCGACCCTATAAAGTATATATATTCTTGATCAGCATCAACAGCCGAGTCGATATAGCCATGTCCGTCTGTCCGTCCGTCTGTCCGTCCGTCTGTCCGTCCGTCCGTCCGTATGAACAAACAGATCTCTGAGATGGTAAGAGATAGAGGTTTGACATGTATGGGACAAATGTTTCTTATAGCTGCAGGCAGATCAAGTTTATTTTCAATTTTGGCCGCGCCCCCTCCCGCCCCCGTCATATCTTCCACAGTTTTGTAGATAGATGATTTGTACCTTCTAGAGATAGTTAGTAATTGTCAAAATGATTTGCTGAAGAAATGATAAAGATCGGATGAGCGGTTCTCAAGTTATAAGCAAAAAAGTGAACCAAGCTCCCCCGCCGCCTCCCCTCCCACCCTTTCACAACCAACACCGCTCAATCTTAGAGAGAGAGAGAGCGAAAGAGATAGAGAAAGAGACTGAGATAGAGATAGAGAGAGACACAGCAGCAGCACTGCATTCAGCTCCTACTCCAGGTACAGAGTATGTTATAGTCGGGCTTGACCGACTTTTTCACTTGTTTTTATTATTTTTTGTAAAATGCGGACAAACATATACGAAATTATATCTCTCTGCCACAAAGAAACACAGAACGATTCCTGAACTTTTCCTGTGCCGAGATGTAAACAAGTTCAGAATCAAATTCATGCTCATAAAAATCAACCACGAAACGAACAGGTGTCATTTTCGAAACAGGACTGTAAAGCTGCCTTTACGATTGTCATATATCTTTAAAACGACTCTTTGACGATAGTGTAATAGCAAATCAAATATATCTAAATATTGAGAAACTTTAGCATTCTTTGATTAAATAGGAAAGATTCCTTTTGATAAGAGATTCTCTTTAGAGAAGTTTGACAACCGACTATTTAGAGATATATGACAAGTGGAAGGGCAGCCTAACGAATGAGATGTTCCACTTTTTGTATTCCAACAACTTGGCTGCTCTTGAATTATCAAAAATTTCGCTCTTAAAATCGAGTTAAATTCGTTATCAATTTGATTTTTATAGGCAAGTGGAGTGAGTATTGGATCGGAAAGGGAAATTAAACTCTTTGATTGAACCCGCTTTTACAGTTTCGTTGTTCATGGAAAAGAGGTATGTGAAGAAACTACTGAGAGAAGAGCGCAATCGGCGAATTTTGAAATTTCCTTCAGCTGTCAAATTCCATCCAAAAAAAAAAATGCTAGAGCAATTTTTTCTTTCCACATTCTAATGTTTGGTACGCAGAAAGCCAAGCAATACACAAAAGGTATTTTGAGAGCCATATCGATAAACCGTGAGGACTCTATCGAGCAGCTGATATTTTTTCAAGAGATATAGTGCAGTCATTTTTTCTTGTGTCAGTTGTCAAATTCACATGGAAGGCAAAAAAAAATCGACTGCAAATCTAAAAATCGTTTGCAAAATTTTGAACCCCTGCATACTTGCGTTGCGGCGACTTATGCACTTCAGTGGGATCCTCCTCGACCTTTATGATGATTAAAATGGAGATAAAACAATGATTATTGGACAAATGGACAATTCATCCTACCCCGTTCAAACCATCATGTTTAATACTTGAGACAAAATAATCTAGCATGCTTTATGATTCTTTTTGTTAATTTGACAAACTATTCAAATTTAAAACATAACAAAAAGTAAAACTATAGTAGGAATATCAGTGGTTGATTTGCTTTTGGAATGCAAAATAACTTACAACGTTCTTTATATTTAAATCACAGCAAAATTTAAACTGATTTCGAGAAATCAATTATTATGACCTAACGTTCCTTACATATTCTGGGCACAGTGATCATTTTGTATGGAGCCGCTTTGATCAGCTGTTTCGCGAAATCAAATCAAAAGCAAATCACTTTCAGGAATACCACTATCATGTGTGAGTGCAGGCCTTACATACAAATGTTCCGATTGGTTGGTGGTTTCCATTTGATTTCTGTGAGTATTCCATTTCATTACGGGCATTATTCTCCTTATTCTGTACGATACTTAGCGTTTGTAAGGAGCAGTTACTTAGAAATTTTAAAGACAATCTTCTGTTTTCTAGGATTTAAATTTCCAAAGTGTGGGATGGGTAATCTATTTACTTTTAGAAATCATAATATTCCGAACTTGAAAACGGTAAAACGGGTGAACCATTAAACCGAATCGAATTGCATTGGTGCCTTAGTTTTTAGTATTTATTATTTTCACGTTATTATTAACACATTTGTTAAAGTTTTAGGTTTCAGCTACAGTTTTTAGTTTTTTTGGTCGAACAACAATTATATTTTCTGGGATATGAATAAATTCTTAATAAATTCCAAATTCAATAATTTTGGGTATTTGCAGATTTCCCAACTATTGATAGAAATTTCATCATTTATTGTTTCATTTTACATTCTTCTACAGCTTAAAGTTCAAGACTCTTCAATTCACAAGATATCCCACTTCCCCCTCTTCTATTTATTTTGTTGGGGGAATCTTTTTTTCAAGTAGCTAACAACTTCTAAGCACTTTTGATAGCATTTTGCTTCCGTTTTGCCTTCGTCTCACACAAAATTGGCAATGAAACTTTTACCAGCAGCAATAAATTTTAGTTTGGCACAGTTTGTGAGCAAAAGAAAAAAAAAACCAACAGAATACAGCATACTTCGATACGAGTATAAATAATAATCATTTTGTTGCAACATATTGGCAACTTGGCAACCAACAAAATTTTTCATAATTTGTATAGGTTATTTTTTTCGGGTGCATATGTTGCGGGTTTTGCGTTGGTCTCTCTTTTTTTTTGGCAACAAGTTGCTTGGCAAAAAACTTGGCATTGCAATTACGTAAACGCAAACTTCTGTTTGGGCGTGTTATTTTTTTTCCTTTTTGGACATGTTCACACGCGAAGCAAACTCCTATGTAGGAGGAGGAGTGGCCCCTTCCTCGCTTTGGTCTTTTATAATTTAAAAACCAAAAAATGTAAGATTAATCAAGCTATATATATATACTTGGTCTAGTCGAGTCCCCTGCTGGGCTCGTTAAACTGAATTTTGTTTGTCTAAGTTTTTAATGACCGTTTTAAGACCGCAGTCAAATGCAAATGAAATGCACTTTGAGTGAAAATTGTGGCTAATTTCTGCCTATAATTAAAGGGCAGTTAAAATTAAGTTCGTCTCGCCCTAGAAACATTAAAATATTATGATCTTGCGGCGCGTGATCAGAGAAGTTTTATGTAGACAGTGGGAGATTGAAGTAAAAATTATCACCAAGAAGAAGGGGAAATATGTTCGTATTTTGAGTTGTAAAATAAAAACGGAAAAAGCAACAATAATTTAAGTAAATTAGATAAATCGAACTTTAGTCAAAATCATAGCCAATTTGGTCTGCATTTTGCACAGTATATTTTAAATTTTAATTCCATCATTCAAATCCCTCTTAAAAATATTGTTACGACCTTTGTTAGCTTCAATGACAATTCCGCCACACTCAGACACACCCCTCAGTTTCGGCTTCACTTCAGAAAGGAAACCTTTTAGTTTTTTAGTATTTCATAGACGGACTGGCGCTGAGCTATAAAAAAATCCAAATGTTGGTTGGCTCATTTCTTGTTAGCTGTTGCATTTGGCAAAAAAAAAAAAAGTAATACCCACCTCAAGGTTAGCCACATTAATTTTTTTCCTTCTCTATTTTTGCAAGTTTTGTTATTTTTTTGCACAAAGTTAATTTTTGCTATTCTGCGAATTTTTGCCACAAAATAAATCGCTAAATGAGCAAAATCGCAAACAAATGGCAAAAAAAAAAATAACAAAAAAAGAATGCAAAGGTTGAATTTTATTTTGCGGGCTGCAATTTGCTGCCATTGTTGTCATTATCTAATTATTCAGTTTGTATTTAGAGATGCAAAAGTCAAGGTAACTGCACAATTATTCATTTTTGTGTGCGCTTGGAGGAAATAATTATTTTATACAAATTATAATTAATGTTGGAGCAGGAATAAAATTCATTTAATTGATTAGCCAAAACTCCCAGACAGAATTTAAATTGCATGTGGGTTGGCGACCATGTGGAGAGGGACTGGGGGAGGTTAACATTGCGTCTTCAGGGTTTATGAGCGGCACTTAAGCTGCGATAAATGGCATAATGTGCCCTCATAAAGCGTATGACTGAAATGGGAATGGGAAAACGGGAGCCACTCCACTTCAATTGAAGCGTCGCGTCCACGTCCGCGTCATAATAGGCGCAAAAAACTGCACAAGCTACAAAAATGAAAATCGCCTGCAATATGCGAGAGTTGAAAAAATGGGAGTCGACTTTTAAGGTACTTAGCAAATTGTGTTTTGGAAAAAATGTAGTATTTTAAGGGGGGACATCTAAGTAGCTCAAAAAAAAAAGTGGATTTTCAGAATTTTTTTTTGGCCAAATGGAAGGGCCAATCGAAAATTTGTAAATGAGGTATTATAGTGTGATACATTTACTCCAAATGGTTTTCGGGTTTTTTGTATCAAAAACAAAATGGCGGTCGTGTATCATTTCTCCGTAGACCCTATTTTTCCGTGGCCGGACACATAACTCAAGCAAATCTTAACCAATCGATCTGAAATTTTCTGATTAAATCGGAAATACCTATGTCTATCGATCCTCGTAGGATTTTTTCGATATTTTGATTTTTGGCAAAATGGTGAGTTTTTGAAAAAAAAAATGCGTTTAAAAAAAAAATCGTCTTAAAAAATTGTTTAAAAAAAAGTAAGCAAAACATCGAAAAAATCCTACGAGGATCGATAGCCATAGGTATTTCCGATTTACTCAGAAAATTTCAGATCGATCGGTTAAGATTTGCTTGAGTTATGTGTCCGGCCAGCTGAAAAAAAGTGGTTTCGAGATAAACGCGTTTAAAGTTTTAAGTACTGTAAAATCGTGTAATTTATTCCTGTATATTTATTCTGCGATGCCTGCACCATACAATTGGCCTTCTAGATCGATGTCCTTCTGTTCATTCTCCTTCCGAGCTGCTTTTAAGTCAAGGCGAGCCTTTTTTGCTCCATCGCTCAGCGATTGCTCAGCTTTATTAATGCGGTACTGGTCCACTTCCTGGCAAAACTTGAAACTTTCCGAGCCGATTGTCAAGTCCATGACATCAAATGTTCTCAAAATTGATATAAGGCCATCGTTAAAAACACTTGTTGCAATATTGGTAGCAATATCTAAAATTTTTTTGCCAGAATTCATCAAAGCGCTTGGTATAGTCCGCTGAGGCTTCGCCGTAGAATGGAAAATTTTGACACTTAGAAACTGTAGGCGGATTCAATTTTTTGGTATGTTATTTTTAAGACATTATTTAAGCCAAAAAAAAAATTTCGATTTTCAAAAAATTCTACTTAGAGATCCCCTCTTAAGATTACCTCTGTACTTTTTTGGACTATAAAGAATATGACCCTTATAAATTGTGAAGTTATCTGTCTGTTTTTGGCATTCGCAACGCTTAATAAAAAGAGCTGAGTCAAGCCGATCTTTAAGTGATACTGACCGACTAGAAAAATATTATTGTATATACAGCGGTGTCACAGAAATCTCTTTCAACCAAATTCCAACCCAAAACCAATTCTCGGTGTCACAGAAATCTCTTTCGGTTGGTTTTAAATTCACCGCTAAAACAATTTTGATAAGTAAAATTGGTATTGGAAATGTAATCAACATTATTTTTGTGCATAGGTTGCATCAAATGAATTAAATATTTTAATTGTTTTCATATTAAAATTTGCGTTTCAATAATTGTTCGCAAAACCAACCGAATGTTGACAAACAAGCACGCTACTCAACCTTAGTTGGCGCCCTCTACATATGGTGACGCTCTCTGAGTACCAACAAGCGCTCTCTGAGAACCAACATGCGCTAAGGGTTGTCAAGTTACATTTAATGATTGGCGCAAAAAAATTTGTTAAATTTTGCATTTTAGTTTTGAAGAATATGACCTAAATTTGAATTATAATTTAAAAATGCATCGTAAAAAATGTAACACAATCAAATAATTCCATTAAATCATCAAATTAACTCATAACTAGAAGATGGGAAATTTCTTTTGCAAGAAATGACAATCCTGTTTAGAGATTTGATTGAAAAATCCCATCAGCACGGACACAAACCTTCCAACTCGATTTTCAAATAAGAAAATGAAATCTCTTGAAGTTCTGTGACACCGACGGATTTCTCGAGCGTTTTGCAAACCAACCGAGGCCAAAATCTCTAGAGATTTCTGTGACACCCCCGATAATAGGTGAATTGGAGGAAGAATTTTTGAATACGCCCAAATCCATGAAGAAACAGTACATCTTTTTTTCTTTTGCTGAGTTATTCCTTTGCTATTGTAGTAAGAACTTAAATGCATTCGACTGTTGAGTATCCTTCTCTAAACGGCAGGAAGAACTGAAGCACACACTTCCGTTGCATCATTTAAGAATGAGATTTCTCTGTAGATTTTATAAAATGTTGTCTTGAAAGCTGACGGGAACTTTGGTGGACTCAATAATATTGTTGAAAGCTTAGGGGTGAACGGTTCAGAGGCATTTTTATAAAATTTACTGCGGACTCTATCTTTTCCTGGGGCTTTGTTGTGTTTATCTCCGGTGGTGTAAAGATACAATCCTGATCACCCCCTACGAAACTCATACTACTGGCATGTTCGTTTGTCCAAAGGAGACTTTTGAAATATTCTGCTTATGCTGATGGTTCTACAAATATTCTTTTATTCGATTAGGCTTTCATTCCATTATTGGATCCCCTCTGTCGTCTCAAAATGCTTGCCTTTCATCGGCCTTTTCAGGCGAGGAAACAGAAAAAGTGCGGGGGGCGTCATCTGGACTGTAGGGCGGCTGCGGAAGCGTTGGGATGCCGGTCTTGGCACACTTGCGCATGTTCAAATGCTCCGTCACAATGGCATAAACCACACATTTTGGTAAATTAAACATATGGACAATTAACCGAATGCTTAATCGTCGGTCTGAGTTCAAAACTTTGAGCACACGAGTCACGTTCTTGGTGTGTGTCGAAGTCGAAGGTCTTTCAGCACGGTCTTCATCGGCGATCTCTTCCCGGCCCTCCAAAAAGGCCTGGTGCCACCGAAACAGACCGCTTCTTGCTAAAGCAACATCTGTGTAAGACTGCTTGATCAGAATTTGATCGCGCAGCATTTTCGACTTGCACCACTCACAGAAACACGTCGCGCGAAAATGCCTGTCCTGACTCAAGGTGCTCGGGACGCCCTTTACCGAATTCAATCGGTGCGCGCACGCACCAAAGTACTCTCCCTCTCTCTCTATGATTGTGCGGCGTTGGTTGTGAAAGGGTATTTCTTTATCATTTCTTGGGCAAATCAATACATAACCAAATGACTAACTATCTCTAGAAGGAACAAATCATCTATCTTCAAAACTGTGGCAGACATGAGGTTTTTTCAAATTTCGCGGGCGGGACTCAGCTTGATGCTGATCAAGAACATGTACACTTAATAGGGTCGAAAATGATTCCGTCTCTCTCTACTCTGTAGAGAGTACCTTCGGTACAGAGTATAACAACCGAACCGAAATCATCAAATCAAAACTGTTCGGTTCGGTTCAGTTTACTGGTGAGGTTTAAAAGTAAAGTTTTTAGACAATGCTAATTAAAATTTTAAAATTTTTATCTTTTCCCCAAAAACAGTTTTATCCGAAGTTTGATTAAATTAAGTTTTGCGATGGAGCCTCTACGGGGCAACACTAATAGATCAAGTTGATTAAAAGGATTGAAGTAACATGTACACTTAATAGGGTCGAAAATGATTCCGTCTCTCTCTACTCTGTAGAGAGTACCTTCGGTACAGAGTATAACAACCGAACCGAAATCATCAAATCAAAACTGTTCGGTTCGGTTCAGTTTACTGGTGAGGTTTAAAAGTAAAGTTTTTAGACAATGCTAATTAAAATTTTAAAATTTTTATCTTTTCCCCAAAAACAGTTTTATCCGAAGTTTGATTAAATTAAGTTTGGCGATGGAGCCTCTACGGGGCAACACTAATAGATCAAGTTGATTAAAAGGATTGAAGTAACCGCTAAGGATGACTTTAGATGTGTGTGAAAAGACACAAATTTACTCAGCATTTATATATTTGAGCTTTACAACCTGTTGAAACAAATCAACTTAAAGATTTCTCTTGGCTGTTAACCAAATACACCCTTCGTTTTGTCCAACTCACTGGGTATCATTTGGGACAAGTACGAGTACGAGTAGCCCAAGTACTTCGCCTGCCTTGTAGCTTATGAAAAATGTGTGGATTTGTCAACAACAACAAACAGCAATAACAACAACAACGACAGCAACAATTACTTAATGCCCATTGTATTGCATTTCAAGTTGGCAAATGGAACAAAATGGAAAACGAGCTGAAGGGGATCGACAATATCATAAAATGCAAAAAGAAGAAAACACAAAAGCAAGCGAGAAAGAAAGAAAAATTTCCGCACTGTTGGCAACTGAAGAAGTGTAAGCAGCGATTTTCGTTTAAAGGAGGAACAGAGAGGAAGACGAAGCTGAAGCAGGCAGCGAGGCAAACGTGTGGCAGTTAATAAGCAGCATTCCTCACTCACGGGGTGTTTCTTCGGTAGGGCGAGGCTGGTGGTTGAATGGAAGGAGCATAAAGGATATTGCTCTGCCATATGACAATGACCTGTTTATGGGATTAAATAAATCGATCAATGTCAGCTCAGTCGTACTGTTAACATTTGACAAATTAATTAATTAATTGCATTCAGCTTGTACTCCAGGTACAGAGTATGTTATAGTCGGGCTTGACCGACTTTATTACTTGTTTTCTAATGGTTTTAGCATCTATGATTATTTGTAATAAATAATTTTGATCAAATTAAAAATAAAAAAATAGAGGCCAGCTAACTTCGGCTCGACCGAAGTTTATATACCCTTGGAGCTTGATATATGCCTGGCAGTTTGTATGGCAGCTATACTATATAGTGGTCCGATTTCGAAAAATTTTGGTGAAATTATGTAAAATCATTGAAAACCTATAAATACGAGCGTTGGGAGCATTCAAAACAAAAAGTTTTTCTCACTTAGACTTTTTTTTCAGACCTAACTTTTGTATGGCAGCTATACTATATAGTGGTCCGATTTTGACAAGGCTTGGTGAAATTATGTGAAATCATTAAAAACTTATAAATACGAGCGTTGGGAGCGATAACATTAAAAACAAAAAAAATTTTCTCACTAAGACTTTTTTTCAGACCTAACTTTTGTATGGCAGCTATACTATATAGTTGTCCGATTTTGACAAGGCTTGGTGAAATTATGTGAAATCATTAAAAACTTATAAATACCAGCGTTGGGAGCGATAGCTTTGAAAACAAAAAAGTTTTTCCTACTAAAACTAGTTTTTCAACCGATCGTTCCTATGGCAGCTATATGCTATAGTCATCCGATCCGGCCGGTTCCGACAAATGTGCAGCGTATTTGTACCAAAAGACTTCCTGCAAAGTTTGGTTAAGTTAGCTTTAAAACTGACGGAGGAGATAGCATAGAAACAGACGGACGGACAGACGGACAGACGGACAGACGGACATGGCTATATCAACTCAGCTCGTCATGCTGATCAAGAATATATATACTTTATGTGGTCGGAGATGCTTCCTTCTATGCGTTACAAACATCCGGACAATTTTAATATACCCTCTCCAAGGGTATAACAAGTGAGAAAGTCGGTCAAGCCCGACTATAACATACTCTGTACCTGGAGTAGAAGCTGAATGCAATGCTGGTGCTGCGCTTAAATCAAAGTCTCTCTCTCTTTTTCTCTCTCTCTCATTCTCTCTCTCGCTCTCTCTAAGATTGTGTGGTGTTAGTTGTGAATGGGTGGGAGGGGGTGGGGCGAGGGAGAAGTACTTTTTTGCTCATAACTTGAGAACCGCTGATCCGATCTTTATCATTTCTTCGGCAAATCGATACATTTTGCTAATTACTAACTATCTCTAGAAGGTACGAAACGTCTATCTTCAAAACTGTAGGAGATATACCGTTTTTTCCGAATTGCGGGGGCGGGAGGGGGCGTGGCAAAAATTGAAAATAAACTTGATCTGCCTGCAGTTATAAGAAACATTTGTCCCATACATGTCAAACCTCTATCTCTTACCATCTCTGAGATCTGTTTGTTCATACGGACGGACGGACAGACGGACAGACAGACGGACAGACAGACAGACGGACAGACGGACAGACAGACGGACATGGCTATATCGACTCGGCTGTTGATGCTGATCAAGAATATATATACTTTATATAGTCGGAAATGATTCCTTCTCCCTGTTACATACTTTTGCACAAACTTAATATACTCTATGTACCTTCGGTACAGAGTATAAAAAATGTGGATAGAAGTTGTGCAATTAAAACATTTTGTGGGTAAATTTCACCAACTTCCGGTTCTCAAGAAGTATTAAAGCCTCTCCCCTCGAGTCTCCACCACTTTCGTCTCGAAATCCAATTAGAGCCTTTTGTAATCGGCTTCAATTCAATGCCAAATGATATCTTATTCAAAATTCTATTAACCAAGCCCCAAGTCTCCAACTCAAAACCGATTTATGCTCATTATGTGTGCCCAAACCCAACGCCAAATGTGCATAATTAATGAAAAGTTTATTTGTACAGCTGGCACTGCCCCTCCCCTCCGCCTCCGCCACCCCTAAGGCCACAGTAAACCCACCAAAAACACAAAAAGTCTTAACGTTCCTAAACAAATGATATTTATGCAGCGGCCCGGCTTAGTGCGGAGACTCGAAAACTTTTGCTCTTTCTCTCTAGGAGCCACCTCCTCCTTCGCCTCCTCCAGCACAGCACAGAGCAGAAGTTGAAGGAGTAGAGCAGAAGGTTGTTGCCTCTGATGTTTGTGCAGACAAAAAGCATTTAAATCTTATTTTGACATAATTAATGACAGTTAAAAGCAGTTGGCGGCTTTTCAGGACACGTCCAATGTCTCCGCTGTGCGTCTCCAGGCTGTTGCACATTTACATGACACTTGGCGGACAGGGAGAGGGAGACGGAGAGGCACTGTCGCCTGTGTTAAATTTATGACAATTTACGCATAAGCCACCCGAAGAAGTAAATGCAAAACGAGTTTTACGTTTTCCATCTAATTTCGGCATTTCGCAGCTCTGCAGCTGCGCTTTCGGCCACGCCCCCCTCCTTGAAAACTTCTTGACAAGCCAAACAGATGGCTGGCGCCTTTTTGCGGCGAGGTGAGTCAGGTCCAAGTCGTTCATATGATTAATGCAATTGACTTTTGTAATTGACACATAATTTATGGTCTGAGAATACGCATACGCCGTGTTATCCCCCTCCCCCCAAAACTCAAAGCAGGCTCCAGAGGCTGGTTGGCTGTCCAGCTGCAGTTGATGTTCGCCTCAACAGCTGCTGAAGTTTGCCTGCCAACTGCACTTTTAAGTGGCTTCTGCATCAAGAAAGGCGGCTGGACTCTTAATAAAGTTATGCAAATTTTTACTCTGTGCTGGCATTTCTGTTGCTGATGTACCTACTCAAGTGCCTGGCGAAAGTTTCACACAGTGGGAGAAGGACACTTGTGATGTGAAGTGAAGTTTACGGGATGTGCGCGTGTGTGTGTGTAAGAATGAGTTGTCTGATTGGTGGTGGTCAAACAGAAGGCAGGAAAGAATTTTGCAAATTAAAGCTGAGTTTAAATTAATTATTTAAAGTTTCGGATAAGGGAATGGGCTCGAAAAAGTGTTTAGAAATTAAAGAGTTTATCTTACCAAGAATAAGCTTATGAATAAAGTAAGATTCCATGTAAGTTAGTCTAGTCCAAAATGTGAAAAGAGGGGAGAAACCGAAAACATTGGACTCAAAATGAGGTCAAACTTTACCGAAAACATTTAACGAACAACTTATGGATTAGCGCGCTAGCACATTGAGCTATTGCACACTTTAAGAGCTTCACATCCTAGTGGCTGTTTATACTTTTCTCTGTGGTAGTTGAGCTGACAAAAAGTTATGTTGAAAACAAAAGGAGAGTGATCACTCTCTCTCTCTCTCTCTCTCTCTGCCGAGAACTGGTTGGTCTAAATCAGGGGTCGTCAAAACACACATTCTTTCTTTCTCGTTGCGAGAGCGCGCTCATCTAGCACTTGTTAGTTGTTGCTATTGAGAGCAATATAAGCTCGTATACTGTCGGTGTGTCGACGTCGCTGCAGAAGTGGGCTCTTTTATACACATAAGATAGAAACGCGGCGGACTCTGGTATAAAGAAAATATTATCCGATTGAATGCAATTTTACTCTCAAGCAATGCAAATAGTGGCACCATCAATTGGCCAGCTATGAAAATCCGTCAAAGCAAGTAATGGCGCCATCTATTGGTCAAGTTATGACCAAAAGAGAGTTCGCTGCCGCAGCCAAGTATCAACGGGGCTACTGCAGGTATTACAATCGGGCTTAAACGACTGTCTTACTTGTTTTTTTCATTGCTTTTGAGAGAAACAACGGGCGGGGCTTCTAGGGCGCAACGGTTCATTGGTTGTTCATTGCTGCTTTACCGTTTAAGGCAAGCACCTTTTAAAGGTGGACTTCTTTATTGAATACAAATTTCTACAATCAACCAAAAAAAATTCTTAAAATACCAAAAAAACAAAAAATTGAAATATTATCTCGGACAGTTTAATGAAAGACTAAAAAAATAAAATATCAATAATTTTTTGAAAAACTGAAGGCTTTTGTCAACAGGGAAAGATATCGAAAAATACGAAAAGTATCCGAAAATACGCCATCTTTGGTATATGGTTGTAGCTTTCTTAAACTGAGTCTGTGTGTGGTTTACTTCGACGTAAAACTTAAATAATCATTGACTTAGAAGTTTTTGGCTTTCATTTCTTAATAATAGCTTTACGTACACCTGATAGAGATCAGAGTCCTTTCACCATAAGTCTGGTAAAGCTCTTAGTTCCTGCTTTAAGTCCCTATTAAACCACCTGCAACTTATCCAAATCTATTGATAATTCTTTTTTACTTTGGCAAACTTCACCTTGGAGATACAACATTCTGATAACATGACACTCTCTCCCTCCCTCAACACCTAACACACGCCCATAGCTCACAAAAATCTGTTACTTAATTTCAATTGACTTTGAAAAGCGCGACGTATGGGCCAAACGACGTTGACTGCTTCCAATTTCGTCATGGAACAAATCAGTTTAATATGCCTCACCCCCTCCTTGGACGCACTCCCTCACTGGCTGACTGACTGACTGGGAGAGAGCGATGCTTATCAATTTGAAATTACTTTAGCCTCGCACACAAAAGACAAGCCACGCACACGATAAAGAACAGAGCGAGAGAGAGAGAGAGAGCTCAAAGGACGACTGGGACGCCAGGGGGGGTGGCGAAGACAATCGACAATGCTGACACCCCATAAAATATTTAAGTTAACACAGCGGTGGCCCGAGGGGTGCGACGCGACCCGAAGGGAAAGACTTAAAGGGGCGGGTGGGCACATTAAAGCCGCTCGCTTCGTTTCGTTTCGTGTTCCAGGAGAGTTCGCCTCATATTTGTCGACCCTTGTAAAAGTCGCTTGGCACTTTACTGTCGATATGTATGGGTGAATGGGTATGAGTTTGTAGATGTGTGTGTGTGTATCCCTGGCTTCCTTCCTTCCGGTTTCGTGCTCACTTTTTGCAGGCATCGTTTTTTTCTCTCTCTTTTTTACATGGGTTATACCCTGTAAAAGAGCTGTAAGCAAGGGTTTAAGGACCACTATCAAAGAAAAACATTCCAAACAATCAAATGAAATAGAAACCGCTGTTCAGTAGGCTTCAAAAACCGTGCTGAGAACCGAACCCTTTGTTAAAAACAGGGTTCAGAGGTTGAGAGTGTATTGGTGTGCGAATATAAAGCGTCACAAACTAGCTCTGACATACTTCATCGGCCGCTGGCTAGCGATTGAAAAGCTGTTTGGCCTCTTGAAGTTGCTCTTAAGGGAATGTGCTCAAAAAAGTGTTTAGAAATTATAGAGTTTATCTCTCCAAGAATCAGCTTCTGAATAAAGTAAGATTCCATGTAAGTAAGTCTAGTCCAAAATGTGAAAAGAGGGGAGAAACCGAAAACATTGGACTCAAAATGAGCTCAAATTTTACCGAAAACTAATCATGAACGACTTTCTTATTGAACCTTTGTGCACTTAACGAACAACTTATGGATTGGCAGCGCGCCACATTGAGCTATTGCACACTTTATTAGCTCAACATCCTAAGGGCTTTGTATACTTTTCTGTGTGGTGGTTGAGCTGACAAAAAGTTATGTTGAAAACAAAAGGAGAGTGATCACTCTCTATCTCTCTCTCTCTTATATTTTCGTTGAAACTTAATTTCCATCTTATGCAGGGTATTCCCAAGTAGACTATTTGAAACCACCCAATTTTTATACATTTTTATTCCGAGGGCTGTAACGCCTGATAAGGCGGCTCATATTTCACCAGAGTTGCCATTTCAGACAGCAGCGCTGTGGCAACTCTGCTAACCACAATCAGAAATTCATTTCGAAAATAGAATTCTCCAACTTTTTGACAACAAAAAGAGGAAGCCCAAAAGGAGGCGGGCAATCTACTCAGGCGGCGACAATCCTGCCGTCTCGCAGGATACAATGTTTCATAAGTTTAAAGAGGCGTTAAGTTCATTTTGGTTGGGGGTAAAAGTGGGGAGAAAGTGAAGAGAGAAAGGGAGGGGGGAGGTGGGCGCAAGCAGCAGAAGGCAGCTGCCTGCTCGTTTGCCTGGCTTCGCTGCGTTTTATGTTTGTTTTGTGTGTCTAGACGCTGGCAACGACTCTCTGACTCTGACTCTCCTGGTAGTCCTTGGCTCGACTTGGCTTATTCATTACCCGCATCAACTTAATCATCATCAGCATCATCATCATGGCCCACTATAAATGTAAAATATTATAATAATAATAATATTATGACCTCTTTATGTCTGTTTGTCTGTCTGCCTGCCTGCCTGCTTGCCTGTTGCCTGGCTTTCTCTACGTGTCACGCGTGAGTGGCGGTAGTTTTTATGTGTGTCATACCTCTTGAAGGAGAACAACAAAACTGATGCTTGGCTTTTCAAACATTTGTGTTCTTGTTTAAGTAGTTTTGGGTGCACAATTTTAATTGGAAAACTTTTGTCTCATTTTTTTTTGCTGCAAAAGCATTTCTGGCCTAGACTTAACCCGTTCCCTTACGCTTCATTTGCCTCCGCTTGCCTATGCCAGACATGATTTGTGCATTTTCGAGCCCTAAAAGTTGTTAATTGTTGAAGAATTATTTTACTTATTTCCCTTTTGGGCAAGAATTAAGTTTTTAATTAACTTGTTTTATTTTTCACTTTTGTTTTCGTTTACAGGTAAGCGTTTTCTCAAACCAAGTCTAGCTAAAAGCCTCGCATATAAAAGTGGGTAAGTTGACTTATGAAAATTATCTTTAATTTCGAAGTCTAAGAGTCATGCTGTGCAGGTAAAACTGAAAATATTGTATGGAGATATTTAAAGAAAATTGTTTTGAAAAAAAAACAGGATCCGTGGATTAAAAGTGCATTTACCTAAAGACTATGTACAACCTAGATTAATTATCTAGCCTAAGCCTTAGTTAAAATCAATTATGTCCTTAAATGAGAATTTGACCTCTTCAGCCTCAAATTCCGAAAGAAATTATTTAAATGATGCTCATAACTGCAGAACAAGGAACTTTCATTACCATAGGTAAGGCTGGTAGTCTGTACAGCTATTTCTAGAATCTCTTAGTATTTCTTTAGATTTGCCATGTCAGTTTTTCATAAATATTTTCCACATTGTGCTAAACACAAAGTGAACCAAAAACGGAGTTGAATTCAACGGAGAAACATATACTTTAATCTGGAGCTTCCTTTCTCAACCTTTGCGTAGCACAGTCGATATTTTACAAAACATTGAAATTGATAAATGTTGTGGTGGATTTTTGGACATTTCGAAAAGTATTTTTCAAGTTTCTGTCTCACCTTTAACTTACAAAACTAGAGCAAGACTTTTTAAAACCTTGCACCGATTTATTCGCCATTGCACTGGGGTCCACAAATCTAATTTTTTTGTTAAAATTTTAAAAGTATGAAAGTTGGAAAAACCCGAATTTAATATACTCTGTACCTGCAGTACCACCTGCTCTGTCATAATGTATTTCTTTCGTTTTTGAAACACCTTGTAGTATCTGACTTCATGAAAAATTTTTCCTTAAATCATTTTCAACTGGAACATCAAGCACTCTTTTTAACTTGTCCGAACCATAATCAACGACAATATTCTCTGAGATGATGTTCCTAAAACCTTTCTCTAGTGGACGCTTCTGCACCTGCTTATCCATAATTTTCTGAACATATTCCAAGTCGTTTTGTAAACTAGGATTTCTTAAATTCTACTTTAACCTTCTCTTCACTCAAATATACTAAATTCCTCAAATCCTGGCCATAAACTTTTACACCATTCTCTATACCCAACAAGCACATTTTCTTAAACTCTTTTGTTGTTTCAGAATAAGACTCATTTTCAAC
This sequence comes from Lordiphosa clarofinis, assembly GCA_018904275.1. Classification (NCBI taxonomy): domain Eukaryota; kingdom Metazoa; phylum Arthropoda; class Insecta; order Diptera; family Drosophilidae; genus Lordiphosa; species Lordiphosa clarofinis. The sequence continues at coordinate 1,712,600 of JAEIGQ010000011.1, forward strand.
TATCTCAATTTCCCCACCAGCCCACTTGGCTTTGATCTTCGGCCCTACGCTACAGCACGGTTCTGGCCTTTCTAACTAACAGGTTTTTGGTGTTGAAAATCAACCTCCCGAGAATTGCGTCAAATCCCATATCCTCTTCAGGAACTACATGAAACCCGACTTTATTCTCAATATTATCTATCTTAGGGGGAGTTAGAACCTGGCTTTTACCTGTGCCACGGATTTAAAACAACTGAAATATTTTTTAATACAATATCTCATTTCTGGAGATTCGTTACATTTTAAACACTTGCGCACCTCATTAACTTTTCTTATTTATAACTATACTATAAATTTGTAGAAAAAATGTGTGTGTAAGGGGCTATCTCCGCAACGCGTGCACCAAATTGCATGCATAAAAAAATACTTACTTTTCTATAAAAATTTAAAATTAGTCGAAAAAATCTCAAATTTGGACTAAAAAGGTGTGTTTGAACGCCTATTTTATTTTGTGTAATTCTGTAGAACGGAACATTTTATGATAGATTTTGTTTTTGTGGTTTTTAAAGTTAAATGTCGAGTCGAACAAATTTATTCCGGCGAACGCAAAATGCGTCACTCGTTATGGCTTCGAGTAGCCGTGAAAGTAGCCCAGACATTACACATCGCAATAAAAATAATCGTCTACGCACAGCAAGGTCCCGTTCAGATCAACGAAACAATGATGCAACAACAACTGCAAATGAACGTCGTGAAATACAAAATCTACAAGGTGTTGCGTTCACGTACCATAGTGTCACCGAATTAGCTTCTCATTCTATAATTGGTCCAATGAACGAACGTTGTCGCCATTGTCAGGCATATTTATAAATTTAGAGGTGAAGCAGATTCACCTGAACTGGGGAGCCCACCACCACCATTGAGCACATTTCTTAATGGATTAACCCCTAAGTCTAATCATTTTTTGTACGAAAGTATTAAATTCATTTAGTAAGCAGCGAAGCGCAGGTCTGCTAGTTTAATAAAGATTTTTTTCGACATTGGAGTTTATTATCCAAAATCTTTTTCAGATGCATTATACTTACATCCAGCAGCAAATCTTCTCTGAATCATATAAAAGACATTGTAATTTCCTTTAAAAAAAGTATAAATCACACATTTTTTACGAGAATTTTCTGTTTTTTTTTCTAGCTGCAATTCTTACGATCTATTTGTTCATACAGACAGATGCTTCCTTTTAACTGTGTTCATTTCGTATGAAGTAAAAAAGAAACCGAATTCAATTTACCTCAATTAATTGTAACAATTTAATTAAAATTAAATAACAACTATTAATAAGACAAATAAACACAGAACTGACAGTTTGGTCTCTTCCCTCCTTTCCCCCTCATCCACAAAAACCTCGTACAAAAAATAAAATCGTCGTACCCACGCGACAGGCTTCCAGCATCGCATCGCCTCGCTCCGCATTGCGATGGTTGCTCGGTTAGTTAATGATGACAGTAAAATGACTTAAATCGCTGTCAATGTTGACACTTTAACAAATTTTTTCACTTATGCGCTTTTAAATGCAATCCTCAATGAGGGGACGGCGGGAACATGGAAAATAATTATGCGAAAAGTTTGTAAAAACATTTTTATTTTGTTTATTACACAAAAAAGAAATGTTGAATGCCGAATGATGATGATGACGATGGTTAAGTCATCATCGTTGTAATGGCTGGCGGGCGTGTTCATTCAACCGCATATAAATCGCAACAACAGCAACGGACAGGACATTGAAAAATGCAACGGAAACGCAAAATGCGCGAAGCGACGCGACGCGACGCGCCGCCCAGCCCATCTCTCCCTCCTCCGGGGAGGAGGCGGCACCCAAAAACAACTGGGATGCAGACCTGGCAACCAGTTGATTGGCATTGGTGTGGGTATGGGTATGGGTTAGGTGCCCGAAAAGTGTGCCTGCAGCTTTTGTTGGTTGACTGACTGAATGACTCCGTCTCTGACTGTCGGCTTGTGGTTACCAGCAGGCAGCAGGCGGCAGGTGAGGTGCCCTGCCCTGCCCAGTCTTTCGATTCGTTTTGTATTGTTTTTTCGTTTTTATACCCTGTACCCATTGAAAATGGGTAAAAGGGGATCATGAAGTTGTGCAAATGTATGTAACAGGGAGAAGGAAACATTTCCGACCCTATAAAGTATATATATTCTTGATCAGCATCAACAGCCGAGTCGATTTAGCCATGTCCGTCTGTCCGTCTGTCCGTCTGTCCGTCTGTCCGTCCGTCCGTCTGTCCGTCTGTCCGTCTGTCCGTCCGTCCGTCTGTCTGTATGAACGCGTAGATCTCAGAGACTATAAGAGATAGAGATACAAATTTTTGCATGTACATAGGTATAGGCCGTACGCAGATCAAGTTTGTTTCAGATTTGCAAAATTCCCCCCCTCCCCCTTAAACCGCAAAAAAACTGTCAGAGCCACAATTTTAAAGTTACAACATCGTCGCTTAATATATATTATCTTGGGCCTATAATCTATCTATTCTGAAAAGCACATTGAAATCTGAGCAAAAACACAGAAGTTATTAACGAAACAATTTTTGCACCCCCCTCCCCCACGCTCTGCTAATTACGCATTACGTTTGCTGCTTGCGCCCGCGTGTGTGAGGGCGCGTTTGTGTGTATGTGTGCGTGTGTGTTTGTTTGTGTATGTGTGTGTTTGTCAATTGTACAGGGTATTTTGAAGTCGAGCTAACTCGACTGCAATGGTCTTACTTGTTAAATTTATTTTTTATCTCTTGATAAAGCGCGAGTTGCAACGCGCGGCCCTCACACCCCCGTTTGGCGGGCAGCATTATGAGCACACGCTTCATAAACGTGAGGAACGTTGCAAGTTGTGGAGTCGAGGAGTCCGGGAGCCCGGGGGCCAGCACAGGCTGCTTAACATTTTTTATAAACATTGCCCTACACTTAATGTTGTTGGGCATTTGAGGTACCAAAGGGTTGCTGAACAGGTGTATTTTGTTTGCGAAAGGGTTTGCTAGAGCAAGATCTACACTAACAATGAATGCTATACCCTTTAATTTTGATACCAGGGAACATTCAAAATCGCGAAATAAAGAACAAAGAATCACTAAGCATAAAGTCAAAAGAGAAAGTGATTTGGGAGCCCTCTTAATAGAGAATAACTGAGCTGAGTCAAAGAACAACTAAATGAACAGTCGCTGGTCATTCAGTCACAGAACAAGAGTAATTGCACAAGAATAACTTAACCAAAGTCGCTGTGCAATGCGTTACTAACGAAAAGTCACTGGGATTCAACAAGAGTCTTTGAACATTGAATCCCTAAATAATAGTCACTGAACAAGAGTAACAGCGAGAATAACTTAGCAAGAGTCTCAATTAAAACAGTGACTGAACAAGTGCGACGCAACAGGAGTCATTGAACAAAAAGTCACTAAATAAGAGTCACTGAACAATAAGTATATTATTAAGAGTGACTTAACAACAGTGACAAAGCAGGAGTAACTTGACGAAAATGACTGAACAAGTAAATAAGAGACTAAAGTTTGGCTGAACAATAGTGATTGAGCACTAGTGACCAAACAAATGTCACTGAACAAGAGTGACTCAACAAAAACTCATTGTCATAAGTCACTCGACAAGAGCGACTAAGAATCACAGAACAACAATGAGTCACTGAACAAAAGTCACTTAATAATAATGACGGAATAAGGAAGAATGAACAATTGTAACATAAAAAGAGTCACTGAACAATGAGTCACTAAAAAAAGAGTGACTAAACAAGTAAGACTCAACAAGAGTAGTTAAACAAAAACGTACTGAACAATGGTAATTTAACAAGACACACTGATCAATGAGCACCTAATCAAGAGAGACTGAATAAGAAGAATGAGTCAGAGATCAAAAGTCACTGAACAAGACTCAAAGTGACCGAACAAAAATGACTTAACATAAGTCATTGAACAATGAGTCACTGGTCAGGAGACCCTCAACGAGAGTAAATGAACAGTGAATCACTAATCAAGAGTAGGTAAGCAGAAGTCACTGAACAATAAATCACTGAGCAAAAGTGATTCAGCAAAAATCATTGAACAAAGAATCACTAAATAAAAGTCACTACATAAGAGTGATTGAGCAATAATTACTTAGCAAGAGACCCTAAAAACAGTGACTGAACAAGAAGTCACAGGGCAAGAGCGACCTAAGAGTCACTGAACAAAAGTCACTGATCCACAATGAAACACTAACCAAGAGTCACTTAACATAAGAACAGTTGAAGAACAATAAGATTACTTCTTTGCTTATTTATTGCAATTTCCACGCAAAGATCTTTTACAGATATGACCAGGGCTTAATACCGGAAACGAAATAAACCGTTTTAGGTCACCTACCGGAAACGATGCAAATTTTTTTTATGTTGTTATTGGAACCGATAGTATCTAAAACAAAAATCTAGATTTGGGTGATTTTTATTCCATTTGAATACACTACCAATTGGAAATGTCACAAAATTTCGTCCCCTCTAGCAAATTTGTTTGTTCAGGAAATAGAAAAGTTGGAGAAATTCTTTTTTTGAAAACAATGCTTGTGCATGTGCAGTCGAACTTCTTACGAACTTCCGTACAACGAAGATCTCTATATAGTGTTTTCGTTTCCTGAACACTGCAATTTCGAATTACTTATTTCTTTCTCTGTATTACGAGTAGTTCTTATAAAGAAGTTTTTTGTTGTACTAGATATAACGTAAGGCTAAGTACTGAGTCGATTGCTGATCAATCATTGCGTGTTAATACTAGTTTATTTGAAAGTGCCGACGAAGTTGTGGCATATATGACATATATTATGAAAGACATAATTTGAGTCAGCAAATAAATTTCTCGCACTTAAACGTGTTCGAAACTAGAGATGCACGAATAAGTGAATTTTCACTCACGTCACGAACGATTCACGAAATAAATAAAATAAGAAAAATAAAAAATTACTCGTCACTCACGGTTCATGCACGATTTAAGAAGGCGTTCCTACAATTATTTAAAAAGTTAAGGGTTCAAATAATCTTTTAGTCCATAGTTCCATAATTTTTATTTAAAAACCTAAGCTATATATATTATAGCTTAATATACGTGTTCGCCTTTCTTCTAACATATGGAAAGAACGATATGTTTCTCCAAAATTCCAAATACAATTCTACGAAACTTTATGTAGTTTTGAATTTCGTAACTTTTATATTCATGATAAGGTGTAAAATGGGGCACAATAGACCAAAATTGGTCGCGGTGCACCACTTCCCCAACAACAAATAATAAAAAATAAGGTGTATAATGTAAATGTTGGCTCTACAGCTCCTCCAATGGGGCCAGCCAAGCTTCTCGCTGATAAGGTGTAGGATTCTTTAATAATGAATCTAACAACTAAGTAAATCGTGCATAACGGCTCCTAGTATAAATTACTTCTTTATTATCGATTTGCACAATACTGTTGATCTCAAAATTGCTGCACATATCTTTTACCTTAAGCAATATATCGATCTGCTTCTCATAATAAAGAATACAACTTTAATTGAATTCTGGATTGAAAAACAAGGCAATGTAGTAAAAGGAATGTGGCTTTAACCGATTCTTCACTGATTTTTAAGACCCTTTTTTAATGGATTTCATTTTTAATGATATGGAAAGCAAGATAAAATTAACGAACATTATACAATTTCAGAAACATTTTCTATGGTGCAATAAATTTGAAAAGTTTCGTGAGTACTGCATATCTTATATTCGCTCACTCACGGAACACGATCGGATCACAGATGCTCACGCACGAAACACTCTGTCTTTGTTCACGATCGCGTCACATCATGGGACAACTTTATTCAAACTATTAATACATTCTTAACTTGTGCCAAGAATCGTTCACAAAGCTCTCAGAATTCAGAATGTATTCTCTACCGTTAAAATTATAAAGAATTAGTAATCGTATGGACTCAACCATATTGGATGCAACTATGTTACTGCAAAAAAATCTCAAGAATGCTGTATACGTCAAAATTCAAAGTTAAATTCAAAAAGACCTACATATAATTATAAGTTCTTTTATGTCAACTACGTTAAAAATATGAAATATGAAATAGTCTAAAAAATTTACCCAAAATGTAAAACCATTAATTTCGTGTTGAATTTTGATTCGTTTTATTACACAATAATAAAATGACTTAGATTTATCTCAGAATTTAATTCTTCCAATATAAGAAAAAGTAGTATACCGAAATAATAGTACGGGTACCGTATCGAAACCGTAAACCGAAACTAATTGATCCGCTTTGATCAATTTATATTTACCCATGCTATAAGCATACCTAGTTCGGTTATGGTAATTCCTGGAAGGTACTGATGGAAGTTGCTTTAAAAATAATTCTACCAAAAGATCTATCGGAACGGTGATGATGATTCGGAGTCAAAGTGAATGTATTTCCAATTTTTTGAAAAAAAAAAACGACCGCTCCCCTTTGTACCTCTGAAAAGAAGGCAAAGTTATGCGTAAATAATAAAAATATCGTGACAAAAAGGATATTTAATCTTATCTTCCGTTAGAATATCTTTCAATCTGGTACCGGCCTGTGATCTTCTTTTGCGTCTTTTGTTTAAGTAGGGCACTTAAATTTCATGCAGGCCTAAGCTTCAACTCTTTTTTTTCCCATCCACCACATGCCACACATATCAGTCCTCGTCTCATCGCCGAGTCCCTTTCTCCTTCGCCCGTTGGGTCTCTCATAATCTTTTGCAGCAGACGTGGCGACGCAGCCTTCATCTACCTCGGTTCATTCTTGTAATTGAATTGTTGCTGTTGTTGTAATTGCTTTGCTACCGTTTTTATTTTTTTTAATCAGCCAACCTGGTTGTTACCCCTCTCCTCCAGCGGCTGCTCCTTCTCCTCCTACTCCTCCCCTGAGGTCGGTGGGGCCAATTTTTGCCGGTTGAAACCGGTTTTTCTCGTCGCATATTTTTACTGTCGTTGCGTATTAATTTCAATACACCTTGCCCTTGCCCCAGCCCCAGCCCCTGGCATCGCCATTACTCCAGCCTATGCAATCCGTTTTTGGGCAGCTGGTTGCGCGTGCGCTGGCATCAGTAATGAGCCTTCCCCGGCCAGTGGCACCTGTCGCTAGTCCAGGGCGTCATGCGCCGCACGTCGCTTGTAAATAATTCATGTTGACAACTATTTCAGCTTGTTTTACTCTAGTTGGTCACGGCGTCATCGAACATCGAGATTGTCGTGGCTGTATTAAATTATGATTGACACATTGACTGCCTGCCTGAATGACTGACTGACTGAGTGACTGCATCGATGACTCGATGACTTTGTCGTTGACTGATTGCAGCTACGCGCTTATCGGCTGCGGCGGGTTCGCATCAAAGGCAGCACACAAATGGGTTTAAGAGAGCGTTTCAGCTGGTTATCAGTCACGATGATGTTATTGACCTTTGGGTTGGGCCCCGACTGGCTGACCAGACCAGCCAGCAAAAATGACGGAGGAAGTGCCGCCGCTTTGTTTGTTATTTATATTTTAGTGTAAAAAAAAAAAAACAAAACGTGCGGAGACATTTATGAATAAAAAAAGGTATTCCATTCAGGTGTACGTATGGAGGTAATCAGAAGGGTTTGGTTTAAGTGGGAATGGCAATTGTTTTTATTTATTGCGTAGATAAGTTGTAAATAAATGCAAAGAGAAGACTTTAAGTCAACAGATTTAATCCTTTTGTATTTACCAATTATTAACATCGAATCTTAAAAATGGTGAAAGATTTGAATTTCAAACACTTTTAAGAAGTCTAAAATGCGTTTCACTAAAAGCTCAGGACTATGCTTAAGTGATTTCCAACCCAGTTACCTGTCGCAAGTTCGAACGCAACAACAAATATGTATGCGTCGTCTTCAGCGTAGATAATTTTTATACCCTTGGAGAGGGTATATTAAAATTGTCCGGATGTTTGTAACGCAGAGAAGGAAGCATCTCCGACCACATAAAGTATATATATTCTTGATCAGCATGACGAGCTGAGTTGATATAGCCATGTCCGTCTGTCCGTCCGTCCGTCCGTCTGTCCGTCCGTCTGTCCGTCTGTTTCTATGCTATCTCCTCCGTCAGTTTTAAAGCTATCGTAACCAAACTTTGCACGAAGTCTTTTAGTACAAATACGCTGCACATTTGTCGGAACCGGCCGGATCGGATGACTATAGCATATAGCTGCCATAGGAACGATCGGTCGAAAAACTAGTTTTAGTGAGAAAAACTTTTTTGTTTTCAATGCTATCGCTACCAACGCTTGTATTTATAAGTTTTTAATGATTTTACATAATATTATTAAGCCTTGTCAAAATCGGACAACTATATAGTATAGCTGCCATACAAAAGTTAGGTCTGAAAAATAGTCCTAGTGAGAAAAACTTTTTTGTTTTCAATGTTATTGCTCCCAACGCTCGTATTTATAAGTTTTCAATGACTTCACATAATTTCACCAAGCCTTGTCGAAATCGGACAACTATATAGTATAGCTGTCATACAAAAGTTAGGTCAGAAAAAAAGTCTTAGTGAGAAAAACTTTTTTGTTTTCAATGCTATCGATCCCAACGCTCGTATTGATAAGTTTTTAATGATTTTACATAATATTATTAAGCCTTGTCAAAATCGGACAACTATATAGTATAGCTGTCATACAAAAGTTAGGTCTGAAAAATAGTCCTAGTGAGAAAAACTTTTTTGTTTTCAATGTTATTGCTCCCAACGCTCGTATTTATAAGTTTTCAATGATTTTACATAATTTCAACAAAATTTTTCGAAATGGGACCACTATATAGTATAGCTGCCATACAAACTGTCAGGCATATATCAAGCTCCAAGGGTATATAAACTTCGGTCGAGCCGAAGTTAGCTTCCCTCTATTTTAAATTATTCAATCGGTAGAGAATTCAAGCAGCGACCTGTATTGGCACGGTGTGTAATGCGACCGGGCGTGCTCGACTGTTCTTTTCTTTCTTGTTATACCCTTGGAGAGGGTATATTAAAATTGTCCGGATGTTTGTAACGCATAGAAGGAAGCATCTCCGACCACATAAAGTATATATATTCTTGATCAGCATGACGAGCTGAGTTGATATAGCCATGTCCGTCTGTCCGTCCGTCTGTTTCTATGCTATCTCCTCCGTCAGTTTTAAAGCTATCTTAACCAAACTTTGCACAAAGTCTTTTGGTATAAATACGCTGCACATTTGTCGGAACCGGCCGGATCGGATGACTATAGCATATAGCTGCCATAGGAACGATCGGTTGAAAAACTAGTTTTTGTGAGAAAAACTTTTTTGTTTTCAATGCTATCGCTCCCAACGCTCGTATTTATAAGTTTTTAATGATTTTACATGATTTCACCAAGCCTTGTCGAAATCGGACAACTATATAGTATAGCTGCCATACAAAAGTTAGGTCTGAAAAGAAGTCTTAGTGAGAAAAATTTTTTTGTTTTCAATGTTATCGCTCCCAACGCTTGTATTTATAAGTTTTCAATGATTTTACATAATTTCAACAAGATTTGTCGAAATCGGACCACTATATAGTATAGCTGCCATACAAACTGCCAGGCATATATCAAGCTCCAAGGGTATATAAACTTCGGTCGAGCCGAAGTTAGCTTGCCTCTATTTTTATTAGATGACAAATGATTTCGTGTGCATTAGACAATTGGGCTTCTCTTTCTATTTCTTGTGTTTGTTGTTGTATCAGAAATATGTTCTGAATTTGTCTTGTTGTCTACGCCGCCGTTAGCTGGCTTTGAGCTTTTATTATTAGCTAAGTTTTGTTCGTGCACTAAAAAACTCTTACTAATACTGCCATATCATCATTCATATCAAACAAAAGGAAAGCTTATCCAATTTTCTCTTGACTTTGTAGCTTTATCTTCGAGTTTCACTCCGCTTTATATGCCCTTTATTTTCTCACTTTAACTCTTAAAGCTCTAGTATTTACCTACCCAGCTGGATAGTCCCCTGAAATACTCAGCTAACCTCCATTCTCCCCTTCGCCTGCTTCCGACAATTCCAATGCGTTCGCCGTTAAGTGCTTACAAATTTCACTTTTCCGTTTTCCGTATCCCAAATTTGTTGCTGTAGCTTAAGTATTTCGGCTTTTTTTAATTTCATGCAAATTTTCTTTTTCAAGATTAATGTCTACGCCAAAAAAATAAAACAGAAACCGAACAGCAAAACTTTTGAGGCTCGAAAAAGAAGAAGTTGAAAAAATGTTGCTGGCAAAACTTTTTTTTTCTTGCCAAACTGTGGGGGCGTGTCTGTCTGACATTTGGAATACACTTGAAAGAATTTTCGTTTCTTTTGCACACTTTTGTTCGTTTCTTTCAATTGCCTTGCATTGAATTTTAATTAATGCTCACCCGCATAACCCTAAATACGTCGCTCGGCTTTTGTAATTTAGATGCTTAATCCTTAATCCAGCAGTTGAAAAACTTTTTTAATTGATTTCGCTGTAGCTGCAGTTTTTGTACTGTTTTGTTTCGCTTTTTTTTTTTTTTGCCAAGTCAAGCGAAAATTTTGCTGCACAGTTTGACGCGCCTGGAGTGGAGGAGAAGCAGGAGGCAAAAGGTGTGGGAAATTGAGAAAATAAAATTCTTAAATGGTGAAAATTATTTATGCTAGCAGCGATGAAGGAGTTACTTAAAGTTATGGCAATTTAGCTGGTGCAAGTCTTGGGTAAATATTAAGGCACATTTTTGGGAATTTATGGCCAATTGCTACAAGCAAACCCCGGGAAAACTAATCTAGGACAAAAGTACGGATGTTATTAAAATTGTACAGTGCTAGCTCGGGAATTCTATAAAATTATTAAAGCATACAGTTTTAGGTATTTTGACTTTTTAACAAAATTTTCCTCTATTTATGATCCCCACATCGTGCAGAAAAGTCAAACTCAAGCTATCAGGAAATGCATATAACGATTTTTATTTTATCCAATGATCCATTAAGATGTTTTTTAAATTTTAAATAAAACTCAAAAAATGGAATTGATGGTGAAATCTTTATCATGGGTTGAAAAAAACTTTCTTTGACATTTACGAATTAAAGATAATTTTATTTAATTTCATTCATTCGCATGGGAATTTAAAACTTCCAGCTTATAGTTATAACCATAATGGACAGCTTCTGTAACGATTTTAATGTCCACCATTTTGCTGACCCGTTGGAATTTATTCATCTCGTTCGAAGAGAAGTCGATCACATATGTAAGGTGATGGGTATGTCAGCCAAAGGATTGCATCATGGTGAATTGTGCATTGATGGATAGACTGGGCCAGCAGATTGATGTCCTCCTCAACGGTGCTGTGGAATTGCATTATGGTTCTGATTAGATGGCGTTGATCATTGTTTTAATTACCAGCAGCCCTTAAACCACACCAAACAGTGCATTTTTGTGGATGCTCATCAGACCAAAGGAGACAATTTTGTTTGTTGACGAATTTATTTAGGCAGAAATGTGCCTCGTCAATGAAACTAATTTTGCGCGAAAACAGCGGATCTCCATTTAGCTGTTGCAGAGATAAGTCGGGTTGTGTGGGTCTTTTCATAATTATTTGTTAAACCATTTAGGCCAGGGAAGGTTCCTCCCTACTGAAGCATTGTGACACGAACCTCCATATAGGATACTACCGAGAGTTTGGAAAGGGTGACAAAGAGTTTCGAGTGTCCTTCTACTAAGAGCTGGGCAATGGTAAAGAAGATGTAGTATTGTTTCCATTACCCCATTAATTTATATGTTTTCTCTACTTTGGCGCAAAAGACTATCGTTTTCTACATTTACAGCGCAAACCGGAAGGTTGTTCCATCTTTCGTGTATAAAATACTAAGATTAAAAAGTCGACCTGGTAAGAACCGTCAGTCGATCACTGCCTTTCAAATTCTTTCAAATTTAGTCTAATAAACCCGGCTTCTCGAGTTTTTCCCAGATACCAAGTCTTGTAAAAGTCTGACTTATAAAGTTATATATATATCGTATATATATCAACCAATTTGATCTATTAAGTAGCTGGTGCACTTCGTGTAGATATAGTCTCGCCTTACCAAAATGTACAGTTCTGTGTTCCCTCAGCATTCAATAAAATGGATAGTGTTTTACTGCTCGTTCCAACTGCAAGGAGTACATGCTCTGTTGGTGCTTACAATGTTTGGGACAGAGTTTGAGCATTTCACCTCTGGCCATAAAAATTGTGCAAATTTGCTCCACTGAAAATACGTCGATTAAAATAATTCCGTTCTCCTAGGTCGTAGCTCAAATCTCTGCAAATTACCCTTTGAGAGCTCCTCCTTGATTCGATCATAAAGTATGATCTAAATGAAGCATCCATCCTTTTAGTATTTCTGAGGCACATGATCCCCACTCTGAACTTTTTTCTAGGTTAAGATTTTTGCTATGATTCACTGATAGAAGTTGTAGGCGGTAAATAGCCGGTTCTCAACCTCATTGTTCTGCATAATGCGCCGTAGCACATAATGCACCCCATGGCTGCTTTAAAAAGTTTGTATTTGTTTTGCTCGTTGAAACATCTTCTCTATTTAGAAAAGATTTTCAGGTCAATTTACCTTCAACTTTTACTTCAAATGGTATTAAATTGAGCATTATGGTAGATCCACACTCCCCGGTCTCTCCCAAGTATTGTTTCTCTAGAAGACCCAAGTCTTCTACAGTGATTTTTTATACTCTGTACCGAAGGTACATAGAGTATATTAAGTTTGTGCAAAAGTATGTAACAGAGAGAAGGAATCATTTCCGACCCTATAAAGTAGATATATTCTTGATCAGCATCAACAGCAGAATCGATGTGAACAAACAGATCTCAGAGATGGTAAGAGGTAGAGGTTTGACATGTATGGGACGAATGCTTCTTATACTTGCAGGCAGATCAAGTTTATTTTTATATTATTTGCCACGCCCCCTCCCGCCCCGCAATTTCGAAAATACGTCATATCTTTCACAGTTTTGTAGATAGATGGTTTGTACTTTCTAGAGTTAGAAATTATCGAAATGTATCGATTTGCTGAAGAAATGATCAAGATCGGATGAGCTGTTCTCAAGTTATGAGCAAAAAAGTGATCCAAGCACCCCCCGCCAACCCCCTCTTACCCTTTAACAACCAACACCGCACAATCTTAGAGAGAGAGAGAGACAACGAGACGGAGAGAGACAGAGATAGAGAGAGGCACAGCAGCAGCACTGCATTTAGCTCCTACTCTTTTATTTTGAAGCCCCAGGCTTTACAATATTCTTGCAGAGCACATATTAAAATTTTCATTTTTTTTTGGCAATATCTCAAGCATCTCAATGTCATCGAGAACAAAAGTGGACTTTGCAAGCATCTTTGCTTGACACCCCACTACGTGGGAAACCAGTAGGATGGAGAGGTGCTTGACAATCTGGGTAAATGTATACATATATTCCCTTCTTCGATCATGAGTGTACTAAGGTACTTGTCGTCTTTCTGAATGGCCAACAACTTCGCTTGGTACACACTGGAACGATGAGTGAAGAAAACTATCTGTAAAGATATTGTTTACTCTTTTGTGGGGCAAGTTATCCCAGACGGTCTGGGCCAGACCCTTCTACTAGGGATATTGCCGTCATACAGATTCTGGAATGCAATAGTCTGTAATGGCGGGAACCGCGGTTTGATGATTTAGTATGGTTCAGTGTTCTGAGTTACCCGCGTACCAGGCTTCAGACTCTCTTAATCTAAGGGCTGTAATTCCTGCTACTTGTTTAGAAATCAAGTCCAGAGGAAGAAGATGGAATATGAAAAATTAACCGAAATTATGATTTGGTTGTGTTGTGTTTTATTCGTGCTTAAGTAACTCAAAGTATTAATTACTTTTTTGGCCACTAACTTACCAATCTAAATTTCTTGCTTCTTAAAGCCATTCCTGAGGAGTTGAAATGTACCTCAGCCGCCTCAATTTGGCCAGTCCAACCCGATGTTGTTCCATCTACTTAAACTCCTTCTCTGAAAGTCTATGCCATAGATTTACGGCTTAACTTTTGCGGCACACACACCCAAACACACACAATGCTCTCTCAAGTAGGTGTATTTTGTTTGCCGCCTGCCATTTGCCGCATAATTAAAAAGTCAAGTGAAAAATCACATTTTAACGCAAATGGCGGCGGGAGAGGAGGGTGAAACGAATGAATGAATGAATGAATGAAATTTTTGCGCCTGAAAGCAGACTAAAGTAATAAGTTAAGGCTCTGGATGAGGATGAAGGTGGCACGGCTACGCATACCATCGCGAATTGCGTCAAATGCAAATGCGTTCATTGTGCTCTAGGGGGAGGGGGGAGATGGGGCGGGCGGTAACAATTTCGGGACTGGGCCAGGGCCACCGCAAACACTTGAGGCATGTTGGCCCAGGAGCAACAGAAAGCCACCGGCAGGCAACAAAAGAATAGCAATAGCAAAAGCTGGCTTAATGCTTTTGTTTTTTCTCTTTTAATTTTTTTTATACCCTGTACCCATTGAAAATGGGTAAAAGGGGATCATGAAGTTGTGCAAATGTATGTAACAGGTAGAAGGAAGCATTTCCGACCCTATAAGTTATGATCAGCATCAACAGCCGACGTTTAGCCCCCGTTCCGGCCGCCGCCGCCGCGTCCGTCTGTCCGTCGCCGTCCGTCCGTCTGTCCGTCTGTCTGTATGAACGCGTAGATCTCAGAGACTATAAGAATAGAGATACATTTGCATGTACGTAGGTATAGGCCGTACGCAGATCAAGTTTGTTTCAGATTTGCAAAATTCCCCCCCCCCCCCCTTAAACCGCAAAAAACTGTCAGAGCCACAATTTTAAAGTTACAACATCGTCGCTTAAATATATATCTTAGGCCTATAATCTATCTATTCTGAAAAGCACATGAAATCTGAGCAAAAACACAGAAGTTATTAACGAAACAATTTTGCACCCCCCTCCCCCCACGCTTTGCTTTTTACGCATTACGTTTGCTGCTTGCGTCCGCGTGTGTGAGGGCGCGTTTGTGTGTGTGTTTGTTTGTATATGTGTGTGTTTGTCAATTGTACAGGGTATTTTGAAGTCGAGCTAACTCGACTGCAATGGTCTTACTTGTTTTTTTTGATACGCCCAACAAATTTGCCAAGTGGCAAAAAGACTGCCAAGAGAATTAACGGCATTACGTAATTAAATATTTAAAGTGAAAATGCAGAGAAAGGAGAGGTCTGGAAATTCCTTAACAGACTGGCAGGACTTTAAAAAGGGATGATAATAATTTAATGTGAAGCTCTTTGGATTCCACTTCGACTTGAATTGATTTCAATTCGTTTCAACTTTTGCTTAATTTATTTTTGCAATTTTCTTTTTCAAATCTTAAGACTCTTAGGAAATGTTTTTCTGTTGATAAATATTTGCATACGAATGCCTAGTTGAATTATTTCTTGTTGTAATTTCCATTTGTCCAACGTTGCTTTTATGCAAATGACTTAATTTTCAAACATGGAAATTTTTGCCCCCGAAATCATCATTGAAAGCCAACGGGAAGAAGCATTATTATCCCACTCACACACACACAGACGCACATTACAAGCAGCATCATCATCATAATCATCATCATCATTATCGTTGTCTTCATTTTTATGAAGTGTCATTTTTGTGTACCATTTGCGCCTAAGCCGCCGCCTGCAACCCGCCTCGCCCCGCCAAAAAAAGGGTGTGTCAGAGAGTCAGAGACATTTACTTACTTGAGTTTGCCTTTGCCTGGGCTCTTCTTTTTATCAGCTTTTTTCCAGCTCTCTTTCTCGTTTTCCACTTTTGTGTGGCCTTTTGAAATTTTCATGCCCAGGCATGTTGCCAGAATTTAAGCGGGCAAAATACAGAAAACTCACTGAAGGAGCTCTTAAGGTTGGGAGGAACGCCAGGCGTATGCTGAATATTAATTAAATTTAAATTTAATTATCTTTTAATTGCTTATATGAATTTAAGCATTATGCAAGCCCGCTTAAACATTTTTCTGTATTTTCTCCATCTATTTTTGTGGCATTTTCCTTTTGACTTTTCCTTCGACTTGCATTTTTAGCTTAAAGCCTGCTCTCGGCGCATGCAAATTAATCATTTTGATTAACCAATTAATTGCCAAACATGTTTCAGTTTTTTTTACGACCAGATTTTCAATCAGCAACTAAAACGAAATAAAAATTGTGTTTGTTTAGGCTTGAGACGGTAAAGTGAATACCCTAACGGATAAATAAATTGAATTAATTTGATAAGCTGAGAAGTAATAAAAAAAAGAGAATGGTTTATAGGACGACCGGTACAAGTAAAGCTCTTTCGACGATAAATCTGATTGTAAATTTAAGTATGGGCTCAAATACACTTTTTGAATTGGTTTTAATAAACTCAATTTTGAAATTTTATTAAGGAACTGATAGGTTGATCTTATCAACTAAAGGCATTTTACCTACCCTCTTCCACTGTTCCCCATTGATAAGTCACTGTCAAGTAACTGTTGAATCACTGTCAAGTCACTGTCAAGTCGCGGGCAAGTCACTGTCAAGTCATTGTTAAACATAATTTATCGCCATGAATTCACAACTCCACTTCCTCTTCACTTCCCCACTCTCTCTCCTTATTAAAAGAAAGATTATTAAGATGCACCATTATTTAAACCAGTTTTAGTCGTTCTTAAGTAGCAGCAAAAGACACAGTTTAAAACCATCTGCATACATTGGCACCAACCATCCAGCTCTGTTAACTTAACCCCACCATGAGTAACAATATAATTAAATTCTCGCTAAGCCGATTTTAACTTGACCTCCACTTTGGGATTGTAACGGTGCCTAGATATTTCTCGTGCATTATCTGGCATCTATCACATGTTACATTTTGCTCATTGATCCTAAAATTGGAATACATTTACATAAATGAAATCTGGGATAAGGTTTGCTTATGCTAGCTCAATGAAAAAAGGCAAAGACTGCTGATGATTACATTAGTGAAATTCATGAAATAGCTATTTAGTCAGTAATTTATTGACCCAGAGCCCGCTTTAAAGTTCTACCATGGATAATTAAAAGGTCACTAAAGCAATCACATTATAAATAAAATCATTAAAAATATTTTTCACAATATTCAACACAATTTTTGTTGATCCCCAATTCCAAAAAAGTCAGTCGATGTTAACATTTTTGACCGTTTTCGTTAGAAGTGACATGCTTGAAGAGTGTAAGCTGGTCGATAAAACGGATTACGGCCCTGGGTCATAAAAGCTAACAGAGCATTGACAGATCTCACCTTTAGAAAAGCCTCTTCCCTTTACCATTATTGGGTCGTGCCCTAAGTAATTTGGTTTTTTATTTCAATTTAAACAGGTTTTTTATTGCTTAAAACATTTTATGAAATAATATTATTTTCATTTCCATCTAATATCTTTTACCATAAGTCGGGCATGAGATTGATTGAAATGGTGTTTAACGTCCTGATTTGAGGTGCAAGTTCTCCCATGAAAAAAAATTTTCCAGATACCGGCACAAGTAATAGCCCGAAGGTGCCAAATTTGGAGAATAAGCCGGGTGCGGTAGTACATCCCATCCAAGCTTCAAAAGCTTTTGGAGAGTCCTAGGAGAATCATCAAACTTAAATGAGGTCTCAAATTTCGTTCTGCAAGATCATGAGGAACCAATGTGTCAAGCTTCGAAATAAATCTTAGACGGTTAGTGCGATAGACATTTAATCTTTCAGCAATCACTCGAGTTGTTACTCGACTATTTGCATTGACCAACGACTTTATTTTATCCACATCGACTTCAAGAGACCTTTCAGGATGTGGTGCGTCCCCAAGATCGAAATTGAGGGAACGAAATTTTGCAAACTAATTTTGGCATTGGCGTTCGGTTAACACATCTTCTCCGTACACATCACATAATTTTCGCCTTGCATACACTGCATTTTTACCCTTTTGATACTAAAATTGAAAAATATGCCGAAAATGCTGTTTTCGATCTTCCATCTGATGAAGCAACAAACGAAAACTACTCCAAAAAATTTAACAAAATTATTCACAAAAAAGCCTTACTATTTTAGCTCTTCAAATAAATATTGGTCAATCGGTTAAGAGTGAAGTTGGCTGCGAAAAAATTCAATAAGATCAGCTGTTGTTTCGGAACTAAATCAAAATACTACAACTCAGTTATGCATAATTGAAATATGGTCCTTTTTTTCCAACATTATTTTTAAAATAGTTTCATAATGTTGCATAATAGCCGCTAGCAGCAGTAAAAACGTACTCGCTTGTTGCTCGGTAGAATGATTAGCTCTTCATTGAAATGTTTTCTTATATTAATAATGTTTGACTTTAAATCATTTACGAAACATGGAAGATCACTGCTGCTTATGCCCGAATCTCTTTGCTTGCTCCCGATCACGTCGTGACACATCGAGATATATGCGAATACACGTTATGAAACTTTAATGAGATTTCTTTAGTTAGCAAGTCTATAGAAATATGGATTTCAGTATGCTGAAAGTTGAGTCACATAACTTTCAGAAGTAAAATTTTTCCCATTCAAAATCTTAATAAAAATTGTTTTAAAATTTTTGGAATTTTAAATTACATGATTAATTTATTCAACATAGTTTTTAAATTTATAATATTTCTCTCACATTCCCCACCCAATGGATACCCCCCGCCTGTAAGAGAGAGTATGACTATAAATATCAAATCAAGTCCCCAGGTCTCGTGTTCGTGGTCTCCTTCTCTGTCGCTCCTCAACTACAAACTGGAAATGATTTATGTGCCCGACTCTGGGCATTCGTTGTTGCCCCTGTCCATGGCTGTCAATATCACACGCTTGCGACGCCCAGTCCCCTGTCCCCCCCTTCAGACACCACCACATCTTAGACTTAGCTGATTATCGACGAACGATAATGAACTTGAAAAGGCAAAAGCGTTTTTAGATTTCAGATTTCCTTGATTGACCGTTTGGCGCGTTTTTAGCGCGTTTTCTGGTGCAATGAATTGTAAAATGTATTTCAAATTGAGATTTAATTGATTTTGGAAGGAGAGAAAGCAAGTTAATTCCGGTTTTGCTGGCCAAAAAAAAAAAAACAAAGGAACAGTCAATACCCCATGGTTATTGGAGTCAGGAGTCAGTTCTTTAAAGGAGAATTAAAAAAAAATAAGTGGAAAGTTTGGTAAGAAAATCCGAGATCGATCTATCTGTTAAGTTTACCTGTACTTGGATCAAGAATCCTTTTCTTTTGGTAGAATGAAATAAACCTAAGCTCTAGATAAGGGGTGCCCAGAATGAGCTTACGGCCGCGTGAAGTAACAACAACCATAAGACCAGCCATTGCGAGGCCAATCACCAACCTAAGCTCACTAGACACTTGCAACATTGTTGTTGCTTTTGAGTTTGCCAGAGACATGTGAAAAAGAGTGAAGAGAGGCCCATATGAACTTGTTGTAGCAGACTCTGCACGCGCCAACAACAAAACCTTTGCTCGGAAAGAAAGAGAGGAGAAAACTTATATGAACACGGGGCTTACGGAATAGACTTCGGCACCCCTGCTCAAGGTTAAAAAAGTTTTTAACTGCATTGCCGTTTCCAATCCACTTTCTTAAATTCTTGGCACATTTTCAATTGTTTCTTTCTTGTTCTTTTTGGATCAGCAGATAGCCAAATTCAAAGCGTCTGATTCCTGATCCCAATCGGCTGTACATACCTAACCCAAGCCCCCACTTCTTGGCTGAGTGTACAACAAACATTTATTCGTGTGTACATCCTTTTTCTTCTGCCTGTCTGCACAGCATAGAATCTGCTGTCTCATCAACATTTGACTTCAAAGGCAAGTCATTTGCACAATACTTTCGCAGCAACAACAACAACACAACGTTTCTATACGGAAGTCCTGTTCATTATGTCCTTGGCAAACAGCACTGCCAAGACATGGACTTTGTCCGCTGGCAACAGTTGCTCAACTTTCGACTTCAGAAAGGGGGAGAAAAAAGTGCATGTAATCATTAAAGAAAATGCCGAGCAAGTTTTCCTTCTTCTTCTTTTTCTTGTTGCATAAAAAATGAAATGAAACGCTATTTTTTCTTTGTGCGGTGAATAGGTAATCCGAGAGCCTGCAACTGACGGCTGCAGGAGCCATTTGGCTGCCACGCTCGCTCAATGATGATTGAAATGCGATTAGGGTCGGGGTCCAGTCAGCCGACCAGAGATTTGGCCACTGACGCATGACAATGAGGAATGATGAGGGCAGACAGTCAAACGGTAGAAAGGACCAAGGGACAGGCAAAGCAGAGGGAGTGCTGGCTACCTACCTATAAATTGATGATGTGCAGAACGAGCAAATCATTTGTATTATGGATTATATAATCTTGTTGGGTCTCTGTTGTTGAACTTTAATTTGTTTGCTTGCTCACATCGACTCGGATGGAGTTAATTGGCATTATGTGAAGTCTCCGGCTTCTTATATTAATATAAGGGGCTTATTACGCTGATTTGAATCTACATATGGTTAAGCGGTTTTTGAAATATAATTGAAATTTTGCGCTCTCAGCATTCACTCGGCAACTCAAACCTAAAGAGAGCCAATTTAAATGCAATAATGATGTGTGCGTTGCACTTACACCTTCTTGATTCCTTCAAACACGGACACTGCTAACATATTCCATTCACGTTTTTAGGGTCTGCCCACAAAAAGGGTTTCCTTAAGTTTAGTTTGGAGGAGGATCACTCATTACATTGTCTAACTCCTATAATGTTCATAGAACATTGAAATATTTTCCACTGTCCATCTCCCAGGCTAATTTCCAGGAACGCAACTCAAGAGAATTCAAGTTTAACTTTTTTTTGCGCTTGAAGCCAAACATGGGCCGCAGGTTCTCCCTTTCGCCCTGCGTGTCTCGTCTGCATCCTTGCGGCCACCCGGCTGGCTGGCTCGCCGGCGAGCAAGTTTTGCCTTCTTTTTTTTTCCATTTTGTGCTGAGAAATCTGTTTTTAAGTTTTAGCAATTTAATATTTTAAGTCTACAAATTGTTGTTGCAAGGGATTACTTTTTTGGTGTGCATTCTAATAAGCTGCTAATTGGTTGCTGATGCAGACGACGACGCTAACTAACGGCACTTCCATAGTCTCTGGGGATGTCTCTCCCGCTCTCCCTCTATCTGCGCTTCCAGGCTTAAATGCTTTTAGTTTGAAATTACATTCTGCGAAATAAGAATTTAATAGCTTGCTTCTTTTTGTTTTTGTTTTTGTTTTGGTTTCTGCCTTTTTTTGGTCTGTCTTGGACGCGTTTTTCTTTATGGCAACAATTAAGCTTTTCCATCATCATAACTGTTGTTGTTAGTTGTTGCTCTCTTTCTCTCGCTGCTTGAGTTGAGCCGGAGGCTACAAATTCTTTCCGCACCCAAACCCCACACAACTCCTGCAGCTCATCTGGAAAATTCTAATTATTGAAATTGATAGCCAAGAGTTTAAAGGGTGATAATTAGTTTTGTCGCCATCTGACGATGCTGTTGGTGTTGAAAATGATAATAATGAGGCGATTTTTTTTTTAATAACTTTATTGTGAGATCTGGCATTTTATGATCCAGCAAAATTCATAAGGCTGCCTTCACACTGTTCGACACATGACACATGATAGTCTAGTAGTCCTGCTTTTTGTTCTGTTTCAAATTCGAAAAGCTTGTCAAATTCTTAGAATTTCATGGGGAAATGCGGGCCTACCTGATCTCATGGGTCATGTGTCGAACAATGTGAAGGCAGCCTAACAATTAAGTAAACAAAATGACAAACCTTACACACAAGGGTAACATTGGGATTGAATAGATTATACACAAACTAGTTTCTAGTATAAGGGCGCACGCATACATAATTTAGTCAGCAATGGAAAATATTTTTTTTGCAAGCAGAATTTACCGGGCATTTTCCTCGTGGGTGGATCTTCCAAAATCGGGAAAACACGTGTCGAGTTATTTCGCGTACTATGCTTACAAACCAAGTTTCAAGTAAAGGATGAAAAAAAAATTTTTACACAGTTTGGCCTAATGACGACCGCAATGTAACGTCTGCAACAGGGCAAAAATTAAGATATTTTAATAACGGGACGACTTATCATTCTTTTGAAACATGTTTTGAAAGGGTTATTTATTCCACTTAATTTTTTGTATTAAGAGTTTTTCGTTTATTATGAAAAATTCGCTAAAAATGTGGAAATGCACATAAGCCTTAAGGTCGACTTCCATTTTTTGTAACGTCCGCAACGGATCAAATATACCAATGTGGACGCCTGCTGTGTCAATTTTAACTGGCATATTTGCGTACAAATGTTACGTCAGCAACGCAGAATTAGCCCATATATGAAATCTGTGCATTTATACAGCTGGACAGACGGGCATGGCTATATTGACTTGGCTGTTGATGCTGATAAAGAATATATATAGTTATGGGGTCGGAAATGATTTCCTTTCATGTTTCAAACTTTTGCACAAAATTAATGTCATAAAATTTCGAGCAAAGACTTGACGAGAATCATTTTGTGGGTATAAAATGGTGGGTTTTTTTTTAAATTGTAATCTTCTTAGATGTTCAGCGTTACGTACAACTCTCCGTACCGTATCGACACTTGCATTTAATTGTAATTTTGAATGCATTTTTGAAAATGAACAGTGTGAATTTAAGGCTTTTTGAACAATTCGCTGCTCTGAAGTACGTGAAAATGTTTTTTTGGTGCGGCCTTTCATTTTATTCCCATAATTTGAAGGGTTTTTAAGAAAATTGCATACAACACTTTAACGTATTCCTATTTTTTTCAGCAGTTTTAATGTACGTAAGGATTCACTCCTTAAAAGCCATTATTTTGCCTCTTTCTTCATCAGTTAGGGCATTACCGCCCACCATAGAATTTTTATACCCGTTACTCGTAGAGTAAAAAGGGTATACTAAAGTCGTGCAAATGTATGTAATAGGCAGAAGGAATCATTTCCGACCATATAAAGTATATATATTCTTGATCAGCATCAACAGCCGAGTCGATATAGACATGTCCGTCTGTCCGTCCGTCTGTCTGTATGAACACCTAGATCTCAGAGATGGTAAGAGATAGAGGTTTGACATGTATGAGACAAATGCTTCTTTTATCTGCACGCAGATCAAGTTTGTTTTAAATTTTGGCCACGCCCCCTCCCGCCCCCGCAATTCGGAAAAAACGTTATATCTCATACAGTTTTGAAGATATATGATTCATACCTAGTTAGTAATTAGCAAAATGAATCGATTTGTCGAAGAAATGATAAAGATCAGATGAGCGGTTCTCAAGTTATGAGAAAAATGTGAAAAATAGCCGAGTTAAAAAAGTGTTGCATACTTTTCAGATGTTTCCTAAGGAACGCAGGAACACTGTTAAACATGTTTTTTCATGAGTAACGGGTATATCGAAGTCGGTTAGAGCCGACTTTAACTTGCGCTCTCGCTTTCTACTTAAAACGTTTATATGATGTCAAAATAAAAGCTTCATTGCGCGGAGTATTAATCAACATTATGAAATCACGCTTATCCCTGTTCAAGTGCATGATAAAAATATGCCATTTTTAAAAAGCTCGTTGAAAAAAAAATTTTGAAAAATTTTTTTTTTTAATTCAATAAAGAATGAAGTACTGAACGGTAAACAATATTTGTCCAATGATTTCATTTCATTGTTTCAGTCAAATAGTTGTATATTCGATTGAAAATGCTTGTCCCTATTACAGTGCATGACAGTGTATGTACCTTTGGTACTGAGAATACAAATTGAAAAAAGAAAAGATTCAACTCTAAGAATTTTAATCCTTTAAAAGGAGTTTATAACTGGAACCACACACGATTATTTTGGATTATTCGTAGCCCAACAAATCATTGCTTCCAAAACGTCCGACTCGAAGGACCTTTGAAGATTGTTCCCTTAATATGTTCCAGTTATTTCTAGTTCTATCTTCAAAGTTGAAAGGGCTATAGAAAAATCGATTTTGAATCTTTATTGATACGCACCATTTTCCAGATCCTAAATTTTTTTTAAACCTGCGTTTGTCAAGAAAATTAGGAAGGAAACTTTGAAAACTTTTAAAAAAAAACTTTAAAAATATTTCTTGCTTTTTAATCATGAATTTGTTTCTATACTATCTGCGGTTGCATAAATGCATTCTGCTTCATTTGGAAAGGAAAAAAGGAATCAGTCTCGCGCAATTTTTGTCTTTTTTGAATACTTGAATGTGGATCTTATTCGATTTGTGTCACTTGCTAAGGACATGCATCAATCTTGCTACAATTCCTTATGCACTAGTCTAAATCGGTGTTTGAGTAATATTTTAGATTTTTATTGATTTTACTCAAGACATAATGATTATTTCCTGAGTTTTGTATTAAAAAATCAAAAAATAATCATTAACCATTGAGAAATAAAATAAAAATCAATATGATGAAACTCATTGCAGAAATGAATAGATTATCAAAAAATAAACATATTTTATTATATACCATTTTTCCATACGGGCACTTCAAGTTAATGTGTATTTTGGATGATACATTTTCAAATAGTCATTATTTTCGGTCCCTGATTAAACAGTTAAACAATAAATAAACATAATCATTAATAAATAAAATTCCAAGAAAAAATTTTAATTTAACAAATTATATAAAAATAACATTAGATTCTCCGTTTATTAATCGTTTACTTATTAAGTTTTTTTCTTTAATTCTTTAAAATTTTGATTCTCCGAAGCTCTGTTATTTATTTCTAAAACAGATTTTCTTACCAATGTTTTGTATCATCGAAATCAAAGTGGATCAAAGCCAAGCTTTTTCATTCTCTTGATTTGTGTAATTCCAGTTAAGTGTCGGATCCGACCGGTCAGTAGTTTCATAAGCTTATCTTGCTTTGCAGTATTCGCTACACTCCACTACCTCCACAGTCGCCATTACATTTTTCCTGGAATAGTTACAAATTACATTTCCATTTTCCTTTCATTAATTAGCTCACATTGAAATTCGCATTTGAATGCCCACACATAAACACTCTGATCACTTGCCCTTCAATGCAACTTAATTACACCACACACTGTCATAATCAAAAGGATTGCCCGCAAATGCTGTTCCCTTAACATCTATGAAAAGGGATAAACCAATTAAACTAAGTCCGAGGCAACAAAGCAGATGCCATCATCGCTCCAACTGTCTGACAAAATTCATCTAACCAACAATGAAAACCTCAAAAATCTGCTCCCCTCGTCGGGAATAGTGGCCATGACTACTAATCTACCCCAACCCCGGACAAGTTGTCAATGTGGCCTGTCCCGTTGGCCCGTCGCTCGGCTGCATATTTCGACATTTATGTGGTCGTCATTGGGTGTCGTTGGCTGTCGTTTTGTCGTTGATTTCTGGCTTAAGCGTTGCGCGATTCAATTTCAAATCCTGAACACATTTCCACGAGTGGCTGAGCGCAGGGCAGGGCAGGACCAAGGACTAAGCACAAGGACAGCTAACAATGTTATCTCGTAATTTTACACGTCGATGATTTCAGGCGAATGAGTTTGATTCGATTGTCTCAAGTTCGTTTTATATATTTTTTTTTTTGGGAGAAAAGGATGCACCATGCCTTTGACATGCTTGTGACAGGCAGGCAGAGGCAGGCACAACGACTGCCGCCGTGTCCCGGGACAGCAACCCCTTTTTGTGTGCTGTTGCAATAAATTTTTCAAATGCAACAGTGGGGGAGGCGGACATTAGAAAAGGGTTCACGTAGCGACAGCAACGGCATTTTGAATGACATGCAAAAGTCGCCTCCCACCCCCCAAAAAGGAGGCGAAACTTTGGTGAAAATAATTTCAGCTTCCTTTTTATTTTTTGTGCATTTTCTGTTTGGGCAAAGAGTTTACCGCGCGCGTCGCTTCATTGTCGTGGTAATCAAATAAAAATCAATGGCTTGTGAAATTCAAATTGTGACTGTCTCTAGTTGGGCAACCCCACCTCCGCCTCCCTCTACAGCTTTTCCTCAAGTGCTGCGAAATCACGTGCCCAATTCTCATTTCGCCTTTAGCATTCGAAATCGTTGAAGTTAATGATCTGATGCCAGTCGTCTACCAACTATCTATAAGCCCTTGGAGCGCAGCGCAGCGCCAAAACTAAATCAACTGTCATTAGGGCGCGCTGACTGAGCCCAGATGGCGAATACCCATGGCGTGGACTCCCCAAACTTGGCCCGGACCAGGGCAGAGCAGACCAGACCAGACCGTCTACGTCTTGGACTCTCGGAATAAATTAATTTTTAAATAGCACTGAAAACGTTTGCAAGTTTTGGAGTGGTGCGGATAGTTAATTATAGGGTTTACTTGCCTCTTGGTGTTGTTTACCTTTAAATGATCCGAAAAAGGTAGAAGGTGGCCACTTTTAAGGGAGTTGTCCGACCAAAATTGCTCAGCTCAGTGCGGGAAAATAAACATATGCCAAATCTGGCTGAACAGAGTAAGGGGAAGAGATATCAAAGTTAGGCCTAAACTTGAGGTGAGCACAATGCGGGGATCAGTTTGAATTGATGAATTTTGTTAGTTAAAGTGTAACATTCCAGTTTTAGCTTTCTTTTATACCATTTTATCAGACTTGCGTTGACGGTTGCAAATCCTGCACCACCGGAGTCAATGGTACTTAGAACAGGCGATTACTAACTGAGCCCACCGTTGATTTATAAGCTATTTGGTAGGGCACTTTGGGACGTTTAATGGCATAGTCCGAGTCTTACATCGTATTAACACTGACCGCAGCTTCGAAAACTGCTAGGCTGGAAAAGTCAAAGCATTAAGGCCGCAGCACAGCTTTCATTAGTGTAACCATATTATTCCAAGATTGTTATCGATTCCGAACACTTTGTCGATACCTGCAGCAGCGTTCAGCTGACAGCAACCATTTTGTCAAAGAAAATTTCACATAGACAGTTAGCAGTCATCCGTTCGCTATCATATTGGCTATCTGAGTTATCTTTCGACTACACACAGAAATAAAAGATCCCCGTAGGTTGGATATTCGAAATATCCACTTTAAGATCTATTTTTATACCCGTTACTCGAAGAGTAAAAAGGGTATACTAAAGTCGTGCAAATGTATGTAACAGGCAGAAGGAATCATTTCCGACCATATAAAGTATATATATTCTTGATCAGCATCAACAGCCGAGTCGATATAGACATGTCCGTCTGTCCGTCTGTCTGACTGTCCGTCTGTCCATCTGTCCGTTTGTCCGTCTGTCCGTCTGTCTGTCTGTATGAACGTGTCGATCTCAGAGACTGTAATTGATGGAGCCACATCTTTTTGGCATGTATGTATGTAGGTGTATACTGTACCCACATCGAGTTTGTTTCAGATTTGGAAAATTCCTCCTCCTCCATCTTTAAACAGCGGAAATCTGTCTTCTTATCTGTATAAACGCGTAGATCTCACAGACTATAAGAGGTAGAGCCACAAATTCATGCATGTATATAGGTGTACACCGTACCCAGATAAAGTTTGCTCCAGGTTTGTCAAATTCCTCCTCTATCTTCTTCTAACCGCGAAAAACTGTCAGAGCTTCAATTTTTAAGTTTGAACCTAGTGCCTTAATATATATTCAGTGAGGCCCAACATCTATCTATTCTGTGTACCACAATGAGATCCGAGCAAAAACACCGAAGATATGTACATAAGTGCGCCTTCCTATTTATTGAAATAAATTTTAAAATAAATGGAATTCAAAGCTAAAGGAACCACATTACTTGGGACAGGGTATTTTGCTGTCGGGGCACTCGACCGCAACACTCTTACTTGTTTAAATATCATTTTCACATTTTTCAGCTCCTTTTGATAAAGAATAAGTCAATGAATTATTTTGTGTCTGATATGTTCGTATTAAGCGAAAATAAATCGACTTCGAAAATAGCCAATGGATTCCAAAAAGGGATAGTTAACTATCCAGTTCAAATTGATACCGAAAATATCCTGAGGATCATCAAAAACTATCACTTTTTTTTCTCAGTGTATTTCCCTCTTCCTCAAACTTTTCGGTATGAAGTATCTCTTTGTCATAATGGAGTCCACATCACTCAAAAAAGAAAGGCGTTTCAAATTTTGCTTCTATGTTAAAAAAAAACCTGCTCGTCATCAATGATTATTCGATCAATTAGTATCCCTGTGGACTAAACCTTAGATTATCTCGTCTTGGTCGAATACTGACACCGTTTCCCTTTGATTCAAAGTTAAAATCTTGATTTTACATTGATTTTTTCTCTGTGTAGTTAAGAAGATAGCAAATTTTTGATTTTCTAATAAAGGATAATACCTCATCCATCTTAATTGTCCTTGTCACACATTCCAATACCCTTTGCTCCAAATTCCCTTTCTACCGTCAACTGGAATTTCCTTCCGGCCTAAAACGTTTCCTAAGAAACAAACAACAAATTAACTTCATATGTTTGATGCATTAAAGCGCAAAGTAAAACCGCATCAAAACTTCCTTTCCACAAGGAAAAAAAAAAACAAATAAACCAACAACAGATTCCCGGGGGCCATCCTTCTTCGATTCGACTTTCCTCCCTCTCCAACACATTTCTTTCACATTTTTTATTAAATGAGTGACATTTTTCAGGGTGTGCCGGATATTAGCTTACACCCTCAGTGGCAGTGACAGCAGCACCCTTACACCTCTCCTACCCCAGGAGTCGAACCCAACTAAGCCGTGTGTAATAATTATGCTAACGACTGTCAATTGTACGGGCCCGCGAGGGCTGTAAATTAAATAGAGTTTTCGTGTATCCGAACCGCAAGTGTATATAGTGGATCGTCCCGGGAAGGGGTTGCCCGCATTGTCTCGAGTGGCCCAAGACGTGCGGTATCGGCCTCAACCCCTTCTCCTTGGGCAATCACAGCCCTTTTATTTGGAAATTAAACTCGCTTGGCTTTTCACAGTCAATTGACTTTTCTGGCAGCGAGAGGCAACTGTTATTTGCTTGTTGTCAACTTTTCACACATGCCACACGCAAAAGGCGGAAAACCCGTTGGAACGGATTGCCCGAGCCGCTAGCCATTAGATGCAGACGACAAGGACAATGCCTCAAGATGTTTTTTAAAGCGCCAAGTGCTTGTTGTCTGCGTCCAACCACCCTGGGATTTGGCATTAAGATTAAGCAAATTTGTGGAAGTACTTGCCTGTTTCTGGCATTTTTAAGATCTGGCAACCGCCCAAAGGAAGCGTCTCTTTAAACTGACAGGATCTTGCAGTTGAAGTTAAGTTAAACATCAAATCATTTTGCTATTTTAATTAAAACTCTGACGAAGAAAAGGTAAAAAAGGTTTTTTTTTTGTTGTATACCTTCAACCGTTTACATTTATCAAGTGGAAGCCTTTGTCAACACCGGACTTTAGGGAGGTCGGGGATACTGGCCAAAAGTTTGCTGCAAAAGTTGACTACTTCCACCGACCTAAAGCTACAAATGTAAGTAAAATGTTGTCCATAGTTTTGCCATTCCCCTCCCCTCCCCAAAGGAAGCATAAGGAAATTTATTTGCCCATGACTGGGCATGTAAGCAAGAGTTTTTAGTCCAGACAGGCACAGAGCAATTATGTTTATGGAGTGTGCGTGTGTGAGGGACTCCACTAGGTCTATGGGCTGGGAGGGCAATCAAAAATTAGCCGCCTGCTTGGGCAAAAGGCACAGGTCTGTAAAGGGGTAGAAAAATAAGTTAACAAGAACAGAAAACCAAGAATGACATTAAAGTGCTGAGTTTGAAAGAAAAGAACTTATGTAAGGGGGTAACTCCAAAGGATGATCTTGGTCTAATAGTGGGTCCCAGAGGCCAAAGACAAAATAATGTCAATCTCTTGACTTTGCAGTTTAACGCCTAGTCCAAACAACAAAGATTGAGAAGTTTCCATGACTCCTTACTGGCGCCAATAGCTGGTTAAGGTGACCGATTGTGAACTTTTACTTCTTCTTTTAATACTGCGTCAATCATTCTAAAACCAAGAGGAGGATACATCAATTCGACGTTTTGGCCGATGAAAAAGTCGCTTGAGTGATGTCTTGATAGAGAATGGTTAGTCGGCGGTTGGTCTTGCGAATTTCTCCAAAAGTTTCCGTCAAACAAATGGTCGTGTACCACTCAGAATAGACCGCCCTAAGTTGCTCAAGCGGAACAGTGGCCACATGATCAAAGAAAATCTAACATAGAAACACAATTTTCTGCGTCGGCAGCTTTTTACGCAGATATTAGTCAGCTATTTGCTGTTATTTTCGCTCTGAGAGTTATTTTTGACTACTTTCGACTCCCTCCATCCATCGTATTTTCCTATGTCACAGTTATTTGGAGTGAAGTGTTTACATGTCATCAAGTACATAGTTAACATCTCTTAAAATAGCGGGGCATTTCAAGTTGAGAATGTTAAATGATAATTTATATTAATTTATTAAGGGAACAGTATATCTTCAGAAAAAGTTATATCGTAAATGTTTTACAAAAATCAACAAAAACCATTTCTTTTCCCGACCCTATCTATAGCAAAAAATTTTTCATCAACCCTCGTAGAATAGAAAAACGTTATATCTCCTACAATTTGAAGATAGATTCGTACCTTCTAGAGATAGTTAGTAATTCGCAAAATGAATCGATTCGCCGAAGAAATGATAAAGATCGGATGAGCGGTTCTCAAGTTATGAGCAAAAATGTGAAAAATAGCCGAGCTAAAAAAGTGTTGCATACTTTTCAGATGTTCACCCTAAGGAACGCAGGAACACTGTTAAACATGTTTTTTCATGAGTAACGGGTATATCGAAGTCGGTTAGAGCCGACTTTAACTTGCGCTCTCGTTTTTCGATATCTTTGAACACGACCTAAAAAACAACAACAATTTCTTCATTTAATTTAACAATCAGTTAATGGAATGAAAAATCCGCTTGTTAATGTCACTTATGGTTTTTGTATAATTTAATTTTTTTTGTAAATCCTTAAAAATTACCCATGAAGGTAAACAGTACCCTTAAAAGGTTTTTTTCAATATTCTTTTTTCCAATATTACGGGTGTCATTCTGTCATCTTATTATTGTCAAGGGATTGTTTGAAAAATAATTTCCAGACTTGAAATTCAGTTAATGAGTTTTGGAACAGCTCAATGATGATCCGCTGATTTCGCTTAAAATTCTGTTTAGTGACGAGGCACATTTCTCGCTAAATGGAGAGGCGACCGACCAATGCTGCCATGAGGTAGCTTCTGATAACTTACTAAAGTTAGGCAAAGACTGCTGATGATCGAATTGTGGGGATTTATGGAATATCAAAATAGTCATCCAGTCTTCTTTAAATATGACATATTTTAATTTTCAGCCTAAAATCCGTCTTTCTGTATGAACGCGTCGATTTCAGAGACTTGTTTTTTGTTTGTTTCTTCCTTCCGAATCACTTCCTTGTGGAACGTAACTGCTGGTTCCTTCCACCTTTCATAGATTGACTTCATCTCATTAGCCAGTATATCGACTGGAACCATATTTGCAAGTACCAATGCCGCATCGTCAGAAACTGTCCGGAATCCCGAGATCACCCTGAGGGCACTAAGTCTGTAGGGGGCCGATAGTTTTCTCCTTAGATCCGTATTGCGTAGCGCCGAAGCCCATACGGGTGCCGCATACAGCAGGATGGAAGCTACAACTCTTGTTAGGAGCAGTCGCCTCCCTCTTCTTGGTCCCCCGATATTGGGGAGTATTCTTGACAGCGCGGCCTGCAATGTGAGCCCGAAAGTTCAACCTATTATCAAGCATAGCTCCTAGGTATCTGATGGACGGCTTGGTTGAGATGGTTACTTCCCCCACTTGAATTTCCATAAGCTCTGCGGTTTTTCTGCTTGTTATAAGCACTGCTTCAGTCTTATGGCCTGCTAGCTCAAGGCCAGTACTTTCAAGCCAGTTACCAACGGCAATAATAGAGGCGTTTGCCACCGCCTTTAGCTCTTTGATGTGTTTGGTCACTACCACCAATGCCAGATCGTCTGCAAAGCCTATCAGCCTGCATCTTTGAGGGAGAGTCTAAGGACCTCGTCATACATTGCGGTCCAAAGGAGTGGTCCCAGGACAGAACCCTGTGGAACACCAGCTGTAACGGTGTAGCGCTTTGGGCCATCATCCGTGTCATACACTAGCACTCTATCTGAGAGATAGCTCGAGATTATCTTCAGCATATAAGTTGGAAGTCCGATATTAGCGAGAGCCTTATGAATGCGAGTCCAGCTCGCAGAGTTTGTGCGTGTGTGTTTGTTAATTGTACAGGGTATTTTGAAGCCGAGCTACTCGACTGCAACGGTCTTACTTGTTTTATTATGAGTAACTGTGCAAAACGTGACACGTTTTGACAGCGAAAGACCTAAAATGATGAGTGCAGATTAAGCAGTTTTTTACCAATACAACAGCTCTGACTTTACCAATAAATTAGGGAGCTAAAGCAACTTTTAAGGCTTATTATTTCCAAAGAACTTTTCGTATGCTTTTTCTGCAAAGCGATGATTAATATTCGATAAAAAAATTTTTTAAAAACAACCACATCAGAAATGCCGTGTACAACAAATTGAAACAACCACTATGAACCATGTTTCGATACAAATATGTTCAAGAGTGCATAAAATCCTTCCTGAAGTTTAACTATCTATATAGCAAGTGATTTTGTTTTTGGTTAGTTTGCTTATAAGCATATCTATAGATTTAAATGACGATGATTTGATTGACTTGCTAGATGCTGACAGAGAACCCATTTAATCGAGGTCCTGATCTGGCTGAATTAGAGCAAGAGCATAAGCTTTGAGCAGACTGAACAGCTCTTCAACTTAAGGGCAACCAACCCATAGCCACCGGAAGCCGAAGTCACGAGGTTCACACATACGCGAGCCGATATTTTGAGTGTGAGAGTCAGTTAGCACAGAAAAATAAATCGGATGTCGGCTTTTGTGCTCACAAACACTTTTATTATCCTCTCCATTTGGCCGGCCCTGCTCAAACACAGATCCAAATTCGTTACGGTAAAAAGACAGCGGGCTAGCATTTTCTCCCTAAATGTGCTCAAGTCAAGAATGTCATAAAATAATGAGTAAAATAATGCTGTCAAATTAAAGCAGACTTTAAATTTAGAAATTTTTCTCCTTAATGATGAACCCGTCTTGCGCTTGCCATCAAAATTTTTCCTTAGAATTCTTTCTCTGGCAATTACCCTCTGAATTTGTTTGCCCACCCTCCAACCAACTTCAACCATAAGGTTTGAGTTCCTTTTTCCTCACACACTTACAGATTTGGCAACATAGCTCTAAGCTCTTGTTGAGCTACCCGTAGACTTGTGCCTTTTGCATGCTACTTACACAGAAAACTTTTTTTCTTTCCTTTTGCAAGTGACAGACTCACAAGCCAGTCAAAACTACCCACATGCATGTAAAGGAGACGGAGGAGGCCAAGCGTTTGCTACTTAACACTTTTTAAAAAGAGTCAAACCGACAACAACTACAACAACAAAAACCTGCCAAAAACCGCAGACAACGCAGCGCAGGGGAATAAATTTGAACGTCGCGTCGTAGCCAGAGATCAGGGCTCAGGGCTCAGCTGTTTGGGTTTCTTTTGCTGCTTTCATGTCCCCAAATGGCATTTAGCATTTGACTTAAACGCGACTGTTGTTGACGGAAAAACTACCAGAGGAGCAGGCTGAGGCGGGCGAAGGAGAAGACGAAGAAGTAGCAGGACAACCTGCTGAGACGAAGCCACTGACTACATATGTGGGCCCTACTCCGAGACTCTCCCTCTCCTCGTGTGTGTGTATTTGCCTGTCTCTTACCTTTTGCTGCTTGCTACTTGCCTCTTTTTTGTGGCATAGTGGCCACAAAAGACTTCAGCCTCCAGTGGCTGGCAAACTATTAAGTCACATGTTGGCGTCTGCGTCTGCCTTACTCCTCTTCCTCCATGCTCCTGCTGCTGCTATTAGACTTTTGAGTTATGACTTTGCATCCTTTTACTCTCTCAGTTCTCAGTTCTTAGTTCCAGACAGCACAAACCCTGTTTAACCTGAATTTCCACCTTGACTCTTTCCGTCTCCTTCCTCACTTTTATTTGACTTTGTTTTTATTGCCTTTTTCTGCCCAGGTAAACACAAAGTGAGCCAACTGAGTTAACCAACAGACTTCATATGGTCATGGTCTGCTGTCACACTGGCTGCAAGAATTCGGTGATATCTCTGCTTAGTTTTATCTATTAAACATAATTTACACGATTTGACTAACTTTATCTCTCAAACTTTGTGTCTACTTGCAGGTAAGCAGGAGGCGGTGGCTGCTGCCGGCGGATCTTAACTTCAATTAGTCGTAAGTGCCACAGACAACCGAAAAGGGAGGCAGGTTCAGCTCCCCCAGCATTCGGTTGCCAGACCAAAGTCTGCGCTTATCCTTTCTAAGTTGGCCAACTTGTGAGTATGTGTGGGTGTGCAGGATGCACACGCTCAACGTGATAAACTTCGCGTCTCTGGCGTCCAAAATTGTTTTTCAAGCTGTGCCCTGTATCCTGGCAGCATCCTCTCCTTATTGGCGCCCCAAAGTAGGCAATAATTATGTGCCAAGTTGACACTGTTGAGGCCGCCTCGGTGAAAGTGGATTCGTGTGGATTATTTATATATTTCCAGGGTTAATATTTAATTTCTGCTTAAAGATTTAATATTCTGACTAAGAAATCGACTTAATTAGGCAGGGATATTAGCAACTCGTCTTTAATAGGCTCAAACGTGCCCGAACGAAAATGATTTCTTAAGGTTTTTTGGGGAAAAGAGCATTAAAGGTCTGTCAAGTTAACAGAGCAGACATACACATGCAACGACTGTAGTGTTTAGCCCGACCCCAGAAGAAGCGAAGTACTGTAATCAATTTGAGTCATGATACAACAAACAGGGTATGGCGCTCTCTCATCTCGGTCCAAAATACTTCAGTGTGCCGTGGACACTTGATGTAAAAGGTTGAGATTTCAAAGATTTCTCTTTGTAGTTTTTGTTTTGGATGCACTACTAAATTTGTGTGGATGCACCCAGAGAAATGTAGCAAGAATCGGCGAGACTGAAATCCGTTTTACCGTACTTTTGACAAAAAAACTGCTTGATCTCAAGCACAACCGGTTTGGGTTTTTCTCTGAGTGTGTGATCATACTCGCGCTCTTAGCAAAAGCGCTTAGTTCAAAATGTTGGCTGAGTGTCATTCCTTGTTAGTTGTATCATGTTTTGAGTCAAGGAATAAACCATTTCCTACCACGATTCGGAATTAATCGAATGTTTGGAATGTTCCGAATTTCGAGTCAATTTGCGTGTAAACGTTAGCATTTTAAGTCTAATTTAATACCGTTGTTTAGGTGACAATAATATGTGCTTTCGGCTACTACATCAAGTATAACAAAACTAGGAATTGATTGAGCAGCTAAAACAGACTTACTTATTCTCAAGTAAATTGAATTCGGGAGAAAAGGACGACGTGATCTAAATAGTAACCACATATTGGCATGTCACTTACATACACTCAGAGAAAAAATAGAGAATTTCACTCTTGAATCAAGAGCATTCGTTCTCAAAAGTAGGGTAAGAGTGAAAATTCTTGATCCAGGAGCAATATTCTTGATCCAAGAGTGAATTTTTGATCCCGACATTCTTGACTCAAGAGTTTCAGTACTTGATTCAAGTACGAATAATTCTCAAAATAAAAGACTAAAAATAATAATTGAGGGGGGTGGGGGTTGTTTGGGTGTGACAGACACGACCGAGACCCCGGGACAACCCGTCAGACCGACGTGGTGTTGTTTGTTCCGCGCTGCTCGCCACTCACCATCAGCCACCCCGCCCACTTTTTTCTAAGATGTGATTGATTTTGAGTTAGTCACATAACAGATAAAAACTTTTTATTTTACTTACTTTACTGGGATTTGAACTTGGTACCTCGAAGACTGAAACATACATTGGACGAGCAGCTTAACCGACTCGACTATTGTCGATAAGCTACAAGCAGCGGCGAAAGCATATTTATGAGGCAGCGCGGTTGGTATTTGACCAGCCGCAACAGCTCGACCGTGGATCAAGTCCCCGTAGCAGCAATTATTTTTTTTTTATTTTTTCCTTTTTTTTTTATTTTTATTTCTCTTTATTTTTTTTTTTGTGATGTTTTAAACATTTTTATTATATTATACAGACGTTTAATCACTTACTTTTGCACAATATTAATGTTCAACTTTAACATAATTATTGGCGCGGCACGGTCAAATTACAATGACAAACTGCGCATGCGCTGTCTCTCTTTGAAAGAGCGCGGCCAACGTTATTCTCTCAAAGTTTGCGTTTCCTCACTCCCCTTGCCTATAGAACCACATTGAGAATGAATTTGGCTCGATTTCAAGAGCGAAATTCTTGAAAATTGAAGTGCGACTAGATTTTTTTTTCAAGAGCGTTCGTACTCAAATTATTCGTTCTAGATTTTTATGAGTGTACACGTTTATGTAAAGTGTTTATTATAGTTTATTTAAGGGTACTGTATACCTTCAGGTGTCATTTTTTAAAGGTTTACAAAAAATTAGAATACTCAAAAACTATAAGTTGTATTAAGAAGCGGATTTTTTCATTGGATAGGTAATCGGTTAAACTAAATTTAGTAATTTTTGTTGTTGTTGTTGTACCTACGGTTGTTGTTGTATTTTTGTTCAAAGTTAACCAAAAATTTAAAACATAGGCCCATGGTTGCAAAAATGTTTTGAGAACGGGTGATCTGAATTTAAAACTGAAGACAGGGTTTTGTTAAGAATTAATGTAATTCTGGTGTGAACTAGGATATTTTGGATCGGTCAATAAATGACGTAGTTATGGGGTTTCAAAGTCAAAATTTCGAAAATCGACTATTTTTCCCACTGTATTGGTCCTAGCTCCGTTATTTGTTGACCGATCAAAAATATCCTAGTTCACACCAGAATGGTGGGTATTAGGAGTAATTTAAGGGAAAGAATTTGAAAATCGGTCAACAGGTACTCTTTAAATCTTTGCAACCATTTTGGAAAAAGTGGTTCCGAGATAATCGCATTTAAAGATTCGACATCTGTTTTCGATGAAATAAAAATAGTTTTTAATAAATGTATAAATCGGATTTGGTGCATTTGGGTGTTAACTTTCACCGAAAAAAAGATTATCAAAATCGGTTAAGCAGTTCTCCAGAAATTTGAGTCAAAGTGCGTCAAGACATGGTAAAAAATAAAATCTCCAAAAATTTCCAAGTAAAATTTTTTTTTTCAAAAATTTTTTTTCCATAATATCGAACATTTTATAAATATTTATAAAGATTTTGACCAAAATAGGGAAAAAAATACGAATTTCTAAAAATACGAGGATCGATAAAAACAATTTTCATATAAAAGGGTCGGAAAAAATAATTGTTTTTGTTTATATCTTTAAAACTGAGTTTCGGATCAGCTTGAAAGTTTTGCAGGATGTTTATAAGATCCTAATAGAACGTTTAAGCAAATAAAAAAAAAATCAAAAAAAAATTTTTCTGAAGGTATACAGTACCCTTAATATATTAAGGATCAGTAAACATGGATAAAATGAATGCAAGTACAACTCTTTTGGTTAATGTGTTTCACGACGATTTAAATTACGACCACTTTTACGGCTGCTGCTGACGACTCTGTTTCTTCTTTGCTTCTCTGCTCTGCCGCGTCTGTTCTGCTGCGTAGTGTTGTACAACGTCTCGTGCTACCGAAACTAGGGATGGGCCA
Organism: Lordiphosa clarofinis; assembly: GCA_018904275.1. Taxonomy (NCBI): domain Eukaryota; kingdom Metazoa; phylum Arthropoda; class Insecta; order Diptera; family Drosophilidae; genus Lordiphosa; species Lordiphosa clarofinis. The sequence continues at coordinate 1,750,441 of JAEIGQ010000011.1, forward strand.
ACAGCTAGACCAAGCCCACCTTACATTTATACAAGGTATTCTAAACAAGGTAGGCGCACTTGCTCTCTGAAAAACTTGTTAAATTTCTGTCGGTAAGCCACGGAGCAAAAGGCGCTGCCTCTCAATTTTCTGGTTTTAAAAGATAATGCCCAAAAATATATTTAGAGTGCCCAAAAAGATACTTTAACGTGGCAGTAGGAAATCACTGTGGTTAGAGCGAGACGACCATAACCCAAATGTATACAGAGAGAGCGAACAGCTGACCAAAAAGTATTTAGAGAGCGTAAATGAAAGCGAACAGAAGCGGTGTCGACTTAGCAAAGTTCCTCTCTAATACTTTTTACTTAATGGGGAACAAACGTTGTAAGCGACGCTTCTCCGCGGACGATTTTTTTGTGATTTGACACCAAGCGAGTAAAAAAATCCATTACTCTCTCGCTCTCGCTCTCTCTGACATAAATATAAGGAGTTGTGAGAGAATGAGTGCGCCTCCCTTTTTAGTATACCTTGCGCTTATACAATTTTCATTCGAAATTCAAAGGAAAATCAACTAGCAATTCGAAACAGGGCCCAATATTAAATATTTTGTGGAATCCGAAAATTGATTACCGATAAAAATGTATGCCAAAAACCCAGAATCATACCAAAACGCTGCGTTAGTTTTCATTGTTTATCATTATGATTTTTGATTATTATATAAATTAATTTTCTGAATTCTAACATAATGTTAATATGCTAACACTAATGTTAATGCTCTGTTACCTATCAAAATGGAGCTTTGCTTTCTCTAAGTGTCGGGTATATCGAAGTCGGACAGGGCCGACATAAACTTACGCTGTTGTGTTATAGTAAAAGTAAACGAACGAGTTTTGCGAACTGAAATAAGATGTAAACGGCAAGCTTTGCATGGAAATACGTTAACTACCCACAAAATAAAACAAAAATATCATTCTTTGGTCAATTTTGAACTTTTTGGTATATTAAAGTATAGTGTTAGGAAGTACCAAAATTCATCCTAGCGTGCCTCGGTACTTTTAAGTTACAGTAATTTTACCCTAGACCAAAATTTGCATTTACTTTGTCAAAAAATAAGGTATAAGGTACTTTATTTCGAATAGGAACTTAATTTCATAGAATAGCCTGTGTGGGAAACTAATTTAATTCAATTATTCTTTCAAATTGGGATCATCGGTGTAACTATTAAAAGAACATGGTTTAAGCTTATAACTGTATTGATGCTTAGGACGCTTTTGGTCAAGAAAATACAGCGTCGGCGGAACTTCTTTTTCTTTATTGGCCATCAGAACCGTTTGACGGTCTCGGCCTCTGCAATTAATGCCATCCAGTCGCTTTTGCTCCGTGCGAGCTGGCACCAGTTGGTCACACCAAGCTTGGCACTGTCTTCCCGCACCTGGTCGTCCCATCTTAGTGGTGGTCTCCCCGGCTTGCCGCTTGAAGCTTCTTCGTCCATCCGGGTGCCATGTCCTAACCAGCGCAGTCGCTCTTGCTTTATAGGCTTTACCAGCCAGGTATCCCCATGGAGTTCGGTATTTTTTCGAATGCGGAAATCATCGCCAACTTTTAAAGGTCCATAAATCCTCCGAAGAATTTTTCGTTCGAACACGCCAATCGCCGCCTCATTCGCTGCTGTCATTGTCCATGCTTCTGCGCCGTATTGCAGGACTGGGATAATAAGCGACTTGTATAGGCTATTTTCGTTCTTCGAGAGAGGTCTCTGCTCTTAAACTCCCCATTTTTTCCAGGCTGATGTTGTTGTCGCTGGATATCGTTATTCCGAGGTAGACAAAATCCTCTACAACTTTGATGTTGCAGTCTATTTTGACGGCGCTGTGCATACTTCTCAACGTCATCATGCAAAGTCATACATACTTTGGGGTCATAATAAAAATGGGCTTTATAGAACCTTGACCTTATCGGTGTGTCGAAGGCTGATTTATAATCAACAAACAGGTGGTATGTTTTGATGCCTCTCTTGTAAGTCTTCTCCAAGATTCGTTGTTAAGGGTGCGAACATTTCAGGTGCAAATCCTCAAATCATGGTCCTTAAAACGTTTGCGTTGGTCGTCGTCAGAGGGGGACTGCATCCGAGGCATTGTTGTCGTGGTTTTCATACACTGTAGGAAAGGGCGGGTCCGCGCTAACGTTAGCCAGCAGCGTTGCGGATACATCACTCTGTTTCCGGTGGTCACGACGAGGATGTGTTAGTCGATTTAAGACGGAGTAAGTCAAAATCACGATGTGTTTGCCAAGTTGAACCGATCAGCAGCTTTACCTAACTACATACGTCCCAATTACGTCCAGAAGATCTATACTTAAAAGTTCTGAACCACCACCAAGTTTGCTCTTCGAGTTGCAAAAGTAGAAAAACTTTTGCCTGCATTTGCACTTGCCCTTAAAGTTGTATTACAGAAAATTCTGAAGTTCTCAACAGGAACTGATTGAATATTAAGCTTGAGTGTCGAAACCTGTATCATGACCCAAATCGTTGGTTTAAGTCTGCTGTGAACCACTTTTCTTGAATATAAATGTTAAGAAAAGTATTTTTTAAAATATTCCAAGATCCTTTCTAAATAAAAATCGCCTCAATAAATGTTTTAGAAAAAGAGTTCGGAGAAACCAAAGAGTTAATCATGTACCTTGGTCAATATTCAATTCAAAAATGTCTGAGATTTTTAAACAAACCGATCAAAATTACAAAAGTCTTTTATTACGCGCATGATTTAGATGGATGTATAATAGTTGATCTTTAAACAACAATATATTTTTTTAAACTTATTATAAATCGTTCCAAGCTTTTTAGGAAAATGTTCAGTTCAGATTCTTGCTCGAAAAAGGACTTAAAAGGATTTCAGTCCAAAGCAGAAATCTACCTACAGATCACGTATTCACAGTGCATCAAAGAGCATTCCGAATTCGCCCCGGTTCCTTCACTTTCTGTGTAGCTTTTCTTGTTTATTTGCTCAGTGAGTAACTGCGGGGGAGGTAAGTGATGGGGGTGGATGGTCTTGGGCCATGTCCTCTAGCCGTTACACGCAGCATGACGTGGTATTTATTAATTTCTTTGACAAATCTGTTGCATACTTTCAGGAGCGTTGAGTGGCGCTCTCTGCCCCCTGGCTCCTGTTTTGAAGCACTTTGTCAAACTTTTGCAACAACTTTGTGGCACATCAGCAGGAGGGAGGGAGTAGGGGAAAGAGAATGGTTCAACGCAACTTGCTAAATGCCCTGCCATTACAAATACACACAAACCCACACACACACACACACTCTCCTGGCTCGCACTTGAAAAACGCAAAAGTAATAAACTTAATTGGTTTGTTCGCAGTTACTTTGCTCGCCATCCTCCTCCTACTCCTCCTCCTCCCCCTGCTCCTCACCTAACACCACTCGAGCATTGCGTGGCGTTTTGCGCTTTTAAGTAGCAAAGTTTTTGCTGCTCTCGCCTGTTTTTTATTTTTTATTTTTTGCTTTTCAAGCAAAGTGTTGAAGTTTGCTCTTCGAGTGGCAAAAATAGAAAAACTTTTGCCTGCATTTGCAACAGCAGAAGCGCAAACCAACAAAACAGAAAAATCGCTCATACGCTACGTTGACTTCCCCTCGTGCCATGCTTATTATTTTATCTAATGAATCTGTTTTGGGTCTTGGTTCTGGGCTCTATATATGAATATGGCCAAAGTTTCTCAAGTGTTTTTTGTCTTTCCCTTTGACAGGTTTTTATTTCAAAAGTTTTTTAGTGTTTGTTTTTGCTTGCACATTTCAGGATCTCAATGTATGCATGTGTGTGTGTGTGTGTTTAGTCTGAGTAATGGATATTTTATAATGAATTTTTGAGTATAAAACAAAAATCGCATTCCTTTGATTTTTATTCTGTGAATTTTATATGAATTATTTATGCACATTTCAAATATTTTTGTCAGTTATTTAAATAAGGGCAAAGGTTCGTTTAATGGTTGGGAAACAAAGCAATGAAACACTTTAATATACACTAATGGGCATAATTATTTTGACCAAAAAAAATCTTAAATAAACCATTATATCTTTGAAACAAAAAATCCTTAAATTTTGAAATTTATATCGGATACTGGTATAAAAGTAAGCTTTCAATTTAACATAAGTAGTACACAATCAGCTGCTTAGGTTAGAAAATATAAATCAAATGTGCAAATGGGGTTTGGCATAAGTATTTTGACAAGAGCGCACAGAACAGCACAGAACCTCAAATGGTAAAAGAATGATTGTTTCTAGACCATTTTTTCACGCTGAACCCGAATCTGGCCTTAGAAATTAAATATCTCTAATGGATTAACTGTAAAATGGACATAAAGATGCAAAAATATGGCATATTTGCGCATTTTCCCAGGACATTATGTCCTAGAAACGGTATTATTTTTTAAATTTGTAAATGTCAAGTTAAAGTACTCAGTTTTATCTGAAAATTGTAGTTCAACCTTTCCTCAGTTTCATAAGATATAAGTTCGTTATCGATCTGCAAAGTATGGCCGATTTGCATGCAAATTTAATTTTTAGTACTAAGCTACTGATTTACAAGCATATCGGCCATACTTTGCAGATTGATCACAAACTTATATCTTATGAAAAAAAGAAAGTCCGAACTACAATTTTCAGATAAAACTGAGTACTATAACTTGGCATTTACAAATTTTAAAAAAAAGTCCGTTTCTAGGACACAGGATCCAGGCAAAACTGGCAAATAAGTCAGTGTTTTGCATTTTTATGTCCATTTTACAGCTAAACCATTAAAGATATGGAATTTCTAAAGCCAGATTCGGGTTCAGCGTGAAAAACTTGTCTAGAAACAATCATCCTTTTACCATTTACGGTTCTGTGCTGTTCTGTGCGGTTCTTGTCAAAATACTTATGTCAAACCCCATTTTCACATTTGATTTATATTTTCTAACCTAAGCAGCCGATTGTGTACTACTTATGTTAAATTGAAAGCTTACTTTTATACCAGTATCCGATATAAATTTCAAAATTTTAGGATTTTTTGTTTCAAAGATATAATGGTTTATTTAAGATTTTTTTTTGGTCAAAATAATTATGCCCATTAGTGTATTTACTTAAAAATCAAAAATTAAAATTGTTTCATTAAAATGGCCAGCTTCGAATTTCACTAGGCAACAAGGTGATGATACTTGATATTCGTGTGATGAACACGAATCTGTTTTCAGAAATGGTTGGTAGTTTGAGCTTAAAGTTTCAAAAATGACCCATTTATAACCATTTTAGACGCGTTTTGTGGGGAACACAACATACACAGAAAGAAAAGATGACAGATGATATGTTCGAATATATCACTTTTACATTTCGAACATATCAACTTGAATGGACCTGAATGGACAAACTTATAGCCGGCTTATCCCGAAAAAATGAATTATAATTTATGGCAGAACATCTAGACTGATACTCAAAATGTGTATAGGAAATATTAAAAGACTACGTGATCTAACAAAGACCTTACATTAATTGTCAAGTAAATGTACAATCACATTCAGGCAGTACTAGAATTCAAACAATTTCCTCCAAATTCATATTTGCTTAATATTAATCAACCTCGCGAGAATGGCACTTAGAAGCATTAATATTTTCGACGAAAATCACAAGAAGATGCTAGAATCGTCTGGTGCGGCAGAGCGATGAGCATTGTTTTTGCTTTTTTGCGAGATAGACTATAACTGTCTCTCTTTGATTCGAGAAACTCTATGTGTCTCTTTCTGCTTTTAGAATTTCGATGTCTGATTTGATCTGAAATCATATCACTAAGGCATTTTTCGTATCACTTTGATCTTTTCACATTTCTGTATGATATTTTTAGCATCAAAGTGATACTACAGGTCAAAGTGATATTAAATAGTTTCACTTTGATATAAAAATATGGATATTATTAGAATTATAGTGAAATACAAACTTAATATTTTATCTTATTTTTGTCTGCGTTCTTTTGTTGCGATCGTATTATTATTCTTCAAGATCGACGGATTTGGCTATATCCCATCGGCTATTTATTACAAAATGAGTACAGGGTATTTGGTAGTGGGGGCTATTGACTGCAGCAATATTATTTGATTGTTTTGTTTATTGCTGAAATAAAAAAACATCTGTGTAATTGTTTTTGCTACGCCCTTCCGTACCCCTCAAATATTCAAAATGAATTTCGTAAAACCATATACGGTTTTAAATTCATTCTAGAATATAGAAAGAACACAAAATTTTAATTTTAAAAAGTAATTTTATCCCGTTTCAAGTTAATTAAAAGAAATTCCCTCGCATACTTTTTGGCGTTGGGCAATTAATTTCTAGCCTCGATGAGTTATACGTTGATACTTAAGACACCAGTTGAAAAATGTATATATATAAAAGAATCTTCTTTCTGCATAACTAATGATTTACAGGCGGCAGTCAGACGGAGGTTAGAATGTCCCAGTCCCTGGGCATACTTAACTTATCCTTCCATTTGGTGTGCTCATTTTCTGCGGCACATTTGCTGGCAATTAAAGCAAATTACAAAAGTCGACATTTATTATTATTATAGAGGCCATTTTCATTTGTTCTGCACGTTTCCAGGCTGCTGTCCGCCTGCCTCGTCCTCGTTGTCGTCGTCGTCATCTACGAACTGTAGTTCATCCACTTCACCGCCTGACCAGCAGGTCAGAAGGGGCCTTTGTCAAGGTGATTTATCACTTCTAAGCGCCTGGCACTCATTAATTTTTGATTGGGACCCAAAAAGGCACAAACGAACAAAAAGATGTTTTTTGTGTGCACTAAAAAAACTTCATCAAATGGCTTAATGATGTGCGCGATGTTTTCATTATTTTCATGACTGACTGGATGAAGCGAAAAGGTTCATTAACCGAAAGTTATGGACTTTATTAGCCGATTGACGTGTATAGCTCCGAACGCACTTATATTTTTAAATTTCCTCAACGCGACCACCAAATTGGCTACCCAAAATGCAGTTGATGGCGGCAACCCTGGTCAGTACACACGTCCCTGTGTGTGCATTATATGCCATAACACACCGGATTCAAAGCACAGCCACATCAGGGTCTTCCTGTTCCTGGCCACGCTGGCTAGGTTTGTGAATTTTCCGTTTTTTCTGCTTTTTGTTTCCATTACGTTCCGGGGTTTCGAAAAACTATGGACGCCGCTTCCGTTGACAGTTATTTTGATTTATGTGAAATTGTTGCGAATTGCTGGGGCTTGGGCATTTTAGCGAGTGAGTGCGTGGTGCGAATGGCCATAAATAGCGAATGGAACAAAGAAATTCTAGTTGGCGGCACCCAAAAAAGAAAGCACTCAAAGCCCTAAAAACAAATTGGTCTACCCATTGAGTGGAAGTGGGAGTGTGTGTGTGTGTGTGAATAAAAAGGTGTTGGATAAGACTAAATGGCAGGAGGCCTCTAGCTTGAGTTAGGCCATGATATTGATTGGGTAGAGCAAAAATTTCTAATGAAAAATGAACTTGGGATTTGTAAATCTTTTACTTAAATTCAATAGAGGAAAGTTATGGAAAATATAAATTTAAGTACCGATCATCTTAAGAAATTAAGGGTTCCCTGAATTGTGATTTCTAAATATGAACCATCATTCATAACCCAAACAATCATCGTCATCCCCTTCACCTGATTAAAATAAACATTTTAAAAATATCATAATTTTCATTTTATAGAACTTTTTAGCAGGCTCTACGTCAATAAGTTATGATTTTGTCCACAACTTTTCTAAAACAAGACACACGCAGCACCACAAAGGAGGCTGGTTTACTGTTTAACGCTATTTCATGAATTTTCTAATTCAATGTTCAGCAGTCTTGGCCTAACCTCAATAAGCTGGCAGAGAGTAGCTCATGACAGAACTACTATAACCGCTTGGGAATCCCAAAGGCAGGCTTGTAGTAAAATCCGCAATCACCAAAATGATTAAGGCTTTGAATATCATTCACTTTAATTGATATTAAATAGTTTCAGAACATAAAATGTTATAATGATATGCTACAATCAATTTCAATTTGATATTTTTTCATATCGGAGAAAAATTGATATGAAAAAATAGAGGCAAGCTGAGTACGTTGTGGCGAGGGGCCATAATTTTTCTCAACTTGAAAAAAATGATTGATTGGAAAAGCCCGGGAAGTTTACATAAAAAATGTATCTTTCTATTTGATCACAGTGTTGCCTTATGTAACAATTAATGTAAGCAATTGCTTTATAAGCGAGTGGACATCTTAAATGTCTTTGAAATTTGCAAAATTACTTTCTAATTTACTTCCGATCTCTATATATATTAAATGGTTTCTCCTGACAGACTGATTTCTGGATTCTACGGGGTCACAAACTTAAAAAATATTTTAAATTCGGTAACTATTTGACTCTCACTATAGACTTCAAACTGATTCCGACATTGTTTGACGGTTATATAGATAGTCTATATATATAAAAGACTTTAACCTGACTGACTGACTGAATTACTGGAAACTGGAAAAACTAAGCGTCGGAAAATTCAAGGAAAACTGTTGTATGAAACTTGTTTCTTTACCATCCGATCAGGTTCAATATCATTTTCAAAAATCTAAATGAAAATAAACATACATAAATATAGCTATTTTATGGCAGAACTTGGAATCTTTTTACAAAATAGTTATTGAATGTCAGCTGTTGTCATATTTTATAAAATTGCTGCAAAAAAAAAAAAATATTCAAAATTAGGAAAGCAACAGCTGCCGAAATTTGATTTCTTATTTTCGACTTCGGACTAGATTTCTATAATAAAACATTAAAAAAAATCTAAAATTTTGTTGGATTTTTTACAATTGGGCATCTTTGTCTTAAGAGTACCTCTCTAAATATTCTTGCAATGTTACTTATTATTTTCTTTGAATAATATACTACAGTTGGAGGTGAGCGCATTTGCTCGGTTTTGCTTCAAGTTTTTATAAAATCGCTTTTAAAATTATATTCCCATTTGAAATCGAGCATGTACTTTTAAACAGTCAGCCGAAAAGTTTGCTTTTTTTAAACTTCGGAGTTTAGCCTATGCACTCTGAGGTAAACTATTTTCAAGCGAATATAATTTGAATGTGTTAAAATGTGTACCATACTGTTAAAACCACTAAAGATAAATTTTGATTTTGATATATGGATTTTTAATTAATAAAATTTTTATTTTCATTTTGTTGTTTTAAGTATTGAATCTAAAGAGCAGGTAAAATAGATGCAAAAATAGGTGAGGGTAGTCAGATTGACTGAAAATCCTCGATAGGGTGGGCAGTCAAATTCAGTAACTGTTTGGGTTAATATCTCATAAGCCATTAGACACATCATGACGGGGGTGCAACCGAAATCTCTAGATATTTTGCTGACGGTTGGTTTGTAAATCTCTCAAAAAATTCGTTGGTGCCAGAACTTCTAGAGATTTAATTTTCTAATTAGAAAATCTAGTTAGAGCGCCAGATGATCCAATTGATGTTCCATCTCTAACAGGGCTGCATCTCTCGAAAAAAAATTTCCCTTATTTTAGTTGTGGGTTAATTTGATGAGTAAATGAAATTTTTAGATTGTGTTATATGTTTGATGATGCATTTTTTAATGAGGTATAAGTTTCCGTCCCTTATCCGCTAGCTGTCATGTAGAGGGCGACACACCTTCAGAGGGAGCTAGTAAGAAAAGAGGTTTTCAAAATCTCCTAACCATAATTAAATTCGGTTGGAATTTGGTTGGAAGAGGTTTCTCTGGCACCCTCGCTAAATTTTTTTTTTTTGTTTTGTTTGAAAACGGGCAAAGACAAGGTCGCACAGTGGTCACAAATCCCAAAAAGACGGCCAAAAGTCAAAAAACGTTTTTAATTTAGCTGAAAGTTTGTACTCTGGGTTTTCGGGGACGCTGATCACGAATCCGACTTCAAAAATTAGAAAAAGAAAATGGCGGATCCAATATGGCGGATAATTTCTTCAAAAACGCATTTAATTTGGCTGATGTCTTCGGGGGTTTTCGGAGTCGCTGAGCACGAATCCGAAGTCACAATTTGGAAAAACAAAATGGCGGATCCTATATGGCGGACAATTTCTTCGGAAACGAATTTGATTTGGTTGAAACATTGAAAAACCCGTTTATCGATAATATCTCAATAACAGTTCGACAGATTTTATTTTCATGACGATTTTTGTGCTCAGCAAGCCAAAATGAGTTCTGATTGACATAAAGACGGGAGGTGTTGATCAATCCGACCAAAAAAACGCCAAATTCATGGTTTTGAATATATCGATTTGAAATTGATCTGTATAAACACGTTTTTTGAGCATTTATGGATTAGAACTTTCAAATTTTTGGTATCATATCTGTGGGTTCCACAAAAGGAGAGGACAGAAACTGTGGTTGTCTCTCTCTGACACTCAGTGTAAAGTGACTTCGGCAAGCATTTGGTGTGAATTGCCTACATAGCGTGATCGGCCCAAGGGGCTATGTATGGGAAACTGCTTTGATGGCACTTCTCTCTCCCTATCTTTTTCTTGTGATATTATTATAAAGCATTGATTTATTACAGTAGATCCCAAAATGCCAAAAGCCTATCCCAAGGGATAGGAACTTATAATTCTGCCGGCGTCGCAGCCGACGCACGCATAGAGAGTTTACGTGTGTTCTACAAATAGCACGCTCGGTGGCTTGCTCTCTCTCTCTTGAGGCATTTGCTTGTTTGCTTGTTGCTCATGTTTGACGTCATGACGTTTACTTCGTGATGCGCTGGTACTTGTGTGAGTTTGGGCACTACTGATTTAGTATAAAGAAGTTCCATCGCATTCAATATTTATTGATATATTCGATTGTACTACGATTATTTATTGATATTTCCATGTACATTTTTTAATCCTTAAATCATAAAACGCACGTTGAACTGTTCTCTGCTTCTTCACAAACCCCTGTATAAATTTCGTGTCTCCAATTGGACGCTTATCTCCCACAGCCACTTAACCAGCTGAAAGTCTAATAACTCTAATGGCAGCAATAAAATATCCATATACATTTAAAATTAGCACTCAAATTGGGAAGTTTTGGTGAAACTTAAAGAGCTGGAGAATGGGGAGGGGTCCGGGCGAAGGCTGGGATGTCACTTTTGGCCCAAACCCATATTGCCGTGGCCAAATGTGACCGCAAACTACATAAACTATAATGACACATGTGTGTGTAAGTGTGCCTGTGTGTGTGTGTGTGTGTGTGTGTGTGTGTGTGTGTGTGTTTAGTAAGCAATCCAAAATTGAATGAAATACAGGAAAAAGGTTGGAAAAAGCAACGCATAGACTGTGGGTGCCAGTCACGGGTCAGCCAAAAACAACAACAACAAAAATCCAACCCATAAAGACCACTAAGTGTCTAAATGTGTACCAGAGGCAACAACAGGATTTACTTTTAAGGGATTAAAAACGGAAATGTAAATCTAACGAGTTTAAGTAAGATATATGACCAAAGATATATTGCTGAAAATTGATCGGCGGAGGATTTCCAATACCCTGCATCCATCAGAAGATAAGTCACTAAAATCAGATCTTTTCTGTTTTATTCCGTCACACATACTCCCCCCCTTTGACTACGCCTGTGTTGCCGTATGCCGTGGATGTGATTCTATTTGGAAATAAACCAAATAGTCGCACATAAATGCGGGTGTCGCAAATGCCAGCCAGTGGGGTTTTTTGGTCTTTTAGCTCTCTGCACCGACCGCTCGGCATACATCATAAATTGTGCACTCCACTCTCAACTCTTCCCCCTGCTAAATGGCCTAACCGCAGTACCATCCCCCGTCCGTTCTCCTTACCACAGGCTAAACTTCCGGCCGACTGTTTTCAGTCTGGAAATGCTGATAAAAAAAACGTTGCTGGAAAAAACCGAAAAGTTTGCCTTTGGAAAATGTCTATTTGAAAAGTTTTCTGGGATAGTTTGTCGTTTCCGTGGGCGTCTGCCTCTTCGGCTAAATGAAAGTCATTTATTTATATTTTTTTGTGTTTTTATTTTGACTCCGGTTCATTGCCGGGGCCAATGTTTTTAATCAAGTTGGCGCAAAATAGTTTAGTTGTTGGCACTGGACAGCGTCAAGTGGCTGCCTCGAAGGGGCAAGGTCTGTGTCCTTTGTGGCAAAGCTTTTACGATTTCTATTTGCCTGCTGCCTGGCAAGTTTCAAGTGCTGCCGCCATGATGCACTGGCTAGTCGGTGGCTTTGATTAGGGTTTTGTAAATGGTCATGGACCAGCGTGTGAATCAAAAGGAACTCCACTTGGGAGAAGCAAATAAAGGCCACAGCAATTGAGATTTGCAGGAGCAGTGGCTCAGACTTCAATCAAATATGACGGGTGGTATGAATGAATATATTATTATACGCTCCTCGTCACTTGAATGAGGATAAGAGCAGCTTATCCAAACTTTCTGTACGGGAAAATGAATTTTGGTACGGGGGTCACTATTTATATTGGAAGGGATGGCGGCTACCTTTGAGAGTTTAATATTCAACCATTGCATTATACTACATAGTAGATGCTTTTATTATGTCTTGAAAGTTGTACCACATGGCCTCTACCGAACTGGTCCGAAATTTCGACTATTTTCGATTGAGATTTTATTTAATCAATGTAAACTATTTAAAGCTTAAGTGCTGTCTGTCTTATTAACACCATCGACTGAAGTCTCATTTAATTCTGCATTTTATCTCAAATATAAATCGCATGAATACCTTTTTAAAAGTTGAATAAAACACGGTCCAAAGCAAGGTTCGAAAAATAACTAGTTTCAAAAATCATAAAATTTCCGAAGATTAACCTTGACAATTGTTCGAACCTTTGAATCAGAGTTCCGAAGAAATTGATTGGTTTTGCAGTGCTGTTTGAAACAAACTAAATTATCCTTAAAATTATCCCATAAATATTATTGCCTCAAAACAGGTTCGTAAATAACAATTAGACACAAAATTTAATTTTTTTTGTTCTCGTTTTTTTCCTGATGCATAAGAAGACTTAAATGAATTTATTTGTGGTAAACATTTTTGTTTAAAAAGTATTTTTAAAATTTTGACGCCCCATCAAACGGTATTAACCTAATTCCCCGCCCCGCGATGCTAAGGTACACAGCAAAGTGTTGGAGAGAGATCATTAGGCAACCTGATCTCATGTACAAGCTCTTCAACTTTCCATCCATCTATCGATAAAGAAATTCTCGGTGAAGAAATCAGTGATTATAAAAATGTTAAACCAATACCAAAGAACCAATCATGATCAGTTAGTCAAGCGCAGCATAACGATTTGAAAAGAATTCTGAATTTGCCAAAATCTAAACTTTTGGAATCAAGGTTAGAGGAGAGGTGTGCAGGCGGATGTCTGTATTATATAATACATCAAGATATGTAAATTAATCAATATTGATGGTTTGATGGACAGAATGGGTATAACGCATGACTTAGACCACTGGCTCCTCTCTATTGAAAAGCTAACAAGCGGTGCTTCTATACATCCTTCCCTCAAAACCCATTGCATTCTCAACCAATTCAAAAAAGAAACTCATGAGACTGAAGAGCAGAATGTTCTTCGTTTGCCCCTAGCCAAGCTCTTCAAATGCTACTACACTAAGAAAAAACTAGAACTAAATATTTTAAATATACTAAGGGCCGATTTCTGTTCTCCCAGATAGCTGCTATGTGTCAGATAGTCATCGATTTTACACTGTTATTTGTTAGTTTATGTGACAGGTAGCTCTATGTAGAAGATGTGAAATCGGCCCTAAATAAACTAGATCCAATTTGGGAAGATAACTTTGAGAGAATAACGTTGGACACGCTCTCAAATGTTTTCAAATGTGTGCAGACGGCCGTTAATTCATTTTATGTTGAACATTTCGAGTTTCCAAAAGTAATCGATTAAAGAAATGTATAAAATAAAGACAATGTTAAAAACATTTCATTTAAAAATAAAAAAAACCTATGAAAAGACAAAAAACCAGCAGCTAGATAATAAATTTAGCAATATAATAATTTAAATTTAAAAAAATAGAGGCCAGCTAACTTCGGCTCGACCGAAGTTTATATACCCTTGGAGCTTGATATATGCCTGACAGTTTGTATGGCAGCTATACTATATAGTGGTGCGATTTCGACAATGCTTAATGAAATTATGTGAAATCATTAAAAACTTATAAATACGAGCGTTGGGAGCGATAGCATTGAAAACAAAAAAGTTTTTCTCACTAAAACTAGTTTTTCAACCGATCGTTCCTATGGCAGCTATATGCTATAGTCACCCGATCCGGCCGGTTCCGACAAATGTGCAGCGTATTTGTACCAAAAGACTTCGTGCAAAGTTTGGTTAAGATAGCTTTAAAACTGACGGAGGAGATAGCATAGAAACAGACGGACAGACGGACAGACGGACGGACGGACAGACGGACGGACAGACGGACGGACAGACGGACGGACAGACGGACGGACAGACGGACATAGCTATATCAATTCAGCTCGTCATGCTGATCAAGAATATATATACTTTATGTGGTCGGAGATGCTTCCTTCTGTGCGTTACAAACATCCGGACAATTTTAATAAACCCTCTCCAAGGGTATAAAAAGGCGTTTAATTCAAAGGCGGCTGACTATGGAGGTGGCAGGAGGGGGAGACCACCACTCAGATGGGAAGACCAGGTGCGGGAAGACATTGCCAAGCTTGGTGTGACCAACTGGTGACAGCTCGCACAGAACAGAAGCGACTGGAGAGCGTTAATCGCAGAGGCCCAGACGTCAAACGGTTGTGATGGCCAATAAAGAAGAAGAAGAAAAGTCTAAGGTGCTAAAAAAACAAAATTTCTCTCTAGAACTACTTTGTCGGCCTTTCGTTCCTATGACGACAAATGTGCACCCTTTTTATACCCTTGCAAAGGGTATTAATACTTTTGCCCAGAAGTTTGCAACGCATAGAAATATTCATTTCCGACCCTATAAACTATATATATTCTTGATCAGGGCGACGAGCTGAGTCGATTGAGCTTTGTCCGCCCGTCTGTCTGTCCGTCTGTCCATCTGTCTGTCTGTCCGTCTGTCTGTTTCTACGCAAACTAGTCTCTCAGTTTTAAAGCTATCGAGCTGAAACTTTGCACAGAGTCTTCTTTTTACTGCACACTGCTAATATGTCGGAACTGACCTGATCGGATGACTATATATTATAGCTGCCATAGGAACTATCGGTCGAAAAGTGGGTTTTATTTAGAAAAATTGTTTGTTTTAATGCTGACGTTCGTAAACTCTGATGTATTAAAACATTTGCAAGGGTATAAAAACTTCGGCAAAGACGAAGTTAGCTTGGCCTTCTCGTTTAAACTAAGATACTGCGTGCAAAGTTTGGTTAAGATAGCCTTAACACTGACGGAGGAGATAGCATAGAAACTGACAGACAGACATACGGACATGGCTATAACAACTCAGCTCGTCATGCTGATCAAGAATATATAAACTTTATGTGGTCGGAGATGCTTCCTTCTATTCTTTACAAACATCCGGACAATTTTAATATAACCTCTCCGAGGGTATAAAGTCTGTGGTGATTGATGATGGTGCGTGGTCGGTCGAGGGTTTGGGTCAGGGTCGGTTGTGTCTTTCACACCCGCCCCCGACTCCTTCAAATATGTTTTTACGCCTTTTATTTTGAGAATGGTATTGGAGAGAAGACGAAGATTTGAATAATGTATTGTTTTTGCACTTAAGTAGAAAATAGGACGCAGGTGAATGAATAAATACAGCCGAGTTAAAAAATGTTGCATACTGTTCGGCCTTTCCCCCTCAGGAACACTGGAAGGCTATTAAACATTTCTCATTCTGAGCGACTGGTATATCGAATTTGGTTACAAACTTAGAACAGATGTAAAAACCTGGCATTTCAAAAATTATTATCAATTACAATTAACTGAAAAAATTTCTTTATAAATTGTGTATCGAAATCCGGCAAAAATCGATATTTCTAAATGTAAGAATAAAGTTCTAATGGTAAGCTTGATTCAGAGTTATAAATCAGGAAAACTTGAAGAACATTCGGAAATATTTCATTTAAAAGTAAATTTGTTTAAGCGCAATTCCAGATGAAAACCAGTGAAAAAGTCGGTCAAGCCCGACTATAACATACTCTGTATCTGGAGTAGAAGCTAAATGCAATGCTGGTGCTGCGCTCATCTCAAAGTCTCTCTTTCTTTTTCTCTCTCTCTGTCACTCTCTCTCTCTCGCTCTCTCTCTCTCTCTCTCTCTCTCTCTCTCTCTAAGATTGTGTTAGTTGTGAATGGGTGGGAGGGGGTGGGGCGAGGGCTATATACTTTTTTGCTCATAACTTGAGAACCGCTGATCCGATCTTTATCATTTCTTCGGCAAATCGATACATTTTGCTAATTACTAACTATCTCTAGAAGGTACGAAACGTCTATCTTCAAAACGTTTTTTCCGAATTGCTGGGGCGGGAGGGGGCGTGGCAAAAATTGAAAATAAACTTGATCTGCCTGCAGCTATAAGAAACATTTGTCCCATACATGTCAAACCTCTATCTCTTACCATCTCTGAGATCTGTTTGTTCATACGGACGGACGGACGGACAGACAGACAGACGGACAGACAGACAGACGGACAGACGGACATGGCTATATCGACTCGGCTGTTGATGCTGATCAAGAATATATATACTTTATATAGTCGGAAATGATTCCTTCTCCCTGTTACATACTTTTGCACAAACTTAATATACTCTATGTACCTTGGGTACAGAGTATAAAAAAACTAGAGCTACAAGTTTCTGAAATTCTTAAATAATTTCATATTTGTTGGTTTTGGCGACCTCTTCTTGGTTATTTTAGAAATAGTTGATAGCAGGCTCAAGGTCGTGAATATTTTATGTGCTTTATAATTGAATAAAACACACTTTGATTTTTGTCTCCTTAATTTCAGTCACTAGGCCAACTAGGCTTCTGCGATTGTAGAGTGTATTTAACATGACTCGACTAAAACACCAGTGACTTAGTTTATATATTACATTAAAAGACTTTAAGATAACAAAATGTATTTTTTCTTTCATGTCACTTTAGTCGTAATTTGATGACTGCACTCTCCATTTTTCTATTTTTATGCCATTCAGTTCATAAGCCCTTTCAACACTCGGTGGGTTGTTTTGTGAATCCTCAATTTTGGCAGCTTTTCCATGCACTTACCACACTTCTAAAACGTCCTAACACACAGGCGATTAGCATTTCCCAAATAGAAAAAACAAAAACCAAATCAATTCGCTGGCATCGGAGATCTATTCGGATCTATTCCATGCACATATTTAAAACTTATTCAGGCATCAAATAATTGTTTACACGGCGGAGGGGAATGACACTGAAAATCCGTGCTTAGCCTGCCAAAAAAACATCATCATCATTGCAAAAAGTGAACGATGCAATTTTTAGAGGCTGATGCGCCCGAAACTATGCAAATAATTCATTTGACAGACAGAGCACGAGCAAACAAACAAACACAAACAACAGTGCATGGGATGGGGCAGGAGGAGCGATAAAGTGTGAAAATATGTTACAGGCAAAAATGCTGAAAAGAAGGAAAAAGGAATTTAAAAAAGGGCAGGAAAAATGTGGCCCCTGCGTTCCATTGTCTTTCACACATGACTTTGTGCTGCGCACTATGGGGAATTTTGCCAAATATTAGGCATAAACCCCTTTTCTAAAAGTGCTCAAAACTTAAATTTTTTTGTTTCATTAGACCACAAATACATCAGTCTTCAATGTTACATACCACGAATTTTGATTTAACAGAGCTCTGTTAAGTGAGCAGCTGGTAAAGTCAGGTTATGCTAACGAATGACAGTTCAATGTTAAGTGTGTGTTTTCTGCTGCAATTTGTAATTGCCAAATATTAATGAAACCAGAAAGTTTTGTCGAATATTTTTGATTGAATCTAATCGTTGTGGTATGTGCTATGTTTTAGTGCCTTTGATCTGTAGAAATTAATCGTGGCGTCCCTGTATTTGACGGTATTCGTGATTCATCTCACAAAAAAAAATTGGAAAGAAAATTCAACTTTGCGAAGTCCTACCAAATTTTGTTTAGATTTGTTAGAGCTGGGACTTTTACCACCTTTTAGAGCTATCAATTCCGCTTCTGATTCACTTTTGCTCAACCGCATCTACGCGCATCTTTTTGCAAAATTTCACTTTTTAGGACACAACCTCATTTTCTCCAATGCCTACTTGCATGCCAAATGAAAAAAAGTGACGAGTCGAGAAGATGTTATTTTCGATTGCTGTAAAGAGAGGTTGGGCCAAAGTCTTTCAGTCGCATATGAAAGATATTTAAAAGAAAAAAGGAAGGATATTTTGTGCAATTCTGGAGATGAATCGCGAAAATTTAACCGAATAATGCAACAAATTGATCGCAGAAGTTCAATTCTAAGCCATTAAGCAGAATATGAACACAGAGAGTCGTTCGCGATGGTCATTAACGCTAAAGCGTATTAGAAATCGTAGAAATCAAGCTGTTGGAGATAAAATGGTAGAAGTAGGAGATAAAATGGTAGAAGAAGCAAGCACAGCTGCTCGTAATAAGTAAAAAACGACTAACTGACCATGCAGCAGTTCTTAAGATAGTGTCTGTAAGGCAAAAATGATCCGAAATTTTATATGCTAGTATTGTGCAGTTAGAAATGACAGTAAGAACACAACAGAAATCGAAAAAAATAAATGAGACGCATTTTTTTTCAGGAATCCCGATATTCCGTAAAGTTTGCGGCCGAAAAATATGTTTCCTATTACGCGTCAATGATGGTACATTCATTCTTATGTAAAATTGCAAGAAAAACCAATTTTATCTTGTAAAAAAAACTAATATTTTTTTATTTATTTTTTTTAAAGGCGGGTTGAAGTGCTACCACGCCCACTTTTTTGCACATATAGACCAACGGTATACATAACATAAGGCAAAAAACTAGACCGCAATATCTTGCTTAGTTTTTGAGTTATTAATTAATGCCTGATTTTTGGGAAAATTCCCCATAGTGCTGCGTCCACAGTCTAGGCCAAAAGTCCCTCCCTCTCTCCCTCAAGTCTAGATTTGTAGCGGTTTAAACTGTTTTTCAGCAATTTGCTCTTACACCTCGCCCCTTCCACCCTTCATAAATATTTCATGACCAAACGCTCAAAAGTATGCTTTAAAATATATTTTGCCAAATAAATAAGTATGAAAAGAAATCCTTGCAAAAATCCGCATTAAAAATTCAACATGTTATGTCGCATGTGAAAACGAGAAGCATTTTAAATATTTTATGTGCCATTCATTGACGCCAGACAGAGACAGGGCGAGCGCAAGTGAGATAGATAGCTCGGCTATTAGTTGTGGCCGGCAGTGGAATGTTTTCTGTAGCTACGGTATGACGGCTTCTTCCTACAGCTGTCAATTTAAGAAAAGTATTTCATCTATAAAAGTATTTTCCCAGCATTTCCTTGACATTTCCCAAGCAAAGAAAATTGAAGGAAAAAAGTAGAGATTCGGGGACTTGCGACCTGAACTGAGAGAGCTTCAGCGATGCGGAAATGCGTTGTCAATTCAAATTTGCTCAAGTGCGTGAGTGTGCGTCAGGGAGTTGTGAGGGGTGATCCATCTCCAAAAAAACATTTTATTCCAAGTTTCATCTTCCCCCTTTTCTGATCCACTCCTCCTATTTTTGACGGCTGTTTCTGTCACGCTTTGATATCCTGTCTCGTGTGACATATCCGTTGTTGCCACGCCCCCTACCCACTCCAAGCCAGCTGCTTGCGCTTTTGTCTGACAGCAGCCACCCAGCAACTTTTCTTCTTCTCAATTTTTCTGCAATTGTTGCAATTGAATTAAATGTGACACGAGAGACAGCAGCGGCAGCAGCAGTTGCCGCCACATTTGGTGTGATGAAAGTCACCAGCTGTCCCCCCGCCTCACCTTGAGAACCTCTTGAGGTGCGTTGACAATGTAGTCTGGCACGCGTTTGCCCAAAAATCACTTGAAATGCTTGTGAGTTTGTGAGTGTCGCTTGTTAGGCAACTGAAAATGGCAGCTGTTGCAGTTAGGAGCGGGTAATGTTTTGTCTCAGTTAAAGCAGAAAAACATAAGGGAAAAAGTTTAATTTTTGAAGATTTTTTCACCTATCCATAATCACATGCTATCAAGTAACTCAGCAAACCTTAAGAATTGTATGTTCAGTCCGGAAGTTTGTAGCATTTTGATGGCCTAAGGTTTGGTTAGCAATCCGTTTTGTAAGTTTTTTGTTCGATACTTACTTCATTGCATATCGTTCCCTTATACTTTTAATGTTAACCTTACTATTTATTATAATATTCTTGGATTCCGCTTTCATCTCTAATAAGTCTTATTTATTTTATACACACTTATTTTTTTAACACAAAACTTAGAAAATTTACTTAAATGTAACTTATTTTTCTATACTATTCAACTAATATTATTTTTTTTTTCTTATTTACTTTCAGGTAAGCTTATCAATCTGAAAACAAACCCTATTAAGTAGTTGAAAATGAGTAAGTTTAAAATCTATGAATTTATAGTTGAGTTCTTTTAAAAATATAAGCTGCTAAGCAAAGAAAAGAGAGGTTTTTGACCGTGTGTTCAGAAAAACAGGATCTTTATAGACTGCATTATTGGAAAGCGAAAGGAATTATCAGTCGGCGCTTTTAGAGACGAGTCTGAAGCCCCTTGAAATGCATGGAACTTCCTAGGTAAATATAAGTCTGCATTTACACGGTGAAGCAAACTCCATGAAGTTCTTCATGAAGTTTTTGATTAAAGAGAAGAGGTGTGGGAGGGCAGTCGAAGGGCATGCAGTTTTTCGATAGTTTCTCTTGGCCAGGGTTGAGTTTTTGGTCGATCGACAACCTGAGCTGATCGAACAAGCGCGGTAGCTTTTTAATTATCTCACAGGAGTTCAATTAATTTTAAATGAATTGCACTTCATCCGCAGCCTCGAAGTCTGTGATTCTTAAAGACCTTTTCGTGATTTCAACTGCTGCCTTTATTAATTTTACTGCTATCTGATACGATTTGAATATTGTTGAATAACAGAAATAAACGTACGCTGTCGACTACTCTCTATTGACAGCTTGCCAAAAGAAAAGGGTTGCAATGCGATAGTAATCGGAATATACGGACAAAAGGAAAAACTTCTTGATGCACACTTCATAATATAAATGCGAGCGCAGTTTAGAAGATGCTTCAAAACAAAATCGAAGAGAGCTTCATGAAGCAAACTTCAACGAGTAAACACGGACCAAGTCGCATGTCTTTATCGATGACAATAAAAATGTTAACTTACCCTTCGAAAACGAAATAATGCGAAAACATTTCGAGTCGATGGACAAAATTTTTGGAGAATTTTAAGATAGCAATTAATGGACATTTTGAATAAAATCTGCAAATCTAATATTTTATTCGTAGTAGCAAAGATTTATTGAAGCTCTAAGTTTTTCGGCGTTCTTATAAAAACTAAACAAGCGCTTAGATTTTCTCATGCTTTTTTACGTGAGAATCAACGCGAAATTTGTACCTTTGGCATGCTTCCAGGTCCGTCTAGACATGTATATACATACAGAGTATACACAAAAACGTAAAAACAAGTGAGAATGTCGGTCAAGCCCGACTATAACATACTCTGTACCTGGAGTATGAGCTGAATATAGTGCTCCTGCTGTGTCTCTCTCTATCTCTATCTCTCTCTCTCTCGCTCTCTCTTTCTCTCTCTCTCTCTAAGATTGTGCGGTGTTGGTTGTGAATGGGTGGGACGGGGGTTGGCGGGGGGAGCTTGGTTCTCTTTTTTGCTCATAACTTGAGAACCGCTCATCCGATTTGTATCATTTCTTCAGCAAATCGAACAAACAGATCGCAGAGATGGTAAGAGATAGGGGTTTGACATGTATGGGACAAATGTTTCTTATAGCTGCAGGCAGATCAAGTTTATTTTCAATTTTTGCCACGCCCCCTCCCGCCCCCGCAATTTCGAAAAAACGTCATATCTTCCACAGTTTTGTCAAAATTGTCAAAATGTATCGATTTGCTGAATAAATGATAAAGATCGGATGAACGGTTCTCAAGTTATAAGCAAAAAAGTAAACCTAGCACCCCCGCCACCCCCCTCCCACCCTTTCACAACCAACACCGCACAATCTTAGAGAGAGAGAGAGCGAGAGAATGAGATAGAGAGAAACACAACAGCAGCACTGCATTCAGCACCTACTCCAGGTACAGAGTATGTTATAGTCGGGCTTGACCGACTTTCTCACTTGTTTATTTACTTGTTACATAATAAACTGATATAGACAATGCATAGCGAATACATCCATAGAATTTGTAACTGAAGTGATTTAGTATTAGAAATCATATTCGAATGAAACGGCACTGTTTTCAATTTTAATTTTTTTCAAAAAACAAATAAAATATTAAACCATTTTCGGGCTTTATTAATAAAGATTTTAAATGTACCCTCTGATATGTCCCGAATTTATTTAAAATACTAACTGAATCAGCTTAGTTCTTACGTATAAATCAGTATCTCTCTAATGAACTTCTTGTACGAAAGGGATTACAGTTTGCCTTTGAGGCTCACCTACTTATCACACATTTCCATCAGTGCAAAAGGTTTTCCAATTAAAAGTACATTAAGGCATTGAGAGGGGCCAAAAACTAGAATTTAGCTTGGCAAATAATTTAAATGCATTTTCAATTTCATTTAAATTTTCTGCTAAACACTTCAAAGGTTTCAATTACAACAGCAACAAGAGTTAAGAACACACACACCACACACACACACACCGACAGAAAAATCCTCAAAAATGGCATATAAACAAACACGAGGATGACGATGCCGACAGTCGACGGTCGGCAGTTTTACCCTGGCGCCATTACGTGCCGCATTTTGCTACCTTTTGACTGCTTTTCTCTCGTTCTCTTTAATGGGACTCGCTGTCTCTCTCTCTCTCTCTCTCTCTCTGTCACTCTCTGTGTGTTTGTTCAAAATGTTAAAATCCTGTTTATTGGATTCAATGGTTTGTTAATTGCCAATTTCAACTCGTACCACCAGAGCAAAAACTTTTCACAGCGACACACCCTCCCGGCGTCCCTTCTCAGTCTCGTCGAACTGCCTGCCCTGGTCTGTTCTGGCCCGGCCTGGCATGGCCCATCGATGCCATAATAATTTCCTGGCTATAAAATTCATTAGACAACCGATGCACAGGTCCAACCACCTGTAAATGTCGTTGCCATTTCGTGTGTCTGGCTCGTGTTTGGCTACCGTTAGACACTCATGTGTTTCTGAGAAGAGCAATTTCGAATATTTGATCGTTAAAAAAAAACTCGAGTAAACTTGAATGTCATTTGGGCATAAGCTGAATCACAATGAAATAAAACCGTTGTTTAAAGTTCTGCTGATTAAATCTCTGCTTAGCTAATTGATGGGGAAAGTATTCAATGTTTTGTTGAAATCAAGCTGAATCGTATATCGATTTCAATTCCGACATTGGCTTACTACAATTTATTTTGGTATACCGTTTCGTAGACTTTATTACAAAAATTTATCGAACATTAGTTACTTTAAATGGGAATATTTAAAACAGAAGGACTGTTTACACTCTTGGACTAAAAGAGCGAAACGTCTTCGGCCCCTGGGGGCATCCGGTGCTAGCCTCCGATACAAAGGTTAAACAATTTAGTGAAAGATCTTATTTAGAGACCAGTTTAAGGTTACTTAGTTTTACTCGGGCTAAGGTTTGTTTGATAGAACAAAAAAAATTTTAAGCAGACGAAAACTCATCATGTCAAAAATTTGGTGGACAAATAATACGTTTTTATTGTTCCGTTCGATTTGTGAACCGAAAACGTGTATTTTCGTTTTCAATAGCAGGGTAAGTCCGGGTTTTCTTATACAGTGGGCGAGCGGCCTCTTATTTTAAGAACTCTCCGTTCTTGCTTTTTCAACGGATCAAAATCGTTCTGTTAAATCCACACAAAAATAGAGTGAAGAAGGGGAAAGGTTGGTTCTCTGGAAGGGCGGGGAGGAAGAAAAGGACGACCACACACATCTACTCTCTATTCAAAGCTGTTGCATATTTTGTATCATTTAAACATTTTTGTTTACTTTACCTTGTCTGAATCTAAAACTCAGGACCTCGATGACTGAACACACGGAACGAGAGCAAAAAAAATTATTGTCAAGAGGAAGACGCAACAAGAGTTGGCTTTGAAGCTAGAATATCGCGCCAAATACCATGAGATCAAAAGACGCTTGCGCCGGAACAAAAACAGCCGCATCAAAAATCTCGCAAAACGGTTTACAAGGCGGCCAATGAAATAGCCAATAAAAAGATCAATGCGGAGAGCCCAATCAGGGACACAGATGGTAAATACCGCACGACCGGTATGGACCAAATGAATAGATGGAAATCCCATTTTGCGATAGTTCTCAAATGTAAGACATCCACGGCCGCATCCCAACTCTTTATCGAGTTGCCACAGACTCAAAGTCACCACAGGGTAAGGACTTCAGCGCCCACTAAGTTCGAAATCATAACTGCTATCCAATCGCTGCCCGACAACAAAGCAGTTGGTATTGATGGTATACCTGCGGAGTTCTTTAAGTGTCAACCGGCAACGACGGCGGAGTTACTATACCCGGTTATACAAGGGGAATGGGAAACTGATAAGCTCTCTACTGAGGCGACCTACGCGAATGCGACAACTGGCGAGGGATCTATTCACTATTTCAAAGCTTATATCAAGAATTATTCTGGATTGGATTGGAGATACCATTATGGACTCCATAGGGGAAGAGTAAACCGGGTTCAGAAAAGGTTCGTCATGCACGAATAATATAAACACTGGCCGCATCCTCATCGAGCAATGCATGGAACCCAATTGACTGGAACCCAATGAATGGATTCGGCCGGACACCAGCAGGGCCCAAATAAACTTGGAGGAGGACTGTCGATAGAGACCTTAATGCGACGGCCAACAACAGAGTTCGTTGGAAAAGAGCAGTTGTTGATGCCCTATGTCCCACGCGGGATGGGATCTAGAAGATAAGCCTACACTCCAGCTCAGAGCTTTTTCAATGAAACTTGACCAGCGTACGCTGTAAATATATATTAAACTTTTCAAAAATATTTTCATCAGTCATATTGGACGTGAATGTCATTTAGCTGTCTTAAGAAAATTTGGCCGAACCAAACTCTGGTCACACTACTTCGAAATATCTTAAAGCACATCAAAATTAGATTTAAGGTTCTTCTCCCTTACCAGAGAAAGATTAATAGCGATGAAAAATAAATATTAAATAAGACAATGGTGCCCGATATAAAGTTAAATTAAAGTGGAGAGAGTCCACCAATTGCTGAGTATTGAGAATAATGTTTCGAAAACTCTCTGAAAACAAAATAATTTAAACTGGTGAAAGGAATATTATGAGGAACTACTGAACACTGTATAAAGCCAAGTGCTGTGGAAACTCTGGATCATTTATTCTCTAATCATCCTTTCACCATTATAAACCAACAAGTTCTTGCTCACAGAAAGTGATTCTATTTTGTACAGTTGAATGTATTTATTAAATATTCCCACTTTAAAAACACCTTTATTGTTGGGTTAGGTGCTTTTATGCCTTTAAAAGCGTCTTTCAAATGAACCGAACCGTTTCTTTTGCTGTTTGCGAAGTGGTTTAACATATATGTATCTGATCAATTTAAATTAGAAGCCACACAAAGTAACCAAAAAGCCAAAACGTGTGTAAAGTGCTGCCTATCGCTGCTGCGGCTAGTGCTACCCATCAAAATTGTTTGTATTCCTTATAACTCGACTATCGTATGTCCAATCTTCATAATTTCTTCGGAAAATCGCTAAATAATACTGATTACTACATATGCGTAGAAAGTATGAACCATCTATCTACAAAGTATAAGAAATATATGACCCATACGTATTAAACCTCTATTTCTTAACATCTCTGAAAACTGTGCGTTTATACAGACGGACATGGCTTTATCGACTCTGCTGATTGATGCTGATATATACAATTAAAAGGTTGGAAAAGATTCCTTTTCCTATTACATAGATTTGCAAAAACTTAATATACCCTGTTTCCCTTTGATACAGAGATTAAAATAGAGATTGTTTTGTCTTCAAGTCGAGTATAAACGATTTTAATCCAAGATTGTTGGATTATCTCGTCTTTGTCAATTTCTGACACCGTTTCTCTTGGTTCTAGACTAAAATTTTGATTTTAGATTGATTTTTATTGAGTTGACTGTCAGTAAACGCGGCATCCATCAAGCATCAATTTCTTTTCATTGGAATTCCCTGGATTTTGAAAACCATTTAAAGCTGCAGACATTTGAGTGCTTCCCATGCGAGCTTTCCAAAACGTTCTTTCTTAAGCTCAAGTGTCGCTGGCTTCAATGATTCTTCGAGTACAGAGAATATCGTGAACTTTTTCAGGGGTTTTCCATGTCACTGCACACAGAACCTCACAGAACATTGGGTTTCGTTTTTGTTTTTCTCAGATCTCAACCACATCCTTGGCATCCAGTGGCATCTTAAAAAACGATCTTAATAGCATTTCGGTAGACAGCAGACAACAGATGATTGACAATAAGGTCGCAAACCGCAAGACAAATTTAAATAACTGTGCTCCTGCAGACAAAGGGAAAAAACAGATGATTGTGCGAACCAAAACAAAGCCCAGCCTCAAAGAAACAGCTGTCGAGGAGCAGGAGTAGCGGGATAGTGCAAGGTGCAAAAACCAGAAATGGAGAGCTCAAAAACATTAAACAGAAGCAGCAGATATAATAAGCTGAATGTGTGTGTGTGTGTGTGTGATTAGGAGAAGAACATCGGATAGGGTAGGGTAGGGTCTCCAGTCGCCGCCAGTCAGGTAGCAACCTGCATGAGCCTGTTGAGCAGCTGTCGTTAATGAGCCCTCACTTGGTACCTCGAGTAGGGAGGGTTGCTTTGCTCGGCTCTTTCTGTTGTTTAGAGAGTAAATGCAATCTCCGCTTACAGCACATCTAATCTTTATTGACGGGTTTTTCTGTTTTTGGGTTTTCTTCTCTTCTATTTGTCAAACAAACAATTTTGGTTTTCGTTTCCATTTCCATTTCTCACCAAGCTGTTGAATAAATGGTTTTTCTTCCTTTTGCTGAAGCGCCCCGTCACTGCAGGTCGTCCGTCCTGCACTACAGATCCTGGTGCAGACTTTCTGCAGAACACCGGCGACGTGCACGACCTGCATTTTAAATGACGAACGATGTGTGTTTTGGTGATAAAAGGATTCTTCTGTTTTTCTTACATTATACAAATAATGAGGGTTTTGGTAATCACATAAGAGCATCTGCTGGTCGGTGTTTTATTTTGGAGGGTAAAATTTGAAAATAAGTTAAGGTTAAGGGACTTGGACTTGTATACAAAGTAAACTGATATTGGTTAGTCCTGGGAAATTTGATTTAGATAAATATAGCGGCAGATTAATCCTCCTACGCGTTTCGGTCGCATTCTGCAACTTCATCAGGGAGCCTGCTATGAGTTTTGTACATTATTTGTAATTTGCCCCACCCCCAAACATTAAACTACCCCACCAACCACCTACTAAACTGTTGCTCACACTCTCTCCCCCCCTCGAAAAGAATACCCAAACGCCTCGCTTGCGCATAAAATGTGATTTTAATCACTTTCCGTTGTTCCGTTCCTGTCCTCACCCAAAGCCAAGATAACTTCAAGTCTGCAAAATAATTTCATTTAAATATCCACACATAAACTTTGCCCGGGGGCCTACAGCCAGGCTGTATGTTAATGTAATTTTTATGCTGATTGCGAATTTCCACATTTCCGGGCGCCTTCTTTGTCAAAGTCATTAAAGGGACCCTCATGCGTGCCAATGATTATGATGTTGTCGCTAGGCTCCGTACGTACGGCTCTCAACTGCAACTGGTTTTCGGCCGGCTTTTGTTTTATGACGCGCTCTTAAATGCCGCCTTTTGTTTATGTCGTCACGTTATGTTTTAATCAGCGGCATTAATTTAATTTAATTTGATTTAATAATACATTCCGGGCGTACGATAAGTATGTCTAAGTGGTGGTCCGAGTCCTGGGAGTCCTGTGATGTGATGTGATCTATTGTGTGGTCGAGTGTTTTCGACCATTGTAGGGAAAGTGCTGAGGCTGGTCCTTTTGTTTGTGCGGCTTTTTGCTCATTAAAAAATTTACCAGGATTATCTTTCGGTTTGTTAGGCGGTAGGTGGTCCATTAGGAATGAATGAAACTGAAGTGAGTAAGCCTACTAGTTAAGGACTTGGGGGGGGTGGGGAAGAGGGATAGGGAAGCAAGGCCCTTGCCAAATGAGCAAAATCTTTTGAATAGCAGAAAATGCAATTAAAGAGAAATTTTAATTGAATTTTCTTAAAAGGAATTGTAATACTTAAAGCACTTGGGATTCCTCTAACCAATTCTATATGGATTTTTTGAATAGATTGAATTTGGATTTTTTTGCAACTTTTTAAAGTTGTTAGTTCACAGACTATCTTAAAAATGGAAACGATTCAGTGATATTTTGATAAAAACAACGAGAAAAATATGAAAATCTGACATCAAGCCGTGCAGCCCACCTTTCGCCCAACCAACCGAGGGGCCACGACGGGAAAAGCTTGTAATAACGCAATCAATTGTAAAAAACGAGAAAGGCAAGGCTAACTTCGTCCGTGCCGAAGTTTTTATACACTTGAAATCGTTTGTCTTAACGGTTAGCGACTTCGACCAAACTTCGCAGTTCAGCTTAAAAACATTTAATATTACCCATGACCGTGATTGAAAGCGGTAATATTGAGAAAAAAGCAGTTTTTCTCATTAAAATCCATTTTTCGACCGATCATTTGTATGGCAGCTACAAGAAGTAGTTATCCGATCCGGTCGGTTCCGACATATTAGCAGCGTGCAGAGAAAAGAAGACTCTGTGCAAAATTTCAGTTCGATAGCTTCAAAACTGAGGGACTAGTTCGCGTAGAAACAGACAGACGGACGGACGGACAGACGGACGGACAAAGCTTAATCGACTCAGCTCGTCATGCTGATCAAGAATATATATACTTTATGTGGTCGGAGATGATTCCTTCTATGCGTTGCAAACTTCTGGGCAAAATTATAATACACTTTTCAAGTGTATAATAAAATAAGAAATATTAAATTTTAGTACAGACTTCCTTATCTTCCATACAAACTAACATTAACTATGTAAATTTGTAAGTATATGTGCAGAAAGAGTTAGTTAGAAGATGAGAGAGTTTCTTAATATGTTAAAGTATAGACTTTTAAATTAGTTAAAGAAGAGTCAAGTGCCCCGACTGCAAAATACCCTGTACCAAGTAATGTGGTTTCTATGTCTTTAATTTCCTAATTAAATATTGAATTAACTTCTTCTACTGAATATATTTTCGTGCGGCTTGACATACCGGTCTCATTGTTTTGAATTTTCCCTTTTTTTGATAAGCCTGCTTTTTATACCCTGTTCCCATTAAAAATGGGAAAAAAGGATTCATGAAGTTGTGCAAATGTATGTAACAGGGAAAAGGAAGCATCTCCGACCACATAAAATATATATATTCTTGATCGGCATTAACAGCCGAGTCGATTTAGCCATGTCCGTCTGTCTGTCTGTCTGTCTGTATGAACGTGTAGATCTCAGAGACTGTAATAGATAGAGCCACAAGTTTTTGAATGTATATAGGTGTATACTGTAGTCACATCGAGTTTGTTTCAGATTTCGAAAATTCCTCCTCCTCCATCTTTAAACAGCGAAAAACGGTAATTTTCTCTGTATAAACGCGGGGATCGCACATACTATAAGAGTTAGAGCCACAAATTTTTGCATGTATGTAGGTGTACACCGTACCCAGATAAAGTTTGCTCCAGGTTTGGCAAATTCCTCCGCCATCTTCTTCTAACCGCGAAAAACTGTCATAGCTTCAATTTTGAAGTCTTAACCTAGTGACTTAATATATATTCAGTGAGGCCCAACATCTATCTATTCTGTGTACCACAATGAGATCCGAGCAAAAACACCGAAGATATGTACATAAGTGCGCCTGCCCATTTATTGAAATAAATTTTTAAATAAATGGAATTCAAAGCTACAGGAACCACATTACTTGGGACAGGGTATTTAGCTGTCGGGGCACTCGACCGCAACACTCTTACTTGTTTTCCAATATTCTTTATTCAGATATAGCGCGTGACTGTTTTCATTCTGTTATCTTATTGTTGTTAAGGACTGTTCGACGATTCATTGCCAGACTTAAATTCAGGGTTGAATTTCATTCTAATAGGCTCTACAACAGCTCAATGAAGAGGCACATTTCTGGCTAAATGGATACGTCAACCAACGAAATGGTTGCATTTGGGCTGATGATCAATCCGAAGTTACTCTCGAACTAACGTATTAACCTCAAAAACGGCCGGATTTGTGTGGGTTATGGGCTGCTACAATCATCGGTCCATATTCCTTTAATAATGAGGACGGATAAAACATAACCGTCAATGGCGAACGCTACCGCACCATGATAAATGACTTTTTGTTCCTTAAATTTAAGCCCTTGATGTCGGAAACATTCGGTTTCAGTAATACGGTGCTACGACATACACAGCGCGCGGCTTTATTGGCTTTATTGAGAAAAAACGACTTTTTCTTGGTGAGCGGTGCGAATTATTTAAACGTACGCCTAGACTGGCATTATTTTCTGTGGGTGTATAAGGTGCGAAGTCGAAAATTTTCGTCGCAAAAGCCAGCTACGATTACAAAACTTCTTAACCAAAATTAAAGACAATTTTCTCAGAACAAAAAAAAAAAACAAAATTTTTTTTGAGAAAAAATATTTAACCACCAACCCCCAGACCCCCCACCGCAAACAAATCAACGACACACACGTTCTCAGAAACGCAAGCTAACACTCGAAAACCCCAATTTAAGAGAAAAAAACAAAACCGCCCAGCGCAATTCCCGCCCCAACCCGCCCCAAAAGCCGCCCCTAAGCCCGGCGCCGCCCCCGCCCCCCCCTCGCAATTCGAAAAATACCCGTAGCAAAGCTGGAAGGATAGATCCAAAATTAATAAGGGAAAGTCAATCTCAGTTATTTTTTGCATCAAGCCGACTTCGAGATTAAATCCAGTACGATTCGTACGAATATCGAGTTTAAAACAATATCGGACTGTCTTGATTGTATTCGATTAAGAGATCAAATCGAGCCCGAATAACAAGATTGAATCATGAGATATAGAGAAAGAGACACGAATTCTGGGATTGAAAAATCACTATTCAAATCAATCCCTCTCGTACTTATTTAGAGAAAGTCCACGCTTGACCGACTTCCGATTTTAGCCCGGATATTTCGGATTTTGTTTTCTCGATCGGTGGAAAAAGTAGTTTTAGTGAGAAAAACCTGTTTAATTTTCAATGTAAGCTTCTTTATACTTTACAGGTATGAATGGGAAGATCTTATAGCTGGTAGATCAAGGTGAAACTTAGAAGATTCATAGAAGTCTTCAAATAGTGAAATCCGCTCAGCGTAAAACCAGTCCATTAAGATGTGACCAATCACAGACAGAATTGCTAAGGCTTTACTCTCTTCTTATCTTCTGGTATTTTCATTGGACCCCACCTTGGGCGCCACTTTGTGGGCTCTTTTTATCTACACCGCCGCCTTTTTCGTCACACTAAAAATCAATTTCCATCTAAAATGTTCTTCCTCCGTCTTTTCAGTCAAACTTTTTACCTCACGTTTGTAAACAAAACGCCTCGCCCCTGCCTCGCCCCCTCGCGGCCATTTCCCTTTCCCTTTTATTCTTTTTGCCTCAATCTCTAGGTGGCCCTCGCCCCACTCACACAACAAAATCCACATGCACACACACACACACAAAGCAATGCTTCCCCCTCTTCCAAAAAAAAAAAAAAAAAATGCCATACGAATTTGACTAAACACTTGTAAAAAATACATAACACCCCCAACCCCAACGACTAGCGCGGCATAAAAGGAGCTCGAAAAAAAGAGCTATACATATTTACCCAGCCAGTGAAGTGCACTTCACGGCAACAACTACAACTACAACAACACACAGCAACTATATAGCCCAGTATTTTCGGTCGCTCTCACCGCGCATGTGCCAGAGAGCGCAGAGAGAGAAAGAGAGCGGGATACGGAAGTATTGAGAATACGGGGAAATTTCATAAGTAGTTCTCTGTGTGCGTGCTGTTCCGATAGCGATAGGGTAGCAAACTTC
This sequence comes from Lordiphosa clarofinis, assembly GCA_018904275.1. Lineage (NCBI taxonomy): Eukaryota > Metazoa > Arthropoda > Insecta > Diptera > Drosophilidae > Lordiphosa > Lordiphosa clarofinis. Next base: position 1,782,809 of record JAEIGQ010000011.1, read on the forward strand.
CCACCAGGGTGTGTTCAACTCACCAAAAAATGTTCTCACGCTGCCCTGCCACATCCACTCCACGTCCACACCACCACCACCCCAGGCTCCGGTTGCCCCCTTCCCTCCCGCCTGGTCCTGACTTTTAAAGTTTCGGCGCTTTCAAAAAATGCTCGTACTTAATTTCTTGCCTAACTTCCTTCATTTTCTCAGGTCCTCCGTTCGCTGCGCGCGCATCCAGCAGAACTTAAAGAGGAGCCACGCGGTCCCGAGTCAGTCCTCAGTCCAGGATATGTGTCTGTCTGTCTGCCTGTTCGTTTGTCTGTCTGTGTGTATCACAGTTTGTACTTAGCGCCAGATGTTGCACGTTGCTCCTGCCGCTGCTGCTGTTGCTGTTGTTGTTGCCTGTCGTCTTCCGCAAAATCAAGTTTCCAAGTTCAAACAGATAGACAGGCCGCCGGCAGTCAGGACAGGCGACAATTATCACACACACAAACACGGATGCAAATGGGAAAAACTCATCTCTTCCTTGGCTTAATTTTTAGTTGAGTTAATTTTCATAAAAATCTTTTAAATGTGTAAGGAAGGAGCCCTCCACACTTACGCCTTGTTGGTTTAGCACTAATCCGTTTTGTTCATCTTCCCAGTGCTTGAGGTAGGACCTTAGGATCTTATGTTGATCCTTGTCTGGCCACGGCAAGCGGCTTTCGCTGCTAATGAGCAAACCAAGGTGGTTTTTTTTTTTAAAAGAAATGCGAAAAAATGTAAAAGGAAGAGTAAGGACAATTTGAATCAAGGGCTTATGTCCCCTTAGTAAGCTAATATGAGTGGCAAGTGGCAGATGGGAGCGGGTAATCACCACAGGATTAAGCATTTCTTATCTTCTAACTTTTTTTTTAAAACTATTTCCTCGATATTCTCTCTGCGAGTAGTAGAGCTCTTACGTCCCTTTTCAAAAGTTACGGGTCCTTCCACTAAGTAGTCATACATAGATATTTTCACTTTTGATTTGCTTTGCCCTTCTTAAAAAACACCGAGGGCTAGAGAATGGTGTCTTAATCCCGGCTAAAATATAAAGAAACTGATAAGAATAAAACCTAGTTAAAAATCAACTTAAGTAACCTATTTCCGAATAGAGGAGGTCCGGTTCGGTTTCGGGTTCAGGTTCGAAACTTAATATTTTATAAAGATCCAGACCGATATAGCTCTTCATTGCCAAGGCCTCAGCCTTACTGATATTAATTATTATTATTATTATTTGTTGTTGGGAAACCAAACCTAGTCTATTGTGCCCCTCTGCAGAGTTAACAACTCTCCTAGCAGCCCTTTATCCTGTACAAAGGTCAGGATTTTCGTGTGTTCGAGGTTACTGATATTGTTTGTCCTCTTGAAGGCAAGTAGTCCTCCTTGGAACGGTTGTCTCCGGTGGGAGGGGATGGCCCCTCTTCGTTCCCAAATTCTTCCTTACCGCAGGAGCTCGGTAAGGATGAAATTTGCGCACTGCGTTTCACCTTTTCGACGAGGCCTGGACGTTCCTGGTCCATCTGCCTCTCTTCAAACTGTCTCGCTACAGCGCTTGCAAGGATGTCCTGCTTATATTTAAATGCGTTAGTTTTCTTCATGCTTGAGGGTCCTTATCTAGGGGCTTACAGATGGTCGACCACCGGTCGAAGCCCATACGTGGCAAGGCTACTTAGAACACCCGATCTCCACTTGCCTAAGCGCACCGTTAGAGACCGTTAACAAAGAACAGCTAAGTCCACGCTCACCATCCAAGCAGTCAAGCAGCATGCTCTTCTGTTAGTCCCTCCAAGATATAGCTAGTTTTTGCGAGTCATTGGTTAGAAATAATACTGCATTAAACATTCCATAAAATAGAATGGAAATTGGAGGCCATAAACTTTTCCCAATGAGCCATAACCATTATCCGCCCGCTCATGCAACGATATTAAAACACAGGAGATGGGACTTGGAAATTCGATTGCATATCGATAATAAAATAACTCTAGCTCTTTGTCGACGCTAAATGTTGTGACAGTGACTCGATCATCCGTGACAGTGATTAGATCATTCGTCACGGACATGGAAAGAATGAGGCCAATTAGACCAGAGAATGACCTTTAGAATGTGCCAGTGAAATTTGAAAATTAGTAGACTCAAGGTCAAGGTAGAATATGGGCATTTCCGCAGCTACGAACATGACAATCGCACAAATTTCTTAGCTTTTATTAGGATTCATATCAATTAGATTTGGGCTGTTTAATTTTATATAAATTTGATAAATGATATTAGAAAAGATTTAAAGGACATTTTTTAATTTTCGAAACTCTCAAAAGAGAAAAGGCAAGTATAGAAAACGCGAAAAAGGTACAAGACAAATGGAGTTGTAAACCGAAACTTTAAGGATGACGCAGTGCGGTAAGATGCCATGTCAATTTGTGACGTGGTGCGGTAAAGAAATTATAATTTCGTTCTTATTCTGTTTCTATAAAACATTAAATACTTAACTTATTTTATTCATTTTATCATACATCATTTTATTGTTTGTGTAATTATAGAAATTAGAAAATATCAATTTTATCTTAAAAATATCATTTTGAAATGGTCGAAAATTTCAGATCAATTTCGAGTTTGTCATGTCGGCTATTTATTGATATGAAAATATATATTAAGGAGCCACAGATTATATCATTTTTTCTGTGTATAAAGAAAACATAGTAAAATATTATGATAAATTTCCGCATATTGGTTTTTGGTTAGCATAGTGGTACTTCATTTTTTGTAAAAGCTGGGAGTTGTAGATTTTTGTTGACCTTTCTGTGGAAATGCCCATATGTGTAATCCTTAAAGCGCGATACTCAGTAGGTATTGGATAATTTATATTCGATACTTAATATTCATTACTCAATTCTCAGCTGCTACGGCAAATAGCATAAGCGGCTGACTTTGCAAAGACAAAAGCGTACCAAAAATAATCTGCTTTTCAAAGATACGGATACATACGGAAAGATACATTGTTTTGAAACAATATTAACCTCCAAAATGTCTTCAAACTACAAGAGATTTTAGTGATAAATGTTATGCAAAAAAAATCCAGAATTGTGTATGGATTTTGGGATTTAAATTGAAAAAAGTGTGATGATATTGAAAAACTGAACCTAAAAATTTGGTAAATTTGAGAAGACAAAGGGCCATCAACAATTATTTTCGGAAATTTTTTCCATTAGCAAAAAAATGTTCAGAGTTAGTTAAACTTGGAGAAAAAAGACCGACGTGAAATGCTCGAAATACGAGTAGACAACAGAGCTGCTGACTATTTGTTATTAGCATGGTTTCTGACTACTACAGTTCCAAGAGAAAATCAATCAGCGTCGAGTGTTTTTGGTGTACGAAATCAAACAATCGAAGTACAATTTCCCAGTTCACACACAGACACGCATCACAAGACGTAATTCCCGCCGGAGTTCCGAACTTTGTACAGATACCGAAGGGCTTTTCCAAGTTTCCAATAAATAAATAAATATGTGTTTTGTTGAGATAATTCACGTCTAAAATTGTACAAAATAATGCAACAAAAACCTTTTTTTGAAATTTCTGTTTTAAAGCCAAATTGATGATAACGCAAGTACATGAAAACGTTGTGAATAATGTCAACCTTTATTTTGGTATTACCAGATTTTAGCTATTGACATTAGTGTGACCAGTTCCCGAAATATAAAAAGTACACTACGTATTAAGTTTCTGAAGGTAAATTTTTAACCGATTCTTGCCCCAAAACAATTTTGATTTTTGGTTTAAAGTCGGTTGTAAGTTTATTGGTACTGAGCCGAAAAAGAAATTCTGGAAAGATTCCTTCCAACACTGCAGGATGGTTCTTTGTATGCCTTTTAAAAGGCACAACAAACTTCTCTTTATAGCTTCTCAAAGACTCACTAAACCCAACTAAGTTTGGTTAATTTACGAGCCTTGTTGGAAATTCAAAAGTAAAGCTCGGTTTTAAATTTAAAGTACAGTGTTAGATCACAATAATGCTAATGCTTTTGATTTATGAATCCTTACATCGATTATCTACCATCAGAAACCTCCCACCAGGTGTGCTCATTCATTATCCCTGCAGGCTCCAGAATATCACACTCATTATGTTGACATTACATCTAATTAAAATCAGTGCCCAGTGTGTGCCTAAAATTTAATTTAGCTTTAAGTCCAGCGGCTGTCAGGCCCAGAGGCCTGTCAGCTGACCTCACAGCTCAAAAGCACCCCACAGTTAAATCCCCCTCCGGTCGTCTCCATTCGCACACTCCGCCGCCAAAGCTGAAGCATTTTCTTATGGGGCTATTCACAGGCAGTGGGTGACCTCAGGCTGTCCTCCACCCCCCGTTTCTGTTTGGACATCAAAATGTGTTAATATATCTCAAAACCGAACCTTATGCGAATTCCACGGGAACTCAATGAAATTCGATAAGCTTTAAAAATAGGTTTGTCTCGACTTCTTTTAAAGCCCACAAAATAATATCATAAGCGCAGCGAGCCTACAACAACCCCACAGCAAAATTTAGTTTTATTGTTCGTGTAGCCGAGCAAGGATAACGACACGGCCCGAGTCAGAGCAGCTGCCTCATGTTGGCCCCGCGTCGCTTAAATTGGGGTCGGGTCAGCCAGCTCGTCGTGGTAGTTGTGTGTATCTGTGTGTATTATCCTTTTTATTACGTGTACGCTGGCTCGTTTGGTCGCGTCGTCGGCTGTCTTTTTCCTCTCCATAGATATATATATATTTATTTTCAGGCATTGCAGGCTTCTGCGAGTGCAAAATGTCAAGTTCAGTTCAATAACATTGCATACAAAAGCAAAAGCGAGGCGGCGGCAGACAGTCGTGTAGGGATGAACCTAGACGCGTGATGTCGAACGACTGATGCCCTGCGAAATGGCTAATTAGGGTGCAATGCCATGAGGGTAGCCCGAAAAGTATGCGACTCCATTTATAGTGAAATTTCCGATAGTGAAATTTACAGCATATTGAGACTGGGGAATTGGGGGTAAGATTGGGGTAGGATCGGACCTGACGCCCTCTCAGTCCTCCTTCTCCCTCCCTCGGTCGGAGGGCGAGGCGGCGCCGGCGCCCGCGCACGCGGAGTCACCCGCACCGTGGGAAAGTTTTGGGAGCCACGGGGGCCCCGCCCCACGGCCAGCCCCTCCAGACGACCAGCCGACCGCCGGACCCCCCCACACCCGCGCCCCACCGGCGCCCACCGCGCCGCGCCCGAACAACGGAACGGGAAGACCCACGCGTCCACTCTCGCTTTTAAAGTTTTGTAAGGTTAAAAACGAACGGGACAGCGCGACCCGCAGAGGGCCCACCACTGAGCGGGACGCCGGGAACGCACCATAGCGGAGTTCAAGATCAGCGCGTTGAAACTTATTGGAACGACTCAACAGCGACCGGGCGACCACCGGTCAGGGCCGAACCGGCCGCGACCGACCAGACAAACGCGACCCGGCCGTTGGTTGTGACCCCTCAAAACCAATATACCTCCGTTCAACACCAAACGGTCACACAGTTTTGTGCTTGCTTTTAGCCAAAGCTTAGTACTCAGACAAACGATACCGTCTGCTAGCGAAATTGACAACTAATTCCGATGGTACGTTTCAGTTTGACTATTCAACGCTAAAACACCATCCTTTATCAAAATACCACCAAATGTAAAATGGTCACACTGCGCTTATTTGAGTACTAAGCCGAATCGTATTTCGGTTCCAATTCTGGTTTCGGTAAAAGGTTTAGACTCGAACATTATTTCGGTATTCGATTCCATATCGGAATGTGGATTTTTCTTTGGTATACCGGTACGGACCGGTATGAACCGGTTAAATAAAAAGAAAGATCGGTCATTGGTTTTGCGTCCATCTGTTTCATATACGCTTTTTTGCCCTTATCAAGACATTCACACAGTTCTTCTAACATTTTATACTAAGGAAAATTGGTAATGATTAATCAGTTATTAACTTTTTTTGTAAATATACTGAACTATTTGTATTGTTTTGTTTCTTTTCATACAGATACATGTATGAATCGACTTATCATTCATTTTTAGCACAAGGATTTGTGTTAGAGCTGCTTTTCTCAATAAATTTAACTTGAACAGAAATAGATAACACAAAAACTTTTTATAACGACAATATAACGTGGGTATAAGGATAAATGCTTAGGTTCTTTTCGGTCTTTTCGATTCTAAAGGTATTGGTACTCTGTTAGCGGTACACAAAACACTAAAAATATCAGTTCTTATTCCGGTTCTGGTTCTGAGTTTTAATAGGTTCATTTTGGCACAGTTTAAAAAACTGCAATTTTTCTTTTTTATTAAATAATGGTTTTTATTCTGCTTTTGTTCAGTGGCCTAAGTAGAAGCACCAACACAAGCGCAACAGAAGCCTTTTACATATCTTTCCTGCTTTTGCATTTGGACAGGAGCGTTATTGCTCCCAGCACACCTTACATAACATTTACGGTTACTCGCCTAGACTGTGTTGAAGCTAACAACTACAAAGAAATGTTGTTGCCAAGAAAATTTCAAGGCGACTCCGCTGCCATCGACTAGTGAAAGTGAACACGTGCTGCTGCTTCGACTTAGGCCACTGAACACAAACAGAATCAAAATCAGAAATGAAGAGCGACAACTAATGCTGCTGCTTTTGTGCTGCTGTCTTCTACTACGGCTTCTGTATGTTTTAAAAGCAGAACCAGAACCATGAGTTCAAATCTAACAGTTCATATCATATCTATCGAAGATGTGAAAAACACAAATATTGGGACTTTCGCTACTTTAACTAATGCAATCTATGCACTGCTTTTAGGTATACGGTTCCTGTTCTGGTTTAGTTCCCTGGCAAATTTAACTATATTTTTTAAGTGAACACACTTTTCTTCTTTATTCAACTTTTGAAGAACGTCTCAATCAGACTTTGTAAAATTATTCGTTATCCGAATTCGAATAAAAAATGTAAACTCTGCAGAGCTCTGGTCTCAATCAAGTGTGCGATACCTTACATCATAGTTCTCCAGTCATAGCCCTTAGGGAACGAACATACTCGCTAAGCCAGCTGATAATACCAAATCACTACATGGTGGGGAGAGAGCGATGTCGGTAGAAACAGCTAAACCGGGTCACTAATTTAGAATTTGTGGACGTAATGCTAGTGAGAATTTGAATTTGTAGTTCTTGTTCAAGCCGCGGGCTTGGGTTAAGAACCCGCCCTGAATTGACTTGCTAGCCGGTGTCAGCCCAAAATGCAGTGCCGTAACAATATGACAAGAGAGCTCTCTCCAGACTACATTAGTCTTACTTGCAATTCAGTGTTCATCAATTCACCGAGACCATACGCTCTTCTCGCGTTTGCTTAAAAACACGACTGACTTCGGCTTCTGGTAGCTATAGGTGTCCGACACTGCTTTACATCGACATAATTACAAACTCTAAATAAAACACACAGAATCTGTGGAGTGGCGAAAAGAGGGCACTCTGAGAGAGCGCCTTACCTGTCAAAGTTGTATCATGATTAGCTGTATCATGATCAATAGCTTTTCGTAAAAGTCCTCAGTACTCCGTTTAGGTTCAGTTGTTTTATATTTAATTTCAGCTTTAAGATAACGAAACTATTCTGTTGATTCTAGAAAAGTTCAACGGCTTTCGCAGTCAACAAATGGAAGTTATTTTGTTCATGGACTTTACTTTAAATGTACTAACATGTATAAAACCATTCGTTTTTTTTGAAAACCAGTTATGAAGAATTGTTCTACTGATCTCAGAGAATTTCATTAACAGTTGTTCATCCTGCGGTGAAGTTTCAAAATCAACAAATAATATTTTCGATCTATTTATCATCTATTGTTCAAAAGAAACTTAGGGCTGATTTCTCATCTTCTAGATAGCTAATAAATATGTGTTAAATAAACTTTGAATTTACTCTGATATTTGTAAGTTTAAGTGAAGATGAAGTCGGCCCTAAGTATGATATACAGTTCTACTGTTTCCGGGAATTTAATTGATTGTTAATTAGAAAATAAAACTTCAAAAAATTCAATGTATTTAAAATTCTTGGACAATTTTTTTTAGAAATTATTTCCTGGTCTACGCCTTTAAAAAGGTTTTATCTCTATTTCTGATCTCTGTGTATCTAAGCCCAAAGTAAATAAAAATCTAAAATTGTTTGTGTATTTCGCATGGGTTAGTGCGCCTTAAATAAATCGTGCATTCAGTGCATAGAACTCATCTACCTCTGATCAAGTCTAAACTGCTCTTCAAGGAAAATGCTATAAATTTATGTAATTGACAGCGAAGTGGATTATTGGCTATGTGTCTTTGATGACGGTGGTGCTGGGGTTGTTCCCTTTTCTGTTCACTCCTCTCTCTCTCTTATCTGCCTTGGCTAATTTGACAAATGTAGCGCATTCGTCACACTCCAAACTGAAACTGAAACCGAAACCGAATTGATGCTGCATAACAATTTGGTAAATCAAATACAAAAGAGTGAAAATCGTTCGCCATTACACCAGTCCAACAGATAGCAGCATCCATGTGTCCCTGCCCCACCGCACGGGGGGAATAGAAAGAGAGGAAGTAACCGCCCCTATTGGTGGCAACAAATGAGTTATGAAGTGTGCTTTATGTCAGGGATTTTGTGGTATTTGCCGCTTGCCACAAATGGTTTATTACCAAACAGCCTGTGTCTTGAGCACCTGAAGCTGGGGCAAGTCTCCAAAACTTCTAGGTTATTGGGTCAAATGGTTTACAAAACTACCCCCAAAAAAACACGGCAAATTAGATTACAAACTTCATGGGACAATGGCATAATTATGCGCAAAGAGCAAACCCTCCCTCGTGCAAAATCGCAACTTGGCCGCAGATGTTATCATAAAATCGTTTACCATTCCTGCCGTCTCCACCCCTGGACTGAGAAATGATGATGTCGGCACACGCGACACAGCGCAAGCGGCATGGAGATTTTTGCCCCTATCTCCGCTGGACGGTGGTCAACACAGAAACCCTTGAGAACAAGTTTCCAGCTCAAACAGGTTTCCCTCGACCCCTGCAGTGTGCTCGCCGGTCATTCGGGTAGCATCAAGTCAAAGGGGCTTACTACCCATTTCATTTTCATTGATGTCGCTGATGCATGCCGGGAAGGCTCAGCTTGGGTTTTAAGTCCGCGTGACATTTTTTAAATTAAACAACATCCAACAACAAACAATAACAACTTGTTACGAACAACGGTCAGAGGTAAATCCTTCGATAGGGTTGCATGCATTGCATTTGATTAAGGGCTTAAGGGTGGCACGAGCTGCTAAGGGATCAAAAGGGTTGGAGACCACACAGCGGGCGAGAGCTGACCAGAGTGGCTGTGCCTAACTATGTTTGATTAGAGTACTTCCGGATGTTTGCCTACATCCAAGGCTCCTGGTCCCACATAAATATACTTTGTGACCTATTCCAAGTCAAAACCCAACATCATCCTCACCTGTTCCAGTTCGTCTGCTTTGCTTTGTGTCCTCTCCCGCTCGTCGAATGGTTATGAATGCATAATTTCATTCAACAAAAATTGCTGCTTCCTCCTTTTCTTCCTTTCTTCTCTGCACTTTTTTTTCGTGCCGCACCACCGTGGGGCACACACAAACACGGACCGTAATTTGACTGGCTTTCGTCCTGTGCAACCTGAGGGGTGGGGGTAAAGAGCCCTGCCAAATCTGGTTTATAGTCGCGCTTATAAAAAAACAAAAACAAAATAAAAATAAAATAACAACAGCAACAAACTACCCATATTTGGTGTGGCCATACGGCTCGGTTCGTTTCGGTCCACACGGAGTGTTAGAGACGGGGCCCCGGAGGGTTAGTGGGCTAGCCGCTGCGCTAATATCTACATAAATACATGCAACACGCTGCTTCCGGTGTTGAAAGTTCCATTTCACAAAAGTCCATGACTTGATGTTGATATGATGATGATAAGGGGAGTACCGGAGGGGGGTTGGATATTGGTTAGGGTAGTGTGGTGGTAGTGACGGTGTAAGCGTGTGAAGGGAAGGCTTTTATGGATGGCCGAAGGGGTGTGAGTCACAGTGGAATGAATAAAGTTGGTGGACATTTTTTTTGAACTATTTTCCTCAGACCTTAATCCGAACCATAGACCTTACTTTAAACAATAAAGAACATTGTACAAATATTTAATAAAAACTTTGAGTTCTAAGAAAAAAGAGAGCGCAAGTTAAAGTCGGCTCTAACCGACTTCGATATACCCGTTACTCATGAAAAAACATGTTTAACAGTGTTCCTGCGTTCCTTAGGGTGAACATCTGAAAAGTATGCAACACTTTTTTAACTTGGCTATTTTTCACATTTTTGCTCATAACTTACTAACTATCTCTAGAAGGTACGAATCGTCTATCTTTAAAACTGTAGGAGATATAACGTTTTTTCCGAATTGCGGGGGCGGGAGGGGGCGTGGCCAAAATTTTAAATAAACTGGATCTGCGTGCAGAAAAAAGAAGTCCCATACATGTCAAACCTCTATCTCTTACCATCTCTGAGATCAACAGACAGACGGACATGTCTATATCGACTCGGATGTTGATGCTGATCAAGAATATATATACTTTATATGTTCGGAAATGATTCCTTCTGCCTGTTACATACATTTGCACGACTTTAGTATACCCTTTTTACTCTACGAGTAACGGGTATAATTACGGGGGTGCCACAGAAATCACTAGAGATTTTTGTATAAACGTTTGCATTTCAAATTTAAATTGCTTTACATTTAATGTAAAATCACAAAATTATCTTCGGTTACTAGATGAGATGGTGAATTTAAGGTCCTCTTATGTTCTAGAAAAAATTGTATAGTTAGTAATTAGCAAAATGAATCAATTTGCCGAAGAAATGGTAAAAATCGGATGTACGGTTCTCAAGTTATGAGCAAAAAAGTGAACCAAGCACGCCTCCCCCTCCCACCCTAAAAAATGTTGCAAACTTTTTGGATGGTCACCCTAGGGAACGCAGGAACACTGTTAAGCATGTTTTCTCATGAGTAACGGGTATATCGAAGTCGGTTGGAGCCGACTTTAACTTACGCTCTCGTTTTTTCCGCTACGACGATAAGCATTGGTCTGCCAAGTCGTTTTCTCGCAAACAGGTGATAAATTGTCGAAGGGGGTCTGGAAATTTTGAAACTTGTGTGATAATTGTAAGAGGTATCTTTGATAATTGAGAACACAATCAAAACAAGTGAGAAAGTCGCTCTAGCCCGACTTTAATATACTCTGTACCTGGCGTAGGAGCTGAATGTAGTGCTGCGGCTGCGCTTATATCTCTCTCTCTCTATCTCTTTCTCTCTAAGATTGTGCGGTTATGGTTGTAAAAGGATGGGAGGGGGGGTGGCGGCGGTGGTTCACTTTTTTGCTCATTTCTTTGGCAAATCGATACATATAGAATATTTAGAAAATAAAAAACCATCTATCTACAAAACTGTGGAAGATATGACGTTTTTCCAAGTTCCGGGGGCGGGAGAGGCGTGGCAAAAATTGGACGGTCGGACATGTGTCACCTAGTAGCTTCCTTTAAATCCGTGTTATACTAAAACGCCCGGCGAAAATTATCCTCCAGTCCATGATGCAGGCTGTGGCTATAAATATTACCTCTGGCTTTTTGTTTTAACTCTAATCTTAAATTTTATTCATCATTTTCATTATTTGAAACGTTCCTTTCTGATATAACTTAATGGCCGGATCGAGGTCAAGAAAGTTATGCTCATACCACAAGAACCATCATCGGACTCTCGCATTTGTTAAAAGAATTGTTATTTTGTGTACTAAGCAGAAATATCTTGACTTCGAGCCGGCTAGATCTTGGCTATATTGACTGCCATAAAGATTGTTTAAGTCCCCTAAAAGCTCACACTACTCGAATACCAAATAGATCCTCTTTTAAAGGTGTTTCCTCTGAAACTTGTCTCGATCCTTAACTTCGTAGACAACCCATCCAATGTATTTGCGTATGCCTAGTTCTTCTTCCCAAATTACTTGTTCACTTATCCAATCATGTCCATAACACTTGTTTACCAATTCCTCACCCACTGTAAACGCTTTGAAAACCCATTGGCCCCTTGACGGAAATCGGTTTCGGTCTCTGGCTCGTGTTTAGTCTCACATTAGCGTTTTGATGCTCGCCGCAGTGCGTCCGCCGAATGGTAAACGACGACAACGGCGCTCGGATTTTGGGTGCCCCAGGCGGCGTCTGCTTGGCACTTGGGGTGGTGGCGGTGGATGGGTGGGTGGTTTGGTGGTGATAGCGTTCGCTTTGCTGTCTGAGGACCGCCTTGGTTTGGCTGTGGCTCTGCGGCTGTTTGTTTGCCTGCCTCTGCTCCGCTTGAACGCATATTGACGCTTATTAATATTTACATTTTTATTTGTGCGCCGTTTTTCGCTTATTTTGCTACCAAATTCATGCAATTTGACTGGAGGAGTGGAAGAGCGGAAGAGGGGGTGGCCGGCCGCGTTGATTAAGAGAACAGAAACAATGTGATTGCTCCCTTTTTTAATTGTCGTTCGACAACCCAAAAATAAAACAAATAAAATTGGGTTTTATGTTAGTAATCTGTCGGTGTGTTTTTCCTACGCTTCCTGCAATTTGAGACTGTAAAAATTTTTATGTATTTGGGATTTATGATTTCTAATTGGGCACCGCCATATGGGCAAGCCATTAGTCTTGAATTTATGTTGGAGAATTTAATTTAAAAATTTGTGCTCGTTTCTTTTCGTTGCAGGTAAGCCAACCTCGTCAGCTCTAGTTTGGGCAGGAGACGAAATGCACGTGTCATGGTAAAACCCTAAACCACATGAATTGTTTGCTCAAATTATTTTGAATTATTGTATGCACACACACCCCCAGTCCCAGTCCCAGTCCCTGGAACAGATCCCGTCCAGGGGTTTCAGTCACCACCAAAATTAAATATACATATAGACCGAACAACTGTTCTCCTGTGCATCCTGTGCGGCGGCGTCTGCTGCTGGGGGGTGTCCTTGAACACAAATGTTGCATTTCGTGCACACAGCATGTGGCATTTTGAAATGTACTTAGAAAGGATTAGTAGTTTTCCATTCCTGGGAATATCCCCTAGGTCTGTCCGACTGGGGTCATTAAAGCCGTTTCCAATGCCTTTCCAGTTGTCAAGTCAAATTGATGCTAAAAGATATCGTAGACAACTGTTATTTATGCATCAATGGAAATCAATCGCCATTGTAAGTTATGAAAATTGAAAGATATGAATAATTCTAAGTGAGTTGCAAGCATTTCCAACAGGAGTCAAACATATGTTTTGTAAGGGGAGAAAGGACAGAGAAATGTGAGATGGAAAAGAAAGATTAAATTAGGCAAACAAGGGAAAGCAAACCATGTGAGATAATATAACAAGAAAAAGGAACAATCGACTGCCTTAAACCAGATAAATCACTTTGGACGGTAGTTCAAAAAAAAAAACGAACAAAGCGTGTAGCAAAAACGAAATCTACGGTCAATTCTAAGACATTTTCACCAAGAAACCACGGGTCTACAATGAATTCGTAGTCCGCGCAAATCGACTTCAAATATTTATGTTACATTTTCCCAAACACAAGTTAGAAAGTCGGTGAACCCCGACTATAACGTACTCTATATTCCCCAGAGTTTGCTTTTATCTGATAAATTTCAGATAGAAGCCACACAAAGTGATAAAGAAGACTTACAGTGAGGCAAGTGCTGCCTATCGCCGTTGAACCGGTGCTACCCAGCAAAAATTTTTGTTTTCCTTACAACTCGACTATCGTTCATCCGATCTTTATCATTTCTTTAGCGAATCGATAAATAATCATGCTTACAAAATATCTCTAGAAGATACAATCCATAAATGCAAACTCTGGGGGATATTGAGTATGTTAAAGTCGGGCTTCACCGACTTTCTAACTTGTGTTTTCTGAAAATGTAACATAAATATATCAATTCGATTTGCGCGGACTACAAATTCATTGTAGACCAGTGGTGCCCAAACACACACAATCCAGCTTTGCGATTGTGTGTGTAGCAGCAAAACACGAAGTAACCCAGCAAACATTTTTTATCACTGAAGATAAGAATGCGATTCTTCCAGTAGGTGTCGCTTCACTCTGGCGATCTCCCTTCGGGAAGAAATGTGCCACTCTGCGACACTTCTTGGAGGAGAAAAAGCGTTTCTTCTAGGAATTACGAAAAAGCCTCTTCTCAGGGATAAAAAAGCGTTTCACACAAAAAATTCAAATTTGTGCTTGCTGCTGCTGCCCTGCTAGCTTGCTGCTGGTTCCCGCAATTGTTTTATTATTCCGAAAAATAACGAATTAAACAAACATATATTTTATTACATGAAAAACTTTTACTTACTTTGCTTTCCTTTGGACTGAAAACACAATAGGGGACTGACGTTTTAGACGATTGTGCTACGCTGTGCATCTCAGCCCGGGCAACAAAAGGGTTATTTCTAATGATTCTGTCTGGAAGCATTCACCCATAAATGGTTGCTTGTAATTCTCAAGCCTTTATTTCACATTCAGTCGATTTAAATAGCGCATTGAAAATTGGAACCACATATCGCCAATGTCTCCCTTTTATGTTAAAAATGCGATACCTTATGTGTGTTGTTTTTGTAAATCGCCAAACTATCAGCAGACTCTGAACTCAAACTATCGCCAAACTCACATTTTGACGAGGGAGATAGGAAACCCGACAAAATGTTTGCAGGGTTATGTCAAATATAGGCTACATACAAACACACATATGTGTGTGCGTGCTATTTATAGAGCACACGTATTCTCTCTCTATATGCGTGTGTCGGCTGCGACGCTGGCAGAATTATGACTTCGTATCACACGGGATAGGGAAAATGAAATGTGGGCACCACTTCATTAGAGACATGTTACAACGAACAAGGTATGGCGCTCTCTCAGCTTCAGTGTGCTGTCACTTGATGCGGAAGCAAAAGCGTTTAGTTCAAAATGTAGGCTGAGCTCCATATCTTCGTCGTTCTACTATGATTATAGAGAAATTTCAATAATTTTTCAAATTTCATGGTTTTTAGTCTCTATTGTTTATAGATGGTCTTCAATTGGCAATTATCCAATCTTCATAATGATGTTAGGTTAAAATTTTGCAAATTTCGCGATTTTTTTCTCCATTGGATCTACAACTTCTATTTACCAACTCCTGCATTGTCATCTAATCATCAAGCGCTTAATAAATACTCTTAAAACAATTTTATATATTTCGATGTTTTTTGACCATTTATGTAAATAAAAGTAAAATAGCCAATAACCTGGACTATCTAAGAGCCAAATTCCATCCGAATCCGTTAATCCTCTTTCTGTTTTGAATTGATTATAATCAATTTTCAAGAAGTTTCAAATTTATTTGAAAATAGTGAAACAGAACTAAAATAAAAAATGTATTTTTTCGTTGACCAATTATGGAAAAAGAAGGTTCAATTTTTTCCAAGACTTAATCTTAAAACAGAGTTGTTTATTTTTAGCTCACTTGTTCACCAACACAAGCGCACTTTTCTGTCCTCTCCATTTGGCCGCCTCTTTGCCGCCTCACATCCACAATTAAAGAGCTGCCTTATGTCTGTCTAAAATGTATATTCTAAACTTTCTTTTGAAAGAAATTTAAGCAATTTTTAGCAGTGATCTGGTTGCCATATCTTAGCTGTTCGGTTAAAGTTAATACTCAAACCAGCTTAAAAGTTCAACTTTGGATACCCAAAAAACCAACCTTTCTTTTAATGTTTAGAATGGGCAGCCTTGATTGGATTGAAACAAAAGTTTCATGAACATTATTAGCTCAATGATTAAATTTAAAATAATGAAATGAAAACCTGACTTACGACCCTCTTTTTTACGGCTCTATTTTTTATGAATAGCCGCCACCCCAAAGAATATGCATATACAAAATTGTGGTGTTGTAATCGGATATAAGTCTAGCTCTCCAGAGAACACAGCCAGTCGTCCCCGGCTAGCTAGACTGGGACCATGCCAATAAAAAGGGGCGTGCTAAAGACAAAGCCCAAAAGCAAAGACCTCTGGACCCAACCAACCTGGACCCTTTTTGATAACTAAGCCATCAGGCAGAGAATTTCACATTTGATTTACAAATATAAAAAAAAAGTCAAATTTTTTTTGGTCTGGCCCCAAGTGACATTCGCAGCGTTATAAACAAAAAATTAAGCGTGAACGTGAGCTGCATATAGAGAGCGGAGAGCAAGGACTAAAGTCAGCAGCAGCAGCTCCTTCTGCCAGTCGGTGTTGTCAGACTGTCTGGGCTGGTCTGGTCCGTTGTTGTTGTTTTTTGTTTTTTTTTGCTCATTATGTGTGCATAGCAGTTTTATACTAATAAAAAAAGAACAAGACCAAGGCTATAACATAAAAACTACCCTCATGCATGTTTCTGGTGTATGTGTTATTTGTTATTAAACGGGTCTTCGAGTCAGTCGTGCGTTTCAGGCACGGGGCAGGCATTTCTGTAATCGAGACTGACCACAATTATATTTGAGTCTACGTGAATGTGGCCCGAGGATATTTCACCTGTTACGAATGCGTCGGAACCGCAGACATTGCTCATTAACGGGGCATTCGACGACACTGACGATGGATGACGGGCACCCCAGAGAGTGCGAGCGGAAAAAGGGGTATTGGAAACGCGTATTCAGTCAAAGTGTCAAAAGGTAGGAAGTTACACTTTTCCCTTGACACCTGTAGCCATTCCCACCGGGGCAGAAAGTCAAGCTCTAAGAATTTCAGTTTATTGCAAGAATTATATGGGAGGTATATGATATGATAAAAGCTAATATCATGGTGGTTAACACAGAGACTGAGAGACAGAGCAACAATTACTTAATATTATCAAATAATTTAAAAATCTATAAAATTATAATTTGAGTAATTTGACTGGAAAAATCTTCTGTTTCTAAAATTTCTACCTATTCAATTTAATTCCATTTAACCAAAAATATTGTGACTTAAGCCGAAAACTTTGGGCTTAGGCCAGTGTTGTAAAAGCTAATTTGTACGTGTGGAATATATATGGAAACATAACAGTCGTATCAAAAAACTATAGTAACCATCCTGCAGACTTTTAAATCTTGAAATGTTTTTCACCTACAGTTAAAGTCCTCTTCCCCTTCTGCTCTTACACTTCTCTTAGCCAAATCCGCTCACTATTTCATTCACAGCTCTTGTAACTTCATTTCTCTAATTGTCCACAAGTAAAGCGAAGAAAAAGTGGAAGAGGCAGAAAAATTGTGTATTTCAATTCAATTTCTGATGCTTATCGGACCACAGGACGAGCCGTCCTTTCGCTGGTTGCCTGGGCAACCCTCGGTTGGGTAAAAGAAAGCAAAAATCTATTTTCATTATGCTGCCGCTTCCTAGTTTACTCCCCCCTCCGTCGTTACTTACAAATGGCTTTCGTTTGCGGCTGATAAGCCGCCAGCGCACAGATCAAATGGGGAAATAACAGTAAACCAGCTAAACGGACGGCGCCCTTCGTGTTCGCATTCGTGTTCCCGTTTCGATTTCGCCCGCACGTGACCAAATTATTTTACCTCTTCGCATAAGGCAGATAGTTGATATTTTAGATGGTTTATGGCCTTTGTCCTTGTCGTTGCCTTGGGTTGGACGGGCAATTAGCATTTGCAGTGGCTGGCTCCATCTTGTCTTGGATTTAATCAAAATCCATTGACTGCCACCAGGTTGAGGTGGTGTTATGTAAATGGCCTTTTTCTCTATATAAATTATGTTAATGGCAATTTGTCACTTCATTTTGCGGGCAGTAGCGTGTTAAGTGTCTAGGCAATTGGTTACCTATCTACAAATAAATAGATATACAAACGCACACACACACACATCCATATATAAAAGTTAATGAATATAAATGGCTTTATGCAAGAGTGGGAAATAAATAAATTATTAGCTTCTCGACGCCAAGGTCAGAGGTTCTGTTAGAAAAAGTAAGAATTTGTGCACACATTTAACTTTAGATCAGCGACTTTCAGCGAGAGCGAGGCTAAAAAGCGAGAGTGTATTGGTGTGCGAAAATAAAGCGCCTTAAAGCAGCTTTGATCTGACCGCATCGAAGGCTAGCCAGCGACTGAACGCCTGTTTACTCTCTTGGCTTCAGCTTCGGCATGCGTTCGGCTTGTGTATGTGTAAATAGCGAAATGTTTTCGGCCCCTAGGGACTTCCAGAGACAATCGCCGTAACTTCTCCGGAGTTGAGAATCTGACGTGGTAGTTCGGGCTGTTCTGTTGCGGACCAGATCATATTTGAGCGAACCGAATACCGAAATAGAGTTTGCACCAGAACAGAACCTTTTACCGAAACATCAGTTTCGGTGCGAACCAGAACCGGAACCGAATATCGATTCGGTTTGATTCACTGGATGGTGTATTCATTATATGTTCATTGTGTAATTAGATTTATATTAAAATCCAAAGCACTCGCTTTTTTCAGTTTTTTTTTATGGCAAAAAAGCCTTTTTTCTCGACACTGATTATCATGTACATCTTCATTTGCTTCAATTCGAATGTTTGTTCGTTCCATTCAATGCGATTGAGCAAGAATCCCCTAGTTTTAGTTTTTGTATATGGGCTAAAACAGCGCTGCTGACAGAGATGGTAGAGAGAACAGAAAAATGTGCTTGTGTTCGATGCAGATTTTATTCAACGCTGAGTCTTGTACACAAACATGTTCGATCAGCTGACTCACATTCAACCGCTCTTTGCGTTTGCCGGAGTTTGATTTTATTCAACGCTGAATATATTTCATTGATTTATTGATTGAATGTGAGCACGAGTTTTGTGTATTAATTAAAAAACAGTGACTTTTGCACGTCTCTGGTGCACAACCTGTAAAGTGATTATATAAAAAGTGCATAGGAGAATCTGTTTTATTTTGTGCCGCTTTTGGTATGCACGACTCGATTGTTTTTTTGCACTTCTTGTCTTCTTTTCTCAGCCTGAGTTGCCTCTCTCCATGTAAAGGACTTCTCTTGAGTTAATATCTCAAAGTTTGTTGACCTTTACTGAGGTTTTAGCCCTGCTTGGTCCCTGAACTCTCACAACCGAATCAATGATAATGTAATTCATAAAGCACCATCAGATGTGCATTCATGTGTCAGGGCATTTACTCCCGCCCCCATTTCTTGTTCCCTTCTCAAGACTACTTTCTCCTAATGAGAAGCCTCACACACACTCTCCGTTAACAAGGCTTTGGGCTAAAACTATAAAAAAAGTGTTACATGGACAATTAAGTTTTTATGAAGCATTTCCGCTAGGTGGCGCTAGTGGGCAAAACAAGTAAACAACAACCGACACGAACACCAACACACACGCCGAGTCGATTTTCTGGCGCCAGACGGAAAGTTGGGTGGATGTGGATGGGTGTAAATCGGCCAAGCGCATAAAAATTCATGTGTGAGTGTGTCCGTGCGCTTGTGTGTGTGCGTGCATGTTCGTGTCTGCATTTGTATTTAAATACATTTTAATTAGTATTTATTGTTTTTGTACCGACACTACGAACTCATCTCTAATGCCACAGTCGAGCACTTAACACTTGCCAAATTAGACATGCAACAATAACAGCAGCAACAAGGGGTTAAGTTAATCAAAAGGCACAACGTACCAAACTGTTTCTGTTTCCATCCCCACCCACCCCTCTGGCTATCTCAATCACTGTCTTTCTTTTTGCCTCTTTCGGCAAAGCAATTAACAACGCTTTGATTAACACTCCACGTCCATGTTCAACGACATCGGCCGTTGACAATGACGACGACAGCTGCCGCCCAACCACCCCACCACCCATCAGGACCTAAAGTCGTAACAGAGACTCTGGCAGTCTGCTTGGTGCTTAGGCGATGTCTGTTAACTAACAGCTGTCAATTACAGCCGCCAGCTTAGGCCATGTCCGTGCCCAGGCTACGGCTACTGTTAAGATGAATAAAAGTGACGCGAGCACTTGGCGTGCGTTTTAGCGAGATGATACACCGGGAAAATGTATATAGGAGGAAAATCAAATCAAATTTAGATTTATAAAGCTGATGATTTAGAATTATATTTTACTGATTTCTGTTCCAAACAGGGACATAGGACTGTTTGGGTTCGCTGCTACAATAAGAACTTAAATATCGGACCTGTTTCGAAGACGAATAAAAACCTGCAAATCTTAAAAACCAAACCTCTTGCCATATCATCCTTTTCTGCTATACTTTCCTCTGAGTGTACAACCTTATGCTACACTGACCTCTGGCCATCATCGTTTTTGCCTGTGGCCCTTGTAATTAAAGTGCAGGTCTCTTGCTTTTGGGGCTTAGTTCGTGTTCCGTCTGGCTACCACTTTATTAAGCTCTCTACTGCTGCTGCTGCTTCTGTTCCTCCAGTGTGTTAGCCGGGGTTGGCCGTTCTCATTCACCCAAAAAGCGGATGTATCGCGTTAGGCTGTACTGTAATAAGTTATGACACTTTTAGCGCCCACTGTGCGTGGGTTGTACGTACGTGTTAACAACCACCCCTTTTCCCGTTTTCCTCCTTTCGCTTTTTCCCCTTTTTTTTTGGCCACAAGAAGTTCATTCAAGCGCATAATCGCATGTTAAATGTGTTGTAATTAAAATATTAATTTCTTCGTTTGAGCCTTCTGCTGCTTGTAAGCACAGTTTGTCGGTAGCTAGTTGCTCTTCGTCGTCATCGTCTGCTGCTTTGCGGTTTTTGGCTTACGGTTGTTGTGTAATTATAGTTGGGCTGTGCGTTTTTTTGTTTTGATGCGAAGAAAGAAGCATAAGTAACTTTTACTTGAGAGAGTCGGAAGTTAGGTTAATGCTGGGGTTGTAGTCAAGCAGTCAGTTTTTCAATGAAAGGATGTGGGAAATTAAGCAGAGGGATACTAGAAGAAAAAGACTTACGAGAAGATTTTTGGCAGAAATTAAAATAAATAGCTACAAATTTAAGTGAGGCTTTCCAATTTCCTATTAGATGTGCATTAAAATGTGGTTTTTTTGAACAACAATGGAAAACTTATCAAAAACTTTGGAGCCCATTTTTTTTTTACGTTAACCTTTCGAATCAAGGGTCGCTTGTATGACCTTAAATTTACTGGGCGAGTGCTCCTCATAATTCTTCTAAGCGTGTCTTATTCTGTTTTAAGTTAGACTGAGTAAACAGTCTTTAGAGTTTTCATTTCGCCTACTCTTTTGTGAAAGGGAAATTTTCAATGTGAACCAGCGGGTTCAAAGTTTGTTCGGTAGAGTTCGCACACGCACATGCGAAGTCGAAGAACCACATTAAATTTCTATAGGCAATTACTCATCTTTATGAATTCTAGAGTCGTTGCCCAAGTGTATTAAGTTATAATTCTGGAAAGTTATCTTCTTTAAATTAATGATGGGTTTTACTGGTTTTTAAATAATTTCTATTTGAATTTTTGTTGCGCGGCTTAAACTAGGAGCCTTATTGCCTACCACCTTCTTACACTACTTGTCAACTTTGAAGAACCAAAGAACTATTCGTTCATAAGCTGATCAACGGAAATATTGATTCGTGTGTTCCTCTAAGACTGCTTCGATTTGCTGTTCCACTTGTTCCTTGTCGCGTAGTATGTACTAATTATAATAATAAGTAAGCAATCTAGATTAATTATTGATTTGACTGCGAAATAATAAAGATCGGATGAACGATACTCAAGCTATGACCAAAAGAAGAGTACAGAGTAGAGGTGGGCGCGGGCCTGTATTTTGAGGCCCGGCCCGCACGAACACGAACTCTTTTTGAGAGGCCCGGCCCGGCACGAAACTAATTTTTCTAAATTTGAGCTTTTTAGCCTAGTGCGTTTTACATTTAAAACATGGCCCGATGTTGAAAAAGCCCTTCGCTCAGACGGACTGGCAGGAATAGCCAGAATGGTCCGAGCTGGGAAGGTATTTTAAGTCCCTTGCATATTTCCAGAATTCTAAAATAGTGTGGCAGGAGCTGCTGATAGGCCAAATATTTGTCAAGCTCTATGTCGATAGCGTTTTTCTCAACTTTTGTTTTTTTATATAACTTAAGTCTAAAAATTCAGCAAACTTTCCATTTTGGAATTATTTCGGTTTATGTTATTAGTTATATCATCAACGCTACAATTCATGATCCCCTATAAATTCGGAGAGCATTGCTTTTACCGTAGCTAACACATATCCTTTTTTCCTCTGAGAGGAAATTAATCTCTATAAGGAGGGTTCAAGAAAAGCCCAACCAAATGAGCGATTGCCAGAAGAAACCTTTTTCTAATGCGCTTAGGGTCATTGTTTTAAACTCAGTTATTATTTGGGAATCAAGTGTGCTAGTTCTGCAAAGTTTACATATAGGGTGTTCAACAGCCCGCGTAAAAGTGTAAAAGCAAAAGCGTAAACCCAAAAGTTTACGCCACAACAACAAAAACACAGAGAAAAAGTTTACGCTCTTTTTGCTGCCCGGGGTAGTTTACAAAATCCGCGTAAAAGTGTAAAGAGAGTAAAGTGTTGAAGTGTTGTAAAATCATTCAAAGTAACGACAAAAAGTACCGGGTACTCTTCAAAATATGCGGTCACCCCTAGAATAATAAATTTTTTGTCAGTTTAACGCATCTGGCCAGCAAATCAATGAGACACTTCCCCAAAATAGCGTCTGTAGCTACACCTCAAGAGCCGTCATCACCTACCGTAAACATGTTGTAGTTTCACTTATTGATGCAGCTTCCCCAAACTACCCCAAACAGAAAAGTGCTCCCTGTAACCAAGTTCCACTTGGGGTCGAAATGCATTCGACAAAAAGCATGGGGCCGCACAGAACTGGATCCTCGCCGCCAGCATGCAACGCTGTAAGAACCTCCATAACGTCGTCTACCTTTTCATCGACAGTATCATGGTTGTATCTCAAGATTTTTGTATATTCATATTTCTTTATTTAGCTTGATTTATACACCAACAATCAATGCTTTAAAAATACGAATTTAACTTTGCACACACAAGCAACAGAAAAACTCACAGCTTGTCAAAAACAGCTGATTTACCCAAAATTACGAGGGCAAACCCTTTAGGGGCGCTCAATAGCTGCGTCGCGTAAATTTACACATTTACTTTTTACGCGGGCTGTTGAACACCCTAATAATTTTGACCACAAGCAAATATTTGCAAATATTGCAAAGTTTTATCAATTTCACAATAGGACGCCAATTTTGAATAAGTGGTGAGCAAACAAGTAAAATATGTATAAGCAAATCGATAGTAGGATCGATAAACAATTAAAATGCGATAAATGGCGGTTCTATTCGAATAAACAAAAATAGGGGGAAAAAAAAATTTTTTTGGGCCTATTTTCGGGGTTTTTCGGCCTTTTTTGGTTTTTTGGCCCGGCCGGTTTTCCCCCCCCCCCGCGCCCCCCCCCCCCCCCGTATTTTTTTTTTTCCCCCCCCCCCCCCCCCCCCCCCCGCGCCCCCCCCCCCCCCCCCCCCCCCCCCCCCCCCCCCCCCCTTTATTACAGTCCGTCTTGATCGTCTTTTTTACTTCTAATACTCTGTACCGAAGGTACATAGAGTATATTAAGTTTGTGCAAAAGTATGTAACAAGGAGAAGGAATCATTTCCGACCCTGTAAAGAAAGTATATATTCTTGATCAGCATCAACTGCCGAGTCAATATAGCCATGTCCGTCTGTCCGTCCGTCCGTATAAACAAACAAGTTCTCAAGTACAGCACCAGCGCAGCACCAGCATTGCATTCAGCTTCTACTCCTGGTACAGAGTATGTTATAGTCGGGCTTGACCGACTTTTTCGCTTGCTTTAGATATAAATCTGTGGCCTAATACTATGCTTTTTCGCACTAATGTCGGAAAAGAAGAAGTGTCTCTGTATATAACCCAGACGAAGTGGGCAGGCTAAAATCACTTAAATAGTGCCTCAAGACACTGGGCTAGCACATCCGGCCAAACTCAAGAGACTGAAAAATAGGTAGCGTGGCTATTACAAACGCGATTTGCCACGAAAAACACCGCTAAAGTATTCCACGCTTTTACATAAACATAACTTTTGCAGTTCGGTTTCTAGTTAGTATGGTCCCTAACTTTAACGTTTTCGGTTCATGGTCCGTTTCTCGAACCGCTTTAAACACCAACTGAACCGATTCCTACACGGAACGGGAAGGCCAAGCTAACTTCGTCTTTGGCGAAGTTTTTATACCCTTGAAAATTTTTGAATTCATCAAAGTTTAAGAACGCCAGCATTAAAACAAACAATTTTTCTAAATAAATCCCACTTTTCGACCGATAGTTCCTATGGCACCTATAAGATATAGTCTACCGATCCGGTCGGTTCCGCCACATTAGCAGTCTGCAATAAAAAGAAGAGTCGGTGCTAAGTTTCAACTCGATAGCTTTAACAAAGTGAGTTACTAGTTTGCGTAGAAACAGACAGACACGGACGGACAAAGCTCAATTGACTCAGCTCGTCGCCCGGATACGAATATGTCTCTGCGTTGCAAACTTCTTGGCAAAATTATAATACCCTTTGCAAGGCAAATTCCCAAATAATTGGCATAAAGTCGAAAATTTCATGGAAACAAAACTCATTTTTAATAATACACCTTAAAAATACATGTCTATGTACAGAACAACAATTTGCCAATTATGGATAATAAAGGCCAGTATGTAGAATAAATAAATGGAAGCATTTCTTGATATGTTCAATAGCTTTAAAGTGTGTTGTTTCGTGTGTCCCTAAACAGGAAACAACCAAAGGCAAGTCTTCTGTGGAGCAAACAACGTTGTGCGTGTTTGTGTTTGTAATATAAGTCAAAATAAAGAAGAAAGTATGTATAAACGATAATAGTATCCCGCTTGCGGCTTTGCGGCTTTTGCGGGCTTTAAACTTAAAGAGAGCTTGAACCTATCATCCAACGCTGCTGGTCGTACGAATGGCAACTCTTCAGCTAATACAAAGTGGATATTTGCCCAACTGAAGGAATGTACGCTTACAATTTGACTATAAATTACTAAAAATTTAATTTTAATTTACATTTTAGCTTTTAATTCACAGTTCTCAAAACTTTGTTTTCAGATTACGTATACGCAGTGTTGCCATATAAGGGCGGTCGGGGTAGGCGTGGTCAAATGAACTTAACATTTTGTTTAAGTATTATAGGTGTTATATCTATTAAAAGTACCAAGTTTCAACTCGATATCTGCAACACACGACTTTATGCCAATTATTTGGGAATTCGACCCACTGTGCAAGGGTATAAAAAGGAGCAATATAAAATTAAGCTCAAAAGAATTAATTTGATTTCGACCTTCGAATTGAAGTTTCAAAAATGAGTCAAGTATAATCAAGTACGAAATGCTGATTTCGAGTACGGAGCCTACTTGAAAATCAAATGATCCGGACTAGAGATTGTAGTAAGTACGGAATTGCAATGTCAAAGCAAAATAAAACCGAGAGTAAGTTCCAAACTGAGAGACAAACATGTACACAATATTTTTTCCAACTTAGGGGTTCTTTGCTGCGAGCGTTTAACGCACACTTGTTGTCTTGAAATTCCCTACCAGTTATCGCACTTTTGATATGAGAAGGCAGTTGATTAAATGCAGTCGATAGGCCAAGAAAGCGATCAGACCCCTTGTAGTGTTGCAAACAACAAATCAACTCTAGCCGTCTAGAGCTTGCTAGTTTGAAAATCAAAAAGGTTCTTAAAAGAGTAGCATGGTGTTCTTGTGAGATGCTTTTGTGGTCCACATTTGTTTAAATATCGAGCTCAAGTCAATCTCAGGCATTTTTGCTGCAATCCCTATACGCATTGGATATAGTTCAATATTGAGCTAAATTTAATCTCGGGTATTCTTGCAACAAATTGATTCCGATATGTACTACGAAAATCAAACTTGAATCGGAACTTGACGGATCAAATCGAGCTCGAATAACAAGATAAAATGAATACCTTTTGCCGTTGAAATAAGCGTATATCGAGCTAAAGTCAAGCGCCACCAAGCTAAAATCGGGATCAAGACAAGAGTTTCGGGATTGAAAAATCCGTACTCAATTTATTTTACATATATTTTGTCACCTTTGATTAGCAACTTAGGATGTAGCGGTCAATCCTCTCATACTTTGTTTTCGAAAATCCGGGCTTAACCGACTTCTGACATCGTTTGGGATTGATTTTAGCGCCGATTACTGAGATTTTTTCTGTGTAGAGGTTTTCGGACCGGCTTGCTGCTTTGATATCAATACATCCTTGTCCTGATATTCGATATCGAAAATCATAATATTTTTTTGTTGTCAGAGATAAGCTTTCAGAGTTGCTGCAAACCACAATTAAAATTTCTAAAACAAAGCAATGCAAATGTGAAAACGCACCTGGTGAAGGTATAAGAAATCTTATTGTCTTAGAACTTAAAGGGCCATACGATACCGCACATCCCGAACTTTTTTCCCCTCCTTCTTCCCAAGGATACAGGATCTCGTATAAACTGAACTTTTTGTAAATCGGCCAAAGCCACTGGTGGCTGAAGTGACTCGAGACCCAACATAAGTGTGAGTCGGTGAGCACTGATCGGAGGTAGTATTATGCACTGTTTTAAATGCAAGTACAATGTTACGAATTACAAAAAAATGTCCTTTGGGAACCGTTTTTTAAAGGTTTCACTGATTCTTTTAAGAGACATTTCGGGTTAGATAAATTAGATAAATTGTGTTAGAAGCTGGAAAAACAGCTGGTTTAAAACAGGGGTCGGAAATGAGAACAGAGAAGAGTCCAATGGCAACTGAGAAAATATAAACATATTAATATGCATGTTCAGATAACGGGTAAAAAGCTTTGGGAAGGAATTTTTTTTGTTTGGCACGAGACGCAGCAAATATAGAGCTTAAAAGCCAATGCGACTGCGTTTAAATTTCTGTTGACGTCTCTGCCCACATTGCCGACCCCTGGCATATAACTTTGATAAAGAAAGTTAAAGTATGTAAATGCTTAACGCTTGTTACTTTTCTTTTTCCGAGTTCAATTCAAATTTCAGATGAGATTCACGTTTTCCTATGAGATTCACAGAGTTGCACTTAAAAAACTGGCTTCAGCTTCACTTCTCCCACATGGCTACCAGCGTTTTTATGCTGATGCCAGCAATAAAAGCAATATGTGTGCATATGCCAAACTTCAACCTCAGCCAGCCTCCCATTCCGGCGGAGTCCATAACAAAAAGATTTGGCGAATGAAAAGAAAACATAGATTGAATTGCGTGCAAAATGCGTTTGCCGTGTGTCAATAAAATGCTTCAGCCCTTGAAGTGTGAGTCTCTGTTCGTCAGTGCGTCCGTCCGTCAGTCAGTCAGTCAGTCAGTCCGCCCGCCTAAATGGTGTACGTGTAAAGCATTTAAAGTAATGAACAGAACTCTCCGGGAGGGTGAAGGGCAGTGTTCAGGTTATCAGGGGTTGGGATATTAGTAACATTTTTTTCTGCGCTCCCGCTTGACAATCATTCAATACACGCAGCCAATACATCAATATGTCGTCCAGCTCCAGTCAGTTCAAATGTTTGGCCCAATGATGCGTCAAAAAGGTGCGTCGCTGGGTGCGACATATGTCCTCTCTCTCTATTATGGAAGCCCGGAACGGAGACTATGGTAATTTATGTGCGGAATTTAAATGGATCACCAAACGGCCTGGGAGGTCTGGACACCCACAAATTGTTTAGGCAAACATTGGGACAGACACTCATTTCTCTGTGTTTGCCTTTGATAAATGTTTGGAGTTTGCCTGGTCCCAGGCAGCCACTGGAGCTCCTTGAAGACTCTCAGTCGCTGGGGCGATTATGAGCAAAGTTTTGGTTATTTATCAATTTAATGACTTCGAGGCCTGGAGACTTGTTGTAAATTAAAGCTTTTAGATTGGATTTATATGGCGAAATTAAGTTGGAACTGTGAAAAAAGTGATATTAATTCTCCTTTATGTTCGGGAATGGCCCAACAGATGGAACATAAACCATTTCCTCTCTCAATCTCTTTGACACATTTCACCATCTTATTGATTTGTTACGCATCATCCACTTTGCCATTTTCGCTGTCAACCTGTTATTGATGGCACTTTCCAGACCAAATAGTACAAATACACAAGCAAATCCTCTCGCACCTGTTGGGCTCCCGATATGTCAATCCTAACACCCTTCTCGCCTGAAGCCACTTGTCAGGCAACAGAAAAACAAAATAAAACGACGAACCCCTTAGCACCTTGGCGGCTTAAGCCAACCCCCAACTCCCAATCCCCTCCAGCTCTGCAACTCTTCAACGCTTCGCTGCACTTTTGTTGTTGTTGGTTTTTTATTTCTCTTACATCCTGCTCGTTGCCATACAAATGTCAGCATCATAAACCAATTTTTATAAAATTTTCCAATTTGTTTAGTTGAATTTGATGCCACGGGGGGGAAGAAGGGAGAACAACTGGCAACACAAATCCCAGCTAAGTAAATATGATGAGGGGTTGGGGATGACAGGAGCGTATGCAAGAGGGTGAACCATTTAACACCCAAGTAAGAAAAAGTGAGGTTTTGTTTCCAGTAAACATTGAACTATAAAATTCCACTTTGTAGCCCAAATGACTACTGAACACGCTATAAGCTAGCTGAGTAATAAAATAAGTTATAAACTTAATAGTACCTGCAAAAGACAACTTTAGAAAGTAGCGATTTTTCTAACCATCAGAGGTGACCCCGACGACTTAAGAGTCAGATTACTGCATACTAGTGCATAACAGTTCGCTTTAAGGTTGTCGATATTTCTCTAAATACAATATCGATAATATCAAAAATCAAAATTATAACCATATCGATTTTTGAAATATCGTGTCTAAGAAACCCAGATATATAGATATATCGTTATTTTCTAAAGCTTAAAAAAAGAAAAAGGTTTTTTAGGAACGTCTTTTTTAACAGGATAAATGACTTACTACCATGTTTCGGTTTTCACTAAATTGAATATGAATTTTTCACATGTTCTCTTTACTATTAAACATCCAAGGAAGTCCTACTCTTACTTTCTCTTTACCCGACGGATTTAATTTAAAACGTTTTAATCTCATTAACACAATCGATTTGATACAACAGCACATTTAGGGCCGATTTCGCATCTTCTACATAGAGCTATTTGACACACAAACTAAAATGACTATCTGACACATAGCAGCTATCTGGGAGATAAGGTTGTGAAAATATGTAAAAAATATCGTATCGATGATTATCATTCTTTAAAAATATCATCAGGTTTTTTGCAATATTTATCACTAAAATTTATCGATATATCTGATATTTTTGATATTTTTATATTTCAGTATAAAAATCTTAAACCCCCCAAAATAACATTAACTTTAAATGCATTATAATTTTTTGAGCTTTTTATTAATTAAAAATAAAACAATAAACTTTTTTCCATTAAAGAACAGAGATCTTAAGATTGAATAGTTTAAGTAAGGATACAAGAAACTTAAAAGACTTCATTTTATTTCTTAAACAATGAAAAAGTTAAATTTTCTCGAAAAATTACATATATTGGTAACATGATTTTAGCTCCAAAATTCTTTTTTTAAGGATTTCAAAAAACCCCTTTGTTTTATATGAATACCCGTCATGCTGCTACGCGTGTCGCAGACAACGCATTTTAGGGCTGAGGCCAGCCGCTCTAAAGGAACCGAGCTAACTCATGGCCAATTTTGATAACTTCGATAAAGTTTTTTCCTGGGATTTCCAAAACTCTAAGGGATCTGTCTCCCAGCCAGCGAGTGGTAAATTTAAAAATAGTTTTATTTATGTATTTTCCTTGGCATCTGTAATTGGCTTTATGGCAATTGATCTATTGTGGGCCTCTAGGAAGCTTTCGATTGTTTCTACTTCCATCCCCTCATCCCCTCAAATGTGACAGGAGATCAGTGCTGTAACCACTTGACCTAATTATTTTTGCACAAAGGCTGCAGGTGGCATTATGTGCGTTTATGTTTTTGTAAAAGCTTTTTGCCGCGATCATCTTCTCTTTTTAAGATTTGTAAGCAGGGATGCAAACCGGTTCTGAACCGAACCGGTTCTGAACCGAACCGGTTTTGAACCGAACCGAACCGAACCGCTTTTTCGCTCGTGAACCGAACCGGTGTGTTTTTAAAAATGCTGAACCGAACCGAAAACAGAATTAAAATGGTTCGGTTCGGTTCACTTCAGCTTTTGAGTTACTGGCGAGTAGTAAGCAAAATCAGCAACTAGCTATAAAATATTGCGAAAATACTTGGAAAAGCAGAGTTGTTGGAAAAAAGCTAAGAACATCAACCTTATTACATTTGCTAAGGACCCAAAAATTGTAATAAACCAAGTTTTGGTTGTATTATCCGTTGGGGGTCAACTTACTTAAAACTCAAACGTTAACGTTTTATCTTTGATTGAGATTGGTTTGAAAAAGAAAATGAGTATGAGTATTGGTAAAAAAATGTGCAAAAAATGGAATTGTGCTCTGGACACTTACAACATATATTAAACCAGACCCGTCCACCTAAGGCTCGCACGAGCCGAAGTCTGTCGTATTTTTAAGCAAACGCAAGCCGAAGTTATGGTTGTGTGAATTGGTGAGCACTGCCTAGCAAATAAAATGCGTGTTGTCTGGAGAGAGCTCTCTTGTTTACTAACACAAGCTCACTTTTTATACCCTGTACCCATTGAAAATGGGTAAAAGGGGATCATGAAGTTGTGCAAATGTATGTAACAGGGAGAAGGAAGCATTTCCGACCCTATAAAGTATATATATTCTTGATCAGCATCAACAGCCGAGTCGATTTAGCCATGTCCGTCCGTCCGTCTGTCCGTCCGTCCGTCTGTCTGTATGAACGCGTCGATCTCAGAGACTATAAGAGATAGAGATACAAATATTTGCATGTAGATAGGTGTATACCGTACGTTCGCACACGCTGTGCTTATTACTCATTACGTTTGCTGCTTGCGCCCGCGTGTGTGAGGGCGCGTTTGTGTGTATGTGTGCGTGTGTGTTTGTTTGTGTATGTGTGTGTTTGTCAATTGTACAGGGTATTTTGAAGTCGAGCTAACTCGACTGCAATGGTCTTACTTGTTTTTCCTCTCCATTTGGCCGCCTTTGTATTAAACCCATCCAAATCGGTTAAGCGGTTCCTAAGATAAATGAGTTTTTTGATTTATCTTTCCGCCCTCATAACTCCACTCCAATAGCGATTAGAAGATTACAAATTTAGGAGAGTGAAAAAAAATATGTGAAAAAAAAAACCAAAACCACGTAATGAACCGAACCGGCGGATCAAAAACTGTGTGAACCACTGAACCGAACCAGTCCTTATTTCCAAGTGGTTTGCTTCCCTGTTTGTAAGTGTAGTGAGACCAACCACAATATCAAAAAATATATTTCCAAATAATATCGATATGCGATATATCAGGAAAAAAAAAATATTTCGATAAAAATATTTATTTTTTTGTAAAAAATATCGATATATTGATATTTTGATATATTATCAACAAGCCTACTGGGAGAACAGAAATCGGCCCTTAACGAATTCGAATTCGACAAATTTTGTCTAAAGTTAAAACCGGAACAGGCCTGTTCATTTTCTGAAACTGAAAACACTGAACATATTTTCAAAGTACATAAACAGTGAGAGTTACAAATTTAGTTAGGCACAATACTTCGTAAAGTAAGGCTGCTGTTCAAAATTTGTTCCGTATTAGCTCTCCAATAAGCTATTCGGTTCATGTCGATATCTTCAATATATTCAAACCCTTACACCTTATATGGCAGCGTACTGCTGCATCCATACGTGTCTGATTATTTCTTAAATGCGATTTTAAGTTGTATTACGTAGTATTAAGATACAATAGTAATTTTGTCTATATATCGCATCGCCTATATCGACTTAAAAAATATCATATTAGTTCGCTTTAATAATATGGCTAGTTGGATCTCTCGATGTTAAGAGATTTCCCAACAATTAAGCCTTACAACATCGTAAGAAAAGTATATGGAGTTATACATGATTGTGCAAAGGTCAGAAAAATGGTTTTTAGAAATCTTTGTACTGAAAATTTAAAGTATTTTTTGTTGAAGTTAAATGGAATTCGAAGCATAATTAAATTCAAAAACAAATAAAAAAAGAAATCAATTCATAAAGCTGTATTTACGCGCCCTTTTTGAGTTCCTGTCAGTGTAGTCATCAGACTGCTATTCTGGGCGATCAGACGTAATCAAATCGGATCTATTTGACCTGACTACTCAGCTGAGCTGTCATTTGTCCTTTCATGTGGTGGCCCAATCGAAGTATGCTTTCGTGACAAAGGAAGATTTCAAACAGAAGCTTAATTTGAAACTCCTTTTTATTTTGAGTGACGTTAACTAATGTAAGTAGGTTAGAGGTAGACGGACAAAAAAGAACTCAAAGAACGAAAATGACAATGATCCAGCGGCGCAGAGCGTCGGTCGTTACACAGCAGAGTACCGCAGCCATAGCTCCTGGAGGTGGGGCACACTCGCCACACCGAGGGCTTGCCGAAGTCATGCATGTCATGTTTGAGAGAGACACAGTTGCGCTCTCTTCTTGGGGCACCCTGGTCCACTTTGATGCCCACGAAATCGAATACGATTCGTATTCTGAGTTGTGGGTTGAGTAACTAGGCGAAGCGACGATCATTCGTGTTTTCTATTTTCTCATGTGTTTTGTCTGTATTTCTTGGTCTACATTCATACACCAAGTGTGTGAACGCACAAATTGAAATTGTGAACTGAACGGTTACTTCCTCCTCAACATTTTCTAAAATGGTATATGGAGTTGTAATCTAAAGACGAAGTTATATGCCCCTTTTTCCGATTATATAGAACTCTGTTTAGAATTCAGGACGTCAGGTGAAAAATGAGGCTATCAATCTTAAAATGGGCATTTGAGTTGCTGGGGAACAGCCAACGCTTTCTAGGGATCTTTGCAGCCATACTTTATTTAATACAGTAACCTTGTTTCAAGTACAAATTGGGAAAAGCTTTAGAACTTAAATAATGCTTTGAAGCATAGAGAAGCAGCTTGCCTAGTCGACCACAGGCTTTCTCAGAAATTAGTCAGATTTCAGATTTCGAAATTACCCCCTTCTCCTTTCAACCGCAAAAACCTTCAGAGCCACAATTCGGAATTTTGAATCTTGTGACTTAATATATATTAAGTTAGGCCCAATATCGATATATTCTGTAAACCATTGTAAGATCCGAGCAAAAACAACAAAGATATGCAAATGCGCTTACCCATTTATTTAAATAAGTTTTAAAATAAAAATCAGGCCTATAAAATTAGGTAAATTCAAAACTATGAGAAGCATGTCAAGGCGCACAAAAACACGCAAATATATATATTCAATCGAAGAAGTTTACTCAATATTAACTTAGAAAATCAAAGCCATGGGCACTTGACTGCAACACTCTTAGGCTGCCTTCACACTGTTCGACACATGACACATGATAGTCTAGTAGTCCTGCTTTTTGTTCTGTTTTAAATTTGAATGGCTTGTCAAATTCACAGAATTTCATGGGGAAGTGCGGGCCTACTAGATGTCATGGGTCATGTGTCGAACAGTGTGAAGGCAGCCTTACTTGATTTTTATACCCTTGCAAAGGGTATTATAATTTTGCCCAGAAGTTTGCAACGCATAGAAATATTCATTTCCGACCCCATAAACTATATATATTCTTGATCAGGGCGACGAGCTGAGTCGATTGAGCTTTGTCCGTCCGTCTGTCTGTCTGTCCGTCTGTCTGTCTGTCTGTCTGTCCGTCTGTCTGTCTGTCCGTCTGTCTGTCTGTTTCTACGCAAACTAGTCTCTCAGTTTTAAAGCTATCGAGCTGAAACTTTGCACAGAGTCTTCTTTTTACTGCACACTGCTAATATGTCGGAACCGACCAGATCGGATGACTATATCTTATAGCTGCCATAGGAACGATCGGTCGAAAAGTGGGTTTTTGTAAGAAAACTTTTTTGTTTTTAATGTAAACGGCTTCCGCTTCGACAATTATTAGTTTTATAAGCTTTTACACAGATTTGAAAGTTTTGGTCAAAATCGGATTACTATATCTTATAGCTGCCATAGGAACTAACGGTCGAAAAGTGGGTTTTTGTGAGAAAACTTTTTTGTTTTTTAATGTAAACGCCTTCCGCTTCGACAATTATTAGTTTTATACGCTTTTACACAGATTTGGAAGTTTTGGTCAAAATCGGATGACTATATCTTATAGCTGCCATAGGAACTATCGGTCGAAAAGTGGGTTTTTGTGAGAAAGCTTTTTTGTTTTTAATGTAAACGCCTTCCGCTTCAACAATTATTAGTTTTATAAGCGTTTACACAGATTTGAAAGTTTTGGTCAAAATCGGATTACTATATCTTATAGCTGCCATAGGAACTAACGGTCGAAAAGTGGGTTTTTGTAAGAAAACTTTTTTGTTTTTAATGTAAACGGCTTCCGCTTCGACAATTATTAGTTTTATAAGCTTTTACACAGATTTGAAAGTTTTGGTCAAAATCGGATTACTATATCTTATAGCTGCCATAGGAACTAACGGTCGAAAAGTGGGTTTTTGTGAGAAAACTTTTTTGTTTTTAATGTAAACGCCTTCCGCTTCGACAATTATTAGTTTTATACGCTTTTACACAGATTTGGAAGTTTTGGTCAAAATCGGATGACTATATCTTATAGCTGCCATAGGAACTATCGGTCGAAAAGTGGGTTTTTGTGAGAAAGCTTTTTTGTTTTTAATGTAAACGCCTTCCGCTTCGACAATTATTAGTTTTATAAGCTTTTACACAGATTTGAAAGTTTTGGTAAAATCGGATTACTATATCTTATAGCTGCCATAGGAACTAACGGTCGAAAAGTGGGTTTTTGTGAGAAAACTTTTTTGTTTTTAATGTAAACGCCTTCCGCTTCGACAATTATTAGTTTTATACGCTTTCACACAGATTTGGAAGTTTTGGTCAAAATCGGATGACTATATCTTATAGCTGCCATAGGAACATTTGGTCGAAAAGTGGGTTTTATTTAGAAAAATTGTATGTTTTTAATGCTGACGTTTCGTGATGTATTAAAACATTTACACCATTGAAAATGGGTAAAGAGAACTGAAGTTGTGCAAATGTATGTAACAGGGAGAAGGAAACATTTCCGACCCTATAAAGTATATATATTCTTGATCAGCATCAACAGCCGAGTCGATTTAGCCATGTCCGTCTGTCCGTCTGTCCGTCCGTCCGTCTGTCCGTCTGTCTGTATGAACGCGTAGATCTCCGAGACTATAAGAGATAGAGATACAAATTTTTGCATGTACATAGGTATAGGCCGTACTCAGATCAAGTTTGTTTCAGATTTGCAAAATTTCCCCCCCTCCCCCTTAAACCGCAAAAAACTGTCAGAGCCACAATTTTAAAGTTACAACATCGTCGCTTAATATATATTATCTTAGGCCTATAATCTATCTATTCTGAAAAGCACATTGAAATCTGAGCAAAAACACAGAAGTTATTAACGAAACAATTTTTGCACCCCCCCCCCCCACGCTTTGCTAATTACGCATTACGTTTGCTGCTTGCGCCCGCGTGTTTGAGGGCGCGTTTGTGTGTATGTGTGCGTGTGTGTTTGTTTGTGTATGTGTGTGTTTGTCAATTGTACAGGGTATTTTGAAGTCGAGCTAACTCGACTGCAATGGTCTTACTTGTTCTTTTTTGAAAATTCGCGCATGTCAATAAACAAATACCATTCGTGTTCACAAAATATTTATGTAATAAAAGTTAAGCCATTTTTATACCCTTGCAAAGGGTATTATAATTTTGCCCAGAAGTTTGCAACGCATAGAAATATTCATTTCCGACCCCATAAACTATATATATTCTTGATCAGGGCGACGAGCTGAGTCGATTGAGCTTTGTCCGTCCGTCTGTCTGTCTGTCTGTCTGTCTGTCTGTCCGTCTGTCTGTCTGTCTGTCCGTCTGTCTGTCTGTTTCTACGCAAACTAGTCTCTCAGTTTTAAAGCTATCGAGCTGAAACTTTGCACAGAGTCTTCTTTTTACTGCACACTGCTAATATGTCGGAACCGACCGGATCGGATGACTATATCTTATAGCTGCCATAGGAACTATCGGTCGAAAAGTGGGTTTTTGTGAGAAAACTTTTTTGTTTTTAATGTAAACGGCTTCCGCTTCGACAATTATTAGTTTTATACGCTTTTACACAGATTTGGAAGTTTTGGTCAAAATCGGATGACTATATCTTATAGCTGCCATAGGAACTATCGGTCGAAAAGTGGGTTTTTGTGAGAAAACTTTTTTGTTTTTAATGTAAACGCCTTCCGCTTCGACAATTATTAGTTTTATACGCTTTTACACAGATTTGAAAGTTTTGGTCAAAATCGGATGACTATATCTTATAGCTGCCATAGGAACTTTCGGTCGAAAAGTGGGTTTTATTTAGAAAAATTGTATGTTTTAATGCTGACGTTCGTCAACTCTGATGTATTAAAACATTTGCAAGGGTATAAAAACTTCGGCAAAGACGAAGTTAGCTTGGCCTTCTCGTTTTGACAAGCCCAATGTGTGATTGAGTTAACCCGTTTACTACTTCTTTTTCACACAATATTTAAGCCCCTTATCATCCCTCTGGCTACGTCTCTGTTAGTTTCCATGCATGTCAGAGCAGAGATGTCTGCTCAACCACCCTCGACATGTCCAGAGGAGTGAGTAAGACTCTCGGGCATTCTCATCATCATCATCAACATCAGTTCAAGACGCGTGCTGCCATTTTTTCTGACATGTCCTCCTCCGCACTCCCCAGTGCTCGCTCTGCTTTCTGTGAGGCCTGATAAATTGTTCAATAAACTTGTTTCGCAACTGATTTGGCCAAAAAGTTGCACAAACTTTGACTGGGTCCAGTCGAATAAAGTTTATCAACTAGTTCCTTGAGACGAAAATAGGATCCTTCAATTAATTCGCTGGCTATTTAACTTTGTCCCGGCTGACTGCTGACTGACAGGTTGTCACCAGGGTTCTTTTGTGCTTAATTTCCAATTAGGGTGGCACTTTCATGCCATGTGCCCGGGTGCTGTGTTTGTGATTTTCATTAATGGCATTTTGCTGGAATTGGAATTGCAGTGGCCGCCACCCTTAAACAGCAACCCTTTGGCAACTGCACTTTGACTTCCCCCTTGCATTTTTGAAGTCCTGGGGAAGTTATCAAAAATCAACATAGGCTTTTGTTTCATCGACCTCCATCTCACCGGCGTCGTCGTCTCCCACTTTAAGTCAATCTTCAGTATTTGCAATCAATTTGATTTCAATGACAGAAAATTTCACATCTGGTGCGGGGGAAGCGGCGGGCTTATGTGCAAATATGCAAATCGAATATGCAAATTAGTTGAATTTTGATTTTGCTGTTGAGTGGGAATAGTAGGCCCCGAAGCGACGAAACGGAAGCAACTGGCATTGAGGTGGAAAAAGTTCAAAGCGCTTTTGGGGCCAGAGTGTTGGGATCTTCTATGCGATCCTCACCTTTCCCCCAAACATAAATGTCAGCGCTAGTCTAAAATTTCATATCAACAGCCACTCGAGGCACTTCATTCCCATTTCCATCCCCTTGAAATTCCTCGCACACAAAGAACTCTGTTGAAGTGCTCTCACACACACTCGCTTCAAAAAAAGATTAAAATTTGAACAAAAACGAAATGCATTCTTCAAATAGCTCAAATATTTTCAAAATTAAACAACAGAAAAAACAGACGTTGAGGCCTAACGCGCGAACCCTTCTCGCGAAGAGCAACCCTGACATGACGTATGGCTGCTAACCAAATGACACGACAGGCAGCATTTGGTACACTATTATTATCATAATGCTGCTCAAATCGCATTATGTTGATTATGCCGATGGTTGTTCTTGCTGTTGTTGTTGTTGCTTCTGCGGCACGCGTGGCTGGAAAAAAAATCTACACAAACAAACCGACCAAATGAAGGAGAAACCCATCCATACGAGTCCTCGAGGGTAGGAAAATGAAAATCTATCTGCTTACATTAATGATAACAAATATCAGGTATAGGGAAATCGATATGAGCAAATGCATATCAATTGCAATAGATTCCATAATACCGCAAGTAATTTCTTTTGAATATTGAAAAAGTTAACAATCAGGGATGCAAACCTCTCGCATACGGAATCATAGCCTTTTTCAAAAAGGTGGAGCCAAACCCAAAACCGCATGTTTTCACATAACATTTGTTATTAAGCCGCCTTGGCATTCCCAACCGGTTATAGCAGCGCTAGCATGAGGAGGCAATTGATGGTAGAACCGGGAGGTACTTCAAACAGCTGTCGATACCGCTTCTGTCACAAGTTAGTCAACTGTTCGCTCTCACTTAGGCTCTCTGAGTGCATTTGAGAATATGTCCGTCTTGCTCTAACTAGTGTAATTTAATATACAGACAATAAGAATCTCAATGCGGACTTTAGCCTAACACCCCATAAAATTGAGAGGAAGTGTACATTTTATCTCTTTATTACTTCATGACTTACTGACCTGAAGTCTGCTAAAACGTTCGATGATTCAAGCTCTAATATGCCTCTAAACCAGCGGTGGGCAGGAAATTTGAGTTTGGGAGCAGAAAACACAACCAATATCGGCGAGTCTCAATCGCCCAAAATGCACCTGTTGAGCCGTCTGTGTGCTCCGATTCGCATGGACTTTGTTGTTATTCAGACCTCGAAGCAAGTTAATTGCGACACCTTTTATAATATAACTCGGATCAATGGGAGCAAGGGCGTACCCACCGCCGCTCTGAACTATTTATTTATATATTTAAGAATAAAACGAGAGGGTAAGTTAAAGTCGGCTCTAACCGACTTCGATATACCCGTTACTCATGAAGAAACATGTTTAACAGTGTTCCTGCGTTTCTTAGGGTGACCATCCGATAAGTATGCAACATTTTGTAGGGTGGGGGTAGCGGGGGGGCTTGGTTCACTTTTTTGCTCATAACTTGAGAACCGTTCATCTGTTCTTTATCATTTCTTTAGCAAATCGATTCATTTTGCTAATTACTAACTATCTCTAGAAGGTACAAATCGTCTATTCAAAACTGTAGGAGATATAACGTTTTTTCCAAATTGCGGGGGCGGAAGGGGGCGTGGCCAAAATTTGAAACAAACTTGATCTGCGTGCAGATAAAAGAAGCATTTGTCTCTGTCATCTCTGAGATCTATGTGTTCATACAGACGGACGGACAACGACATTCTTTCCTCGGCTGTTGATGCTGATCTAGTTTTGTGATTCCTTCTCCCTGTTACATACTTTTGCACAAACTTAATATACTCTATGTACCTTCGGTACAGAGTATAAAAAGCAACGCTGTAAAAATTTGAAACCGAAACCGTAACCGAAATAAATTTTTTCTTATAACCGTAACCTTATAACCTTTCTTTGATTAACCAGTTATCAGTGCCGTAACCGAAACAAAAATCTGGGTTAATTTCGGCTTTTTCTCTACTAGTTAAATTTTGGATTAAATGTATGTACAATAAACATTGTACAATGTACTTACATAAGTTCATATGTTACGTTAAGTCGATTGAATTATCTGGGAAAAAAGCCCCAATGGAAGTTTGACGAAAATTTACAGTGCAGTAGACGCGTATATCACGGTATACATAAAAATTAGAAAATGAGACAGTTTTAATTAACAATTATCTTGCTTCTTTATTTAATATGTTTCTAAAAAAAAAAAATTGCTAAGCAAGGTACATAGACATATGGGAATGGTGCAAAAAAGATTCAACAATATTTCCAAATCTATTTGAATTACAATTAGTTGTACTAACAGGAACCATCCACTAAAGTAATTTTTTCAGAAGTAAAATTTATAATGAGGCTCCGCAGGTCTAGCTTGGACAGACGAACTCCAAATACTCTCGATTTCATTCATTTCAATGTCATTTCTTAGTATAACCATTTGTTACATGAAGTTTCACAACGATATACGTATATACGTTGACCAATGTATATTTAACCAAATAATTTAACATTGCTCGATACTTTTGCGAATGAAGAAGATTCTCATCTTTGTGTTAAGACTCATACTTTAAAATAGGCTAAAAAAACGTACAAATTCTGTATACGAAATTTGAGCTTAGTACATTTACTGAATAAACGATATTCCAAATGGGATACAGTAAATAAAAAAAAGTGCCATAACCGAAACCCGTTACAGAACAAGCTTAATACCCGTAACTTTAACCATAACCCAAATCTCACAACCGTCAAATAACCGTTACCGGAAATAAGCGATCGGCCAAAACAGTAACCGTAACCCAAATCGTTATTCGTTTCGGTTTTAATCTCTGGTTGTAAAACCAATTAAACCAGGGCTATGTACCACCCCCCAGCTACAAATAGCGCAATCTTTATGATCTGAACTATATTCTTTACTCTTGGTCATCCATGGTATTTCTCGCGGTTCAGTATTGCCCTGTGGCCTTAAATAGCTAACGATTCTATTACCATGGAGACCACTTAGCTGCGAATTGCGCTTATGCATTAATCCTGAAATGATTTTTCACTTGATGGGCATTAAGGTTTTCATTATTTCTATTTTTATCCTCTTTTATATATATTTTTGCGATTTAATAAGTCGTCAGCCGAGTGCCAGCTGCTGGCTCCCGAGCTGTGGCTCTCAGCTTAGAGTCGAGAGCCGTTTGATGGCTCCCGGCTCACGGACAGCGCTACAAGACGGATTCCAAACCTCGCGTAGGGTTCTTTGTCAGACATTACTGGTTTACTCGAACTGTTTTTGTGAAATGGGATTCGAAATGCACTACGAGTTGGCTAGTGCAAAGCTCTACAATTTACCTTTGGTTCAAAGTATAAATATATTCAACTTTCCAATGCAAATTTCAGAACTTCAGAAATTAATGATTTGTCTTAATTGGTGGTACTGGAAACTTGTTTCTATAAAAAGTGTCCGGTTCAGGTTGTAAATAATTCAGCCCGAAGTGGAAGGCAACAAAATCAGAATTTCATACAAGGAAAAGATATGTTCGATGTCAGGAGTGTGGTAGAAAATAAAAGCAAACTTGAGATCCCGAATATCTCGATCCATCTATCTCCAACTTGGCAGGCTCTCTCCGCCCAGAAAGAGAAAAAATTTAGCTTGATTTAAGAACAAAAGTCCTACAAATTCAAGAATGATGAAAATTCGTTTAAAGAGCATTCGGGTCTTCTGTTTTTTGTTTGTTTTTTTTTTGAAAGTGTGCTTTCAATGGGGATTACAGACGGGCGCGGGAAGAAAACTCGTTCCCGTCCCGGTCTATTTCGTTCCGTCACGTCCCACACAAATTAAACTATGTATGTGACTTGGACTGATCGCTGTTAAAATGGTTAGCAAAAATTACCAAAAGTATAAGACCATCGGCAATTTCTATCATAATTGTTCTCCCCTGCGGACACAATTTCCTTACATTGATTGCCTAATTGAAAGTCAACCGCACTACTCACTCACCTCACCCACCGTACAATATTTCTAGACATCCTTCGACCGTAAACAAAGTTTGTATACCTTTCTGTCTCGATACATTAGTTAAAGCTTGCGGCTACAACAAAACACAACAAAACACTTAAACGCAACACTTTTAATTTCACAGAGGCCAAAAGCCCAGGGAACCCCTTCAGCAGTCAATTTTTTTGGTGGGGGCGAGAAACTTGAAACTGATGCCCGGCACGTGGACATGATGGAACATGACGCCCTGAGAGCAGACAGGCGACGCGGCGCGACGCAATGTTGCTTTGCCAAAACAAAGGCGAAAATTTTCTGGGAGGGAAAACATATTCCTCACACACACACACACACACACACTATTTAAATATGATTTTGTGCGGCAGTGCCGAAAAGGGGGAGAGAAGCGCACCCTGATGGATATGGATGCTGTGTGGACATGGCGTCGTCGGCACGCGCACAAATTAGTGAGCAGCCAGATACAATATGAAAAGCCGAGAGCTCGTGCCTGCCGGCCTGCCGACAACAACAACAACAACAATGGGATTGCGTATAATCAAAATTAACATAACAATGCAACAACGCAAAGTGTTTCTGGAAGAAGAGGAAAAAACGAATTTAAGCCGCGCCGAAATGAATTTGTATGGCACAAAACTTAAAAGTTGTTGCCGAAACCCTGAGAGTTTAACAATAGCCCAAGACCAAGATGAGCCCGTAATGAAAGGGTAAGCGAGCGGGGCGGAAAGGGTCGGGGCACCCAAGCCAAACCATTAAACGGAGCTGAGGAGCAGGGCACAACACACAGACAGATGGACAGACATGCACGCACACAAGCGCGGACACACACACACACACTTCGATAAAGAAAATTCCCAGCGGGCACTTAATTTACTGCCTGGCGTTCATTTCATGTATGTACGAACACATTTCCCATGCGTTTTCCTCCCCCCATTTGCACTGTTGCCGCTCTTCTGGGTTCAACTGGAATTAACGGGGGTAAAACCAAAGAGCTCGATCGAGAATGATTGATCCCACCATACGAAATGGGATTATATTTGGTGGCAAGGACACGCAACACAAAAAATTCCAGAATTTGGTGCAAGGTAATAATAATTGGCAAAACAGAGATCGCAGTACACTTAGAAAAAAATTTGTTCCAAATGTACCTAAAATCAAGTCCGTACTTTCTTATACCGAGAACAACGGGCTTATTTAATGAACGTAGTTTTTGAGAACGATGTTCTTATTTTAAGATTTCTTCGTTCTGGCTCTTGGAACCGATAAAGACCGTTCTGGTAAATCCAAAAAAGACAAATATTAACCAGAATA
This sequence comes from Lordiphosa clarofinis, assembly GCA_018904275.1. Classification (NCBI taxonomy): domain Eukaryota; kingdom Metazoa; phylum Arthropoda; class Insecta; order Diptera; family Drosophilidae; genus Lordiphosa; species Lordiphosa clarofinis. The sequence continues at coordinate 1,825,753 of JAEIGQ010000011.1, forward strand.
AGGAGTTTGGTGGAGGAGAGTAGAAGGGGCGGTGCAAGTCTACATATTTTTTTCAAGCTGTCATATAGAACCTCTTTTTGTTTCCATTTAATTCAATTTTTCTTTACCTAACTATACTGGGACTCGAACGAAACAGGCGAAAGATGGAGCTTAAATCATAGTTAAGTACATCAAATACCATTAAGCTCCATTTACACGACCTGATCACTCAGATGAGTTTAGGTCAGACCAACTCTGATCAACTCAGTTTCGCTTTTACACATGCCTGAGAAGTTCAGACGAGCCAGTTGCAGAACCATTTGTTCATCGGAATTATCTGGTGCATATGAACATTATGACGATTTGTCTATATAAAAGAAAAAGACAAGCAAAATAAAAAGCGAAATGAATAAAGAAGCGTTAAAAATTAAATTGCCGACCTACGTTGTATCGTCGAATAAAAAATGGCAAAGCCTGCATACTGCAATTAGGTCACACTGCAATTCGATAGATGCTACTCAGATGAGCGATCAGACGAAATAGAACCGGTTCTATTTCGTCTGATCGCTTATCTGAGTAGCTTTAAGTCAACTCAGACGGAAATCAGACGAAAACTCAGCTGAGTGATCAGGTCGTATAAATAGAGCTTTAGCACGAAGTCATGCTTCACTATGTGTTAGAGACAGATACGGGCAAAAAGTATACTTCTAGCGTAAATCATATTAAAAGGCTTGAAAGGGTATAGAAAAAATTTCTAAAATTTGCGCTCCTCCCGCTTTATTTTTCTGATCCTTTGCCGCCATATTTTATTAGATGTGCACTGCTGCATCTCTCAGCTCTTGAAGATAGACGAACTATTGCGTCACTTCGGTTTCTGAATGACCTTGTTTTAGGGTGCATTGACTGTCCCGCCTTGTTAGGCATGATAAATTTAAATGTACAAAGCAGAAATCTTCAAACCTTTCAACCAGGGAATCAAACCGAAACGAATTTCGGTTCCGGTTCCGGTTCCGGTACGTACCGAAACTAAAGTTTCGGTAAAAGGTTCTGTTTTGGTTCTGCTACTGTTTCGGTATTCGGTTCCGGTTCCGGTACCCTTTTATAACGGTATCGTACCGGTATGTACCGGTATGGACCGGTAAAACTAACTGAAATTTTAAAACTTAAGTTTAATCAAGTTGGGTAAGCAACAGTACACATGTATGAGTGCATAAATTATCAATTTACTTTAAGCTACTTTAAAATTATTTACAAAGAAGGTAAATTAATGATTATTTCTTAGAAGCATGATAGCGGTCAATGTATTTCCGTCCATCTGAATTCTAGCGGAGTTATAATAAACTTCACGCCGGAAAATAAATGTTCTACGCAGCAAGAATAACTTTTGATAGTTCATACAATTCCGGAAACCTTTTTAAACTTTCCGACCACCATTTAAGTACATTATCTTTATTCTGTAAACGTTTTAAGCTCAATTAAACAGAAGTGGATAAAATTCTTGAAATTATACATATCAGTCGAAGCAGTTACACATGTACTTTTCTGTTCAGAGGTTAGCCTGACATTATAACGAGGGTCTAAGAAAATACCACATAGGAATGCGTTATTTTCAAAGGGACTGGTCTCGTGATTTTGTATTTCACTGAACAAAAGTTTTGATATGCCAGAATCTTTTAATACCCTTGGAGAGGGTATATTAAAATTGTCCGGATGTTTGTAACGCATAGAAGGAAGCATCTCTGACCACATAAAGTATATATATTCTTGATCAGCATGCCGAGCTGAGTTGATATAGCCATGTCCGTCTGTCCGTCTGTCCGTCCGTCTGTCCGTCCGTCTTTTTCTATGTTATCTCCTCCGTCAGTTTTAAAGCTATCGTAACCAAACTTTGCACGAAGTCTTTTAGTATAAATACGCTGCACATTTGTCGGAGCCGGCCGGATCGGATGACTATAGCATATAGCTGCCATAGGAACGATCGGTTGAAAAACTAGTTTTAGTGAGAAAACTTTTTTGTTTTCAATGTTATCGCTCCCAACGCTCGTATTTATAAGTTTTTAATGATTTAACATAATTTCACCAAGCCTTGTCAAAATCGGACAACTATATAGTATAGCTGCCATACAAAAGTAAGGTCTGAAAAAAAGTCTTAGTGAGAAAAACTTTTTTGTTTTCAATGTTATAGCTCCCAACGCCCGTATTCATAAGTTTTCAATGATTTTACATCATTTCACCAAAATTTTTCGAAATCGGACCACTATATAGTATAGCTGCCATACAAACTGTCAAGCACATATCAAGCTCCGAGGGTATATAAACTTCGGTCGAGCCGAAGTTAGCTTGCCTCTATTTTTTTATGTGAAAATAACAATTCAGCCAAATTGCGTAAAAATCCGCCAAATCTAACTGCAGAATCGAAACCGTACCGGTACAACGTTTAGGTTCTTTTCGGTCATTTTGGTTCTAAAAATATCGGTTCTCGGATACCGGTATACAAAAAATTAAGAATATCGGTTCCGGTTCCGGTACCGGTTCTGAGTTTCAATCGGTTCTTTTCGGTATACGGTTCCGGTTTCGGTTTGATTCCCTGCATTCAACCCTTTTTTCAACCAATTTTCCCGAACCAATAATTCCCTTAATGAACCTATTTCTGGGGCCCTTAAAAACTTTAACTCCTTACCTGCTAGCATGCGATTTGAATTCGACCGCAATAAATCTGCCATAAACATTTTGTATGCAGAATACTTTTCTACTTTTAAACATTAAATTTTGTAATGTAGTTTATTTCAAAATTTGGGGTAGCCAGGAAAAAGCATTGCTTAATTGTCGAATAAATAAATAAATAAAAAGTGAGAGTTTATTGGCGGACTAGCTTATGTGAACGCTGTCCAGCGAGTATCAACTTCGGCATGCGCTCGGCTTTCTTCGTAATGTCTTCGACCCCAGCAGGAAAGGCGTGACCATAAGTGCTTTAAAAACGCAAGTCTGCTGTCATTGATGAGATAAAGAGAATTTTAGCGAATCTTTCATTTTAGGAGCTTAACAAACGACATACACTTCACACTTCTCTGATATCTCATATAAGTAGCTTAGATAGGCGCTCTGATAACAAAGTTCAACAAATATTGGATCCTGGAGGGGCGGGGGAATAAGTTTGATACCGTTTGACGCAGGCTTTCAAGCTGAAGACAAGTCAATTTTAAAAATTTTTTAAGATGTATATTTTTCTGAGCAAACAAACTATGATTTTGTGTCAGCAGGCTCTTTTCCAAATCAGGATATAATTGCTTTAAAATTTCTAACAAGCCGGGAGAGTGCTTGGTGTATATGGTTAGGTTTGGTGTATAACAAGCGTAATCAAAAACAAAAGTAAAAAAATTAGGGTTTTAACTGACGCGAAAAGGGTGGAAAGTTTTTGTGAATAACTCCTACGCAGTGTTGTCACTTATAATAAGCTGTATTTGCTGTATTTTTAACTAGTCGGTATTGATTTTATTTAATTTCTATTCGAATTTTAAAAAAATAATAATGTTATCTACACGCAGATCAAGTTTGTTCAAATTTTTACCAGGCCCACCCTGCACCCACAATGAAAAAATTTGGATAACTCCCACAGTGCCGGTCTATATTTTAAGACTTACCTTCGCATTATCTATAGACCATATAATTTTCATCAAGATCGGATAATAAATAGCCGAGTTAAGATTACATTTGCTGCTTACTTTTCGGCTGTACCCCCTCAAGCACACAGGAATTCTATTAAACATTTCTTTCCGTGAGTAACTGGTAAATAACATTAACAGTAGACAAGAACAAGAACCAAACATAAACTGTAGAGCTAGAACCAAGAACTCTTTTTGTTTTTGAATTTTGGCATTGAAGTAAAAAGTTCAAGTACATTGAAATTCTCTCCATTTCATTGGAAAAGTATTATAACTTAAGATCTCATATTAAAAGCTTTCCCTTCCCTCACCATAAAGCATAAACTTTTGTTCTACCTTCAGCCTTTAGCCCTTACCTCTCCAACCGTATCACTTTGACGCCGCCGCTAGACCTGGCTAGACATCTGTATGTTGCAATCAAAACAAGAACAATACAATTCAACAGCAACAATACTGGTTAATCCCACGCAAAAAACCCCAACGATTAACCGAACCGCAGTGGAAAATTGCAGCCGAAAACGAAAACTTCAACTCCAGCGCTCTCAGATAACAACTGCAGATATCCATACCCAAAAAGTAACAAAAGGGGCACGACGATGTCGACAAAATGTGGGCACAAAATGCGAGTAAAACAATTCCAATTAAAGCGATAGGTACACGGGCGGGAAGGGGAGTTAAAAAGTCAGCCCTGAGGGGTGGCGGGCAACTACAACTAAATAAGTAAGTACGTGCATAGATGAGATTAATAAAATACAAAAAAAATACTTGCAACTGTCAAAACTCCCACGTTGCCCAAAAAACAACCCTGGCAGCTCGGATGGAACGCAATGATGCTTAAACCGAAGGCCCTAACCCAATTGAACTGCCGCCGTTTCGCCGTGGCGGTCAATCAGTTTACAACAATAACAAATGCTGAAGGGTTAACACGTGGTCCACCATCCACGTGCATGCTCCATTTTGTATATTCAATTAGTCCTCGTCGCCAACGTCGAACATTTCCGTTAGTTAAGGGGGGTTAAGGGTTAAGTTGGAGGCAGGGCGGAGGAGGAGTTGCCCACTTGTTTGCATTTCTAATGCAATTTGCGGCTGCAACGCTTTTGTGCATGTGTACTCCGAAATTGTGTGGCGTGTCGTGTCCATTAACACCTTGATGGTCATAATACATATTCATTAATTCGCAGTACTCGCACTCTGCCAGAGCGAGGGCAATTTGCCGAAGACCCCGGACCATGTGTGGAAGGGCTTAGGTCAGACTACGGGCTGCGATTTGTATGGCTTGTGTGGGGGGGGGGGAGGTGGAAAAGGTTTAATTAACCACCTGGAGTGCTAAGAGGTTACATCGGGGGTACAAAACGGTAGCAGAGAGCTGAGTCTAATTATGAAACGAATTTTCCCAACTTCAAGTGGTTGTAATTTGGACCAAACCATTGACTTACAGAACGAGGGCTGCTACGCAGATTTCGGAATTGAGAAATCTACCCAGATTGAGTTGAGCTCTAAATATGCTTTCAGCGATGAATTCCCCATGTTTATTTGCACTTTTTGGACTTGTGCTCTTATCATAATCAATCTGGTTTCTTAATAAATGGGTTTGAAACACAATTCTGGGGTGGAAGTGAGGGATGTGAATGGTTTACACATAAATCGCTTCTACGGGTGCAAAAATTAAAATGCTCAAAACAAAATACGAAATTATCTGTTCCAGAATAAAAAGTAAGAAAGCAAGGACTACATACACTGAGAAGCCTCTAAGTTTCCCCAAACATAACCAGAAAACATTTTAGTCAAACCTCACCACCACCCGAGATCTGTTTTTACGGACGACGGACAGACGGACGGACAACGGACACAGACGGACGACGGAATGAACGACCGTGTTGATGTGATCAGCTTATAGGTCATTCCTTCTCCCTGTTACAACTTTTAAAATAATAATAACTTCGTACGTTAAAAATAATCAATAAAAAAGATTCAGAACTTTGTTTTGTCAAAAAGTGCAATCTTTATTTATCTTAATTATAACAAGAATTGCTAAATACGAATTGTGCTGATATGTTTCTTTCACAAAATTCATTCAAATTTTTGATTCCCTTATGATAGAGTTTTTTATATAGTTTAAACAAGCTGGGTATAGCTTTCGCAATTTTAAGTAATTGAAACTAACATCCAACCGGTTTTAAATTGGAAAAACGTTCACTTTCATTTTAGAGCGCAATCACCAATTTATAAATTCATAGCCAAAACAAAGCTCTAAACCACTTTTAAACTGCTGAAATGGACTAGGAACCGATCAGAAGCCTAAAAATTCTTGAACTAACTATATAGAATACACTCTGCCACGCCACCTTTAGACCTTTTATTCCTCCTCCACCTTCTATTCCCCTTCCGTTCAAAAAGCTGCGACATTTCGGATGCGTGTTGCATTTAGAGAACGCCGACTAACGCTAGCTCGACCTCTTCTTGGCATTGTAACAAATATTGAACTATAAATTATCAGCACTTTGTATAAATCGCACATGAAATTTCCACTAATTAATGATTTTCGTTTCAAACAGACAATATAAAGAAAACAAATGAACGGAAAAGTTGCAATTGAAAATTATAAAACAACAGGGAGAACAAATCAAATCAGAAAGAATATTTGCTGAGGACTATTGGAGCGACCGCCCGCTGCGCCACATGTTAAACTGTAATTGAATTTAACTGAAAACCTGCTATGAATTTTCGACAAACCCACAGAAGTATCCAATTCAGTCTAGTCGTTTTCAAGATTTAAGCATACAAACAAACTACGATCCATTTATATTTATATCAGAGATTAAAACCGAAACGAATAATGATTAGGGTTACGGTTACTGCTTTACAGGCCAATCGCCTTTTGTTTCCGGTTACGGTTATATAACGTTATTCTTATTCTTATTCTGTTTCGGGTTTTGGTTAAGGTTACGGATATTGGATCAAAGTATCACTTTAAGAAATCGTGAAGGCAATAGCGGTTGGAAGCTCATTTTTCAGTAAATGTACTAAATTAAAATTTCTTCTACAGAATTATAATGCTGACCAATCCAGGCTTTTTATACCCTTGCAAAGGGTATTATAATTTTGTCCAGACGTTTGCAACGCATAGAAATTTTCATTTCCGACCCTATAAACTATGTATATTCTTGATCAAGGCGACGCGCTGAGTCCGCCTGTCTGTCCGTTCGTCCGTCTGTCTGTCCGTCTGTCTCTTTCTACGCAAACTAGTCTCTCAGTTTTAAAGCTATCAAGCTGATACTTTGCACAGAGTCTTCCTTTTACTGCACACTGCTAATATGTCGGAACCGACCGGATCGGATGACTATCTTATAGCTGCCATGGGAACTATCGGTCGAAAAGTGGGATTTATTTAGAAAAAAAGAAAACAATTCCCGACGCACTTAAAAAATGTTAGGATATTAATAGGCTACCAACTTATCAAAGTCAAAACGCTAATAAAAATTTGTTTATTCCTCACTTCCATTCACAGTCGAGATCACAGCTCAACTTGTCATTTTACCGGCACTAAGCTGACCCGTGGCAGAAGCCTTTTTCTCTCACACATTTTTACACACGTATCCAAGCCTTAAAGGCTTTCTTTTTGATTCGCATCCAGGGGCGTTTGAATACTTACGTTTTCATACGAAGAAAGTGGCTGTGTAATTACTAATTTAGTAGGAAGGTAAAGATTTTGGTTAGCTGCGTTGTCTTTTTCTCGTTCGCTCGTTTTCCTATGTGCCCACTAGTAATAGTGCGGTGTATAATAAAAAAGTAGTTGGCCTCTTTGGCTTAACTATGGGCACACTAAAAATATATGTGGCTAATTAATAAAATACAATTTAGCGTGCTTAATTTTTCGCGTTTTTGCAGTCCTTAAACTAAAGAATAATAGATAAACATGTTGTGGAAAAGCTTCAAAATATTAAAGCGTATAGTATAGTATAGCTGCCATACAAAAGTTAGGTCTGAAAAAAAGTCTTAGTGGGAAAAACTTTTTTTTTTTTAATGTTATCGCTCCAAACGCTCGTATTTATAAGTTTTTATTAATTTTACATAATTTCATTAAGCCTTGTCGAAATCGGACCACTATATAGTATAGCTGCCTTACAAACTGTCAGGCATATATCAAGCTCCAAGGGTATATAAACTTCGGACGAGCCGAATTTAGCTGGCCTCTATTTTTACAGATCAGATTGGACTAGGGCACATTTTCTAACTACTTCTAAGAATCTACATACAATTTTTTAATTTTTTGTTTATTAAGAAAAAAAAGAAAAAAGCAGACCGCCCGAGCAGGGACTTGAACCCTGGACCCTTGGATTAAAAGTCCAATGCTCTACCGACTGAGCTACCCGGGCATTAACAACTAGGGTTCAATAGGGAAATTATATAACTTTGGGAAACGAAGTGTAGGGTGAAAAGCTTGCGAATTTGACCAAATGGAAACAATAGTGGTGCCATCAATTGGTCAATTTTATAAATCCCTCAACCAGCTCTGATCAACGCTGCAGCAGCTTGCGGGCTTGACCAACTGTCTTACTTCTTTGTCGTAGTTTTACAATTAATTCTTAGATTTAAACCATTCCAATCTTGCTTGTTTTGATATATTCATCCTCTGCCGTAACTCCTTTTTTACATTTGATAGCCTAATCCTAAAATTAATATCTAAAATAACAAATTAATTTTCTTTCTCTTTCCAGGTACGTCTATAGCTTAATGAAGTGTTAAAGGACTTAACAGTGTTTGATAGAAAGGTAAAGAGCCCACAGAATGAATTATATGTGGGCGATTGATTAGCTTGACTCTCCACTTTAACACTCCCCTTCTTTACGTTAAGTTTGATTTTTTTTTTGTTTTCGAATCACAATCAGCTGGAGAAATAAAAGAAGAAAGCAAAAACAATAATTTCCGGTTCTCCAGCTCATATTATGACAGCCATCAAGCGTTGAAAATGAAAGCAAACGTCTTGTCGTGGTCTTACTCCCCAACCATATGTTCAAGGGGGGTGGGGAGGGGGGACTGTTGTTTTCTTGGCTTCTATTGTGGAACATTTGGCATATGCAGAGACGACGCCAATATTTTGTGTTGATGTTGTTATGATTGGCTCGCGCTCAATGAGGCCTGTGAATGAAATGTTTATTAGCCTGATTATTGGTCATGTACCAGTCTGCCAGACAGCCGCCCAGTCAAGCACCCCCCCCAAGTTCCCCTCCACAATTGATTTTCCCATACACATAAGCAAACACACATAGATTCTGTGCAAGTCACGCACTTCCGGGGCCAGAGACACGCCCACTAATTGCAGTTGGCTCGGGAGGAGAGACGGAGTCCAGTGCTAAATTAGCAATTGTCGTTTTTGAATGCATTGACATACACACACACACTCACACACACACTCACACACACCAGCACACAGCACCGAAACAAGAGGAATTTTCCATTTTTCAAACAGCTGACAAGAACAATGAGTGCAGAGAATTTGCGGGTCGAACCACAAGGAGGGTTGAAAATTCGTAACAATTAGCACTCCAAATTGATGAAGGGAAAGGCCCATCCATCGAGTGAATTGTACAGTTCAGGGCAAATTCAATGTGAGTTGTGATTGTGAGTGAATGTATGGGATATGCTTTAAATGGGGCGTGGCAAACTGTGGTTAAGGAGGAAGCTAAAAATTTAAAAAAAAATTTTATTTCTTATACAAATAATTGTTTTTTTTTTTCAGGAGATGAGTCCGTTTTGTCTTTTTTGGAACAGACTCTCTCTCATAAAAAAGTGTTAGTGTGGTTTACACTCATGAGGCCTTGATGTGAAACCTGTTGCTTAAAACATACATCTCTACGCCCGACTGACTGACTGATTATGAACCCAAAGACAAGACCGCTTATCCTAGAGATCTAAGAATTGACATATACCACCGGATGTAACCGCGCACTTTGAAAGAAGTTTTGGATGTCAAAAAAAATTTGAATGGGGTATATAAATGAGCAATGGCAAAAGAAGATAACGAACAGGGAGTACAAACACTTACAACAATAAACATATACTTGCTTCTTAGTCCTCTCTATTTTCACTGTAACTGTTGTCTATTTTGCCGCTACATAAAAAAAAAAAAACAACAACATTCGATATGTCTTTCCGCACCTGGTCGTCCCATCTTAGTGGTGGTCGTCCCACCTAGCCTTGTCCCAGTTCTTTCGCATTCCTCTTGTAGAGCATTTTTTCTGGAGCTTGTTCGTCCATTCGGGTAACATGTCCTAGTCAGCGCAGACGCTGTTGCTTTATGCGCTTGACTATACTAGTATCCCCATAGAGCTCACACAGTTCGTCATTCTTTCGGATGCGAAAATCCTCGCCAACTTTTAAAGGTCGCTCAAAAACGCCACATCCGCTGATGATATTACCTATGCTTCTGCGCCATATTGCAGGACTGGGATGATAAGCGACTTGTATCGCGCTATTTTCGTTCTTTAAGCGAGGTCTTTGCTTTTGAACTCCCTGCTGACCCATCGGATTGCGAGCGTGATTTTTCTTCGGATTTCCAGGCTGATGTTGTCGCCGGTTATCATCGTTCCGAGGTAGATAAAGTCCTCTACAGCTTTAAAGTTGTACTCTCCCAGTGTATCATATTGCCCGACGCGTAGACTTCTGTTTCGAGGATACTAAGTAATTCGTCTTGTCCTCGTTTACCACTAAGCCCATCAGTTCAGACTGCCTTGCAATTTTTTAAAACGCCATGCTTACCGCCCGTTTAGTTTTGCCGATAATGTCAATATTATAGACATATGTGATTAGCATTAGATCTTTTTTAAATATGGCGCAGTACATACTCCGTCAACAGATTAAAGAAGTCACACGAGAAGGAATCACCCTGCCTAAAACCTCTTTTGGTATCAAAAGGCTCGGAGAGGTTCGTTTCTATTTTGACGGAGCTTTGAGTGCTTTTCAACGTCATCTTGCAAAGTCGAACGTACTTTACAGGTATACCAAAGGTAGACAGGGCTTCGAAAAACCTTGACCTTTTCGGTGTGTCGAAAGCGGCTTTGTAATCGACAAAAAGATGGTGATTTTCGATATTTCTCTCATAGAAGACCTACAGGATTTGTCGTAATGTGTGATTGGTAAGGTCCAATCAGTGTGATTATAATACGTGACAGAACCTTATATGCAATGGGAAGGAGAGCTTTTCTTTAGACAGCATCTTTCTCTGCAGTAGCGCAGCGGCACTCCCCATCTACACTCTCAATTGTTCTCACGAAACTTCTGCTTTCTTGATCAACATGCGTGGGCTTCACTACATACATTTTTGCACTGAGAGGACGCTAAATTACTCACTAGCTAATGCGGGCTTACGCTTTCTTATTCTCTAGTTGCTGTTGTGATTGTTACTCCAGCGATGGCCAGCGAGAGCGAGGCCAAAAAGTGAGATAGATTGGTGTGCGAAAATAAAGCGCCGAGAATTTACTTTGACATAATCGCTCCGAATTCTGTCGAGCGAATGACGCCTTTCTGCTCTGTTGGTCTCAGCTACGGTTCTACAGCAAAGTAAAAAAAAGAACTGATATTAAAATAGCAACGTTCGGGCCGTACTACCCCTTAAAATTTACGTTTGGTTTTTGATAGGTAGCTAGATATGTATTATTTTCGCCCCCGCGGAGGAACTCAAAAACAAAAGGCCCATACGCTGTTTTTACTCTAATCCTATGAAAATCTTCCCGGGGAAAGGATTCAGAAATTAGAGAGGCTTCACATCAATAAGCTTGGAGGCAGAGTTTCCCAGCCGTGGCCCCTAAGGTCCAACTTTTTTGGCATAGACTCCCACTTTAACCCTGCAAATAGCAAATTCAATATAATATTCCCTCTAAAGCATTTTTACCTTTATACTCCTTGAACTAATGAGCCTTGTCTGATTCAGAAAGAAACAAAAAGTGGTATGTCCCCCTCTCTTTTTCAGTCCATGAAACTGCCCACACAGCACACAAAACACAGAAGATGAAAAAAATAGTGCCCCATGCTCCATTAGCGTCATACAATTTGTACCTACCGAAAAATCCATCACCAGCGTTGAAGAACCCCCCACAATAAAAACCAATTCCAATGAAATTTTTCATGCTACAAAATTGAAAAACAAGACAACAAACGGGCCAAGCAAACAAATAGCCGCCCGACTCCGACTCCGACTCTGGCTGAAAGAAAGAATCTCGTCGAGAAGCCCTTTTTATGGTGCAACAAATCTCAAGCTGAATGAAAATGCTGCAAAGAATTGACGATGACGATGACGACCAACGCAAAGTGGGAAACCGAACAAACAACGCGAAGCCAAGACCAAGACTGCCCCCTTGACGACGAGCCAGGAGTGCAGCGGAGTGGGAAGACTGTGTGTGTGTGTGTGTGTGTTGGAGTTGGTGTTGGGTAGACCATATTATTAAGTGTAGCCAGAAGCAATTAAGTGTAGATAAGCAAACAATAATGTTCCTAGTCACGTACCCTCCTCCGACTTGGGACATTTTCTCACTTTGCTCTGTACTGATTACTGCGCCCTGGTTACTTCCAACTTGGAGCTGTGGCTGTCGTTGACAGCCGTCGACCGACCGACTCTGACTGACTGACTGTTCAATCACTCAACTACCATTCCACTCCCATGTTTACCCAGTGCCTCTTTGATACATTTAATTTCATTAGATGTCCTGGGCAACGAATTGTGCAGTTCAAAAGCAGACATCACTTGAGTGGTCATAGAATCTACCACGGTACTGGGTATAGTGCCATTTAGCGTTTATCCTATGTGTGACTCTTTGTGTGCGTGTGTGTGTGAGTTGAGGAGGAGTTGGTACTTGAAACTTAGATGGCTTCACTTGTCAAAAAAAAAGGGAGGGTGAGGCAGGGCACAAATGTAAGACAACTTTTAAGAGAAGATAGAGAAACGAACCTGGAACTTGGTTTGGTTCAAACCGAAACACTTTTCAAAATTAGCTGAAGGGATTTACACTGATTCTGAACCAAACCGCATTTTTTAGTCCTGAACCGAACCGAATCAATTCATTCAATTCAATTTAAAAAAATGTTGTCGAAAAATAAAATAGGTCGGTTCACTTCAGGTAGGTATTGAATTACCGCCCAATACACGAACCTTATTAAATTTGCTAAGGATCCAAAATTGTATTTCTCCATGCGTGTGTCGACTGCGAAGCTAGCAGAATTATGAGTTCCTATCCCGTGGGATAGGCCTGTGGCATTTTGGGCACCACTGGTCCAAGCTAAGCTATTGTCAGTATACGATAATTATCGATTATAATTATTTAGATTATAATCTAAAACCTTAAAATGTGAACCTAACTGCTATTGATTTTTTTATGACTGTCGGGCTTGCAAAATTAAGGTTGAAAATAAGATAAGAATTTCGGGATTGAACAACCCGTCCTCAAGTCAACCCTCTCGTATTTGGTTTGAGAAAATACCGGATTGACCGACTTCCGACATCGTTTTGGGATTGATTTTAGTTCGTATATCTCGGATTTTTTTAAAGGGATAGGATTTTAGAATAACCTAGGAATGTGAGTCAATCCGAATCGGGATTCATTTATGCCAGATCGTACTCAACAGTCAAGTGAGAGGAGTGAGAGAGCGAATAAACAGAGAGCAATTGCCCATTTGCTCTCCTTGCTTCTCTCATCATTTTTCGCTCTGCCGTTAGCCATTTATATCAGTGTCCGGCACCGTTCAATGTTCCGTGTATAGAAGTAGCGACGTCCATCCTCTGTAGCAGCGGCGTCGATACACAGACACTATACGAGCGCACACTGCTCTCTTTTGCACTAACAAACATGTGCTTACTGAGAGCGCTCTCGCGTGTCTGAACGCACACATTCAAAGGCATAATAAGCATGTGTGTTTTGCCGGACACTGATTTATATGCATGTCTGCACAAAGCCGCGGTGGCTAAAAAAAACTGTATTCTGTTTCTGAGCTCAAATATAATTTAATCTTTATACATATTTTTCAGTTTTAGTAGCTGTGTTCTCCATAAATTGCGGAAAAAACTTATGTAATAAATAAGCACAAATATGCACAAAAATCCTGAAAAATGTAAATATTTCGTATATAATTCTTTGAATAAAAAACTTATATTTTATATAAACAAATTGATTTTAGGAGTCAAATTAATCCCGAATATCGGGCGCAAATCAATCTCGGAACAAAATTGATTTCGAGAGAAGGATCAGTTTAAGATCGACAAGGCAAAAACCGGGATCAAAATGTTGATCCCTGACGGGCTCAATTCAAGTCATTCCGGGATCAACCCCATTATACATCCCATTTTGGATTGAGGTGAATCCGGAATGGGTACATTTTTTTGTTCAGTGCAGTACCTGGTGAAGCATCGCTGCTGCTGCGCGTCATAGCTTGACCAATTCTTGCTTTGAAGAATGCTGGTAAATCTGACCAATAGATGGCGTCACTACTGTGACCATTTAGCAAGTCAGTGCTGCGACAGCAATTTTTCTTTTGGTCTTAGCTTGAGTATAGTTCATCCGATCTGTATCATTCCTTCGGCAAATCGAAAAAGAATCTTGATTAGTAAATTTCTCTAGAAGGTACGAATCACTTATCTAAAAAACCGTGGGACATATAATGCTTTTCCCCGCTATGTTGCACTTTCATGCATATTTAACCTGAGAACTCATTTCACCTACCCAAGAAATATTGGCCAGTGCGAGAATGAACCCCATCGAGGGAGTTCCCCAGCACTAGAAAAACTGATAACCTCTATATAAACGAAATGCATTTCTTGTGTCAGTTGTTAAAGTCTTCTTGTGACTCAATGCTCATACCTGGCTGAAAGGTCGTTCGCTGGTCAATGCTGTGTAGATTTCCGGGAACATTCAGCTGCCCACGATGCATAATGAGCACAAATTCAACAGAAATTCGCCCGTTGCAGAGGAATTCATTAAAAAAAGGCGAAGCCAACAAAAAGTCTCCTTTTCTTGTCTGAATTATGCAAACGTCATTCGGATGCCGTTAATTATGGGGCTCCGGCTGTCTGTATTCATCCTAATATAGATGAGTAGGTGGCTGTGTGTGTGTGTGTGTGTGTGTGTGCCTCAAGCAGAAGCGGTTAAAAAATACTCTTGGTATATGTATAAGGATAATGAGTTGCATTTTTAAATCAGTGAAAATGAAAGGAAGAATAAATTGAGAGATAAATTTTGGCAACCGATTTGAGAATAAAACCCTAAGGAAAGTGTTGAGGAAACACCTTGGGGACATCCAGATAGTTTAGTGTTGACCTAGAGAATGGGAAATTCGGGTATATATCCCATATTTGATGATTTTATTTAAATCGAGAAACAATAATTGTAACGATTGTTTGTACATTTTCATAGCTAAAAACCAAAGTTTTGGCATCGATTGCAAGAAGAAATAGGTGGAGAGGAAGCACGTATAACATAGATCACAAAGTTCAAACAAACTATGTCAAGAAACTGCATTCTTCTTTGTTAAGACCTTTTGCCCATTCAATCAGGCCCAGAAATTTGCTTGCCGCCAGCGGCTAATAAGTCCAATCGTCACACATATCTGCATAAATCTGGACCAGGGCTTAACTACATACCCCCGACCCCCACCAACTGTGCAAAGACATCTATCCTTACACTTGCTACAATAACTGGCCGGATTGGATTCATATCTGTACAATTTGCGATTGATGGCCACTTGGCATCCGAGCGTGGGTGAGTAAAAGCAACAATAACTCCTGACAGATTCTACGAATAGAAAAAGGTCAGTGCCAACACAAGATTATCAGAGATAACACACACCTAATTTGAAGGGATACGGCGTACAAGGTCCATAAAGACCCGTTGTTGGCTGCACGCTAGTGGCATATTCCTCCTTCGTTAAATGACTAGTCTCCAATTCACCTCCTTGTTCGCAAAAATAACCCGTGTAGTTGGCATGGCATTCGACTCTCCAATGTGCATCACAATCAACGCACTGACTATAAAGGCCTAGGACAAGGAAGTGGCATTAGATTAATCAGTCCAGAAAGTGAGTGTATAAATTGTCACTTACCGGGCAGAAATGCAATAAGTATGGCTAGCGCTATGACGCATATAGGTGACATATTTATTTTTACCAGAATTTTGTATTTTAATAAATAGAAAATGAAATGTTTTCAAAAGCTTTCTAAGATCCCCATCGGAGGTTTAAGTATGCTAATTACGAGTTGGTATGTCAAAGCCATATCTTAGTTTTCGTTTCCAAGATACTAGCGAAAAACTCAATTTTCGACTTTTTGCCGTACATGAATTTTTTTAGGCCACACTTAGCATTAATTGCTGATTTTATGAAGCTTCTAGGATAGTGCACATATCAATGCAACTGAGAAAAATCAAACACGCGATATAAAATTTGCCAATGGTGTAGAAATTGGCCTTCAAAGTCAAATTTAACTTGATTTATAGCAATTTTGTCAAACTAAACCATTTGCTACAAGTCATTCTGTTTGTCAGACATTTATAGACGCCATCCCATCATATAGTTAAACATAACCACTAATTATGGAAATTTTGTGACATTTTTGGCACCGCATGGGGTGGGGCGAGGGCGATTTACTTTTGCTCATTACTTGGGAACCGCTGATCCGATCTTTATCATTTCTTCGGCAAATTACTAACTATCTCTAGAAGGTACGAAACGTCTATCTTTAAAACTGTAGAAAATATAACGTTTTTTCCGAATTGCGGGGGCGGGAGGGGGCGTGGCAAAAATTGAAAATAAACTTGATCTGCCTGCAGCTATAAGAAACATTTGTCCCATACATGACAAACCTCTATCTCTTACCATCTCCGAGATCTGTTTGTTCATACGGACGGACAGACAGCGGACAGACAGATAGACAGACGGACAGACGGACGGGCGGACAGACGGACATGGCTATATCGACTCGGCTGTTGATGCTGATCAAGAATATATATACTTTATATAGTCGGAAATGATTCCTTCTCCCTGTTACATACTTTTGCACAAACTTATTATACTCTATGTACCTTCGGTACAGAGTATAAAAATACAAAATTAAAAATTTGTGAATGCAAGGGCTGTTCAAAAAGTTCTCGGGATCCAAAGTAGGCTCTTCCAAAAAAAGATGTGTCGATGGTATCCACCTTTCCGGGAGTTACAATTATCAGAAAGCATAACGGAAGATGGGAAAGTATGAATGGGTAGCAGAATTATGAAAACAAAATTAAATTTAAAAAAATGGCGTCATGCTGATCAAGAATATATATACTTCATGTGGTCGAAGATGCCTCCTTCTGTACGTTACAAGCATCCTGACAATTTCAATATACCCTCTCCTAGAGTATGCAAATGCTTTGTTCTCAATATTACCGCTCTCAAACACGGTCATGGGTAATATGAAATGTTTTTAAGCTGATCTGCGATTGGTCGTAGTCGCTAACCGTTGAGACAAGCTTTTTCAAGTGTATCAAAACTTCGTCACAGACGAAGTTAGCTTTGCCTTTCTCGTTTACTTAAAAATATACCTACATATGCTTTGGAAAATAGGTCACACTAAATTAAACTAACTACCCGTTACCATGATACAATTATATAAGGTATTGCATTCAGAGTTTATCGAGGACTGACAGCTTTTGCTAATATCGAGAGAGAGAGAGAATAAAACAAAAAGCAGAGCACCCTCAGAATTACAAAC
Organism: Lordiphosa clarofinis; assembly: GCA_018904275.1. Classification (NCBI taxonomy): domain Eukaryota; kingdom Metazoa; phylum Arthropoda; class Insecta; order Diptera; family Drosophilidae; genus Lordiphosa; species Lordiphosa clarofinis. The sequence goes on from JAEIGQ010000011.1 coordinate 1,843,123, forward strand.
ACATAGTATATACATGCCTAAATTTTATTGGCACTTTTCAAATGGCTCCTATGTTAGGGCAGCTGATAAAGCCAAATCGCTGCTTGGGAGCGTTGCCGGTTGGGACACTCTAGCCTGCTATTGGCGCTGCTTCTTCGTTAGAGATTTGTTCTGAATTTTGATTGCTTGGCCAATAACTGTTTGCTTTTTTGAATTTGTAGTGATTGTTCGCGATGCGGTCTGGGGCTAAGACCCCGCCCTGAAATGACTTGCTAGCCGGTGTCAGCCCAAAATGCAGTGCCTTAACAATATGATAGCCACAAATTCAGGCTCTCTTCTTGGGGAACCCTGATTTACTTCATTGCCGGCCATAAGAGCTCTCTTCAGACCAGAGGCGGCGATGCACAACTCACACGAGCCGATGTTAGTCGTGTACTTAAGCAAAACGCGATCCGAACTTATGGTTGTATGAATCGGTGAAGATTTCATTGCAAGTTAAACTACAGTGTGGATTTTTTTCTTTTGGCCGTTTTCGTTGTTTATTGTGGTGTAGATTGGGGTTGTTGTTCGGCCGTCTTTCCTTCCTGTAGTCCAAACATACTACTGTAGTCTGGAAGGAGTTCTATTGTTCACCAACACAAGCGCACTTTTCTGTCCTCTCCATTTGGCTTGCAATTCAGTGTTCACCGATTCACACAATCAAGAGTTCTCCTCGCGTTTGCATAAATCCAGGACTGACATCAATTCCGGGTAGCTATGGGCCGGCAGTGCTTTACATTGACATACGCAACAGTATTGGCTCGACATTTTCAACAAAAATATGCAAATCAAAAAAATTCGTGCGCACACAACCTTTTCAATCAAATGACAGCAACACAATGAAAATTTGGAGTCCTGAAAAGAGGGCTCTCTCAGAGAGCACCTTTCCTTATATAGTTGTATCATGCCCGTTACTCAAGGAAAGAAATATTTAGATTCCTCCCTAATGTTATTTAACAGAGCCCCAACATTATTGCTAACTTATTAAAATATATAAATATAATGCTTAAAAAAAGGCGAAAAAGCCGAAAAGTAGTGTTTATAAATAGACAGCGATCCCAAATATCAACTCCTCTTTTTATTATCCGATCTTCATGAAATTAGAGAGATTATAAATGTTGGGTATATAAAAGTGAGCTTAAGCACAGAAATTGATATCATAAAAATTGTGAGAGTTATTTGGGAGGTGGTAGTTGGTTTTGTACAACAATATCCGATCGCTAGTTCGACAGGTGCCGTAAAAAGGAAAATACTATTGTAACTATTAAAATTAAACTGAAAATAGAAAGCATACATTTTAATGGCATCTAATGATTCGCCATATTAAAGACAAACCGAATTAAAACCCAAACATTCCTAATACAACTTTATTGTAGTTATTTATACATTTTATAGTTATTTTATGGAGAACGTGAAGACCTATTAAATCTTTTCAAGTCACTGCAGTTTAAGTGGAAATCCAACAACTGTCTGGTCTAGATAGCCCTCCCGCTATGGTAACCATACAAAAATCCATACAATCCATTAACATTACACATTAAATGGTAATAAACTTAAGGAAATATTTGAATTTACAATGGGGAGTTCTACGAAAATGTACACGAGTATCTAAAGTAAAAATGGAACGGAACAGACACATGAGTAGTCATCATCATCATCAGGCTGGCAACGGGCTTGGGTCAGGCGATGGGCCACAGCTGATAAATTCATTAAATGCTTCAACGAAACCAAAACGAAAAGAATGAACGAGAAAAAAAGAAACGACAAGGGACAAGGGAACAACTGAAATTCAATACCTTTTTTATTTGGTTTCGGGGTGGGGAGGACGATGGTGAACTCTGCTGGATGTTATTGATGTTGCTGCCTAGTGTCATTGTTATGGTCATACGGGGGTTTCCTTATCGCAGACATACAAACGATTTTGATTTTATACTAAAATTTCTAACTACTTAGCCCTGCGTTGCCTCCAAGTACAAAGACCACATAACTTAAGGGGTAGAGAAAGAAGAATTGAAAGATTTGACTGGTTTTAGAGCTGCCCAGTTAATAAATTCAAAGCACTTGAAATTTTCCAGCAGCTACTGTAAAGTCACCAAAAGAATTTACATATGAATGCGCCATCGTCTGCCTGGCAAATCGAATGAAAGGCAACGGCAATGGCAACGACTATGTCGAGGAGACGTTAGAACATGTGCATGTGCACCTCTTCTCCTCCAACACCAGGGACTTGCCTGGGTATTTGCAATTGCTAGTGAAGTATTAATGGCAGCATTTGAATAACAATGCCAGCACCCCGCACCAAGTCGACATGAATACAGTTGGCTGAAGGGACGAAATTATGGACTAAAGCTAATTTCCAGTGCAAGTTTACTCTTAAAGCTGTGCTCTTAAATGAATTTCAGAAACTTTCTAATTGTGGTTGGGCCGAACGATAAACCGCAAACACCGGGACCACCTACCTAACTACCTGTGTGCCTGCACGAAGTTACAATTAAATTATGCAAGTTTTTTCCAGTTTGGCTGTGGCATTTACCCACAAAAAGATTCTGTCCTAAATTGAATTTAAATAAATTAAAAGTTAAATATTGACAAGGCAAAGTGTATGAAACAAATTCTTACTGCAATATTTATCAGAAATTATTTTCATCCGAAAGACAATAAATGAATTCCAATAGACTCAACCGCAAAACCGGCAGCTGAATTTATGATAGTCGAGCAGAGAAACTTTTTCCCATGCGGGATGGGTAAACACAAAGCAAAAAGTGTGTGTGTGTGTGTGTATGTGTGTTTGTGGATACAGGTAAAAACTTTAAAAGAAGTTTAAGCTATGCATTTAGTTGCCCAAGTGGAGGAGGAAGTAGTCCTTAGTTTCTAATTAGAATCGAATTAAATTCAATTAAAATGTAATCCACATTTGGCCTTAATACCGGCCTTAAATATCGGTGTGCCCAGGCCCTATGCGCACGCATCGCATTTATTGTTGTCTTACGCTAAGGGATAACCGCGTTAATAGCCCTTAGGCATAGCTTATGGCATCATATATTTTCTCTTTCACTCCGAGCGAAGTTTTTGTTGTTGGCGGCGAATGATTTCGTGTCAGGCAGCCAGGAGCACACACCATCGTACATCGGGCTTATCTTCCTATTGTATTGGCGTCTTTTAGGCGGAAGCTGATCACCTTTGATCTAGGGTATCGAGTGAGTCAGAATAAATATTATAGTAACAGGATATGCGTTACTGAACAAAACGTCAAAAGAAAAGTTGCCAAAATCCAGATCCAAACCGTTACCAGAACAAGTTTTACATATGGAAACGCTTTTAAACAACTGATTATAACACAAATTTAGTTTTGGTGCCTTAAATTTAAATGAAAATGCAAAAAAAACGAAATTCTTAGTAAATTTAAAAATATGTCTTTTAAAAAATCACAACAAGGGATCAGAGAGAATTTAAATTTTTATCGAGAAATATGATCTGATAAAATTAGTAAACATGTTTTTCCTTACTCAATTTGAGTCCTCGAGGGGGAATAGTACAAAAAATGAGTTTGATAGTTTAGTATGAAACACTGAAAATTCGGAGCCCATATTCGTACAATTTCCAAACGAGGGAAATCCAAAGAAACCCTTATTATGTAGGATGTCGTTTTTTGTGCCACTCTCACCTAACTCGTTTTTACAACACCACTTTCACAGTATTATACAAGAAGGAAACATCTAGGTCAGGAGCCGGCAAAACACACATACTCCGTTGTTAATACAAAGTGTAAGCTCTTACTGTCGGTGTAGGACCGTGCCGTACTTTAATGTAGGTCCTAGAAAGAGGTAGTCAGCACAAATGACAGAGTACATTTAGTAAAACAGAGTTGAAGAGTAAAAAAGCGTTGTTGCCCTAGCTTCTCAATATGCATTAGTTTATGTTGAATAAAACGCGTACACATACCAGAGAACGGCTTCATTCGATTGCAAATCGCTCACACATTAATCAATACACGAATAAACAGGCTTTGCGATCAATGTATCGAACTTGCATACGCAACACGCTCGCCCTTGAGTTTAACTCAACTCAATTGTTGGGACTCTGAGTATAATCAAGCTCGCTTCATTCCACTCAGTTCGGATGATTTGATCGCTTAGCTCGACGACGATTATTCTGAGCGAACGAAAATCATCTCGTAAAAATAAACTCAAAGACGCATATGCTAAAACAGTGGCGCCCATGACCATTGCGCCAGCTGTGTTTTGTTGTTGTCGCGCTCTGACCTGCAACAACAACATCATATGTGTCTCTCTTCTCTCTCTCCTATGTCTCTCGCAATGCGTTGGCCTGAGTTGGCTAAGTTTTGTTCGATCGAACACACAAGTGTCGCATCCAAATATTCTAGTTCAACCGTTCGATCCGATTGCGGTATGAGTTAAGTTTGTTCGATTGAAAATATTTGTTCGATGAATAAATATGAACAAAAATGTTGAATCAAAAAACTCTGGCACAACCGCTCGATGCGACTGCGGTTTGAGTTGAGTTGAGTTTAGAGTTTTGTAAGTAAGAATTTTTGTGCACGATGCAATCAAGAAAAAAATTACTTTTGCAGTTCTCCGATACATACATACCGTGCGAAGAATATTTTCTTTGATATTTGGTCTCTTTTTTATTCATTTATGGCTTAGACCCTTAGATCTTAATCTATTTTTGGGTGCCCCTCACTTTCCACTGCAGGTTTGATCTAATGACTTGGTATCAGAGTAGAGTCTGCCAGAGCCACTGCTGTTTTTGTTTATGACCCCCTAGCACCTACGGGAGTCTTGGAAGATTTGCGAATTTTTTTGCTTTTTGCCGACACGATTTCAACATTAATATTTGACATTGCAGAAACTTAATAGGTAGAGGTACAAATAGTAACCTTCGGTGCAGAGATAAAAATTATCTTTATTGCTCATGATATCTATCTTACAATTGTGAATATGTTTTGAATGTGAAGCTGCTCAATAACGCCGCGTTCTGATGGTATGAACTGTGTCCTGCTAAAATTTTGGTTGGACCGACGAGTCAAACGCGGGCTTTCATAAACCCATTGTTAAACAAAACAGCAAGTTAAAGGGGTTTCAGATGCCGAAGAATTAAATGACCCATCCCGTACAAGAATTGGTAGGTTTCTTTCTGAGATTACAAGGTTAATAAAAAAAAAATGCACCGTGTAAAGGGAACTTATTTGAGTGTCTTTCAATTTTCAGTATAATGTTCTATATCAGACGTACGCAAGCTTTTGCTCACACTGCTCCGAGCTTTATTTTTCGGCAACTGGCGTCGCTAAGGCGCAAAAGAAATAACATGTACAGTGTGCGCTATCAAGATGGTTAAAATATGTACCTTATTTCAAGAAACTAAATTTTGGTGGTCAAACATTGAAAAATTGTAATTTAATATGGTCGCCTGACATTTAAGGATATGAGGCACCCACTAAACCGCAAGTCCTTTGCATAAAAAGCCTTCATGAATAGCTAAACTTACGAGCGTCATGATCAAGTTCTATTCCCACCTGAATTGGAAGTTTCTCTATTTTACACTTCAAAGGAATCGTCTTAATTGACTGTAATTTACAATGAAATCTACTGTTATTTCCCCTGTGTTTTTTTGTTGTCTGCTCTATACCAACTTTTTCTCTCAATTTGGCCTGAGGATACGTTTTAAAAATCTTTTTATCGTAGTGTTGACAAAAAGTGTCGCCGCATGAGTTCTTTTTTTCCCCAATTTTTTTTTAAACTTTTCCAAACTAATTTCAAAGTTTACACTTTTTGGCAGGCGGATGGGACGGAAAAAAAAAGCGCAGCGAGTGCAACAGCAAACAAACTACACACAAAAAAAATTGATTGCCGGACAGATTGACAGACGAAGAGCTGCATACAAAAATACATACATACGTGCGGAACAATGTCAAAACAAATGTTACAGCATAGAGCAGTTGTGTGAGAGAGCAAGGGAGACGGGCAAAAGGCGGCGGCATGTTTTTATGTAGAATGCACAACAGAAAGAACGACTAGCTGATGCTCCGTAACAGAGAGTGGGAGTTTTAAAGAGACTGTTATGCCACAGGATAACTAAAGCGCCGAATACACCACATAAATTTTTAAGCAAAACGCAAATGTGTGTTAGTGAAATATGGGTGTAAGCGTCACACGCACGCAATGACTGTACATATTTCACTAACACATATTAGCATTTTGCGCAAAAATTTGTGTTGTGTCTTTGACGCTTAATAGCAGTGTTCCCCAAGAAGAGAGCGCGAAAATTTAACTGTGTCTCTCTCTGACAGTAAAGCATGACTTCGGCAAGCTTTCAGTGCAAATTTCCGAGTATGTTCGTGCCCCAGGGGCTATGGCCGGGGAACCCTGACTTAGAGCTGCTTGATTAAAAGATATGAGACTTATATACCAAAATTGGGGAACTTAATTTATAATTTATAAAGATGTTGATTATAAAGTTAGCAGCACGCACGTAGGTCTTAACAGTTACTTTTTACTCGGACTTTCTTTTCTTTCAGAGGCTTCTTCTTCACTTTTTTCTTTGGACTTTACTAATTTAATTGAAAACAACAATAGTTTACTTTACTTCTGTGGCAGCACTCTCCAAGTACAGGGTATCACAGAGAAAAACAAACCATTGCCGTCGGGCTGCCCACACAGTGAAGCAGCTGTGATTTGGTTGATGCCTGTATGATGTGTGTGTATGTAGTTCTGTGTATTTGTTCCCAGCAAACAAAACGACTCACTCTCTACCTCCACTCTCTTTCTATTCCACACTCAATGGTGGCACATGTTGCCCTGCGGTTGCCTGGCAGCATATCAGGATTTCGGTACTCTCTGTGTAGGCCATTGAGTAGTTAATGCAATATATTCAATATAACCATAATGCGCTCTCAAACATAGAGCAAACAATATACATACATTTGTACTTGTACTAAACAAGTATCCTGGCTAGAGCTATTGCTATTAAGTATTTGACCAGCTAATGTCTCATGTACAAATGCGAACAATTGTTGTTAGAGCAGGCTATTTTATGGACGAAGAGGATTGCGATACAAATTTAAAGATTCCATTTCCTAAATTTCTCGTTGTGTGGGCTTGTTCAAGCAGAAACTCTCACATATCTGTTTCAGGGATTTCAGGTATCCAAAACTGTTGTAAATTTAAATTGTGTATTCTTTTAGGTCATATAAAAAATTTAATTCGCCATTTTCAGACATGATTTTTAACTGCGAAACAGTTTTGTCAACATTCTTCCAGTTTATCAGGGGAACATTATTATATTGAGGAGTATAATTAAAATCTCTTGAGATTTTCGTTTAAATATTGCTCAAGTATCCTTCTTGCTAAATTAATTAGCATTAGATCTACCGAAGCAATTGCTCGACATTTAGCGGAGAATTTTTATACCCGATACTCGTAGAGTAAAAAGGGTATACTAAAGTCGTGCAAATGTATGTAACAGACAGAAGGAATCATTTCCGACCATATAAAGTATATATATTCTTGATCAGCATCAACAGCCGAGTCGATATAGCCATGTCCGTCTGTCCGTCCGTCCGTCTGTATGAACACCTAGATCTCAGAGATGGTAAGAGATAGAGGTTTGACAAGTATGGAACAAATGCTTCTTATACTTGCAGGCAGATCAAGTTTATTCCAAATTTTGGCCACGCCCCCTCCCGCCCCCGCAATTCGGAAAAAACGTTATATCTCATACAGTTTTAAAGATAGACGATTCGTAACCTCTAGAGATAGTTAGTAATTAGCAAAATGAATGATAAAGAAATGATAAGGATCGGATGAGCGGTTCTCAAGTTATGAGCAAAAATGTGAAAAATAGCCGAGTTTAAAAAGTATTGCATACTTTTCAGATGTTCACCCTAAGGAACGCAGGAACACTGTTAAACATGTTATTTCATGAGTAACGGGTATATCGAAGTCGGTTAGAGCCGACTTTAACTTGCGCTCTCGTTTTGGTTGCTATTGCGGCTCTATTGGAAGCATATCAAACACTGGTAAATAATTCAAAATGATTGTACTCATTAAAAAGCTGCATTATTCCCCTTTACTGAACTACTTTGACTGCTCAAAAATGTTTATTTATGTGTTCGCAGATTTATGATTGCATCTAGCAGTCGAAAATGACTTCCATTTTGGTCGCGTGATAAATCCTATGATTTTTTTAAACTTAGACGAGATTTACACGATGACTTCACGACGTTATCTCAGTAGGCGAGACATACACGTGTAGTCCCATACATTTTGATTAAAAAATCTTGTAGAATTCCTTTGATTTTCAAGCCTACTAAGAAAACTTCATGAAGTTTGCTTCATCGTGTAAATCCCGACTTATATTTAATAGTCAAATCTACTAAATATACTGCTACCAAAACTCTACTAAATAATAGAAACAAAAATAGAGGCCAGCTAACTTCGGCTCGACCGAAGTTTATATACCCTTGGAGCTTGATATATGCCTGACAGTTTGTATGGCAGCTATACTATATAGTGGTCCGATTTCGACAAGGCTTAATGAAATTATGTAAAATTATTATTTTATTTTGTCTTTAAAAAATTGAAAAACAAACTCAAAATATATAACCTCTCTTTGTTGAAAAGCCATTGAGGACCGATTTTATATCTCCTATAAAAAGTTACTTGTACTTCATATGAACTTCTCTTCTTCCAGATGGCTACATTGTGTCAGATAAACTTACACTTTTCTCAGTTATTTGTATGTTTATGTGAAAGATAGACCTTCCGAAATGTTTAGAAATCGATATAAGGCATATCTCTCACAAATCTCAAGCGAATAAAAGGGGTGGACCAATTTTTACACCACGTTGATCAAAATACTACTAAAGTAAGCAAAATTGAGTAGATTTCATTGGAATAAGAAGCCTATTTCATTGGCCTGAGCCATTATGAACATACTCTACTCCCCTCAAATAAGTATACTTGTCTCTACCTTGCCTGATAACAGGCTAAGCCCTTCTGATCCCACACACACATTCACACAAGTCCACTTGCAACGTGTGTACTCTGCCCAGGAGAGTAAACAGAATGTAGGTCTTCCAGGCGACTGCATGCATTGTTGTTGGTTCCCCTGGTTCCCCGTACCACCCCAATTATAACACGCTAAACAATAAAGAAAATAATAATAAAACTCCAGGATACACACACATATCATATGTGTATGTGTATGTGTGTGTATGCTTAAGCAACCCTCGCTAATGAAGCTGCAGTTCTTCTCTGTTTGCACCAAAATTTGCCTTTGCCTGTTGCCTGGAATCGAGAACTGGGCGGCTTTGGGATTATCACCATGGACGTTGGTTGGTAAATATATCAAAAAAAAAATTGGATAGTAACAGAAAAGGAAAATGTAATATTTATTACCCTGTAAAATAAGATTTGAATGACAATAATTCTTAAGAGTCGGTTTTTTTTTCAACCCAAAACAAAATCCAATTGTCGCTGCTTCCGCAAAAAATTCTAATCCAATTTCCTGCATAAAGTACTACAAAATTCTTCTCTTAAAGTTGCCTTATCACAAATGGAAACCCCACATAAAATGCAAATAGAAAAATATTTAAATATTTATTTAAACATAAGACCCATCATGTTTCCCCACCTCATTTGCCGTGCTCCACCACCTGTGCCCAGGCTAGGTTTTGGCATAACGTTTTATTCCTTTAATTGTCCTGCTCTTTAGCATTGCGGTTGGGTTTTTTTCTCCACCAAAGTTTTGTTGCCCATATTGGGCAAGTACGCCTTGGGGCGCCATAAAATGTTTAATAAATTGCAAAAGTGCGCCAGGGAAGTGCCAAGGAGAAGAAAAAAAAGGAGCCAAGAGAGACGCCAAGTCAACGACACATAGTATTCTAATGAAGTTCAAGTGGAAACACACGCACTTGCCGTGTGGGCGTGGCAAATGGTATTCCGGGCACGTAAAATGTATTGAATAATTACATTGCCCTGCCTAACGGCATACCAAATGAGTTCCCTGTGCGAACTTAGAGAGCAGCAAGTGCACCCCGCCGGCGGCGGCGGCACCGGACATGCGGCCACGCCCATGCCCGCCGCCCCCTCAGTCACAGTGCGAGATTGATGCATTTTGGGCTTTAAAATTGAATTTCGCCGGAATTATCATCATCAGCCGCGCCAGGAAACCCAATCGCAGGCCGTTGGCCTTTAAGTAGTGCTAAAGTATCAATCAAAATGCGTGCGGTCATAATCATAAAATTACATTGAAATTTACAAATGTTGCGCGCCCAAGGTGAAGCCCTCAAAACTGGCAGCTGGCGGCAACAAAACAAAAAAACAAAAAAAAGATGAGAAGAAATGCTTACCGAAAAAATTACAAAAGATGATTTATCATTGCAAGAGGCAGGCAGGGGAGCAGAGAGACGAAAGGGAGAGGGAGACGGAGCAGAAGGGTGACTGCAACTTGACTTACAAATTGGATTGCCCGAAGGCACTGGAAAAGTGAGCTATGAGTAACACTTGGTTTGGGGGTCAGGGAAATGGTAGGAAATATTTCACTTATTTTAAGCAATACTTTAAACTATTTAATCAGAAAGCGACCACAGAATCTATAATTTATGATTAGCTATGGATAAATCTCAATGCTGTTCGCAACAGCTCAAAAAGCAGCCCACCATCCGCCCAACTGAATAAAATTTATAAGAAATAAATAAAACGATAAAAATTAAGTTTAAACTCGACGAAAATATGTCAAAATTAAACTATTTAAACAAGTGTCGTTCATCAACTCTTCATGATTATCTTAACTCAATTTACCTTTCGATCTTCTGCACATTCATAGCTTTTCACCATTGTTGATGATAATCTAAACTCGTACAAAAGTTGAGTAATTTTTGTTTTCTTTTTAAATATTGATCCTTCCTATTTACCTGTCATCATAACAATCAAAACTTATTAGAAATTTTTTTAAACTTTCCGATTTTTTGAATCGCTTAATCAACAGCTCCTGTTTACCCGTTTTCATAACACTCTAAGCTCTTCATCTTCATGATAATTTCTTATATCTATAAAAGAGAGTGTCCTGACTGACTGACTGATTCACTGACTGATTGGCAATTATCGCACAGTCTAAACGGTAATAGATAGAGGCATGGAGCAAAGAGTATTAGAGAGGAACGTTGCTCTGTCGACACCGCTTATGTCAGAAAATTGTCAGCTGTTCGCTCTCATTAACGCTCTCTAGATACTTTTTGGTCAGCTGTTCGCTCTCTCTGGATACATTTGGATTATGGTCGTCTCGCTCTAACCACAGTGATTTCCTACTAGCACTTTGAAGTATCTTTTTGGGCACTATCCGATAAGGATGAGGAGCCTGCTCCGACAGTCAGTTCATGGGAATCTGAGGTTGAGGTAGACCCATGAGAATATGAGGTTGAGTCTGACCCAGCTGATTTTGAAATGTATGAAATAGATGACGCTCCTTTTCCTTTTCGGGATGTCCCAACCAAAGCACGGAAAAAACGAAGTCGACGAAAATTTTATTGCAAAGTCTGCGGGTAATGCTGTTTGAGAACAAAAAAAGAAAGAAAAGACATAAGAAAAAATGAGGAACTCCTCTGTCCCTATATTTTATTATAAAGTTTTCTTTTTTACGTTCGATACAAACAGAAAACTGCAGAGGCGCTATGCTTCAAGAAGGAACTCTGGGCACAAGAAAAAAGTGAAAGAGCAGATGCTAATGGACGGAAGAAGGAGAAGGAGCTAGTGGAAGATGACGAACCGGTACAGATTACTGAACAGCAGAAAGCTTAAATCCTTAAAATCCTTAAAATACAAATTAATTCATGGCCAGAAGACGAGTAATTCGTATTTCATATTTATTGCAAACATTGTGCAGTTGCCTCCACATGTTCTGAAGCAAATCGCCTTAAGGCTGGTTAGGGAGTGCCTATTGGATTGAATATTAATATTCTTTGAATATATGCCGCAGGACCTCGGTGGTGCGCGTCTCTCATCTCTCGCGAGGCTTGATCAGAAATTGATCAGAAATCGAAATTGATCAGAAATAGAAATTGATCAGATAGTGATCAGAAATAGAAATTGAAATTCACCAGCAAAATTGAGAGGCAGCGCAAACGTTCTCTCTAATTCTAATTGCTCCATGATAGAGGGCTGTAATTTGGACAGGAGTTTCTGTTAATGGTGAAAGTGTGTAATAAGACGGGGTTTTGGAAAATTCCACCCGGACAAGTCGGAAAAGCGTCGGAAAAATTTGCTAAAAATTCTATTTTTTTTCCGATTGACTTGAAACTTTTTATACTCTGTATCAAAGGTACATAGAGTATATTAAGTTTGTGCAAAAGTATGTAACAGGAAGAAGGAATCATTTCCGACTATATAAAGTATATATACTCTTGATTAGCATCAACAGCCGAGTCGATATAGTCCTTTCCGTCTGTCCATCCGTCCGTCCGTCCGTATGAACAAACAGATCTCAGAGATGGTAAGAGATAGAGGTTTGACATGTATGGGACAAATGCTTCTTATACTTGCAGGCAGATCAAGTTTATTTTCAATTTTTGCCACGCCCCCTCCCGCCCCCGCAATTTAAAAAAAAACCTTATATCTCCTACAGTTTTGAAGATAGACGATTCGTACTCGTAATTCGTAATTAGCAAAATGTATGGATTTGCCGAAGAAATGATAAAGATCGGATGAGCGGTTCTCAAGTTATGAGCAAAAAGTAAATCAACCCCCACCCCTTCTCACCCTTTTACAACTAACATCGCACAATCTTAGAGAGAGAGAATGAGAGAGAGAGATAGAGAGAGAGAGAGAAAGAGAGAGATAGAGAGAGACTTAGAGATGACCGCAGCACCAGCATTGCATTCAGCTTCTACTCCAGGTACAGAGTATGTTATAGTCGGGCTTGACCGACTTTCTCACTTGTTTTGTAAGCATAGTAAGCGAAATAATTTGACACGTGTTTTGCCCGATTTTGGCAAAATGCGCCCCCCAGGATTTTTCATCTGATTGGCTTGAAACTCGGTTTGTAAGGACGGAATACGAAATAATTTGATATGTGATTTTTCAATGTCGGAAATAGCTCTACGTAGAAGATGTGAAACCGGCCCTTAATGTGATAAGTTTTTGATTGAAAATGCAATCTGCTGTATATATGCTGTTAAATTGACATTTTTTTCAAAGATTATTCAGATGTTACACTATAACATGTATATGATATAAATAACCTATCATTTATCACATCCCCCAACAAATATTATGAAAATATGCCTTTTTTTTGCCTTAAAACCCGTTAAGGTTATGTAAATACATCTTGTTTTTCTACTTTTCTTTGCTCACCGATTTTCACAATCATATGTTCGGTTCGCGACTGTGTGAAATACACAAGTTACTTACTGACCTCTTTAAGGATCTATTAAACTCATAGATCCTATTCGGAATACTGTCTACGAGATTTTTCAAATTACTTAGGCTGGAATGACACTTTCAATTTGTAGGGACAATTTTAGTCACAATTTTTCACCTACAGGCAAAAGTCGTTGATGTAAGCAAGTCAGAGTATGCTTGAATTCTCCGCAGAATGCTTTAGAAGAGGCCGCCATATAACACAACAGAAAATTTGACCCATTAACAAAAAATTGCGACAATAATTGTCTCTAAAAATTGAAAGTGTCATTCCAGCCTAAGGGACAGCTCTTCACATGCCTTAATGACTGCTAGTTTGAGCTCCTTCGTACTATCGTACTAAGTGTTTCGAGCATTCATACTTAGGACCAACAACGCCCACAAGTTTTCCATCGGACTCATGTCCGGGGAACACGCGGGCCACTCCAAAAACCGCACATTATTGCTCTACTGTTCTATGAGTACAGGTGCGACCAAGGCACACTAAACAAGGTAGGCTCACTCGCTCTCTCGCTCTTTTGACCACTTGTTAAATTTCAGTCAGTAAGCAACTGTTATAACTTATAAGCAAAGCATCTCTGCGGACGAATGTTTTGTGTTTTACTTAGTAGCTTAGTAGGCTTTGTATTGAAATATATTACTCTCTCGCTCTCTTTGACACAAATATAATGAGTTGTGAGAGAGCGAGTGAGCCTACCTTGTTTAGTATACCTTGGGTGCGACAATACCCAGCGGCGCAGAGCTCAACGTGCTCTGTGGAAAATATGCATTACGACTGTCGAAAATGTAATGCAATACAATCGCTGCTTTTCGTTAGAGAAATAGTAATCGGAAACAAACAGACTGCGAACAATTTGCATTACAATTTTAAATATAATGTACGCATTCGTAATGGGAAATTCGGCTCTGGCATACATCCTTATTACCTAGTAATGCAGGTTGTCGGCAGCCCGCTTACAAAGCGGCCATGCACATGGCAAAGTAATGCAGATTGTATCCGATTATTTCCTTCATACTGCTGAGTTCTGAGTACTGAGTAACGCGTTACTTTTTCAACATGGGCTTGCTGAGTTCTTGATTGAGCGGTATGGATCACTACATGGTTTTTAGAACCAATTGAAATGTGGTTTCGGTACAGTTCGGTAGTTGACTCTTAATATATATATTTTGGTTGCATTTCCGATTTTCGGATTCGATGTGTAGCATTAATTGTGTAACTGGTACATAGACTGTGGGAATTTTTGTTCTAGTAGCACACAGCTGGTTATAAAAGAAATATTTTGCCATTTCAGTTTTATTTGAAAATTTAATATAGAAAGTAGTGTTTGTTCGAGGTTTGATTCGGCTTACAATCTGCTTGCATCTCCGGTTTGAAATTATATGAAATACCATCAATTTGACCCCACCAAAAGTGAAAAATTCTGTCAAAAAATAATTGAAAAGTGTTATTCCAGCCTCTAGGAAAACCTCTTCAGCGGAAACCAACTAATGCAAGGAAAATCTGAAACGTTTTAATAAAATTGCCTCAACATCCGGCTTAGAACTCTCATAAATTATAAAGCCCAAATCCTTAATCTTCGCCTTTGTGGGGCTGCCAGAAACAAATGGTAAAGTTCAAACTCATGGAACTCCATCCGTTGCCTCGTCAAACAATTCCACTTTGATCAGCGGGAACAGGCAGACAGACGGGGGGTGGGGACCGGCACACAGGCACAACAATTCGCACAAAAATTTGGTAATATGCATAAATTTGGCACATTTGAAAAAATACACGTGACCACCTAAACTGCCTCCCCCACCCACAATATTTGTTTATGCGTCAATTTTGATTTATGTGTGGCATAATTCTAGGCGTTATAAACTGTTTTTGACAAGCCGCCAAATGGAGGAACACATGAGTGAGTTATGGATGAAACGTGTGCGGTGTCTGATTTGTAATATGTGATGTGTGCTTTGATTAGGGAGCTCTCACATTTACTTATGCTAATTTCCACACGCGAGACACAAACTATTTAAAAGTTTCGATTGTGTTCCTCATTTTTGTTGTTCATTAAATTTCCCAAATTAAATTAAATTTCATTAGCACGCTAAGGATTAAGGTTAGCTACGTACACAGCATGTGGTCGTTGGTCGTCTCCTGGCTGTCAGCATGTGTGTGTGTCTGTGTGTCAAATAACCAAATAAACAAACAAAACAAGCAGCGACTTAGTTGACAATTTATATTTACAATATGGGGTAACCCATATCAATCCGCAAGTGCTGCGTTGACATAGACAAAGAGTTGTCTGGAGTCAAAGAGGAGGTCCGAAACCACCAAATACGGGGGTGCCACAGAAATCTCTAGAGATTTTGCCGACGGTTGGTTTGTAAGTCTCTCGAAAAAACCGTCGGTGCCACAGAACTTCGAGAGATTTCATTTTCATATTAGAAAATGTAGTTAGAGCACCAGCTGTTCCAATTGAAGTTCCATCTCTAAAAACAGGGCTGAATTTCTGGCCAAAAAATTTTTCTTCTTGTAATTAAGGGTTAAATTGATGTTTAAATGAAATTTTTTGATTGTGTTATATGTTTTATGATGCATTTTTAAATTATAATTTAAATTAAAGTCATATTCTCCATAAATAAAATGCAAAGTTTAAAAATTTGTTGGCGCAAAACATGAAGAATATCTTGCCAGCCCTTAATCCGCTGGCTGCCAACCAGATGGCGACAAAAAACTCGCGACAAACGATAGGAGGAGCTACAGTAGAGGTTGGTTTTGATTAACATGAAAGGCTTTGGTTGTTTTTCCCAATAATTATTGAAACGTTAATTTCAATGTTTAAACTAATTAAATAATTTATTCGTTTGATGCAATCTATCCTAGAAAATAATGTTGTTTACATTCCCAAAATTTATTTTGCTTTTTAAAATTGTTTGGGTGGTGAATTTTGCTAAATCTCCTTACAAAACACAGGAGGTTTGAAACCAACCAAACGGAATTTCTGTGGCACCTAAGAATTGGAATTGGGTTGGAATTTGGTTGGAAGAGGTTTCTGTGGCACCCCCGATAGTCAGGAAATTCAGTGTAGAGCATGACAGGTTTCTTCTGAGATCTTGAGAACTCTTTTATACTACCAAATTATTAACTTATTTAAAAACGGCGAATTGAATGCGTGAGTATTACATTTATTTCATAGAAATAAAAACGCAATTTTTCAAGTAATGAAAAAACAATTCCCGTTTACGATTTATTAATAATCGTTATGGTAACTTGAAACTATGATTATTCAGTTAATATTCCAAAATTTAATTACTTTTACAATTACCTGGATAATTGTAACTGTAAAGGGTGATTATGAAGTAATTGTGCTTGAAATGTTGAGGTGAAAATTATGATTTTTTACAAATGAAGCTTGGAAATCACCAAATATAATAGTAAAGAGCCGTAAAGAGATTCTCATTCCAGTGAGATTGTGGCGAATGGGTTTCTGGAAAAAGTCCAAGACTACAGTATTGTTGCTAGCTCTTGTTTATAGAAGGGATGTTCGTTTTTCCAGTTTCTCAAAGTTCCTTAAAATACTTATTCTGACACTTTTTGGGCAAGTTTTCTGGGGATCCTATGCGTTCGATTTGACTCACTTAGACCCGATTAGCTTTATTATACTAAATTCTGTCACGAACAGATGTATGACTTTTTTAAGCAGTACCATTTTTAATACATGTTTTCGAAATGACAGCATATTGCCGAAAATTTGCATTAGAATTCGATACAAATTACTAGCCTAGTGTACTGATTTTGCAATATATACCATTGGGCAGTAGACGATTATGTTATTTCGAGCATATGTATTGAAAATGGCATAATGGCGTTAATATAGAAACCCTAAACGTTCATGTGGTTTTCAGGTTGCTGCTTAGAAATAAGCTGATTACACAAGTTTACAAAAAAAGGCCATTTTTTGCAACAGAGAACTTTTCAAACGTTCCTTATGTATTTTTGGCCGCTGAACTCAGATAAATTGTCCGTTTTCTTCCAGCACGTCAGGTTCACGAGATATTTGCATTAGAGAGGTATCCTTACATTTGTTGGTCGTGTGGCCACATTAAGTGTCCTATTCGAACCAACTTTGTTTTAATGTAAGCTGCATTGAATGACGTTTAAGAAAAACCAAACACAAATTTTTGATTTTGCTGATAAGGTACCAATTTTTGTATTTGAACATTAAAAATGTGTTTTTTTTTTTAAATCGATTTTTTTGCAAGTTTAAGAAATTCTGTAAACTTTTCTGCTAATATTAAAAATCTTAGAAAAAAATAGTTGGTAGTCCTTTGTTTCTTCTTATTTCAATTATTTTTAGTTTTTCGATTTCATTGCGATTTCAAAAGTTATTGTCCAAAAACCCTTAAAAATTTTGTGATATATTAACATTTTTTTAAACAATATTAAGCCTTAAAATGTCTAAAAATTTTCAAAAATCGATCTTAAATAATTTTTTAATATCCATTCTTTGGTTTAAAAATAACTACCATGTTATTTTCAAGCTACAAGAAATTTTGGCGGTAAATGTTGTCCAAAAAAAGTCGAAAATTTGTATAGTTTTTGGGCTATAACTTTTAAAATAGCAATGAAATGCGCTCATCTTGATTTGCGGACAAGGGGAATCGGAACGATATGCAACGCGAATAGTTCGGAAACGTTTGCTGCTCAATTTGTATACACTTAGTTGTTTTTTTTTCTGTTGCTTACTTCTTTGTTTCTCTCAGCTTTGTTGTTTTCGGTTGCTTTTATTTTATTTCTTCAATTCAGCAGCTGAAGTAGAACTAAAAGCCGATCATTCCGCAAACGATTTCTTAGTATACGTTTCGTTCCGAAACGTTCCAAGGCAGTGCAGCTGTAGGGAGAACAAAATTCCAATCGTTTCGTTTGCGCTCTTCGGCAATATAAAGTTAGTGATTTCGTTTTCCCTGACTATAGTAACAGCTACAAAACATATGAATAGTTTCTTAGATTTCGCGAACGGTTCGTTAAACGTTTCGTTTGTTTGCCCGCTCTGGTTTAAAGTTAAGAAATAGAACATTAAGAAATTAAGAAGAGAGAAGAACAGAAGTACGCCTAGAGAAAACTAGCATCATGATCCTACGGGGACTTGGTCCCACGACCTCGACGTTTTCTAAGTGAATGTCATGTCCACTCGACCACGGCCCTTGTTGCTTGTTGAGTGCCAAAATGCAAACTGCTTACATTATTAAGTATGGCTAATATTCGAGTGGGCTAGAGCGTTGTCCGTGTGTTCAGTCTTCGAAGTCCCAGTAAAAAAAATCGTAAAATTATTTACAGCTTAGAAAAAAATAGGTGGTAGTGTTTTCGGTTGGTCGTGTCTCCTCGTTTTCGCGTCATCTCCCTTATCACAGGATATTTTACCTTCGATATTTTTATGCTTTATAACCAAGAAGATCTATGCTCTATATGATGACGACTTAATTTAAATCCAAGAATTTCAATCTCAATTTCAATCTTAATCGGCTTGGATCCAAGAATATTCCATCTTACCGTACTTTAGACATTAAAACTGCTGGATATCAATCACGATCGGCTTGGTTTTTTCTCTGAGAATATATCGCTCACTTACTTCAATACTGGCATAACTCAAAATAATCCATTTTGAGAAAAACTAGTTTGAAGTTCTCAATGTATTTAACCTTAAAAAAAGGTTCTTTTAGTTTTCAGTTAACACAGAAAAATATTATAAATTTAGAATGCTTATGAATAAAACTTGAAAATATGATGTTTTAACTGAAAGCCGAAGTATGTTTTGTTCAATGTAAACTGCTGGACAACTTAGATATGACGTTCTTGCATTAACATTAAAATGAACCTGCAAAATGATTTTGCGACATATTCTCATCTTACATGTCAAGTAAAAGAGATATCAGTACGAAAATGTTTGCACAATATGGAACACAATACAGCAAATATTTCTGCATCATTAAGTCAAAAATCGTATTTTTTGAGATATGCCAGTATTGAAGTAAGTGAGCGATATGTTCCCCTCAAAACGCGCTTTAAAAAGAGTAAATCCCTGAGTAAATCCGGCTCAGAAATAAGGTCTGGATCGGTTCGGCTTATTAAATGGTTCTTGAAGCTGAACAGCGGTTTCACTCCTTCAATATTTTATATAAAGGATATGTTTCTGTTTTTGAATTTTCGAAAACTACAAGTTTGAAAATGTTGAATGCCTAAAAAACATTTGAATAGTTGATAAATGTCCCAAATATATAAAGCTGGATATTCGTCTCTAGTATAAAAGGATTTTAGTTTGAAAACAGTGCACTATTGGATTGGATTGTCTACCAACAGGGCATATATGTGAGATTGCTACGTAAAAGTAGTTGTCAGACTTTACTGGAAACGAAATTAATATGTACCGTGCTCCTTACAAACAGTACAATCTTCTTTCAAAAGTTGGATAAAGAAGAAGAAACACCTCAAAATGTTAAGAATATCATCCCGTAGAGGAATTGTGAAACATTAGAAACTTTCAAGAAAGAAATTCAGTCTGATAAAAGGTTATTTAAAAGGTCGGTAGACATTTGCAGGAAATGATGGAGAAATAGTTTAATCCGGCAACGATAAGGATCAATTTTTATCACGATCTTATCTTAAGCTGTTATTTCACTCAGTCAAGATTTATGAGTTTTCTGACAATTAATGCCTGGCTATCTAGGGTTCTTTAGGCCAACGCATATGAGAACTCATGAGTTAAAATCTCATTCGACATACAAAGAAATCATATAAGACTCTGGCTCGGTTTTCAATTCAAAAATTCCTTAATTCCTAGATCGGTTTGACCTTTCAGTGTCTGCACCCGGATTTGTTTAGCTTCGGGCTCAGCTGAAATGCTCTTTAAACAAACAAATTACTTTCTAAGGATGAAAAAACTAAACCCATAAAATGTCACTTTGAAATATTTTAAAGAAGCTCAAACTGACCCTCCCTTCTTTCGCCCACCCGAAATGCTTAAGTACCAGTCGGTTTTATTAAAAGTCACTGACAAATTTATGGCAAAGATTTATGCAGCAAATTAAATACCATTTTTTTGTTGTTTTTTTTTCTTTGACGCCTGGAAAAACGTCTAAATAATTAGATAAACATTTAAGCTAAGCAAAGAAGCGAAGCAGAAGAAACGTAAAAAGAAGCAGCAGTCGCATAACGGCAACGTTGTTTTTGTGTGCAGGAGGTGGAGACTACGTGACCATAACATGAACTGCCGCCCCAATGACATCCCCCCTCGCTCTATCCTTCCTCCTTCACACATTTTGCGGGTTCAAACGAGACGATGCAGAAGAAGCGGCGGCGACGACAAACAGGAAATATTTAACGTGCCAACAACAAAAGTGAAATATAAATAAAAATAATAATAATAATGGGCAGCACAAAACGTAGGGAATAAGCCGGAGAGAGAGAGAGAGAGAGCGCGCTTGCAGCGTGCAGTTGCCGTTAGAATATCCCTATGATATACAGGGAATTTCTGAGAGAGAACTCGTTTTACGCTCTTGCACTCTCTCATTCTGGCTGGGTTTTCCCGTTGTTTCCCTGTTTTATGTTTTTTTTTTGTGGTTGCTGCCAAAGCCAGGTTTTTCAAAATTCTACTCAAAATATAAATCAGTCAGCGATTTTCTCTTTAACGCGACGGACGCGCCTGGAGCCTGCCCAAACGAGACGCGGAAACACACAGAAAGAAGCGTTGGGAATTTTTGTAGCTTCTTTCTTTTCGGATAATTTATGTTTCGCGTGTGTACGTGTTTGATTGTGTGTGTGTGTGTGCGCGTGGATAATTAAAACAACAACAAACGAGATGATAATCAAGAAAATGTTTTAAGGAAAAATTTTAAAATTAATTCCTAAGTGAGTGTCCTAGGTAAACAATAAAAATATATATTCAAATGCTTCAACTATTCTCCTGGATATACAAAACACGACAGTAGCAGGCGGCAGCAGCAGCACCAGCCAGACACAGGCTTACCATTAATGTTAGTATACAGAGTGAAACTAACTAACAAAAAAGTACAACAACAACAACAATAAGTAATCAAGACCAAGCGGCGATTACGTCGCGTCGCGTGCATTGGCCCCTTCTCAGCTGCGCATGTTTCTCGGCTGCTGCTTTTGCTGTTTTCTTTTTTTGTTCCTTTTTGCCTGCATTTTTAGTTTCGTTTGGGTAAACTATTACAGCAGAGTTAACATTTTACATCATATGTTAAATAACTGCCAAGTGTGCTCAGTGCTCAGTGTTCGGTGTGTGGGTGCATTTGTTTTGTTTGCCCAAGCAAATATGCAATGATTTTTTCTTTTCGCGGCCCTCCCACCCCCCGTGCACCCACTAGCTCTCGCTCTCTCTTGCTGCTTACTGCTTTTCATTCATGCTGCCTGGCAAATGAAGCGTGCTCAATTGTGTGCGAGTTCTTGTAAGGGGCTAAGGGGGGAGGTGGTGGGTGGTGGGTTGACTACCACAGGCAAGCTAAAGCGGAAGTGCTTGTGTGTGTGTGTGTGTATCTAATGGGATTTTCTAATACAATTTAAATTGTTGCCGTTTTGCCAGGCACTTAAATTTAATATGCATGCAGTGCGTGGGTCATAAACATTTGCCTAAATTAAATACAGAGTGCATAATTCAAGCCTGCAAAATATGGAAATTGAAAATGCAACAACTTTGCCCTCTAATTAGGCAATCAAATATTCACACAATGTTTAATTAATTACAATATTTACATGCTTGAAACTTACTTTCTGAAATTACTTTGTTGGCTTATAAAATAAGTTAAAGTGCCGTCGGTAAAATGTCAAACAAACGAAGTTTTTAATAAACCAAAAATAAATATTAAATAATAATAAAAAAGTGCAATTGAAGGAATAATCATCATCCATTGACTAAAAATGTTTTACCTACTGTGATAAAGTGATGCCACAATAGAAGGTGCGAAAATTGTTAATTTGCAAAAAATAATTGCTAAAAAAAGCTAAAAAAAAATAAAAAAGATGCTAAACATATGTGGTTATTAGAACTAAAATCCCAAAATACGCTTACATAAAAGTACTTTTTAAGGAGTTAAGACTATTTCTCCAACCTCCAGTAGAATCCAGTTTATTTAAGCAGTTTTTTTTCCGAGCTGAACCTGAATTGCCGCTATAAAAAGCAGAAAAAGGATTTGTTCAAGAAAGAATTTACTAGTCTCAGTGTTGACGTGATCCGAAGCCAAGATTGTGCTCTATTCGAAATGACCAAATGCATCTACTTTGAATTTAACCTAACCTAAAAATGTTGCAGACAAGTTAAAGATGGGGAACATTTGCATTATCTGCTCGAAATAGTATTAAATAATATAGTAACTAAAAATTCTTTAAACCTGCCTAAAAACAGGGCTGCAAACCGAAACGACTTAAACCCGGAATTCCGTGGTCTTTTAACGAAACCAAAGTAGAAAAAACTGTTGAACCTAAGCCTGTTCCGCATCTAATTTTTCGGTTTGATACTCCAAAATCAAAGACATATTGCCAAATTTTTTTTATCGGTTCAATATTGTGCGACAAGGACTCGATAAAAATAAGCAAAAGACACCATAAGCTTTGGTTTTTTAGGTTTGTTTTTTCCCTGCTCCCACGTTTAGAAGATGGCTAAAGTTATCTCTACCAAGGCTGCAAACCGGTCCTGAACCGAACCCCTTAGAACCGGTTCGGTTCGGGTTTTGTGGGTCCGACGAACCGCACCATGAACGCAACCAATTATATTTTTGACTCCTCAAACCCGAACCGGACCCCTTTTTCGAAAAAATAGGTTCGGTTCAACAAATTAAGTACACAGAGAAAAATATCCCGTTCTAAAATTGTAACCAAATGGTCATGATTGTGGTCTGTTTTTTCCGTTCATAAAACATGAACGGTAGTCATGAAATGCGAAAAAGTGTTCATGAAAATATAAATATTTTAGCTATTTTATGATTTCAGTGCTTATTAACATTTATTTATATCATAGGACCAGGGTGCATTGTAAAAAATATAGACAATGTTAAAAATACTTAAAAAAAAAATAAAATTTAAAAAAAAAAAACAGGACACGACGGGGATTTGAAACCAGGACTTCGGTGTGCTAAGCGAATGCCTTTCCGCTGAGCCACAGGGCTTGGATCTGTCCGGCAGTCTCAATGCTTACTTAAGCACTTCATTCTGAAAGCATTCATTTCTTAATTTGATTTTGTCGCTGTCTCGCGCGTGAGCTGGATGGTCGTGTGAGTTAAAATGACGTCGTCCGTTCAGTCTCTTCGAGGTCCTGAGTTCAAGTCCCAGACTAGGTGAAGCATAAAAATTTTCAAATTAATAATTCTAATAAAATTTAGCTACAACGCGGTGGGTGTGGTGGTGTGTGGGTTGGTCGTCTCTTCCTTCCTTCCGTGCCCTTCCCGAGTAACCAACCACCACCCGGGAGGGAGGAGACTTCCACATTCACCTAACTATGGTTAATTTTTTTCTGGATCTTAGTCGCCGGCAAAGCGAGAACAATATCTTCTTGAAACGAGCACAAAATGTTTATAACACAAGCCCTAACCGTCAGTGTGAGAACAAAATGTTAATGGATATTGTGAACGAATGTTCATGAATATCGAAAAAGCGTGCTTAGCAGACTATCGTCAACAAAAATTCATGATTTCGTTACAATTCGAACGGATATTTTTCTCTGTGTAGTTTTTTCAACGACACTTACACGGAAATTTTAGTTATTTATTTTTTCTCCAATCCTACGACGTTTCTGTAGGTCAGATTTACACTAATGAAGCGAATATGAATGACAACTGCAGAGCAGAATGTGAAAACTCTTATGAAGATGAAATGTTGATAAAGTTTGCTTATAATTAATTATCAGTTTGACATTAGTAGAGTTCGCACACTTTGCAAAAAACTCGCACTATATGAAATCTATTAAAATACAAGTGCTAGACTGTGCAAAGTGTGCGAACATTTAATAACTCCTTAAGATTTTTGTATTCAGAGTTCTTTGAAACAGCTCCAGCTAAAAACAATTGAATAGAACATAGTTCAAAATATCTGTTTACTGCTGCAGGGAATTGAAAAACATCCTTAAAGCTGCAGGATTCACAATTACTAACAAGTAATTTTTATTACGCCTTCTTTTCATGTCTAGCGATTGTTCTAATTTCTATCTAAGTGGACCCGAGATTTAGAACTTTGTTAACTACTGACCAAAATATTGCACGGCAGCACATAACAGACATCCAAAAAAAATCTTAATGAGAGTTTTTAAGATAACTTATAAACAAATGTTTTAAAATTTTGGAAATGTCATAGAAACGAGGACTTTAAAAATATATCCCTAACTATGCTTGCTGGTTCAGCAACTCAGGTGTCAGTTGAACGAGACTTTTCAACATTTAAGTTGATTCTTTCTGTTCTAAGAGCAAGTATCGATGAACAGCTCGTAGAAGATATAATGCTCTTTAACTTAAATTTATCAGTTCTCGAAAGTTGTAAATGTCAGCAGCTAATGAATTTTATAGTTTTAAATCGAATCTATTTTTTGTGTTCAAGCGAACCGAGGTTCGAACCAAAACATTGGGTTCAGGTGTTCCAGGAACCGGTCCGCGAACCGAACCTTAGACTTTACAACGGGTTCGAACACCCTGACCGAACCTTCTGCAACATTTAAGAGTTTTGCAGCCCTGATCTCTACGACATTGACACGAATAGAATTTCGGTTCTGGTACGTACCGAAACTTATGTTTCGGTAAAAGGTTCTGTTTTAGTTCTCATATTATTTCGGTATTCGCTTCCAAACCGGTACCTAGATTTTTATTTCGGTTTACCGGTATGTACTCTTAAAATATAAAGAAAGACTTTAAACTTTTTGGAAAAAATACTGGTCTATTTAAATTGTCGTTTCCTTTTATACAAATATATGCATGAGTCCACATATGTAGCTTCCACCTTCAACAGGTCCTAAACCGAACTCTTAGTACCAGTTCGGTTTGGGTTTTTGGCTCAATCGAACCGGACCCATAACCGAAACTTTTCAATTTATAATTTCCCGAGCCTGGACATCTCTGCTTGAATAAGTTTTAGTTCAAAGAATATCGTTAGTTCTTAAAGAGATTCTAAAATATTTATCATAATATTTTTACCGTTTAAAAATTATTTTATAGTGCAGAATTAGAGTATTATCATTTAAAAATTTAGAATTATATCCAAACTGCATATTACGATTTCGAGAATGGCAAATCAAATCCATTCATTAATTTACATAGCAGCTGCGGCACGCTCTTCACTTTTAAGTCCAGGTAGACAACTAATGAATGATTAATATAATGAATGAGGTTAATAGCATCGTTAGCTAAAAGCTTCCTTACTCAAAAATATTTTTAAAATGTCTTAACGATATCAGAATTCATGAACCAAGCTTCAAACCCAAACCTTAGGTTTGATAAATAAAGAAACCGGTTAGAGAAGCGAACCTAACACTTTCCATAGGGTTTGAACCCCCGTACCGATTCTTCTTTATAATTTCAAATGTTTGCATCTTTGGTCAGAGCTGCTTTTCTCATTAAGCTTCACTTGAAGTGATTTTTTTTTTGTTCTGCTTTAATGATGATCTAAGAATAAGATACATTATATATATAGAAGTAATTTTTGTTTTTCATGTACATTATAATGATGATCTAAGAATATAGGATGCAACATTTTCAAAGAGACTGGTTTCGCATTTTTCTAAACGAGCATTTTTGAAAGGATCGAACAAAACCCTCTCCCAAAAATACTCTAAAATACCTAAAATTTTCAAACATTAACCACTGCACAGTGGTCAGAATATCCAAAATTAACTGAATTAAGAAAACTGAAAATTGAGAAGTTGCCCCTAATGTGTTTAGCTAAGCTTTTGCACTTGGTTTGGCCTACAAAACATTTTCTTGTAGTAGATTAAAAATCACATGTTAATTAGGAATGAAAGCCCTAAACATTTTTTTTGAGAGCTTCGAACAGAAATTCGCCAATGGTAAATGTTCGAAAATTTTAGGTTCGCGATTTTTGGGTGAAGGTCCAAAACCTAAAACTTTGCTTCCGACCAAGTTAAACTCAAATTCAATGGAAATGGAATTTCTGTAATAAATATTCAAAATAATATTTCAAATTTCTGTACTTGATCAGACAAAACCAGTTTTAAGGGCCGTTTTGAACTGAGACTTCATTAGATGGTAATAATAAGACAGAGAGCTAAGATGTCAAACAATTATACAGTCGGTTCTTTATTAGTGGCTTTGAAGGCTCAAAATCAGGTTCGGAACAGGTTCAAAAATTTTGGTTAAAGTTTCGGTTCACAGTTTATAAAACAATTGAATTCCTATTTTATACGTTCATACTCAAAATTATCAGCAAAAAGGTCATATTTTTCCCACTTTTTCACCTTTATCTTGAACCCTGGACTATAATAATCAAATCGTTAATACAATCAAATTTCATTCATCGACTCCTCCATTTAGCTTTAGACTTACAAAAGCATGTGACAATCCACAATTTCGGGCAAAGTAATAATCAAAAAATTTCTTTGTTGGTTTTGATGGTTTCCTTATTTATGTTATTTTACTGATTGAATGAAATAAAAAATGGAAATTTTGACTGTGTGAGTCAATTACTAAAATGAATTTCCATTTTTATGATTCTAGATGCTTGAGGCCATTTTTAGCTTTATGAAAAATTATTTGATATATGCTGCCTCGCTCTAATCGATTGTTTTTTTAAGCTAAGCTAAGCTACAGGGGATATGAGGAAATACAGCTTCGTCAAAAAAATTTATGAAATTTGGAAAAACCTTTAACGTTTTATTCAAACATATTTGGAAGTTCAGAAATTAACTGCGCTAAAACAAACCACAAGGTTTTTCAGCTAAACTAAAAATTTTTCTGGGGTTGCGGACTTAAGTTTACACATTATTAGATGGGTTTCTATACACACACAGTTTACTATTTACATTATCAATACGAGTTTATTCTGTCCATTATATTTTCAACGTTTTGGTTCGTCTCGCTGTCTCGTCTATTAAATACTAACAGATTCTCCTCTTTTTTACAGTGTGATCATCGCTGTCTTAAAATACCTTAATACTAAAACACTTATCGAATTATATGTACATTTTGTACATTTGGCGGCTATTTTCAAATAATTCATTCGGCCAACCCGACAATCAGATCGCCCCGATCTCAACAGGATTCAACAGCCATTTTACAATGCATCCGCGGTTTAAGCCTAGCGTGCTCCAACATAAACTCTGGTAACGCTCCATGATTTTATTTATTTCACGATAACGGCTCTACGGTTCCATACGGGTTTAACGGCTCTACGGTTCCATACGGGTTTAATGGCTCTACGGTTTCATACGGGTTCAACGGCTCTACCGTTTCTATACGGGTTCGAAGGCTCTACGGTTCCATACGGGTTTAACGGCTCTACGGTTCCATACGGGTTTATTGGCTCTACGGTTCCATACGGATTTAACGGCTCTACCGTTTCTATACGGGTTCGACGGCTCTACGGTTCCATACGAGTTTAACGGCTCTACGGTTCCATACGGGTTCAAAGGCTCTACGGTTCCATACGGTTTTAATGGCTCTACGGTTCCATACGGGTTCAACGGCTCTACCGTTTCTATACGGGTTCGAAGGCTCTACGGTACCATTCGTGTTTAACGGCTCTACGGTTCCATACGAGTTCAACGGCTCTACGGTTGCCCACAGGTCTAAATATAAGCTTCACGGATAACAACAATTAGCTTCAGGCACTGTCGGTACTGAAGTCCTCCTTCCAAGCAACTAAAGTCACGGATCCCGGCATCACATTTCCACCTATCAAGCCTAGCGGCAGGTCTGGCGGTAACTTTACAGGACGCAGCATCATCACAGGTCTGCCCTAAGTCATCGACAGTCTTACCGGTAACTATACAGGATGTAGCATCGTCACGGCTCTCCCAGCACCTCCAGCGGCAGGCTTGAGGCAAAACTTCAGCTTGGAGTCGTTTACTTTCGCCGGCAAAATGATTGATGTACACAGCAGCTCCCCGCCAAGGGAATATGTGCGGCTTCAACGGGATGACTTCCTTCTGCAACGGTCGGCATTATGCATACGGATTGGTCAAGCGGCTGGGGGATTTTTACCAAACTTTGGTCAAGCGTTTTGGGCATACCCCACTCCGGAAATGTGAACGGGTGGTTTTCTCGGTTTTCGGGCTTTTATTTACAAATTATTTACACGAGTTCCTATACACACACAGTTTACTATTTACCTTTTCACTATATTTACAACGTCTTCGTTTGTCTCTGTCTCGTCTGCCTTTTCATTCTATTTACTTCTAACGCCTTTTCCTCTTATTTACAGTGTGACCACCGTCTTTTTACCTTAACGCTAAAATCATTATCGATATGTACATTTGGCTGCTATTTTCAAATATTTCCTAAGCCTTCACTTGATTAGTAAGTTCTAATTAATTAAAATCGGAAATGCAGGCTCTTAATTACAGGACTTTCTTGCGGAGCAGGCATGCTACATATACCCCCAGCACCACCCCGAATGTGTTGTTTATCTATAGCCAAGAAAAAGGAATGGTTCCAACGGTAACAGATCTTACCAATGTGACTACTTGCAATAAGGAATTCAAAAAAGACAGAACGATGACAGGAATATTGAAACAATTTGCATTTTTTATATGTTTCCTTGAGAAAGGTGCGCTGTCGTCATGAAACTCGTTTGCCTTAGAAGTGAACCGACCCGATTTCAGTTCGGATGATCTATTTTAAAAGGACTCAGTTTGGTATTAATTCGGTTTGCAACAGAACTCCGACTATTTATTTTTTACGGTCAACCACATTGAAAGATATAGCTGATCCTATACCTATACCAAACCAGAAATTTCGGTTTGCATCAACAAAAACTAAAGACATTCTAAGCGACTTGAAACACTGGGAAAGTGTAATGCAATTTTCATTCGTTGCTTCGAACTGTTACGTTGTCTGTAAAGTTGTCGGTAAATAATAAATGCCGGTTACATACGGGACAAATTCATTGAACATTAGTCAGATCCAAACACTGGCTTTTCCCTCCGTAAAGGGATGTACGACCATTTTTGAACTCGATAACCTCATACCTGGTCGAAATAAATAATGGTACACAGAGGGAAAAAACCTGTGCAGAAAACAAGTTGCCTTTAACTTAAAATAAGAACAAGATGGTTTCAAAATTCTTGAGAACAAATGTTCCAAATGTTCCTCGAATGAGAACAGTTTTTCTCGATCGGATAATATTGGCTTTGAACAACAACCAATCCGATTCTCAACAGAGAAATCAACAAGAGAGAGAGCGAGTTGGCTTTTTAATCTCTCTATCTTCTTCCAGATGTGAAACCTGCAAAAGTGTACAACGGCTGAATGTGCTGACGTGTCATTGCGTACGTCAAGTGCAAAAGGTGCCGGGTTCAATTATATGCCGGTTCCTCTGTTTTGTTGTATGAAATTTTTGATATAGTCAGTTTAGTTTCACACGTACTTTCTATACACTAGCTCAAAATCAAAATTCTGAAATATAGTAATTATCTAAATTACACATTCGTAGACTTCACATCAACAATAATCCTCTTACTGATAAGTTTATTAAATCAAAATTAAAATATCTTAAATTGTAAGATCTACAAAAGGCAAACAAGGTTCAGGTTCAGAGAATTTTAATGTGTTTATTTTTTCTTTAACTCACACTCTCACACACACACACAAATGTAGGTATGACAAACGAGAAGAAACCCAAAACAGAAACATCAAATGCAACTTCGGTCGCTGCTCTGAAAACCCCTGGAACCCGGAGGCTTAACATTAATCTTCACATTTAACGATGCGTTTAACAAGAATGTCTATGTTGTGTGTGTGTGTGTGAGTGTGTGTGGAGCAGGCAGGTGGAGGAATGCTCCGATAATAAAATATGTTTCTTAAAAAAAACCCATAAATGTTTGCCACACGAAAGTTCAAAATCAAGTACCATCAGCAAGTGACAACAACAACAAGCACAACACTTGCTTTTGCAGCAAAATGCATACATGGAAAATCATCAGAGAAAAGGTTCAAGTGCATGTGAAACAGAACACGCTCAACGCTTTTTGTTAATATTTATTAAAGAGTAAATATGCACGAAAAAAAGAAGAGAAACATGTGAGGAAGTCTGTGGTCCCTGCGGGTTTCGACTAGACGATACCCTGTATTAAACATTGAACAATTTAGTTAGATATATGGGGAGCTCTTAGTTAACTTTGTGCCATTGAAAAGTATCCATCGATCAGCCAATGGTTTAAGATAGGCGGTTCTTAAAAACAAAAATCAACCCAAAATATCACCCTCGAAGACTCGAAATTGATAAAGAAAACATCTACTCCGCATGGGGCGGAGTTTTACAGTAATGATAATGATAATTTGGGAGAGAGCTACTAGACTATAATGTCTAATGCATCGAAGAGTGCAGACCCAGGTGCACCTCTTATTAATTAAAATTTCTGAATAGGGCTCAAGTCTTAGGTAATAACTACATTTCTTCGGTTGCTAGAATAGACATCGAATGTACTACATATATACCTAATTTAAATCGGCAGCTTAATTCCAAGTAGATTAAATTTACACGAATTTCGATTCATCTAATCAAGTGAGCAAACATATTATTTTCACTTTACGAGTAACGGGTATAAAAATCATAGGTTTTGTGCAGGCTAAAGTCAGGGCTTCAACGTAATCGGGGGTGCCACAGAAACCTCTTTCAACCGAATTCCAATTCTTAGGTGCCCCAGAAATTTAATTTGGTTGGTTTCAAACCTCCGGACAGCGGATAAAGGGCTGCAATTTATACCTCATGTTTGGCGCCAACAAATTTTTAAATTTTGCATTATATTTAAATTATGAATAATTTAAAAATGCATCTTAAATCGTTTATCAGAATTTAAAAATTTAAGCTAAACATCAAAATAACCCATAACTAAAATAAGGGAAATTTTTTTGCAATAGATGCAGCCCTGTTTTTAGAGATGGAACTTCAATTGGAACATCTGCTGCTCTAACTAAACTTTCTAATAGGAAAATGAAATCTCTCGAAGTTCTGTGGCACCGACGAATTTTTCGAGAGATTTACAAACCAACCGTTGGCAGAATCTCTAGAGATTTCTGTGGCTCCCCCGAATGACATGTTTTTCAACATCTATTTTTTCGTAATTTTATTACGTTAAACTGTAATGGGCTAACTTATAAACAGCGGCACTATTTCGTACACTGAGAAAAAAAATCAATCTAAAATCTAGATTAAAAACTCTTTTTATAAAAACAAAGTTGAAAACCCTTGAAATGAGCGTTGAAATCTCAAAAGCAAGATCAACCCTCTTACAGTTTTGTGTAAAGCTTCAGTTCTAAACAACAAACACAAAACAAATTTTTGGTTGCAGTGCAACCCGCCTCTACTGGGATTCGAAGCACGAACTCGTCGTTCTAAGGCACATTTGAAGTATTTGATACGTCTGGATTTCTGCCAGTTGAGTTCTTATACAGCTACTTGTGACGCCAAAGAGTGAAGGCCTATGATGAAGCGAGCTACAAAAAAAAAGCTCCCCCCACTTTATCTGTTTTAAAATTAGCGCTCTCAAAGTCGGTTATAGTTTCGAAATTGCTAACCGTTGAAGAAGAGGTTTTTCAAAAGTAAAACAACTTCGGCAAAAACGAAGTTTGCTTTTCTTTCTCGCTCATATTAAAATTAAGATTCTTTTATCTTGAAGTCGAGTATAAATGTTCTTAGTCCAAGACTGTTGAGATTCTCTGTCTAATTCTGATTTTGTTTCTCTTGGTCTTCAGACTATTATCTTGATTTTAGAGTGATTTTTTTTCAGATTTTAAAAAAAAAAGTCGCTTGAATGTTTCACCTTTGTTATATAGTTAGATATACATATGTTTTCCGATATTGTCACTGATCATTCTGTAATATCTTCTATCTAAAATCTTATAAGATTTATTTTTTATAATACATATTCAAATTTGGACAATACAAAGTGGATCAGTTTTTAAAGGTGTTTGAAAGAGTTAAATTGGGATTAAGTTATGACTGGGCCACTTTACCAACATTTACCTTATTTCCATTGAAGTTTTTAACCTTGACTTATTTGAATGACCGTCTTATAATTGTATACCTTCGACTTTTGTTAGCTTAGGCCATGAGTTTTAAAATTAAATTGAGTTTACATTTTTTAAAAAATTAATCGAATTGCACCACCCATGATCTGAAGTTTCCTTCGGCTTAGGAAACGCTCTTAATCATTCAGCAGTTATGTCATTTAAGGTCTAAGGGTAGGAGTTTTCATTGAATATCTTTTGAAAGGTGAAGAAGAGATATACATAAGTTCTATAGAGAAGTTAGTGTATACAATTTTTCTGTCATATGCTTTTTAAATTTCCTTTCTATGTTAAGATTTGGAAGCTTGGAAAAGTTTATTTGGGACAAATTTAAGAAAAAGGCAAGATTTAATTCTTAAGCACTTTCTTCAAGGAATTCAGCAAGACGAGTTCATGAACATCCAGTCTTTTTCCCGTGTTCGATTTCAATCAAACCATGCAGAATCAGAATTGTTCCAAAACTTTCAATCGATCCTCTGGAAGATTCGACCAAATTCTTTAATCGTTTCTCAGAAATCCGATTCCGAATAAGGAATAAAGAAAAGTACTTTTGAGGAGATTTAAGAAAAATCCGGGTGGGAATCAGACAAATATATTTTCTGCTCTGTTTATTTTTACATATCGAAATTTCGACATGGTTTTCAAACAGATTCATATATTCCTTTGTGGTTTTCCTTTTAACTAATCCACCCAATCTTTGCTATTTTTGAAGGGTATTCCAAAAGAAACAAGAAATTCAAACGGGGTGGGGAGGGGGGAGTCCGACGCGGCTACCTGAAACTGAAATTTTCCTGCATTAGAATTCTTGTATGTATGTTGTTGTTGTTGTTGTTGTTGCTGGTCGTTTGGGTTCGGTTATGTTGCACGCGGCCGAAGACAACTCGCCAAAGAGAGGGGTGGGGGGACAAAAGGGCATGGGAGTTTTTTTTAATTTGGTTTGAGTTTGCTTTTACTTTATTCCTTTTCGGTCTGCTCTTCTTGCATTTTGGTATGTATGTGTGTGTGTGTGTTTTTTTTGTTTACTTTATGCTTTCGTTTATCGACCCGTTTTGAGTGTGTGTGCTACATATACATACATATTTATGCTGGCTCTCAGTCGCTGAAGCACTCCCTCTCTTACGGTCTGAGCGGCATTTTAATGAAACTCAAATTCTATAAGCTGCTTAATTTAATACATAAAAAATGTAAAATCTGCCTACATATTTAACAAGATTATGTTTTTAATTTGAAAATTTTAAACATTATTTTCTTGCGACTCTCGCAGCAGTCAGCTTTTTGTCCGCCTGAAGACAGAGTGACCCTCTCCTCCATATGTAGATGGCATGTAGAGTTGTCGTGTGTAAATAAACAACAAACAAGCGTGTAGAAATAAAAGAAAAAAAGGTTAAAAAAAAACACAAACAAACGCCCTCAGCGCGTCGTCGGCGTGTTGCACTCCCTCCTGCCTAGTAAATTAATATCAATGAAGGTCCCTTATATCCAAGAGCGACTAAACTAGGCCATGAGGAAGCGATTGGGAGTCGAATTCATCCAAGTCTAAGGTGTGGCTGCTGCTGCTGCTACTTGATTTCCCACCAACTGTTCACTAACCTGGCCTTTTGCCTTCTTTCCTTTCCAGCGGGGTGGCCACATCCCTGAGTTGCGCCGACTCCAGCACGGGCTCCAGTGAAGATGCATCCGAGCCCGGCTCCCCGTACACAGAGCACTCGCAACTGAGTGACCTCGACAAGATGCCACCCCAGTTACTCAGTAGTGGCGGGAGCAGCACCTCCAACAACAACTCCTCCGCTGCAACAGCCACTGCCAACACTGCCCCAGGAACTAACACTGCCAAAGTGACCATGACGACGACGACGACGACGACTACCACAAACATACCCATTACGACGCCCTCACCCCAAGTGCTGCCCACACTGCAGTGGCCCTGGAACACTAATTTGGGTAGCACCTCAACAGCTGTGCCTGCCTCAAAGAAACGTGCCGCCGCCGGACTGGGAGCAGCAGCAGCCGCCGAGGGCTGTAAGAAATCTCGGGCGGATCTTCAAGAGGCCAGCAAAAGACTGAAATCGGCGGCTTTAGAGGAATCACAGACCAAAATCACGGGCTTCTTCAAATCCCAAATGAAAGCCAGCCCCGGTGGAAAGCTATCCCCACCCGGAGAGCCACCGGGAGGCATGTCCAGCACCAACCAGTTGACCCTAAGCACGCCAGCTACCACCGCCTCCTTGAATAAATACTTTAACATACTGTCTCAGCTGAAGGAGCAGAAGCAACAGCAGGCAGCGGCGTTGGCGGCGCCTCCTCCCGCCACTAACACCTCCACCACAACAAGTTTGCCTGTGCCCGCGCTCAAGAAGTTGGAGAGGAGCTCCAAGCAGCCTGCCAAAATAGCCCAAGTGGCACCCAATCTGCGCAAGACACCCAGCAGCAACAGCTCCAGTGCCAGCAGCACCAGCAGCAGTTCCAGTTCGCACAGCAACACGGGCAAGTCGCCCGCCAAGAAACACGTGGCCATAGCTCCGCGCACGCCCGAAATGAAGCAACAGCAGCAGCAACAGCAACTGCAGAAGCAATCCTCCGCCTCCTACAGGCCAGCACCGCATCAAAAGTTGGCCTCCGCAGCTGCTCCCTTAACGCCGGCACCCAATCCCACTCTCTATCAGCTGCCAGCCGTACAGCTGCCCAATCTAGTCCAGCTGCCCACGCAATTGGCAGCCGCCGCCAACATCATGCAACTGCAGAACGTGGCCAAGGCGGCGGTGGCTGCGGCAGCCAACAACAATGCAGCTGCCCAGGCGGCGGCAGCCCAGTATTTCCTCAATGGCACCGTCTTCAAGCTGCAGCAGGTGACCACGGCCACCACAACAACGGCGACCACGGCCACAGCAGCAGCGGCGGCAGCGGGAGCCAATCCCTTTGGCCTGCTGGGAGCCAATGAGCTGCAAGAGTTGATACTGAAGCAGCAGCAGCTACAAGCCAAACCTCCAGCTCCCACCAATCTGCAGGAGCTGTTCCAGCAGCAAATTGCCGCCCTGCAACAGCAGCAACAACAACAGCAGCAGCAACAGGTGGCGCGTTTAAATGGAGCAGGCACAACGACAGCAGCAGCAGCACCACAGCCCGTGTTTATGGCCACGCCTGCGGGATTGCTCCTTAATGCCGCCACTTTGCCAGCCATGCTGGCCCAGGCAGCGGCCGCCATAGCAGCCAACCAGCAGCAGCAGCAACAACACCACCAGCAACAGCAGCAACAACAGCAACAAAAGCTGGCCGCCGCTTCCCTGGCCCTGCAGCAGCATCAGCAACAGATGCAGGCCCAAGTGGCTGCTGCGGCCGCCATGAATCATCTACAACCACTGCCCGCCCTGAGCTCCATTTTTGAGCCAGCCACAAGCAACACGGAACAACCGCCGCTCATCTCTCACCAGCAACCGCCTCCACTGGCCGGCAGCTCCAACACTGGTGGAGGAGCAGCAGCAGCAGGTCGGGTCATGGCCAAGCCACTGGTCAACTCCAGTCAGCCGCCACCTTTGGTCACCATTTCCTCCAACAGCAAAAGAAACACCTCCTCCAACTTGAGCAACAGCAAACCCTATCCAAAGCGGTTGCCGCCTGCCCCACAACAGCCACAGCAGAAAACCAAATTCATAGCCACGCCCACCTCA
The DNA here is from genome assembly GCA_018904275.1 of Lordiphosa clarofinis. Taxonomy (NCBI): domain Eukaryota; kingdom Metazoa; phylum Arthropoda; class Insecta; order Diptera; family Drosophilidae; genus Lordiphosa; species Lordiphosa clarofinis. The sequence goes on from JAEIGQ010000011.1 coordinate 1,879,460, forward strand.
CCGCCTCCCTTAGTGCCCACCTCCCACAATTCAGCCAAATCTCCCACCATCCGCAAGCCACCCAGCAGCAGCAGCAGCAGCCATGCCAATGTGCCGCCCACGCCACCCCTGGTCAGCATTGCCCCCTCCAAGCTGACGCCCACCCTCAGTGTGTCCAAGACAGCCACTTTGTCACCGCCCGATCTCTTTGATTTGGTCAAGAACTCCAATGGTGCCATTAGCATAGTACCCCGACCCTTCAGTTCACCCACGAGCAGCTACAGTGGACCACGCTCCTCACCCGCTCTGTCCAGCTCCAATTCCTGCACTCTGTCTGCCTTCAGCAAGATCAAAGTGGAGCTGGAGCCGCCACCCCAGGCAGCCTCCACGCCCTCGCCCGCCTCGTTCAGTGGCCAACTGCCGCAGCGAGAGGCGGAGGAACCCGAGGAGGAGTGCAGCAACAGCAACTCCAATTCCAACTCCTGCAGCAGTTACTCCAATTCCATAAGCTCAGCGGCTGATCTCTCGCTGGAGGCCTCCACGCCGGCGCCCTCGCCCCTGAGCAGCAGCAACAGCGGCAGCGCGGAGCGGGCAGCCAGTCAAACGGATATGCTAAGCGAGATGGTCACCTCGTCCGAGGACTGTTCACAGAATACCTCAAATACTGAGGTTACCCCATTGGCTGCTCCGCCGCCCCCGCCTGCATCCACATCCAGTCGCAGCAGCAACTATGACGAGGAGGATGACAAGTCGGAGTCGGTGGGCGGCTCCTCCGAAGCCACCAGCACGCACAAACGTCTGCGAGATCTGCCCACCCCCGAGTCGGGCATTGGCGGCAGCTTGAGCAACAGCGAGAGCAGCAATTCCATAGCAGAAGTAGTCAGGTAAGTAGCCATCTAAACAATTCGATCCTTTCGAGACTAACCCACTGTATGTCACAGCTCCAGTTCGAAGTCCGCACCCCCGCCCGCCTCCGACAGCCAGTCCCTGCCGCCCGCCTCACCCGCAGATGGAGCCACCACCATGGTGGATACCGAACTGGCTGAAACGGCTAGCCACAGTCTACCCAAATGTGCCATCTCACCCATTCTATCGCAACCCAAAACCATTCGCTTTCCGGCGGGAGCTGGGGCAGCCGGTGCCAAGGGCGGCAAGCGCCATGACGGCGTCTGCTACTGGGACAAGTGCAACAAGAAGCATGAGAGCAACTCCAAGCTGTTGGATCACATGCAAACGCATCATGTCAACACACAAACGGGACCATTCGCCTGCCTCTGGGTGGGATGCAAGGTGTACAACAAGGAGAGCTGCTCGCGACGCTGGCTGGAGAGGCATGTACTCTCGCACGGTGGCTCCAAGCAGTTCAAGTGCATTGTAGAGGGTTGTGGCTTGAGATTTGGTTCACAGGTGAGTGCCAGAGGATAATATGGCAGATGGGAAGATTACTAATGATCATGTTCCTGATTCAACAGCTGGCCCTGCAGAAGCACGTCAATAATCACTTCAATGCCACGGACAATGCCAAGGAGAGCACCAGCAAACGCACTTCCGATCCCCCGGTACCCAAACAGCTGCGCAAGAATGGCAAAAAGCTACGATACCGCAGACAACCCTTCTCAGGTGAGTTGGAGATGGATGAAATTTGGTATATGAACTAGTTAGGATAAAGGCGCTCGATGATGCCCGATGAAAAGGAGAAAAGAGTTGTGGTTTTAAAGAAGAACCAGGAATGTAAAGAAAGTTTTATGTTGAGTTGCTCTGCGGCCGGAATGAGACCGCAAAATTTTAACAAAAGATTAGGAGATTAACCTTGGGTTTTCAGCCCGGAGTAACTCTATCCAAAAGCTAAATTGGAAATCTGGTCACAGATCCGCAAGTGGCAATAGTTAAGGCCTATACTCAGATAAGATACATTTTCAGTTTGCTTCGATATTTCACATGAATAGAACACCTTTTCATAATCATTCAGATTTCAAAGCTATTTAAAACAGTTTCTATTCATGTGAAATATCTTATCTGAGTATAGGCCTTTAACCCGAGAAACTATTCTTTCAGCCTGCTAAATCCTTGGTGGAATTATACCAGGTGAAGTCATTAAAGTAGGCTACCTCTATTTTGGGGTGCCAGTTGAATGGCGAAAAACTCTCAGAACAAAGGGGCTGTCAAAGTGCTCTCACATGTTCATATCAACTGGTACCTCTCTCGCATGGTGAATTCCTGACGACACTACCTTGTTAATTATACCATGGCTGAGTCTATTCTATTTAAAATTTACCTTACACAGTGTAAGCTTGCTATGTTTAAATTTGTTTCGAACTAAAGCAGGGTTCCCCAAGAAGAGAGGACAGAAAATTTCACTTCTCTCCCTGTGACTTCGTCAAACATTCGTTACCCAGGGGCTACAGCTGGCGAACTCTGTTCCAGAGCAGCGAATGTTAAGCCTGCCCCGCAGAACACATTTCGCTATTCACACCGACACGAGCCGGACGCATGCCAAGAGAGCAAACAGTTTTTTGCTGTCGGTTGATGAATAAGGTCAGAGATGTTTTGTGTCACTCTCATTTTTTTCTCCTCGCATTTTCTTGAAAAACTCTGTTCTAAAGAAATTTAGTTCAGCGATTTTCCATTATTTTCACTCTTCATGTGGTAGAAGGTTTTGGTGGATGAGAATTTAGTTTAAACTTCAATTCTTTAGTAGACTGGTTCCACCAATATTGTCCATGATGAGTTGAATGTCCCAAGTTTCGCTGGCAAATTGCTTTCCTCTGGCTTTCATAGTACAGAATTCTGTTGGATTCCCACCTAACATTTGGAAGATCATTTGAACATAATCACCTTAGCGAGTCTTATTTGAGCCCTTTTGATGATTAAAAAGATATTAGACTCATGTGCGACTTAAGGAAGACTCGGAAATGACTCCTACAATTGCTCAAAAGTGAAGTGATGACTTAAAAAACAATTGAAAAACACTTCCAAATGACTCGAAAGTTTGTCGAATCTGATATGAATAACGAGGTGCAAACGACTCTTCATGAAGAGTTGCGGCTGGGGTACCATTTTCTCCCGACAAAAGTGTCATTTATGATCAAAAAACGAACGCGTTTATGACTATTTAATCAGACTGAGAATTCAAAAAAGACTCGAATGTGTTTAAAAAATTCATAAAATACAGGCTGGGAATCTTCAACAACTTGGAGCTACCTTGCACCTCTATAAGTTCTCTATACTGCGATGAAAGCATTTTGAGCTTAGTAGATGATCATACATCGGTTATAGCTATGCTTATATGAACCCTATAATCGGTTATTTCTGTAACAGCTCACTGGAAAACTTCAGGGTGGAGTTCCTCTGTATAGAATTAAACACCTTTAAATGAGCATGGTTGTATAATATTCATTTGTGTTCTGAATCATTCTTGCGAGAGATTTTGCGTTTATGCAAACTCTATCTAAATGTGTGTGGGGATACACACAACGCACGTGATTTTCTGTTATTAGAAAAGAAGATGGTAAGGTTGTTTCTTGTCATCACACACGCAAGGTCGAAATGAGCTTGTGCGTTATGCCGACCACTGCTATATGTGGATCGTGGATCGAGTCCCATGTTTAAGTTTAAGCATTCTCCGCCCCGGAGATTCCAAAGAATCTAAATAACGTGATCACCCCAACCATTAGTGTCCACTTCAAAAAGTTGATTATTATGAGGTATTGATTGTGATTGCTAAGCTAATTTGCTATTGATTTAAACAAGAGCCTTTATCCATATCGTTTCTGAATGGGCTAGAATTTCATGCCTGAAAAGTAGTTAAGAAGATTCGGAAATATATGGTCCCCTATTCTTCTCGTTGACTGTTGATGGTTTAGTTTGTGTCTTGTAAATATGATATTCAACGCTATGTGTAAAACGTGGTCGAGTCTCTTGTGGATTCCTCCGTCAACTTGAAAAGTTGTCGCCTTTCTAGGCATATTCGTCTAGTGCATATTTGTTTAAGGTTAATTTCCAAACCCAAGTTTTGATTCAATTTGATCTAAAATGGTTCCGTGGATTCTTGGTTTTTATTAAAAATTATTAAAAATAATCAAACACAATCGTATTTTAGTTCCGCTTTAAGTTCTGAGCTTTAATCGGGCCTTTCGGTGTAATGTTCTGCTTCCGGATTGATTCCCTGGTTTTTATACACTTGAAAAGTCATAAAAAAAAGTCATATCTCCTACAGTTTTGTAGATAGATGATTCGTACCTTTTAGAGTTAGTTAGTAATTAGCAAAATGAATCGATTTGCCGAAGAAATGATAAAGATCGGATGAACGGTTCTCAAGTTATGAGCAAAAAACTGAACCAAGCCCCCCGCCACCCTCACTCCCACCAAAAAAAAATGTTGCATACTTTTTGGATGGTCAAGGAACGCAGGAACACTGTTAAACATGTTTTTTCATGAGTAACGGGTATATCGAAGTCGGTTAGAGCCGACTTTAACTTACGCTCTCGTTTTGCACTAAAACACTCATTCTGACTAAAGGTCAGTGAAAAATTTATCCTTGATTACTTCAAAGGGAGTTGGTTGCATAGAAAGAGAATGACGCACGTACAAAGCTCAATCGACTAAGGCTAACTCATACAATCACAAAAAAAAAAAAAAATTAAAAAAAAATAAAAAAAATGAAAAAAAAAAAAAAAAAAAAAAAAAAAAAAAAAAACTTTCTGGTTTTGAACCCTATCATTTTTTATTAATTTGGTTTTTGCTCCGTACATATTTCAACTGAGCTACATACACTTATAATCATCATGCTTCGGAAATATAAATATATAAACATTGCGGTAGTAATGCGGTGCTTACGATATTCAAATGCGGTAGTAGGCGGTAGTACGATATTGAAATGCGATCATTGCGGTGTATGCGGTGTTGCGGTGTTTGCGGTGTAAGTATAATACTTACTCATACCGCAATTTTTATAAGTATACTTAAAGTCAAGGAAATCATTAAGGAAAGTCTTCATTCTGTAGCCCTGGAGGGCCTGGTAGGCGATTCCGCAGCATGATTTATAGAAAGTGGGTTACCTAGCAGGACTATGCCATCGAGCCTGAAGTTCTAGGCGCTGGTTATTGCTGTTTGTAACTAACCTTTACAATCTTACAACCTTAAATGTATGCTATTTGTGGCTAGCGCGCGAATACTAACCTAAGCCAAGCGTTTTAACAGCTTTCAAACTCTAAAAGCTAAACTCTTTAGAGTTAGCAGAAAATCTGTTGGAACGAGCCCCGATCAGTCCTCATTTATGGCAGCTGATCATTGGGGTGAGCCATATCTGCCTTGCGATTCTGCTGTTTGAAAACTCTTTCATTTTCTGGTTTGCGATGAGCTCGAAGTAATCTCTTAAAGGGATTTTAAACGTGGGCGTAGGCTTTGCAAGTCCCCCATGTCATCTCTTGGAGAGATTTTTTGGTTCAACTTATACAGCAAAGTGAGTTAATGCAAATCTCTGCCAAGAGTCTAAATGACGAACTGATGCTGAATTCCTTCCACTCGAGTATCGGGTATTGAGCCGTAGGCAATTATTAGAGAGTTTCTCGATCCTGAAGAACCCACAATCGACTCTTTTCTCAATGAAATAAAGACGTAGAAGGTTTCAGAGAGATATTCTGGTGGTCTTCCATGGTATCCTGTTTCTGAGCCAGCTTTCTGTCCAGTTCAAGTCCAAAACTTATTTTCCTAATTGATTATAATTTCGATTCCCTTTTTTCATCTATCTTCAGCCCGAATGTTTGACTTTTTCGATACTGGCATTATGGAGGGACTGCAGCATCGATTGCGACAAATCAGCACGTTAACCAACGGAGCCCAGGCCATCACCTTCCAAGGTCAATGCTTGATGCGTCGACGCAACAGTCAGGGTAGCTACGAGTGTTTTGTACGCTGGTCGCCGCGTGAAATGTAAGTAGATGCATAGAATTCAAATACCGAGCAATCCAATAACCATCTGTTCCCTTCCCAAACAGCATCTCGGATGAATGGCTGCCCGAGTGTTCGAATGGTACACGTCAGCATACCAAAGTTTTGAATATCAAACATATGCGCCCCGCGGAAAAGACGCGCGTAGACAGTCTTCTGAGTACGGCCTACAAGTTGCGTTATGATAGTCAGCTATTTGCAGATGATTATAATCTCAACAAGGAGGAGCAGGAGGAGTTCAGCGAAAGTGAACAGCAACAGGAGGAAGAAGAAGATGACGAGGAAGAAGAAGAGGATGATGGCATTTCGGCCACAATTAGCTCACGCAGTGCCAGCAATGAAACCGTATCCAGCTACCAGCAGGTGCTCAGCATAGCCAAACTGCAAATGCAACAGCGACGCAAACATCCACGGAAACCGCCTAAACAACAGCCCCAGCCCCAGCAGCCGAAATTGGTGCCCACAGATGCCTTGGTGCCCATTGAAACAACAAATTAAGAACGTAAAAAGTATTCCCCTAAGTAATTAAACAACAAGCGACAAACGAGTAAACAGTGACAAGTAGTTTAGTGATTTTTCTAAGGCCCAAAAGCTATCATATATATATATATACACACACACACATATAACATATAGATATATACATACATATACATTATATATATAGCAGATATATAGCAACTTGTGTAACATATAGAACACAGAGACACACGCTTAAACCTTTCTTTATAGGCTCATTTTATGTTTCAATTTATGTTTGTTGTGCTGAGAACTAGGATTGCTGCAAAGGCGAAAAATAGGGAAAATGATAAATTCAATAGAAAATCAAAACTCATACACTACTTTTACTAGACAAAAAACTTAAAGAAGTTCTCAAGTGTGATTCTATACTTTTCCTTTAAGAGGTTTGGTAGAAAACTCTTGAATTTCACGGCTAGTAATAATTTTTTCATTTTAAATTTGTTTAACTTATTAACTGTCATAATTGTTTGTTTATTTACTTTATTATTGGAGCAGTAGTCATCTCCTTTGGAAGATTAATGATAACGAAGGACTTCTTATTTACCTTTAAAATAGTGAAGTTTAGACCTGGGCGTTTTACCTTATCCCGTAGGATTTCGGTTCTTTTGATTCAGACTTGAGCCCTCCTAAGTCGTGGTTAACATCATTCTTCTTGATAGCAAAATGTCTGTCTAAGTATCTAAAGTGCAGTCTGCAATAGTTTTGTAAATTCTAGATCTCTTTAAAGGAGTTAGATCCTTAGTTTAATAATTCTGAAGTTTAGTTCGAGGAACCACATACCCCGAAGTTCTATTGCACACTACAGGAAGTAGTTCCTTGCGACTAAGAAGGACCAAAACTCACAGACTACCAAACCAAAACACTTTAAAGTACACAACATTTTCCACGAATTTGATATAATTTGTAAAATTCATAGAAAATCCCAATTGGTTTGCTTTTGTGTAGAAACACATGATAATGTTGTGTGTTTTAGAATTAGTTTGGCTTAGTAAAGTTTTTGTGTGTTCATTTGACCGCTTCAACGAATGCTAAACAGTAAATGTAAATGTTGGCTATACAGCTCCTACAACGGGGCCAAGCCAAGCTTCTCACGATCTCTTGGCGTGTGTGCTTTAAATTTTTCGCACAAGAGAAAGGGACCTACAGTTTAACGCCGGATCCGAACGGCAAAGTTTGAGAATTTGCTTTTTCATGGCTAGTTACTTCACAGCTGGCGCCAATAGCTGGTGAAGGTGACCGTATGTGTAAAAGCTATTTTCTAAAGAAAGAAAAAAACTTTTATTATTAGATGTTCAGAGGCGGGGTCGAACCCACGACCTCCCGCCCAGTAGTCCAGCACACTAACCACTGGGCCACATACGGCCACAATGCTAAACAGTACTTTAATATTTATCTAAGATTGGTGTTTTGAATCACAACAAAATATGCTACGATCAAGAACCGAACTTATGATAGTTCTTATCACTATTAGTAGAGAGAAGGAGTCGCAAAAAACACATGCCAATTTTGGAATTGCGTGTGTAGCGCGAAGTTCATTTTGCACAGTGACAATCTTATACTGTGGGTGTGTCGATGTCGCTGCCGCAGAACACTTTTTTATACACAGTAGTTAGCAACGCGCCGGACTTTGGTGTAGAGAAAAGTATTTTTAAGCAGCAGAAGTGGTTTCTGGTAAGCCGTCACCATTAAGACTGCAAACATTTTGGTTCGGAGGTTCGTAGATCGAGTTTAGATGGGACCTACACAACTTCATGAAGTTGTCTTAGTTGGTTTGAAAAACTAGAGAATGCTACTAGATTTGTAGGACAAAATGCATTGCATCACGCCTAAGAGGATTTATGATAGGTCTGAAAACCCCAAATAGAAACAGTTCTACAAGTTTTGGTTGGAAGCCTTGGTCACCATTTTGGTAAGGGCAGAGATTGGATAAATACTAAGTATACAGTTTGGCTATAGTGTTAGCTAGTAAAAGTGCACACCGTCCGGACTATTGCATTAAAATAAAATCGAAAGTTTGTCGACGGACTTAATCGCCTGATCGGGCTTGCAAAACCATTTTGAACTGAACCAAACCATAGCTAACCCAATACTAGTGCTTGTAGTCCGCAAAGTAAAACAAACCGAAAGAAAAAACTGCAAAATTTTTAAATAGGAGAACATACCTATATCAGGAAAATCTATTTAAGGTCGTTTTCCAATGTTCCTGTGAATTTCCATTGCTCATTTAGAGCATGAGCATTAAAATCCAAACCTAAGTCGTTGTCTTTCTTGAAAATTAATGCCACATTTATATGATTGATACCAGAAATGTAAATGAAAATAATCATATTTTTTTTTTTAATAATTTCAAATTGAATTATGTTAGGCTCGGCGTTGTTGCTGAAATTAAACAAAAATAGTTTCATTTATAGCTACAAAAAACCCCGGTTTTAAGGCCATTTTACGCTTAGACTTACACTGTGAAACACATTTTTGAACTCAAAAACTTAATCGAGTCGAGACTGAAAAATTCTGAAAGGTTGAGTCTTTGAACTTTTCAGTGTCTGAGTAGAATTCACAATTCCCTGTCTCGTGAAATATTTGGAATTTTGCATTTGTAGCTTAGACAAATTTGTAGCTCTTGGCTCGGCCTTCAATATTTACATTTCAACCAGAGTTTTGACCACTTTCTTAAGGGTTTTCAACTAAATCTTGAAACCCATTACAAGTTTGGACAAGTAATATAGAACAAAGTTGAAGCTTAGACCAAAATACACAAACCGTTTGAAAAAACATACTTATTAAATTAACCTTACCATGGTTATGGGCCCCCATACCATAAAATCTCAAAAAACTAATATTTTTTGGTAAAAAACGGAAATAAATTAAATTTCCTCAGCTATGAAATTGTACTATTTTATTGATTAAATACAAAACAATCAAAGTTTTTGACTGTGTCAGCCATTTGTAATTTTTCTCGTTTTGCTGAAAACTCTACATGCATAAGGGCCCTTAACTAGGGACCAATCGAATGAAGTTGATATTATGATTTGTTTATTTAAGTCTAAGGCTGCCTTCACACTGTTCGACACATGACGCATGATAGTCTAGTAGTCCTACTTTTTGTTCTGTTTTAAATTTGAATAGCTTGTCAAATTCATAGAATTTCATTGGGAAATGCTCGCCTACTAGATATCAGTGTGAAGGCAGCCTAAGCTACGTTTTGGTCAAGTATTGCTTAGTCAAATTTGAAACAATTTTCAAGACACAGCACAAAGATGATTTTACAACATTTTTATAAATTTTAGTATAAAGCTGTGGCTTTTTTGATTTGCTACTAAGAAATGTTTTGTATGCCAAAATAAGAGCAACAGTTTTGTCACAGACATTAAGGCGACATTTTAAATAGTTTAGTTGAGATATGAAGTGGCAAATTCCAACCCCAAATGGCAGCAAGCCAAACCAATCCCAAAAGTTTTTTAATACTATAATCAGCCTTTTAGAATTATTTGGTGTTTAGTGTTTTCAGTAGACAGCGAATTTTTCCATTTTTTGTAACAGATTTTATTCCTAGTAGGAATTTTATGAAATAACTATTAATATCGTTCCCTGCTATTGAGGTGTACATTTTAAAACAAATTTTCCTATTTTGACCTACTGGGACTTGTCGCTGTTTTAGCAGTGAGAAGGAAATCTTTCTTACTAATACAGAAAGGCCATTTGGGGACACACTCACACACACAAAGACTACTGGCGACTAAGCGCTGTTTCGTAGTACCAGTTTGTGCCAGTTATAACGGTGCTGACATGAGAAGGCAGCTGTTGGCTGGCAGTAGTCAGGCAAAGACCGCTGAAGATTGAACAGAAATGTTCATAAATCAGCTGTACGGTGAACCAGCCTACTTTGTAATTTTGGAAACGCAACCTAGAGCAGGTGTTTGCATTTTCCAAGGCCACACATCAATACATTGGATGAGAGAAAGATTTGCCTGCTTATTGTTTAAGAGCTTTACAAAAACCATCGTCCACAGGTTTAAAAAAATACACTTTTCTAATACTTTTGCTCTGCTATTTTTCCCAAAAATGGACTACTAAATCGATTTTAAATTAAAGATGTTAAAAATGTTGCAGCAATCCTAGTCTTAAAATTTTATTTTAAATATATGTATTTTTTGTTTAGTAAATTTCTTTTTAAGTTCACTCACAAAATTGTCATTTTTTATTGTACATACCTACCACACATATTTAGCTATAAATAAGAACAAAAGTGTCGCCCAACCAAACCACCCCACCCACCCTTATGTTCAGGCAACTGTTATGAACAAATTTTAAAAAGTTTACTTTTTTTTCTTAAATTTATTTTTTAAGTTTTAATGTAATTTGCGAATACTGCCCAAGACTTGTTTATGTAAATAATTTGTTTTGCAATTAAGTTTGTGTGTGTGTTTAGATTTTTGTACTTTCGTTAAACTTTTTGCCAAAACTTTCATACAGAAAAACAACAACAACATTAATAAACTAAAGTATAGGTAAACAAGCAAAAAGAACATAAGACTTGAAGCATTTAAAACAACAACTTTTTTGTACTCAACTTGAAACCAGAGCAATGCAAAACAGTTTTTTAAATTAATTTAGTAGAAATTCTTCGCAAAAACTAAAAAAAAAAACGGACAAAAAAAACCATTGTACATAAATAACTAGATTTGCTCTTACGGTTAATTTAGAATTTAGCAAAACAAAACACAAAACAATAAAAACAAAAACACAATTTGAATCCTCCATTGGTTTTATTTTCCACAACATTTCCTTTTCTTTGTGTACATATCAACTAAGACCCAACACTGCCAAAAAAAAAACACTAAAAACGGAAAACAATTCAAAACAGTTGTTCAAAACGACTGATCAATTTTTGAAACCAAACTCAAAATCATTGCCAATAAAATATTAAAGAACTAATTGAATAATTTGCAATTAAATGTAACTCTCTGTATGTATGTGTGTGCGTGTTGTCTTCAGTCGTAGTTTAGTTCTTAAGCCTGTTTAGCTGCCGCAAACTGTATACAAACTTACATATTTAAACATATATTCAAAGAAAACTTCCTTTGTACGATTTTTATATAGAGAGCAATCAGAGCTGCTTTTTTGTAGGCTTTATCAATACATATATCTCTATATACATATATATATATATATAAACAATTCAAAGCAATACTTTATAACAATCGCTGATCTAAATGTTGAGTTAACACTGCCTTTTCATTTTCTCACTCATTTTCGAAACGACATCAACCAGAACAACAACAACAACAACAAAAAGAAAATTCAAATAACATTTAAAAAGAAAAAACTACCTCAAATTTTTGCAAGCACAAAAGAATTTTTCGAGAAAAGTTTTCTAAAACTAAAAAAAAACACCAAAACAAGGGAACGTATACAAAAGAACAACAAAAAGTACCATAGGATAAACCTTAAGCTCGAATTTCTCCTTTCCTTTTGAGAATCTTCCCATCAATTTGCATCCCATTTCTTTCCCCTTTGGTTTAACGCGTTTTGTACATACGAATTCGATTTATTGAAACTTATATGAAATTCAATTAATTAATTAATAATAATGCCACTGCTTTAATAAATTAAAGGAAACCCCAAATCCATCATTAGCCAGACCCCTTATACACATACATACATACTATATATAAATATATATATGTAGCTATACACACGTTTAATTTGAACTAATTGATTTTGCATTCAGTTCTGGCCCCAGGTCCCACGGTTCGGTATCGAAGGCTTCAAATTGTAACTAATGTAATCAAAAAAAAAAAAACATAAACACTCGACATGATAAAAGATATAGATTATATATATATATTATTATGATGAAAACTCTACCATATACAACCGCAGATACTTAGATTGGTATCAGTGGAACCGAACAGAGCAGAAGGCAAACAACAACTACAGATACCGACTCTCAACAATTGTAAACACGCGCTGAGAAAAGAACAGAAAATATAGATCGAAAAAAATATGAAAAAAACACGTGTTTTATTTATTTCCCCCACAGATATGGTTGGAACACGGAGAGTGGGAGTACACCAAATGTTTACAGTTAGGATGCTGCTGCATTTTGTACCCATTTAAGCAGTATTGTAGTGCCTCGCAAAATCTACATGAAGAGTGTTCGATAATCGACTCAGTCCTCACGTAGTGTTACCTCATAAACATATCGCTTTTTGTAATAGCATTAAATATTAATAGCGACACTGATGAGGATCGCCAGCAACTACCCGAGACATTACTTGAAGAGGGCATCCGATCTGAACCACTTGATGAGCATTGTGTGGAAAACTACCCTTCGGACCAAAAGTTGTTATTTATACACACTCATGTATCTTACAAATACTGCTTTAGCTTAGAATATAAATTAAGGGTTAAAAAGGGAGCAGAAATCCCAATAAAAGCAAACTCACTCGCTAGAGTGAGTCAGAACAAATTCAAACTTACAACCGTGCTCATTAAAAGTGTATAATTCTATACAAAGACACAATCGCTCCTCTCAATGTTACTTGCAATTGGTTCAATTATGTAGATTATCTGTGCAGAATTTTTCAATGGCGACGCATAAGCAGACCTTCAACTTATGAAAATTCCAAATGTCTGTTATGTTTACCAAATATACATTTGATACCATTGATACCATTATTAAGACAAGGAGCCACAGTTTTAATATATCTGCTTGGATTCGTTCGAACGATACAGAATTAAAAACGCATTATGTGTTAAATGGAAAATGTTATGTTTCAAAAGTAAGTAAAGTAAGTGAATTTAAAGAACAAAAAATAGAGGCAAGCTAACTTCGGCTCGACCGAAGTTTAAATACCCTTGGAGCTTGATATATGCCTGACAGTTTGTATGGCAGCTATACTATATAGTGGTCCGATTTCGACAAGTCTTGGTGAAATTATGTGAAATCATCAGCGATAGCACTAAAAACAAAAAAGTTTTTCTCACTAAAACTAGTTTTTCATCCGATCGTTCCTATGTCAGCTATATGCTATAGTCATCCGATCCGGTTCTGACAAATGTGCAGCGTATTTATACCAAGAGAATTCGGGCAAAGATTGGTTCGGATAGCTTTAAAACTGACGGTGGAGATAGCATAGAAACAGACGGACATGACTATATCAACTCAGCTCGTCATGCTGATAAGGAATATATACAGGGGTGCCACGGAATTCACTAGCGATTTGGCTTCTAGCGATTTGCCAAATCGCTCGAATATTTTCGCCATGCCACAGAACTTCGAGCGATTTAATTTTGTTAGCTTGTTCACAAACCCTTTCGAACTTGACTGCGGAGGGTGTCTACCCCGCAAGTGAAAATCAAATTAAGCCTTTTCATGTGATTTTTATACCCATTACTCGTAGAGTAAAAAGGGTATACTAAAGTCGTGCAAATGTATGTAACAGGCAGAAGGAATCATTTCCGACCATATAAAGTATATATATTCTTGATCAGCATCAACAGCCGAGTTGATATAGACTTGTCCGTCTGTATGAACACCTAGATCTCAGAGATGGTAAGAGATGGAGGTTTGACATGTATGAGACAAATGCTTCTTATACTTGCAGGCAGATCAAGTTTATTTCAAATTTTGGCCACGCCCCCTCCCGCCCCCGCAATTCGGAAAAAACGTTATATCTCCTACAGTTAGACGATTCGTCCCTTCTAGAGATAGTTAATAATTAGCAAAACAAATAAATTTGCCGAAGAAATGATAAGGATCGGATGAGCGGTTCGCAAGTTATGAGCAAAAATGTGAAAAATAGCCCAGTTAAAAAGTGTTGCATACTTTTCAGATGTTCACCCTAAGGAACGCAGGAACAACGGGTATATCGAAGTCGGTTAGAGCCTACTTAACTTGCGCTCTCGTTTATTTATGTTTTGAATGTGAGCTATTTGGTAAGTTCTTTTTTAAACAAAACAAACTTATTTTTCTTCAACTGTGTTAATATTTTTTTATTTCGCACATAAAAAATTCAAATTTTCTGCCCGCCAAAAAAAAATGATACCTTGCAACTCCAGCTGCAGCACGGCTACGCCAGAACGGCGAACGAAAATGTTAGCAAAAGATTTGCTTTAATTAAATAAATGATTCTCGCCGGACAGATGGCAATCGACGATTTAGGAAAGTCGCAAATCTGTAAGAAGACGCTAGAGTGCAGCCTCCTAAATCAGACGATATACATACATACGTAGGCAAGATTATACGGGTAAACGATGCTCTGCTTAAAAACAACACGCATTATTCAATTCAAGCAATCGGAGGAAAAGTTGGCCAGATTAAAAGTCAGTTCTTTCCAGACTGCAGCAGCAGCTTCCCTGTCGCCCATTGCGAGATTGAGGCCCTTCAGAAAAGCAAAACAAATTTCGCTCTAGACATCTGTTCGATGCTTTCGCTTAATAATTTATTTTAATTATAACAATTTCGGAAAAATAATAAAATTTACCATTATTTTGGCTTCGGCGTTGCCACTTTGTTCAACTCAAATTGGCAGCAATCGATTTGCAAATTGCACAATAATTAAGCAACAGATCAACCCAAAAATTATTGCTAGTAAATCTAACTTTTTTTATCTCTGACTTAACACAAAAATCGCTATTGTATACACTTTTAAACTAAATTCGATTAATTTCGAAATTCAAATGTAAAAAGGTGGCACCACTGAATTACTAGCGATTTGGTGAGTCGAAGTGAATGGCCAATTTCACTAGCGATTTAACTAGCGAATTCACTAGCGATTTAGTAAAATACTTATTTAATAAACTTAACGTGTTAAATGTTCAATTATTTTGATGTAGATTATTCACAAATTGAACACCCTTCAAGAATCTACAAGGGTTATTTTTATTAAAATGCATTTTAAGTGCTTATTTAAGCAAATCGCCCACTCAAGAGTGAGCGAAAGTGATTTCTGTGGCACCCCTGATAAACTTAATGTGTACGGAGGTGCTTCTTTCTATGCGTTGCAAACATCCGGACAATTTTAATATACCCGTTCCAAGGGTATAAAAACAATTCTATTTTATTTTAACCAAAAGCCGAATGAGTTTTTAAATGAGTTACAAATTTCGTCAAGTAGCAAGTACAAACAGAAAAAACCGACCGTCAGAGTTCTAGGTCTATCGAAATAGAATTTATAGCGTTCTGTACCTAAAGTTTCAAGCATGTTTTGTTTTCGGATGTACTTAATTAAAGTACAAAACATTTTTCTTCTTTGGTTATTTTATTTTCTCTGGATTTTTCTAGCCTCATTTGATATAATATAGAGATCTAAATTCAATAGCAAATTGGGAAAAGCTTTAACATTTTGTGCGCTTAAACCAAAAACATTTTGTTCCAACAACAATTTTCTCTTCCAGCAAAAAAAAAGTAGAAAAGGGGTCGGTTCAAAAATCATGTTCTTTTACAATTCTCTATCTGCTATAAATGTCAAGGTTGCCATTTTTCACTATTTGTAAGCCTTACAAAGAAACTTTTTCTTTATTGTATAATATTTAAATGCAACTAATAACATTTTTGAAAATACTTTATTACTCCCATCGACTGTTGTCTCTGTGATCGTCATAGTGATAAGTGCTTCTAACTAAGTCCTGTACTTCTAGCACAAAGAAAAAATATCACATAACTTAATAAAGAAGGACAGAAAGAAGAAGATGCACACGCACACACAAAGTCTTCTGTCAATTTGGAGTTGTCAGCTTTTCACTTGTGCTGCCTTTGGAATTCATAGCAATGGAGTCTGTCAACTTGCAGAAGATATGCAAAGCCTGTTTATAATAGAACCGGGAGGTTCTTAAAACATCTGTACAGTCCTTTGGGTCGTGTGTGTGTCTTGATTTAAACACCGCTTCTGTCAGAAATTAGTCAGCTGTTCTCTGTTACTTGCGCTCTCTAAGTGCACTTGGGAATACGCCCGTCTCGCTCTAACTGTGATATGCTTTACGGACAATAAGAATCTCAATGCGTACTATTGTTTATCATCACTCATTTTATCTCTAATAATGGAGCCTGCTAAAACGTCCGATCATCCAAGTTCGAATATGATGTTAAAATAAATAAAATGTTTAAGATCCGATTTCTCATCTTCTGCATAGAGCCATATGTTATATAAAATAAATTAGATCCTAAACATAGCAGAAATCTGGAATAAGGGTAATTGGCATTAAATTTTTTTCAACTTACGTACATGTTTGCTGAATAAGCGAGGAACAACATTATTCCTGAACCCCGGTTCGAACCCGAACGTAGGTTCAGCGACCTTCAAAACCTGCTCCGTGAACCCGAACCCAAAAAGTTTCACAGGTTCGAACCCCGGAGTGAACCCCTCCCGATTTTTAGGAGGTTTGCGGCTCTGGTTTGAAGTATTATTTTGCTTAAAGAATGCTTAGGGGTTGACTCTAGAAGTTATTAGACTTCTTCATCCAAGTACTTCGCATATATTTTGAGAGTATATCTATTTACGAAAATAACTATGCAATAGTAAGATCAAAAAGATATTATTATATCTCGAAATGTACTTAATGTATCTCAAAACAGTTTTAAAACCAGTATTTCGGGACTTAAAAAAATGTTACTTGGAACAAGAGTTATGTACTTAAATAAAATATTTTTACTTACTTACCGTACTATTGACACCTTTTGTACTTGTGATTGTAGGTATGGGCAGTGAGCACCTTTGCTAAGTGTAATCAAACAGGAACCACTACCGGAACCGTATACCAATATTTTGAATTTTTTGATTACCGCGATTCGATATTCTTGGAACCGAAAAGTACATACACATTGTAGCGGTAGCGTTTCAGTTCAAAGCTGGCACCAAGGACCCACGGCTCACAGAGCTCGTATTGTATCGTAGCGATTTTACGTACCAATGGCGTTTTATTGTCGCACACTTGTGTTTAAAGCAGCGAAACATGACCTGAACGCTTGCCGAAGCTGAGACTAAAAAAACAGAATGGCGTCATTCGCCCGACAGAGTTCGAAGCGATTAGGTCGCAACCCAATACCATCTCGCTTTTTGGCCTTGCTCTCGATAGCCATCGCTGGTTTAAAGCAGGGTTCCCCCAGAAACGAGCGCGAAAACGTGACTGCATCTTTCTCTAACACAAAATGAAGCATGACTTCGGCAAGCATTCGGTAAGAATTGGTATTAAGTTCGTGACCCCCGGACTATCGCTGGGGAACGCTAGTTTAAAGGGTGAACGACAAGCGTGCAGCATGACAATAGGCAACTGCCAAAAGTTGACAATAGTCAACTTAAAACCTTTAAACCAGACCTGGTCATCGGTTCCCCCAGGCGATGAATACATTTCGCCATTTACACATGTGCGAGCAGAATGCATGCCAATGCTGAGACCACGAGAGCAGAAAGCACTTGATGCGGTCAAGTCGGAGCCAATTCACAGCGCTACACACACCAATACACCATCACTTTTTGGCCTCACTCTCGTTGGCCAACGCTGCTTGAAGCACAAGTTTGCGGCAACAAATCGTCTACGATACGATACGAGACGCGTGCGGTGGGCCTTATAAAACTATAGTTATTAGAGACTCTTACGCAATTGGCTTAAAGCTTCCAAAGCCGGAGGCTGGCTTGGACTCAATTTCTCAAAAGTTCAGGTTAGTTGCAGGCAGGACAAGTTGATTAAAATTGCTGGTGATGATGAAGCAAGGTGAAGCATCGAAAATACCAAGAGAGGAAAGCTTTTTTGTGGCTAAGGAGCATGTGGATCTTGTAGTGTCAAACAAATTTATTTTGGAAATCAAACTTACGGGAGAAATAAGAGAATTTACAAAATCTATCGCCCAAAGGGTCTTGCAATTGGGAGGCCGGATACTTATCGCATTCCCAGCACCCACAGGGTCGATTGTGCCAATCTGGCAGGCAATAATTAATAACATACAAAATAATTAAGTATTATTTTTGGAATTATTTTTATAAATTTGTGTATAAACAAAAGAAATTAATAAACAAAAAAAATAATTTTTTTAATTTAAATTTTAATGTTAATTTTAAAAAATTAATTAAAAAATTTTTTTTTGATGTTAAAAATTTTTAAATTGAGTCATAAATTATTTACATTGAAATAATGATAAGAAGAACTCGAATTTAAGTAAAAAAAATAAATGTTATTTAACTTCTGAGTTCCTCAAATCTAAGACATTTTCTTAAAGTAATATGGCCTCATTATCGAGTTAAATGATATTTTTGAGCACTATGAAGTACTTTTTGATATGGACGATATTATACGGTATGACGACAGTAATAGAGCATGCAATAAATCATCTATTATATTCCTAGGACAATTTTTTCGGTTGTGGTTCAACCAAGAGCAGGGAGTGCTTCTCAAGACTGACATTTTGCCTATAAAATGTAATAAACTGATAATTTGCGGATAGTTGCAGTTCATTTTGACACTGGACGATTCACAATTGACTATTTTAATAAACACATAAAGATTGAAGACCAATACGGGCCAATATCAAAAGTTCTACTCCACGAAAGTCGCAGGTGTGTTAAAAGCAGTACTCTAAATTAAATGCGAAGTTCGACATCGATTTACCACTAACACATAAAAGAACAGGACAAACACAATTTTTTTTTATTAAATACATACCAATTCTTGTCAAATACAAGTCATAATCAAAAAACTCTATTTTTCTCAGACCAAAAACAAAAAGCCTTAAAAAAGGCGCGTAAATGTTTTTAGGTATGGTAAAAATAGTATATGAAGTTTTGCATGCTCACGACGTCGTGACTATCGGATAAAATAAAATATAAAAATCGGAATTAATATTGGCGGGATGTTAGTTTTCAGGAAAATTTAAAAACATCTACAAGATTTGAGTTTTGAAATTTGCATTTATTGCCTGCCAGATTGGCAGAATCGTCCACTGTGCACGCTGGACCCTTGTCTATTTCCCTAAAAAATGCATGGCATTATTCCAAATTCAGCAGCAGGATTGAAAAATGTGATGCAAATGTGATTTGATCATAATGGTTTTTATTTATGATATATGTATAAGCTTTAAAGATAATTGACTTGTAAAAGTTTCTAATGAAATAGCGTGAGTCCCTTGATTAAGTGCACGGATTGCCGAAGGCAGCCTGACTCCACAGAAATCACCCACGATGATGAGGATCTCTAACAAATATTCATGATGCCTGTAAAAATTTCAAATCATAATAAATGGAATCGTAGCAAATGTTAAGGTTTCAAGTGTAACTTTTAGGAGACAAAGGTTCTGCTTTAAAAAAAAATCCGCAGTCAAATCAAAACCCGAAAACGATTATTAAGAAAAATAAAAGCAGCAGCCGCAGTCGTCGCATTATTATTTTGTTCAGTGGCCTGAGTCGAAGCTGCAGAATGTGTTCGCTTTTGCAAGACAAGGCTACGCTGTCTCCACGATATTTTCTTAGAATTTGTTAACCACCAAAATTTAATGCAACGCAACAAGATTTGATTTTTTTCAGAGCTTTGTTGATGTTACCTTCTACCGAATCGAGCCAAGTAACGGTATAACTCGCCGGGCAAAAAGAGAAGATGAGAGTCGTCTATCTCAACTTCTGAAAGCGGTTACGTGCTGCTGCAGTGAGTTTGCTCGCTTTGCAATATACCGTCGCGGAGGACGACATTTGCGGTTGGATTCATCTTGTATATGCCGGCGGTATTCAACTTGGCCCCAAGTAAAAAATCAAACCAAACTTTTTTGGAAATTAGAAATTACAATTTATTTCATACAATGTCTGTTGTTGTTGGTTTTGTATGCAACTTTTGTTGTTGTTCTTTGAATACACAGTTACAGTTTCCGTTTCCAAACCTTATCGATTGTATATACTTTTTGGGGATGTACACATGAATCACACAAATAACAAACAAAAATTCGCCACAAAATGTTGCATTTAACATTCAACATAAATTAAAAGAAATGGGCCAGGACTCTACAGTGATTTGTGGGGTGGACTTTAGCTTCCCCTGCTCGCCAAACCCTGGTTTTGCCCCTTTGACTTGAAATCTGAACGCAACACTGGCGCCGCAGGTTCTCAATTCAAGGGGGTGGTGAGTAGGGCCCAGCGAGAAGGGGGTTCAAACTTTATATACAAATATAAAATGTGATGTAGGCCGTGTACTGCTGCTGCTTCTTCTTCTTCTTCAGTGTTGTTGTCTTTTTGTGCATATTTTTGGTTGTTCCATCGCCAGATATGGTGGACACCCCTGCCTAGGTTGAACACCTCCGCATTCTCAGCATCATGAATGAATCGGCATCCAAGGGGCTGGGCATCCTCCGGTTGGTGATGGGTTTTACAAATTGTTGTTGTTATTTGCTATACACATCGAGTTTTCGTTTAGGTCTGAACTTACAAATATAACTTCTAATTTGTTGGGGATTTTACAATTTTTTTGTTATATTTTTTGTTGTTGGTTGAGTTTCTTGCTTGCACGACTTTTGTTTTCATAATTTTGCTACTACATTTTTTTTGTTAAATATTTTTTATACATAATATATATTTTATATATATAATATTTTTATCATTTTCTGTACTATACAATAACAGCGGAAAAATTGTGTGTGATTTTGGTTTGTATTGTTGAAGTGGATTTTTTATAACAACTTTTTCATGTTCATATGTAGTTTCATCAGTTATATATATAGATGGTTTATATATATATATTATGTATATCAATACCGTAATTGTTTTTGTTGTTGTTTATGTATTTTCTTATCACAAACAAATCATAATTATATATATATAATTTATTATTATTAAATTTTTAATATATTATTCTTAGAATTGAACAATAATTAAAAATAAACATAGGACTTAGTTACATTTTGTATGTGTGTGTGTGTGTGTGTTGGTGTGTTGGTGTGTGTAGTTGTATGCATGATTGATGTAGTTGTTGTTGGTTGCAGTTGAAGTATTGCCAAGTATTTTCTTTTCTCTCTCTCTCGCTCTCTTTGCCATCCACAACTGTTGTGAGCTTCCACGTTGCTGCCACCAGAGGGCGCCGCTGCGTCGTGCGCTCAAACAGTTGCTTCACACAAAAAGAAACAGTGTTGCCCTATCGAGTTATGAAAGTTTGGTTTGTTTTTGGCCCATTTTCGCTAAATTTGTGTTTTTATACATTTCGTTTTGTTTCTTTTTGACAATTGATTTCTTTACAGTATTTTTTTGTTTGTTTGTTTAACGAATTTTACATATACACTAAACATTATTTAATAATAATAATGGAAAAAACAAATAACAAAGAGCACACAAAAATTGTGGAGCGCAAAAAATAATAAGTAAAAAGAGGAAATTTGATAGAAAAATGGTATTATTACAACTTTATGAACTTAACTGCAAAAATTGTTTGTTTCTTTTGTTGCTGAACTGAACGGAAAAGTAAACTAAGCTAAAACCAGGCGCCAGCAAATTGAAGAGAATAATGGTATCGTATTGTTGTTGTTGTTGTTGCTATATACAATCGCTGCCAGAGTTGCCACCGCATGCGCATTGTTTTTGTTTTTGTTTGCTGGGCTGCTGTTTTGTCTATTGTTGATGTTGTGGTGTAGTTTGAATGGATTGATTTATTTCGTGTACAGATAAATGGCCACAATCAAACCGTAGAGACCCAACACTTCAGCGAAAATGAGAATCAGGATCATGCCGACAAACAGTCTGGGCTGTTGTGCTGTGCCCCGCACACCGGCGTCACCAACGATACCGATCGCAAAACCGGCTGCCAGGCCAGAGAAGCCCACCGCTAAACCGGCACCCAGATGTAAGAAGCCCCTGGAAAAAGAAAAGGGCGAGGAAATAGAAATGGATTTAGTATTTTCAAAGGTTTCTTTGCGTAGAGATGAACAAATTACTCACTTGTACAGGGTGTACTTTGAGGGATCTTCCAGGCCACCGGCAATCAGCACAGCCACGACCAGACCATAAATGGCAATGATACCCGCCATGACCACAGGAATGATGGATTTCATGATCAGTTCAGGACGCATCACTGACATGGCAGCAATACCGGTACCAGACTTAGCAGTGCCATAAGCGGCGCCCAGAGCTGTAAATGTCAAAAAGAGAAGGGAATTGAATTAGACTTAATTGATTTTGAGTGGGTTCAAGGCTCTCCTCTGTCTCCTCTGCATGCACTCAATTTCTATTTTTATATGGCCAGATATTGGCCAAAGTAGCACAAGAGGAATCATTTCCCTCACCCCATTAAGCATATTAATTTCTTATGACTGGCAAAGTGTGGATTTAGATGTAACCATAACTGTCTCAGTGAAAACATTTCAGATTTTTATGTAAGGTTTATGATCTACCTTGGGCGTTATATTAAAATTAGTTTTTCAGTTGATATTTTCGAATACTTATGACACAGAATTGGTTATCAACAAATTTCATGGGCAATAACTGCGATAAACGCATGAAATGCGAGAAAACTACCCAAATGATTGGCGATGGGAAACAAGATATGTGGCGTCAACTTTGTTATGTTAGAGCTGCCCACTGAAGAAATGTCAACTGAGAAGAGGACGTACGTTTCGCGCCTTAGGGCACAGTCCATAATGAAATAGATATAAGGTGCTCTCGTCGGTAGCCGAGGCTAGCTTCTTTTTGTTCCTTAGCGTGCTTGTTGTTCTTGTTTCTAGCTTACGGCTAAGGGACAGCCTTTGCCGACGAGACCACCTTGCACCTATTCTATCATGGCACAGTCTCCCAGCCATAGCCCCTGGGGTACGAACGTACTCAACAATTCACGCCGAATGCTTGCCAAAGTTATGTTTCACTGTGTGAGAGAGAGACACAGTTGAAGTTTCGCTCTCTCAGTTCAGTTGCCCTCTGAAAATGTTAAGTACAAGAGCTACAGAAAGGAACCTATGATCCACCGTATTACTACATACTAACTTTAAGGGGTTAGGGGTGTGTTTTTATGAATTTATTGTGAAACAGTATTGATACATTTAGTGGCAACATCTAAGTTAATAGTGGCACTAATGATTTTAAAAAATTTTCATCTAGTTTGACCTGTAGACGATCTTCTGAAGTTCTTAAAAAAATGGTATAGTTCATCCGAAATCAATACACAAAAACATTTGCTTTATAAATAAAACCAGGTAATGATCAAAGAATTAATCGAAATTTTTATATGGCAGCTTCGTAAAAATATATCGTGTTTTTGAACAAAATTTTCAAGTAAATATTTTTAAAAAATTATCAGAGATCGTATTCCTTAGATCAATATCTGAGAAACATATCTGAGAAGGGTGTATTGAAACCCTAAAACGATCAGTTCCGCCGTTTTGAAAAGTGGTCGGTCACCGACATTGAAAACACAGATTTGAGAAAATCGGCCTCAAAGTTTAAGCTGCTCTACTGTACATTTACCTGATATCTTCGAGGTTCGGTGCGCGGACCGGTTCCTGTACTTATTGAAGGTTTTGGTTCAAATCTGGGTTCATGGATTTTTAGATTGTAAAACGAGTTTTGCTTCATAATTAATCGTCCAGGTAACCAAGCTATTCCGAATGGACCAAAGACTTTCAAAAATGACTGGTCTTAATATTTTGGCAGACAGCTCATACTTCTACTTAAGAGGGTTTACCCGTGTGATGGTTTCAAAAAATCCAAATTTTATTTTACCAATGAAGCTAAACGATGAAGTTATGTATGAGCAATGGAGTTGGACTGCTGTCGGCCAGGTACCAAACTTGTTTGCCCAAGTCAGTCAGCTGACGAACCAATTTTTCAATGTTTTTACTAACAGTCCATTCGCTTCGCTTGTTAAATTGATCCGTGAGAACCAGTGCTTTGTGTTGTCTGTAGACCCCAAATGGATTTAGAAGTCGGCAACTTTTTGCAGATCTTGTTACAAAATGATCGGAGCTATTTTGAGGAAGATGTCTCACATTTCATTTGATTTCATTTTAATAAGATCGCACATTTTTAAGTCAAAAAATTGGATATGGCTCCATACCAAGTAACAGTACACTTCAATACATTACGAATCGTGACTTACGACTTATTGTTATAAACATTCAAAAGGGTGGTGGTCATTTCTTTTATTATTTCCTCTCTAAGATGCCTAAGATATGGCCAATAGTTTGTAATTAGCCGCTATTCCCATGTTTTTTGTTGATCGAGTTCAAGTATATTCGGTGGATAAATATATACATTTAAGTTTAAATCAGCGTAAACACAATATTCATACTGACACGAGCCGAACGCATGCCGAGGCTTTTGCCAAGCGAGCAAACAGTTTTTCAGTCCCTGGCAGGCGGTCAATGAAGTGGGCAGACCAATATACTATCACTTTTTGGACTCGCTCTTGTTGACAAACCCTGGTTTATAATAGGCGTAAAATGTTAACTTTGAATACAATTGATTCCTAGTTGGGGGTACACTTCAAATCTCCAGCGATAATAACACCAGTCTGGAAATCCGAACAAGAATTACACTTGCAAACCGATGCTACTACGGGCACAGTAGGGAGTTCAAGAGAAGAGCTCTCTCTCGAAAATCGAAAAAAGCGATATACAAGTCGCTTATCATTTAAGTCCAGCAATATGGAGGCAGAGGCATGGACAATTTTATCAGTGAAAGAAAGATTCCTAGGAGGATTATGGACCTTTGAAAGTTGGCAGGGAAGGTTTAGATCCGAAAGAATGATGAACTGAACAAGCTCTATGGGGAAACTAGTTTAGTCAAGTGCATAAAGCAAGAGCGGCTGTGCTGAATAGGACATATTGCCCTTATGGATAAACAAGCTCCAGTAAAAGAGTTCTATGAACGGAAGGCGAAAGACTAAGATGACTACCAGTGAGATGGGATGAGCAGATGCGGGAAGACATTGCCCAGCTAGGTGTGAATAACTGGTGCCAGCTCGTACCGAGCATAAACGACTATCGGGCTTTAGAAGCAGCGATCAAGATATAAATATCGGGCCAAAGAAGATGAAGAAGTACTTCAAATCTCTATAGATGTCTATATAAGCGTTGACATTTCGAATTAAATGTAATGGATTTTTGAAATGAAGTGAAAGCGATTTGTAAATCACATGGAAATATTAATCCGGAAGTCCAAAGTAAAACAGTTGCCGGACCGTGGGATTGACAAGATCTCTGACATCTCTATATCAATTCTTGCTATGTTCTAATTGGTTTATTAGAAACCAATAAAAGAAGACACAACTCGCCATCATTGGCCCAAATGAGATTTGTGAGGTTATGTCACAAACTCTCTGCTAAAAACTGATCATAGTCGATACCTACAGCATAAATAAATCTTATAGTTTTTCATTTTTATTACAAAATAAATATGGACAAACTTTAACTACTTTCCATTTTCCTTAACAATTTCCGGCTAATAATTATATCAGCTAAGAAAGCAAATTCTGGAAATTATAGCGCAACAACAGTTAGCAGTCACATGATCATCGCCGCTTAACTGTGTTTCTATGTGCATATGTATTTTTTTTCCACTCCAACGAGCGGCAGCTTTACTTACTCATCCATCAGTCAGTCAGTTGGAGAGTTTTGCTCTCTGGTTGGCGTTGTTTGTTGCTCTCATTTGCTCACTTATTATGATGATGTCAAGTCAAAAATTTGTAAAGCAAGCAAAAAAATCTATTTTTTTTTATTTGCTTTTTGATAAGGCCAAGAGCGAGCGAGAGAGTTGCACCGAAATTTTTGGTGTCAATTTGACAACAGGTATGGTAGGAGAAGGAGGGGGAGGCAGTTCTGGCTATTAATTGAAATACAAAACAATAACCTGTTTCAAATGGCGGTCAATGGTGTGAGTGTGTACATGTGTGTGTGTGTGTGTGTGTGGAGCGCTAATAAATCGAATTAAATTACTTGTGAACAGAAAAAGAGAGACAAAGCTGAGCTACAGTAGCTGCCCACACTCAATGTACAGTCATGTGATTTCTGCTTCAACTCTAGAGTTTATTTTACAAAGGTTCCGAAAAACATAGATGCGTGCCTTCTACGTCACCAATAGCCTTAAGAAACCGGAAAGTTCTTGATATTTTTGCTTAAAATATTGTGTATATAAATGAAGACATATCTGCGCTATCAACATACATACATACAAACAGCCGCACACACAAACATAAAATTGTTGTCGACGCACGCAATAACATTTAAATGGTCATCGTGTCTGCGTCGATGGGAGGGGTGGGGTGGGTTGCCTATGGCGTGTGCTAGGGGCGGCCCCTAACAACAGAAACCCCGCATAGCAGTCAATAAAAATTCATTGAAAACCCATTAAAGATAATCTGGTAATTGTTAAAGTTAAGACGACGGGAAGGGACAAGGTCTTCAAAAAGATAGGAAAACTCCTTCATCAATTCCATATTTGCCACCAACTCATTATAGATTGACAGATGATTCTTCTGTAGGTGCAACTGCAAGCGATGACGAATGTTCACTCAAAGAATACATATTCAAGACACTTGTATGAATAATGTAATTATTCAATGAGGGCGTGACGGCCCATCGAACTGGGATTACCAGAATCATCACGCTTCTTTATCAGTTTGTCATTTTTCTGTGTGTTAAAAAAGATTCGTTTTAACTTTGCTATCGTATTAATAATTATGTCGTACATGTTTTAAAAAACAATTCGAAATGGCAATCTTTTTCCTTATCGAAATAATTTTAAAAATGCAAAAATGGAAAATGGTATTTAAAAAGTGGAATGTTGTTCTTTACAACATTTTTCTTGGCTTTTTTACTAAATCCCCGAAAGTGTTAAAAATTTGAAAAGAGTTAGAGATGAACCGATCACATCCTCTCTTGAAAAGATCGGTCTGCGCTCAACGAACAAACAAATATATTGTTTCCCTTTGGCTCTGATCATTCGCTGACCGTTTGGTCGCGAGCGAAGAGAATAAAAGTCTTGCGTTAGTATGCTTGTGTGTTGCGATTGAAGCATCTGGTTGGGCCACACATAAACAAATGAATCGTTTACGCTGAGTCTTTAAATTTTGTTTGCTCATCTGCAAGTCAGTCGGATCGCTCTCTTTAAGTTGTAATTGAATGAGCACAACAAGAATAGCTGAACTGAGAACAATCAACTGAAAACCAAAACGAAGAGAGTTCTTCTCAAAAATAGAGCAAGCATGCACGGCTGATCAGCTGTTGCATCGGCAGCTAAGCATTTTATGAATGAAATACGTATTCATAGTAGGTTTTCAAGCACTGGTAAATCAGTATATAAAGATTTTGTAAAGAGTTCCGAGGAGAAACCAACTTTAGCTAAGCTATTTAAAATTTATTTCCGTAGATACCAGGAAGTTCTATAATCAGGGACAGTTTTCTATTTGCAAATGCGCTGGTCAAGAAAATCCATTTACTTTTAGACGACTTCTGCATAGTTGGGTAAAACCGAAAATAAAATTTTGAACCCAATTTGGTAAGTAAATGCGAAAAGTAAAAAATTTCATAGTAGAAAGTATCCCATATTCAAAAATTCAGTTGTAAAAACACTCGAAATCTATATTTAATCTACTTGGCCTTGAGCAGGCGGAATCATATTGTTCAGCTTTTGTCATATAATCAATTCGCCGGTCATTTATGTGCCTTTTCACACTTAAAGTCAAACAGCTTTAATTTGAAATGCTATCGCTTATACGAAATCCTCTAGAGATTTCTGCGACACATCCGAAATAAAGCAGATTTAATATACAAGGTAGTAATTCAGAACTTCAAAAACAAACTTTATGAAGTTGTTGAAATGGCCTTCGTTTGTAGGGAACCACAACATGATGCCAAAGAGGTGAGGCACTCAGCGAACATTTGCCCTGAACTGCGAACATCATGTCAACTGGTACCTCTCTCGCATGGTGAATTTTTGACGACACTACCTTGTTAATTATACCATGATCCTCTCAGTTCAAGTGTCAACCATGGAGCCATGAGTATTAGAGAGAACATTTACTCTTCCGACGATCATATTCCCAAATGTATCCAAAGAGCGTATGTGACAACGAACAGCTGACCCAAAAGTATGTAGAGAGCGTAAGTGACAGCGAACAGCTGACTAATTTGTGACAGAAGCGGTTTCGACTAATCAAAGTTTCTCTCTAATACTCATTCTCCATGTGTCAACTAAACGCGAGCTGAACGTGCTTTCAGAGAGCACCTCACCTTCTCTGTTGCATCTTGGAACTACACTTCATCAGGAAGTTCGCTTTACCGTGTTGATTCTATTGCTTTAATTGACTAAATCGCGTTGCTTTTATAATTGTCGGTACTTTATTCTTGTTTGTGAAAAGCTTTACTGAACAAAATAACATAAATTCAAAAATACCGGCCCCTTTATCCATTTACAATATTTCGAACGTTTTGAACTGAAAAGAAGCAACTGAATCTTTTAAGATGAATGTTCCAATTAAAGACAAACGTACCGTTCGACAACAGTTGATCTCTTCTAGGCGTGGAACTAAGTTGATAGCCATTAAGAAGCATGTTCCAATTCATTCATCCTTGTGCGTGAAAACTGCAGGAACAGTTCGGCTAGATGATTTTTCCTTTTGGTACCTTTTTATCTTAAGAATAAGATTCTATTTATAGAAGCGCTTTATACGCTCGCATCTCATTTTGAAATGTAATATCGAGTTTGGTGAAAACCAAGGCTTATATGTATTTTTTAATCAATGCTCCAACAAGAGACAATATTCGTCTAAGATACACATTTGTTTGCACTTCTAGCTTTCAGTGACGTTTAGCTGAATAGGCCTAATATTTAGACCCACGAGTGTAGTTAAAAGTGAATGCGTGTACAACTGTTAAAGTATGCCAATATGTACACACAGTCTCCCACACAAACACAAGCACACACTGTGCAAAAATATTATCTCCAACAACTCTCTGACATTGACGGAGCAATCGCCGAGAGCTGCATTTAAATTAACAAATAATTTTATATTGAAAAATGTTCCAAAATGGCAT
Organism: Lordiphosa clarofinis; assembly: GCA_018904275.1. NCBI lineage: Eukaryota > Metazoa > Arthropoda > Insecta > Diptera > Drosophilidae > Lordiphosa > Lordiphosa clarofinis. The sequence goes on from JAEIGQ010000011.1 coordinate 1,908,900, forward strand.
TGACTTGCTTTTTAACTGCTACCGAGTAGAATTTTAATTATTTCAAAATGTTTGTATATTTTTCTAGCTTTTTTGTCAGGCCACAGACGTCCGACCAGACATTTATGTGGGCGTTGGGGAAGAACAATACAAAGATAATTATAACAAAAAATATGAAGAGACCACGACAAACATTAAAAATATACAAATTGAAGGCGTCACGGTTGAGTGCAGAAGAGAGGGAGAGAAAGTGAGAGAGCCACACCAAAAGAAATGCAACAACAAGCTAGAACAATGAATTTTAGAATAAACTAACAACTGCAGGTGGCGGTGTGTCAAGTGTTGATTCTAGATAAGAAAAGTTTGGGCAAATTTCCGCTCACATGAACCAGGTTTCAAGGCAGACTTGTCACGTGGATTGTAGCAGGGGCAATTTTTACATAATTTTTGTGTTTTATTTTTCGCATTTTGGCCGCCTACTATTTTATCTCTACTACTATTTCGAAGGAGCCCCACTGCGTTTGCGCAAAGAGTAGGAGAGTAGGTGTGTGTATGTCATGTTCTGTGAAGGATTTTCTTGGTCGTTATTTTTAGAAGCTGGCAAAGGGAACGAGATAAATCGCCTGTTAAAGTCAACAGCAACGCCCATACCAACGACCACCCCATGAGTCAGTCAGAAGATAACTATAACTGCAACTCGCGCTCATGTGATCGTAAGTAAGAGAGAGAGCCGTCATGCGGGGTTGCCAGACTATATAATTAATTGATTTATGCTATTGACTTGTTAATAATTACATAAGCAAACGCTATCCGGCTTAGAGATCTCAGTTATTTGTTAACACGATAACTAAGTAAATATTAGATGCATTATATCACAGGAGTTGCATCACATATTCTCCCATAGCAAGAAGGTAAGACCTTCCTTTTGTAATATGCGCGAGTTTCTTTATACGGGGCGGTTTATCTTATCAGCAAGTCAAGTCAATTGGTAAATAAGCCTCCACTTGGTTATCACCCTGCGATAAGATTTGAAAAGAACATAATAGAAGAATGGAAAACCTCAAAAAAGGTAGCATGTGATGTGGTAATGCTAACAATTGATCGGGTTGTTTGCCATGTGATTACCTGCTATGTGAACACTATTAATCAGCTGACAACGTTTGAAACTACAAATTATGACATGGACACGTGCTTTAAGAGAAAAAATACTACTTTTTATAACAATTTCCGGCGCGTTTCTTTTTATTATCAACAAACCCCCCACTTTACCCTGCCTCTGTTCTTTGCACTTGCTAAACCCATCAAATCTGGCAACACTACTCAAGTTGGGGAGGGTGGGGGAGCTGCGGCTCTGGTCTTGTGACTCTTGTTTCATAAAAACTTCACCGCCAACTCAATGCCAAAATGTGTGAGAGTATGCGCAACTCTCTCACGCTGACGCTCTCTCCCCAGCTCGGTCATGTGTATGTGTATGAGTAATTTTTAGCCTGAAAATTTACAATTTTCGTTTCGTTTTTGAAATGTGCCAAATTTTCTGCAACAAATATGGAATTCTTCACGTTTGTTTGTTAACAACAAGGCATTGTATAATTTTCCTAACCTGGCTTAGATTTTTCTCTTCTTTTATTTTTGCTAGTCACGCGCTCTACATTTGTGTGAGTGAGTGAGAGACAGAGACCCTTGGGCATGTATTGAATTTTTTTACGTTATACAAAATGTTCGATTTTCTTTTTTGTACTTACACGAAAAGATAATAGCGGACGCTGCTCCCATAACACCGAAGAAGGGGCCATAGATGGGGTTGTCGCTGGTCACTTCCGTAGACATTTTGCTTTGTTTTTGTTTGTTTTGTTGGGGCTACAAAATGAAAATGCGAATATATTCGTTTACGTTGGTGATTGCACTTGGATTTAGATTTTCGGCGATTTCTTTTCTTTTTGCACTGTTGAAACAAGTATTTCTATTATATATATATACAATTATATAGGTATATATATGTGTGTGTATATATGTAAAAAATTTGCTTGCTTGCGAACCACAATGCTGCTGCGACGACGAACGATTTGTGAGTGAGCCCGCTAAATTAAAAAAACCAACGAGAAACAAACTCGTTCACATTTTTCTCAGAGAGAGAGAGAGAGAGAAAGATTAACAGAGAGCTTATGTCGTGGCAGGAAAATTTTTATATTTTTTTTTGTCGCAGCAGCAATGTTGTAATTGTAAGATCGTTGTTTTCTTAGCAATTGTTTAAGTTCCTTGTGACTTGTTTTTATCGGATGCAACTTTTTTCACACTCACGTGATAAGAAATTAAATTTAAAGCAAAGTTGCTCTGTGGGCTGGCCTTCTTTACGGGTTTTTGTTTTGGCTGCTGCTGCTACTGCTTGGCGACTTAAAAAGCACGCTTTCGGATACGGCACTGAACTCAAAGAAAAATTTTACGTTTTCTTTTATAAACTTTAGTCACGAGTTTTCCAGTGTGACCGAATTTCAATGTATACCAAATACTATTTTTTTTTATTTTGGGCTTAGGGATGGAACTGTCATGTCTCACGTATACAGCCATCACTGTGACTCATTTGGCGAGAACACAAATTCCAGTCACCTCTGATGAAGGGCCGGCCTGATCGTGCAATCGTGGGAAAACACTTTAATTAATAGATATTAAGTAACAAAAAAAAAAATTAATTAAACATCAATTTTGCGCTCATATGAATTTTGTTTGTTCGTTATAGTTCTGTCATTTGTTTTATATCCTATTTGCACTATAATCACATATTTCGAAATGTACTTATATTTTTTTTGAGCGTTTCCCATATGATATGTACATATTTTGCAGTGTCGTAAACGTGTGAATGGCAAGTTGATAATTTAAATTTAAATTAATTGTGTATTACATCTTTGAACGAAGTTCTACAGAGCTTAGTTCAATTAAATCAACTTACATATTGCGAGACATTATTATTATTATTATGACACTATGAATACTTCTCAAATTGACAAAACAAAATTTCAAACTTGACATTGTTCCACGCTTTTTTTGATTCGCTTTTGTTTGTGTTTGCTAAATAGAGATAAGGACAAGTTCATTAAATTCTTGGCTTTCTCCATGCGCACCATGACTCCCATAAAAGTAGTCGATTGTAGATCTAGTTTATCCGTTCGCTCCCTCTTGTGGCGGACACCATCACTAGAGTCTTCTCAAATAATGTCATCTATGCCATGCCTTGTCCAGAATTCTCGTTTAAGGTTGAAATGTATGAGTGTTTTGCTGGGCGTACCTTACCGCGACCAAGTTCTCCTCCCGCATGTTTTCACGAATTCATATTAGTCCTGCCAAGTCACAGATTTGCTTTTTAGGAACTTCTTAAAACAAGTGCTTTATTTTAAAAGAAAATCATTCACATTTAAAAATAGCGCCTACCTACGATCGCATCAGGGTTGATGTTTTGTGTTATCGATAACAAAACAGCTAGTATTGATTTTTTTATGTATATATTTTTTCCTGTGGGAATAATTAATCCCTCTTTTTATTTGTGAGGACGCATCTAATAACTAGAATCTACCTCAACTGAAATTAAACATTGAAAGTATCATTAAAACTAACATAAACGATTAAAATTATCATTAAAACTATCGTTAAAACTAACATTAAACATTAAAACTTACATTAAACCAACATTTGACACAGAATTTTTTATCACAGACATATTTCATGACACATATGACTCCGGATGTTATGAATAATTTAAATGTTTTTTGATACATCGCCAGGAATTCAAAATGTAGTGAGGAAGTGTGTTTTAATTGTCGATATTGTAAAAGCACGGGAAGCAATTTTCAATTTCTCTGGGGATCAATGACTTTGGCGGAGCGTTTCTGGGCAATGGAAAGCCACAAAGAGAAAGCAATTAATTTTCGAGTTTCCAGACTCGCATATATAATATCTCAAGTCCAGATGTTGATTTTGGGCCTGGATTAAGGACCAATGGCCGTAACCCAATTAATAAGTAGCGGCAAGAACGTTTTTTTTTCCGTTCGCATGAAATAGCCATCATCTACTAGTAGAACGTAATTCATGTCGTCTTTCAGCTTTGTCAAAATAGACAAATTACTATATGTGTACTTTTGTACCATTGGTGCTTTTTTATTTAACCTGAAATAAATAATGAAACATATACAAACACATAAAGGCGTACAGTTTCAGTTTCATATAGACAGCCTTTAGTTCCAAAGGCAAATGCCTTTCGCTTTCACCTTCTTTCAGCGAGTGACCCGACAAAAAGAATAGAAAAACAAGAATTTTCAGAATGTGGACGCTAAAATACCCAAACGCTATTATTTTTTTATACATAAATTGGTTCAATACAGTTTAGTATATTAATGTGTGACATGAGTTAAATTTTAGGAAAAATATTGCAAAGCATGCTGTTTACCTTTGTTTAAAATATTGAATAGTTTTTATTTATAAAGAATATTATAAAGAATATTTAGATTTTCACGTCAAATTGTTATCAAGTAGTCTATTTAAAACACAGTGCACACACTTTTGTGTGCATATCATAATAATTGTTCAATACAAAAAAAAAAATATAAAAACATTTTTGTACGTGCCTTACCGGACTTCAACCCAGGTCTTTTTGACTTTCAGTCTCTTTCCTTACCCACTACACCACAGCTGCGAAGACAGGTACAACAGCTTCATGTGCTTTATAACTCAAAAGCATCTTTTCTATTTTTATTTTATATTTTCTAAAAGATAACGAAGTGCAACAATTAAAGGGTGATTTTTTAAGAGCTATAGGAAAGTTTTCAAAAAAAAACACATAAAATTCAGAAAACTGCATGAAATCTTTATTTGAATCGATAGTACGGTCCATATAATTTAATGTTTGAAGATTATTTCATGCAAATGTTGACCGTGGCTGCGCCTCAAATGATCCACTCGCTTAGTCCAATTTTGGCATACTCTTTCCAACATTTCGGCCGGTATCTCACGAAAAAATGCTTTAATGTTGTCTTCCAATGCGTCAATTGAAGCGGGCTTGTCTATATAAACATAAGCTTTAACGTAGCCCTACAAAAAATAGTCTAAAGGCGTTAAATCGCACGATCTAGGCGGCCAATTGACTGGTCCCGAACTTGAAATAAAATCGCCTCTCAATAATTCCATTGTTGCGCGTGCTGTGTGGCATGTGGCACCGTCTTGTTGAAACCAGACGTCATGCAAGTCAAGCTCTTGAATTTGGACAAAAAAAAGTTGAATATCATCTCCCGGTAGCTCTCACCATTCACAGTTACGTTACGATTCGTATCATCTTTGAAGAAGTACGGTCCAATGATGACACCAGCCCATAAACCGCACTAAACTTTGACTTTTTCTGGATGCATTGGTGGCTCCTGCAATGCTTCTGGCATGACCTGGTACTGGGCTGGTGATGTCAGCCTTTTTTTTCACAGTACACTTTGTTGTTGGAGATTTAATTTTATAGATAACCAAGTTGACGTGAAAACCCTAAATATTTATAAAACTTTTTTAAACTATGGAAATAAACATTCATAGGTGGCCCCCCCCCCCCCCCCCCCTTGGTCTGCCCCCTTTTCTTTTTTTTGCAAAACCGTTTATTTTTATTGTATCGATACTACTATGTTTGATAATTTTATTGTTTGTCACCACTATTCAAAATTGGCGTCCTATTGTGAAATTGATAAAACTTTGCAATATTTGCAAATATTTGCATTGTGTCGAAAAATTAACTTGGAACTACATGATTCCCAAATATAACTAGTTTAATACCCTGGTTAATTTCTTCCATCTTTTTTTTTCTGACCTTTATTTCCTCTCGATTTTACACTACTTAATATTGATATAATATAATAACAATTTGTTTTTTGTTTTTAACTTAGTTATTATTGAAAAATATGTAACGTTTTGCTTACTCTCACTATTTTAATTCTGTATTATTCTTAGTCGACCTTCTGATTCCCGTTCTCTACGGCATTTTTCAAATCGGGTGTTTTAAATGAAAAAACTAGCTAATCATAAAAAATTAATTTCTCCGGGCGGCGCCGCCTTGGTGAAAAAGTTGTGTTCAGAATGCGGGCCCGGGCCTCAAAATACAGGCCCGCGCCCACCACTGTTCAGGATATCTATAATACCCTTCAATATTTTTGTGCAACGATATGTAAAGCATAACCGCGTCGCGACAAGTTGAAAGAAGGAAAAACGAGAAGGCCAAGCTAACTCTGTCTTTGCCGAAGTTTTTATACCCTTGCAAATGTTTTAATACATCAGAGTTTACGAACGTCAGCATTAAAACAAACAATTTTTCTAAATTAAACCCTCCTTTTGACCGATAGTTCCTATGGCTATGACCAAAACTTCCAAATCTGTGTAAAAGCGTATAAAACTAATAATTGCTGTAGTTCCTATGGCAGCTATAAGATATAGTCATCCGATCCGGTCGGTTCCGACATATTAGCAGTGTAAAAAGAAGACTCTGTGCAAAGTTTCAGCTCGCTAGCTTTAAAACTGAGAGACTAGTTTGCGTAGAAACAGACAGACGGACAGACAGACGGACAGACAGACGGACAGACAGACAGACGGACGGACAAAGCTCAATCGACTCAGCTCGTCGTTCTGATCAAGAATATATTTAGTTTATAGGGTCGGAAATTAATATTTCTATGCGTTGCAAACTTCTGGGCAAAATTATAATACCCTTTGCAAGGGTATAAAAACAATAACAAAGTGCATTGCAACCATCATTATATTTCAGAATCGCTAGAAATTGGCTAGCTACAAGAACTGAAGGGCATATACATATGTATACTCACATCTCGAAGATGGTCGTCTTAGAAATGGCGCACTGCTGGCTAAACTCCGGCACCAAGTCAGACAGGTGACTTTCCTTGACCTTTCCTTGAGCAAAGGTAACAGTACCATTGGCTTCAGCTTGCACTTCGTCTATCATTTTAATAAAAACAATGACACAAATAAAATGTTTGGCTAGACGCTATAGAGGTAACAATCGAAACGAAAATTTCCAACAAATTGAAATTTTAAATTATTTTTGTTTTAACTTTTGCTTTGTTTTTACACTTTGCCGCTTTCGCTTTCACTTTCTCTGTACCGATTTAAAGTATCGAAAGTCGATATATTTGCATAAATACGTTAATGTTTGAAACTAACTCATATTTGCGCTGAGTTTTGTGAGGCCTAACTCATATTTGCGCTGAGTTTTGTGAGGCCATAGCCAGTAGTGTATTTTGCGTAGCAAGCACTGTCTCACTTTGTCGTATGCGTGCTCATTTCGTTAAATAGTCAATTCTGCACTATCATATGAATGCGCCTTACCCACCAAGAAATTAATATATATATAATTTTATATTTAATAATTAATATTAATCATATCTAAAATTAATTTATTATTATTTTAATATAATTAATCATTAATACTGTATATAAATAACACAGCCCAACAGTGATTTTGGTGCAGGTCTATTTTGAACAGATTATGTTAATATAGACTTCACTGAACAAAACTGTATCATTGGTTTTGTTCAATCAGCTCTTGTTTCCAAGATATCGCGGAAAAACCAAAAAGTCGACTTTTTGGCACTCTAGGATTTATAGAGGCAACAGTAGGCATAATTATCTAAATTTATGAACTAATTGCGATAAAGTTCATATCAATGCAAATTTGAAAAATCATAGCCTCTATACTAGTACAGCGGAAAGTGTCTAAATTGGCCTCTAAAGACAGACATTTTTCGATTTATAGCATTTTTAGCATTTTTTAAAGCCCGTTAAAGCTAGCGCAGTTATTGAATTAATATTTTCGCCATCGGAGCCTATAGACAAACATCTGATCTAATTTTGTGATTTTTATGGCGATTAAATCAATTTATTTGGCAAAGTTATAGCCTCTTAAACACGAAATTACATATTTAAATTTATGGGAGGAAAACTAGATTTGTAACTCAAATTTTTATAGGAACTGTGATAAGGCTACTTGTTTCCAAATATAATTTTTCATCTACATGTAAACATATAACAATTTATGCCGATCCAAGTAGACCCTTTACAGTTCCTATACAGATTTAGAGTAACAATCTAGTTTTCCTCCCATAAATTTAAATATGTATTTTCGTCTTAAACACGCCATATCTTTGCCAAATAAACTTATTTAAACGCCATTAAAATCACAAAACTAGATCATATGTTTGGCTATATGCTCAGATGGCGAATGTATTAATCCAATTACCGCGCTTCCTTAAACGGGATGATTTATTTTGATAAAAATGCTATTAATCGAAAAATTTCTCTCTTTAAAGGCCAAATTAGACACTTTCCGCTGCACTTATACGGTCCCTATGATTTTTTTAATTTGCAATGATATGTCCTTTATCGTAATTAGTTCATAAACTCAGACATTTATGCCTAGTGTGGCCTAGAGTGCCAAAAATGCAAGATTTTCGTTTTTCCGCTATATCTTGGAAACAAGAGCTGATGGAACGAAACCGAAACCAGTTTTGGAATCAGTAAACATAAACTCATATTTTTAAATCAACAGGGCTGCACCTCACAAAGATGGTCATTTTGTTGGCCTGTGTAATTAATAAGTAATAAATAAGATTATAAATAAGATTATTAATAAGTTTATTTATAAGTTTATTTATAAGTTTATTAGTAAGTTATTAATTAGCTTATTTAGTAAGTAATTTTAGAATTGAATAAAATAATTTAAGGTTTAAAAAATGCCACTGCACATTTGCCCCTCTTGTTCGTATACAACGAAGAAAACAACAAACCTCCGCACTCATGTCAACATGATGCACAAGGGTACGAATGGCGTAAAGCACGAGTGCGGCTATAAAACAGCGCACATATCTAATTTTAGGAGGCATTGCAAGACCAAGCATAAGCATCAGCAGCATCCTTCACCTGCACCGGTGCCAGTGTCTCTCCCAGCCTCTACATCCTCTGCTGGGACAGCTACGCAGCGATTGTATGAGGGATTGGAACATCAATTCGAAGATCTGCTGAACTGTGTGGACGAAGATGTGGAAGGGTTAATTTTGCTTTTGAAGTTGAAAAAAATTGTGCAAACCAGAATTTTAATAACTCAAATGAACTGCGCAGGTACTAGACGTGCCCTAGCTGAGGCTGAGGCTACACGCAGTTCATCTGATGAGAATGCTCCGACAGTGAGTTCACTGGAACCGGAGTTGGAGTCGGAAGATGATCCGAATCCGACAGTGAGTTCACTGGAACCGGAGTTGGAGTGGGAGGATGATCCGAATCCGACAGTGGATCTGGAACCGGAGTTGGAGTGGGAGGATGATCCGAATCCGACAGTGGATCTGGAACCGAAGTTGGAGTGGGAGGATGATCCGAATCCGACAGTGGATCTGGAACCGGAGTTGGAGTCGGAGTCGGAGGATGAGGTGGACTATGTCCCAACCAAAAGCAAGGGAAGTCGATGCCGAAAATATTATTGCCCAGTCTGCGAGAAGGTATTGATGTATCGCAACAAAACACGACATTTTCACACGGAATTTCACCAAAGAAGGGCTGAGGTTAAAAAGAAGATCAGGAACTCCTCTGTCCCTGTATTTTATTGTAAAGTTAGTTTTTTAATGTTCAGTACAAAGAGAAAACTGCAGAGGCACTGTGCTTCCAGAAAGAACACTGCACTACAGAAAAGTGATAGAGCTAATGGACGAGGAGAGGGAGGAGGAAGATGAGGAGAGAAGAATAGACGAACCGGAACCGGTACAGGTACAGATTACCGAACAGCAGAAAGCTCAAATCCTGGCCTTAATTAAAAACAACGATAATTTAAAACACAAATTAATTAATGGCCACAAGACGAGTAATTCGTATTTCGCATTTATTGCAAACATTGTGCAGTTGCCTCTAGATGATCTGAAGCAAATCGCCTTAAGACTGGTTTCGGAGGGCTTATTGGATTAAATACGAATACGAATTACTCGTCTTCTGGCCATTTTAATTTGTATTTATGGTTGTTTTTTAATTAATGCCAGGATTGGAGCTTTCTGTACCGGTTCCTCCATCCACTCCTCCTTCAAGCAGCTGCTCTTTCACTTGTTTGTAGTGCCTCTGCAGTTTTCTGTTAGTATTGAACGTAATAAAAACTTTACAATAACACATAGGGACAGAGGAGTTCCTGATCTTCTTCTTACCCCTTAGCCTTTCTTAGCCTTTTCAACTTCTGATTTCAATTTCTTTCTTCAATTTCTGGTCGATTTCTATGGGCGTGTTCAGCAGAATAATTGATCCCTGAGCAAGTAGCATAAAAAAATTATGCATCAAATAGTTTCTGCTGAACGAATTGCTACATTTTATAGCAACGCCGAGGGGCGGTGAATTCTGAAATGCCGGAGTAAATACATTTACGATCCGTGTTAACATGAATTCTGCATATTAAAAGTCACAATTAGGTTTATTCTATTTTTGAGTTTATTGTTATTACTTACAGCCGATAGTTCACTTAACTTTGCAATTAATGCACAAAGTGCGCATGTTTTTATCGATAGCATGCCTATCGATACACAATTACTACTGGTGGGAGCAGTATCACTTTAAAGTAGCGTACTATTTCTTCTGCTCAATTTCTATTTCTGATGAATTTCTGCTCAATTTCTATTTTTGATCAATTTCTTGCGTTTTTTTAATTTTATTTGCGGTTTAAATTTCTTCGCATTACATGATGCGGTGATGATCTCAACACATTGATTTGAACAGATATGAGCTTAGTATCTAAAGTCTTGTTGCTGTTCACGTTTGTGTATGCATATTCCACACAAAAGCCTTATAAAAATTGGGACCTAAATATTATTTGCTCTAGCCATTAGCTTCGTAGCCGGTCTTATCTTTTCTTTTATATAGTCAATATGCTCCCTACATAATAAATTTGCAGAGATGATCCTTCCCAAACTCTCCAAACTCTCGTACTCTCCCAATCGACATTATATTCGGGTGTGTCCCAGAAATCTCTAGAGGTTTTCGTATAAACGTAAGCATTTCATATTAAAGCTGTTTAAATTTATATGTTAAAGGCTCAAATATGCCAGGCAACTAGGTTAGATGACAAAAGTTGAGCGATTTGAAACCGCCTGCTCAAAGCCAAGTAGATTTGAAGCGTAATCTAGTAGGCGGTCTGATTCTTGGCACTTCGCAAATAAAATAGTCCCTGATTTGTTCGAAGTGCAATCGTTTACACGAAAATCTCTAGAGATATCTAGAACACCCCAGATTAACTTTTTTCCCCTTGAAGGAGAGATTTAAGCTTTGACCATATTTGGGGAGGTTTAAACAGTTGTTTTGGGCTGAATGATTGACGTTTGGAGAGGCCGAGTTATTTACGGTATTGGGACCAGTGTTGACTTGATTACGAGCGCTGGTTAAATTGGAAATTGTGGAGGAAGCCGATTTGAATGTGAAAGAGGTGGCGGTGGGCTTAGGCATACAGGTTAGGCTATCGGATATATTAAAGCAATATAAATATAAATTATTATACATAATCAGACCTGTTCCGAATTCCGAACGTTTTCAAAAAGTAAAAACGAAACGAAAACGAACGTTTTACTATTTGCTGTTCCCAATTCCGAACGATTTGGCTACGTTTTGACTTTTCGAACTCGGTTTCGAAGTCGCTTTCATAAACAGCTGGCTGACTGGCCTGCGCGCGTGTTTGTGTATATCGACAGCAGCCAGAGTTGGCATCATCGCTATAATTTTAATTTACAAAGCTCTTATTTACACTTTAAGTCAATTTATCTTTATTTAAAACAGTTTTTAATTGTTACATTTGAATATGTGATGTCAAATATGGTTAAATATAGCTAAATAAAATAGAAAAAGTGCTGACCGAATAAATTAATTTAAATAAAGCAACCCTAGCAGCTATCGATTAACGATTGAATTCGACTAAAACGTAAAGTGGAATTCAGAACAGCTCGGTTTGAAAACGATCGCTCGGTTTTGCTTTTTACGCAATATTTTAAAGATATTTATAAAAAAATGATTTTAAAATACACTTAAACTGTAAACGTTTTAAGTGGTGATGCTAATCGATCTTAAAAATGTTCAACATTATTACATTGATAAGTTTATAATTTTTGCGATTTATTTTAATGCTTTTAATAGCAATTACTTTTCATTCTGCTGACTCTGCAGCACAACTTTTGAAAACGACAATTCTGGTCGATTTGCGGAATTCGGAACAGCTATCAACTCGATTTGCGCCAATTCCACTCGTTTTCGGAATTCGGAACAGGCCTGATTAATTGTATTTATATTTGAATTTTAACAAACTTGTGAAGCACTGTCCCAGCACGCACAAATAAAATAATACAAAAATAGAAATTTGAATTTGAACCTAACGGTCAGCTTCGGCGCCTCTATGAAAATCGATTAATAATCGATAGCTTTCGAGAGTAACCCTACAAAGAACTCACAGTGGCGTGAGCCGATAGTGAGCAGTGCAGAGGTAAGCAATTTAGCAGTCTCTCGGGAAGCTTCAAGCATTGCAGTTCGTTTGAGGGAGAACTCCGCGTCTGTCTTTTTTAAGACACGTGTTTGCGCGTTCAGCCTTTGTCAAGGCACGCGTCTTCCAGTTTATAGAAAAAAAAAACGAATTATTGTATCTGGGCAATGCTTAACGCGTCCAATTTTTGCTGTCTCTAAACGACAGCTAAGCCCAAAAAAAAAAAAAGCGTAGAGGTAAGCCAGCTAAGGCCCATTTTCTCAATGTCCGCTTAGTCAAACTTACCGGCAGGTTAGCCGAATTTGAGTGTCTCATGCTGTCTTTGGCGAAAACCAGCCGGCAACTTTAACCGCAGCCTCACGAGGGGGTCAAATTTTAACCGGCCGGCAAGTACCGATAAAACTATCGATACTTTCACTCGATAGACACAGCTGTGTCAAACACTTGAATTATTTACTTTGCTAATTGGCAATCCAAAATGTTTATAAATAAACGAATTTGTTGCATCCACGAAATGAAATTGGGAAGCAGGCAGTGAGACAGGAAGAGATATGTGGAACAGAGAGTCCAGCAGAATGGCAGCCGCCGCAATGGCAAATGTCTTGACCGCTGCACCGAAAAATTTACCAATCGCAGGGCAGGCAAACTCACTGCCCGCCGTCTGCGAAATGGAAGGATCAACTAGGCCAACGGCCTTGTGATGTGGCATACTGATTGAGATCGAACTGCAGATACGTGTGCACCATAACGAAAATACTATCCACACGCATTGCCAGCACCAGGAACGGTATCACCAACATGGCGACATATGTAATCCTAGACGGAGCAACTAGTTAATAAAGAAAGAGAGTACAGGGAGGGGGCTAATTACACAGTGCTACAAATTTCCAAAAATTGTAATAACCTGGGTATTGGCATAGCGTACGCTGTAGAGCAGGTCGCGTACAGCATTTCCTCATACTTGGTTTTCCTCGGGGACCCCCAAAATCTGAAGTTATGGCCCAAAAACCGCTTTTTGCTTTTTTACCTCACTTAAATATATATAACTCGCGAATGGACCGTCTGATTGCTCATAACCTTATCAATTCCGATAGCCACGAGAGGGATCTAAAACATTTTAATCAATGGTTTGACTAATTTAACGCGATGGCTGAAAAATGCGGCTTACAGATCTGGCATTTTCAACTTTTTTTGAGAAATTTTTACTTTGACCATCACTGGTTCAACTATTTTATTCTATGCGATTTTTCCTTAGAGTTTGTAATAAAAGCCCATTTAATTCTCCGTCGAACGGTTGCTGTCCCAATGAATTTGGATACCGTTTGATGAAGTTATGCGCGATTTTCTGAGTACACATCGACAATCTAGTATTTTTTTTTAGTGTGCTAACATATTTATTTCTGCTTTCACATAATTGCCCCTAAAAGTAAACTCAGTTTTGATTTGGCGCCAGATTCAAATAATATTTTATAAACTTCCATGTATCAACATTTTTCCGCAAATATTAACGGTCTCTGAATATCTAGCTTAAAGATAAATTAAGCTATACTGAGTAGTCGTGGGCTTCAAGTGGATGTTATTATTTTTTTAATGAGCTGAAATTGGCATATTAAACAAAAGAGCCGTGCACAGCAAGAATCGTATACAGGTAGGCACGGTTAAGGCTTGTGAAAGCAGATTGCTCTCATGGCGCAAGCCTTGGCCATGCCTGGACATATCTGGTCTAATGCAGAGAATTTAGCTGCGGGTTCTATTTAATGATATACTTCTATGGTACCTAAGAAATTACTTTTCAAGTCCACAAACAAGGCCCAATGATAACTGTCAATCCACGATTGTAGAGAACCGCGATAAAATACCATGGATGACCGATGATGAAGAATATAAAAATCACTATAACAGGATGGAGGAATACCAAATAAAAACCAAAGTGGAGCACGCCAAGTAAAAATGAGAAGAAAGTGACATCAGCTTGCACTTAAGCAGCAATGGATAATGCATAGCCCGCTTGGGCCGCGAAGCCCGGCCCGTTATCCTGTCTAAAAACTCAGCGCATAAATTGCCTTCTTTTGAGGCGAGGACCCGCACAAGCTAACGTCGCAACAAGTGTAATTGGCTGGATTTGAAGTGAGTTAAAACAAATAAGTCGAAGAGTGTCGACGTCAGCCCGCATAAGCACACAGCGCAGCAAGTGCAGTATGGGCCACTTTAACTCGCTTATAAGGGTGGTTTGTGCTGTTTTTACAAAATAGCTTAACTTGCCGCAATAGGTAATATTACACAGTTCGACAAAATTTAAAAGCCCGGCATAAGACCAATAAATTATGATAAAAGGCACCTTTGTAAGCATCACCTCATACCCAGTTTTTCAAATCCACCCACGGTTCGCGTTTAATGGGTACTTTTGTACTTGCAACACACAACTACAACAATTTTAACTAAGTTTTTACTGGCTTAAGATAAAATTCTCCAAATTTCAGCATATGTGGACAGGGTCATTGGGAACGACATATGAAAAATTCACTTAATTCGCGCAAACGGTTAAGGTACCTCCAGAAGGAGTTAAACGTTCATTCTTTAATATCTTTAAAAGCGCACGGTAGATTTTTCTTAAAATCGTTGCTTATGATGGTATAATGGGCTATTGCATGTCCCTAAGAGATGGTACTCGACAGCCAAAAAACCGCGAATTGGAGTACCAATTTTATATTCACCCACGGAGCACTCCATATGAACTATATACCCGAGGTACAAATAGACTGAACTTTGTTTTTAGTTTCACCACGGAAGCTTTGGTTCCCGTTTTATAGGCAATTTTGTACCAGCAATTGCCTTTAAACAACATTTACCATCTGGGTATCACAGCCTCCCCCAAAAATTAAGCAATTAATCTTATGATTAAAATTCGTCGTTTCCACCAAGAAAAAGTAAATCTTTAATAAAAATTGTCTTTGGTGGGCCATCCGTGGTACACCAAGATGCGCTGAACTAAAGTATTTAAATGATATGATCTGTTTTCCTGCTTGCAATGAAGCAATTTACTTATAAATTTAATTTCATAATTTTTGTAAAGCTGGTTTTACCTAAATGGTCAATGTTGTTCTGAGGCAGTTGCTGGTACAAAAATGCATATAAACCGCGAACCAAGGCTTCGTTGGCAAAACTGAAAACGCAGATCTGTCTATTTTTAGACCTTGTTTATGGCCTATATAAATTGATTTGTGGGTGAGTCTAAACAGAGTACTCCATATCGCGGTTTTCTGGCTTTCGAGAACCATCTCTTAGGGACAAGCAATAGCCCATTATACCATCATAAGCAACGATTTTAAGAAAAATCTACCCTGCGCTTTTAAAGATATTGAAGAATGAACGTTTAACTCCTTCTGGAGGTACCTTAACCGTTTGCGCGAATTAAGTGAATTTTTCATATGTCGTTTCCAATGACCCTGTCCACATATGCTGAAATTTGGAGAATTTTATCTTAAGCCAGTAAAAACTTAGTTAAAATTGTTGTAGTTGTGTGTTGCAAGTACAAAAGTACCCATTAAACGCGAACCGTGGGTGGATTTGAAAAACTGGGTATGAGGTGATGCTTACAAAGGTGCCTTTTATCATAATTTATTGGTCTTATGCCGGGCTTTTTTTTAGTGTTGTACTGTGTTATTGGAGAGCGTTAATCTTGGCCCAGAAATCGTAAAGCATTGAAAATTATATGTGTTTGCATTTTAAGTATTGAAAAATATTATTTAAATCTGGCGCCAAATCAAAACTGAGTTTACTTTTAGGGGCAATTATGTCAAAGCAAAAATAAATATGTTAGCACACTAAAAAAAAATACTAGATTGTCGATGTGTACTCAGAAAATCGCGCATAACTTCATCAAACGGTATCCAAATTCATTGGGACAGCAACCGTTCGACGGAGAATTAAATGGGCTTTTATTACAAACTCTAAGGAAAAATCGCATAGAATAAAATAGTTGAACCAGTGATGGTCAAAGTAAAAATTTCTCAAAAAAAGTTGAAAATGCCAGATCTGTAAGCTGCATTTTTCAGCCATCGCGTTAAATTAGTCAAACCATTGATTAAAATGTTTTAGATCCCTCTCGTGGCTATCGGAATTGATAAGGTTATGAGCAATCAGACGGTCCATTCGCGAGTTATATATATTTAAGTGAGGTAAAAAAGCAAAAAGCGGTTTTTGGGCCATAACTTCAGATTTTGGGGGTCCCCGCGGAAAACCAAGTATGAGGAAATGCTGTACGCGACCTGCTCTACAGCGTACGCTATGCCAATACCCAGGTTATTTCGCACTGTAGCACTGTGTTATTTAATGCTCTGGATGAAGTCTAATTTTTTCAACGATTCAGGTTGACAAATTCAGCATTTCATATACTTTTTTTGCTAAATGATAACCAACAACAGCAATAGAATTAAGAAAACCAAAACAAACACAGCTGATTCGTTGACAGTTTTTGGTCACACTATGGCAGCGATAGCAATCTATCGATATCGGGCGAACCTGCCGGTAAGTCTTGTTGAGAAAACCAAATGACTTACCGGCAGGTTATTCCGCCCGGCAAATTTGACCGGCCGGTACCTAACCGCAACTTTTGAGAAAATGGCCCTAAAGGAAGCATTTTTTGCACTTGTAATGGTATTGTGTTAGAGCTTTGTATATATTCATTTGTTTCTTGCACACTGTGCAATGGACAAGTCCGTTTTTGGAATTAATGTAAACATTCATTTTATTAAAAAAATCGAACACATATATTTCTGGGGTTACATTCAACTTTTGTCCATCAATTAGTTCATTTACTTCAAATTTTTCGATTGTTTTGTTTTTGTACAGTCTCAGCATCAAATCCTCATGCAATAATAATGTATTTATTATTTTACGAACTTGTACAAAATCTTGTGTAAACATGTTTCGATTAATTTTATTTTTCGCAAAATATTTTGTCCATGCTGGAACTTCGATGTCTGAAATAAGACTTTGACTTTCATTTTCATCATAATGCTGCCTTAGTAAATGCTTCTTCAAGTCGTCTCCTTTTTTAAAGTCATTTGAACAAATTACACAAATGTGTTTTCCCGTGTGGGCATATTTGTTGTGCTCCTTTAGAAGTTTTTGCGACCTAAATTGTATAAGGCACGTTGTGCAATTGTTTTCATTACGATCTGTTACATTTTCGTGCAAAATTTCATCAAGGACAATTTCAGACACATCCAAATACTAGAAACAGCTATTTGATCAATATGAAATCAATATTTGAGCAAGTATTCGAGTACTATTCGCGGTGTCGAGTATTGACAGAGGCCACCAGCGTTGCCAATTTAGCTGGAAAGCAGCTAAATATTAACTAAAAATCCAAAGGGGAAAGTATCTAAAATGCCAACATTGTCAAGTTATAAGTGGCGGGGCGACTTTGAGAATCAGCTTTGCTTTTGTAGGCCTCCTAGAAATTTTTTCTTTCAATTTTACTCCCACCAACCACAACGCACGCCATAGAACTACACCAGTGGCTCGCCTCTCAGAGAGAGAGAGAGAGAGCCCTTTAAATTAAAAAAAAACCAACGAGAAACATTTAAGAATTTGCTTTTTCATGGCTAGTTACTTCACGGCTGGCGCCAATAGCTGGCGAAGGTGACCGTAAGTGTAAAAGCAATTTTCCAAAAAAAAAAAAAAAAATTTTATTATTAGATGTTCAGAGGCGGGATCGAACCCACGACCCACGAACGAGCCATTAAATACCAAATAAAAACCAAAGTGGACCACGCCAAGTTAAAATGAGAAGAAAGTGACATCAGCTTGCACTTAAGCAGCAGCGATGGGTAATGCATAGTCCGTTTGGGCCGCGACGCCCGGCCCGTTATCATGTTTAAAAACTCAGCGCATAAATTGCCTTCTTTTGAGGCGAGGACCCGCACAAGCTGACGTCGCAACAAGTGTAATTGGCTCGATTTGAAGTGAGTTAAAACAAATAAATCCAAGAGTGTCGACGTCAGCCCGCATAAGCACACAGCGCAGCAAGTGCAGTATGGGCCACTTTAACTCGCTTATAAGGGTGGTTTGTGCTGTTTCTACAAAATAGCTTAACTCGCCGCAATAGGTAACATTATTGGAGAGCGTTAATCTTGGCCCAGAAATCGTGAAGCATTGAAGTTTATCGGCGGTGTTCTACAAACCTCTAACAACCCAAAAGCAACCCAAAAGCAATCGTCGGTGTTCCTGAAACCTCTTTTGGTTGTTTTCAAATGTTGCACATTTTCTGACGACATTTGGCCTATGTTTTGCTAATAAAGAAATTTGAGTCAAATAGAATAATGAGGAACACAACTTGAATGCTTAACTGATCGAATTGCATTAATATAATTAAAGATTTCATATGTTTTAAGTAATAAAAATGAATTTTAAAATATTGTCCACCAAAACGATGCAATGGTCTGACAGCTGCAGAAAGCAACAACAAGCAAACCTACCAACTTCTCCAAATTGGACAATAAAATTTTCGGAGTTTTAATTTTCTTTTCAAAATTAAATGTTTATACTCTTAAACGAAGTATAAATTTCACAAGATTATGTGGATAAATGAGCAGGTTAATAAAATATGATTTAAAAGCATAATTTAATGAAGTATCGAAAAAAAACCTATCGATAAATTATGTCGGCGATAATTTCAAATCACGAAATGGAAGACAAGTTGTCAGCGGTGTAACTTTTTAACTTCGCTTTTTACATTTATTTTAATTTTTAAAAGTTGTAGGATTATTTTATGGTGGCAACATTGAGCTCCGGAGGAAGAGGCAGTAATGCCATATGGAATAGCAGTTGCATATCTCGGCAGAAAAGAAGCTTACACTTTATCAAAAATCAAAAAAGGATTGCAGCATTTCTAAAACTCTTGGAAAGGTTTTGTTTCCCTTGTCACTGACCTTCCCCCCAGCAATATACAAAGCAATTAATGCAACCGCGGGCATTTTTGAATTTATTTTTGTCCACTCCACTCACTTGTAAGCAACAGGGTTGTCAACACAAAATAATTATTTGGCGGGTAATAGTTTATTTAAATTCTTAACCCGATAAAATTGAGTCTTAATGGATTCAAAATTATTTATTAGTTTGGAACTCAGTGCATACCAAAAACGCTTTCAGCATTTGGGTTAGAAACTTCAAAATTATTTGTATCCAACAATTATTTAAATTATTTTGAAGCCAACAACCCTGCCGTGGCAGCAACATCGCAATTGCTTTCAGTCAGCTGTTTTTTGGCAGCTACTCCGAAGCTAACTCCGAAAAATGAAATCTCCGACATTTGTGGAACACCGACATTTGGATTGGTTGTTTTCAAAAACAACTGACCCCTAAATCTCTAGAGATTTCTGGAACACATCGGTATATATATTTGCAATTAAAGTATTTAAAAATATTATTTGAATCTGGCACCAATCAAAACTGAGTTTACTTTTAGGGGCATTTATGTGAAAGCAAAAATAAATATGTAAGCACACTAAAAAAAAATACTAGATTGTCGATGTGTACTCAGAAAATCGCGCATAACTTCGTCAAACGGTATCCATTGGGACAACAACCGTTCGACGGAGAATTAAATGGCCTTTTACTACAAACTTTAAGGAAAAATCGCATAGAATAAAATAGTTAAACCAGTGATGGTCAAAGTACAAATTTCTCAAAAAAAGTTGAAAATGCCAGATCTGTAAGCCGCATTTTTCAGCCATCGCGTTAAATTAGTCAAACCATTGATTATAATGTTTTAGATCCCGCTCGTGGCTATCGGAATTGATAAGGTAATGAGCAATCAGACGGTCCATTCGCGAGTTATATCTATTTAAGTGAGGTAAAAAAGCAAAAAGCGGTTTTTGGGCCATAACTTCAGATTTTGGGGGTGTTAGGAAAAAACCAAGTATGAGGAAATGCTATACTCGACTAGCCCAACAATATGTACTGGGTCTCGTGAAAAGTATGTGCAGATTTTTTTTTTTTGTAACACTGTGTAATTTGTTCAAATGACTTTAAAAAAGGAGACGACGTGAAGAAGCATTTACTAAGGCAGCATTATGATGAAAATGAAAGTCAAAGTCTCATTTCAGACATCGAAGTTCCAGCATGGACAAAATATATTGCGAAAAATAAAATTAATCGAAACATGTTTACACAAGATCTTGTACAAGTTCGTAAAATAATAAATATATTATAATTGCATGAGGATTTGATGCTGAGACTGTACAAAAACAAAACAATCGAAAAATTTGAAGTAAACGAACTAATTGATGGACAAAAGCTGAATGTAACCCCAGAAATATTCCTCAATATTTGTGTTCGATTTTTTAATAAAATGTGTGTTTACATTAATTCCAAAAACGAACTTGTCCATTGCACAGTGTGCAAGAAACAAATGAATATATACAAAGCTCTAACACACTACCATTACAAGTGCAAAAAATGCTTTCTGGTTATTGGACGCAGTGATAATTACAGCAGACATACCTCACTACCTCACGTTCATTGCAAGGCTATACTCACTGCTGGAGAACGCAATATTAAAATTCACATGAGGCTTTTTCACAACAAACAGACTTGAAAAAGAAAATGTGAAAAATGTTTTTTTAAATTCTGCTCGAAACAATCATTTAACCGTCATCTGCAATTACCGCACAGCCAACCTGTGCAAGGCTGTGATAATTGAAGGAAAAAACTTTCCATTCGCAGTAAAGCCGCATTTGTCGGAATCAGCCGGATCGGATGACTATAGCATCTGTCCGTCTGTATGAACCCGTCGATCCTAGAGACTGTAATATATAGAGCCACAAGTTTTGGCATGTGTGTAGGTGAATACTGAACCCACATCGAGTTTGTTTCAGATTTTGAAAACTCCACATCCTCCATTCATCTATCATTTAGCAGCGAAAAACTGTCACTCTCTATGTAACGCGTTGATCTCACAGACTATAACAAGTAGAGCCACAAATTTTTGCATGTATGTAGGTGTACACCGTACCCAGCTCTAGTTTGCTCCAGGTTTGGCAAATTCCTCCTCCATCTTCTTCTAAACGCGAAAAACTGTCAGCGCTTAAATTTTTAAGTTTTAACCTAGTGACTTAAGATATATTCAGTGAGGCCCAACATCTATCTATTCTGTGTACCACAATGAAATCCGAGCAAAAACACCGAAGATATGTACATAAGTGCGCCTTCCCATTTATTGAAATAAATTTTAAAATTAATGGAATTTAAAGCTATAGGAACCACATTACTTGGGACAGGGCATTTGCTGTCGCTACACTCGACCGCAACACTCTTACTTGTTTACTCTAAAACTGACAAATTCAAATTCAGTTTTAATTAAATACTGGTTTTTAAAACTGTGCCTTCTTTTTCTAGTTGCTCTCAAACTGTCCTTCTTTTTACTTTCTCTCTCTCTCTTAATCTCTCCCCCTCTCTGAGAAAAATGTGAACGAGTTGTTTCTCGTTGGTTTTTTTTTAATTTAGCGGGCTCTTTCTCTCTCTGAGAGGCGAGCAACTGTTGTAGTTCTGTGGCGTGCGTTTTGGTTGGTGGGAGTAAAATTGAAAGAAAAAATTTCTAGGAGGCCTTCAAAAGCAAAGCTGATTCTCAAAGTCACCCCGCCACATATAGCTTGACAGTGTTGGCACTTTAGATACTTTCCCCTTTAGATTTATAGTTAATATTTAGCTGCTTTCCAGCTAAATTGGCAACGCTGGTTGCCACTGTCAATACTCGACACCGCGAATAGTACTCGAATACTGGTTTTGCTCAAATATTAATTTGCTCAAATAGCTGTTTCTAGTATTTGGTATGTAAATGTAAATGTTGGCTATTCAGCTCCTCCAACGGGGCCAAGCCAAGCTTCACTCAATCTCTTGGCGTGTGTGCTTTAAATTTTTCGCACAAGAGAAAGGTACCTACAGTTTAACGCCGGATCCGAACGGCAAAGTTTGAGAATTTGCTTTTTCATGGCTAGTTACCAATAGCTGGTGAAGGTGGCCGTATGTGTAAAAGATATTTTCCAAAGAAAGAAAAAAACTTTTATTATTAATTGTTCAGAGGCGGGATCAAACGCACGACCTCCCGCCCAGCCGTCCAGCACACAAACCGCTGGGACACAGAATTTAAATTTACCGTTTTCGGCTGTTGGCTGCTGCTGGCACTTTCGTAATACTCAAAAGCACAAGCAGAAGCAATAGCGGACGAAATGAAACTTATGGCAGTTTTTTAAACACTGACTTATTTGTACGGATATAGATCCGGATATATAGATCTGGTGTGGATCTGGTGGAGATTTGGTGGGGATATAAAATTAAAAATGTTATACTTTCTTTTATAAACTTTAGTCACGAGTTTAGCGTGGTATGCACTTCCACCAAAGACTTGCCAAAACAAAAATACCGAAACTGACAATTATTTTGTTTTGGGACAGTATGACCAGATTGTAAGATGTAAAATGGTCACATTGCCAAGAGCGTAGCTTTTGGTTAAATTTTAAACTAAAAGTTGTACAATCAATAAATACAACCCGTGATGAGCAGATATGACTCTTTACTAAATAGTATACACTTCCCCAAAAGGCCTCGATAAATACGATAAAATATAGATCCGTAGTTTTTGTATTTTTATCGATAGCTCCCTGAATAATTAATTTTAATTATTTCAAGAGGTATCGGACATGCCGATACACAAATATGCGTAGTCGGGTGAAATTTGGATAATTTTCTCATCAATGTTGAGCGCAATTCAAAGTAAGGTACAAAACACCGTGAGACTTGAATCATACTTAAACTGGGTTATAATTATGAATTTAATCATTGCAAAAGTGTCATATCTGCTCATCAGGCCCAGTAGCCAGGGTTTGGCTATGAAGAACGCATGTTAATAACTTGTATTTATTGATTGTGAAACTTATAGTTTAAAATTAAACCAAAAGCTACGGTCTTGGCAAAGTGACCATTTTACATGCATACATCTTAATATCTGGTCACATTGTCCCAAAACAAAAGAATTGTCACTTTTGGTATTTTTGTTTTGGCGAGTCTTTGGTGGAAGTGTATACTAAGCTTAAAGCAGCAATGATTAAATCCATAATTATAACCCAGTTTAAGTTTGATTGAAGTCTGTCTGAAGGTGTTTTGTACCTTGCTTTGAAAATTGCGCTCAATCATTTCATATTTCACCCGATTACGCATATTTGGGTATCGACAATGTTCGATACCTCTTGAAATAATTAAAATTAATTATTCAGGGAGCTATCGATAAAAATACATAAACTACGGATCTAGTATTTTATCGGTATTTAATCGAGGCCTTTTTGTTTTGAATGTGGACTGCCACCAACGAGACTGCCAAAGGGCTTTGGCACAAAAATTTTTGTGAGTTTTTTATATGGAGTTTTTTGTTTTGGCAACTCTTTGGTGGAAGTGTATACCACGCTTAAGAAGCCGCAGAAGAGGACATTGTGACGCAGAATTGTGAATGTTTGCATTGTTTAAATTACATTTGATGCCAACAATGTGATGTCAGCAAACGGATTTTCAGCAGGAATATGTTGAGACGAGTTAAGAGGAATAAAGGTCAAGTGCGACGATGGCACAACATTTGACCGAGATTGTCTAGGTTGTGTCAATATTTCTTGAAATGTTTCCTGAAAGCTCACATGGGGCCGTTGAACACTGCTTGGTGTGCTCGATTGGGCACTGGTGAACTGCTGCTGAGGGCTTACGGGCTGCTCAGTACTACGGTTATTCAAATTATTAACAGATAGTGTGGATAACTGCCCCTGAGCATGACCGCTGACTGCACTCAATTGCTGTATTGCATTTCGAATCGCAATTAGAGGCTGTCTCATATTTGATGAAGGGATGTTGGAGTTTCTTGAGTTTTCCTCAAGAGACAGGAATTTTGATGACTTAATTTGTTGGTAATAGGGGCAGCCTTTGAAATTGGCTGTGTGGTCCCCCTGGCAGTATCCACACGTTGCTGGCGTATTTGGAGATTTGGTGCAAGATTTAGTTGCATGTTTCTCACCACATTTAACACAGAGAAAATTATGGTTGCAATAACGCATTGTGTGATTAAACTTTTGACACCGCTGGCATTGGACAATGTTGTCCGTCTGCTTTCGGGACCATTCAACTGTAACAGATTGCTGACAGAGCGTTTTGGTTAAGAAAATCTCTTTGCTCTTTGGGTTATTGGGATCTAGCTCAAGAAAGAGTAAATTCGGAGAAAAAGTTCCAGTTTGCGTACGATTTTTGTACGTTGGTATAAAAACGCTGCGCACAACAAAACCCAGGTTGGAAAGCTGATTGCTGATCTGCGAGATTGGGGTCGAATGATGCACTCCACGAATAACTACACGAATACTACGATCAATTCGTGCCTGGTAGGTGTGGAAACTTATCGCTTTTTCGGAAACTTATCGCTTTTTTTTATTTTAAATTTTCCTCCTACGCGTTTCGGCCACATTTTGCGCCTTCATCAGGGAGTCTGCATTTATTTAATTACATTAATTTTCAACAAACATTACATTAACTTACATACATACATATATGTTCACCTGTGCACTAATCTAACGTCGTCGCTTTTGTAAATTTGTAAATTGTCTTATGTCGTCCCATTGTATTTATTTTGTTTTGTCAAATGTTTGGTTTTATTGTTATTATTTCCCGCGATCGCCGCAGCGTACGTGTAATTTATTTGGTCAACGTCGTCTTTGTGGTTTACAGCCCGCTCTCCCCGCTGTTGTATTCGCAGACTTTCCAGTGTTAGTCTTACTCTCTCTCTCTTTTCTATGTCCAGCACTTTAACATTATCGAAATTAGCTGTATGTCCAGATGTTGCTTTTTCTTCAAGAAAAGAAATGATTTTGTTATAAGTATCAAGTAGTGAACAGGTAATGCGAGATTTTTCGCCGAAGTGAGACACGATGAAGGTGTTTTCTCCAACCAAATTGTTTATTTCATTAAGCAAAGAAGCGTTAATTGATCCAAAAGACCATATTTTTGGAGGTTTAAGCGAGTTGTTTTGGGCTGAATGATTGACGTTTGGAGAGACCGAGTTATTTACGGTATTGGGACCAGTGTTGACTTGATTACGAGCGCTGGTTAAATTGGAAATTGTGAAGGAAGCCGATTTGAATGTGAAAGAAGTGGCGGTGGGCTTAGGCATATAGGTTAGGCTTTCGGTTTTATTAAAGCAATATAAATATAAATTATTATACATATTAATTCTATTTATATTTGAATTTTAACAAAATTGTGAAGCACTGTCCCAGCACGCACAAATAAAATAATACAAAAATAGAAATTTGAATTTGAACCTAACGGACAGCTGTGCGTCTCCCTCTAACAAACATGGTTTCCTATGTCGACAAAAATTTTGAGTAAAATTTTGAGTTGTTACAATGAATGTTCTCTTTGTCAGGATTGAGTTAACATCACTCAAAAAAGAGAGGCGTTTCAAAGTTCGCTTCTATGTTAGATTTTCTTTGGCATTGCAGTTCGTTTGAGCAATCCTGACAAAGAGAACATTCATTGTAACAACTCAATATTTACTCAAAATGTTTGTCGACATAGGAAACCATGTTTGTTAGAGGGAGACGCACATAGTCACAAAAATAACTCAAAGTGTCAAAGAATGACTGAAAGAGCCAAAATGACAGCAAACAGCTGATTAATTTCTGAGTGAAATGTTGACGACGGAGCAGAGTGTGCTTCTATGTTACATTTTCTTTGGTTTGAGGGAGAACTCCGCGTCTGTCCTTTTCAAGACACGTGTTTGCGCGTTCAGCCTTTGTCAAGGCACGCGTCTTTCAGCTTATACAACAACAAAAAACCTGGTTATTGTATCTGGACAATGTTTCAAACGTCCAATTTTTGATGTCTCCAAAAAAAAAAAAAAAGGAGTTAGCATCTGTAGTTATGGAGCATGCGGGCTCCCATCTTGTTCTTGTGTATAGTGGACAGGCCAATCCTCCACTGAGTTGGAATACTCTCCGGAGCAGTCGTGCATCCCGTTTGTTACTGTGTATTCTTGGACTGCCAATCCTCCCCAGAGTTCTAATACTCTTCGGAGCAGTCGTGCATCCCGCTTGTTGTTCTCTGCTCTTACTTTTGTAAACCTACGTTTAGGAACTCTATTTACAGCAACCACGACTAAAAGAAACCCTAAATTTCTGTATTGCTGGACTCGGGGAGCACTACCCCGGCCAGAGTTCGTTACAAACTCACCTTATATAGACTTATGACCTAATCTTAAAAACTACTTTCTGTTTTTGTCTATGGGTGATTCCATGAAAAATCGCCCACTGGGATTTTTTTTGGATCGAAATAATTTTTTTCGTATTCCTTGTGGTAAAATAGTATATACGTATTTTCAGCATTTTGGCGAAATACACTTAATTCGCGGACAAAGTCGATTTGAAAATTTACATATTTAAAAAATTTAATTATTTTCAATTGCTTGCTATCCAAAGCCATTGGTAATAAAAATATTTAAAAAATCTGAAAATTAACATCTGAATCCAAACTTTCAAATAACGCACACTTAAAAATTTTTTAAATTTTCTTTGGTCTTTAAATCGCGAAAATAAGTAAACAAAAATTAGTTGCCGCTAACGGGATTTTTTTTTTTCTTCATTTTTTTCTCAAAATTTGGTCTTGTATCCAGTAATTTACTGTATTAAGCTGTAAATGGGCAATCAAATAGTTCCAGAGTTATGGCCATTTTTCATTTATTTAAATTAATTTTCTGTAACAATATCAGATTTAGTATGTTTTATTTTAAGAGGGTAATATTTTTGTGGTCGAATATAGTGAAGTCTATCATCATAAAAATTATTTTAACAGATCGGCGGAGTGGCTTTTCCGTGCAACGGTAAAGGGCCTTGCGATGGAGCTGGATAAACACTAAAAAGAATGGCTAGAAGGGCAAGCCTTCAAATGATTACCGATAAACAGATTACCCCAGCCCTGGAACTTTATGAATGGGTCAACGAATTTTTACCATACATCACAGTAAGATACAGAAACATAAATCTCTAAACTAGGGCCACAGAATTATTAAAATTACGATTTTCGAAATGCAAAACTATACATGGGACACTCTATTCAACCACAAAATAACTATCTTCTTAAAACCAAAACATTTTCACATTCCGAAACATCTGATATTGTTAGTTCCTAAATAAAGTGAATTTTAAAAAATTAAAAATGGCCATAACTCTGGAACTATTTGATTGCCCATTTACAGCTTAATACAGTAAATTACTGGATACAAGACCAAATTTTGAGAAAAAAATGAAGAAAAAAAAAAATCCCGTTAGCGGCAACTAATTTTTGTTTACTTATTTTCGCGATTTAAAGACCAAAGAAAATTTTAAAAATTTTTAAGTGTGCGTTATTTGAAAGTTTGGATTCAGATGTTAATTTTCAGATTTTTTAAATATTTTTATTACCAATGGCTTTGGATAGCAAGCAATTGAAAATAATTAAATTTTTTAAATATGTAAATTTTCAAATCGACTTTGTCCGCGAATTAAGTGTATTTCGCCAAAATGCTGAAAATACGTATATACTATTTTACCACAAGGAATACGAAAAAAATTATTTCGATCCAAAAAAAAACCCAGTGGGCGATTTTTCATGGAATCACCCCTATACATTTTCATTATTTTCATTTGCTGCTATGCTCCTTTCAACAATTTCAAAATGGCCTTGGCCCTTACGGCGACAGTGGGCTATCATATTACGTTTTGGCTTATAGGATAAGCCACAGGAGCGCTTGTACTTCCGGACATTTACGTGCGTTTCTAAATGCCAATCGCGGTCAGATTGGTGTTTGAATGATTTTTCACACTGATTGCACTCAAACATTTTGATCACTAACACCTTGCACTTCTACGCTGAAATCAAAAGTAGCTTTTCTTCCGCTGCTACTCGCTATTCTTTTTCTTCTCTCGCTATATATTTGAATCTGGCTCGATGAAGTATCGATATCGATAGCGGAGGAATCGCTTATCGATTTGACTAACTTTAATTGTCTTTTGCCGCTCGAAGCTAAGTGCAACCAATTCTGAACAATTTTTGCTTTAATTGCTACATAATGGGTATTTTTGATTTTATTTCTTCGCAGATAGACGACCCCACTTCACCTCTTCGACCAGTCCTGGATAGGATGAGACGTAAGGGGATGACAAATGGGCAGAGTGCATATATATATATACTAGCAAATAACCCGTCGCGCTTCGCTGCGCCTTCAACAGTATAGAACCAACGCACACTCACTTCAAGTCCACAGCCCACACACTTCCCGTCCACTTCCCGCCCTCTTCCCGACCACTTCCAGCCAATTTTCCGCCCACATCCCACCCACATCCCGCCCACATCCCGCCCACATACCACCCACTTCCCACCCTCTTCTCACCCTCTCCCGTCCACTTCCCGTCCACTTCCCGCCCACATCCCACCCACATCCCGTCCAAATACCACCCACTTCATGTGAGGGGAACATACCACCCACTTCCCACCCTCTTCCCGTCCACTTCCCGCTAACATTCCACCCTATTCCCGCCCACATACCCACTTCCCGCCCTCTTCCCTTCCACTTCCAGCCAATTTTCCGCCCTCATCCCACCCACTTCCCACCCTCTTCTCACCCTCTCCCGTCCACATCCCGCCCACATCCCACCCACATCCCACCCACTTCCCGCCCACATCCCACCCACTTCCCGCCCACATCCCACCCACTTCCCGCCCACATCTCACCCACATCCCGCCCACATCCCGCCCACATCCCGCCCACATCCCACCCACATCCCTCCAACTTTCCGCCACATTCCACACACTTTACATCCACTTACCACCCACTTCCTAAACAACCTACCACCCACATCCCATTTACTTCCCAACCACTTCCCAGTGGGCATCCCGGCGGTATTTTTATCATCGGAAAATAAAAACAAAAATTAATTCCGATTCTGACCTTTCAAACCGAGTTTCAAGCCAATCGGATGAAAAATAGTTTTTTGCATGCAGAATTTTCCGACCATTTTCCTCGTGGGCGGACTTTCCGACATTGAAAAATCACATATCAATATATTTCGTATTTTGTCCTTACAAACCGAGTTTCAAGCCAATCGGATGAAAAGTAGTTTTTTTCATACAGAATTTTCCGGGAATTTTCCGACCGTCATGGCAAATTTTCCAACTTCGGAAAATCTCATTTCAATTTAATTCACCTACTTTAATTTCAAACCGAATTTCAAGCCAATCGGATGAAAAATAGTTGTTTGCATGCGGAATTTTCCGGAAATTTTCCGACCGTTGGGTCAAATTTTTCAATTTCGGAAAATCACATTTCAATTCATTTCACCTACTTTCCCTTTAAACCGAGTTTGAAGCCAATCGGATGAAAACTAATTTTTTTTATGCAGAATTTTCCGGCTATTTTCCTCGTGGGCGGATTTTCCAAAATTGGGAAAACACGTGTCGAATTATTTCGCGTACTAAGCTTACAAACCAAGTTGCAAGTCAATCGGATGAAAAATAACATTTTTCCCATACAAACTTTTCCGACGCTTTTCCGACTTTTCCGGGTGGAATTTTCCAAAACCCCGTCTTAGTACGCACTTTCACCACCAACAGAAGCTCCTGTGAAAATTACAGCCCTCTATCTCTTACCGTTTGGGCTGTGCGATGATTGCCAATCAGTCAGTCAGTCAGTGAATCAGTCAGGACACTTTCTTTTATATATAGAGAGAATTGCAAATAACCCGTCGCGCTTCGCTGCGGCTTCAATAGTACAACAACGCACACTCACTTACCACCCATTTCCCGCCCACAACCCACCCGCTTCCCGCCCCTTTCCCGCCCACATCCCACCCACTTCCCACCCACTTTCCGCCCACATACCACCCACTTCTCGCCCTTTGCCGCCCTCTTCCCTTCCACTTCCCGCCAATTTTTCGCTCACATCCCACCCACTTCCCGGCCCACCCACTACCCACCCTCTTTCCGCCCACACCCCCCCACTCCCCCAATCCCGCCCACACCCACCCACACTCACCCACTTCCCGCCCTCTTCCCTCCACTTACCGCCAATTTTCTGCCCACATCCCACCCCCCCCCCCCCCCCCCCCCCCCCCCACCCACTCCCACCCACCCCACCCCACTTCCCGCCCTCTTCCTGTCCACTTCCCGCCCACATCCCACCCACTTCCCGCCAATTTCCCGCCCTCTTCCCGCCCACATCCCACCCACATCTCACCCACATCCCACCCACTTCCCGCCCTCTTCCCTTCCACTTACCGCCAATTTCCCGCCCACTTCCCCATCCACATCCCACCCACATCTCACCCACATCCCACCCACTTCCCGCCCTCTTCCTGTCCACTTCCCGCCCACATCCCACCCACTTCCCGCCAATTTCCCGCCCACTTCCCGCCAACATCCCACCCACATCTCACCCACTTCCCACCGAAATCTCACCCACTTCCCGCCCACTTCCCTCCACATTTCACACACTTTACATCCACTTACCACCCACTTCCAAAACAACTTACCACCCACAACCCATTCACTTCCCAACTACGGAAAATAAAAACAAAAATTAATTCCGATTTTGATTTACAAACAGAGTTTCAAGTCAATCGGTTTCCGACATTGAAAAATCACATTTAAATTATTTCGTATTCTATCCTCACAAACCGCGTTTCAAGCCAATAGGATGAAAAACAGTTTCTTTTCATGCAGAATTTTCCAGAAATTTTCCGACCGTCAGGGCAAATTTTCCAACTTCGGAAAATCACATTTCAATTTAGTTCACCTACTTTCCTTTCAAACCGAATTTCAAGGCAATCGGATGAAAAATAGTTTTTTGCATGCAGAATTTTCCCGACCATTTTGCTCGTGGGCGGGTTTTCCGACATTGAAAAATCACATTTCAAATTATTTTGTATTTTGTCCTTACAAACCGAGTTTCAAGCCAATCGGAAGAAAAATAGTGTTTTTTCATGCAGAATTTTCCGAGATTTTTCCGACCGTCATGGCAAATTTTCCAACTTCGGAAAATTACATTTCAATTTAATTCACCTACTTTAATTTCAAACCGAATTTCAAGCCAATCGGATGAAAAATAGTTATTTTCATGCAGAATTTTCCGGGAATTTTCCGACCGTTGGGTCAAATTTTCCAACTTCGGAAAACCACATTTCAATTTAATTCACCTACTTTCCTTTCAAACCGAATTTCAAGCCAATCGGATGAAAAATAGTTTTTTGCATGCAGAATTTTCCCGACCATTTTGCTCGTGGGCGGGTTTTCCGACATTGAAAAATCACATTTCAAATTATTTTGTATTTTGTCCTTACAAACCGAGTTTCAAGCCAATCGGAAGAAAAATAGTGTTTTTCATGCAGAATTTTCCGAGAATTTTCCGACCGTCATGGCAAATTCTCCAACTTCGGATATTACATTTCAATTTAATTCACCTACTTTAATTTCAAACCGAATTTCAAGCCAATCGGATGAAAAATAGTTATTTTCATGCAGAATTTTCCGGGAATTTTCCGACCGTTGGGTCAAATTTTCCAACTTCGGAAAACCACATTTCAATTTAATTCACCTACTTTCCTTTCAAACCGAATTTCAAGCCAATCGGATGAAAAATAGTTTTCGTGGGCGGATTTTCCAAAATCGGGAAAACACGTGTCAAATTATTTCGCGTACTATGCTTACAAACCAAGTTTCAAGTCAATCGGATGATAATTAGCATTTTTCCCATACAAACTTTTCCAACGCTTTTCCGACTTTTCCGGTTGGAATTTTTCAAAACCCCGTCTTAGTACGCACTTTCACCACTAACAGAAACTCCTGTGAAAATTACAGCCCTCTATCTCTTGCCGTTTAGGCTCTGCGATGATTGCCAATCAGTCAGTCAGTCAGTCAGTCAGTGAATCAGGACACTCTCTTTTATATTTATAGAGATAAAATAAAAAAATTGAAAGGAATACAACAAAAACCGCAACAAACGCAAAAACAACAACAACATTAATTAATAAATTTAATGTGATCAAATGAAAACAAGTGTATAAAAATCTCTTTTCTTCGTTTTTTAAATGTGCACAGTGGACTGAATGCCCTAAAAAACAGAAATAAAATTTTTTTTTTTTGCTAAAGCTAGGTACTAAGACACTCAAAATTTTTGCTGAGCCCATCTAATTACATAGCTCAGGAAATCCGCTCGCGATAATTGTCAGAGCGCATTTCCTGAGCGAGTACTGAGACACTCGAAATTCGCTTTGACAACTCGTTTTCTTGAAAACAGTTGATAAATTGTCGAAGGGGGTCATGAAATTATGAAACTAGTTTTATAATTGTTAGAGGTACCTACGAAAACTGAGCGCGCAATGGAAAAAGTTAAAGCAAAGAAGACTTATTATTATTTTTTGTTGGGGAAGTGGTGCACCGCGACCAATTTTGGTCTATTGTGCCCCCCTACTGAATTTACAACCCCCCTAGCAGCCCTAATTCCTGTACAAAAGTCAGGATTTTTGTGGGTTCTAAGTTACTGATATTGCTTGGGTGTAGAGTGGGTTTCCCAAATCTGTTGAATCTGCGCCTCGCTAGGGCATCGCAGTGTACTAGTATATGCTCAGAGGACTCCTCCTTCTCTTCACAGTATCTGCAAAGCTGTGTGTTTGTTATTCCCAACTTGTACATGTGGCTCCTCAGTCTGCAGATGACCTGTTGGAGGAGACCAATCATTCATCAGCTTATATTCTATACTAGTTGGTTAACTTTTGAAACCTTTAGATGGTACGTGAGTTCACTATTAATGCTTTAGCTTGTCTCATTCACAGTGTTAACAAAGGAGGCCGTTCCAAGCGTTTTCTCTCTCCTTTCTTAAATTCCTTGTTATCTGCGTTTCATTCCGCTAGGGTTCTGCCCCTCCATGGACCGAACTCATAGCTTTGCGTGCCAGCGTCGGCCAATTTGTTCCGGGGATGTTGTTGTGTCCCGGTATCCACTCGTAGAGTCAGGTTGTTCCTGGCCTAGTTGGTCCAATTAAATCTTTGAAAAGCTAACCGCGAAAACTTTCATTTTGGCATCAAAGGGCAGCAACTTGGCTTTAATTTATGGAAATGCAAAACTCCAAAATTTGCAAACTCTAAGTGGAAACGACACCCAAAGAAGACTTAAAAAACAAAGCTACAATTATTTGGAGAGCTCCGAGATGGACCAACATGTGAAGCTAGTCAAAGTGGGCCAGTCGCTACCATTTTTATGGAATCTGGCCAATAAAAAGGGTTTTGATTCGGGCAGCTCCGGCCGCTGCATCAGTTGTGGCTGAGAATCTTTTTCGGTATGCTCTCCCGTTGATGTGGTTGGTATGCCATTCGCCCAATGTGTGCACACCACCCGAGTCCAAACCTCCGTAGCCTACGGCCAAATAGCAAATAGGGATAAGTTCTGCTCACCCAGGCCAATACAATAACAAAGGACACTGCTTATACCTACAGCCACACACCAAATGCATCCATGAAATTGACCATGGCATTGTTTATGACCTTGAATTTCTCCCAGTGACTTCCTTTATCAATTCTCTTAACTCTTTAATTTCATTTCAATTAGCACGCCAATTTCTTAAATAAACAACAGCTGAATTTTTTGCTGTTGCCTGGTCACACTACATTGTCTGAGCGGCTCAGGAAATTATCAAACAATTTCCGCTCCGCAAAAATTTAGAGTGTCTCAGTACCTAGCTTAAAGTGTATATGAAGTGAAATTTGGTTTCCAAAATAATGACAAAAACAGAAGTGGTTTTGAAGAGCAGCTAAATAAAGACAAGGATTAGCGAAACCTAACACAATAACTAAACCTTTAGATGTCATTTTTTAAAGGTTTACAAAAAATTAAATTACTCAGAAACTAATAGTGGTATTAAGATGCGGTTCATTCTATAGGTAATCGGTTAAATTAAATTACGTATTTTGTTGTACCTGTGGTTGTTGTTGTATTTCTGTCCAAAGTTATTGGACACTGACATTGTTGCTAAAAAAATTAATTTAAAAATAAACCTGCCGAAACCAGCAGCTAATTTTGGACATTTTTACTTCTTAAGGGGGTATTCTCCATGTCAAGGCTGTTTTTTGGAACTTTTTTTAAAAAAATCTTGTTTGAAAACGCAAAGTTTTTCCAATTCTGTTTTTTTTATTATGTTACAAACAGATTAGAGTAAAAAACAATAGTGGTATTCCTGAAAGTGATTTGCTTTTGATTTGCTTTCGATTTGATTTCGCGAAACAGCTGATCACAGCTGCTCCATACAAAATGAGCAGTGTGCCCAGGAAATGTTAGGAAATTAAGGTCATACTAATTGATTTCGCGAAATCAGCCTCGAAGTTGATTTCGATTTGCTTTCGTTTTAGTGTGACCGGTCTTATAGAAGAAATGGCACCGCGCGCAAGGTGTTTGTTTAAGTTTTGTTGTGATTTAAATATAAAGAATGTAAGTTATTTTGCTTTCCATATTTTAGCAATTAAATGATAACTATTTATTGCATCTTAGACTGCATACGAGACTACTGAAAACAAGGCCCGCGGTCTTAAGTAGACAGAGTCATAAGTGCCCGAGTTCTTGACGTGGTCAAAGGTGTTCAGGCTTACATATTTGCACAGCTCTCCTAGAAGGTTCGAGGTTACAAATTCTTCCACTATTTTATCCTGCCTCTTCCTCTTTGGATCTGTCAAATGGCAGTCACTTTCTGTGGCCATAAACAAATACATAATTAATTGAGTTCACCTTAGTTAAGTTACAAACTTCTAAGAACTACAGATTCTGCCCACATACTATTGTTAAGGAAGATTAGAAAATTTAATTTTTCAATTTCATTTGTCATGTTTTGCTTACCCGCGAATGTTTAAATTTGGCGCCAATTGAAAGCAAATCAAAATGAAATCAGGGTCGTTCCACCAACTGCTTTGCTTTTGCTTTCACGAAAGCAAATCAAAAGCAAATCAACTTTTAGGAATACCACTAATATTTACTGCTTCGATGCGAGGGCAGTTCCAAAAGTTATCGGCCGTCAAAAAGGGTGTCAAAAAAAAAAAGTTATAGTGCTGGCGGCCATGATTCCAGGTCTCCAGGATGTCTAAAATGGAAAGTAAAAACGGGGTTATAATCAGAATAAATCTAATTCTGGTCTGAACCTCAAAAAAAATTTTGTGAATTTTTTTGACAAAATGGCGGCCATTAAAAAGTGAAAAATCGATTTTTGGACTTTTTTTTGTGTAAAAAATATAGTAAAATTTTTTTTTAAAATTATGATTGAGGTTCAAACCAGAATGGTGACAATTCTGCGTCGATTTCAGTTTTTATCATCAAAATCGGTTCAGTGTAATTGGAGATATCATGGCCGCCAGATCGAAAAACGTGGTTTCGAGATAAAGGCGTTTAAAGTTTCAAGTTCGTTTTTTGTGAAAAAAAAAATAAAATCAATAAATGCAGTTTTAGAATGGTGACAATTCTGCGTCGATTGCATATAACTTTATCAAAATCGGTTTAGTAGAACTGGAGAAAATGGCTTAATAATTTAGTGGTTTCTAAGTGATTTGTTTTTTTTTTTTTGTTTGGCTGTCGCGAAACAGCGCCCCCAAAGACACCAGAAAATGTTTGCTTGCTTGCCCGCGGGCGGCGCCGGCCGCCCGGCGGACAGAGTATAAAAGTAACCAACAATTATACAAATATTATATACTTACAGATATTAGTCGGCGATGCCAGCTGCAAACAGCGGACCCTCCTCATTTCAAAAAACTGTTTTCAGCAGCAGCTCTCTTTGGTCTGCCTTCTTTAGATGCGGCCGCAGCTCTAGTTTCTGAGTGATTTAGTCGGTAGTAGCATTGCGTAGGATAGCCTTCGATAATTATCGATTAAAAGCCGATTAATAATCGATATCGATCTGGGCGACAATATCTTACCATACAAGTTCAAGAACCAGCCGGTTTATCACAGTTTAATTGACTGGAAATTTATTTACTCAAAAATCTCTCGTTTTAGCGATAACATTGTTCCACTAAAAGGCTATATCTTCTAAAGTATTTAGAATTTCAAAAAATCCTTTTGGGGCAATATTCTCAAATATCCAAACTATAAAAAAATGCAAAAAAATAAAATCGAAAAAAAATGTGCACATGGAGAATAACCCCTTAAGACACTCAACTAATTTTTAAAGGTACATTTAAACCGAACCCGGTCGAACCTCAAAAGATCAGCTCTGCGAAAGTTTAATTTATTGGTATACATTACATCTATTAGAAGCACTACAATCAACATCGAATTTTGGGACAAAGCACAATCACAGGTCATAAACACCTAATTTTTTATTTACTACATACCTTTTACTTGTTATAGAAGCAAACCAATTAATTGCAATAATTGATTTGGTAAATCTGTGTAATATTGCGTGCTTAAAATTGTCGGGGAAGCAGTTGGCAGGTCTGGTAGAACATATGATGTGTTTGAATATTTGTGTATTAGCATAACGAGCTGAGTTGTTATAGCCATGTCTGTCTGTCCGTCTGGACGTTATTTGTATTTAACTACTGATGATGCAAATTATCCAACATTATTTTGAGACGTGCTCCAAAAGATGAAGAAAGAAGGAAAGAAAACGGTTTTTACTTACACAATACAGCAAAGTCTGAGAAAGCCACCTTAAAGACAGTGTCTTTTATTCAACAGAAGGCGATAAAAACATTCGCAGGCTGCTTTTGAAAGTGCCATTCCAAAAGGTGTGTTCCAGTTTCAGAACATAATGCAACAGTTTAAATCCGGGAATAAACTTACGGTCGTTTCGGTAAAAGGTTCTGCTTTGGTTCAATTTTATTTGCGGAGACATGATCAATTTCATATTGGACAATAAATATTTAACGGAACAGCAAGAATAACTTCTGATAGTTTATGCAATTCTGTCTTGACAGTTAAATCGGTTTTATCAACGTAAAGAGCTTTGCTCGTACCGGTCATCCCATGACACAGTTTTCTATGCTTGAACTATATAGTATAGCTGCCATACAAAAGAAAAGTTTGAAAAAAAGGCTTGATGTTGCTTAATTCAGCCAAGTTTGAACCAAATCGGATGACTATAGCATATAGCTGCCATTGGAACAAACGGACAAAACAGTATTTCTAGTGAGAAATACTTTTCTGTTTTCAATGGTGAGTTCTTTATACTCTCTAGTGAAGAATTAGTTCCAAACTGGATGAATATATCTTACCCCGTGTTAAGCGAGGACTAGTATATTTTAACACTTAAAATACATTTATACACATTTGGGATTTTGGCATTAACTTAATATTTCTCTAAAGCTTTCGTCAGCAAACTATTCATATTCGTTAACAACATCCTCGGATCCTCAGCCAGACCTGCACCCACCATGGCATTGGCAAACAATTGTTTGGTTATAAGTTGAGCCAACTCCGGATTACTGACACGAAGTCCATTTAGCTTCTTAATAATGGGATGCCTGGAATAAGCAAAAAAAATTAATTTAAAAAATGTTCCATTGATGTTGTGTCTGGGTAACCCACTTGGGATTGATTTCCAACTCCGGCTGGAGCAGAGCGAAACGATTTTGTTCGGGCATCTGATGACTTTGAGTGCGTATAAAATGACGGGCAGCAGCCATTTCCTCAACGGTAATCACACATGGATGCGTGTCCAGGCGCGTGGTGGCTTTGACCTTGACCACCTGACCCTTGAGTTCATCCTGCAGGTAGGGAATCAAAGTGTCCAGCTCGGAACGCGCTAGACTGCCCTCACCAAAGTCTGAGAGCGAAGCCGTCTCCTTGGATTCGTCACGCATCTCCTTTTCCACCGAGACCAGCTGCTTGCTTTTGAATTTCGCCAACTGCATGAGAACCAGCTCGTCGTAGGGTTCGTAACAGAAGAGCACCAGTTCGTTGCGTTTCTTAAGGCTCTCATAGTAGGGTGAGGATTCGGCCAGGATGCGATTTGGTGCAGCCAAATAGTAGATGTTCTTCTGTTCCGCACTGACCGAATTGTAGTAATCATCTAGGGAGATGCGTTTACCCTCAACATCCGATTTGGACGAGTCGAAACGCAAGAGCTTGGCAATTTCTTCCTTTTCCGAGGGATCGGTGGACGTGACAATGCCCTCCTTGAGGAACAAACCATAATCCCTGTAGAAGGCCTCATACTCCTCCGGTTGTTTCTTGGCGCGCTCCTGCAGAAAGCGAATGACCCGTGAGGAGATGACACTGGACAATTTGCGTATGAGTGAGCTGTTCTGCAAGAGCTCACGACTCAAATTCAGGGGTATGTCTTCCGAATCCACCACACCTTTGATGAAACGCAGCCATTTGGGCAACAAATGCTCCGTCTTGGATTGTATGAGCACCTTGCGCGTGTAGAGGGCCACTCCCGTGGTACCACCATCCCTGGACATCTCGAATAGGCCCGGCTTCCCCTCTGGGAAGTAAAGCAGCGCATGTATGCTCAGTGGAACATCTGCATTGTAGTGCAAGGTGAATCTCGGCGAGTCAAAGCTGTTGCTGATGAAGCGATAGAACTCCTGATGTTGCTCCTGGCTGATGCTCTGAGGTTCCATTAGCCACAGTGGCTTAATCTCATTGGCCTGCTTGCCATTCAACAGAATGGGGGAGCCCACGAAATTGGAGTATTTCTTTATCACAGACTTGATTCTATCGTCATCGGCATACTCCCGGCATTCGGTTTTTAAGTGCAACACAATTTTGGTGCCAAAATCCACATTGGGCACTTCCTCAATTTCATAGGATCCTGTGCCATCAGTGGACCAACGCAAGCCCGGAGCATTTGGACTCGCCGCTCTGGTAAACACCTCTACTCGATTGGCCACTATGAAAGCCGAATAGAAACCCACACCAAATTGCCCAATTATATTCGAAGCAGCCTGAGCCGCCTGTTGTTCCTGCTTCAGCTGCTCGAGAAACTGCTTCGAGCCACTGCGTGCAATGGTGCCCAGATTACTAATCAGCTCCTCGCGCGTCATGCCAATGCCTGTGTCTTGGATTGTCAATTGCATTTGTGGCTTATCCGTGGTGATGCGAATTTCCAGCGGCCGATCCTTTGCTGACAATTCCTCCTCAGCTGAGCTCAAGGCGGTGTAGCGAAACTTTTCCAAAGCATCGCTGGCATTGGAGATTAACTCACGCACAAAGACCTCATGATCAGAGTACAGTGAGCGAGCCACTATGTCCAGCAGTTGGCGGGTCTCGGCCTGAAATTCATGTTTATCCACAGATCCGCTGGGTGTTTCCTTTGTTTCCGTGGTAAGGCAGCGATAAGGAAGGGCTAGAGTTGAAGGCGTTACATAAGCATTCACACATGGAGGAACTGGAGGTCAATAATTTACCGGCAAATCGCTGCTGCTGCTGCTGTTGCTTACTCCAAGCTGAAGCCCAAGCTGATGCTGAGCGGGCATTTTGTCTCCAGACTCCATTCAGGCGACATAATTGACGCGCCTGTCCCAATACACCAATAGCACGCAATGACATTTTGTTCATGTGTAAAGTAAATTTAAGTAAATTGTTATTTAACTTTCAACAGAGTTTTATTTCAGCGCACGTTGAGCCAGCCAGGTGTGACCAGAGGCCACATAATCATAGATTTAGCTTTAAAAAGCTAATAATAGCTGTTACAAAAATCAGCTAATTCTCATTTAGTTCAAATTGCTGTATTGCTGTAAGCTAATGCATTTTGATTTAGAATAGGATCAACCATGAATGTTAAATAAAGATTTGTATTTCAGTTGAATTACTTTAATCATGTGTGGGTCCTGCTTCTAAACAGCGCTTGCAGCTGCAACCCCTTCCATATGAGACTTAGCCTGTGGCTGGAGCCAGAAATGTAGATTTTGCTTTCATTGAAGGAGCTTCTGAGCTTCAGAATCTGAAGGAGGATTTGCATTTGATTATGCCTGCCATTAACGAACACATAAGGAATAAAGCTGAACTGGCAGATGCTGCAGTACGTGCCCTCTAGGATGGTGGTCCGGAAATGGCCTAGCAAGAGTACACTCAGTGCAGGATCTAGGAATCGTCTAAGGGGGGGTTGAAAATAATGCTTTTTAAGATCAGGTTGAAGAATTAATGTGATTTCAATTTGGCTGGCACAAGACAAAATTAAAGCTCATTATAAAAAAGTTAATTGTTATGTTACAAACTAAAAAGTAGGTGGCGGAACGTGTGTAAATACACTAAACATTGGTACAAAATAATGTTAAGCCAATATTTTTACCTTAACGAATAATTTTCAACTGAAATCCCATTACGTCAACAATTTTCTCGGTATTTTGTAAAATTTCATCGAAAACTGATTAATTTTTTCTTTTTTCAAGCAACAGTTCATAGACAATGGCGACGTGAGCACAAGCAGATGATATCTGGAATTCTGGAGTCTTAAGAGTCCTAGTGCAGCATTGACGGCAGAAAATACTTCCAGAGGGATCAGTCACTCAGTTTTTTCAATCGCACTCATGAATCGTGCCGCCTTTGATGATGTCTCGCTGCCTTTATCATTCTTTAGCTTTTCTAAAGCTCCAGCGAATGTGTTCACTCATTCTCGTTGTTCGTGCATACAATATTCTCGTCAAGCGAAAACAGTAAAAGAGCAATATATGTAAGTATTTCTAGCTTTAGGCTGAAGCCCCCCCACCCCTTGGATCCGCTACTGAGTACACTGATCATACATACATAGTGAATAAAGATGGCGATCTTATAAATCATATAAGTAGACCAGATTTTCAAAGGCATTTGACTGGCAAAGAACTATAGAACTGAAATTAATGCTTAGTTTGGCCTACAAAAATTCTTGAACGGCAAATAGTCGGAAATTTAGTTTTTCGCCAATATCTTGGAAACGAAAACTAAGATATGGCTTTGACTTACCAAATCGTAACCAGCATGAGTAGGACGCAGGAAATTGTGTAGGATGCTCGGGATACTCACAAAGGGTCTTAGTTTGTAGAACTGTGTAAGAGAATCATTTAAGCTTGGAGACACTGACAAAAACGAACGATTTTTTCATTTAACATCGTTTTAAAAACCTTATTTGAAGAGACAACTGCGCTAGTAACCCCTCTCCTCCCCCGAAAACATATTGTTTTGCAAATAAATTGGTGCTTTAATAATAATTAAATCAAAATGCCTCATTTTTTCAACTTAATAAATTTTGAGGCAAATTCGTAGACTCCCACTGAGTTCTTGTTTTTCTGATCGTATTCCACCCAATCATCTTCGGAAAGATCAACGTCATCAAAGGTTTGACCATTCTCTGTGGAATAAACTTTCCAGCCAACACGTGGAGAAAAGTCCACTGGTTCTACACCACGACAATCAAAGATGACAATTGTCTTAAAGCTGCCGGCATCATCCGCAGTGTAGGCCACTGCAATGACAACAAAAAAAGCAAAAGGAATGAATTACAGGTCAAATACAATGGGTCAAAATCAGGAATTAAAACAGATACAAATTATTTGGATTATAGATATGGATTCCTTCCTGCCGGTCCTGTACCACCCCTCCGAAGAGTTTCCAAATTCCTAAAAATTACTTATAAAGACCTGTTCTCAGATCGGATGTCGATTTTCTTCTTTCTTGTGGTTGTGTTGCTCCACGCGACCGTATGCCCATTCTGGGCACCCCTGCTGTAATTTATTGATTGAACTGGAAGGTTCTTAAAACATCTTTATAGACTTTGGTGTTCGTTGTTTAGTGACCTACAGCTAGCATAACAATATTAATGACAAATTGGGAACCAGATACCTAAACACATTACTTAAAAATAACTATCAGAATACTTTTTTCGACCGCTGTACATACTTACTGTAGCCGGATACAGCTAAAGTTTAACACAACATTTTATATCAAATGTAAGTAATACTAAGTACATATAGTAGCTTGAAGTATTTACCATTGGACTTTTCCACAATATCAATGCTATTCTCACGTCCACACATTTTACATTTCATGTAAAAGTTAAAGCCAGCCGTGTTTCGAGAGTCCTGCTGCACACGCTCCGATTCCACAATATCATGCCATTTGTCCGACTGCTCGCCACAATTGCTGCAGATGAGTTTTACAAAGAATGCATAATCCGGATGACTGGTCTCCAGTTTATCAATGTTTTCCAAAGTAGCAGAGATTTGTAAGCCAACGCGTACCATTTTTTAACTTACAATTGCACACAGCTGTTTGCAAGCGTTGCCAGACTATCAGAACTATCGATATAGTGGTTCAACCACAAACGGTCACTCTGCACTAAATTAAGCAATAAAATAAAGCAGAAAGTTGTTGATGCCAAAAAACAATGACAAATGACAACCAAGCAGAGATTTCCGTAGAATATAACAAGAACAAGTGATTTGTTAAAATCCCCAAGAGGGAAATTTCTGGTGCTGTACAATGTCGATGTCGTGTGTCGATCCTGTGGCAGCCTTGAGCAACTTCAATGTCCTTGAGGTTATATTCTCCTACCTGGAGCTAAA
This sequence comes from Lordiphosa clarofinis, assembly GCA_018904275.1. NCBI lineage: Eukaryota > Metazoa > Arthropoda > Insecta > Diptera > Drosophilidae > Lordiphosa > Lordiphosa clarofinis. The sequence goes on from JAEIGQ010000011.1 coordinate 1,951,971, forward strand.
TGATTTAAGCCGCTGTTCGCAAGTCTGTAAAAGTTGGTACCATTTCCTAAACGACGAGAACTCTGATGTCTGGCGGTGGCACTGTCTGCACAAGTTGCCCAAGGAGGCGATGAAATCGGATCTGCTTAACTCTGTCCCCACATACAAGACAAAACTGAGGGCGTACTTTCACGCTTGGAGTCCCAATGACTGCTCGAGGAATGTGTATATCAAGCCAAATGGATTTACCCTGCATCGGTGAGGGGAAACAACACACAAGTGCTGGAATTTTTTGATGAATGATTTTTGATTTTAAGCAATCCTGTGGCCCAGAGCACAGATGCAGCCCGCGGCAAAATAGGTTTCCGTCAGGGTCGTCATGCCTGGGAGGTGATCTGGGAGGGTCCCCTGGGAACTGTGGCTGTTATCGGCATTTCCACCAAGGAGGGAGCGTTGCAATGTCATGGCTATGTGGCCTTATTGGGCTCAGACGAATCAAGTTGGGGATGGAATTTAGTTGAGAATCATTTGTTGCACAACGGCGATATTCTGCAGGGCAGCTACCCACTGCTGTCCAATGCTCCGAAGTATCAAGTGGGCGAACGGATACGGGTAATACTTGACTGTGACGATAATACATTGTCATTTGAAAAGAATTACGAGTTTCTGGGCGTGGCATTTCGAGGTGAGCAGGACAACTTACATTTATATTTTTATATTTCCTGAATTGTTCGATCTTCAATTAGAAATTGGCCATATATCGAACCAATTCTTAAAATATATAACAAGGAACTTGTGGAAAACACTCTCGAAATAACTTTCGACATTTTCTTCTCCCAGGTTTGCCGGATAAGAAGCTTTATCCCACAGTATCTGCTGTCTATGGAAATACGGAGGTGTCTATGGTTTATCTGGGCACTCCTTTGGATGGTTAATGCAGATGCAGCCTTAGCATTTAATTTGTTTAACAGATTCTTGCACGATTCGTTTCATTCCAATTTGGCTGCTTAAAAAAATGTTAGGTTTTAATTTTCATTTATATGTATAGAGCCAAAGCTTCGATCCACCTTATTTCTTTAAAATGGCAAATAACTTTAGTTTTATGTACCAAATGAATATGTAATTAAAATTAAAAGAATTTGTAAATTGTGTAAATTCCTACTTCCCCGTACCCAACCTCTCTGGGCTTACAATGGAAATCGTACCCCGATGTAGGCTGCATTCTGAGTAGTCTTTGAGCCTTACCTCAGAGAAAATAGCTTGGTCATACTGATTACCTTGTCAGACTCTGTATATTGTATTGAAGGATCTTGAGCATACAATACTTTTGGGAACAAAACTAGCATTGTTTATCAGTCTTGAATCGAATTTAGCGTTAAACGCGTTTTGAACATTTTTAAATAAAGTCGATAGTTAGCGACCTTTGCAAAACGTAAAATTTGAGTATTGCAGTCTCGAGTTCAACGCACGAACAATTCCTATATATGTGACGATGAGAAATTAATATCGCTCGATGTATCCTCTTTATTCCCGAGCATACCCATAGACTTAGAGACTATAAAACAAAAGTGGACAAAGAAACCAGAGTATAAGAAAATTCCTAAGCAGCTGTTTATAGAAATTTTAAAAATTCTTTTTTGTAGACTCAACTAAAGGGCATGCCAATGGAATCTTAATCATCCCCGGTTATAGCGGACATCGTGGTGGAGGAACTCGTGGTCAGCACAATTAAAAAACTTAAGTTCCCTCCAAGTTCCCTCCTCCCATATGTTGGCGATTTGTTTGCCATCACTAAAGAGGAAGAGGTGCGAAACACACTTGAAGCATTAAACTCGTTTCACAGAAATTTAAATTTCATCATAGAATTGAAGATGAAATACAAACTACCATACTTAGACTCTACAATATAAAGTCATGGAAAACAACTAAAAATAAAGTGGTTCAAAACGAAATCAACATCGATAGAATCATACATTTGTATTCCAATCATCCTAAAAACATGTGGTAAATACAGAAAAGGGTTGTATTACAAAAATTGTAATTGATTAACAGGATCAATGGATCAGTGGATAAGCGGAATTCGCAGCTAAGGTATTTGCATGGTAATTAGACCGCTAAATACTTAAAAAACTGCTCTTAATACCATGCAGGCTGCAAAGGATAAAGTAAACGTCAGCAGCTAGAATTAATCCTTATAAGAAAAGGAACTGAAAAATCACACATGTACACTTGGAAACAGAATTTTTTTCTGGTCTTTTTACCAAACACGTTCCCAAAATTAAATTGTTAGTCGACCCGTCTAAGCACAGGAGTTCACCATGAGACTAAATATTCACAACGAGCCAGATCGGAGCTGGCTTCAGAGTTGGTGCAATAATTCAGTTAAAACACGTAAGATTGTTGCGGTCGAGTCCCCCGACAGCAAAATAGCCTGTCACAAGTAATGTGGTTCCTATAGCTTTGAATTCCTTTTATTTTAAAATTTATTTAATTAAATGGGCAGGCGCACTTACATATATTCGGTGTTTTTGTGAAGTTCTCATTGTTGTATACAGATTAGATAGATGTTGGGCCTAACTGAACATATATTAAGTCAACTTAAAAGTTTTAGCTCTGACCGTTTTTCGCGGTTAGAGGAAGATGGAGGAGGAATTTGCCAAACCTGGAGCAAACTTGATCTGGGTAAGTTTTTCGCTGTGAAAAGATGGAGGAGGAGGAATTTTCCAAATCTGAAACAAACTCGATGTGGATCCACCTCCATTATCTTTTAACAGCGAAAAACGGTCTTTTTCTTTGTATAAAGGCGTTGATCTCACCGACTATAAGACGTAGAGCCACCAGTTTTTTCGTGTATGTAGCAGAGAACGGCTTTATTCGATTGCAAATCGTTCACACATTAGTCTATACACGAACAAACTGGCGTTGCGATCAATACTCCGAACTTGCATGCACAACATGCTCGCCCTTGAGTTTTATTCAATTCAATTGTTGGCACTCTGATTAATAATCAAGCTCGTTTTATTCCATTCACCTCGGGTGATTTGATCGCTTAGCTCGACGACGATTATTCTGAGCGAACGAAAATCATCTCGTATGAATATAATCATGCAGACGCATATGTTGAAGCAGTGACGCCCATGACCATTGCGCCAGCTGTGTTTTGTTGTTGTTGCGCTCTGAGCTGCAACAACAACTTCATATGTGTCTCTCCTCTCTCTCCGTTGGCCTGAGTTGGCTGAATTTTGTTCGATCAACCGTTTGATGCGATTGCGGTATGAGTTGAGTTTGTTTGATTGAAAATATTTGCGTGAATAAATTTGAACAAAAATGTTGCACCAAAAAACTCTGGCACAACCGTTCGATGCCATGACGGTTTGAATTAAGTTGAGTTGAGTCTAGAGTTTTGTGACATGAATAAATGTGAGTAAGAATTTTTGTGCATGACGCAATCAAGAAAAAAGTGATTTTTGCAGTTCTCTGGTTACTACATACCGTATGAGTATACCGTACCCAGATCAAGTTTTCTCCAAATTTTGAAATTATACATCCTCCATAATTTAACAGCAAAAACTGTCAGGCCACTTGACCGCAACACTCTTTAGTTTATTTTATGTGACAGAGAGCTTTAGGAAGAAGATGTGAAATCAGCCGCTAATTCTTCAATATTTAGTGTATAAAAAACTTTTGCGATATTTAAAACAAGAAGGCCAAGTTTTTATACCCTTGCAAATGATTTAGGGCCGATTTCAAATCTTCTTCATAGAGCTATCTGTCACATAAACCAGGGGTGCCCAAAACGAGCTTACCAGCGCGCCATGAACAATACACAAACGCCAAATATATTTCAAACAATAACAATTAAATGAGATAGAGAGAGAACCGATTCTTGTTTGTGTGTATGTGTGGTCGTTGCTACGCAAATCATACTCGATAGCGCGACAGAGCACGTTATTTGGGAAGAACTAAATAGATGTAAACTGGTTTATGTAACGATCTGTTGAATTATGCAATATTTAAATTGACAGAACTCAGTTACAAAGAAAAATATCTTATTAAAAAATAAAAAATGGTTAATATTAAATCTTTTAGAATATATGAATAACATACCACACTGAAACACTTGTTTATCAGCTGTAGAAACATAGTTATGTGTCTAAACTACAATATGAAACAGTAAAAAAAGACGTCAGCCCCGCAAAACATATTTTCTAGTTTTTCCTTTTTTTTAAATAGAAAAAACCGTCCACATCCAATCGACAACTCGAGTAAAACACCTACACAAAACCAACACTCTACACTGAACGTAATTTTCGACGCTCTTGAAAAAATCATCTTACAATTCCTCTGACATTCCTCGCTACCTCCCAAACGCCGCAGCTTCATACCCGCGCGATATGCGAACATAAGATTGAATGTAACGTCTGATATATTTTAAAACACCCTTAAAAAAAAATATAAAAATAAAAAAAAAAAAAAAATACCTGGGGACGATCCACGTCGACTGTTCGCTGGCCAAACCAACCGCTCTATAAATATCTTTCCCGTTTGTGTATCGACTCGTGCCCGAACATTAGCTTCGGTACCGAGTCAGTAATAAAAAAATTTTTATCGTTATGTACTAACTCAAATCAATCACATCTTAGAAAATTGTCTTATGCAACGCCAAACAACAACTCGGTCAGTGTCGGGCCCACACCAAACCCCCACCCCTTCTTATTTTTTATCTTTTATTTTGAGATTATTCTACTTGGCAGTAGAAACTTTGAGTAGATGTCGTCTTCACTCTTGGATCAAATAGCTCCTATCAATTTTCACTCTTACCCTACTTTTGAGAACGAAGCCTTAGTCAATAATTCCTATTTTTCTCTATTGAATCAGCGTTCACACAGACCACATGGCTAATCACTTCTGATGCTGATCAGATATATATACTTTTGGGTCGGAGGGCTCCCTTCTTGTTACATACATTTGCACATTTCTTATCCCCTTTCACTATTTTTAATGAGTACAGGTATAAAAATTTTTATTTACTTTACTTTTAAATTCTGGATAACTTTTTTTTTTTTTTTTTATATTCATGATAACATGTTTTGACATTTGTTTTTTTGATTTGACGCAGAAACAATTTGTTGTTGGGTTTGAGTTTGCGAGAGACATAGGAGAAAGAGAAGAGAGACACATATGATGCTGTTGTTGCAGGTCAGAGCGCGACAACAACAAAACACAGCGCAGGCATAGAATTTGTTTTTGTTTTTTGCTGGCTTATGGCATGCGCAAATCGAATGAATAAACGAATAAACTAACAAATAACAGTGTAAAATCGACGACTATCTGACACATTGCAACTATCTGGGAGAACAGAAATCGGCCCTTAATATATCAGAGTTTAAGATCGCCATTAAAACAAACAATTTTTCTAAATATAACCCACTTTCCTACCGATAGTTCAACAGAAATGGTTTCAATATGGCTTGAATACGCCAGATCGAAGTCTGATCGCACATGGAAGTGTTAGTATTAAACCACTCGTCCAAGTCCGAAGAGGAATTAAGAAAACATCAGGCAGCAGGAAGTTCAAAAGAGCCCACAATTCGTGCGGATTATTTTGGAGTGGGATACCCGTGAGGAGCAAACGTTAGCCGGACATCAATTCTCTCGCAATTTCAGAAAATAGGAAACTCTCATTCTTAATGCCATTAGCCTCATCAATGACCAGTCGAATGGACACCATTTGTCAAATTCTTTGTTCCAATTCTGTAGAGTGAATTTTAGTATAAGTGGGGTCCGGGTTGGTTTCTAAAATTCGGATGGCGGCTTAGATTCGACATGTAACAGAGAAGTCAAGGATGCCACCGCTCAGGAAATGGTAGCTGACTTGGGACTGCATTGCCCAGCGGGGAAGGTCTTTCCCAGACCCATTTCATCCGCCAAAACTTCATTTCCCACTTAGCCATTTTCACACCAAATACTAGCTATTTATTGGTGCGCCAACACTGTTCACATCTGTCATACATACTTATGCTACTTATTTCTTGTTTCTATTACTTGGCATTATCAGCGCCATTCTTAATTTTGGCCCAATTGTCCTCATCGAAGAGATCAGGATCAAAATCATTGTAGAAATCAGCATGGACAGCATGTTTATCGCTACTTGGTAAGTCCAACATCATGCCAGTGGCACTGCCAGACTTATAAGAGAAGAGCATACAAGAAAAGTTAATAATTTGTTAGTTTCTGGCTGACCTGGCTTACCTCATCCATTTCCATATAACCCGGACCTTCGGAAAACATCTCATCAGCAGCCAAGGTCGGTTTCATATTGAGATCCATTATTATTAGTTTATTATCTTTCTTGTTTGTTTGTTTATACCAGAATGTAACTCAGCCTTGCCAGTTCGACTATTATCCGTCAGTGTGGCCCTTTCACCCGAAGCTAACATATGTTTTGCAATCGATAGTTTTTTTCTCTCACGCTTACACCCTTAAATGGACCTGTTTAAGACCACTTTATTGTTTAAAATTTAATTTAGCTCAAGTCCCATATATTCCTACTAATAAACTAGAAATAAAACGCAATATTTTGTTATATCGATAACCCTGATCAGGTGGCAACTTTGTTTACGATGCGTAAATTGGCGCGCGCTGCCAATCTCGCGAGATCTACTATCTCGCTTGCACCCGTAGCCCTCATTCGGTTCGTCCCACATGAAAACGAAAAATCAACGAGTTTGTGCATATCGTGTTGCCTGTAAATTAACAAATAATCACTAAGTGTTTAATTCACGTTAAAGCTGAAAATACAGTGAGTCTTTTAAAGCTTAATTGAAGAAAATCGAAGCAGTTTTAGTGCACATAAAAGTCGATTGAAATTGACGAAAACGAAAAAAATTTTACGGCTGCCGCTTCTCTTTAGCTGTTGGTGTTTGTGTGTGTGTGACGAAAGAAGGAAAAGAAATGAGCTGCTCGCCATTTTGATATGAATATTTTTACCTAGCCTAAATAGGCGTTTGTAAAGTGCAGCCCAGTGGCAAAGACAAGCCAAGAATTCTGTCCCACACGTGTTACAAATTGTGCAGTGAAAAAACAGACGGACAAATACAGCTACAATTAAGTCTCACACACACACGAACAAACGCTCTCATACATATTTATTTCGTTTTTTGGCGGCCCCCTAGGAGGGCGATTGTTTCAGAGCCAAAGTTACTGTAAGAAAATAGGCAAGAGGTGCGGGGCACCTGCTCAATCACAACAACAACAGCAAGCACATAAAAATGGCGCATACTTCCACCAGCGGTGCCCTGAAGACCGAAGAAGTTAACTATTTCTTTCGAGATGAGCATGGTGAGTACTATAATTATTAATAATTATTTTTGTTCTGGAAAAGGCGCCAAAGATTTTCAATTTTCCTAATGAGTATGTGTATTCCACACACACAGAAACCCATGCACGCGCCATCTTTTTTTGCCTTCTCGTTTCGTTTTTCTTTTATCGGCTCATTTGCTTCACCCACTAAAAAAAAATAACAACAAAACGTAAATAAGAGAAAGAAACTTTATTAATAAAATTAAAGTGAATAAAATGTGTTGGTTTTGGCCACCGTTGCACCCTTCCGTACCGCCCTTTTTTTATCAGCAGCCCCTCATAACAGCTGATAGGGTAGCGCAGCTGACGGCAACGTCGCCGTCGTACTTGCTGACTTAAGGAAAAGGTTTGATTCTTATTTGCATGATAAGCCGCATATTAATCATTAATTTAAGCCTAAAACCAGCAACTGCGTGACATTCTGCAATGTGTCACAGAACGAGGGAGATAGAAAAACAAAGTTAAAGCCCAAAAACGGGCAAACACCAAACATGTGTAAGCAGTGCTGCGGCTGCAGAGCACTATGGGGAATTTAGCCATTTCTAAGGCATAAAGCCCTCTAATTAACTCACAATTTTTATTCTTATTGGTTTACAAATATATTAGAGGTATTACTGAAAGTAAAGAACTTTTGATTTGAATTTGTGAAATATCTATTCACAGCTGTTAAAGTGCTCGTTTTTTTGGAGTTGTGCTCGACCTGGGATCGGGACTAGATTGATTCACAGTTCTCACGAAATCAAAACAAAAGCATATTGAAAAGCTAATCACTATATTAAATGCAACTTTTAATCTTAAATTTGCATACTAAAAATGCACACTTTACAGAGCTCTGTTATTGCAGCAGCTGTCAAATTTAGCTTTTGCTACCAAATGATTGTTAAAAATTAAGAGCATACTTTCCTGCAGCGATTTTCTATTGCTGAAATTGTAGTATGTTGATCTGTGACACTCAATTGTAGCCTTATAATTGGAGTTTTCGTGAGGCATCTCACAAAAAATTGTGAAAAAATTTCATATGCAAAGAGCCCTACCAAATTTTGGACAGGTCCCAATGACCTTTAAATATTTAGATAATGTAGACTCAAAGACTTTGGTCTATAGTGAAAATCTTAGTTAATATTTAAAAACTGGGAAAATTTCCTATAGTGCACAGGCACGTGTATAGGTGTTCGTATGTGTGTGTATCTGTGTTTATTGTTTGCATGAATGAGTGAGCAGCAGCAACGCGCCGGTTAACAGTACAGGAGCGGACTTTGAGGTGAACTTTGCCTCAGGCCCGTGCTGAAGAAGGTGCTCAAATTCATTTCTTGTTAGTTGAGTCAAATGATTGAGGAAAGATAACTTCGGCTCGACCTTGCAGCTTTCTTGATGGCATCTATAAGATATATTCACCCGATCTTGATCAAACTCGCAAAAAATGTGTTGAAATCTATAATGTTCATATATGAAAAATTGAATCAAATTATTCGGTTTAAAAAGTTTTGCCTTTCAGTGAGTGAAATGAAAAGTAATTGACAATTTTCATGTCAATGGTTATATTTTTAGTCTGTAAAATATTTTTATGTTAATAAGTCATATATTGAGAAGATTTTTAAATAACCATAAAATTATTGGGCATTCAATTTGATTTAAAATTAATTTTTTGAAAGTTGTACCCCAGAAATTGCATGTAGACGAAAGCAGAAACAATCGAAATGAAACCGAGCTGTTCGCAATTCCGCATATTCAGCTGAATTATATTTCGAAACCGATTCGAACTTTCATTCGAAAAGAAAATCGATTTCTCTTTCACTCGGAAACGGGAACACCAAATGAAAACGAATCGGAATTACAATCGTTTTACTTTTTAAATCCACTCGGAAATGGAAACAGACCTAATTAAATTTGTTTGCATGCTTAAAAGTTAAGTTAAAGTTTCTTTTTTATTTAGTTGTCCCTTTTTTTAGAATATTTGGTGGAATTATAGGCTAATTGTTTCTATGGCAGCTATATGCTACACTCATCCAATCTGCTGTGGCTTCCTTTAGAACTTTAGAATTGTCAAGGTAAATTTATAATAACAAAATTAAAGCTATTTCATGTAAGTTCTTCAAGAAAATTAATTTTTTAAGGTTAAGATCCACCTAAATATGCCCGGTGCACACTACCGAAAGGGATACTTTCTATTTCATCTTTAATGTTTACATTTCCAAAGTTACTTTTAACAAACTCTTGTTGCGATTGATTTGACAGTGCGAAGCCTCACACATTTTTATAATCGTGCAGGACCCTCCTTGTCAATTGTTCAGCCGTCTTCCCTTCCTGCAGTCAAAACATTTATTGGCTCAAGTTTTCTCCTACGCGTTTCGGCAATTATATTTCTTTCTTTAGGGAGTCTGTATATTTTGAAAACATTCAGGCATGTTTCCCAATTCCACTTCCACGGCAACCTTTCAAAACTGGAATTGATTCTTGCTCCAGCAACACCAAAACGGAAGAGTTTTTTGTTTTGAAAAGTAATGCTTGTTAGTCGGTGGAATGAAAAGTAATAGCAAAATTACGCACTCTTACAGTTGCTCGATGCACATAAAGTTAATTTTTCTTCATTCTGTGATCAATTTAGAAATTGTTAGTGAAATTTAATTAACATTCTAGTCTCTAATTGATTAATAAAATTTTTTTGTTTTATGTGTCCAGTAATTGGCATTGCCCAGCCAAACCGAAAAGTGAAACCTAAAAGTCAGCCTCTCTCAATTACGACTGTTCCATTTTCGATCGTTTCGCTTAGAATTCTGCTTTCTTTCGGGTGTATCTTGTGCCATTCTCGCTTGGTCCAGTGGATTGCGAAAAGTAAAAAGAGAGCAATTTCATTTGAAATTGAGAACACAAAAACAATACCGAAGCGGAATTGCGTTCGATTTACTTTTCAAAAAGTAGTGGAATTGAAAACATGCCTGATTAATACAACTCTTAAAACTTAATTTTCCTATTAAATTGCTTATTTAATCAATCAATTAAAAAATCAAATCGGAACCAGAATCGTTTAGAGAAAATAACCAATTAAAAGAGCACAAGAACCGATCTTTAAAATTTTTGTACTCTGTAATAGAGCCCTGCATAAATTGCATTAAAATTCCTCTTGACTTTGTTGCTAATTTGATCGATCTATGATTTTCTACTCATTGCTCACAAAATTATTGATTCATTGAATTGCTCATGACATGAGCAATGATCAATTTGATCTGTTTGAAATGATTCAGCTCAGATCAGCTCAACAGAGTAACTAGATCAATCAAGCTCAACTCAAGTATCTCATAGAGTTCGTAGCACAGATGAAGGTTTCTTAGCCTTCTCGCTTATAACTTAATTTCAGCACAACATTAATCGATTTTAATCAGGGCTGCAAACCTCCTATTAATCGGAAGTGGTTCACTCCAGGGTTCGAACCTCCTAAAATGTTTGGGTTCAGGTTCACGAAGCGGGTGCAGGAGGTCGCTAAACCAAGGTTCATGTTCGAACCGGGGTTCGGGAATAATTTTGATTTATGGCTAATTCGGACAACATTAAATTGGAAATTACTTCAAAATGTTAATCATTAAGAGGCGCGCACACACATGTGACTAAATGATGGACTGACGTCAGAACTTAAGTCTGACCTTGGCAAAAAAAAAAATGCGCTACGTAAATATGATGTTCAGACATCAGTTTTTATTTCAGTTTTAATGGAAGTTTAGAGTCTTGATATTTTTTATATAATTTAGAATATTTCAGTCAACTTTTATTAATTCTGGTTCTTTGGCTGGATACTTGTGCCTTAGGAAGGTTAATACAAGAAATATGATATTTTAAGTTCTTTACAATGATAGTTTTTCCAAAGTTTTAATACATAAGAAATTTGAATCAATCTTTAAATTCCGAAAAAAGATGAACATGGTACGGAATCATTGATGCTTTTATTTTTTACGATTATTGTTGATATAGTTTGGATTGAATTTCAAATGTGAGAACGGTTTTCTAACCACTTTCTAAATACATATGTTCAAATATTTAAACTTACAAAACCCTGCATGAGTGCATTAACGTGTATTAGAAATTTTTAAAAACTATAAAAATACTAGAATCATATTTTTGAACCGAACCCTTTCTGATTTGTTTTTACTCCGGTTCGAGTTGAGGTTAATAAAGAAAAATTTGTTCTGCTCCGGTCCAGGTTCGGTTCGGGCTTCCCAAAAATGCCGGAGACTCCGACTCCGGAGCGGTTCAATTCGAAGTGGTTTGCAGCCCTGATTTTAATGATAATTGATTGAATAACTAACAGAAATGGTCCAAAGACCGCAGAATGTACAACTTTTTCATATATGTTTACAATATTAAGGAGATTGGATAAATATCAATTTTAGACAGGTAAATGGAAAATAAAAGTCAATCATAATAAGTTCAGATTATCGTGACGATTTAATTGTTAGAAATTGTCGACGGAAAAATATGAGGTGTAGACCAACCGGTCTAATCATTAAGACAGTAAATAGACAGATAGTATGTACTAAATGGTTCAAAAAACGCGAAATTTTCAGTTAAGCACGAAGAACCTTTAGGTATGAACTGCGCTAATGCAATGATCGTGGCATGATTTACCACTAGGTTGACAGTAAAGTTAGCTTGGCCTTATTACTATTTTCGATCCTCTTTGGTTTTTTTCAGCGATTTGATGATTTGTCAGTGAAGGAGTATGGTTTGAAACACTGTTTATGATCTTGACAATATTTTTTACCATTGGCCAAACATGGCATTAATCGTGGCTTAGTATTGTCATAATATTGCTTACATAGACACGGTCATTTGCTGTCTTAAAAAGCAGTTTCTTAAACATTTTGCGGTCTTATTACCCTTAGCTGCGAATCGCGCTTATACATTAATTCTGTCATGATTTTCCGTTTGGTTGGCGTTAACGATTTCCATTCTTTGTATGTATTTTCCTCTTTGGTATTTGTTTTCACGATTTAACAAGTCTTCAGACAAACCTATTGGTAACTCTCCTAGCGCAATGTCTGTAACTAAAATAAAGACTCCTGTGTATAAGTGCTTTTCAATCCTTTCTGTTTTCCTCGAGTATTCAGTTAATCACACCATGCTTGGCAATGTCTTGCCATACTGTCTTTCTTAAAGCCTTTTGGTTCCTATTTTTCACTGAAGATTTTTTGGTTCGACTTATTTTCTGACTTGTCCTAATCTAATGAACCATATGAGCTTGATCTGTTTGAACCTTGATCTATATGAGTTTGATCTGCTTGGAGTTTGATCTGTTTGGAGCTTGATCATTGCGAATTTGAGCTGACTAACTTAAACCAAAACAATTTCTGACTGTATTTACCTGAAACTTCTTTTTTTAAAACATGAATCAAGTGCACTGACTCCATTCAGGGCTCTAATCTGTATCTAAGGTACATCTAGTCTATTAAGTGCCTGTAAAAGTAAAAGAAGGAATCATCTCCTTCCCTATAAAGTATTTATATTCAGCATCAACAATGATGATGAACATATGAACGAAGAGATCTCAGAGATGGTAAGAGATTGTATTGTCGTGCATGGGATATAGATTTCTTATAAGTCAAATCACCCACAGTTTTGCAGAACGATGATTCGTACCTTTTACACATTTTTATAAATGAGTATTGTTTATCCATCTGCCAAAGGAATGGTGAAGGTCGGATGAACGATAGTCTAGTTATAAGGAAAACAAACAACTTCGCTGGGTACGCCGGACACAACGGCGGCAGTCAGCAGAACTTCACCCTCTTTATGGCTTTTTTTTGTGTGTTGTGTAAGGTGCAGAGTATATTGTAGTTAGGGTTGACAGACTTTCTTTCTTGTTTTAAATTGAAACACAATGTATTTGATAATCTATAAATATGAAAAATTGCGTTTTAACCAGGGCTACAAACCCCTCTGAAATCGGTGGAGGCTCACTCCGGGGTTCGAACCCGTGAGATTTTTTGGGTTCGGGTTCACGGAGCGGGTTCAGTAGGTCGGTGAACCTAGGTTCAGGTTCGAACCGAGGTTCAGAAATAATTTTGTTTTTGCTAGCTTAAGAAACAGGAATGTAAATTGTAACAACATTAGCCAACTACAGTGGACGCTCACAAATTAGAACTCTCGGAAATAAGAATCTTCCAGAAATTCGAACCAGTGTTTTTATTTCATTGAACGATGTGAATGGTTTTTAAATCAACGGCAAAATAAGTGCACTATGACTGGACCAATATTAAACGCGAAAGCTAAAACTATCTTTGGTGAAGTGTATCCCAATAAGGATGAACAATTATTTTGTGCAAGCGATGGCTGGTTCACCAAATTTAAAAATCGACATGGCATTCGTTTTTTTTTTTTAATTTGTGGCGAGATACTGTCTATTGATGTAATGGCGGTTGCTCCTTTCATACACAGATTTCGAGCAAAGGTCACTGAAATGGAGCTAATGAAGACACAAATATATAATGTCGACGAAAGTGGACTATTTTTTCGTTGCCTACCAGACGGAACATACGTTGCCGCTTGCGAAAAGAATGCCCCTGGATGGAAATACAGAATCGATATGTGGAATGAAGACGAGTTTGTGGAACAGGAAGTCAACAGCGAAGATGTGGCTTCAGATGACCAGGAAGCCGCCAACGTCGATGGAACTCAAACACCTTTAGAATGTACGGCAATGGAAAGCGTCAATAATTTGCTTAAATGGTGCAAAAATAGTGAGACCCATAATAGTTAGCACATGGCTAATCTTTTGGAGCTCCGTAAAGACATTGTGCTGTCTAATTTAAAGTAAACCAAAAAACAAACTAACATAACAGACTTCTAGAGTAAGAATGTTAACTATAAATAATAAAAGAAAAATAATTCTAAATAAAAGTCATTTAAGCCTTATTTGCTCAATTATGAATGAATAAAATATTATTTTTTTTTTAATGTTGAAAACAAATTAATTTTAACTAAAATAACATTCCCTTCGAAGTATATTTAGCAGAAAAGAAGCTATTTCTTGCCTTATACGACATTTCAAAAATTCGTCCAGAAATTAGAACTTTTCAGTAATTAGAATTACCCCAGGAACCAACAGGTTCTAATTTGCGAGCGTCCACTGTATTGATATTTTCCAAATAATATTCGAACTATGCTTAAGTTAATAATGGAAAAAACAAAATTAACTGACTGAAGAAAAATTTGCCCGATACTTGTGTTTAAGGAACAGCTAATGCAACATATTATTGTTATTTACAATGATAGTTTATCCAAACCTTTAACACATTAGAATCTTTACGCAATCTTCAAATGAAACTACGACGTCGTTCACTATTATGTATTTGTCACTAATTCTTTATATTCTAGATCTTTGAATTTTTTTCTGAACCGAACCACTTTTAACTTTTTTTTTGGTCCGGTTCGGGTTCAGGTTCAGCCGCGAAAGTTTTTTTTTTGCTCCGGTTCAGGTTCGGTTCGGCATTCCCGAAAATCTCGGAGTCTCCGACTCCGGAGCGGTTCAGTTCCGGACCGGTTTGCAGGCCTGGTTTTAAACACCAAGTTTGAGCCTCTAAAAGGATGCCCTCTAAGTTGTAGCCAATATCTTTATATGGTAGTAACAAAGTAATTAATTACTTCCAGCCCCGATAGTTGGATGACCGCTCCTGTTGGCAACCGGTCAGCAAGGTTGAATGCTGTCTTTGGCCATAGACTGGTCATGTTTGACAGTAGTTAAGTCGCTGTGTGACTCATTTGTAGTTGTATTTAAGCATGTCTGCGACTGTGTGAGCGTCGGGCAGATATTTTTAGTTTTCGACCCTTTTGTGGTGGTTTGTTTTTGTTGTTGTTTTTTGTAATTTATTTCATCCATATGTATGAATATTCTTCTTTTGGCTTTGGTCCACTTGCTGCAATGTTATGATTATGCAAATATATTACATTTGAGAAGCAGGTGAATAATTAACATACATGTTATGCCCAAGAGTTGTTTTGAAAAAAGTCGTTTACAGAATGGAACAAAAATATGTGGAACTTGCTGGGCTTCAAATTAATGTTTTCACTCTTTATGTCTTCTTTTACATGTTTCAAAGTAAATCATGTAAATAATATCTTTCAAAAAGAAAGCGAGTTGGTGTG
The DNA here is from genome assembly GCA_018904275.1 of Lordiphosa clarofinis. Lineage (NCBI taxonomy): Eukaryota > Metazoa > Arthropoda > Insecta > Diptera > Drosophilidae > Lordiphosa > Lordiphosa clarofinis. Next base: position 1,967,445 of record JAEIGQ010000011.1, read on the forward strand.
TAATGAATCCATGTTTTGTTCGCTGCTTTGATGCTTATGCCTTTATATTGTGGTTAACCATTGCCAAAAAGAATGCACGGCTAACTCAACAGCATCTTTATGCTCCAAAAACAGTTGCCTATAAATTCCTTTGGGAAACATAAACACGCTCTTCGGAGTACTAATCACGCGTTCTCAATGTCCGGTTGGTGTAACTAAACTGAGCTTGGCAGCTATTTATCGCACAAAAAACTTAATGGAAGCTTTATGTTCAATTTAATATTAAAACTCCAATTAAATTGCTACATACCCTTGGAAATGCAGTGTGTTTCTATGCTATATCCTCCGTCAGTTTGAAAACTATCGCAACCAAACTTTGCACGAAATTTGTTGGTACAAATACGCTGCACATTTGTCGGAACCGGCCGGATCGAATGATTATAGCATATATCTGCCATTGAAATGTATTTATAAGTTTATAATTATTTTACATAATTTCACCAAGGTTTGTCGAAATCTGACAACTATATAGTATAGCTGACATACTAAAGATAGGTCTGAAAAAAAGTTTTAGTGAGAAAAAGTTTTTTGCTTAAGGCTATCGCTCCCTAGCTTGTTACTGATTTATATTATATGCCACCAAACAGTTCTGTCAAGTTTGATCCAAATCGAATGACTATTGTATATAGCTGTCATAGGAACGATCGGTCAAAAAAGTAGTTCTAGTTAGAAAAAAACTTTCTTTTTAATGGTAGCGGAGTTATACTTTCCGTTAATAAATATTATCTTTTTCAACACAATTTTGAAGTTTGATCAAATCCGATGCTGCCATATAACAAACAGGCAGTCATATATCATGCTCCAAGGGCCGAAATTAGCTTCCCTCTATTTTTATACCCGTTACTCGTAGAGTAAAAAGGGTATACTCATGTCGTGCAAAAGTATGTAACAGGCAGAAGGAATCATTTCCGACCCTATAAAGTATATATATTCTTGATCAGCATCAACAGCCGAGTCGATATAGACATGTCCGTCTGTCCGTCCGTCCGTCTGTCCGTCCGTCTGTCTGTATGAACACCTAGATCTCAGAGATGGTAAGAGATAGAGGTTTGACATGTATGGAACAAATGCTTCTTTTATCTGCACGCAGCTCAAGTTTGTTTCAAAATTTCGCCACGCCCCCTCCCGCCCCCGCAATTTGGAAAAAACGTTATATATCCTACAGTTTTGAAGATAAACGATTCGTACCTTTTAGAGATAGTTAGTAATTAGCAAAATGAATCGATTTGCCGAAGAAATGATAAAAATCGGATGGAAGGGTCTCAAGTTATGAGCAAAATAAAAAATGTTGCATACTTTTTGGATGGTCACCCTGGGGAACGCACGAACACTGTTAAACATGTTTTTCATGAGTAACGGGTATATCGAAGTCGGTTAGAGCCGACTTTAACTTACGCTCTCGTTTTTTTTTACCGTCAAGGTTTTTGAAATTGGGTGTGACAACCAAAAAAAGGTGTCATTAGTTTTGGGCGAACAACTCATTTAGTTTTGGTGATAGCCGCAAACTTTCTTAGGCAAAGTTGTAACTGACATATAGAGTTGTAAAGTCTATAAAAGAAAGTGTCCTGATTCACTGACTGATTCACTGATTGGCAAACATCGCACAACCTAAACGGTAAGACATAGAGAGCTGTAATTTGGACAGGAGTTTCTGTTAATGGTGAAAGTGCGTACTAAGAAAGATTGTATGGGAAAAATTTTATTTTTCATCCGATTGACTTGAAACTTGGTTTGTAAGCATAGTACGCGAAATAATTCGACACGTGTTTTCCCGATTTTAGAAAATCAGCCCACGAGAAAAATGGCCAGTATATTCAGCATTTAAGACCTCAAGCCAGCCAAATGCAAAACTTTGTAAAAAATTATTTTTCATCCTATTAGCTTCAAACTCGATTTGTAAGGATAGAATACGAAATAGTTTAAAACGTGATTTGAAGCAACGGTCGGAAAATTCGCGAAAATTCAGCATGAAAGAACTATTTTTCACCCGATTGACTTGAAACTCGGTTTGTAGGGATGAAATTCTAAATAATTTGTGGTTGCATTTTGTGAAAGTGAGTGGGTGGTAACGGGGACGGATGTGTGTGGTAAGTGGGCAGGAAGTGGGTGGGATGTGGGTGGTAAGTGGGTTGGACGTGGGTGCGATGTGAGTGAGAAGTGGGTGGGAAGTGGGCGGGAAGTGGGTGGGATGCGGGCTGGAAGTGTTTGGGATGTGGGTGAGAGGAGGGTGGGAAGTAGGCGCGAAGTGGGAGGGATGTGGGTGCGAAGTGGGTTGGATCTGGGCGGGATGTAGGCGGGAAGTGGACGGACAGTAGGTGGGAAACGGGTGCAAGTTATATAAGAAGTGTGTGAGGTGTGGGTGGGATAGGGGTGGTAAGAACGCAGCAGCAAAGTCGTAACGGTGAAAAAGCAAAGTAGTAAAACGTTGATTTCAAGACTATGTATGTATGATTCGATTTCTGGGCTCTACAGAGGAAACAAATTTATAGAATATTTGCTAATTTGGTAAATATTTGACTCTCACGGTTGACTTTAAACTGGTTCTGATATTGGTTCTATACTGTTCAAGGCGCAGCGAAGCGCGACGGGCTTTTTGCTAGTCTGCTAATAAAACAAAGGTTTTCAAAAAATTTATTATTTATTATTTTCTAGAACTTTTTTTGAGTTTTACCTGTAAAAAATTAGAATTATTCTTTTGACATACCAAACAATTCTTCTGATTAAGTTTTTACAATCTGAACGCGTCTACATTCTTTAAAATGGCCCCAAACGTTTGTATTTGCAAAAAAAAATATTCCGATAGTTCCTATAGCAGCATAGCAGAAATAAGATAAAAAGATGACACAGAAATCACTAGAGATTTTTTGGTATAAACGTTTGAATTTCCAAATTAAATTGTATTACTTTATATGTAAAGTGAAAAATATATCTGAGGTTGCTAGATCAGATGATGATTTTGAGCGATTTGGAATCAGCTCCTCAAATCTACCTTGGTTTCAATTCGCTTTAATTTTGCCATCTGATCTAGTAGGCTGGCTTTTTTGTGTCCCACTTCACACAATAGTTCAAGCAGTTTAACTGTAAAGTATAACCGTTTATACGAAAATCGCTAGTGATTTCTGTGTCACCCCCCAATAAGATTAAGAAGACTGTGTGCAAAGTTTCAACTCGAATGCTCCAAAACTGAGAGACTAGTTTGCGTAGAAACAGACAGACGCTCAGTCGACTCAGTCGTAGACATGGATAAGTAGACAAATATGGCTCAGCCGGCACCGCTTTTGTCAGAAATTGGTCAGCTGTTCGCTCTAACTTACGCTTGCTGGATATATTTAGGAATATGATCGTCTCGCTCTAACCAATGTGATTTCCTACTGGTACTACATGTCTTTTTGGGCACTATCGCTTAGCACCAGCGAAATTGAGAGGTAGCGCAACTTTAATCCATAACACTCATTCTCCATGTCTTAGTTTGTCTCCCTTATCAAGATATTATCTATAGTTTATAGGGTCGGAAATAAAATGGAATTATGTATTCTTCAAGTTTAGGAGTTAAAAACAGAATTTATTTTTGGCTTAATTCGATTAATTTCGACTGCCAAACATTTTAATTGGAAATTAATATTTCTGACTGACTTTTTCGTCATTCAGTAAAATAGAACCACTTCAAACAAATTTTTTTATTTTACTCTTAACAAATTCTATTATTCTCAACAATAATAAATTAGATGAGTTCAACGAGTTTAAAAGAACAATCGAAAATAACTCGAATTAACTCATTATTGCGCTTTTTATGAATTGCTCCTTTCTTGGTCTCACACAATAATGTCCGAATCGAGTAGAAACAAGCTGGTAATACCAAAGGGCTTTTTTGGCAATTAACAGAAAAATTGGCGAATGAAATGCTAGAAGGCGATCCATGACGTCGGATATGCTTTAACTGCACAGAGAAAAAAAAAGATCCATGTAGAATGGATATTCAAATATCCACTTTAAGATCCACTTTTTTAAATATCCTTTTCACATTTTTCAGCTCCTTTGGATGGAGAAAAAAGATCAATGAAATATTTATTTCCCGATATATCCTTTTTAAGCGAAAATAAATCGACTTCGAAAATATCCAATGGATCCCAAAAAAGGATAGTTAGGATAGTCCAGTCCAAATGGATAGTTAAATATCGAAAGGATCATGAAAAACTATACTTTTTTTCTCAGTGTGTTAAAAAGCAAGTGAGAAAGTTGGTCAAACCCGACTATAAGATACTCTGTACCTGGAGTAGAAGCTGAATGCAATGCTGGTGCTGCGCTCAACTCTAAGTCTCTCTCTCTCTCTAAGATTGTGCGGTGTTAGTTGTGAGTTAATTCTGGGAACGCAAAGTTTATGATGGTGATCCGAAGCACCAAGGGACGATAGTTTTGGGCGAAGGTTTCGGTTCGAAAATTTGTTCAGCCTATCTTCGTGTTCGAACCGGTTCGGTTCTAAACCTGCTTGCTGCCCTGGTTAAAACATCACACTAGAACTCTCGCATTTTTTCGTATTTTTCGCTGCTGGAAAATTTGCCTGATGTGAATACTTTGCGTTAAGCGATATGTCCTTTTTAAAAGGAATCAGTTTGATCCAGTGGAAACAGGTTAAAATATTTAGCTGTTAGCTTTTTTTTAAAAAAGTGTCGAAATTCTAGGACTTGAACAAATGTGTTGATTTCTTGGTATCGTCACGGAATAGGGATCGGTGAAATGACGGAACGTGATCGAGTTTACACATTTGTCGCTTCAAGTGACCGAAAAGACTGGTGATACTTTCAACTATTTAAAAATTTCGCTGTAGATATTTACATTTACTTGCACAGAGTAATTATTTAAATCGTAATTTTTTTCCCTGAGCGGTGACTTAGTCTGCCATACTCGTGACAGGTCACAGTTACATGGACTACCAATGTCGGGTTCATCACTAAATGGACGTGTGAGCAGATTCGCATGTGCTTGGGTGATTCGTTATGGTCATATCACGTGCTGTGCGCATCTCTATAGCTTAATAGCGATCAGGTTTTTAGAGAGGGAGAGTAGAGGAGGTACGAGCTCAGTTAATGCTCTCTTACATACTTGCTTATCCAGGCTTCTGCTTATGTGTGTGAGTGTTGGTGTGTGTGTGTTGGTGTGTGTGTGTTTGGTGTGTATGTGCAGCCCTTAAAAGCCAAACTTGTTGTTGTTGTTTTGTTGTTGCATTCATTTTCATTTGCGCGCTGCGCTTTATCATTGCTTCGCTCTCCATGCATTGTGTATCTGTATCTTTTTCAACCAGAACAACCTCATGGATTGAGAATTCGTAACAACTTTTTGTTTTTCTTCACTGTTGCAGGGCAAATTGCCAAAATGCTTAAACCGGCCCAACTGAAATCCGAGCCTATGGAGAACACCCTCAAAACTGGCATAACTTATGCGACGAGCAGCTCCAGCACCGTCTCAACGCGTGGAAACGGCAGTGGCATTCCATTCGTGGGACGCATGGGCGCATTCAGTCAAATGGTAAGAGAGAATCAGCATTGACAAACTCAAATGTTATTAAAATAATTTCCATCCATTACTCAACAGGGCGCAGCCACACAGGGACAGTTTATACGCCTGCAAGACAATTGCATTACAATTCCAAAAACCGAAAGTAAGCCCCACGCCACATCATCCCAAAATAATATGAAAATTAATATTTTCGCTTAAAAACAAACACAGATACTTCATATACAACAACTGTGTCAGCGCAGAAAGGCGGCAACGTTGGCGTCGGCGGCAGCGGTAGCGGCATACACGACGTGGTAAGTGTATAAGCACCAAACGGAAAATAGACAAAAAAAATATATTCGGAATCGGGTGGTAGAGAAGTTAAAATGTGGGGCGGGATCTGAACGGAAAAGATTTTCAATTCTTAGGACGATGGAACTAAGTCATAATGCCAACATTTTGGTGGTAGGCAGCAGCATACTTGCCACTAATTTGTCCGGCTCGGGGTTTTAACTCTGGAGCAACACTACAGCCGCACCTTATTTTTTCAGTGTACGCATAGAAACAGTGGAGCTAGGAAAATTTTGCGATTAATGTTAAAAAAGAGCGTTAAAAATGAGAGAAAATAAATGACAAACATCAACACATTCATTTTCGATTTGTGCGAGGTGCATCACATTAGCCGCACTTCACTAAATTAAATAAACTATAAAAAGAGGTTAACTAATTAATCCATTTTTATTAACTTTAATAATGAGTGAAACCACCTTTAGCTCTAATTAACTCATAGATCCTATTCGGCATACTGTCTACGAAGTTTTTTAAATCACTGAGGGACAGTTTTTCCCATTCCCAAGGGTTCCTTCCTTAAATCCCAATAGTGCGAAAACCCATCAGGATCGTCCAAATTTAACTTTTTCTCATCCGAGAAATATATCAAAATGTTTTATACGGGCTTATTATTTATGGCGAACTGGTAACCTTTCTGCTACCTTCAATATTTGTCCCACTATGTTTTAAGATTCCTTTAAAGCCCGTGCAATTCTTAACAACGTTGTCGGAGCGACCACTTTTTCAGACAATTTCGCGAAATGACCAATTTTTACTTTTGAGCACAGCACTGGCCCACTGGGCATATTTACAAATAAATAAAAAATTAAATTGTGCGGCTATAGTGATGCACCTCGCACAAATCGTCGTTATCTTGATGCTGCTGTCCATTTAAGCCACATTTTTTTGCATGCATATTCTTGTTAGTCTTGCTCTAACTTATTTGTGATCCATCTGAACCAATTAGGGTCAAGTTTAAACCGTCATTAAATACACCGACATTCCAAAATGTATCAGTCTTCTTTGCATGAAGGTTGCCAAAATCATAACTCTTTTTTTAATAATGTTTGAAATGAATGCTTAACGCCAAAATGCTCGTCCCTTATATCTAACTCTATAAAGCTTTTTCCTTACAACTTAATCCCGCTCCTGCCGAAATGAAAACTTTTTCGGTCTTCTTGATCCACACTTTTGTCGGATTTTATGATATGATTCAAAATTTGTCAAACTAAAGTTCCAGATTTATGATAAATTTTCGGACTTTTACTCTGTGACGAATTCAGACCTATCCTAACTGATTTTTTTGCATCATTGAGCAATGACTTTGCATTGAAAAACATAATTGTGCAAAGAAATCTGAAGATTACTGTTAAGTTACCAAAGACAAGACAACTACAGATAAGCTGTTTTAACTATTTATGTGAAATACTGTATCGAAACGAATTTTTCGTCGTACTCCGTATGGGGCTTAAGGGAACACAAATATGGAAGCGAAATTTTAATGTAAAATTCGTTAACAATTGTATATCGTCGGCTAAAAAATGGCAACGCCAGCGCACTGCAATTAGGTCACACTGTAATTCGATAAATGCTAGTCAGATGAGCGCTCAGGCCAAAGAGAACCGGTTCTATTTAATCTAATCGCTCATGTGAGTAGCTTAATGCCTACTCATACTACGTTTATGCATGCAAAAAACCATCGTTGAAGATCATGATTTTTCCGAAAAGTGCTAGCATAAACACCAAATCATGGTTTTTTTCTACACACGTATTTTGACCATGGTTTTTGCGAAAAACCATGATTTTTTATACAAAACAGTCTGGCAACACCTCTTCTGAAAAACAGCTGTTCTGTCAGTTAATTGTGTTTGGACCAAATTTAAATTGCAATACAACTTTAATTTACTTAAATTGCAACTGGAATCCTCAAAAAGCCATTGGACAACTGAAGAAACCATTGTGCTTCTCGCAATTGTAAAATAGATGGATGTGCTGAGCCAGTTAATTGGAAAAACTAAACGAAATAACCTTGTGTTTAAAGGCATTGCAGAACGCATGGAGAAGAAAAGCATGCAAAAGAGCACTGAGTAAATAAAAACAAAGCTGCGGGCTCTCAAAAAAAATTATATGGAGGTGAAACGCAATAATGGAACAAGTGGTGCTGTCAGGAAGATGTGTGCATATTTTGATGAGCTGATCGAGCTGTACGGATCGCGTCCAGTAGGCTATGCAATCTTCGCATCCGCGGTTTATGCACCCTTAAGATTGCAAGTCCACTTAAGTAATGCCTCAGCCGTTTGCATGGGCTCCTATCTCCACTCCAGAAGATTAAGTACTAACTTTGATGTCCGCCCTTGCCGTTGAATTAGAAACAATATTTGTTTTGTTCTTTCCATTTTAATTCCATGTAATTGTTTATTTTTTCTTACAATTCATCAGCTAATTGTGCAAGAGTGTTGCCGCCTTATTTTCAAAATTTTATAAGTGGCATCTCACTGCAGAAATATCATGGTTTTTATAAAGATGCATAAACAGGCGCATTTTAAAAAGCATGATTTTAAAAAACCATGATACTGCTCGCATAAACGTAGTATCAGACTCCTTTTTACACGGTCTGACAGTAAATCGGACGGAAAACTCAGATGATTGATCAAGTCGTGAAAATAGAGCTTTATAAATGGGACAACAAAATGTATCTAAAGCAAAATTATAAAATCAAAACTATTTAAAAAAATAATACCATATTGTAAATTCTTTATTAGATAATACTTCTTGGCATCTGCGTAACATGAACTCAATCAAGTCCTAGCCTACACTTCGTTTGACGTCTTCCTATAAGTTTTTAATCGTAGAACTGGATATAGCATTAAACCCTGTTTGGGTTTTCTGGACGGCGGACATATTATCCGTAACCTGTTCTCCCAAACGACACAGTTTTTGCTGTTGTTTGCTTCTATTCTATTCTTTACTGCCCATTACAACCGTTTGACGGTCTCGACCTCTGCAATTAATACTCTCCAGTCGTTTCTGCTCTGTGCAAGCTGGCACCACTTGGATACACCAAGCTTCTTCCCATCTTAGTGGTGGTCGGGCCCCCTTGCCGCCTCCATAGTAAGCCGAATTCGATTTATTTGCCTTTTTTACTGGAGCTTCTTCGTACATTCGTGTGACAAGTCATAACCAGCGTAGTCGCTGTGGCTTCAAGCGCATGACCAGACAGGTGTTCCCCAATAGCTCATACAGTTCGGTATTCATTCGAATGCGGAAATCATCGTACTTCCGAGGCAGACAAAATACGAACAATCCGAACAAATGTTTCGTAGAGGTTATTTCCTATTTTGACGTCGCTTTGCGTATTTCTCAACGTCATCATGCAAAGTCGACTGTACTTTGCTGGTCTACCAAAAGTGTCAGTCGTCGCAATATTGAGACACTTTGTTACCGGCAATTTTGAATGCATTTTGGTGAATTCGGTATTTCAAAATTAGGATGGCATGACACTGAACAATTTTTAGGGACAATTATTGTCGCAATTTCTCTTTAATAGCCAAAGGTCGCCGTTGTGTGAAGAAGAATTTAAGCTTACATTGTCTGGCTTACACCTAAGACTTTTCACCATAGTCGAAAAATTGTGACTAAAATTGTAACTAAAAACTGAAAGTGGCATTCCAGCCTCAGGAGTGGGGCTTTTCGTGAACTTCGCGCACATAGTTTTTTTTTCCAAAATCTACGACGAATATGGATATGAATGAGTTAAGGAATGGCCTAGCGAGAGGGTATTAAGGGAAAAGAAATTCCGCTTGTCACTTTATTCATCACTTTTCTTCGATGGAAAAAATACAGGGGCTTGATGAAATGCTAAGAAAGTATGCTTCTGAAATCCTCTATCGAATGGTATAAATTTCATTATTCGGTCAGCATTAAGGCTTCTGGGAGAATTCTCTGCTCTTTCTTAGCTACTTTTGCATTTTTTTATACAACTTTGTAGACAACTTTTGAATCCAATATTTTGTCTTTAGACTTCAAAATGGACGTAAATTTGAGATAGTCTGACATTTTGCATCCCTCGTCCGTCTCTACCATAAAAATTTAGTTGACTCTTTTTAACTTTTATTTTCTTCCTTTTTCTGTTTGCAGATAAAGAGTGAACGCTATGTCAAATATACGCCAAATAATGCCATGAAAATGAAATCAAAACTGTAAGACGACCTTACCAATTCGTATTCATTCGTTCTCAACACTAAATCTTTACCATCTTTAGGCACGCCATACAAAACAATTCGTTGCATCAAATGTCCGCCTCCACATCGTCAGTACAAAGGAAACGTAAGCCCGACAAAGCCGGCAAGGGTTTGCGTCATTTCTCCATGAAAGTATGCGAAAAGGTCGAAGAGAAGGGCAAAACCACCTATAACGAAGTGGCCGATGATTTGGTTAATGAGGAGCTGAAAAACAATTCATATGATACCAACTGTGATCAAAAGAATATCCGACGTCGTGTCTACGATGCGCTCAACGTACTGATGGCAATCAATGTTATTTCCAAGGATAAGAAGGAGATACGCTGGATTGGCCTGCCGGCCAATTCAGCAGAGCAATTCCTGCAGCTGGAAGTGGAGAATAGTTTGCGTCGCGAACGCATCAAACAGAAGCACGAAATGCTGCGCGAAATTATCATGCAGCATGTGGCCTTCAAGGGTCTGGTGGAGCGCAACAAGCAGAACGAATGTCAGGGTGTGGTCCCATCACCAAATGCATCCATTCAGTTGCCCTTCATCATTGTCAATACGCACAAATCGACCAAAATCAATTGCAGCGTGACCAACGATAAGTAAGTTTCACTTGATGAGTTGAATATTAAGAACATGTTTTGAATTTCCAATTTAATTTCTACAGATCCGAATATATCTTCAAATTCGATAACACATTCGAAATGCACGATGATATTGAGGTGTTGAAACGCATGGGCCTATTGTTGGGTGAGTTTAAACGGAAACGCGATAAAATTCAATTCTTCAACATGCACTTACTACCAAATCAGTATAAAGCAACGTTTGAAGTCGATGAACTTACACTCGTATTTTTTTTGTTTATTAAGAAAGGAAGCTTATCTACAAATTTAACAAAGTAAACAAACATTAAATAGTTCAGAAGAGTCAACGAACAACAAACGAAAGTTGGGTTTCCAATTTGAGCAACGAAAAGCAAATAGCCAGATTTGTTTTAATAGATCCACATTTTTTTTACTGCGCACACCAGACGGACGTGTAGTATTCAAGCAAAAAAAATATGGAAATAGATAAGTAAAGGAGTTTAGATCAGCATAAATCATTGACCAACCTGATTGATGATTGCAAGTAGACCATTCGCCTTATTAACAATAGTTGGCAAATGATGATTAAGTCCCAAAATGATATCAGCAATAATTCGAAGATCAACGACTGTTGATATTCTTTAAAGAGATCACTGGTTTTTATTTGCAAGACTTCTTACGAGAGACCCCTATTCAACCTAAATCCTACCAAAGCACCTACTCTTTTTTTCTGGTAGAGAGTTTCTGAGAAAGTTTCAGATATTAAGAAGAGGTAGAAACAGTACAACACCTTCTCTGTCATTGCCCCTCTTTGAGTAGAGCTAGACTTGGGAAGCTTTGCAAACCCTGCTACTCCGCTTCACGGAGACATACGAACTAATGTGGAATGCACTTATTCCTAGACTTAAGTGTTTTCACACACACACACACACACTGATAGGCCGACAGTTGCTTCCATACACGTGAGCTTGGCAATTTGCTAGGTGCAAAATTGTGTCAGTCCCCTTACCACCCTTAATATTGAAATTAATTCCGTCATCTTTAGGAAAAAGTTTGGAACTAACTTAAAAAATTGTGTTACCATATAACCCTTTCTACGCTGTCGTCGTAGAGGGAGGGTCTTCCCTGTTAAACCATTTAGAAAATAGTAGAAATTTGAGCAGCGAGGCTATATCTATTTCAGATATGTCTGACAGATCGTTTAGAAAAGGACGACCCAGAAATGTAAGTCGCCTTCTGCTAAGAGCTGGACAGTGACAGAGGAGGTGTTGTGCACACTCCTCCTCATCCACTGAGTTGCAGCTTCTACAGAAGTCGTTGTGTCTAATGCCGAGCCTAGCGGTGTGTCTTCCTCTTAGGCAGTGGCCAGTGAGGGCTCCTACTAATAAAGAAATGTTTACTCTCTCTTTACAAAGTAACGCCGCACAGTGTAAGATTTTGCCAATCTAGGGGGACTTAATTCAATAGCAGTCGTATTTTTCAAGCTATCGACATGAACTTTGGACTGAATGTTCAAAAATTTCCCAAAGAAATTTTTGGACAAAAAGTTAAAGTGGGCGTGGCACCTTAAAGGGCGTAAAGTACGTAAAAACCAGAAAATTTTCACTTTTTCAACATACAATCCGCAATAAAATAAAGGAAAAATTTTTTTTTCAAAAAAGTGTCAGGTTAGTATTTTTTGTTCTGATTTTAGCCAATTTAAAAATATTTTTTTTAAAATTAATCATAAAAAATTTTTTTTTTTTTTAAATTTACGTTTTTTGTTAAATGTTCATGCTTTTGCTTGTAACTTCAAAAGTATTGGCCGTACAAATATAAAAATGGATGCATTTCAAAGGTAATTCATTTATTGAAAGAAAAAAACGATTTCCATATTTTTCAGAATTTTTTTTAATTAAAAAAAACAACTCAAAGTTGATAAAAAGATTAGGCGAAATTTTTTTTGACAAATTTAATCAAAATCTGAATTTGAATCACAACTTTCTTCACTAGATTGATCAGAAAATAGTTTTAGAGCTCTTTCGATGCGGTTTGAGGTTGAAGGCGCGACATCAATCCTATAGCATCGCCTTTTATTTTGCCCTGAAGCCAACTTGTATTATTGGTCATAATTCTGGACTTATCTCTCCTAGATTTAGTCCATCTCGACTCAAATTCACGGAACAATGTGTTTTAAATGCAACATTAACTTTGTATGATCAATATCATTGCCAAAATGATCGCTGCGTGCTCTAGGAGTGATTTAAGCTTAACGGTTTTTGCGTTTCTTACCCAAACCTCGAAAAACTCTGCCCGTTTTATTTCACTCATTGCTTAATTGAAGGTCCTTGTGCAAAATAATAGCAACTTTTTATTTCTGATCCTGATTCAGAATAGTTTTCTGCAAAATACGTATGTTTTGGTTGATTTGAATGTGATTGAATGTTGTGCGTTTTTTTCCACCAAATACAGAATATTGTTAAAAATATACCTACTTTTTGGCACTTATTTCCAAAAAATAACAGAAATGTTGTATGCCACTTATGAAGTCCCTTTATAGCGCTAAAAATCAATAATGCTTCCACAATTATGGGAAAAATAAGTTCGACCGCTCACAGTGGCCACACGATCCAATTGAGAACACTAAACTTTCTCAACTGATGCTCGTTGTACAATGCAATTTTGCATGCATTCCAAATGCACTGGTTTAAGTACCGTTATCTTCTGAACAAAAATTTTTTGTTTTGTTTTGGGCTTGTTTTCGTAACATTTGAACATATCTAAATTGACTCCTAAAAGCTCATTGACCTTAAAAAAATTTTTTTTTCATTTAAGTCCCCCTAGATTGGCAAAATCTTACACTGTGCGCCGTTGATTTTTTAGTATTGAGGGTAGGCCATTTAATCCTCGATATTTCACATGTGTGAATTATTAGCCATCGATCCATAGTTATTCGATGGGTGGTTTTCTTTGTTTGTAGCTTAAAGGTTGCAAGAGGCACGCCTATGTTACTCTTATCCAGTAGGAGCTGAGTGGTGGTGCCAAGTCGAGCGAGGTGGTCGGCCATCTCGTTGCCTTCTTTGTTGCAGTGTCCAGGCACCCAAATGAGATCAATTTCAAAGTGCTGAGCCATCTCATTAAGAGATCTGCGGAACTCCGTAAGAGTTTTGGTGTTGTTAACATAACCGTCAAGAGATTTTAATGCTGCTTAACTTTCTGAGAAAATGAATACTTTACCTCCTTGGATTGCAACGGTTTCCAGAAGGTTGATAACTTCCTGGATGGCTACAACTAGCTCAGGGATATATCAATGGGATATACACTAGTGTTGGGTAAAGGTTGTTCTTTTCGCTGAACATGTTCACTTGTTCTTTTTTTCCAAGTGAGTCAACTCACTCAATTCGCTCACTTGTTCTCTTGTTCAATTGTTCTTGTTCACTTGTTCTCGCTCACTTGTTCTTGCTCACTTGTTCTTGCTCACTTGTTCTTGTTCATTTGTTCTGGTTCACTTGCTCTTGTTCTGTTGTTCTTGTGTTCTCAGCGAGCGAGAGAAAACAGATGATTACAAGTGTATGTGTGTGTATTGCTGTTTGGCCCCCCGATGATCATGCAGATGCCAAGCTCAGTTTGCTCGTCATATTAGCCATCTACTCGTCGCGTATTTTTGGCAACATGTAGGGCTGGCTTATACACAAAGCTTGCAATCCTTTTTGGCTTAGAGGACCGAATTGCTCGACATTTTCCACAAGGGCAGAATGGTCGTTGTTGTTGTTCTGCCGTACAACTGGATCCACTGTGCGGTGTGATGCTTTGTGATTTGCAACTTAAGGTAACGGTGCAATATTTTCATTTCGCCGTTTTAATATCCAATTCGGTCGCTTTGCTTTCTGATTACACTTAAAGGTTGCTTAACACAGAGTTGCCATAAATTGACAACAAACAGTGAACTAATTCAACAGTCAGGTCACCCTGAACAGTTCACTGAACTAGATACCGAAAAGATGTTAGGGTACAGAACACAGAGCAACACACAGAACAAGACAAAACTGAACAGCTCACAGAGCGAGACAGACAGAACAACTCTCAGAGCAAGGGAGAGACTGAACAGTTAACAGAGCAAGACAGAACAACCCTCTGAGCAAAAGAACAAAAGAGCGAGAACAGAACAAGAGAACAATTAAAGAACAACTCAGAGCAAGAACAGAACAAGAGAACAATTCAAGAACAACTCAGAGCAAGACAGAGTGTACAAGATAGACTGAACAAGACTCGCTGAACAAAAAAGAACAATTGAAGAAGAACATGTTCGCTTGCTCAGTTTAAAGAACAACTCAATTTTGTTCACTCACTCATGAGCTACCCAACTCTAATATACACAGTGACACACATAGAAGACTTTACACATATACTCCGTTTATGTGGAGAAGTTGCGTCATATTTGTGCATTTAATCCAGGGGCCGGCAAAACACACATGCCCATTTCAGCGTTGCGTGTGTATGTTTAGCCACGCGAGAGCGCTCTCACTTAGAACGTTGTTGTTGCAAAATAGAGCACTATAAGCTCGTGTACTGTCGGTGTGCCAACGTCAGAGTGCTGGATTCAGACCTTAGCTATTAATTATTAATAAGCAATACAAAAGTACTGTCTTAATTCCTTTTAAATATTTTACTTTCTTTCCCTTTACTTAAAGGTTTGGACAAGGGCGAGTGCACGCCAGAGAATATTGAGCGTGTTAAGGCTTGGGTGCCAAGAAATCTAGCCAAATATGTGGAAGGTATGTAAGAATTTTTCTTTAATCTCTTAAATTTTAACACCCGCTTCTTCTTTTTCTTCTCCCACACAGCCTATGGCACTGGCAAAGTTGGTGATGCCATGTATGAATCGGATGATGATGAGCTAGATTTCAATGGCTACCTCGAGTCGTCCACCAATGATTCTCAAAGCTTTGCACAACACACCACACAGCATAGTACCACCGATGGCGATTTGAAACTGGAGCTTGATGACGACGAGGATGATATCGATTGAGCTCAGGCAGAGCTCAGCCATTGTCAAGCTGACAATGATGAGGGGGAAAGGAATGGCGAGGAAGACGACACGTTTAGTTTTACCTTTATCAATGCTTTGTTAGGTTTGCCACGCCCACTTGGTTAGGGAACGACGAGAATTCCCCCTCTTTGGTTTTGTTTTTATTTCTCAATGAGACTTTTTAAACATTTATACATTTTTATGCTAATGTACAATTTTCTTGTATTTTTGTAATGTTTTAAGCGCAACTTTAATTTTGTCTCTAGTTAAGCATAAAAAATGTACTTTAATGAAACTGCAAAAAGAAACATAAATATTAATTTGCAATAGCAGCGCAAACATATAAAATATGTATGTTGATTTTTAAAAACCTTAAACATTTGATAAGTTTTCCAAATCTTTTCTAGAACTTGCAAAAGAATTAATCAACCTACCTATTTAGTAATAAAAAAACACACACAACAAACAACAAAAAATCAATATAAATTTCTAGAATTTATATTTATATAATTATATATATATGGACAATTTCTTCAACCGAAACAACAAACAAACAAATGCATATAAATTTAGTAGAAAACTGAAGTAGAGTTGGTTAACATTTAAGTGTCAGAGCATATGGAAGATGATGATAATACAAGTAACGAAGTAAACTGAAGATGATGACGATAATGATGAAGTAGTTGTGTAATGAAATCGAATTAATTAATGGGGGAAAAGTGGAAAAAAACTTAAGAATCCAGAAACAAAAAACAGAATACAGCAAGTGAAATGGTAAATAAAGTGGAATACATATTGTAAAAAAATATGATTTATAGAAAAAAAAACCACAGCAACAAAGTTGATCCGAAAATTATACCTTTTTATACCCTGTCAACTTTGAAATTGGGTAAAAGAAGATCATGAAGAGTGTACATGGTGGCTGATGAATATTGCTAGGACAGGAACAGCCGCTCAAGCAACGGTCTCCAGTAACTGTAATGGTGTGACCTGTGGGTTGGAAATATATTTGGTTTGTTTACTTTCCCGTTTAGATCAATATACGCCCCGTCAGACATAAATAGAAAGTTAAACATAGTTTCATTCTGTTCCACCATATGAAGCATCTTCTGGCTAAATTAAAATCGGATCGGCAAGTCCGCTGCGTTCAGTTTGTAAGCGATATGAATTTTATATGGGAATAAGTTCAAATCTCCATTTGAGCAGATAAGCTCAGTGTCGAAACTCTTGGATTGTTTAGTATTGCAGTAGATACTCCATTGATAGTTTTCTTTATCCGAACTGAAGGGATTCGATGATAAGAAAGGATTGCCGCCAAATGTGCGCCTATACTCTTTATAAACAGAAACTACGGACAATCAAAATTTTTGTTTCAGTGTCCCAGTTAGCAATTTTTGTTAAATCTAAAGATCAATCTACAAAATAAAAAAAATTTAGCAGATTGCTCAAAGAAAAATATTGTTAATTTTTTTTTGGTAGCGGCGTTGATCAGCCACCCTGTATGTAACAGGGGAGAATCAACAGACGAGTCAATATAGCCATGTCAGGTGTTCAGTATGAACGCGTCGATCTCAAAGGCTATAAAAGATAGAGCCACAAGCACGTGTAGGTAGATGTATACCGTATTCAGATCAATTTACTAAAACCCAAAAAAATCCAGATAACTATAGCAAAATTAAGTTTTGAAAAACTTGTGTATACTGCATTTGTGTCATCGATAATACTTTGTTAGAGCATGTTTTGAATTTCGAAGTGGAGAAACTAATCTAAACTAACTAAAATGCTCAAACTATTGCCGAAACTACAGTGGACAATACAAAACGAAACGTATCCCAAGCTAAGTTGCACAGGAACAGCAGGGAGCTCAAAGAAACGAAGACGGAATGGCTTATCGAGGATGTGGTAAAATTACAAAGAACTCGGCGACAAAAACATCATTTAGCACAAACGTTAATTTCATGATACAACTATATAAGGTATGGCATTCAGAGTTTATGGAGTACTGACAGCTTTTGCTAATATCGAGAGAGAGAGAGGGAGAGAATAAAACAAAAAGCAAAGCATCCTCAGAATTACAAACACAAAGTATATACTTGACTAAATTTTATTGGTATTCGCTTGGCACTTTTCAAATGGCTCCTATGTTAGGGCAGCTGATAAAGCTGATTGGGAGCGTTGCCGGTAGGAACACTCGAGCCGGCTAATGGCGCTGTCGTGATTATTCGCGATGCGGTCTGGGGTTAAGATCCTATTTTAGGGCTACTGATAAAGCCAAATCGCTGCTTGGGAGCGTTGCCGGTAGGAACACTCTAGCCGGCTAATGGCGCTGATTCTTCGTTAGAGATTTGTTCTGATTTTTGATTGTTTGGCCAATAACTGTTTGCTTTTTTAAATTTGTGCCCGCTTTTGCTAATGAAGATTTGAATTTGTAGCGATTATTCGCCATGCGGTGTTGGGTTCTCGCCCTGAAATGACATGCTAGCCGGTGTCAGCCCAAAATGCAGTGCCGTAACAATATGGCTAGAGAAAGACAGCCACAAATTCGCGCTCTCTTCTTGGGGAACCCTGTTTTACTTCATTGCCGGCCATGAGAGCTCTCTTCAGAAAAGAGGCGCCGATCCACAGCTCACACGAGCCGATGTTAGTCGTGTTTTCAAGCAAACGCGAGCCGAACTTATGGTTGTGTGAATCGGTGAAGATTTCATTGCAAGTTAAACTACTGCAGTCTGGAGGGAGTTCTCTTGTTCACCAACACAAGCGCACTTTTCTGTCCTCTTCATTTGGCCGCCTCTGCTCTAGTCCACAAGCGTCTTACTTGCAATTCAGTGTTCACCGATTCACACAATCAAGAGTTCTTCTCGCGTTTGCATATATCCAGGACTGACTTCAATTCCTGGTAGCTGTAGGCCGGCACTGCTTTACATCAACATAAACAACAGTATTGGCTCGACATTTTTACAAACTCCAAATAAAATAGAAATCCTGTCGGCAAATCAAAAAAAATTCGTTCGCACACAACCTTTTTAATCAAATGATAGCGAAACAATGAAAATTTGGAGTCCCGAAAAGAGAGCTATCTCAGATAGCAACTTACCTTATATAGTTGGTCTGGCTAAGGCTTAGGATTGGAAGCTTGAATTTTTTAAAGGTGCGATTATATGAATATACATGGAATGATATTGGACGATCGGAGAATTGATTAGTTTTTCATTTTTGCCCTCCCCCCCTAAAAAATGATCCAATACAGCAATTCTTGTACCTCCCAAAAACTCTTGCTTTATTTTGCAGTTTTTAAATTATTTCATAAAATGTATAGAAAATCTCTGCACAAAAATCTGTGTGGTGCTCCAAACATTTTGAGCAGATTTCTTCTGCATTGGGACAATTTGGATAACAATTGAAATTCAGGTTTAATTAAATATTATATAACTTAGCTAAAAATGATTCGTTTGCAGCGACCCCCCTAACAGAAATGGAAATGTACAAAAGAGAACTTAACATACAAATACAAAAAACACTTTGAATACACAAATTTGCTTAAGAATTATTCAATTTCAGGCGAAACCCTCATCCAACGCCGTCGCCGCCATAGTGGAAGGCGGACCAAAGTATGGCTGCTGTTGGGCTGCTAAATTGAAATCGTAATTCATTTGTTGCTCTAGCGGAGGGGCAGGAAAAGCATCAGCAGATAAGTTCATCAGCTCAGGCTGGGGATTAAGCGGGGGTTGTGCTTTGTTCGTTTCCTGACGCATTTGCTGGGGTGATTTCACATAGTTAATGGGAATAATGCCCGAACTCTGACCATTTACAGTGGCCAAAGCCCAGCCAGTGTTAAGGAGGTTGAGTGTCTGTTGGATTTCACGTGGAGCCACCTGAACGGATTGTCCAGCGCGTAGAGAGAGTTCACTTGGCGTACGAGCTTGGAAGTCGTACATGGACTGTGTGTGTATGGGTGCGATCCACTTGGCCGGGTTGCGAGCTAATGAAGAGACAGCGATATACGTTAAACCTTGTGCTTATCTCAAAGATTAGGCGCTGGAGCAAAGTTTTCTCTTTGATAAGATAAACTGACTGCTACATACTTACCTTCTTCTTGCGCCGTATTCGATACCGTGCCCAGAAGTTTCATGATCAAATATGGAGCTGTGAAGATGAAACTGATAAAAGCCAACACCGGCCAGGGTGAGGTACCTTTTCTAGGAGGCTGCGGAGGACCGCCTGGTTGACCCTGTTTCTCATTCAAAGCCTCAGCAAAAGCCTTTTTAAATGCCTGCGAGGAGGGATCCAAATTTGAAATGCGCAGCCAGAAAAGGATTCTGTAGAAATAAATCAAAATCTTCGTAAGTTTTGCTGCTTTTTTTCAGAGGCTGCTTTTACTCACTTTCTGTAAATCCACTTCAACCCACGGAATATGGCAAATGTGGTCCAAAACTGAGCGAAAACACTTCTTAGTCTGCCAAAGTTGGCAGCGACTCCCAGAATGGCTCGGAAAGAGCTGGTCAGGGCAAAGAACGTAGAATCCAACATGGAGGCTATATTTCCAATGGCCGAGACCAACGATTCAATGCTTTGAAAAGCAGGTCGTGAACTGGCCTCGGCCAGTTGAATGAAGCGTTGCTCTGGATCGTTTCCCAAAGATCCGGAATTCATACCAAAGCGATTTAAGCCCATGCCCATGCCATAACCACCGAATCCTCCTGGCTGGTAACCACCCATGCCATAGCCACCAAATCCTCCAGACTGGTAACCACTGCCAAAGCCTCCATATCCCAAGCTACCAAAGCCTCCACCTCCTGCATATCCACCATACGCACTCTGGTTCTGGAAAGGCGACTGAGGCAAGGGTGGCGGCAGGGCCCTTACATTGCCGGCATAGGGTGTTCGCAGCACTGCATCTGGTGGTGGACCGCTGGCGAATTCTAAGCCAGGAGCACTACTCGCGGGAGGCAACAGAGGCGCTTCATTAATAACTGCACTGCGCAGATTATTGTTATCGGCCATCATGACAAAATGGGACTGAAGTGCAAAACTCTCTCCGTTCCGTACGAAGGTAACGATAGAGATAGAGTTCTGAACTTTGGTCCAATCGTAAGGGGTAACGAAGTAGTGGGGGAAGGGCGTTTGCTTTTGCACTTGTTATCTTCAAACCAAGTCTTCTCCGGCCAACGGTCACCGATATCCAAGTTGAGCTAAAGATGACTTTATTATACTCTGGATATAATATTTCTGAGACGATTCTGCATGGGTAATTTGTTAAATTTTAACGAAACTAAATTTTTTTGTGCAAAATATTGTCCTTGCCAGATAGTGGCGTGCTTGTAAGGTGGCAACGCTGCTCCCTGCGGTGACAACTCTGTTGTGGCATCGATTTTTAAAGCTAGTGAGCAGCGTGACACGAAATAAAAAACGCGATCAAGCGGTGAACTATTTCAATACTCCAAAATTCAATAAATCAATAGGGTTCTGGTCTCACTGACTTTTTGAATTAATTAAAAAATATCGTTGTCGTGAGTGGGGTGATAAATAACTCACCCATATGTAGTATTCGCAGCGCTGCCACTCATAGTATTTTTTATACATCTGGCAGCCCAGTATTTTGCTTGTATGTATTTGTATTTGTTGTTTGTTTGTTTGTTGCTGAAATGAGCAAGGAACGGTGGCTGGAGGAGACTCGAGGGTCTTCCAATTACAATTGCTTGCGAGAATGGGCTCCTTTAACGGAAATTATCGAACTCATACCAGCACGACAGCAACGTGGATTCTTTCCATCCAATTTAAACATTACCTGCGTAGATGCCACCCCGGAATATTTGGCTTTGGGTTCGGATGAGGGAATTGTATTCTGGTATAATCGAGAGACTGGCGAAATGCAAAAACTAAAAGCTGAGGTAGGATATGACTCATAGTGTGCGTGGCGGTTAATCATTAATAAGGGATGTCCCCTTTCCCCTATTACAGGTGGCCACACGCATTACCTGCGTGAAGATAGTCAATTCCGTCGAATATATGGTGGCCGCCGGCAGTGCCAATGGACAAGTAAGCGTATTTCAAATACAAAAGCAACTTCCACCAGATTTGGATTTAGTGGCTCCATGCACGCGAAGCAAGCCCATCGAGAGGTATACAGTACGGGACTTGCATCGATGTGTGGTCAGTTGCTGTGAATGGTCGAAGAATGGCATGAAACTGTATTCCGGAGATCGGCAGGGTGTGGTGGTCCTGACGGAATTCGATTACCAAGCGGTGTGTAGAGATTATAATCATTTTTTTAAACTATCAAACAAGTTCTAATCATTTTAATTCTGCAGCATCTTAGCAAATCTCTGGAGATTCTGAGCGAGGCTTACGAAATAGTCCAACTAAGTGCCCGGAAAAGCCAACTGCTGGTCTCCACTCTCTATCGCTGTATAATATGCCAAAAAGATGGTCAGAGCGGGCAATGGCTCATTACTCAAGTGGGTAAGAAGGATCGTAAACAATTGATTGACTGTGGCGGCATTTTTCTCAAACAAAGTCAGCAAGTAATCTGTGGCAGGCCGGGACTACGCTTTTGGCTATCCGATATCCGTGGTCAAGTATCCAAGACCATACTCTTCAAGGACGCCGTGTTAAAGAGTCCTACCTGGGAAATACCCATCTTAAATCCCAAGCAGCGACCTTTGCCAGAAGCAACTGCCGCAGGCACATTATCCTATGTGGCCACCACCAATTTCCGTGAGCTGTATCTGTACGATCACCAGGATTCTTTACTGGTCACCCATGATGACACCTCATTATATATTCTAAATATCGAACAACTAAAAGTGGAGGCAGTGGCCCGTGGACTTCGTAAAATATTGGACTTTTGTGTGTGTGGCAATGAGATTTTTGTCCTAGAAGGTGATCGTTCCTTGCTGCGTTTGGCCCCGCTGCCAGAGCGACCCAACAAAAGAGCCAAAGTCATTTTCAATCCTCTTATGCCGCCGCCAGTGCCTTTTCTAGGATCCTCCCATTCCTCAAATATCGAATCTCCAGTGGAACTGCAGGCAGAGGCCGAAGAGTGTTTTGAGCTGCCTCCCATTGAAAAATTGGACTTAAATGTGCCAATTGAATTGGCAGTGGAGTCACCTTTGGTCCAGCAAAATCGTCGTTTGGAAATCTTTCGTCGCATAGGCGAAATGGATTTTGAGCAGTCCATAGTTCATAAGAAGCGCAAAAGCTCAGTACCCCGGCAGGAAGGTGGCATAGTGGAAATTGGTCAGGAGTCGCATGAACTGAAATTACCTCTAACCAGTGCAGCCACTCTAATGGAGGCCAGCTACTGTCAAATGGAAAACAATGGCCTAGCCTCGCCTTTGGACTTGAAGAGTGCCTTCCTGCAACATCTCCCAGATGCCTTAAGTCCCACAACATTGCAAAAAACCGTAGCCGAAAAGGCCAAAACGTTGGCCGCTGAAATGGAGTTACCAGAAGTGCATTTGGCACCGCTAACCACTGAGGAATTGACTGCCGTCCAGAGGCCACTGCTAAGAGAAACTCTTATCAATTGCTATCCCACTTTGAATGCAGGAGATTATAGATCGGGTCAGCCGGTGGATGGTATCTATGGAGCCAGCACATCCAAGTCAAAGGTGATGCCTTTGAAATTTGTAAAAGCCCAGCCAGTGGCGCAAGCAAACCTCAAGGATGGCAAGGAAGAGGAAGAGGAACAGGAGGAGTATACTAGTTTTTTGCCCGATTTTCGTCGAGCCGGTGATCCGCTGAGAAAGGAAACACAAACACCAGCCACAAGTGATTCCAACACATCCAGTGAATGGGAATTTCTGGATAACTAAGAGAGGATTGTTTGATTAGTGTGTAGAGACTTAGCCAATTATTTTTTGGAACCCTCTCCTGGAAAACGTATTCTTTTCGAAACAATTTAGTTTTTGAACCATATAACAATTTTTTAATTTCAAATCAAATGATTCAACCACTTCGAAAATTCGATATTCTAACACAAATTTAATTTCCGCCAACGTTAATTTCGATTGTTTTTGAAGGATTTAATTTTCCTACTATATTTCAATATATAAACTGAGGCATATATCGACTTAAATTTAAATTAACGATATTTCATATTCTCTAAAAAATAGTTATTTTTGAAGTTTCTTCGATGCAGCTATTTTTCATTCCGATTTTTAATGATATTGCTTAGTCTTATAATATAGCCTAATGGATATATCGATATTCCAACCAATTATTGAAGAGATTTGTCGATATGAACCTCTTTTCATCAGTCCAAGTGATAAATTATTGTTTTTGAAAGATATTCTTAAATCTTAATTAACATTTTTTTAAAGGAATTTTAGTTTGATTAAAAATATATCAACTTGATCCAATCATATGTTTATATTATATATAACCTCAGGAGCAATCGATTTCATAAGCCAATTTGACTTAACAATATTTAATTTTTTTCTCTAAATATTATTATTTTTGAAAGTATATTGAAGTTTTTTCGATACACCCATATTCCGCTTTAGCTGTCTAAGCGATTAATCGTTCTCTTATGATATTGCTTAGTCTTACAATATAAACTGTTGGAAAAAACGAGATTCCAACCTATTACATTGATTGATTAAGGAGCTTGCTCGATATGAACCGCTTTTCATTTCATCATCCAAGTGACTTACTTTTTTTGATTGAGAATCTTAATATAAATAAATTCCTCAAAAAAAATATATTCATTGGAAGACTACTTAATTCTTCAAAAGATCCTGTATTATATTGGTAAAAAGACTTTATTTGAGCAATAATTATAATTTCTTTAATATCGATGTTTTATATTTGAAATCATATGGATTTAGATACAAAGGGCATAGCAGAATAAGCATACAAAAACTGCCCCCACTCCGATCAGAACCAAAATTAAATATGTTGTTACCATCAATGAGAAACTCACTCTCCTAAATTTGTAGTCTTCTAATCGCTATTGGAGTAGAGTTATGAGGGCGGAAAGGTAAAACAAAAAACTCGTTTATCTTAAGAACCGCTTAACCGATTTGGATGGGTTTAATATATGTTGTAAGTGTCGACAGACCAATGCAAAAAATAATTTTTGCACATTTTTATTGCCAATTCTTTGGCCCAAAAAAAATTATTGAAATTTTCAAATAATTCTTTTACGGTGTTAGCATTTTGCTACATCGACAGTTTTTTTGCTCGTTTTTTCATCAAGAGGTCTCTAACAACATATAATTTTTGCAAACACATCCCAAGTGTACCTCATGGTGAAATACTATTAAACGTTAAATTAGGAATTTTTATATATATTTAATACATATTAGGCACACTGTAAATCAACTTAAAAAGGGGAAAAAGGGGAAATTTTCTGTCAATTCTGTGTGAGTAGTTACAGTGTGCTCAGTATTATAAAATATATTTGTAAAACTGTTCTCATGTTTTATTGGCATTCACTATGAAGATGGTTCCCGACGACCGTGCAAAAATTGTACATTGTTAAGGATTTCTTATTAAAAAAACTAGCAAAAAACTATAAGAGTTGAAAACGATTTACACCGCGAAAAAATTATTTGAAAATTTTAATAATATTTTTTGTGCCTAAGAATTGGTAATAAAAATGTGCAAAAATAATTTTCTGAATTCTGTGGTGGACACTTATAACATATTTTTAACGCATTCAAATCGGTTAAGCGGTTCTTAAGATAAACGAGTTTTTTGTTTTACCTTTCCGCCCTCATAACTCTACTCCAATAGCGATTAGAAGACTACAAATTTAGGAGAGTGAGTTTCTCATTGATGGTAACAACATATTTAATTTTGGTTCTGATCGAAGTGGGGGCAGTTTTTGTATGCTTATTCTGCTATGCCCTTTATGATCGATTTTTAAAAACATTTATGTAGAGACATGTTTTTATCAAAGAGTTGATTGATGAAATTTTAAAGTGATAAATTGTTATTCCAAGCTCCAAATTATTAGTCACATTACAAAGATCTATTGTTTAAATATTATTCAAACATTCCATTAAATTTGTTGATTTATTGTTAAAACCCAAAACAAGGAATAATTCTTTTTAAAATTCAATGAAAACTAATTTTGAAATTAAGTCCCAATACACGAAAAACTTTTACACTCTATCAAACTAAGTGTGAACTAACTATTTTCTCTAATCTCTTGATTAAAGCTGATATCAACATGAAATCTTTTATGGATCTTATTTGGAAAGTCCGATTCCAAATAAGATTATAAATTAATTGAATACGTTTAACTCAGGGAAATGTTTGCCATCAAATTGCTTATTTCACATACATATCAAAATTATTGATACTTTCTTTATTACACATATCAAGCATCCTCGAATCCAAGTCAAGTATTATGTTATAAATTGCATTTTAAATTAATGCACATTTATTTTGGTTACATTTTGCTTTATTCAAACAAGTTGTTGTGTTTTTGATTGTGATTATAATTATTTTATTATACTTTACCCAGTTTTACTCACCATTGTACATAACTTTTAAGGCTTAAGCATAGAATTATGATTTCAAGAGCACTGTGAATTTTTAATCTAAGTTAAACGCCTTAAGTAAAATTTTGCAAGTCACAAGACCGCTATTGCATATGTGAAAAATAATATATATATATGGATAAATAAACCAAACAGATATTACATTTTAAAACAAATGCTTTTTAATAACAATTATTCAATGGGATTAACATTTCGCTACCGGAAACATAGTGCTGATAGATAATAAATTATCATGTGCAGTAAATAACGTGTAAGGGAAACGATTCGCCCACAGCAGCATGTGCTAGACATTTGGTGATAAGTCGGGTTCAAGGTTTTCTTCAATAACTCTAATGGAAATTTCCTAATTCCAACATTAAAGTTCTCGCTTCTCAGCAACTTGAACTCGCTGACATTATATAGATTGAACAATTGTTGTTGAAATTTGAGCGCAGCGTGCACTCAATTGACCACAATAATGGAAAGTTTTTGCTAGGTCTTTCCAACTGTATCTAGAAAATTCGACCAGACATTCTGCCTTGTCCATGGGGAAACTACAGGGCTCACCTTGAAATTGGAATTGCTCATTCAACGCCAACCGGCGAAAAAATAATAAAATAAATAAATTTGTTTTGCAAAATGTTTTCCACGAACTAAGAGCATGCTTTATCCCTACTCATTGATATTGATTGAACGGTGGTGGGTGAGGAAGGGGTTAAGAAAGAGAAGTCAGAAAACTAGATTCTTTTTTGCTGCAATTGTCTCTGTATTTTTCAAGTATGAACAGGTCTATGCCAAGATTGGGTAGTTTAGAATATGCATTATGAATGCAAATTGGCTAAAAAACAACTTGAGATATGCAATCAAAAACTAAGTGTCTGGATCGAGAACGCGGTCACTGTAAAAGTGTTTAGATAGTTCATTTTCGATGTGATTAAGGATGTGGTTTTATTTTTTTTTAGCACCCAAAGACGAAAGATAGATAGCCTTGATAAGCTGCGTTAACATTTTGGAAAGTTAAGTTATCATTCATTAAGACGTTTTGTTGTACTTTTATATTTAAAGGTCAAAGTTAGATGTGGATTTTATTATATCTTGTTGGGGAAGTGGTGCAGCGCCACCAATTTTGGTCTATTATGCCCCCCTACTGAATTTACAACTCTCCTAGCAGCCCTAATTCCTGTACAAAAGCTAGGATTTTTGTGGGTTATAAGTTACTGATATTGCTTGGGTGTAGAGTGTGTTTCCCAAATCTGCTGAGTCTGCGCCTCGCTAGGAGATGTGGATCAATGGGACTCATTATTTTATAGAAGAAAGGACTTTCTTGAACTCTAATATAAATATCTTTTAAAAAAAAACATCAGCATCAATAGGATTTCATCTACGATATTTCCAAACAAATTTTATTCAACTTCTTTGCTCAACCCAATCTGACATTGTACAAATACATATTGTGTTCCGGATTCCTCGAGCTTGACCATGACCTTACCTCTTACCTAAGAAGGATAATTTTGGTCGCTTTCTAAGATAACACAAGGCAATCAAATTACCCTTTTTTCGTTATATTGAAAGGATGGCAAAGCAAAAGTATAGGATCCCCACAAGATGCGTCTAAAAAGAGTTAAAAAAAACTTTCAACTTTAAGCTTAAATAACTAAAGATCTCGACGTGATAGACCATTTCTAAAAACAGATTCGTGTTCAGCACACGAAAATCATCTGGAGTCACCATTAAACCTTTAATATATTGGACCTTGTTGCCTTGTGTAATGTACACAATTCTATAAGGCCTAATTCCAGATGACATAAAAATCAATTTTTATGTTGAAGTTCACATATAATCACATTGACAATCACTTCATTCAAGTCCAAAAATAAATTTTTGTGTGTCAGTAATCGAAAATTTGTGAAAAAGGTTTTTTTTATTTGATTAGGAAGATCAAATGTTGTTTTAAAAATTGTAATATTTTGTAAAAAGGTAATTAGATGCCCCTTTAATCATTCATATTATTCATGGTTGATTTTGGAGCTATTAGATCTTATATTGGCAAATATGCTTTAAATTTTTCAGATTTTAGAAAAAATTTAAAAAAATTAATGTAATTGTCTAGTATAGGGACCTCACCTTCGAAAATTCTAAAAAAAATTCCCTTCGATGGACCGCGAGTTATAAAGAATTTTCATGCAGAACATTAGCGGGGTTCTCCCATGGTTTCTTTTTAAACGAATTTTAAAGTTTTTATACCCTTGGAGAGGGTATATTGAAATTGTCCCGATGTTTGTAACGCATAGAAGAAAGCATCTCCGACCACATAAAGTATATATATTCCTTATCAACATGACGAGCTGAGTTGATATAGCCATGTCCGTCTGTTTCTATGCTATCTCCTCCGTCAGTCTTAAAGCTATCTTAACCAAACTTTGCACAAAATCTTTTGGTACAAATACGCTGCACATTTGTCGGAACCGGCCGGATCGGATGACTATAGCATATAGCTGCCATAGGAACGATCGGTTGAAAAACTAGTTTTAGTGAGAAAAACTTTTTTTGTTTTCAATACTATCGCTCCCAACGCTCGTATTTACAACTTTTCAATGATTTTACATAATTTCACCAAAACTTGTCGAAATCGGACTACTATATAGTATAGCTGTCATACAAAAGATAGGTCTGAAAAAAGTCTTAGTGAAAAAAACTTTTTTGTTTTCAATGTTATCGCTCCCAACGCTTAAAATGGAGTGCACGAAATGTCAATTTACTGTGTCCACTTTTTTTATCCTTATCGGAAGGAGAAGTCATCACGTATTCTATTTTTGGTGGATTGGAGCGAGAAAATTATCAAAGAGAATTTAGCTGGAGGATCCACAGAGAGGAGGAAGAAAAACAAAACTAAGTTTTTCACTTCCTTACGTGGACTAGGCCTTTTGGGGATACCACATAAAAAAAACTTGAACTTTACCAACAGGTGGTGTGAAAAATATATTTCTCAAGCACATACACAGATACGTAAGTTTTACCATCTATTGAAGGGAATTTTTTTTTAGAATGTTCTGAGGTGAGGTCCCTATCAGAGAACTGCAATGCGTAGTCATTAATGCGTACTACGTGCGTACTACGTATTTTTTTAAGTACGCATATGTACGCATACGCATTAGAAATAGTAGGCTACGCATACGCACACTACGCATTTCAAAAAAAACTGAGTATGCGTACTACGTATACGCAAAAGTTGAAATACGTATACGTACGCTGAAGCATTTGAAAAAGTACGCATTATATACGTACTTTAACTGAGCAGTAGGCATTTTCATTTTGCTTCATTTATGCTTCATTTGTGCTTCATTTATGCGTACTTTGTAATTTCTATGGAAAATCTAAGTGTCTTCGTTACATTTGGTTTTTTTTTACTTAGCGGAATACTTAGTTAGCTAGTTTATCATGTTTTGAGTAAATTTTAGCCAGAACTAATCCTCGGTCTTTCCGTGAACAGTAATCTCGTTAAAATTTTATTATCATAGCTATTAATCTTCTTCTAATATATAAAATAAAGTCGCGCGTTTAAAGTTTAAATTTTCTAAAAAATTTAGTAGTTGGCAATTGTCGAATGTCAAATCGGTCTAAAAAACCGCGAAATTTGCAAACATTTTATAAGTTTAGATTTTTATGAATAATAAGTAATTGGCAACTGTCGACGGGTAAATATGGGTTGTAGGCCACCCAATCCAAAAATATTGCGAAATTCGAAAAATTTGATATTTATTTAATTAACGAGTAAATAGACTAGTAAGGAGGTGAAGATCAAGTGGTCCAAGATCGCCAAATTTGCAAACATTTATTATGACATTAGATTTTATAACGAATACGGGCGAATAGATGGTGAAGATGGTGAACCACGCGAACCATGGATGACCGTTATCCACAAGTTTCTCAAGTAAATTTGTATAAAATCCTACCAGATGTATGGCATAAGCGTTATTCAAAAATAGTTCCAATTGTAATGAGTGTTTATTTATTCAATGGTTATGTTTGTTTGGCATTATTACATTATTTTAATCCTCTTTGGTATTTTTCCGCGATTTAACGATTTGTCAGTATTAGACAGTGGTTTGAAAAAGTTTTTAAGATCTTGGCTCTATTCTCTACCCTCGGTCATCCGTGGTATTTATCGCGGTTCAGTATTGTCATAGATAGGGCAATGTAGTTATGTGTGATCATTTGTGGCTTTGATAAGCAGTTTCTTAAGCATTTCGCGGTTTTGTTACCATGGAGACCTCTTAACTGCATATTGGGCCTATGCATTGATCCTGACATGATTTTTCACCATCTCCAAAGTAAAGTTTGTTTGGCATTATTAGATTTTTTGATCCTCCTTGGTGATTTTCCGCGATATAATGATTTGGCAGTAACAGACAGTGGTTTGAAACAGTTTTTAAGATATTGGCTATGTTCTTTACCTTTGGTCATCCTTGGTATGTATTAATCGCGGTTTGGTATTGTTATAGACAGGGCAATGCAGTTATGTGTGATAGTTTGTGGTCCATAAAATCAATTTCTTAAGCATTTCGCGGTTTTATTATCATTGAGATCCCTTACCTGCGAATGGCGCCTAAGTATGCATTGATCCTGACATAATTTTTTACTTGGTTGGCAATTACGTTTTTCATAATTACTATTTTTATCCTCATTGGTTTTTTTTTGGCGATTTAATAAGTCTTCAGTCACTGTAAATGGTTTAATTATCTCACCAATCACAAAGTCTGTAAATAAATTCGTTTTACATTCGTGTACTCTACTACTTTTTGTGTACCAAACATAAGTACGATATTTTGTACGGTACTTTGAGAATCCTGAAAAAAAGTGCATATACGCATTTGTTTTGCGTATACGCACAGATTTTAAGCGTAGTGTGCGTATGGCTCAAATTTAAATAAGTAGTGTACGTACTTATGACGTATGCGTAAACGTAGTACAAATAAGCATACGCATTATGAAGTATACGTATACGTATTTTTTTAAAAATACGTATTGAAGTACGCATACGTTTTTTGACATGATACGCATTGAAGCATTGAAGCATTTGAAGCAATACGTATGCGTATACGTTTTTGATACGTTTTGCAGTTCTCTGGTCCCTATACTAGACAATAACCTTAGGAACAATTTTAGTCAAAATTTTTCATCTATGGGCAAAAGTCGTTGGTGTAAGCGAGTCAGAGTATTCTCCGCAGAATGCGTTAGAAGATGCTGTAATGATACACAACAGCCAATTTAACCTATTAACAAAAAATTGCGACAATGATTGTCTCTAAAAATTGAAAGTGTCATTCCAGCCTTATTGGCATTTAAATACACATTCGGCCCTGTTCCGATTTCCAAGTCGTAAGCATTTGCAGTGAGTATTTAAATTGAACAATGTTACATGAGAGTGGATAATCATATCTTTGGTTACTAGATCCGGTGTGAGTAAAGAGATGACGTGATCAAGAAAGCACACATATTCTTCGCACCTTTCATATTGATTTGTAAGCTTTAAGTAAGAAAAAAAATACGTTTACAGGGAAACGAACTCGAAATTCGGATCAGAGCCGAACTAGATTTGTTAAGTTGATACAAATAGACTAATTTTTAATGTTGAACGTTGCACCGAGCTAGGTTTAGTTTTCGGTGTAGTAAAATTGAGAAAACATATAATCGATAAGCTTTCTAGAAGGCTGTTAAAAACAAATGCGGATTCTCAAATATATTCCGCCCAACAGCGTAATAGAATTTATTTGGATCATTGTTGCACTTACATTCGTCTACAGCACTTAATTTAAAACATTAATCACCAAAACTAGCACAGTATAAATTTGGCAGCAAAAAGAGCAAACTATCTTAGACTTGATTTTTGGACTCAGAACATGTCTGCCAAATGTTCCCATATCATTAAAACCACTCACTCAAAGTCGGAAAACAAATTGTTTCCGATACTTAGTCATCGATATTCAGAACTCGATACTTAGAACTCTATACTCAGAACTCGAATACTCCGTCCTCGACACTCACTAGTCAATACTGGATACTCAGTACTCCATACTCACAACTCGAAACTCAGAACAAGATACTCAAAACACGGTACTTAAAACTCGATATTCAAAACTAAAAACTCGATACTCAGTACTTGATACATGGTACTCCATACTCAGTGCTAGATACTTAGTACTCGATACTAGCTACTCCGCACTCAGTACAGTACACACACAACCCAATTGTAGCTTCAGCAAATGGCCCAAGCAAAGAAAAAAAAATCTGTCGCCAAGACAAAATATGTCTAGTTTTAGCCCTCCCAGTCAAACGTCCGTAAAAGAACTTCGTTCTAAAAACAGCCATAGCGGCATTAAAAAAATAACTATAATATTATATATTTTTACTAAGTTTTCCGATTTCTGAGGGCTTTTAAGCTCGAGGGTAGAGCAATCGATGTCTGCGGCCATCGATGTTTTTCATATTTTTAGAGCGAAACATCGATTAAAATATCGTTGTTTGCGGCTATCGATGTTTTTGGTTTTTCTTTTTGAATTGTTTTAGAACTTAAAAATCGGTGCAAAAACAAAAAAGGTATTAGAATCCGATAGTTTTCCATTCCAAAATGCTTTGGAAAATGCTGCTTTGGTCCACTGTTAAATCCTTTTGCCCTTATGACAGTTAAATATATGGGCCTGTTCCCGTTTCCGAATTCGATTGATCGGAATTGATAAACTAGCTAAGAATTTGGTTAAAACATATTGCCATAAAATCTGTCGAATGGAGAATGAAGATAAATGGAAATTTAAAGTCAAAAGCCGGATAACGTAGTCGGTTTTTGATCGAATTCGAAAACAAAAGCAGGCCTAGTAGATTAATACAAATTTGAAATTAAAATCCATGAGCTTTGGCTTATTATTTTATTTAAATTTCATAAAAATTGTTCTTAAAGAAAGTTTTGTTTATTTTAAAGGTAAACTTTTTTTTGAAACTAGCTTTTACAAATTCTTAATATTTTTGCTAACTTTATTTTTATTATTTTTTCAAATATATTTAATTGCCTTCGTTTCAATGTTGAACAGTACAAGAAAGAGAACACAAAAATGCCAACACAAAAACCACACTGAGAAAAAAAGGATAGTTTTCGATGATCCTTAGGATATTTTCGGTATCCTTTTAGACTGGATGGTTAACTATCCTATTTTGGGATCCATTGGATATTTTCGAAGTCGATTTATTTTCGCTTAAAAAGGATATATCAGAAATACAATATTTCATTGATTTTTATTCTTCATCCAAAGGAGCTCAAAAATATGGAAAGGATATTTCGTATATCCATTTTACGGGTATCTTTTTTCTCTCTGTGCATGTTCTCTTTTGCCGTAGAACCGGCAAATTGCCGGTCTCGCCTTCCATCATTTCTCTTTACATCTACAAACACAGAGAGAGACAGATAGAGAGGGACAGCGTAGGTAGAGAGCGTACAAGCAAGTCATTAAAATCCGGAGAAATTTTCTAGCTACCGGCATAAAAGCAGCCCTCAGCTCATTTGAAAGCTCATTAGACGGCGGACTTTTGCATTGAACAGACTTATACCAAGCTGAGATCTCAACTGAAGCAGCAAGAAGGGATAATAGGCCTGTAACAAAACAAATCGTGCGCTAATTGATAAACAAAAAGTGTGGGTGTGAATAAATAAAAAGAAATACCACGGAGTGTAAAACGCAAACCGAACAACAACTAAACCATTTTTTGAATAAAATGAATCCCACCAAGAACTCAACTTTGGAAATCATCTCGCCCAAGGTGCAGGTGAATGATGAATTCATTGAAACGGAGTATGACTATCATACCTCTCATGTGAAACGCTTGGCCAATGGCCAATTGCAGGTGAGACAAATAAATTTTGGGTTTTAAGTTGATTTGTCAGTGCGCCAAGCTCAAAAAAGCTTGCCACCAGTTGCTTAAGGGTTGGGATGAATCCGTAGCCAGATTCCATTACTATCTAAACCAGCTAATAATTTTCGCCTAATGAACATGGTTTAAAATGTGTTAAACATCTACAAAGTAAGAAAGTCGGTCAAGCTCGACTTTAATATACTGTGTACCTGTGTGTATAAGTTTATGCTCATTATTTTTGTGTTGGCTGCAGCAATAGCATATTGGAAAATTTAAAGTCAAATTAATTTAACGCTGGTTGTCGCATTCGTATATTTGTGACTGAGTGTCTTGTGTGCTCGTCTGTCAAAGTGGTTAATTCTGTTATACTAGTAGTACATGTATATGTATAACTTGCTCTTGCTCCGCTTTGCTTAGAAGAAGCAACGGTAAGCCGTTAAATTGTTATTGTAATCTCAATACACAGAAAGTTGTTAAGCATTTTTTGATGGTTCCATCAACACACGATAGAATATATACTTTATAGGTTCGGATACTTTCGGTATAGAGTACACAAATCAAGACCTTAAATCTGCCTATATATTCGACAAATATTGCCCTAGGTTAGTGAAACTGAACTTTGTAGATTGCTTAGAATCTGTTTTATATTGTTAGATTTCTAGTGAGGCGGCAAACCCCTGAAATTCTAAATGTTCTGGATGTTTGATTCTATCGTTAGGTTAAGGTTTGGTTCGAACCTTGGTTCATAACTTATGAATTTCTTTTCTATGACTTTTAGCAAATCGCTTAAAGTGAAAATCTGATCGGCCATATTTTGGTAGAAAAGTACTCATTTAATTTTTTCGAACAAAATCTTTTTCCATACAGAGCTGGTCCGGTTGAAGGTCCAGTTCCGTTCGGTCTTAAACCGGTTTGCAGTGTTTATTTAAATTAACTTTAAATCGTGATTATGGTGCATCTTGTGATGAAGCCACAAAAAAGGCCAATTTTTTTTAGTCTTTGGCTCTGAGCCGAACCAAACTGGATATGGACCGATCCAATGTCCTTTTAAAAAGCCGCAAAGACCATAATACTTTTTATTTCATACACGTATCAGGTCATCTGCTTTTCGTCTAGCTTAGAAAAGAAATGTTGGCCATAAATTAACTACAAAGTAAACCATTTTATAACCATATAAGTACCGTTTAGAAAAGTCTTTTCAAAAATAATTATACCTTTTCAAATAAGTCGGTGGTGTGTGCTGTAAGAAGATATAACCTAACTTGATATTATTAACGACATTTGATCATAGATAACAATTGTGTCTAAAATTAATTGTGGAGATGGAATGGTTATACTTACTAGCCTTACAAAATTATTTATAAAAATAAAAAAAAAGAATTTTGCCAGAACTGTTTAAAAACATATAATAGACCTACTGGCTGACATCAATAAATTGCATACAAATCAATAAGTTGAAAACAAAATTTCGACCGATCGGACATCAGATTTTCACCAATTTTGACCACACCCATTTGTCGACCGATTGGTGGAGAAATATAGATTAAAAACAAACTTCTGGGAAAAATTCTGTCCATAGACTGAGTTTAATTACACAATAACTCAACCGATATACTTTTTTGGCTTTTCAAATCAATTTTTAAATAAAGTAAATACAATTTTTCAACTCCAATTATTAGTTGTTGTACTTAGTTCAAGTACAAAATTTCTTAGATTAAGTACAGACTAGATTTACAATGCAAGCTCCAAAAAGTTTGCTTTTAAAAATGTGAATTATTTTAAGTTGAATCTGTTCTTGGAAATCCCTCCTGGTTCTAACACAGTATAAACATCTTGGTCTTTGGTTAATTCATTTCCTTTCTATTTTGATATCGTACAGAGAACTAGTTTGAAAGACCGTTTTAAAAAGCTTAGAGTTTTATAGGCTTATAAAAGCAAGAACGTTTTGTACTTATTTTTTGAAGTTTCATTTTGCTTTAAAATTATTTTTGGGTTGACTTTAGAATTTATCAGATTTTGATGAAGAACCTCTGTGTACTTATTTTAAAAAATAAATCGGGCTAACCATAACAAATAAATAGTATGACCAAAAAGATATAATAGTTTGAAATTTACTTAAAATACCCCGAAACTGTCTTAAAACAAGTACTTTCGTACTAACCGTACTATTGACAGCGTTCCTACTTGATTCAAGTACAAAAATCTTGGTTTTTTTTCTGAGTGCACGGGTCTCCTTCCATATGATCTAGTAGCCGGTCTTATTCTTGTCACTCACAAATTAAGTGGTCCAAGTTTAGTTCGAAGTGCAATATCTAGAGAAATCCAGGACACCCCTAAATATTCCTGTTTCAAAATTAGCAGTTTTTCTATGATTTTCAAATAAATATCTAAATATTTTATGCACAAAATTCTCCAGACCAATTGTATGACTTAAAATTTGATTAAATGTTCTTGGCTGACCTTCACACTGAACTTGCCACAATTCTCGACTGTTCTTAAGCTGTTCGCAGACACACACACACACATATACATGCACATCAGTAAATACAATTAGCTGAAATCGAAAATTTTCCCTAATTAGCAGCTGGACACAGAACCAGAACAGTGCTCATAAATGATAATCAATATCAAATTCCACGGGTTAATTTTCCAAAAAATGATAAACCAGACTGATAAACACATTGGGACATCATATTATTGATTACTCGCACATTTTCCCGAAAAAGCAGCTGATAAAGCAAACGTGCGCTGATAAGTGTGTGTGTGTGTGTGTTTGTGCGGGTGTCGGGTGGGTGGCCTGATGTGGGTTTGGCGCAGGCGTCGTGGTTCCGTTTACAGTTTCCAATTTCAACTCCCTAGTTTATATGGACACCCACACACCTGCTGTGACGAGAGACAGTCAAGGTCAATGTCAGTTGATAAAACTACTTAAGAGAGTGTATGGCAAGAGAGTAAAGCCAGCGTTAAGCTCTTAACTGGCCCAACGTACACACGACTGATTATGTTTATGGATTTTTAATTTAAATAAACCATTTTTTGAGCAGTAGTTTTATTTCTCTAATTTGATGGCATTATGTTTATATCAAACATGGGAGAGATATCGTACAAAATTTCACAAGCTTATGTTAATTAGCCGGCCGGCATAACGAATTTCCAATCATGAATAGACTTCGGAACATAAAACCCTGATAAATTATTAATGTGATTTTTTTTGTGGGGTTTTATAGAAGAAAGAACACGTTTCGTTGCCATGTGCAGATGTTTTGATAATAAATAAAGCCGGTTCGCTCAATTAAACAAAAATCAGGCGATACAGCAATTAAATTATTTATGCTAGGGGTTGGCCATTATGAACACTGATAAGCACACAACAGTTTGTTTTTAACAACTTCTTAAAAATCGAATTTTTTTGTTCTCTCTCCGATTTTATTTCATCTTAATTTAACTGACCTGAACTAGGCCAAATATTACTTACAAAACTGAAAAAGGGAATCTAAAATTAGCAATTATTAATACGGAAGACTAGTCTTAGGAAAAAAATGGGAGATCCAAAACTTGGAACTTAAAATCTAGTAAACCAAAAATTAGAATCAGTATAAATAACAAATACTTTATAAAAAATGGGTGTTAGCCATTTTAATAGACTTTGTCGAAAGTTCGTTTATTGCTTGGATATTTTTAAATTTTTTATAATTTTTGAGAACAGCTTACACGTTGAAGACACTAGATCTAAATGAATATATTTTTGGAGAAAGTACTTTACCGTTGATAGATTTCACAAAGTTTTCCAGTTTTCTAGATTTAGTACTTACACAATTGTTCTGTTTGAGATTCCTAGTTTTGGAACTCTGATTTTGTATTTTTGTTAATTTCCCGTATTTTATTATTCCTAGTTTTGGAACTCTGATTTTTTTCTTTTTGTTAATTTACCTAGTTTTATTTTTATCAAGTTAGAATTTTTTATTAGATTTACAATTATTATACTTTCAACTTCTTGCACTACTAAATTTCGCTTCGTTGTTGATTTTTCTCAGATCATTTTTCGATCTTATAATTAATCTGGAAAATAAATTCGGATATTGGATATTTTTAAAGTCTATTTTAGTATATAACATGGTACATAGCAAATTGAATCGGTTCGGTCTCGTTATTAATAGTTCGTATTAGGTTTAAGCAAAAAGTTGTCTTAGTCTTCTACCAAATAATGTCTTAATGATCTTGAAATTCTATAAGTTGAACTTTTCAACGGGTTCGAGGCCCCCGGAACAAACAGTCTTCACAATTTCAGAGGCTTGCAGTCTTAATATAAAGTCTAATTTGCAGACGCCGCTCAAAAGTTTCAGCATCATTTGGGACAGCGGAAACGGACTTCCTAACTAGGTATTGCCTACTTACCTTAACTAATATACAGATTTTAATCACACCCTAGAAGTGGTACTTTATATATTTGTATCTAAGATCGAACAATCTACCTCCAAAACTGAGTTTTTGCAGGGGGCAATTCAAAAATTGTAAATAAAGTTCATTTGACTGCAGATCCAAGCAGCCTATGTTTTCGAGCCTTTTGCTCTTCCCTTCTCTGAGATAGATATGTGGAAAGATGTTTCATACTTATAGAATTGTACAAAGAAGGGATAATATCCTGAACTTTTCCTATGTTAATTAAAAAAAATATATTGTAATTATAAATTAATTAATAAATTAATTCCGAAAATTTTAAAATATCGTCTTCTTATCTCGCGAACCAAGTACCACACTTTAAAGAGAGCAGAACGACTCGGTCTTAAAAAATCGCTCTTGATTTTATCCTGCATAGGGCTAGAATTTGATAAGATCGATGCGCTCTTAAGAATTTCTACATTAATTACGAATCATTCTTAAATTCCAAATTAAAAAAACTTAAAAAATTTATAAAAATTCTTGATTCAAGAAAAAAAAGTTTTAGTTTAAGACCATTTCGTTCTTAAATACGAAATTGACCGTTAAAAATTCAAAAATAGAAATAACATTTCTGATTCTAGATAATAACGTCTTAATGCAGGATCATTACGATCTTGATTTAAAAACGCTCTTTGCTAACATCAATAAGTCTAGATCATGCTTATTTGGAGCTCTAAAAGTTCTTAATAAATTCCCGCATCGTGCTTAACATATCTACATAGAGTTTTTAAAAACGGTCATTAATCAAGAATTTTCTGGATTATTGAAGTTTTGAAAATGAAAATTCTGGATTTTTCTCTCAGTGCATCTCTAGTACGGAGTCATAATTATTATTAACCCATTTAACCTACAAGCTTTTAACTGGACTCCCGATGTCCATTTATGATTAATCAAATTGTGTACTTCAGAAGCATTAAATCTGATTTTACAAGAAATTTGATAACATTTGGAAGCAGTTCTGCTGGTCTCTTCACTTATCAGCCGCGTGTACCTAATCTTTTATTTTGGTTATTTTTTGGCAGGTGCACCCCCAGACGACTTGCCTGAAGATACGCACGTCTCGTCATGTTCCTAAATT
Organism: Lordiphosa clarofinis; assembly: GCA_018904275.1. NCBI lineage: Eukaryota > Metazoa > Arthropoda > Insecta > Diptera > Drosophilidae > Lordiphosa > Lordiphosa clarofinis. Next base: position 2,007,038 of record JAEIGQ010000011.1, read on the forward strand.
GGGAATCATGCTGGTGGGTTGGGGTGGCAACAATGGTTCCACCTTAAGTGCCGCCCTGGAGGCGAATCGAAGGCAGTTAAAGTGGCGCACACGTACAGGTGTACAGCAGGCGAACTGGTTTGGGTCCATCACTCAAGCCTCCACAGTCTTCATTGGATCCGATGAGCAGGACAATGATGTATATGTGCCCATGAAGGACTTGTTGCCCATGGTGGAGCCTAATGACATAGTTGTTGATGGCTGGGATATAAGTAATTTCCATTTGGGGGATGCCATGCGTCGTGCCGAGGTGCTGGATATAGCTGTGCAGGATCAGTTGTATGAACATTTGGCTACCCTTAAGCCACGTCCCTCGATCTATGATCCCGACTTCATAGCGGCCAATCAATCGGATAGAGCTAATAATTTGATTAAAGGCACCAGGATGGAGCAGTATGAGCAAGTGCGTCGTGACATACGTGATTTCAAGCAGCAAAGCGGCGTGGAAACGGTTATAGTGCTATGGACAGCTAATACAGAGCGTTTCAGTGAAGTCAAGGTGGGATTGAATTCGACCAGTCAGGAGTTGTGGGAGTCATTGAAGAACAACAACGCGGAAGTTTCACCTTCCACTATTTTTGCCATGGCCAGCATAGCTGAAGGGGTGAGTTGGACATATTTTAAATGGATTCAATGAAATGATAATGAATTTCCTTTCGTTTTATAGTGCACCTACATCAATGGCTCTCCCCAGAATACCTTTGTACCGGGTCTCGTTGATCTGGCCGAGGAGAAGCAGGTGTTCATTGCAGGCGATGATTTTAAATCGGGTCAGACTAAAATCAAGAGCGTTTTGGTAGATTTCCTGGTGGGCGCTGGCATTAAGCCGGTTTCCATTGCCAGCTACAACCATTTGGGCAACAATGATGGCAAAAATCTATCAGCTCAAAGACAATTCAGATCCAAGGAGGTGAGTTAACAAACAAATATTTACAAAACTTGTAACCCGAACCCAAACAAACTTCCTTCCAACCCGAACCAATCGGTGACCGAAGCGCTAATTCAGTTTTAAAACGTAAAGTGTTTTTTTCAGACAATGATAACTTTTAGATTTGGGAATTTCGAATTTCGGTTAAACTAATTGTATCTGATAAATTACAATGGATGTCCATTCACAGACCATAACCAAATCATTCATAAGAATAAAACGGGGAGAAGAAAAGCCAACAACAAGATTACTGGCTGACGTGTTCTTTCTTCTTTTCTGTAATTCTGTTAAGTCACTGTTTAGTCCCTGATGTCACTGACAAGTCACGGTTTAGTCACTGTCAACTCACTGTTGAGTTTACCCATTATCTACAGTTAACGGGTTCATCAATTTTGAATTAAGAATATAAATTTATTTTAACTCTTCTCTGTCTTCCCCTCCCAGATCTCCAAAAGCAATGTGGTCGATGACATGGTGGCCTCCAATAGATTGCTCTATGGTCCACATGAGCATCCCGATCATCTGGTGGTCATTAAGTATATGCCCTATGTGGGCGATAGTAAACGTGCTATGGACGAGTACACCTCGGAATTAATGATGGGCGGCCATAATACCTTGGTCATACACAATACTTGTGAGGATTCGTTGCTTGCCACACCCCTCATACTGGATCTCGTTATTTTGGGCGAGCTAAGTGCACGCATTCATTTGCGCAACGCGGAACGAGTGTCGGCTGCTTGGACGCCCTTCAAACCGGCTCTATCCTTGCTCAGCTATTTGTTGAAGGCTCCGCTGGTGCCGCGTGGATCTCAGGTGGTCAACTCCCTGTTCCGTCAGCGTGCGGCCATAGAGAATGTATTGCGTAGCTGCATTGGTTTGTCACCCATTTCGCATATGAGCTTGGAGCAGAGGGTAAGAGAAGAAGTACTTGTTCAGAAATGGGCTAATTGATTTTAATTCAATTTTTTCTCGTACAGTTCGATTTTGCCACCATCACAAATGATCTTCCAGTGAAGAAATCCAAGATGATGGGCCAACATTGTGCCATGGAATCGGCCAAACTAAAGGCCAATGGCCATAGCAACGGCACTCAGCAGCGTCACCTGGCAGCCAATGGAAATGGGCATTAATATGCAAATGGGAAAAATTACCTAAACGAAATAGTATATAAAACAAAACATATATTTTATGGTATTTAATGAATTACAAATTATTTTTAAGTCCACAATTGTGAAAAAAAACTCAATCTAAACAAAAGATGGTCCGAAGGTAAACGGAAAGCTAAGGCCCAAGAACACGCTAAGCTTCATCTCCGCATAGCATAACACTGCTTGATAGTTCCTGAAGTAAATTTCGGTGTCGGATTGTTTTTGCAATTTAAATTTAAATAAAACTTATAGTGTAAAAATTAGAAATAAAAATGATCAAACAATTTGTATTTAAAAAATAAAAAATTTACTCAAAAGACTTTCAAACCAAACGCCAGATTACTCATGTTTTTAAGCAGTGATGAATTTCCTCTTTAATTGAGAAGGACTCTTCAAAAGAAACTGAATTGTGCATATTTTATTGTGCAATGCAATGTAGTTAAGATATCGTTGAAAGTTCTTTTTTGAGAAGCATTTTAAAATGTAATTTCTCGGGGCAGCTAGATCAGCTAGATCGGCAGCGATGGAAATGGACGAATAGTGATTGGTATAATCAAAAATGAATGTGCGCCGGTACTGGTAGTTACCGTTAAAGCGCCACCTTTTAACACCTTTAACTATTTTCTTAAACATTGTAATTTATCTGGCGACCTTTCTAATGTTTAATTAGTGAGTTTAGCTGGCTCAAGATCCGAAAAAGTTGTGTTTTTTCACAACTGAAAACAACTTATGCATTATTGTACACCAAAAATGAGCTGGTTGCCTATACGGTACCGTTTCATCATTCTCCCGAATGAATCTTCAGTAGGCTTCTCGCTGTCGAAACCATCGCTTCACCTGCCTTTCCATACAATCAATGTTTTAATCAGTTGGGAACCTCAAAAAACAATGAAAGTAAAAATAGGTCAGGCTAACAACTTTCAACCTTTTGGTGTACATAAGCTTAAGCTTAGGCTCAAAGTTCCAAACCCAAAATGCACACTGCTAATATGTCGAAACCGACCGGATCGGATGACTATATCTTATAGCTGCCATAGGAACTATCGGTCGAAAAATGGGTCTTTGTAAGAAAAACTTTTTTGATTTTAATGTTAACGCCCCCCGCTTCGGCAATTATTAGTTTTATACGCTATTCCACAGATTTGGAAGTTTCTAGCTGCCATTGAAATTATCGGTCGAAAAGTAGGTTTTATATAGAAAAATTGCTTCTTTTGATGCTGACGTTCGTAAACTCTATTGTATTAACAATTTTTCGCTATTAATAAAAGAAAACTTTTATGTAATGGTTTTGATAGTTCGCGTTGGGCCGCTACCTTAAAGCTTTTCCTAGAATCGAATCCCTTCGGGAAATGATCAACTTGTTTTTTTGATTTGCTCGTATTTTTATTTTTGCTTAAATTTTGGCAGTTTAGCCATATGGCAACTGAATTTAGTATTTGCTTTTGTCTGCTGATGCTCTTGAAAATTGCATATTCCAAAATTAGTTCGCGTCTAGACAAAGATACGTTCGGATCGCAATCGATAGATGAAATGTGTTGGGAAAATGCAATTTAATTGTTTTGAGAAGGCGTGTGTGTTTTGTGATTATTTATACATACCAGCAAATAACGAACATAAATCACTTGGCATACAATTGAAAACCATGTCAAGTTATGTTTAATTGAAGCTGTCGCCGCAAAGTATGCAATATGCGTGTATATGTTTTATGGATCCCACATATGTATGTGCACATTTTATTTGCTTATATTGAGGCAAGCTGGGTACCCTCCATTTGGTATTATCAGAACAAATTTCATAAGTCTCTGTGGACAAGGTAAACGCTTATGGCCGTCAACGCGTCGACTGCTTGAGGTATAAATAATTATTTTATGGGTTTTTCTGTGGTTGATTGTGCGAGGGTGATCATTAATAGTTGGTTATTGTTTGAAACGAATTTTTACTTAGGTAAATATTCAAGATGAATTCAAATTTACTTAACTGTCATTTTTGCTCATAACTTGAGAGCTGCTTATCCGAATTTTATCAGCCAATCGATACATAGTGCTATCTCTAGAAAGTACAAACCCTCTTTGTATAAAACTGTGGAAGATATGAGGTTTTTATTAAATTGCGGGGGTGGGAGGGAGCGTGGCAAAAATTAAAAATAAACCTGACTGCCTGCAAGTATTAAAAGTTTATGTTCCATACATGTCAAACCTTTATCTCTTATCATCTCTGAGATCTGATTGTTCATAGGGAGGAACGGACAGATGGACATGGCTATATCGGCTCGACTATTGATGCTGATCAAGGACATTAACACTTTGTATGGTCGGAAAACTTAATGTACTCTGTGTACCTTTAGTTCAGAGTATATTAAAGGTTAAAATATTATTTTGCATAAAATTTATTAATTTTCAAACATATTTATTTTCATACAAAAACCTAATCGGCCACTGTGATATATTTACAATTGGCGACTACCTTCAAAACACAAAAGACTAGTCACTTTCTTAAAATTAGTTCAAAATTTTCCTTTGATTTTAAATCAAAATGTCCCTTCAAAAACTATTATTGAGCTCGAATATAAAGACTCTGAACTTCCAAATATGTATAAAATGTTAAAGGTTTTTCCAAAAAACATAAATTTTTTGAGTCAGCGAAGGTGAAATTATTCCTGAACCCCGGTTCGAACCTGAACCTTGGTTCAGCGACCTTCTGAACCCGCTCCGTGAACCCGAACCCAAAAAGTTTCAAGGGTCCGTCCGTCCGTATGAACAAACAGATCTCAGAGATGGTAAGAGATAAAGGTTTGACATGTATGGGACAAATGCTTCTTATACTTGCAGGCAGATCAAGTTTATTTCCAATTTTTGCCACGCCCCCTCCCGCCCCCGCAATTTGGAAAAAACGTTATATCTCCTACAGTATTAAAGATAGACATTTCGTACCTTCGACAGATAGTTAGTAATTAGCAAAATGTATCGATGATAAAGATCGGATCAGCGGTTCTCAAGTTATGAGGAAAAAGTACATCGCACTCGCCCCACAACTAACACCACACAATCTTAGAGAGAGAGAGAGAGAGAGACTTTGAGATGAGCGCAGCACCAGCATTGCATTCAGCTTCTACACCAGGTACAGAGTATGTTATAGTCGGGCCTGACCGACTTTCTTACTTGTTACAGTTGAAGCAGCAGAAAACGTCACAGAAGGAGACTCTTTGCCAGTTGTCCAGTTAGCCTTGTAGATCACCTGACCAATCTCTAATGTAGGAATGTTCCAATACTTAAGCACCCTTTTTTAGCTATCTATTATTGCTATTTTATAATACTTTTTGTCATTTTTAGCTTTATTTAGGCTTAAACAGTTGAAAAGACTGAACAGAGTTCCCAACCATATACCGAATGCAGGATAACGTCCCTATCCACACTGCCGGGATCTATTGAATGCTTGGCTTTAGTTATGTCTAAACGAACCTCTCTTAGACTAGACTAACTGTCCTTGGATACCTCAGTGGAATTACTGTTGTGTAAGTAACAAACTTATGAACACGTGTTGGTGGGTTTTTAATCAACTTTGTTCACATTTTTTAATGAATATTATAACTTGATTTCTTTGGCTTAACTAATGTGTATTTCTTTTATCTGTTCAAAATCAATGAATATTAAATGATTCCCTCAAAATGTCAGCCACTTTGTGGTATTGGATCATTCTGTCTCATCAGGTAATTCTATATTACTGATTATCAAATACTCAGGCAGGTCTTTCATTTGATTGATTACTACTCCAACCACAGGAATTGGTATTCTAATTAGTGGCTGAGCTTAAGCCCATTTCCTCACTTTTCTGTACAGTTTCAATTAATTTAAGAGCCTAAATAGAGCCAATTGGCTATTAATTGAATGCGACTCCCACAGAGAACTTTTAGTACTCGATACTGAGGTCGATACGAGTCATACATACATATAATTAAGAGCTAGAAGGAAGGGAACTGGCTAACCACTGACCAGAAGGCGTAGCCAAATGTGACACAAAAAAGGGCTTGGCTGGGCCTTGTCAACGTCAAATTGTTGGCATAGGATGCACGAGGCTGAACCTCGACATACGACGCGTTGTCGAGGTGTGTATAAACACATAAATTTTGAGAAAACATCTAGCGATTAAGGTGGGAACGGGGGAATGGAAATAGTATTTTAGAGAAAAGGATTTGCCATCAGAACTGGCGATTGCGTGCAGAAATTTTTCATCTAGGTTTGGCTCACATTAGTGGACATAGAAACAGAAAATCACTGAGAGAAAAACATTAATTTGATGTTTTGACATTAGGTACCACGAGGTGTGTGGAAGCCCAGTTTTTGATTGTATGATTCGTGTACATCGATGAACTTACTAATTAACCGAAATAAATTTCTTTTGTAGTCACTCAAATTTGTAGTTCTTATGCTACTAAGTAGAGAAGAAACCCAGTTTCATTGCAGCTTAAAAAACAGAGTGGCTTAATTTATTTAAGAATCTTAACTGTCGGCTTAACACGAGTGTTGGTGTACAATTAAGTTTTATAGGATTTCAAGTTTGACGCTTTATTGTGATCAATTTGTTAAAAATTTATATTTCAAAGTTTTGTTCTGGCGACGACCACTACTTTGCCAATCTTTATTTATCACCAGTCACAATTTGGTAATATTTCTGTTGCGAATAACTATTTCTTGTGCTCTAGATATGTAAATCAAAATTTAAAGTTATTTTACTAAATTTGATACACAGAAATAGAGTGCAAACTGTGCAATAAAGTCGTAAAGACCAGTGGCAACTCAACAAATATGAAGGTGCACTTAATAGCAAAGAATGGAGATGCTTGGATTAAATGCAGCTCATTTTAAAAAATGGGAAATGTAAGGCCGTCCGTAAACGTAGCGATTTTACGTATAAAAGGCGTACGATTTGATGTCGCACACTTGAGTTTGAAGGAAGAATAACATGCTCGGGCCCCCATCAAGTTCTGGATGGAAGCGATAGACGCTTTGCTTTTTCTACCCTGTTCCCATTAAAAATGGGAAAAAGGGGATCATGAAGTTGTGCAAATGTTTGTAACAGGGAGAAGGAAGCATCTCCGACCATATAAAATATATATATTCTTGATCGGCATCAACAGCCGAGTAGAATTAGCCATGTCCGTCTGTCCGTCTGTCTGTCTGTCCGTCTGTCCGTCTGTATGTCTGTCCGTCTGTCTGTATGAACGCGTCGATCTCAGAGACTGTAATAGATAGAGCCACAAGTTTTGGAATGTATATAGGTGTATACTGTACCCACATCGAGTTTGTTTCAGAATTCGAAAATTCCTCCTCCTCCATCTTTAAACAGCGAAAAACTGTCTTTTTCTCTGTATAAACGCGTGGATCTCACAGACTATAAGAGATAGAGCCACAATTTTTTGCATGTATGTAGGTGTATACTGTAGCCACATCGAGTTTGTTTCAGATTTGGAAAACTCCACATCCTCCATCATTTAGCAGCGAAAAAACTGTCACTCTCTATGTATAAAAGCGTTGATCTCACAGATTATAAGAAGTAGAGCCACAAATTTTTGCATGTATGTAGGTGTACACCGAACCCAGATAAAGTTTGCTCCAGGTTTGGCATATTCCTCCTCCATCTTCTTCTAACCGCGAAAAACTGTCAGAGCTTCAATTTTCAAGATGTAACCTAGTGACTTAATGTAGTTTTTGCCCAAAACTGTTTTTTATCTGTTGTGCTTTTATTGAATGTCGTTTTGGCTCTTTTCTTTAATTGTTAGGAGTTGAAATTATTCGACACTTTGATCTTATTTTTCGTGTAACTATTGTATTTTAATATTTATATATTTTATATATAAGTATATTTCTAAATACACATTACATAAATACACATAAATTAGATGGAATTAGTAGTTTATGTTAGTTAATTCTTATTTTGGCGCGGACAACTTTGTGTCGAAGGCCCAACATACATATGAGCGATATGAATGCACAACTTTAAAATAGAAACGGTACGCGGTTTTACTAGGTTTCGCTTGTGAAGAAATGAGCGTTTGATTTAGACGAGACGTATTAAATCTCTCATTATGATTGCACAAGCCAACGTAATTTGGGAAATGAAATGCCACTATGAATGACGTATTTAACGGATCATGTTGAAATTATTTCCATGGGACGTGTTAAAGTTGACGAAGCTAAGTTACAAAAGAAAAAGATTTCTTATTTTGGGAAGAAGTGGCAAAGTAAAAATGGGATTAATATTGAAATCTTTAGGAATTAGTTGGAAATATAAGAAATATATTTTCCATCCACACAGCATCGATTCGCGAGGTAATTTTACCTAGTTTGATAAAAACCAATACAGACTTGAATTTTATTCTATGAACTTTTTTCATTTTTTTAAAATTTTTTTCGAATGCCAATATGTCGGAATATTGTGTCCAAATTTGAAGTCAATCCGGTAAAACTAACGGAGTTACAGCGTTTCAAACACGCTCAAATGAGCATATGACGTATGAAAACTTTAAACGCGTTTTCTCAAAACTACTTTTCGAGTCCGTGTTCACTACCATTTGAAAACTACTCGACCGATTCATTTCAAACTTTGACACATTTTCTTCATATAAAATACCTCCCCCTACGTTTAGTAAAAATTTTTTTAACATTAAGGGTGTTTCCCACCCACAAAAAAATTTTAGTTGAAAATAACGGTTCACACTTTAGAAGGCCACCAAAAATTTTTAAATTAAAAAAATAATCGGAGAACGTTGGGGGAAGATAGTTATAATTTAACTAATTTTTATGGTTTTCATTTTCACTAATTTCCGGCCGAGTTACATGAACACCCAAATTGTTTTTTTCAGACGTCCTGGGAAGCTCTGTCACGGCTAATGTTTAATATTTTTGCATGAAAAATTTACAGAACTAGTCAAAACTATGCTCAATAATGTATAAAGGTTTGAATCAAATTGCTCAATCTATTTCAGATAAAAAATCACAAAAATGTTTTACGCTGAAAACCCTACCCCCCTTGAAATGAAATGGATTCGATTTACGTCATTGACAAAGATATATTGAAATTATAACGAATAAATGAAAAAGTTTTTGGCTCTTTTTATGAAAATGGTTCTTTGAAGGTCTGTGTACCACAATGAGATCCGAGCAAAAACACCGAAGATATGTACATAGGTGCGCCTGCCCATTTATTGAAATAAATTTTAAAGTAAATGGAATTCAAAGCTATAGGAACCACATTACTTGGGACAGGGTATTTTGCTGTCGGGGCACTCGACCGCAACACTCTTACTTGTTTGACTTGGCATTGTAATATGCTGGTGTAATAAACCCGGAAAGATCCGTGCCATTTCTCGGAAAATTCGTCGGTGCCACAGAACTTCGAGAGATTTTATTTTCTTATTAGAGAATCTAGTTAGAACACCGACTGTTCCTTTGTTTAATATGGAAAGACTTTGTTTGGTTTTGCGATTAATTATTGAAACGCAAATTTTAATGTTTAAACCAATTTAATAATTAAATCTTTTGATACAATTTGTTCGGTCGAACTCTAATGTTTGCCATTAAATTGAGTTACCAAATGTATTTGCTTTCTAAAACCTTTGAATTTAACTGCCTATTGTTAACATATTTAATTGTCAACATAATTATCAATTGCAAGCTTAATGTTAGCGACATTTATATATCCGTACCCTGCAAACAATTGAACTATTCTTAAATCGGCAAAAAGAGTCTTTTGAGAATCGCTGGGAAGATTATCGGAAGATTGAATCTTCTATCAGTCTTTTCAGAGACTCCCAGACATTGTTTAGTGGCAGATCGACTCTTCAGTCGCCGATTGACTCTTCTGCGACTCTTCTGGGTGACTTAATGCGACATTTCGATAGAGTTGTTGGCGACCGTACTGGAAGACTCTTTTGCGCGTGTTCAAAAAGACTCTCTTGCTGCGCTTCCAGACGACTGTTCCGTGACTCTTCTGAAAGTGTTGCCGAAGTGTAATTTTTTCTCGCAACAGAAGATCAGAAAACGATCAGAATGGGATATCGCGGGCGATTAAATTAAACTTCCGGCGAGTCGCCTGCGACCCTTCGGTGATTAAAAATGTTTGCTGGGTATGCTTAGCTCACACACACACATATGAATTCTATTAAATCCCACAGGCTCTTGTTAGCTCTAAGCTCTCTGAATAAATTAGTTCTGTTCACTCATTCATTGAAGTAAGATCGTGTTGCTCTTTGGGAAATTTGTCGGGAGTTGCGTTTTTAGAGACTTTTCTGGTTTTTCATAAACACCTATCCTAGATTAAATGGCCTCAGGTCAGGAAATTGCTCCTGATACATTTGCAAATTGATTTGATTGGTGAATTTTGCTAAATCTAACAGAACACTGGAGGTTTGAAACCAACCAACAAAAATTTTTGTGTTACGTAAAAATTGGAATTCAGTTGGGATTTGGTTGGATGAGGTTTCTGTGGCACGCTCAAAAATTCAATCCACAATTGATAACAAATAATTGCATGAATTACACGAGGTCAAGGATTTGATAAAGAAATTTGAGAATTCAAGCATTTGACTTTTTCAATGTACACAGAGAAAAAACAAAATGCAAAAACACGAATATGTGGGATTTTTACGCGTCTGGACCGGGATTACCAAGTTTGGTTCTTTATAACAACAAACATACAATTCAACGCACTCAGTATTTATCGTTCAGAATTTGTAAGTAACTGATGTAGAGCTATATTATTTGTCTAGAATTTCCACGTGCGCGTGTGGGATTTCAATACCTAAACATTAATATAGAAAATCTAAACGTTCGTGTGGTATTTAGATGAAAGGAAATATGCTGATTTTCTAATGTCGTGTAGACTTTGCCTTTGTCCACGCAGTTTTTTGCACGCCACGTGTAGCTTCCTAAATCCTTCACTTAGCAAGGCCATTTAGCCTTGTGCAGCCAATTTTGTTTTCTCTGTGTAGAAAAAAGTCACCCAGAGTAAGTCTTGTAGACTTAATAGAGTAATAATTCGGAGTTTCTACTTTCAATTCGTAACTTCGTACTGATCCTATACACCGAAGTCTAAGGACCTTTCCAAGGGCGTACTGCCTAGCTTTTACAGACACGGCAGCAGTGCCTTAACGTTTCTTAAACATTTCTCAAATTAGTTGTTGGGTTTAGCGAACTGTTCTTAGCTATTTAAGAAATATTTGTTAGCAATCTCATTGTCGTGAATGTTTTATGTTCTTTATTTTTGATTAAACACACTGTATCTTTTTATCACCAATATATTTCAAGGTGACGTCGGCATTCGTCATCAGTCTGTATAACAATAACACAAGAAATCACACAATTTGTTTAATACTTGATACAAATCAAAAAGTTTACCAAATGTTTACAAAGAGAGAGCAAAAGTGTTGAATTAGTCAGCTGCGGAGTTTGAAACTGAGTCTTCTTTCTTATTACTAAGATCAAGTAGGTGTCTGTATATGGGTCATTGAACGGTATTTATAAACAAAAAAAAACCGAAACTAGATCTCGACACTCTCACAAAAACGTAATTTGCGGTTTTTGCAAAACGCAAATCGGAGGTCTATATCATATAAATGCCATAATTGCTGAATTTGGTTGTGGTATAATTTACTTTGCAAACTCTGGTCACCTTAATACACAACAAAATTCAGTCAATCTAGCATTCGTATGACAGAAAAGTTTTTAATTTTGAGACCGTTCGATTTGAAAAAGAATGACCCATATGTGAGCACAATTTCCAGTGTCCGTTTTATAATTAAGCCTTTTGTCAGTGGGCGTGCTAATTATGTAATACATTTCTAAAGTAAACCGTTTGTTCTATTGTGGTTCCTGTTGCAGTGCATGTTTTTTTATTGTTGTCTCTTCTCGTCGTTTTATATCACACTTAAGTCCTGATAGTCAAAGCAGTGTTAATCCAACTATTTATTTTTATTCCCTTGCAGAAGGGTATTTTAATTTTACCCATAAACTAATAAATTCTTGATCTTGATTTCCCCCCTTTTTTAGTAATAGGCTTTTTACACTGAGCACATCTAACATCTAACATCCAACATCCTGAGTTTACTTGCTTAATAACCATTTGTTATGCAAACATTTTTAAACTTTTCTTTTGTAGAAATGTTAAGTGGGTCGATGTCTAATAGGTAAATGCTACAAAGATAGCAAATTCCGCCATGGGAAATATTTATGACTCAGGATGTTGGATGTTAGATGTTAGATGTGCTCAGTGTTGAAAGCCTATAATACGTTAATATTATGTTTAACTGAATTTTTTTATTGTGTTATTAAACTATTCTAAAAAAAAGGGCAAAATCTGAAAATGTGTCTGCGCCAGTCATGAAGTTCGCTGGCTGGCACACAGATGACGATCTCAGTTGGTTCGGCTTTCCATAAAGCATCACATTATCGAAAGAAAAATTTACAAAACATTTTAGATATTGGGCAATATTTATCTATTTTTTGGATTACTGAGACAGCATCAAACTTTGGAAATCTTAAGTCAATCTCTCTGAGATCAGGACCATATTATAAATCAAGCTCAAATAAGATATTAATTGGAATTAAATTTAATTCAAATAAAGCATTTAAATTTAATCTCTTATTAATTAAATAAATATTCTTCTACTGGGCTTAAGAATATCCAAGATACCACTGTGTTTTCGTTACCGTGAATTGATTTTTTAATTCAAAAGCTTAACAGGGTTCGATATATCTTTGTTTTAACAAAATTGTTGTTTTTAAAACTATATCAAAAATACATTTTGGCTTTCAGCTTGAGACACCTTCTTGAAAGAATTTAGAATTATTTACTTTCAAAATAATAAATACATCATATCTGTTATGGGTGATAACACTTTGTTGGCAATTTCAAGTGATAGCTTTTGTAAGAAAGTGAGAGTAGAAATTTGCAGGGCTTGACCAACTTTCTTACTAGCTTTTTTCTTAAGGTGTAGCCAGCTTTGTTTTGAAAACTTAATCATAGCTGATGGTTTGGTGGGAGGAATTCCAATGGCAATAATTTAAAATGTCTTTTAGTAGGTTGCCTTGTGGTTATATGTGTGTGTCGATGCCATAAAAGTGCTAACTGTGGTTTTATCCCCTTATGCTGCTTGGCACTTTGACCTTTGAAACTAAATTATCACATTTAATGCGTTATTAATTACACATACTGTTTTACTGCCAAACACAAATATTTATGATTAATTGGCTCAAATTCCCCGTGGTATCCTTATCTAGAATCAAAATGATTCATCTGACTCATTAGTACTCGAGTAAATCACCGCAAATCCTGGTCAGTTGCTGACTAACTCTTAAAGCATTTTCCAATAAATTCAAATAGTTACTGATTACACGAGATAATTTCGGTACTTGCTTATCTGCTAATCGTTGTCAACTATCGCTTCGAGCCTTTGGCTTGTAAAACAGAAAATAGAACACAGCGATAGCTTGAACTCAAATGTAGATATAACACCTCCGATAAGGTGCCTGGCAGGTAGAAAATTAGACGAGTGTGTTTCGAAAGTGGTTTATCTTATCGTTTATTATCTTGTGGCAAAAACTATGCTAGAATAGTACCACTAACCACCACCACAGCCAACTGAGCGGTTGGCTTCTCAGCCGGCGCCATTGCCTTCGGTTATTTCAAACCATTTCGCTGCTTTAGTTGCGAGTTACGTTCCATTGCGTGCGGTGTCCGTCTGTCAGTGACGCGAGCTCCATCCTGGTGGGGATTTGTCTATTAAATAAATAATACTTAAATGCCTCTCAGTTTCACAAATTGCAAATAGGCAAAGTGCCGCAACACCACGAGGACGAGTGTTTGCATTAAGTTATTATTATTTTTGTTTGGTAGGTTTCAAAAAAAAATTTATATGTTAAAAACATGGATTTAAAAACCAAAATATCAAACATAAAATTCAGCCCCATCCAACATCTGAGGGTCAACGACTTGCGTTTATTTAATTGGTGACATAATCCCCTTAGAAAGTTCACTTAAATTTCTTAATCTGGTAATCAATCAATTTTATTTGATAAACCAAAATTAATAATTCATTCAGCAAGCTTTTGTGCAAGAGTGGTTAAGCAACTGCGTCTCAATCAACAATTTATGCCCACAAGGAGAAGTTAGGACATCCTTAGTGTGTAGTCAATTTGATTGATAAAATATTGACTTATTGAAAAACTAGATTTTTAGTTAATTAGTTAAATAAAAGAAGAAATTTAATCGGTTGATGCTATGGATAAAATTAAAGTCAGCAAACAGCTGACTAATATCTGAATGAAAAGTTGACAACGCAGCAAAGTACGCTTCTAAGTTAGATCTTCTTTAATTGTAGAAGTTGTAGTAGTCGTAGCAGTCTGCTTCTTTATTTAAATTGATGAAATAGACAGTACATAGATGGCAGCTTAGATTCTAAATTTATAACTAAACAAGAAGTTTGATGAATGAATCGACCTGGTAAGAACCGTCAGTCGATCACTTCCTTCCAAATTTTTCATTATTCAGCCTATTACACCTGGCTTCCCGGGTCTTCCGCAGATACCTGATCGTTCTACTGCATAGCGCTAGATTCGGTTGGCTGTGTTGCTCTGTTTTAAAAATCCCCTTCTATTATAATAAATAATTATTTGTTTTCGATATTAAGTTGCCTCACTTATAAAATTATATAGGTTCAACCAATTTGATCCATTTAGTAGCTGTTGAATTTCGTGCGGATGTAGTCTTGCTTTACCCAATTGTAAAATTTTGTAATAAAATGGATAGTGTTTTCCTGCTCGTTCCAATTGCAAAGGGCACACGCTGTTTTGGTGCTTACTATGTTTGGGACAAAGTTGAGTTTGAGCATTTCTCCTCTGGCCATAAAAATTGTGCGAATTTGCTCCACTAAAAACACGTCTCTGAAATAATTTCGTATTCCTAGGTCCTAGTTCAAATCTCTTTAGATGAGCCTTTCAGAGCATCAATCTGATTCGATCCTAAAAGATGATCTATATGAAGCATTCATTTTTTTCAGAATTTCTGTGGCCCATGATACCCACTCTGAGCTTTATTCTAGGTTAAGTTTTTCGCAATGGTTGGCTGATAGAAGTTCCCATTCCCGAAAGAACTGACAACTTCCACTAAGCAGAAACCGAGCTAATATTTTGGCAGTCTATTTTTGGGCATGCGAAAAACCTTCTGCAAGTAGAAAAAGTGCATGCCTGCTTCCAAATATAGCATTCCGTTTGGTGTTTTTCTGGCCAGTCGGAATAGCTTTTTCAGGAAGTATCTTAGAAGGTTCTTAAACTCATCGATCTGCTTAATCCCCCAGACTTGTGCGCCGTAGCTCATAATGGACCTCACAGCTGCTTCAAAAAGTTTGTATTTGGGACTTTATCTCGTTTCCATTAACGTGAATTCCTTCTGGTAGATAATCCAACATATCATTGAGGTAGATCGAGATCAAAAGTGGGCTTAGCAAGCATCCTTGCTTAACACCCTACTCCGTGGGAAACAAGTTGCTGAAATCTTTAATTGTACTATTGTACACTAGGCAACTAGGTCTAGTATATTGAATGGGTGATTCTAAATGATTTTCTTGTGGTGAACAAGAATCTATCTACGTCTATCTACGTCGATATTTTTAGTAATTTGAGCTTAAAGTTGCAAAAAATGCGTTGTTATACTCTTTTTTGGAGCGTTTTGTGGTAACCTATAACTTTATTTGGACTCTCTCTGTCATCTAGAATCACCACCAATCCTTCAATATACTGGAAATGTCTAATTTTGTTCCCTTGTGTTGTCAGAGCCGCTCTGAGAATGTAGTGTGAACTGGGAACAGCAAAAAGAAAGCAGTTGTGTTTCAAAAATTGGGGGCAAAAGAAGGCTTGGGCGGAAGAGCTTGGGCTCAACAGAAGCCTAAGGAGCCTCTTTCTTCTTGTCTTTATTCCTTCAATTTGTTTCATTGTTAGCTCAATTCTAAGAATCCGTGCGATTTTTTATCAGCTATTTTCTAAAAAACGTATAAACTTTCAACGAGGGAATTGTCGGTTGCTCAAGGGTCGCTATGGGCTCTGACAATCTGCATCAAACTTTCATACTCAACATGTTCGTTCGTCTTTGGCTCATCGACGATTGATCAGAGTGAGTGAAAATCACTTCGTAGGAACCATGGGGTAATAATATATGGTGAAACCGTCAGCAACTGCTGAGGGCCTGTGTCAAAAAGAAAGGGATAGCAGATGGCTTTCTTTGTTTTGTGCTTGTTAATTTTTGTTTGTTGTATTAAGGAAGTTAGGGAGCTGTCATTTAGTCAACAATTTTCAGGAAGACTAACTCAAGTTTTAAAATTACAAATGCCTAAAGACTCTTCCGAAATGGTTTTTCTTCCCACGTCTTTTGGAACACGTATGAGCTTTACGTTGCTTCGCGCAAACGAATTGCGGCAAATTACACAGTAACTTGACATTTGACACTAAAACCAGCAAAAAAAACAAAAACCAAAACATATACATAAAAAACATATAAAAATTTGTCCGCACCCAACCTTTCGCTTCAAGCATTCACAACGAACTGACCCACTGGCCCTACAAACAGAGAGACCGTTCTCTCGCTCGGTGTCACCTCATATTATTCCACCATGGTATGAACAAACTCTTGCAAAGACGCATGAGCGGCGCTGAAAGATATACAAAGAGAGAGAGCATATTACGCTGGCCAGTTAACGCTAAGTCGAAATGAATGTGATTTTGTTCGATGCAGAGCTGAATAAATATGAACATAAACAAGTGAGAAAGTCGGTCAAGCCCGACTATAACATACTCTGTACCTGGAGTAGAAGCTGAATGCAATGCTGGTGCTGCGCTCATCTCAAAGTCTCTCTCTCTTTTTCTCTCTCTCTCACCCTTTCTCTCTCGCTCTCTCTCTCTAAGATTGTGTGGTGTTAGTTGTGAATGGGTGGGAGGGAGTGGGGCAAGGGCGAAGTACTTTTTTGCTCATAACTTGAGAACCGCTGATCCGATCTTTATCATTTCTTCGGCAAATCGATTCATTTTGCTAATTACTAACTATCTCTAGAAGGTTCGAAACGTCTATCTTCAAAACTGTAGGATATATAACGTTTTTTCCGAATTGCGGGGGCGGGAGGGGGCGTGGCAAAAATTGAAAATAAACTTGATCTGCCTGCAGCTATAAGAAACATTTGTCCCATACATGTCAAACCTCTATCTCTTACCATCTCCGAGATCTGACGGACGGACAGACGGACATGGCTATATCGACTCGGCTGTTGATGCTGATCAAGAATATATATACTTTATATAGTCGGAAATGATTCCTTCTCCCTGTTACATACTTTTGCACAAACTTAATATACTCTATGTACCTTCGGTACAGAGTATAAAAACTCCGGCTCAATCGCTCGATGCGAGAGCTGAGTATATATTTATCAATGAGATTTTATGATTGATTAAATGTGAATAAGAATTTTTGTGTATGATGCAATCACGAAAAAAGTTGAGGAAGTAATCAAAATTTAGCTTGATATCAATGGTATATTTCGTAGTATACAATTGTTGGAGAATTACACTTAATGATCGATAGGTTTACATACAACATAAAATAGCTGTTTAGATTCAAATGATTTTACTTAACTTAATATCTTAAAACGAATTTATTTCGTAGCAAGAATAGTTAATTGGCTTTTGGAGAAGATCCGCTGGGACTAGTTTTCACAGTAAACCACAAATTCTTGGATATATTCTTAAGAATGTTCAAATAGAATTTGGTAAAATAATTTATAATACAGGAAATATACCATCCAAGTCATTAGGTGCATTTTGCTTAACGATAAGATATCCAGATGACTAATATTTTATACACATTGACACGCCCCACTGGCCATTTCACAGAATATAAAATAAAGGCCTAACCTAAAACTTCAATAGATAAAAACAAATCTAGCAAAAGCAAACACGTTAAACAACCAAGTTTCCAATAGTTGGACGGTCGTATGTAAACTGAAATATGGAGAACACTGTTCGACCGGTTGCGATAGGTACATGTGAGTCGTAAATCTTATTGAGAGATAACATAATCAAATATATAGTGACGTTGTAAAAGTCAATGACATGAGTCACCAAAACGAGTGCCTGCTTTTAATTACGGCCGTATTTACTTATCTCCATATGTACTATGTATACTTTGAGGGGGCTTAACTGGGCGGCGGACTTTGACAAACGAGCGACGATCCGCTGTATTAAACTTGGTATCAGGTGCTCTGCTATATAAAGTTTTGGTATACGTTCAAATTGGCGCGTATGCCCTCAGCTTTGCTCAAAGAATGAGAATCTATTGTATCATCTCCGATGGGAAACAACATCTGTCTTTGCTGAGGAATGCCAAGTGCATGTATATGTATGTATATGGGGCGCATGTCTAAATTGACCTGCATACCACAAGAGTCCAATCATTGATATGCACTTATCATATGTGCACATACTTGTGTATAAACTGGGTACGGATACTTAATTGCACCTTAGGGCATAGTTAAGGAGTGGTATGGTCTATTAAGCGTAATAACGCCAATTAATTACATATTTATCAAATCAGAAATATGGACTGAAACTTACAACGTTATGACAATCTAATTACGGAATAAGGTCCTTCATTTTAATGGGCCTTAGTTATAGACAGGAAGTGTAATACAAATGGGTGCCATAGAAACCTCTTCCAACCAAATTCCAACCGATATTTAGCAAAATTCAGCATCCAAAAAATTTTTACATGTAAAATTAATTTTGTAAATGCCAACAACTTTATTTTTCTGGATAGTTTGCATCAAATGAAAAAATTATTTATTCTGTTGTAGCATAAAAATTTGTGTTTTAATCAGGGATGCAAACCACTTCAGTGGTTCACACAGTTTTTGAACCGCCGGTTCGGTTCATTGCAAGGTTTTGGGGCTTACTGAACCGCGGTTATACTCAACTAAAGAAACATATTTTTGATACATGTATTCTGATTATTCATTAATAAAGACTTAGGTTTTCAGTTAATCGAGTTGGTACAAAATTACGACGGCAATTTCCGTATAAACGTTCTCATTTCGTTTTGAAATCCTACAACTTTACATATCAATGTATGACGGTTTGAAATCGACTGCTGAAAGCCCAGCGGATTAAAATCGTCAAATAATTACAACTTTCTTTAGACCTGATCAAGTTGTCTCTGACTTATTGGGCACTTCACATATAAACTTGAGCAATATAAATTCGAAATCCATAAGTTCATTCGGAAATTGACTTCGATATGTGGAACACACCCTATTATACAATAAACATTTCATTTTTAATCAAATCTAAATTTGCTTTGATGGATCTTTAAGACTGGTTCATTTTATGAATACATTTCCATTTGAATAGTTTAATTATACTTGTATATGAAATTTTCAAAACAACAAGGAATAATATAGATCTTAAGAAACTTAAATTAACTTTAATATGATGATATTTTAGTTAAGACTTAATAATAATAAATCTCCTAGTATATTTTTATCGATATTGAAAGACTTAAGAGCGTCAAACTCCAATGTGGAAAATGTTCATTCTACTGCCACTTGTGCGGGTGGAACTTCTAAAACTACTCGAGCTATGCTTAAGTGGATTTTCCTGATAAATATTCCAACATCTAACTTTGCCAAATAAATTGATTTAATCGCCATAAAAATCACAAAATTAGATCATATGTTTGTCTATAGGCTCAGATGGCGAAAATATTAATTCAATAACTGCGCTAGCTTTAACGGGCTATAAAAAATGCTAAAAATGCTATAAATCGAAAATTGTCTGTCTTTAGAGGCCAATTTAGACACTTTCCGCTGTACTAACATAGCGGCTATGATTTTTAAAATTTGCATTGATATGTACTTTATCGCAATTAGTTCATAAATTCAGATAATTATGCCTAGTGTGGCCTCCATAAATCCTAGAGTGCAAAAAGACGACTTTTTGGTTTTTTCCGCGATATCTTGGAAACAAGAGCTGATTGAACAGAACCAATGATACAGTTTTGTTCAGTGAAGTCTATATTAACATAATCTGTTCAAAATAGACCTGCACCAAAATCACTGTTGGGCTGTGTAATCTTTAGGTAAACGCTAACAGTCGATATTTTACTTTTTCATGGAATTGAATCCCTAGTTTAGAGTTGTTTGGCAAACATTTTCAACTCGTCTTTACTCATCGAGATCAAAGAATTATCCGTTATGCTTTCATTAACGTTTTGAATTTTGTTGTATTTTAACATTAAATGAGATTTAGCTACCTTTTTTTTCATTCTTCTGATAGCAAGTTTGATTCCTGTAATCTGAGAATATGAATTACTGAGCTATGACGTCCTCCCTTTTTTTCAACATGAATTTCGCAGGCCTGCCAGCCATAGAAATACTAAAACTCATTTTCTATTTGAAGCCAATCTCAATTAAAGATCAAAAGCTAACGTTTGAGTTTTAAGTAAGTTGACCCCCAACGGATAATACAATCAAGACTTGGCTTATTACAATTTTGGGTCTTTAGAAAATTTAAAAAGGTTGATGTTCATAGCTTTTTTGCAACAACTCTGCTTTTCCAAGTATTTTCGCAATATTTTAAAGCTAAATGCTGATTTTGCTTAACTCAATACCTAGCTGAAGTGAACCGTACCGAATCATTTTATTTTTCGGTTTTTGGTTCGGTTCAGCATTTTTGAAAACACACCGGATCGGTTTGCGGTTCGGTTCACGAGCGAATAAAGCGGTTCGGTTCGGTTCAGAACCGGTTTGCATCTCTGGTTTTAATAACACTAGTTTACTGCCAAATAGACCAATTTTTACTGGAACTATTTTTAAGTATAGTTTATAACGTTTAGGTAGTTTGAAGCTAACTTGTATATGACTATGGGCCGATTTCACATCTTCTACATAGAGCTATCTGTCACATAAACTAACAAATAGCAGTGTTAAATCGATGACTATCTAACATATAGCAGCTATATGAGAGAACAGAAATCGGCCATAAATGATAAAGCTGCTATTGAAAATTTAGTAACTAATTTTTTTTTTGTTTTTAATGTGAACGTATCCAAACTCAGCAGTAATTAATAATATATGCCATCATCACACAGATTTGTAAGATTTGGTCAAAATCGGATGTCCATATCTTATAGCTGAAAATAGATCTTGGAGAGAAAAACTTTTTGTTTTCAATGTTAGTGTCCCCAAATCTGGCCTATAATAATACTATATGCTTTAGCACAGATTAGCAAACTTTAATTAAATTCGGATGACTATATCTTATAGCTGCTATAGAAACCAAAGGTAGGAAATTAGGTTTTAATTAGAAAATTATTTGTATTCTAAAAACTTCGGCACAGACGAAGTTAATTTGGCTGTCTTGTTCTTATTGACTTTATCGTTATATTAGGGTCTTAAAAACCTCCTGTAAAACATTCAAGCCGATCCGACTATAGGTTTTACAACAATGAAGAAAATACATTTTTTTTTACCTTTGTATATGTTGTATATGTATATGTTGTGAGCGAGTTATTTTTACCACGTCTCGACGCACTTTGATCGAAATTTCTCGAGAACTGTTGAACCAATTTAAAAAATTTTGAAAACAAAAAAGTTTTTCTCACTAGAACTACTTTTTCGACCGATCGTTTCTATGGCAGCTATACGATATAGTCATCCGATCCGGCCGATTCCGACAAATGTACTGCGCATTTGTACCAAAAGACTTCGTGCAAAGATTGGTTAAGATAGCTTTTAAACTGACGGAGGAGATAGCATAGAAACACGGACAGACGGACATGGCTATATCAACTCAGCTCGTCATGCTGATCAAGAATATATATACTTTATGTGGTCGGAGATGCTTCCTTCTATGCGTTACAAACATCTGAACAATTTTAATATACCCTCTCCAAGGGTATAAAAACTGAAGTTCAAAACAGCTAAGATCTAATTCGGGTGGGAAGGGGGATTCAATCCTAAATGGTTCAAGGGATATAAATTTAATAAAATTGTGCGTAAATATTTGGTATATGCCGAATACATTACTTCTGACACTCAGGCTCTAAAGAACAGCGTTGCTGACCAGTATGGCCGATGCAATGATCCTTTATCAGAAAATCGAAAAAAGTTTCCAAAATAAAAGGATAAAAATTAATCATTTCGGTGGCTGTAAAAAACCGAAGAATTTGATCCATTTAATTTGATACATAAAAAGGTTCAAATGTCCCACAATTTAAGAAGTATCTTTCGTAGAATACGTTTGTATTTCGCTACTACTCTCCGAAATATTACATAATCCGCTCCATTGGGAATTGGTTAAATGGTAAACTTACATTTGTTACGATATAATCCAAGCTGCGCATGTCATGTCCATATATGTTTACGTGCAAAGAACACAACAAAAGCGACAAACTAGTTTAATTATTATAGTTAGGCATCTCTCTATTGTTAAAAAATAACAGAAATGTTGTATTTCATGCAGCTACATTTTTCCGCTTTAAAGATATATTCGTAGCGTAGTTGCCCAATTGAAGCTCAGTAAAATGGATAACCTTCCCCACGAAACGGAATCCAGTGATAAATTCATTGTTAAATATCGGCAACAGTATTATGATTTGTCCCGGTTTATGCACAAGCATCCAGGTGGCATTAATACCCTTAAGGGATTAAATCAAGCCGATATGACAGCACGATTTATGAAGGCACCTCCACATTCCGATGCGGCCATGTATCTGATGCAGGAATATAAAGTTAATCCGCAGGACTTTGAGAGCCAAAACGGAACCAGAAGACAGAAGAAACGACAAGAGCCTCAGGTAGCTGAAAGTGAAGGCGTTGAACTATTAAAGGACAAAGAGGATAAAAACAACAATCATTTGGACGAGAGCATGGAGGTGAGTGGCCAAAATATTTAATTGCTTTGATCCGTCATTGGACAAGTTGAATAAACAAAAAATAAAAACTATGACTAGTTTCAGTTCTCTAAACATTCCATTGAATTTGATGATATATTAGAGCGGTTCACTATTCTGGGCCAAAACATAAACCTTGGGTTTGGCATAGATGCGAATTTGATCCTCAACGGTGGTCAGCTCCTTGTCAATTTCAGCCTTGCGCCTGCGCACACGCAATGTTTGGGTGGACATGGGCATGTGATTTAGCTCGTTGACCAGACTTTCGTAGCCTGTAAATTAATAATGGAACTATAATAATTTCCTTTGAGTCTAAAGTTTCACTTACGTTTCTGGGCGCTTTTAAGAGTGGTCAGACGCTCCTCTTCGCTGATTAAGAAATGACCAGGTGGACAATCCGGATCGCGTGCCTCCAAACGTTCTTTGGCCTCAGCCTTTTCACGTTTTTCCTTCTCTAAATAGCGTGGCAGACGCACTTCATCGCGAGCTAGAAAAAATTTCATGAAATTGAGCTGTAAAAACCTTAATAATAATTTCTCTTACAACCAAGTTTGTGTGCACGTCGTTTGGATTTGGTAGAAGTGTTGCTCAAATTTGAGGCTATAGTTAAGCGACTACGTGCACTGAGAGGGGCCTCTTCCTCTTCGGTTTGCCCCAACTCGGGCAGGGGCATTGTTTCAAGTTCATCCATAGAGAACTGTTGGTGCTTGCTGTAGTTCGAGCGAGCCGACAGGGGCAGCTGTTCACACGGTTCATCTTCGTCCTGATATTGGCTATAGCTCAGCAAAGAACGACCATCTATGCTGCATCTGTAAAGAATTGAAATATGGTAGAGTGGAATAAAGGGATAAGAAGTAGTACTTACTTCTTGAGGGCATTTGCGAGATACAGCTCATCCATTATGTCCTCTGTCTGAACGCCTATACTGGCAGAGTTGCGCTGGCTTCTACATGACTGGCAACGTTCCGACCCCTGCTCGTCATTGTACACAACATGTCGTTCACCAACCTCCGGCACGTCCACATTGGCCAAATGTTGCTGCGAACGGGAACGCGGGTTTCTGCCCACCTCCAGTTGGCTTTGTTGTTTAGTCAGTTTTGCTACTTTGACTGTTTCACGCACCTCCGATGCAGTGCGACGCAACGGTGGCATCCATTTCGGACGCACTGGCTCTTTGGCGGCCATTTTCTCTGCGGCCACCTTTTCCAATGAACGCAAACTAATTTTGTTCTCCTTAAGGAAGTTGCGACCCTGTGTGACTCCTTTGGGGGGAAACAACCAAAACAAATTACATTACTGGTTGGCAAGGAAATGTCGGTGCGTAGGGGGAAGGGGTAATTGTTTGGTTCTAGAAAATATACTTACGCGGTACCGAAAACATGCCTTTCAATGTTGGTATCGGTCGTACTGTGGTGTTAGACATAGTTCCGTTTAATGGGAGCCTAATCTCCAGTATTTAAATATAATTTATTATTTTTTTGAATTCGGAATCCTGACTTGACGACTGAGGCGGACCAATTTCAAATGACTTTATCGTCTATCGCCTAGAGATGAACGAAAATAAACAAGTCACTGCTCTGGCTAGAGATGAGCAAGTGCAAGCACGAACACGGAATGGGTATTTATGCATTTGAAATTTTGTTTATAAGATTTTTGATACACTACTCATGCAAAAAAATGATAAAAAATAGTCTTCGAAATATACAGACTGACTGGTAAGGCGCAAGAACAAGCTCTGACTGAGCCATAAGCTCAAAATATATTTGCAAAATGGATTAATGTGTTAGCCAATGATTTTCTCTTCTTCTTTAAAAATATATTTTTAATAATTCTCTATTTTCTTTTAAAAATTCGCAGCACTTGGTAGATTGGTCCAAAGCTATGTTGCCCCAAATTGGGCACATCACAAGACATTATGATGAGTGGGTTCACAAGCCGGTGGATCGGCATTTACGTTTGTTTGGTCCTTCTTATTTGGAAATGTGTACCAAAACGCCTTGGTGGCTTGTCCCTCTATTTTGGATACCCGTCATCATATACAGTGCTTGGCACGATTTTTCCTCTGGCTGGGCTGACAAAAATCAGGTATGAGATTCCACCAAAACTTAAAGTCTTCATTTATTAATCCTTTTTTTTAATTACAGGTGCTTTTGCTGTCATTTAATTTTTTGTTAGGTGTGCTTTTATGGACATTTTTAGAGTACTCTTTGCATCGCTGGGTATTTCATGTGAAGTTGACTAACCAAAGTGGAGCCTGGCTGTGCACATTTCACTTTCTAATTCATGGACTGCATCACAAAGTACCCTTTGATCCGATGCGTTTGGTATTTCCCCCGTTGCCAGGAGCTTTACTAGCGACTATAATTTATACGCCACTAAGTTATATAATGTACTACCCACGTATAATATTGTCGGGAGCACTTTTGGGGTATCTTTGCTATGACATGATGCATTATTATTTGCATTATGGAAATCCTGCCTTTAGACATATGGTGCATATGAAACGTTACCATTATCAGCATCACTTTTCCCATCAAGACTTGGGTTACGGCATCAGTAGTCCACTGTGGGATGTGGTATTCAAAACACCAATACATCTGCGTAAATTAAAATACCAATTGCGCTGGTCGTAGGCTTTTTACATATTGTAAAAATTGCTAGATAAGAACAAAGATTTACAAAATAAGTATTAAAATATAAGCTGAACATTGGATTTTGTAAAAATAAATGAAAAAAAGTGAAATACAGGTAAGGTTCCAAAGATGAACATTCTTAAAGAAATTCTGCTAGTGGAAGTGATTGTTGGGGAGAGACTGTCAGTACGGGTCGTTAACAGTGATTTCTGTCACTGTCACGGCAAAAAGCAGCCCTGTTGTATAATAGTGGTATTCCTGAAAGTTGATTTGCTTTTGATTTGCTTTCGTGAAAGCAAAAGCAAAGCAGTTGGTGGAACGACCCTGATTTCATTTTTGATTTGTATTCAATTGGCGCAAAATTTAAACAGTGGCGCGAAAGCAAAAAATTATGAATGAGCTTGTAAAATTGAATTTTCTTATCTTTAACAATAGTATGTGGGCAGAATCTGTAGTTTTAAGAAGTTCGCAACTTTACTAAGGTGAATTCAATTAGTTATGTATTTGTTTATGGCCACAGAAAGGGACATGCAATTTGACAAATCCAATGAGAAAGTGACAGGATAAAATTATGAATAATTTGTGATTTCGAACCTTCTAGGAGTGCTGTGCAAATATTTAACCCTGAACATCTTTGGATACGTCAAGCACAAGCTCCAAGAACTTGAGCACTTACGACTCTGTCCACTGTAGGCCGCGGGCCTTTTTTCCAGTAGTCTCATGTGCAGTCTAAGATGCAATAAATAGTTATCATTAAATTACTTAAATATGGAATGCAAAGTAACAACGTTCTTCATATTTAAAGCACAATAAAATTTAAACAAACACGATTCGCGCGGAGCCATTTTTTCTAAGAGAGTGGTCACACTTAAACGAAAGCAAATCGAAATCAGCTTCGAGGCTGATTTCGCGAAATCAATTAGTATGACCTTAATTTCCTTACATTTTTTGGGCACACTGGTCATTTTGTATGGAGCAGCTGTGATCAGCTGTTTTGCGAAATCAAATCGAAAGCAAATCAAAAGCAAATCACTTTCAGGAATACCACTAATATAAAACCTTTTGGAAAATTGAAAAAAATATGCTATGTTCCTGTCACGACCACATAATTTCTAAAAACGCATCGCTAAAACAACTATCGATAACCACAAGCAAACTGTAATCAGCTGTCTGGCAACTGGGTGGCTTCGCTTGGCGAAAGTTTACTTTCTAGTTATTGTTTCTTATTTCGGATTGTGATTCATTAATTAAAATGCTTAATGCTAAAATTGGAAAAGTAGGCAAAGTCCTGGTCTGCGGCATGAAAGGTGTTGGCAAGACTGCACTCATTGAGCAGTTGGTCTATGGCAATATAAATCCCGAAACGGTAAGTTTCACGAAGCACAGAAACAAAATATAAACAAACAAAAAAAAAATATTTTTTTTACAGGAGCTGCACCCCACCATTGAGGATATCTATGTCGCCAGTGTCGATACGGGACGCGGCGGTGCCCGTGATACTTTACGCATCTATGACACAGCCGGTTTACAGGGAGAGCAGGCCGCACAACTGCCCCGCCATTATTTACAATTCCCGGACGCTTTTGTCTTGGTGTACGATCCCATAGATCCACGCAGCTTAGATATGTTGGGTGACATTAAAATGGATATTGATAAGCATAAAGAGAAGAAGGAAATACCAGTAATTGTATTAGCAAATGTAAGGGCTCGCGGTCAAAAAAAGGATATGTCTTCGGCCACTACTCCTAATCCAGTGGAGCAGATAATGGATCGGGCTAATATCTGGTGCCAGCGCGAGCGCATAAAACACTATTCAGTGAGCGCCATGGAAAGGCCGTCGCTTTATGAACCATTTACGGCTCTAAGTGCCCGCCTTCATCCGCCACAGGCGAAGAGCACCTTCCCACAACTTCGACAGGTTATGCAGAATCGGCAAAAAAGCGAAGCATAGAAGGCTAAACGCAAATCTATTTGTTTTTAAGCAAAAGTGACTAATTAAGGATATTTTTATATAGGCTAATTGATGACTTGCCTTAGTATTGTAGAATTAGGGTCAGGTCAAGTCCTGACAAATGTGTACTTAAAACAGCTGCATAGTTAGCAGCAGTATTTAAAATTATAACAATTTAACAGGCTAATCAGACCGTGCAATGGACAGTGAAACATCTTAGATAGCGAGTCGTATTCAAAACGTATGTAAATTATTTATAAGTTCAAAATGTAAGCGGTACTCTGAAAATATACTGTAAAGCTTTGGATTAACATTTCATAGATTTAGCAATTTGTTTGTAATATAAATATTGTAATTTAAAATTCTATTAACTTGCAGTTTTACAAGAGTTCGAGTTACACTTGATGGCGGGCAGTTAGATAGTTCTAACTGTATCTACAATATTGCACAACACCGATTTGTAGCTTAAAGAAGTATCCTGGTTCTTATTGCTTACATAAATACTTTGGTGGCAGTTTAACAGGCACAACTACGGAAAATAGTCAAACTGGGTTTACGTGTCCGCCATTGAAACCATGCATAAAAGTTCAAAATTCTTATATTATGCATTAAGTATTCAGCTTTGTCTGCTCCTAACAAATGCGGACATCATTAACAAGAATGTAGATAGAACTTTGGATCTGACGTCACAGCTTGTAAAAACCACATTGAAAATAACAGCTGAAGACACAGCCGGCAAACCGATAAAAGAGTGCGTGTTCCTTGTGAAGGAGCCAAATCTGGCATTCGGAAATGCTTTCTTCTGGGCGTTACACACATCCGGACAATACAACTTAGTTAGTTAGGCAAAGAATCAAAAAAAAAAGTTAAAAACGATTAAGCTAAATTTTAAAATATTTTCACCAAAAAATAAAGTTGTCCTTTCAGTCTGACCTTAACGTAATAAAGTACAGTCAGTATTTGCCCATATATAGAACCTTACATTACGAGTGCCCCTTTAAGCCCCTTTTCGACTAAGCCCGTGAATGTTTTAATTGACACATAACCCCTCCCAAGCCATTTGTCTATCAAACGTAATCATTATTCAAATCACTCCCTGGCAATCGCATTTTTAATCGCCCAAAATTTCAATGAAATCTGTGAAGATTCATCACTCTTTGAGTCAGTTGCTTGTCTGCCCTTGTGGAATATGCTAGAGCAGACTTTAATCTTAATTTGCTCTTTGAGCTTAGTATTGGGGTTTGGCATTACAGTTCCAGGCACTAACTGGTGCGGTCCGGGAAATAATGCCGAGAGCTATGATGACTTGGGTGCGGAACGAGAATTGGACATGTGTTGTCGTGCGCATGATAATTGTGAGGAGAAGATTTCACACAGGCAAACAAACTATGGACTGACCAATGAGGGGCTGTTTCCCATGTGAGTGGAAAAGATAGGAAATCTATACATGTGTTTGATTTAATCTCCGATTTTTGGGGCAGCTTCTCCTGTGCCTGCGAAGATGACTTTCGCAAATGTCTGACCTCACTGCATAGTGTGGAATCTGGCGCTTTGGGTCGCATTTATTTTAGCAGCACTGAAAGCTGCTTGGGCTATGGCCATCCCATAAGGGATTGCCAGGAGCAACAGTGGGACATTACCTTTCAGAAGCGCTGTCTAAAGTACAGAGAGGATAAGACACAATCAAAACGCTGGCAATTCTATGATCTGGCTTTCTACACACACATCAGCGAGAGTGAGGAGAACGAAGATTCCAGTGAGACGTAATTGTGTGGTGATAAGGTTATTGATCAGCCAATTTGAAAAAAATACAAATATATATATAAAAAAAAGGCGTCATAAATTAAAAAAAACTTTCACACGTGCGTGGACTTAATTAAACAAGTTTCGCAGCTTATTTTGATTTTCAAAGTCCTCACAGTTTAAGAAATATGGGCTCCCCCTTAAGCTACGCCTCTGCTTACCCAGTGCCAGCTTATCAACTTTCATAGCTCGACCTTCCCTCAACTCAAATTCAGTCTCATTCATTAACTCGAAGCTTCAACATGTGGCTGAGCGCCCTGATTTATTGCTGCTCCCTTTGTTTCTGTCTGGCCTCTACCTTTGGTGATGAGGCCATTTTTGAGGACGAAGACATTTACAATCAGGCCTTGCCACCTGTGCCACACACTGGTATAACAGGTATTAGATGGAATAATTGGCTCAAACATATGCCTCAAAATCAGTCCACCATATAGCTCCTGGTACCAAATGGTGTGGTCCCGGCAATACCGCCAAGAACTATGAGGATTTGGGTCGAGAACGTGAAACGGACAAATGTTGTCGTGATCATGATCATTGTGAGGAGATCATAGAGTCGCATAGTACGTTACATGATCTGCCCACCAACACGGATTGGTTTCCCATGTGAGTTTCCCAGTTCTTCCCAATGTTTGGCGAAAAATCAATAATTTAATTTATGTTCTCTGCAGCTTAAAGTGTACCTGCGAGCAACAGTTCATCAATTGCCTGCAGGCGGTGAATTCGCTAACCTCCAATACTTTGGGTCGTCTTTACTATGGCACTAGGAGTAAATGTTTTGCCTTGGGTTATCCCATTACGAGTTGTAAACAGTATCAGGAGGGCACTTTGCGTAGGCGTTGCATACGTTACCATGTGAATAAGACGGTCCCCAAAATGTGGCAATTCTATGACATGCCTTTCTATACCAGAGCCTGACCGTTTGCCATACCTCAGAAGGAAGACTTGTAGTGAAAAGTGCACAAAAAAAGTATGTGGGATTTTTGAAAACTAAAACGAGTTTTCTTTAGAGTTCGATTACGTACTTTATAATAATGCTGGTTTCTATTTGCGAATCTGTTCATTTATTGGCCGAAAATATATAGCACTTATTTTTTCTTAACTGCTTTTGGGCTGCTTTCAGTTTTTTATAGCACATTCTCGTAGTTCCGATTTGATGTGTTTTAAAATTTAGTCCACCCCACCTACTTAAGTTCTGGCCTGAGTCTTCACCAGAAAGGCAAATACACAAAAGTTTTTTATAATTTATAAGAAAATTTTAAAGTTGCGCTTGTTCTCTTGTTGAATCCAATTCAGCTGTTTATTGATTACTTTACAAGTTCTCAGAATAGCGATAAGAATTGCATAATTTCTAACAGATGTCAGAAATGAGATTTTCATTTATTTTTTAGCCATTCAAAAAGCTAGAAAATGTTTCTATTTTTATAACCGTTACCTGCAGAGTAAAAACCTTGTCCCACTGCAATATATGGGACTTTCCATGTAAACTCTGCCACCAAAATATTTTGTTTCTTAAAAAAAATTGACCAACCGCGCTGTTTGACATTCCCAACACTAACAGTTCGCGAAATAAACGACAAAGAACAAAAATCCTAAAACAATTATATTTTTTTTCTTGTAATAAATTGTTAATATTCTTCTTCTTCTTCTTCTTTATTGGCCCGATGCTTGCATCACAACCGTTTGACGGTCTCGGCCGCTGCAACTAATGTCCGCCAGTCGCTTCTGCTCCGTGCGAGCTGGCACCAGTTTTTCACGCCAAGCTTAGAAATGTCTTTCCGCACCTGGTCGTCCCACCTTAGAGGTGGTCGTCCCACCTTGCCTTGTCCCAGTTCTTTGGCATTCCTCTTGTAGACCATTTTTGCTGGAGCTTGATCATCCATACGGGTAACATGTCCCAGCCAGCGCAGCCGCTGTTGCTTTATGCGCTTGACCAGACTAGTATCCCCATAGAGCTTATACAGTTCGTCATTCCTTCGGATGCGACAGTCCTCGCCAACTTTCAAAGGTCCATAAATCCTGCGAAGAATCTTTCTTTCAATTTTTGCAATTTGAAGCTTGCGCCCGCGTGTGTGTTTGTGTGAGGGCGTGTTCCCAGTCGGACTTTGCAGCATGTGCTTCCCAAAATAAGTACATTTGGTGTAGGATTGTCGAAAATATATCAAAATATCAATATATCGATAATATTTTTTAAAACTGATATATTTATATCGTGATTTTTTTTTTGACCAAATATCGTATTGAAAATTCAGTGTCCACTGACACAGTTCTGCAACACCACACTGTATGCTGCAGCCACCAGTCCACTACACTGCAGAAGCCACCAAAATGTTCCCAGAAATATGCACAGTTATTTGAGATTTATATATTCAACTTTTTCTCTTTATTTATATTAAGCCTTCGACTTGTCACTTCAACTTCACAAAAAGGAATGAGTGCTTGAATAACATAATGACAGCAACCCAGTCGGACTTTGCAGCATGTGCTTCCCAAAATAAGTACATTTTGTGGCATGAAATTTAGGGGAAATAGTCACTGCATAATTTTTAGGCATGACACTAGCGCATTTATCATCATGAAAAACTCACACGTTCTTTTCTCAGGTATTCGTAAGACTAAAAGTCGGCCTATCGTGAAACGGTTAAGTCTCTCTTAGTCGTGGGATGAGCACGAAGTAGAAAAACGAAGTCAGCTCCGAACGCTTGGCGAACGTTGACCAAACGAGAGAGAGAGAAAAGAGAAAAAAATTCTTAAGTCAGTGTGATTTCGGCTTATGCAGAAAAAAGACGTGTTCCCAGAGAATATATAAAATTTTTTTTCATTTATAAATGCGCAATACATTGTTAGTGAGTATCGAATTTAGTTACATCTAGGGACTCAATAGCACTAAAGTAATATAATTATCATTAATTTGTCATTATTAATCAGTTTTATTACCTAAAACAGGTCATTCCTGCAGAAACGATAAGCAACAACTCTTTTAAAGGCCAATTCACTAACAATCTTCCCTACCATTAGCAACCAAAGGCATCATGGCGAACATCAATAATAATAATAGAAATAAACAAAAATAGTTGTTGGTTTGTATATTAAATTATTTGTTAATAAAAATTGCAAATAAACTCAAATGTAGTTAAGTTCATTATGGGGGTGACATTTTACTAAAAGGCATGCAAAAAACATGAATTCGTAAGCTGACGGCCAGGTCTTCCTCCCTACGATATACAAAGTCAGTGCATCTGAAGTACTGAGTTCGTAAGGAGAAACGCGGAACCCGAAGGCTGGTGCGTGACGCCACCCAAACGGTTAACGGTTACAACAACAACCCCTGAGTTTCACGGCGTTTCTTAAGACAAACGAAGCGGAACCTTCAGATTTTCTCATGCCTTCTGACGTGACAAGTTGGCATGAAATATGGACATCTGTCATGCATCCAAGTCCGACTGGGTACTGCTTACTTACATATGTGTGCTGTACGTGTAAGAACATTGTGTTTTTGCATTCGCAGAAATCCTTGTTATTGCATCAGCTTCTGTTAGCATACAGTGGCCTAACAGAGCTGATCAATTCTCATGAAATTCAAGACAGAAGAAATATTTTTTTCTTGGAAAAACAGAAATGGATTTATGCGTTTTTTCAACATATCGAATATCGATTTTTTTGTTGGGATATTTTATGATATTTGTGCGTTGGTAACTCTATCATATGGGTAGCGAGCGCAAGCACATTTAAGAGACAAAAAATTGATTCAAATTTGATAAAAGCAAACTAGAGCGACATAAAAAAAGCACAGCCAAGTGTAATTTGTTCGAAAAAGTATTTAAAGCAACCGTTAGCATGACCAAATGTCCCGTGTGTTGACTTTATGGAAGCCCAAGTTATACCTGAAGTTATACTTTAGGTTGCCATAAACGTCATGGGAAAGTTATCCCTTAATATTCTGGAATTCGCATAAGGCGGCCATGTCGGGACTATCCAGACTAGCCGTAAGGTGTCTTATTACCCCAGTGCCTTCGGAGCGACTTGCTTCTGCTATAAAATGCGCCATCTATCTATAGCTTAGATATTCAAAAATATAATCCTTAGATTATATTGTTTTTTTTTTGTCGACCAATGACTTCGGTAAAAACAATTTTCAAATTACTTTAAACTTTAAACTCATTTATCTCGAAATAAAGTTTTTCGGACTGGTGCCCACATTTTCTCAAGTTCTACCGAACCGATTTTGAAGATGTAGGGCTTTATGGACGCAGAATTAAAAAGTGGCTACCGTCCCTACCTTAATTTTTGAGAAAGAAAAAATTTTACTATTTTTTGTACACTGGACTGCAAAAAAAATGGTGAAAAATCGATTTTTGTTTTTAAAAGGCCACACTTTTTTAAATTCAATTTTATTTTCACAATTCAGCTTCGGACGATAATGGCATTCATACTAACAAACTTCCCATCTTCCGTTTTGCTTTCTGATAATTGTGAATCCCGGAAACGTGGGTACAATCGACACATCTTTTTTGGAAGAGCCTACTTTGGATCACGAGAACTTTTTGAACAGCCCTCACATTCACAAATTTTTAATTTTGTGTTTTTTATAATGAATTGTACAATCAAATACAAAAAACAGAATTACAAAATCTCTTTCCGATTTCTTTCCACGAATTTAAAAAAAAAACATGTAAAATTTAGCCCTAATATTGGAACTAAAAGTATTTAATATGTATAATACATAGAAAACTCGAATCTCATGAAAAATATTGTTATGTTTGCTCAAAAAGATATTTTTATTTTGGGGCAGAGTATTTCCTCTTTTTGGTATAAACAGGAAAAAAATTAAAATATCATTTATATTTGATATTTTTTCAAATCAGAGAATTTCATCGAAACGATATTTTAAAAATATTCGGCAACCCTAATTTGGTGGCATGAATATTCAGGGAAATAGTCTCTACATAATTTTTTGGCATGACATTAGCTCATTTATCATCATGAAAAACTCACACGTTCTTTTTTCAGGTATTCGTAAGGCTAAAACCCAGTCGGACTTGGATGCATGACAGATGTCCATATTTCAGGCCAACTCGTCACGTCAGAAGGCATGAGAAAATCTGAAGGTTCCGCTTCGTTTGTCTTAAGAAACGCCGTGAAACTCAGGGGTTGTTGTTGTAACCGTTAACCGTTTGGGTGACGTCACGCACCAGCCTTCGGGTTCCGCGTTTCTCCTTACGAACTCAGTACTTCAGATGCACTGACTTTGTAAGTCGTAGGGAGGAAGACCTGGACGTAAGCTTACGAATTAATGTTTTTTGCATGCCTTTGAGTAAAATGTCACCCCCATAATCAACTTAACTACATTTGAGTTTATTTGCAATTTTTATTAACAAATAATTTAATATACAAACCAATAACTATTTTTGTTTATTTCTATTATTATTATTGATGTTCGCCATGATGCCTTTGGTTGCTAATGGTAGGGAAGATTGTTAGTGAATTGGCCTTTAAAAGAGTTGTTGCTTATCGTTTCTGCAGGAATGACCTGTTTTAAGTAATAAAACTGATTAATAATAACAAATTAATGATAATTATATTACTTTAGTGCTATTGAGTCCGTAGATGTAACTAAATTCGATACTCACCAACAATGTATTGCGCATTTATAAATAAAAACATTTTTATATATTCTCTGGGAACACGTCTTTTTTCTGCATAAGCCGAAATCACACAGACTTAAGAATTTTTTTCTCTTTTCTCTCTCTCTCTCGTTTGGTCAACGTTCGCCAAGCGTTCGGAGCTGACTTCGTTTTTCTACTTCGTGCTCAATCCCACGACTAAGAGAGACTGAACCGTTTCAAGATAGGCCGACTTCCCAGTCGGACTTTGCAGCATGTGCTTCCCAAAATAAGTACATTTTGTGGCATGAAATTTCAGGGAAATAGTCACTGCATAATTTTTAGGCATGAAATTAGCGCATTTATCATCATGAAAAACTCACACGTTCTTTTCTCAGGTATTCGTAAGGCTAAAAGTCGGCCTATCGTGAAACGGTTAAGTCTCTCTTAGTCGTGGGATTGAGCACGAAGTAGAAAAACGAAGTCAGCTCCGAACGCTTGGCGAACGTTGACCAAACGAGAGAGCGAAAAGCGAAAAATTCCTTAGTCAGTGAGATTTCGGCTTATGCAGAAAAAAGACGCGTTCCCAGAGAATATATAAAAAAAATTTTCAGTTATAAATGCGCAATATATTATTGGTGAGTATCGAATTTAG
The DNA here is from genome assembly GCA_018904275.1 of Lordiphosa clarofinis. Lineage (NCBI taxonomy): Eukaryota > Metazoa > Arthropoda > Insecta > Diptera > Drosophilidae > Lordiphosa > Lordiphosa clarofinis. Next base: position 2,042,774 of record JAEIGQ010000011.1, read on the forward strand.
TTACATATACGGACTCAATGGCACTAAAGTATTATAATTATCATTAATTTGTCATTTTTAATCAATTTTATTACTTAATACAGGTTATTCCTGCTGAAACGATAAGCAACAACACTTTTAAAGGCCAATTCAGTACCAATCATCCCGATCATTAGCAACCAAAGGCATCATGGCGAACATCAATAATAATAATGGAAATAAACAAAAATAGTTGTTGGTTTGTATATTAAATTAATTGTTAATAAAAATAGCAAATAAACTCAAATGTAGTAAAGTTCTTTATGGGGGTGACATTTTACTCAAAGGCATGCAAAAAACATGAATTCGTAAGCTTACGGCCAGGTCTTCCTCCCTACGATATACAAAGTCAGTGCATCTGAAGTACTGAGTTCGTAAGGAGAAACGCGGAACCCGAAGGCGGCCTCGCGACGTCACCCAAACGGTTAACGGTTACAACAACAACCCCTGAGTTTCACGGCGTTTCTTAAGACAAACGAAACGGAACCCTTAGATTTTCTCATGCCTTCTGACGTGACAAGTTGGCATGAAATATGGACATCTGTCATGCATCCAAGTCCGACTGGGTTCTTAAATGCGTTTATGTGTATGTGTACGTGTTTGTTTGTTTGTGTATGTGTTTGTTTGTCAATTGTACAGGGTATTTCGAAGTCGAGCTCCTCGACTACAACGGTCTTACTTGTTAATTTTACTTTTTCGTAGTAGTAACTTTTGAGATGCCAAACATTATTTGAATTAAAAATATATTTTTAAAAATATTTTATTCAAAGCAAAATGCTGGATATAGAGGATTCAAGCATTTATTTGATTGGCGCGTTGCGGGTAGTGCTGTATTCAGTAAGCTACCATCTAGAAAAGCGGTTCTTCTGCATAATATAAGAGGATTCAAATACACAGCCTTCACCGCACTGTCCTTCAAATTGATGGTGTATTGAAATCACTTGGGCTTACCATGAAACTAGGAAGAGCTTGAGGAAACTTTATGATCAACATGTGTTCCTCAGAAAGAATGCTGGTAGCGATAAAGACTTGTACCGCAACAGAGAAAGGAGTTTTATGGACCATTTAGAAGAAATTTTTGATGCTGCTTTAAAAAGTTCGATTGAATTAAGTCCTGATGCTGCTTTTAAATGACAGAGGTCCGATGACGAGAAGTCCCTAACGCGTAGAAGTAGTCGCCATCCATATCAAATGGATTTTGAAATAGAAAAAAATATATTCTTGTGAATAAATTTGAATAACTACTTTAAATTGCATTTTGCATTTTCGCTTTAAACCCTTACGAACATTAGAGTTTTTATACCCGTTACTCGTAGAATAAAAAGGGTATACTAAACAAGGCTGCAAACCACTAAAATTTTGCAGAAGGTTCGGTTCGGGGGTTCGAACCCTTTGTAAAGACAAAGGTTCGGTTCGCGGACCGGTTCCAGAACCCAAGGTTCTGGTTCGAACCTCGGTTCGCTAGAACATAAAAGATAACTATTCATATTTTTATTTCGATTGTATGTCAGCTAAAGAATTTAATAACTAAAATAGTAATTGAATTCTTAATCTGTCATTTAGAAATTTTGAGAGCTGCTTAGCTTAAGTTAATTAGTATTATAACTTTTAAGCGCTGTTCATCTATATTAACTTTTTTTCGCTTAGCTGATACCTAAGCAGCACAACAAGTATAAGTAGTTAAGGCTATAATTTTTAAGTCCTCGGTTGAGAATTTCAATATCCCTGATTTAGCTCCCGTAATGCTCCTAAGGGTTTTTACCTGGACCACTGTAATCTTGTCAGGTGAGACTTCGCCGCAATACCATAAATTTGGCTATATCACCATATCGGAGCTAGAATAGCCGTGAAGTTAGGACTTTATTCCTGAGTGACAGCTAGTTCATGGAGTTCCGGAGCCATCCCATGCGCCGTGCTTTAGCAGCCACTGCCTGAGCTATTGCCTTGATCCGGTTTCCAAAGTCAGTCTTCTGTCGAGTGTCACTCCAAGGTATTTATGGGCTGATTTATGCTCTATAAGCTGACCATGCAAGAATAATCCCGGGCAGGTATGTGCTTATGGCAATGTTCCATCTAGCCGCCCAGTTGCCAAACATATTCTAGTAATTTTCAAGGGCATCTGTGGCTGAGTATATGCATTTAGGAACACGAAGAACACATTGTAATAAACAATGCTTTGTGAAAGATTTTAAAAGAATTACTCGACATGAAAAGCAAGCGATATTAAAGTCACCTGATTGTGAATCGTTCAGCTTTAAAGAAGTTTTATAAATTGGCTGCAGCAAGTTATATACATTTTGAATTACTTTCCCAAACATATGTTTTTAGGTGAAGTCTTTTCTAGGGAACTCTAAATGCAAAAATCTTTAAGATTTAGTTAGCATTTGCACATTTTGTGGATTGAGTTCACCGCGTCACACAGTCTAGCACTAGTTTTTTAGACTTTTCTATATGCAATAGATTTCGTATTGTGTGAGTAGAGAGTTTTCTACAAAGTGTGCGACCTCTAGAGTGTGTACAGCATATAAATAGTGATCGTATAAATCTGACATAGGATTGATGAACTTCTTGAATGATACCAGATAGATTACAAAAAATCTCTGTTTGTCTCTGCATGTGTCGTTAAGAAAAACTACTTTATTTTGTGAACCGAACCTAATTTTTCGAAAATGTGGTCCGGTTCGGGTTCAGGTTCGAGGGGGCAAAATTATGGGAGGTTCGGTTCATGGTCCGGTTCGGGGAACCCAAAAAACCCGAACCGAACCGGTTCTAACGGGTTCGGGTTCGGACCGGTTTGCAGCCTTGATACTAAAGTCGTGCAAATGTATGTAACAGGCAGAAGGAATCATTTCCGACCATATAAAGTATATATATTCTTGATCAGCATCAACAGCCGAGTCGATATAGACATGTCCGTCTGTCCGTCCGTCTGTATGAACACCTAGATCTCAGAGATGGTAAGAGATAGAGGTTTGACATGTATGAGACAAATGCTTCTTATACTTGCAGGCAGATCAAGTTTATTTCAAATTTTGGCCACTCCCCCTCCCGCCCCCGCAATTTGTAAAAAACGTTATATCTCCTACAGTTTTAAGGATAGACGATTCGTACCTTCTAGAGATAGTTAATAATTAGAATAAATTTGCTGAAGAAATTATATGGTTCGGATGAGCGGTTCTCAAGTTATGAGCAAAAATGTGAAAAATAGCCGAGTTAAAAAAATGTTGCATACTTTTCAGATGTTCACACTAAGGAACGCAGGAACACTGTTAAAAATATTTTTTCATGAGTAACGGGTATATCGAAGTCGGCTAGAGCCGACTTTAACTTGCGCTCTCGTTTTTTCTAGCAGCGAAATAATTTAAAACTGAATATCTATGTTTCATTTGTAATCTTTGTTGCCAGCCATTTTGTAAATTGTTAAGATGCATGTGATGAAGCAACACAATGAGGACAGGAATCTGCATTTTCAGAGATGATCTTTTGAAAATTTGCTTCAGTGAGGAAGCCATTTTAGTTTTGGTTTGGTGTTCGGTTCATATGCATATCCATGATTAGTACAAAATCTTAAAAGCACAGCGCTTAAATTTGCTCAACACTTTATTTCATTCTTGGACAATGATCAAATTATGAAGAATTCCACGCGAACAAAGCTAGCGGAACATGAAAAATGCTTACGCCCAAGGACCACTTCATCTCACAGTATGCCGATCCAGCAGTTTTAATTCAGTCACAGCATTGATTGTTTCTAGGCTAGAAATTCTAGCACATCAACCGTTTTTAAGTTAACCCAAAACGTTTGGCATCCCAGGTTGCTTTAATGAAAACGTAAAATGAAAAAGGGGAAATCAAAATGTAACGTACATAGCAACTTTAAACCCACGGCGCCAGCACTAAACCTAAAAATTTCCAAGTTTTGACTAGAAAGTTTAACTAGAAAATACTACGAATTTTTTGCGCATTGAGGAACAGAACATTTCCTAAAAAAGTTTTTTTTCATATAAGGGACGCTCAGTCTAGTGTACAGGCCACTGCATATTCCACGCCTTACTTAATCCTCTTTTCCCAGATTGATTTATTTGAATCAACCGTAAACTTGAAACTGTCTAAAAATAAAGCTAATGAAGCCAATGATATTAAAAAAGAATGTACGCGGTTTTACAAATAGATTAAATTCAAACATAGTGTTCAAAGAGCTATAAAATTTTTTCTACTTACTACGATTTCTTTAAAACTTTGACGCGGACGAAGTCGCGGCGGGTTCAGCTAGTAAACTATATATGAAGAGCAATCTTAGCATTGAAACAATTCAAGAGTTCAAGCGAGATTTGCGACATCCATTCTAACCAAAAATGTGGGTAAATAAGTAAACAAACACAGCCTTCAGAGCAATTCTGAATTTCGAAAACCATTCTGCCGGCGGCTCTGCCCGCCCCCAGCAGCAAAATATTTAACGGCGAATTCAACTTGCTTGTCATTTTACGCTTAAGCTCAACCACATTTAAGCTTAAAACAAATTTTCAGTTTCGTTTCTTTCCTCAAAGCTGCAACATGTGGATTAATACATTTTTACAAAACTCAATCACTCTGGTTCTCTCAGTTGTGGTTGAGGACGGAATATCGGGAGAAGTACATTTTCCAATCTACAAAAAGTCCTTACTTCTACCAGATACAGGAATCACAGCTCCTGGTACCAAATGGTGTGGTCCCGGCAATACCGCCACAAACTATGAGGATTTGGGTCGAGAGCGAGAAACGGACAAATGTTGTCGTGATCATGATCATTGTGAGGAGATTCTAGAGTCGCATAGTACGTTACATGATCTGCCCACCAATACGGATATGTTTCCCATGTGAGTATTCCTTTCTATTGAGAAAACTCAATCACAAGTTGGTGTAATTTACAGCCTAAAGTGCAGCTGCGAGCAGCGTTTTTTGAATTGCCTGCAGGCAGCAAATACGAGATACTCTGATACATTGGCACATGTGTATTTTGGCTCTAGGAGTAAATGTTTTGCCTTTGGGTATCCCATCATGGGTTGTAAGCAGTACCAGGAGGATCAATTAAGGGTAAAGCGTCGTTGCATTAATTATCATGTGAAAGAGACGGCCGAAAAACAGTGGCAATTCTATGAAATGCCGTTCTATACCAGGGCCAGGACCTTACTCTTTTCTGAGAACGGGGACTCGGTGTGAGGAAATACATATATACAACAATCTAGCTTTATGTAGATCCATTATTATTTGTTAAATTTTAATTGCAAAATAAAAACCATTTTCAGTTCCCTTCGACCTGATTTACGTTTTAAAAAACTCTCGATTGTCTGATAATAATTATCTATAGGTAGGTATATAAATGATTGATTGATAAGAATTGATAGTTAGAGACTGTTATTATAACAAAATACAGTGAAATCAATATTTTGAAAACTAACCCAAGCCGTCTACTGATTGACAACAAAACAATTCATTTTCCATACTTTAGTTTGAAAAGCTTTAAAAGTAAGAGACTGTTTCATATGATTAGTCAAAATACTCCACAGTTTTAAAATCTCATACATAAAATTTCTTAATTCTTAACAAATTTAAATTCCAGAAAAACGTGAAAAATTTCACTTTCTTGCTGGTAAAAGTAGAGTATAATATGTGCCAGAATTTAAAAAAAAAATCGATTTTTATGGGTATAATTAGAACCGTTACGAACCCGTAAACCTGATACTTGCGTACAACTTTTTAACTTGCGAGTTTAAACTATCAGGCTTGATCGCGCCTCCGAATCCGCTTGATCGGAATTAATAAAAATCGAAAAAATTAGAAATCTTTCATTTTAATGCCAATAGAAAAATTTGAATTAGAATTATTTAATTTTAATGCCAGTTGAAAAATTTGAATTAGAATTATTTCATTTCAATGCCAATTGAAATTTTTGAATTAAAAATATTTTAATTTAATTTCAATTGAGAATTTTGAATTAAAATTATATCATTTCAATGCCAATTCAAAGTATTTCAATTGGAATTGAAATTTATAATGCCAATTGAAAATTTTTTGAATTATCATTTACCCAACCCTGCCCACAACCAAAAAAACGACAATTTCCGAAAACCGCTGCAAAAAACCTAAAATTAAGGCGATTTGACCTTAAAATGGTGCCAAAGATATCTTAACCTTACTAGAAAAACTACATATATAGATACCGCATCTCATACAAATTTTTTTAGCTCAGCTCCCAGGAAACTCTTTTTTACGTCACACATCTTTATACCTATAAATTTTTGCTCTCAGCCGTATAGCTAAATTAGAAAACGTATAGCTAAATTTCAATATATATATCCTCGTAATTGCGGCCAGAACCAAAAATTGGGATCCAATGCTCTTTTTTGTTTCACAGGAGTCATTTATAATATCTCTAAGTCTTTGTCCTTCCTTTAAGGTTGCTAATGACCTTAAGTTATTAGGTCTTCTCAACCATGATATAAGGCTATAAAACTACCTAATTTTTAGGATTTGCGAGGAAATTTATGAATTTAAGAAGTAAAACCAAAAAACAGAATGCTTTGTGTAGGTGTTATTAGTAGAATAAACTTCTAGAGATAGTTAGACATATCCATTATGTATTTTTGATGATATACATATGCAATATTTGCAGAAGAAATGATAAAGATCGGATGAGCGATTTTCAAGTTGTGAGCAAAAACAATTAAAAAAAAACCCCCTCCCCCTTCATTCAGCAAAGAGAGAGAGAGAGAGAGAGAGAAACTTAGAGATGAGCACAGCGGCAGCGCTGCTTTCAGCTCCAACTACGGGTACAGAGTATGTTATAGTCGGGCTCGACCGACTTTCTCACTTGTTTTTAATTAATATTTTTTTGTACCAATCAGTTTAATTCATAACAATGTAATTTAGTCCCCAATTGCTTGTACAAAGCAGTACTGCAGTATGTGGTTATTGTTAGGAAGCAGACTCATTGTTTAAAAATCAAAAACAAAAGAAATATATATCTAAAAACAATTAACGCTTGCAGTGGGATACGAAATCATTAAGAATGTTTAGTAAAAGTGACCCAATTTTTAGGCTACATATTTCCATTTGGGCATAATCACTTGTCACTTGCCGACATTAGTTGCCAATATTGTGAAAGAAGAGTTGAGCTATACATACATATATACTTTATCAACAAGTGAGAACGTCGGTCAAGCCCGACTATATCATACTCTGTACGAATGGTCTATCTTCAAAACTGTAGGAGATATAACGTTCTTTCCAAATTGCGTAAGCGGGACTTGATCTGCCTGCAGCTATTAGTAATAATAAAATTGCTTCTTAGAGCTCTCCAATCTTAAGGATACCAAGTTATTTGTCCGTCTTGACGACGCAAAGTTTAACAGATCAAATAAATATGGCTATTAGAAGCATTTGAAACATACATGTCAAACCTCTATCTCTTACCATCTCTGAGATCTGTTTGTTCATACGGACGGACGGCTATATCGACTCGGCTGTTGATGCTGATCAAGAATATTTATACTTTATAGGGTCGGAAAGAATCCTGCACAGAAAGTTATAAGTGACGAAAAGCAACACTTATTTATCTTTTTGCTCTTATTATTGGCCGATACTCTCGGTCATCAATATCGACAAGTGTCATATGGGCATTAACAAAACTGACTGAAAATGTTCTTTAGGGTCACATTCTGCACAACTACTAAGGAATTCAACAGAAGAGAACTCGCTAAAGTGAAAAAAACACTTAAAATTGATGCTGAGTATTCAGACACTTTCAACAGGCAAAGGCAGAGAATAGCTGAAGTTTTCATACCATTGAAAATAGTTTGAAATATCAAAGTTTTAGAACTCTAGCTGTTTTTTTAATTAAGCCCATTTTCTGACCTATGGTTCCTATGGCAGCTATAAGATATAAAAGTTCGGAAATCTGTGCGAAAGCATATAAAATTAATAATCGCTTAGTTTGGATACGTTACAAAAAAAACGAGAGCGGAAGTTAAAGTCGGCTCTAACCGACTTCGATATACCCGTTACTCATGAAAAAAACATGTTTAACAGTGTTCCTGCGTTCCTTAGGGTGAACATCTGAAAAGTATGCAACACTTTTTTAACTCAGCTATTTTTCACATTTTTGCTCATAACTTGAGAACCACTCATCTGATTTTTATCATTTCTTCGGCAAATTTATTCATTCATTTCATCTAATTACTAACTATCTTTAGAAGGTACGAATCGTCTATCTTCAAAACTGTAGGAGATATAACGTTTTTTCCAAATTGCGGGGGCGGGAGGTGGCGTGGCCAAAATTTGAAACAAACTTGATCTGCGTGCAGATAAAAGAAGCATTTGTTCCATACATGTCAAACCTCTATCTCTTACCATCTCTGAGATCTAGGTGTTCATACAGGCAGACGGACAGACGGACATGTCTATATCGACTCGGCTGTTGATGCTTATCAAGAATATATATACTTTATATGGTCGGAAATGATTCCTTCTCCCTGTTACATACATTTGCACGAATTTAGTATACCCTTTTTAGTCTACGAGTAACGGGTATAAAAATAGAGGCCAGCTAACTTCGGCTCGACCGAAGTTTATATACCCTTGGAGCTTGATATGTGCCTGACAGTTTGTATGGCAGCTATTCTATATAGTGGTCCGATTTCAAAAAATTTTGGTGAAATTATGTGAAATCATTGAAAACTTATAAATACGAGCGTTGGGAGCGATAGTATTGAAAACAAAAAAGTTTTTCTCACTAAGACTTTTTTTCAGACCTAACTTTTGTATGGCAGCTATACTATATAGTTGTGCGATTTTGACAAGGCTTGTTGAAATTATGTGAAATCATTAAAAACTTATAAATACGAGCGTTGGGAGCTATAGCACTAACAACAAAAAAGTTTTTCTCACTATAACTAGTTTTTCGACCGATCGTTCCTATGACAGCTATATGCTATAGTCATCCGATCCGGCCGGTTCCGACAAATGTGCAGCGTATTTATACCAAAAGACTTCGTGCAAAGTTTGGTTGCGATATCTTTAAAACTGACGGAGGAGATAGCATAGAAACAGACGGACGGACAGACGGACATGGCTATATCAACTCAGCTCGTCATGCTGATCAAGAATATATATACTTTATGTGGTCGGAGATACTTCCTTCTATGCGTTACAAACATCCGGACAATTTCAATATACCCTCTCCAAGGGTATAAAAAAAAAGTTTTTTTCACTAAGACCACTTTTTCGACCGATAGTTCCTATGGCAGCTATAAGATATAGTCATCCGATCCAGTCGGTTTCGACATTTTACCAGGCTGCAGTAAAAACAAAACACTGTACAAAGTTTCAGCTCGATAGCTTTAAAACTGAGAGACAAGTTTGCCTAGAAACAGCCAGACAGATGGACGGACAAAGCTCAATCAACTTAGTTTGTCGCCCTGATCAAGAATATATATAGTTTATAGGGTCGGAAATGGATATTTTTATGCGTTGCAAAGTTTTGGGCAAAATTATAATACCCTTTGCAAGGGTATAAAATTACATGTTTCACATCAAACCTTCGTGAGTGTTAACCACACTCACACATTTTTTTTTAAATCTAGGTTTCGCTTTCTCAAGCGGGTGTTTTCATTCGATAGGTAATCGGTTAAATTAAATTTGAAATTTTTTCTTGATGTTTTTCTTACGGTTGTTGCTAAGCAAAAATTTAAAACATACCCCTTGGTTGCAAAAAATTTTTGAGAACGGGTCATCTGATATTAACACTGAAAACAAGGGTTTGTTAAGAATTGATGTAATTCTGGAATTGTGGGGTTTCAAAGGTAAAATTTCGAAAATAGACTTTTTCGGAACAGGCTGGAAAAAAGATGTACAGTTATCAGGAAGTAGAGATTTATAGAATTGTGTATTTATTTTGAATTGTGTTTGCCATAATTCTAGCTTATGATATCCTTAAACAAATCAGCCGCTGTCTTGGCAGGTCTTTTCTTAGTCTCTTCAGCTGGCTTTTTCTCTGTCTGCTGGAGTTGCCCTAAACTGGCCTGCCATTGACTGGGCGATAGCTTAAACGTCTCCAGACGATATTTGGCATAAATCAAAGAACCAAATGGAGAACCTTTTAACATGTTCACTTTGGAAACCAGCTCCTTGGCAAGGCGTAATTTTTGTGCCTCTTGCGCGGCCTTGAAGCATTCCTCTAGAACTCTGGAGCCATGCCGCGTGATGGCCAAATCCACATAGAAACCCTCCAAATGACGTATGAGGCGTTCACGGGATTTTTCTCCTATAAATTTACTTTCCATAAAGGCATCGCAAATATGAGACCCATTGGGCGAATTAAAGAACTGAGCCAGCTGGGCAGCAGGCAGGTCCAACATGCAATTGACCAGAAAAATGGGTTTGTTGAACTTCAGCAAATGCTGGGCTATCAAGGAGCCGTGTAGATGAACAAATCCCGATTCATCCTGTCCGAGTATGTCTACTGGTTTCAGCTTGATGAGGCAATTGAAGAATAGCTTAGATTTCTCCTTGTCGCCGCCTTGTATATGCAGAGCTGACTGCAGCGAAGCTATCATTTGCGCTTGCTTGGAACCCAAACGAAGGCAGGCTGCTGAGAGCGAGGATACCACACCGGTATAACCCATTTTGAGTAGATCTTCGATGTGAGGTTGAAGTTCCGAAAAAATGGTCTCAAAATCGGTCACCTCTTTAACGTGCTGGAGCAGACGTTGAACTGCAAAATTGGTCTGTTGCTGTAGGGCTAGATGTGAAATCCGACCAGCAAACAACATGGCAAAAAGTTGGGTTAACAACTTAGCTCCAGCCACATTGAGCAGAGTTTCCAAAAGAATAACTGAGCTTGCATGGTGAAAGACTTTGGGCAAAGTGGGTGGCTGATCAGCAGTCTGTTCCTCCTCTTCATCTTTAATTTCAATTTTTTCCTCTTTCTTCTCTTCCGATTCCTCTGTTTCAACTCTCAACAGACCCTTAGTGAGAATCTTCTTGCCAAAATGCTTCAACATGCTTTTGTCCACCACACTTAAGGCCAAACAGATCACTCCCAGCAAGGCTGAGGAATGCTCCTGATAGGGGAAGTCTTCAAATTGTGGCCACATTTCCAGTCGTTGGGGAAATTCCTTCATTACCTCCGACCATTCGTCGGGCACCTTATACATTCTCCGATGCTTTGCAATCTCGGTGCCTCCCTTTTCAAAGGCTATCTTGGGGACATGCATGCCCACCAAACAGAGAATACCTGTGCGCATAATATGACTGGCACAAGCATCCCACACGAAATCTTCCAAATTATTTAGCAGAAACTTGGAAATTCGCAGAACAAATTGACGGCACTTGTCACGGTGTTCATCACTGAAGTCGGCTTGCAAATTGTAATCCTCCTCTATTTGAGCAGCACCGGGCTTGGCACGCTTTGTGGTACTACTACTCTCCTCCTCCTTTTCTTCCTGTTGCTTATCCTGGCCTACACCACGTAAAAATGCTATTTCCAGCATCTTTTGCAACACATGCGAAGCAAACCGATCCGAACACAGAGGTCGAAGATTATCTCCGAATTTTTGGAAATAACGTTCCAAATGTACATCATCCACAAAGCCTATAAGTGATTCCAAAGCCTTGGATACAATTTGATTGGAGGCCAAATGTATTTCCTGATCCTGAGTCTGCTCGAAGACATTGTTGGCCATGTTGACTAAAGGGAAAAGCATGGAAGTAAGTCAAGTGATAAATGCAATTTGAGTAGCCTACCTCTCTCCTCCACATCCTCTAGACCCGCCTTCATGGCGTCCAAAATGTTGATAAAATAGTTGAACTGCTCGTCGTCTATGTGCGTGCCACGTCCAAAAATACCCTGTTTGGCAAAGCCCTTGGCATTGCGCATAAAGCGATTGTCCTTTTTCTTGGGTCGTTTGCGTTTGGAATTACCTTCTGTTGCCATTTCGTTAATTAAAGTTGAATTTTGTTAAACAACGTGCGTTCAGGGCACGCTAACAAGTGTCAGCTGTTTTTTTGGTTAGAGATGACAAAAGGTCACTGTGACCGAGTCACTGGAACTGCCATAAACTGCGATTGAAAATTATATTTATTCAAGGGCCCCAAGGATGTTAAAGTCTAAAAATTAATAAAATTAGTATTTAGTACTGTAGTAGTGAGCAGTGAATTAATTATTTTTGATGTTTGCTTCACTGCCTACAAGGAAATCACTGAGCTAGTAACGCTTTAGAGTTGTCGCAATGATGCATACTTATCGATAGTTACTCGTTATCGATCACGCCGATAGTCATCAGAAATAACAACAACCAGCTCTAACGACGGGGACGCTGACGCTGCCTGCAATTTCAATTAAAACCGTCGATTTTCTGTAATACAAGACATAATGGAGCAAGCGGAAAACTTTCAATTTATTATACCCATCAATTCCAATGATCTGCTCAATTCCCGTGGTGATCAGTATTACGTGCAGCAGATCTATTCACCTAATGAGATACCAGACAAGCTGCTGGGTAAGTGTTTACTGTTGGCGCGCAGGCCGCATTCAAAAGTACAGCAATATCAAACACTGACCTTCCCCCACCCCCTGTCTATGGTACATTGCAGCAGCTAAACAAAAGTTGTATCAAACCGATCCCTTCTACATCTTCGAACACTTTGACACCTTCTACTCAATCATCGAGTCCACGAACTCAGATACGGCGGCCATCCGAAATCTAATGCGAGCCTTTGACCTGCTCTACGTGACGGTGGATAGATTGGGTCAAGTATTGTCTCCTCTACTGACCAGCATTGAACAACCTACCCAACTGGAGCGTGGCCGCTATCTGAATCTCACCAAAATGACAATCTATCTGATAGTGAACACTGTCAAGCGCCTGGATACTGTGGTGGTGCAGGTTCAGCGGGATCAGCAAATGAATCAACAAAAGAAGAAGGGGAAACAAAATGATGCCACCTTTGACCAGTACCCGGATTGGGAAACAAAGCGTGGCAAATTTCTGGTGCAATTGTATAATATAATTCAGTGTCCGCTGGAGAAGCTCTGGAGTCCACCAGTGGCCGAGGAGGACTTTGTGTCGTAAGTATGGGGGACAAACTAATGGAAACTTCAGTTGACCCATTTCCTTAATTTTTTCAGCATGGTGTGCGACATTTGCTATCGCACTTTGGAGGTGATGCCGCGACGCTCGGACAATCGTCACATCATTGACACGATCTTTCAGATTCTTGGCACCTCCATTAAGCGTTACAATCATGCCATGACGTTTCCAGTACGCATCCTGCAAATCCTGCGCAGCTCCGAGCACTCCTCTTTGGCCGTGGCCAATGGCATTCTCCTGCTGCACGAAGAATTTAACATCTCCTCTGTTTTTGCCATCATATTTAAAAGTATTGTTGATGCCTTATTGCTGGACACTGCGGATACGGCCGCCTCCAAGAATTTCTCAAATTTCCTAACCGAATTTTCGGGCATTGCTCCCAGTCTCATGATACCACATCTCAGCAAACTGGGCGATGAGTTACGAAATTGTGAATCGCACATCTTGCGCAATTGTGTGCTGCAGATCATGGCTGATGCCGTGGTGGGTGAACTGACGGCAGAAGACTTAAACGAGGAGTTGAAGGAGGCACGAAATGAATTTCTCGAAAATTTGCTTTCCCACATTAATGATATATCAGCCCATGTGCGTGCCAAGGTGTTAAATCTGTGGCATCATCTGAAAGAACAGCATTCCATTCCATTACATTTTCTGCCCAAAGTTTTGGCCGAGGCCGTGTGCCGGCTGGATGACAAGAGCTCGCTGGTACGCAAGGCTGCGATACAGTTGATAAAAGCAATTTTGGAGAATAATCCATATTCGGGAAATTTAACGCTAGAGGAGCTGATCAAGAAACATGAAAAGGAAACGGAAGTTATGGAAAAATTGGGTGAGGTGCTGGATAAGGAGCGTCAGGAGGCTGAGCAATTGGATAAACAGTTTGAGTTAATAGCTCCGGAACTATTGGCCATTCTGGAGGAACATCTCAGAGAATGTAAGTGCTGGGGAGATATAATTACAACCCTCTAAGGGCACAACATTAAGGCGTCTGAGCGCATTTCAACCTACCAAAACTGTAGTGTCGGCTCCGTGCTGTTTTCGGTCGCTTTTAGCTGTCACAATAGGACTAATCGGGTGTCTTGCATATCGATGCAAGATTAGAGGTCGCAGGGGGATAGAGAGATATTTAAACTGATTGGATGAAGTGTTAATTAACTTTTTGGAGCAAGAACCGGACCCGGGCACCATCTTTTAGCAAGATATTGCATCCCCTCACCTTTTTAGGGCCAGTTGTGGGTGGTTCAATGAGAAGAATATTCCGCCTTCAGTATGGACTGACAATTGAAAACATGTCGGGTAACCTTGCACGCCGTGTTATTGCTGTTCAACTCGACTGAAGAGCTTCGAAAAGCTGTTACTGAGGAATGGCCAAAATACCGGAAGTTAGCTATTTTCCAATATTTTAAAACCTTGGAATGAAAGCAGCTTACCAAGAACCATTTTGCTTTATTGTATAATACATCAAATTAATTCATTATTGCCATCTGAAAATAATTTTGCTTGGAATATTTCCCTTCCATTACATTTTTCAATTGGGACTTTTCACAACCAGTCAAAATTTTAGGGGGTATTCTTCAAATTTTGTGATTTTTTTTGACAAAATGGCGGTCGATTTCAGTTTTAATCATCAAAATCGGTTCAGTGTAACTGGAGATATCATGGCCGCCAGTTCGAAAAAAGTGGTTTTGAGATAAACGCGTTTAAAGTTTGAAGTTCGTTTTTTGGGGAAAAAAAATACAAAATCTAAAATCATAAAAATGCAGTTCTAGAATGGTGACAATTCTGCTTTGATTGCATATAATTTGATCAAAATCGGTTTAGTAGAACTGGAGAAAAGTGGCTTGGCAGTCCGAAAAATATATATATACTTACAGAAATTAGTTTTTATGTTTGCACCAATGCTTGGCTGATGGGTTGGAGTGAGACAGGGCCCTGACGGTTCGAGTGCGTGACAAAAACGGTTCTAGTTCGTGACGAAGGCGGTTGCAGTCTGAAACAAAGCTTCGTTCGACTGAGCAAGCCTACCGTCTAGATATTCGATTGTCGTTGGGATAGCCTTTAATTATCGATTAAAAACCGATTGATAATCGATATCGATCTGGGCGACAATATCTTACCATTCAAATTCAAGAACCAGCCGTTATATCACAGTTTTATGGACTGGAAATTTATTTACTCAAAAATTGATCGTTTTAGCGAAAACATTGCTCCACTAAAAAGGCTATCAGGTCTGTTCCCATTTCCGAGTGGATTTAAAAAGTAAAACGATTGTATTTCCGAATCGTTTTCATTTGATGTTCCCGTTTCCGAGTGAAATAGAAATCGATTTACTTTTCGAATGAAAGTTCGAATCGTTTTCGAACTACAATTCAGCAATGGTAACATAAACAATTTCGATCAGCACTGCGCATGCGCTGATGCGGAATCGCGAACAGCTCGTTTTCATTTCGATCGTTTTTGCTTTCGTCTACATGCAATTTATGTGGTACATCTTTGAAATAAATAATTTTAAATCAAATTGAATGCCCAATATTTGTATGGTTACTTTAAATTCTTCTCAAAATATGACTTATTAATATAAAAATTTTGGATAGGTAAAAAATATAACCGTTGACATGAAAATTGTCAATTACTTTTGATTTCACTCACTCAAAGGCAAACCTTTTGAAACCGAATAATTTGATCGTTTTTCGGAAACGGGAACAGCTATCAATTCCGATTCCACATGATTTGATCGAAATCGAAAACGGGAACAGGCCTGTATATCTTATAAAGTACTTCGAATTTCAAAAAATCCTTTTGGGACGATATTCTCAAATATCCGAGCTATAAAAAATGCAAAAAAAAAAAATAGAAAAACATTTTTGCACATGAAGAATACCCTCTTAATTGGGATATTAACTTCGATTAAATTTTTAATTGGGATTTTCACAACCAGTCAAAATAGAATTTAGAAATTTAGAATTGGTCATACGAGAGCAATTTAGTGAAAAGCTAGCAGGCACCCGGCGTGCGTTGCTTTATTAAAAAAAGCTCATGCGCCTCGCAAAACAGAACGAAATAATTGAGCTTACATTATCAATTTCTGATTTCGTACATTTCGTCCGTTTAATGAAGGTTTTTCGCATTAAGTTAAAGACAATAAAAAAAGTAAGTTTTGTCTCATAATTGGCAAGTTTAAATTTTTAATCAACTTTAATTCTATAGGAATGTTTTAAATCCGATACCTTTCTAATAAAGAGCAAGCTAAAATATCAGCATACTGCGAAATGTAAATGACTACAGGAAATTGCCACTAAAAATACAATTTAAAAATATTTTAAAAATTTTAAAGGTTCCCGAAAATCTCGGAAAAAAACATGGTTCTGGTCGGCCGCGAGAGATTAGCAATTAAAGAAACCCAATGTACAGCCCAAAAATGCCACGAACTGGCTCTCCCAGTATCCAAGAGTCGTGTGCAATAAAATTTTACGTGCCGATCAATTCGTTTCATATGAAAATAGGGCCAACTACTTCCTCGACACTAATTTGCCCTTTTGGGCTTTGCAGAGTTGCATACGTTTTGGGACTTAGAGTGGCAAAACATCATCTTCAGTAATGATAAAAAATTTAATTCAGATGGATCAGATAGGTATCAATACTATTATCAGGATATAAGGACACCAAAGCAAGTAAGAGCGTGACGCAATTTTAAAGAAGGTTCGCTCATGGGTCCAATATGAAACACAGAAAATGAACTCGGAAAAATATGTCGAGCTATTAGACGAAGTTCTTCTTAATTTTGGGAGTGAACATTTCGGAGACTCTTGGACATTCCAACAAGACAATGCTGCTTTCCACGTTTTAAAACCCTATCCACGGGGACTTAAACCCTATAAAAATCTCTATGTTCTAGAGTTATCAGTTCACTTTTTTCGTTCTAAAAGAAATATATTCATAATTTTTAAAAGTTGTATTAAGATTACATGAAAGACAAAATACAAACATTGGCAAATATTTTCTACGTTAGTTTATATCAGAGTCCGGCACGTCCGTATCTTCTGTGTATACAATACTGCTCTGGGGCAGCGATGTCAAAACACAGACAGTATACAAGCTTATTCTGCTCTCTTTGCCACAACGAAAAAGTGTTAAATGAGCGTGGTTACACACACGCGCAACGCCAAAATGAGCATGTTTGTTTTGTCGGCCCCTGGTTTATATCAAGGAATATCTGATTATAAGGTGACTTATTTCGCATAAGTTTGTTGAAAATGATGTGACAGCAACAAGGTATCATTTCAACCCCTATAAAGCTTGATCAGCATCAACAGCCGAGTGGATATACATATTCGATCATTTCTTCCCTTGTCATTAATCCTTTCTCTCTTTCTGCCTATTTTCTTTTAAACCTTTATTAATGATTTTCTAATTTTCAAACCAACTCCTTATCTTTCAGTTCCCGAAATGACATTTGACGACAACGAGACTTACGAAGAGTTGGTCAATAGAATTCTACCCTTATTAATTGACAAGAATTACAAAGATGCCACTGTGCTTGTACGCAAAGTTGATTTTGTGGCCGGCAATCAGGAACTGAGGTAACTTAGTGCTTACGTTAATCTGATCTGTTACTTATTATAGTCCCATTCCCTCTCTCAGTGATAAGCTACAACCCGATGAGCGTTGCTTGTACTTCATTTCTCTGTTCAAGACTTTTCTATCACTGGCCGTTGGACTAAAGAACAGCGTAGGTTCTCTTATTCCTGGATATCCTTTCCTTGAACCAGTTCTAATCAGCATTAACTTTCTCTTATTTCATTCCGCAGACCGAGGAAATGGAGAAGCAAATCAAAACCGTGCAGTTTCTCAAAGACAGCATAGAGTTCTCACAAATGGTGACCACAGCCATGCCCAAAATATATGAAATGTTGCTCTCCAAGACCAATTCGGATGTGTTTGAGGCTGTGGACTTATTTACCACCGGCTACCAGTTCGCCATACGTGCCACCGAGACGGGCATGCAGAGAATGTTGAATTTGGTTTGGTCATCCGACAAGGAGAAACGTGATGCGGTCTGCAATGCATATCGTAAGCTGTTATTTGCCACCGACCAGTCGGGACGCGCTCATGCCATTAAAGTGGTCAAGAATTTGTCGAAATTTCTGGCTGAGGTTGAGTATGGACATTACATGGCCCTGGAATCATTAATGCAGGAGTGGGTGGTCACCGAGGATATTGACGGCTTGATTATACAAGTGCTATTTGAGAGGTTCACGCTCAAACTGGAGGGCACCACGCCAAATGAGTCGCGTATGGCTCTGCAATTGTTGATCATGGCCTCCCAGGCCAAGCCGTCGATAGCGTCGGCAAATGTTCAGCTTATTGAAGACATCTGCATAAGTGAGAGAGTGAGAAGAGATCCTCGGATATTTACGCAATGCTTACAACTGCTGGTCAAGTCCATAGATGCCAACAACAATTCCAAGGTCTATAAACGCTATAGCCCGGATGCGGCATTCGTGAAGGAGATTACCAAATTGTTTTTCAACTTCTTTTTCTCCGAAGAACTCAAAGACTTTGATGCCCTGGCCATGAGTGTCCTGGAGTACTATTATCGCATGTGTCAGGCGCCGGATGAGTTGGCTCAACATATTGTGAGAGTGTTGGTTAAACGATTCAATGACAAATCGTTGGTTAAGGGCGATGTGCCTGAAATGGAGCCTCGTTTGACCCAGACCACCGATATACCCTATTCCCAGCCTCTGCCCACACAACAAACTCTGACCGCCACTCAGCTGCAGCAGGAACCAACGCAGATGCCTGTTTATTTGGTCTCTCGATTTCTTTTTTGCATCGGCTACATGACCATCAAGGAAATGATCTTCCTGGATATATATGTGTACAATAACTTGAAATATCGCGAGGAATTGTCGGCTCTGGAGGAGAAGAAAAATAAAAAAGATGCGGTAAATGCTTTGCGACGTCAGACACTGAACGCCTCGGCCATGGAGGCGAGGAAACGACTATCTGGTGTGGCTGCCGAACCTCAACAAGAGCCAGATGAGGATCTGGTGGGTGCCACTGCCGAGGATAATATAGCTGAGGAAATAAATGCCCTGTGCGAGGACATGCTGCTTTACGATCCGCATGCCTTGCTGACACGCATTGTTCCCATTATCATTGATATTTGCAAGCGACCGGGTGAGTATCGGGACCAACGGTTACAGCAGGCAGCTACCCTCGCTCTGGCCCGCCTCATGACTGTCTCGTCCAAATTCTGCGAATCCAATATGTCGTTTCTCATGAACATTTTGGGGTTGACGAAGAACATTAAAATCAAATGCAATTCCGTGGTGGGTCTGTCGGACCTAACCTTCCGTTTTCCCAACATTATCGAACCCTGGACGGGTCACTTCTATTCGCAACTCCACGAGGAGAATACCGAGCTGCGTTTGACTGCGATCAAAATGCTCTCCCATTTGATTTTACACGAAATGATACGCGTCAAGGGACAAATTGCGGACATGGCCCTGTGCATTATAGACGAGCATGAGGAGATTCGCAATATCACCCAGCAGTTCTTCAAGGAAATCGCCAACAAGTCGAATATTCTTTACAATGTTTTGCCCGACATCATCTCGAAACTGGGTGACATCAATTTGCATCTGGAGGAGGATAAATATCGCACTATTATGAGATACATTTTGGGTCTCATTCAGAAGGATCGTCAAATCGAAACGCTGGTGGAAAAACTATGCATGCGTTTCCCTGTGACCCGGGTGGAACGTCAGTGGCGTGATATAGCCTACTGCCTAAGCCTTCTGTCCTACAATGAACGCTCCATCAAGAAACTCATTGACAATGTACAGCAGTTCCGTGATAAGGTGCAAGTGGATGAGGTCTATCAATCGTTCAAGCTAATCATTAATAACACCTCAAAGTTGGCCAAACCCGAACTCAAAGCCATTGTCACCGAATTCGAGACACGCCTCGATGAATGTCTGCAAGTTCAGGATGGCTCTGCCCCGGCACCAACCCCAACGGAGGTAAATAAGACCAAGTCGACTCGTAAAGCTAAACCCAGCAAAGCAAGACCTGCTGGACGAAATGCTAGCCAGCGACGTGGACGAAATGCTCGTCAGCAGAGCAGCTCCGAAGAAGATGCCAGCTCTTCGTCGTCTAGCGACGAGCCAGCTGCAAGAGCAAGGCGTCCAGCCGGTGCAAAACCCAACCGAAGGCAGCAAATGTCCTCTGATGAAGAGGAGGTGACGGAAGCGCCTACACCTCGCAGTAAAAGCACCAGAAAAAAGCGCACATGATCAATTTTAATGTAATGTATTTATGTAATGTAATTATAGTTTATGTACTTTAGTTTTCAACATATATATATATATAAATAAAACAAAACCCATTGACTATCCAAGGGTAGTGACAATCTAATGCACATGCGTTGCCCTTCGCCTAAACATTTCCTTTTATGTGTGTGTGTGTGTGTGTGTGCATTACTTAAGCCGCTGCTGCTGCTTTTGTGGCATTTTCGCAGATTTCCTTTTTGTTGAAATTTTCTTTTATATTCTTTAAGATCATTTAATTGTAATCCCTTTTCGTGGAAGCGAATCCCAAAGCAAAGAAGTGATGATTTCTGTGGCCCTAGTTTGAATTGTGGGCGGAGTACTTGGCTTTTGACGTAAGGAAATTTCATTTTACCAAAATTATTCTTTAATTTTGAATGAAACAGTGGAGCATATGACTTTTGGTTGCGGGACGCACAAAGGACTGGCAGTTCGCTGAAGAGGGAAAATGAACAACTTACTGGATGGTGGGGCCCAGAACGAATCCAATGTCCTTTCTCTTATCTTACAGAACTCAAGGAACTAAAGGGATATTCTAGAATGGACTGGAGAAAATGTAATCAACCAGCGTAAAACGAAAAGAGCTATCAGATGGTCGTGTGTGCCGAACTTTTCGATGACACTATGTTTGAGCACGCAGTTCAGATCCGAATTTCGCACTGTGATCAGACGATGGGCTATTATCCAGAGCGTGCCTTCTGAACCACCTAATCGCTCTCCAAATCCAGGGCCTGGGTGACGTCATTCCATTCAGTATTAAAATATTGTGATTCCTCACCATATATTCTCGGCTATGGTACGGTCAAAGAGCAATGGTACCTGTGACACGGTCTATCTTAGAGCGTACAAGCTCCAGAGGAAAGTCCGCGCTTGGTCCCTCGCTTAGATTTACCGAACAGAGCAGGAATTGTACTACTTAGAATTTCAATGAGCTCTTTCGCTGGAATATTATATTATAAAGCCTCTAAACCAGTGTCCGGCACCGTTCAATGTTCTGTGTATAGAAGTAGCGACGTCCATCCTCTGTAGCAGCGGCGTCGATACACAGACACTATACGAGCGTACACTGCTCTCTTTTGCACTAACAAACATGTGCTAACTGAGAACGCTCTCGCGTGTCTGAGCGCGCACATTCAAAGGCAAAATAAGCATGTGTGTTTTGCCGGACACTGCTCTAAACTTACGCTTGATTCGATTTATGTGAATGTTTTCTGAACAAAATTATTACTCAAGACCGGTTCGAAACTTAACCTAGGTTCAGCGACCTTCTAAACCTACTCCGTGAACCTGGACCCAAAAAGTTTCGAGGGTTCGAACCACGAAGTGAACCCCTGCCGACTTTTGTGAGGTTTTGCACCCCTGGTCTGAAATGAACACAATATCCCCAAGCTGCCGTAGATCAATTTCGGTATTCAAATAACACAGTTCTACAAATTTAGACCTTTTGTAAGTATACCGAGCATCTTTAACTAATTCCTGCGGGCCTACTCATGCTGATAACGAGTTGGTATGTTACAGCCATAACTTAGTTTCCGTTTCGAAGATATTCGCGGAAAACTAAATTTCCGACTTTTTAACGTTCTAGAATTTTTGCAGGCCACACTTAACATTAATTACTGATTTTATGAAGCTTCTAGGATAGTGCACAGATCAATGCAGCTGGGAAAAATGAAACACTCGATACAAGTATTGCCAATGGTGTCGAAATTGGCCTTCAAAGCCAACGCTGGCTTAAACAGCTCACGCACGTTTTGTGTTTTGTTTCACTGTTAAACATCTTCAGTTTGGTCTATAATTTAACCATGGATCGTCTTACAAACGAACAACGCTTGCAAATTATTGAATTTTATTATCAAAATGCGTGCTCTTTTAAGAAAGTTCATCGCGCGCTTCTTCCATTCTATGGTTAGCGTAATCGACCCACTGAAGCGGTTATTCGGGCTATTGTGACTAAATTTCGCTCCAAATTTACATTGTAGGACATTAAACCACCAACATTATATTTATATATATATATTTGATAAACTTTTCTTCTTCGCAATCAGAAGTTGATTCATTCAAAGGTAAATTTAAAAAACTCTCATTAAGAATTTCTTTTCGGAGCTTCTGCATGTCTGTAATGTGCTACTTCGCAACTTTTTTTGTCGGAAGTTAATAAAGTTAAAAATCTCGGGTCTAAGAGCACTGTAGCCAATACTGGTACTGAGCTTATAGCAGAAGAACGTTTATCGAACGATTATAGTAAGAATCAAAAGATTTTAGAACCATTGCTCGAAATGAAAAGCAAGTGAAATAAAAATCACTTGGTAGTAATGGTAAATTCTGAACTTTTCAAGAAGTTTAATAAATTGTCTGCAGCAACAAACAGATGCTTGGACTACGTTCCATTCAAATGTTTTTAGTTGGAGCTTCTGCAAAGAACTCTGAATGCATAAATCCTTAAGAGTCCATCGCTTCACACAGTCTAGCACTAGTTTTCTAAATTTTTCCAGGGAATCTACTGAGGTAACGTGGTCATCTCGTCCAAATCAAGAAATGCTTTTGATGCACATGAGAAACCTTTATCAACATTACATTCTTCATACTTGCAATTCTTTTCTGCTGTGCAAAGTTCTCTACCTCGATCCATATTCACTCCATTATCGACCTCAAAGTCTGACCTAAAGAAATGTCGTAGAATTGGAGAACAGTCAGATAACAAGGAATTTCTATAATTCTCTGTATGTGTCGTTGGAAAAACTACTTAATTTGTTGAACCAAACCTAATTTCTAGAAAAAGTGGTCCGGTTCGGGTTCAGGTTTGAGGAGTCAAAAATATTAGAGGTTCGGTTCATAGTCCGGTTCGTCGGACCCAAAAAACTTCGGTTTAAAGATTTTCAGTTCTCGTATACCGGTGTAAAAAATGGTTCTGAGTTTTACTCGGTTCTGTTCGGTATACCGTTCCGCTTCTGGTTCCAGTTTGATTCCCTGGCTTAAAATGTTACGGGACAATATCAACTAAAATCAAGTTCTTGCGTTCTCAAAGTGAGAACATTGTTCTACAAATGGGAAAAGTACAATCCTCTTAATCTTCCCACTGTGTATACTACATAGTCAACCGATCCGGCCGGTTCGATGAAAAAGATTTAACAATGGAGGTGTTAATTCAGTTGTGTCTCAGTTGTAGTCTCATTGGTTACAGTTTCCAAACCAGTAATCCGCCCTCTGATTTATGCATTTTCCCATCAATTATCCTGTCGTCTTTAATATTATAACAAACACTTTAAGACCCTCTAATTAAATTAAAAGAGCAAAAAGCAGCCGCCCGCCAGATAAAAAAGAAGTCAAAATATTATGTAACCAAATACTCAAGCATCAATCTCAATCAGAGACAGCGAGTCACCGCCCCAGACACGTGTGTGCTGCCCGGGCAACGAGGGGGCGAAGGGCGACAACGTCTGCAGTATGTAACTACAGTATCAATAAACAAATCAAGGCGATAGCCCTGGCAGCAGCAGCCAGTCAGACAGCATCCACCCTCAGCGACCCGGTCCGAGACCGATTGCTCGGGGGTTGCCAAGCGCCGCCCCCGTTGCCAAGGGGTGTTAAGACTTTGGCACCACCACAAAGACCATTAACATGCTCATTACATGGGACGCGACACGCACGCGCCTTGCAGACGTCGCGTAAGAGCAACAAGACGGAGGTGGGGGTGTAGGATGCGGCTGGGCCATTAGCATTAGCCAGGCTTACCTGTCGCCGCGGATTAGTGTTTGTTGTGGTCAGTTACTGTTGTTAATGAGCGCGGACGGGGCGTTATCGTGGCCTTAAGTTCTCAGGTAGTTTTTTTTTAAAGTTATTGTTTGGACAAACGACTTTCCCGAATGGAGTTGGTATCGCTGAATCGCAAAAGTTTTCTAATTTTTGTCGGATACTTAAATTTAAAACTTGAAGCCTAATACGCAGAACGACTGAAAATTCCTTTTGTCACAGTATTTCACATAAATAGTATATTTTAATTTGAAAATTCTAACTGTCCAGTCTAAAAGGGTTACCAAAATGATACATTTCCAGTCCTAAAGAGTTAAGAAGTGCAAATGTATGTAACATGCAGAAGAAACCATTTCCGACCATTTAGAACACCACTATAGAGGAATTTCCCATTTATCTTGTATAGTCACTTTTCTCCCAAAAGTGTTCAAAACTTAATAGGTATATTTATCTCATGTTAGTACCTTCGTAATCGAGGTGTCCAACGGTATTAGACTTAAAGCAAAAAACTACAGCGCAAAATCTTGCTCAGTTTAGGTTATTAATTAAGGCCTGAGTTTTGTGAAAATTTCCTATAGTGCGCCCGCATAATAATAATCGTTGAATAACTCCCAAATTTTTTAAGATATCGGTTTCAAATATAAGACTTACGTTTATATTCCCAATATCCATAATCCCTCAAATGTTCATAAGGATGGGATAATAAATAGCCAAGGCTTCGCACCTCAAAAGGCTTTTAAACATTTCCTGCCCTGAGTAATGATGCAGGTCCGACTTTAAGTTACGCTCCCCTTTTTTCCTGTGTATTTCTTAGGTCTAAGTTTAGCACTGACAAATTACTAAGGCAAAGAAATGCCGGGTTATTAGAGACTTCTGTAACTTACCTAGGTTGAGATTGCTCACATTAACTACGGAAGCTTTGAAGCGGGAGGAAAAGCCAGGAAGATACTATTAATTACGGGCTTTAATGAGCCCAGGAACTTCTCATATTAAATATATAAATCAAGATGAACTAACCATAAAGATTAGATTTTCCATAGTTTTATCTTTGTGATATACTGACGGTTTTGGAACTTAATTCCGGATTGATACTTTTTGCATCCGTCAACTTCAACTCATTTCAGTCGTTAAACAACTCCACCCCCTTATGTTCAGTTGAGCGACTTTATTGCCAGTTAGCGCACTTTTTTCAAAATTAACTAACAAAATTAGAGTTTTTGGAACCGCCTTGGCCGGACTGATCCAAATTTTATAATTGTACTCGTTAGATGTAGTTTAATGTTATATTCCGAGTTGAATTGACCTGACGGTCGAATTCCCGAATTCTGCATAAAAAACTTTTTCCATGATTGTTGAACTCGGTTTGTAGGACATAGAATTTGTATGTGATTTTTCAATGTCGGAGCCGCCCAGGAATTCTGCATGCACTTTTCATAGTTAGAACTCTTGTAGGTCAAATAATTTATTGTTTTTAATCCGTGTTGGAACCCAGCACTTATGGGATTGGTGGGATGTGGGTGGAGTTGTTTTGGATGTTAATGTATGGATCATTTTGTGAGCAGGTGTTTTAATGGAGTGGCATGACGGATGACGGGGTTAATTGTGATTTATGGTGGTATGGCTCGTAATTTACTTGATTGGTGTGATATGGTATTGTGGAGTTGTTGAAATGGATATGGGATGTGGGTGGAATGCGGTAGTGAGGATGTTGATGTAAATGGTAAGGATCGTGATTTGGGCGGAAGAGTCGGGGTTGCGTTAGTGGTGGGGAGGGGTGGATGGCGGATGTGAGTGGGCCTGGTGTTTGTTGCGTTTTAAACGTTGAAGGCGCGCGGCTGACGGCTTTGTAGTATTCATATATATTTATATTAAATCTAATTTCAAAGGATTTTTAAAGCCAAACAAAAAACCACATTCTTTAGCAAGACGAAAAGCAAGATAGATAAAATGAACAAAATCAATATAAATTACCGACTCCCTCGTGCAGGTGACGATACAAAGACTAAACTTAAAACTTAAGCATCTGGACATAAATCTAAGAAACAAAGACTGTTTGGAGGTGAAACCACCGCGCTTGCTGCCCACTGTGCTGAGAAACATTACAACAAACGCTTCATACTGGAGATGCTCCATATCATCAACATACCCACACACTTAAAACTTAACTTTAAAACAAACACTGAGAGTTGCGCACACATATACAGGCATTTGTAAAAATGTATAATACAGCTCCTTCCACGGGGCCAAGCCAAGCTTCTCTCAATCTCTTGGCGTGTGTGTTTTAAATTTTTCGCACAAGGGAAAGGGACCTACAATTTAACGCCGGATCCGAACGGCAAAGTTTGAGAATTTGCTTTTTTATGGCTACAAGTCTATATCGACGCGGCTGTTGATACTGATCAAGAATATATATACTTTATATGGTCGGAAATTATTCCTTCTGTCTGTTACATACATTTCCACGACTTTAATATAGCCTTTTTACTCTACGAGTAACGGGTATAAAAACAAATGAGTTTTCAACTCCACAGCTGACAAAGCGGATGCTGTGCACTGTATGTGAAATTAATGAGTGTTTAATGTTTGGGACTTAAATTAAGAAAATTGTATGTTTGACTGGGGGGTAAATCTTGAACAATTTTGTCTTTGCGACAGCTTTTTTTTGGGGTATGTCTTCGATTTTGCATTTTGTATTTGCAAAATCAGCTGCTTTTACCATTACCGCTTAGTAGCAGGTGGGTTGTGTGTGGAGTGTAATAGTGTGAGGTGGAAGTGGGGGGGAGGTAATGGGTATTTGGTAGAGACCTGGTTGGGATCAGGTGAAGATTTGGTGAGGATCTGGCGGGGATTTGGTGCTGATCTGGTGGCGATCTGATGGTTATCTGGTAGGGACCTGGTAATTTCTGGTTTGGATCTGGTGCGGATCTGGTGGGGATCGTGTGGGGATCTGGTGTGGATCTGTTGGGGATTGGGTAGGGATCTGGTGGGGATCTGGTGGAGATCTGGAGGGGATCTGCTGGGGATCTGGTGGGTCTCTGGTGGGGATCTGGTGGGAATTTGGTAGAGATCTGGTGGGTATGGGGGGAGTGGGGGTGGAAAATGTGGCTGCATTGAGGTCAAGTTGTGAATTCTGTGCTAAAAACTATAATGTTCTTTGTTTGACAATGCCTTAACAGTGGCTTGACAGACCTAACAGTGACTTAACAGTGATTGAACAGTGACTTAACAGTAACTCGACTGTGACCTTATTTGTGATAATTTAACATTTATTTAAACAGAATCCGAATGTGTCTTTTGCCATTACTTAAATCGGACACACACCCTTTTTTGTTACATGTGGCATAACTCGAAATAATCCATTTTGAGAAAAACACGTTTGAAGTTCTCAATAGATGTAACCTAGAAAAAATGGTTCTTTTAGTTTCAAGTTAATCAACTTGAAAATGTGATGATTTAACTAAAAGCCGAGATATGTTTGTTCAATATCGACTGGAGGACAACTGAGATATGACGTTCTTGCATAACAACTTGAAGTGAGCGATATGTAACAGCCCTGAAGACGAGTCCCTACAGTTTATCAATTGAAATAAAAAATTTAAAAATATAAAAATTATTACAAAATTATTATATATATATATAGATATTTTATCTCAGTGAAGGTAAATATGGGCATTTCCACCGAAACCAAAAAATGGAGAGATCAACAAATCGAAACCCACTCCTAATACGATTTTGACAGCGCTCTGAGTCCAAAATTAAAAGCACCCACACATCCCCGACTCAATAACACACATTATTCTTTATCTTTTTAGATTTTTTTAATATATTTTTTGAAAAATCATAATTATATTTATAATTGTACATGGAAAATAATTTAAATTGTTAACAAAAATGTGTTTAAATGTATAATTTTTAAATATTTATATTTATATAAATTGTTTGCACATTTCGATTTGATTTGCATATGCAATTGAGGGTGATCCCAACAATTGCTCTATCAACTAAAGCCTAGCTATTTACACAGAATTCTTGATGCGGTTTATTGTTGTTTTTTCGAATATATAATTTAATTTTTATTTGTTTTGTTTTTTCTTTTGGGGGCTTGTGCTTTGTCTATCTGTATCTCTCGCGCGTTTCGTAGGTGGCTGAAAAAATGCTAAATTGGGCGCAAAGTGTTTGATTAATATTGCAGGATTCAAAAGTAAAAGCTTTCCGACTGCTGCTGCGTTTGCTGGTGATGATGATGCTGTTGACTGCGCTGCCGTAGCCCGGGGGCTGGCCACTCGTACTCTAAGTTGTTGTTGTTGTTGCAGCTGCTGCTGCTTGCAGCAGCCGCCTCCAACTAGAATCATAAGTGCTGATACTCGCCCATATCATACATGGCGGGCATGGGCATGGCTCCCATTACACTATGCAGATGAGAGTAGGCAACGGCAGCGGATAGGGGTGGCATTTGCATTTGTGTTGCAGTTGCAGCGGTGCTGCTGCCTTTGCTGCTATTACTGGCAGCAGCAACAGCAGCAGCGGCGGCAATATGTTGCTGATGTTGCTGATGATGTTGCAAACTTGATTCGCTTGATATATGTTGTTGGAGCTGTTGCTGCTGCTGTTGTTGCTGCTGCTGATGTAGGCCATTGTTAGTGTTGCTGTTGGGTGATTGCTGCTGCTGTTGTTGTGCGCTTTGACTGGGCAACATGTTGCCTTCCATTTCGGAATCGCTGGATGAATCCAAGTGTTGTTTGTCCGTCGAGCCGCTGGAAAGAAAGAAGAGAAATAATATTATTTAATAATTTGTGATAGGTTTCTGTAAATGTTCTGAAAGAACGGAGCAAACAAAAAGAAGCACAATTCAAAACTCAATTCAGATTTTATTACTAGGAAGAATCGAGTTTGAATCACCTTTTTTCTCCGATTACAATTTGATTAGAATTTTTAATGGCGTCATATATTTTTTCACAGCGATTTCATAAATAATTTAGCTACTTTCGATTTTTAATAATCATTTTCTTATTCTTTGAAGATTCCCAGACACCTGTCACTTCTCACATTTCACATAGACTCTTTCGACACCCTTCCCACCCTCATCAAATGTAGAAATTAATTGCAAATTATGCCAACACCCTCTGCCCCCCAGTGCTTGTCAAACTGTGATGCTTGGAACTGTCCGCAGCATTTATATTTAAAATGTGTCAATTGTTGCAACTAATTTACGACTGTCAACAACAAACAGACACACGCGCACATGCATATACACAACCATAATTTATTTATAAACAAATGACAAATGGCAATTGAAAATGAAAACCGGAAGGAAATTGTCTGCTTCTCTCATTTCTATAAATGGTTTCATGTTCTTTGAGGTGTCAGGCTAAATGGATATAGCAACAGCTAGATAAAGAGCAACACAGAAAGAGAGAGAGATGGCATTCCCCAGAGTCAGGCATCTGATTTCATTTTTAGTTATTTGAGTCGTCTTGGTCCCGTCCCCCTCTCCATTCGCACACCTCTTGGTAAAAGTTAAGTAGCTTGACTTTTATTATTTGTGGCTGATTCTGTAAATGACTTTCAAGTGTCCCCATCACTTGAGGGTTAATTTTGTACACCACTTGGGAATTGTTAGACCCATTTGTTAATGGCTAATTCGTATGCCGGATAACAAGCTTATAACGCTCAGTTGAAATCCAAAGTGTTAATCTTAATGCAGGGAGAAGGACAACCAGGAGCAGGAGCTCAATCGGGCAAACCAGTTTGTAACGCACAGACAAAAAAAAAACATCGAAAATTGATGACAATGACAATAAACAACTTGTAGAGTAAGATTGTTAACGGATTTGAGGAAGTTTGAATACTCTATAAAAAAGTGTATTGATAATTAAGTAAAAGTGACAGAAATTAAAAAAAATTGACCGCTTTTTAATGTAGACGCTAATTGTAATGAAATAATCTTAAAATATACACTAAAAAAGCATATGGGTGATTATTTCTGAAGTGGGCAACTATGTTTTCTCATAGTCTTCAAATACTACTGGTAGTATCCAACTCCACGACGAACGGAACAGACGTGTAAAACAATTGTCCCTGAAGATGATTGCCGAGGAGCAACCGAAATATATTGGAAAAACAACATACACATATGTGTTTTTTACTAGACCTCGAGCCAGCAATACTCAAATTCTACGATTTAGAAAGGTCGCTAACTATCAACTTGATTGTTTTTCCTTTACTTTGTGGTACAAATATTTGCGATGGTGGAACTGGAGGAAGAAACCGCCAAAACTTAAGAACTACATGAAAAAACGGTCATTTTGAGATTTTTCACAAAAAATTAGGACTAATCCTTATGATCTTCTTACTCTGAAAAAAAGCTTTGTAATGGGACGACCAAATAAAGTACCATTTTTTGATTTACCCACGATCAACTTCATACAGGCCTTAAACCATATCTAAGAATAGAACGAACTGCGTTTTTAGATTCTCCAATAAAGCCTTGGTTCATGGATTATGGTTATTTTTGTTCTCTCAATTGCCTTTGAAAAACATTGACCAATTGGGCATCACCAGCTTCTCCAATATTATATTCTTAATCACCAGCAGGAAAACAGCTCAAATCATTTAATTTCTTCAGTTCCAGGCATCTAAGCGTCTTGCGGTTTGACTACCAAAGACATATTTAAATTAAACTTTACCTGCCACCAGATTTCACACAATCGGTTGTCTTCCCGCACCTGGTCTTCCCATCTTAGTGGTGGTCTTCCCACCTGCCGCCTCCATAGTCAGCCGCCTTCGATTAACGCCTTTTTGCTGGAGCTTCTTCCTCATCCGCATGTCAGCCAGGCGCCGCGTGTTTATGCGCTTAACCAGGCTGGTGTCCCCTAGAGCTTATACAGTTCGTCGTTTCTTCGAATGCGGAAATCATCGCCGACTTTTAAAGGTCCATAAATCCTCCGAAGAATTTTTCGTTCAAACACGCCAATCGCCGCTTCATCCGCTGTGTCTTTCCGCTTCTGCGCCATATTGCAGGACTGGGATGATAAGCGACTTGTACAGGGCTATTTTTGTTCTTCGCTTGAGGTCTTTGCTCTTGAACTCCCTACTTAGCCCTAGTAGCATCGGTTCGCAAGAGTGATTCTTCGTCGGATTTCCAGACTGATGTTGTTCTTGCTGGTTATCATCGTTCCGAGGTAGACGAAATCCTCTACAACATTAAAGTTGTACCCCTCCATTGTAACAGATTGCCCAAGTCGCAAGACTTTTGTCCGGGTTACTAGGTACTTCGTCTTGTCCTCATTTACCGCTAAACCCATTAATCTAGACTCCTTCTCAATCTCTGAAAACGCTGCTACGCCGTGTGGTTTGCCGATAATGTCAATATCATCGGCATATGCAAGTAGCATTAGATTTTTATAAATAAATCCGCCGGTTCTGTTGGCATGTTCGCACTTGCGCAGTATATCTTCCATCAGTAGATTAAAGAAGTCACACGATAAGGTATCGCCCTGCCTAAAACCCTTTTGGTATCAAATGGTTCGGAGAGGTTCTTTCCTATTTTGACGGAGCTTTGCGTACTTCTCAACGTCATCATGCAAAGTCGAACGTACTTTGCTGGAATACCTAAAGTAGACAGGGCTTTGAAGAAGCTTGACCTTATCGGTGTGTCGAAGGCTGATTTATAATCAACAAAAAGATGGTGTGTTTGTTTGCCTCTTTCATAGGTTTTCTCCAGGATTTGTCGAAGTGTGAAAATCTGGTCTGTGGTGGATTTACCAGGTCTAAAGCCACACTGATAGGTCCAATCAGTGTACAATAAACGGTTAGACGTTCACAAATAACGGACAACTTATATCGATGGAGAGACATCCCGCTATTCCACGCCCTTTTTAAGATTCGAACACTTAGTCCATCTCGGGCTCCGTCAACCCTATACGGCACGTGCTGCACCACCAACTCATCGCCCCACTCATCACCACCACACCCTTGTTTGTTCTTAGCCTTCGTATCTACAGACTCCTGTTGGGTCGCGGTCTATCTCTAGTTGTCGATCGTCATCGTTACTCCTAGTGGCGGCATCCTGTCTCATCGCCTCCCATAGGTTGGAGAAGTAACTCTCCATTTGTTAAGCCCCTGACTGGCTAGATTCCCGTGTTCGTCTTTATTGTGGGACCTGGGCTTGAAACCTTCTGTTATTGCTTAATCTTTTGGAAAATTTTCGAGTCTCACTCATGCCGATAACATCTCGACTTCCCGCGCGCGCCTTTCCTGCTCATCTTTTCTTCTAATAGGCGCTCTCCTCTTCCTTTCCTGTAAACAATTTATCAGCATCCGATCTCGTCTGCAGATTCTTTACACCACGTTTTTCTCTCGACGCGTCGCACTCCCCTACCAACCGCTTTGGGACCGACCAGTACCCCCGCGCCTCTATGTGATTTGATCCATTGTTCACCTATACCAGATAGATCCAGTTGCGTTTACTTTTGCTTCAGGTCCCTTGGTACACCACTTACTCACTTGCCACTCCGCGCCAACTCGACCTGGCTGCCAGGCATCCGAGTCATATTGCTCCTCAATCGCCGCACTCATACACTTGATGTGCTCCGATCCAACGTGATCAATCTGGTTTCGAGTTCGTTGATCGGACTTAGGTCGCCTTATGGTGTCTCTATGTTCAAATCTGGTACTCTTACGACCATGTTCCGCCCGGGCGGTCTATTAGCCTCTCTCCGTTACCAAGGTTGTTTCATGAAGGCTAAAGCGTCCACTGTCGAACCGAAAACTCCTCTCTCCCGATTTTCGGTTAAAATCGCCTAGCACGTCTTTATGTCGTGCGGGGCAGCGCTCATATAGTTGTCCCAGGCGTTCATAAATTCGTCTTTTATCGGGTCTATCTTGTCCCTGTTGGCGCGTGAGCACGATAAGACTAATATTAAAATATTTGCCTTAGTCTGAGCGCAGCCGTCATCAACTTGTGAAGCTGATGACAGAGCGACGCAGTCTATCACTCACTGCAAACCGCACCCAAACCGTGCTGAGCATACCGCTGTAGTAGATCTCCCAGGGGGTGTTTTATTTCCTTCTCATCCTTGGTGGCGCTATTTTCGCTTCCATATCCAATCCATCGCATTTCCTGATCGGTAACTCCTGATATTCTTGAGACATTCACCAAGGAAAACATCACCATCTCCTTGGGGGGGCCGGGCCGGCCACCCGTTTTTCTTTTTACAACCGCGACAATATAATCAATCGCTATATCTTTGCAACCCACAAAGGAACAATTCTGAAAAATCTATTAAAAATCGTTGAAAACTGCGATTTATCCTGACAAAAAAATTAAAATGTTTGAAGACTATGAAAGAAAAATAGTTGCCCATTTTAGAAATAATTACCCATATGTACGTTCTTTTAGATATCTGCCTTAAGCTTGTTAAAGAACAAAGCGCATCGATTAGTATTGATATCTTTGTTCATAATCATTAGAATACTAAATTTGAAAATTGGAAAGTGACGGAATGCTTATAAATATAATATAAGCTGTGAGCAGAGAAATATAGTGTGGCCTGGTGTGGGGCAGAAGTGAGTGTGTGAGACTGCAATCATAGAACAACATTGACCATTTAGGTAAAACCAGCTTCACAAAAATTATGAAATTAATTTTATAAGTAAATTGCTTCATTGCAAGCAGAAAAACAGATCATATCATTTAAATACTTTAGTTCAGCGCATCTTGGTGTACCACGGATTGCAAGCCAAAGACAATTTTTATTAAAGATTGACTTTTTCTTTTACTGATAAGATTAATTGCATAATTTTTGGGGGAGGCTGTGATACTCAGATGGTCAATGTTGTTTGAAGGCAAGTGCTCGTACTAAATTGCCTATAAACCGCGAACCAAAGCTTCCTTGGTGAATCTGAAAACACAGTTCAGTCTATTTATAAGTCGGGTATATAGTTCATATGGAGTGCTTCGTGGGTGAATATAAAATTGGTACTCCAATTCGCGGTTTTTTGCCTGTCGAGTACCATCTCTTAGGGACATTCAATAGCCCATTAAAAGCATCGTGAACAACGATTTTAACAAAAATCTACCGTGCGCTTTTAAAGATATTCAAGAATGAAGGTTTAATCCCTTCTGGAGGTACCTTAACCGTTTGCACGAATTAAGTGAATTTTTTATATGTCGTTCCCAATAACCCTGTCCACATTTGCTGAGTTTTGGAGAATTTTATCTTAAGCCATTTAAAACTAAGCTAAAACTGTTGTCGTTGTGTGTTGCAAGTACAAAAGTACCCATTAAACGCGATCCGAGGCTTCTTTTGAAAAACTGGGTATGAGGTGATGCTTACAAAGGTGTCTTTTATCATAATTTATGGGTCTTATGCCGGGCTTTTTTTTAGTGTTGTACTGTGTTATATGTTTTGTAGACTACACATTTTTGCTTTCCAATAGCTTCAACATTCCACAAACATAACTTAATTCACTGTTGTGTAAATACGTGGACTAGAATTCTTGGGGAATCGAGAATTTCTTTTAAAAATATAGTTTTAACGTCTTGGTTCTTAAGCGAACTGATGTAAGTCCAAATGAGATATTTTACAGTAAAATCATACTCTTTTAAGTCTAGTCTAGTCTCATTCTTGTTATTCTTGACTTGTGCACCTAGAAAAAATTTCAAATTCAATAGAACATGTTTATTTTAACCGAACGCATTTCTACTTTGTTTTGCTTCGGTTCAGGTTCGGGAAGAAAAAAATTGTTCTGCTCAGGTTCTGGTTCGGTTAGGACTTCCCAAAAATTCCGTAGTCTCCGATTTCGGAGCGGTTCAAATCCGAACCGC
Source organism: Lordiphosa clarofinis (assembly GCA_018904275.1). NCBI lineage: Eukaryota > Metazoa > Arthropoda > Insecta > Diptera > Drosophilidae > Lordiphosa > Lordiphosa clarofinis. The sequence continues at coordinate 2,077,828 of JAEIGQ010000011.1, forward strand.
TTTGCAACGCTGGCTTTTAATCGAATTTTCTAATGGCTAAAGTGCCTAACTACAATTATTTACTTAGCGAGCAAACTCTTTCTGCATATAAGATCATCCTTCCTCACTAAGCTCCAAGTACCCATTTATGTGTAGAGTAAGCAACAAGACGCCTCGAATTGGAGTCTCCCATGCAAAACATTTAAGCGCACACTCGACAAATTTGTGACCAGACAGAAAAACAGAGATCATGGGCAACGATCTTCGTTAACAAACAAGCCTCCTCCCTTCCCTAAGCGAGTTATTTGCTGACTTGGCGCGGAAACTGAGAACCGACTCCAAATCGGGCGGGCCACATACAGCGTCGGCGGGTGCCTGTGCACAGCTGTGTATGGATATCGGCAATCGTGTAATTGTAGATTCATATCCACAATTTGCTGTGAAGGACCCGAATAGCCACCTACCGCGATGCATAATTGCTTGGAGTTGGAATTGGAGATCATGTGGTGGTGTTGTCTTGAACTTGAACTTGTACACTTGGCACTTTTCGTGTGCATTATGCGGGGGTGGACAGGGAGACCGAGATAAGAGAAATCTAAGGCTTAAATTAAGCAACTGAAATTAAAGTAATTTTTTGCTGAGAATCAAAATCGATAATGACAACCCCTCCGCCTGCTCCATCCAACAAACTGGGCAAACATCGGGCTAACCTAAAATGAGCAATGGCTGGAACTGTTCAGAGGCAAAAGTGGGAAGCAAACAAAAGAGCAGCATATAAACAATGATATCAAATTACCAGAATTTCATAGTTGCTGGCTTTCCTTCACTTCCACCTCCTCCCCCTCCTACTCCTCCTCTGCTTCTTCACACAGACAGACAGCGCCCACTTTTATGTATGTATATACGAGCATATTCTCTCTATATACATATTTTCCCTGGATTTTGCATTATAAAATAAATAAATATTAAAGTCAACGGGAGCGTTGCTCAAGGACAATGCCTCCACCTCAAGAAGTGAATGTCACATAAAATTTATAACAAAACTTAAAAAAAAGTGAAGAAGAAAAGATGTCGTCTGTGTGTGGTCTTAATTTAAGGTTCTTTTGGGTTTTGTTCATTGAGAGGGAATTAATTTTTTGTCTTTTGTCTTTTTTTTGGTCTTACTTGTTTGCTCAATTGAGTTTTTGTAGTTTTAAGCCAGTTTTGTGGGCCATAAGCAGATTCATTAGCTTGGCAATAATGCATGATCGGATTATGTTGAAGAGTGAGTGAGAAAAAGGGAGCGGCTGAGGGGGGCAAGTGCGGGGAGTTGAAGCAAAATTTAAAAGTGTTCCAGAAATCAATTTGGCCCCATGAAATGTAGACTACTTGAGTTCTAAGCATAATAAATTTTATAAGTTCCTAAATCCCATTTAGTTTAATATTGCTGAATCTTTAATTTAAAATCTTCAAATCTATTGATCAAAGTATTAAGAGTTACGTTACGATTTTCAAATTCGTAAATATGGACTTGAATTTGTGTTATTATTTAAATTAAATCGTTGAAATTTCGGGTACCAGGGCGTCAATCCGAATCAAATTTGTTTCGTTATAAAGGTTGTTTTTGGTTCTGACTTTATTTCGGTATTCGGTTCAGTATTGGGACCTGTATTTTTATTTCGGCTACCTTCAGCCACAAAATTTGTGTCAAAGCTGCTTTTCTCATTCAGTTTCACTTGAACAGAAATGGATATCAGAAATACTTTTCTGTTCTAATAAAACCGATATATAGAGAATAATAAATATAGGTTCCGGCTCTGAGTTTTATTTGATTCTTTTCAACATACGGTTTTGATTTGGTTCTGGTTTGATTCCCTGACTGGACTATTTGAATTGTCCTGTTTCTTTTTATAATAATACACTAACACTTTCAGAAAAAGTGTTTGTATTAGAGCTGCTTTCCTCATTTAGTTTCACTTGAGCATAACATTTGATTCTTCCAATTTATCCAAATGGCGTAAATAGACCCCCAAAACTAAGTGCTTGTTTTGAGTCTAGCCTTTACATTCAGAAACGAAACTGTACCTGTAAAGTTTTTAGGCTCATTTCGGTTCAAAAATATCGGTTTTCGAAACACAAATACAAATGTCGAAGTCGGTCCCAGTTCAATTTCTGAGTCTTAATAGTTTCTATTCGGTATACGGTTCCGCTTTTGGTACCGGTTTGATTTCCTGAAATGTAGAACTTAGAAAATACATTTTCAATTCGAAGGCCCAGTTTTTAAAATGACTGTAAAAGACATTTCCAAAGTTTTCAAAAATTGCTGACCAAATGGTTGTTCTTTCATCTTGTATCTATTAGCGTAAATCCGGGATTTGTTTTTCAACTTTATATGAAACCATCGTATAGTAACTTTTCTTAGCTCTAAAATAATTTAGCCCAGGCAATTCTAAAATATCGACAATTAAAGCGAGATAGGTAAAAGTTGTGATATTCAAAAAACTATTAAACAATTAACCCGAACCGTTAAGTCATCAAGAGGGCTGACTAAATATATGTGCGCTTTTTTTAAGTTAAAAGCCGAATAACACAGTCGATATGTGTCCGTAAACATTTTACAATTCCGTTTCCAAACAGTTTGATAGAAATCAAGAATGGACCAGGCCTGGTTATAATAATATCTTGAAAGGTTCGATATAATAAAGGGATAAAGCCGAAGTAAATTTATTTTTACGGTTTAAAACGAAACCTTTAACAAGTTTTCTATAGATTGGCCGAACAGTAAAATTACTTTTGACAATAAAAAATTATGATTTGGCTAGGGAGAGTTTGCCAAAACAGCTGTTACTGTGAAGTGAAATGTGGCAGAACAGATTGACGAGTTTGTAGGAGTCTATTTAAAACGCTACATCAAAATTTGATAACGTTCGATTCTAAGTTTAAGCGTATATAAACCAGATTCAAAAACAAATGGGCGAATTTTAAACAGTTTGCTAACATAAATCCATAAATTATAATTATTTAAGTATGGTTAAAGTTAGAAGATTCCAGATATTGATTCCTTATTAAAAATTCATAAATTTAGAGGGTCATTCCTTTACAAACCAAAGGGTTTTAAAACTCATCATTTTTGATTTCAATAAAAACGAGAGCGCAAGTTAAAGTCGGCTCTAACCGACTTCGATATACCCGTTACTCATGAAACGAGAGCGTAAGTTAAAGTCGGCTCTAACCGACTTCGATATACCCGTTACTCATGAAAAAACATGTTTAACAGTGTTCCTGCGTTCCTTAGGGTGACCATCCAAAAAGTATGCAACATTTTTTTGGGTGGGTAGCGGGGGGGCTTGGTTCACTTTTTTGCTCATAACTTGAGAACCGTTCATCCGGATTTATCATTTCGATTCATTTTGCTAATTACTAACTATCTCTAGAAGGTACGAATCATCTATCTTCAAAACTGTAGGAGATATAACGTTTTTCTAAATTGCGGGGGCGGGAGGGGTCGTGGCCAAAATTTAAAACAAACTTGATCTGCGTGCAGATAAAAGAAGCATTTGTCCCATACATGTCAAACCTCTATCTCTTACCATCTCTGAGATCTAGGTGTTCATACAGACAGACGGACGGACGGACAGACGGACATGTCTATATCGACTCGGCTGTTGGTGCTGATCAAGAATATATATACTTTATATGGTCGGAAATGATTCCTTCTGCCTGTTACATACATTTGCACGACTTTAGTATACCCTTTTTACTCTACGAGTAACGGGTATAAAAATTCGAAATTAAACCTCGACACTCCCACCAAAACCAACATTGCTGTTTTGAACTAACAATCTTTGATAATTTTATGAACGATTTTAAATATCGGAAAAAATGAATAAGTGGAAAAAAGGGGTTTTTAAAAAACTGATTTCTTAGGTTTTTTTATCAGACAGGTTTTGAATTGATATTGTTAACTAATATTCTAGTTAATTAGGTAATTTTTGCTAAAGTTTATATATGATTTTTTGTCAGTGTAAACCACATTGATATAGATTCTAAGAATATACAATATTTTGCCCTAAAAATAACTTTGATGGAGAAAATATTAATTTATGAAGTCATAGTTAAATAAAAATTTGCCCTTAAAGAAAGCTTTGCCTCGCAGTCAGTTTCCAAGCTATTTGATTGTAACTTGACAAGTGTGCTTTGTAATAATCAAGCTTTTGAGAAATTTCAATGAAAAAAGGGCTCTAAGGAAAATTTTTTATTCATCGAAAAATGTGCAACATAAATCTTCAGTTGTATTTCTTCTTCTTCTGTGATCATTAATGTAAAACTTGTTCTAGTATTGCATTATAGTTAAATCTCTTATATATTCTTGATCTAGAAATTTCGAAATAAATCTTAGCTCAGTTTTTTAATCAAGGCTTATAAATTGTGCCGCCGAAAATCGAATGAGTTTGTGAGTTATGTTAATTCAGAATCGTTAGATGGAGTCTTCCAAAGAATGAATGGAAAATTTCTAATAATTGCGTAAAACATTAGTGGTATTCCTGAAAGTTGATTTGCTTTTGATTTGCTTTCGTGAAAGCAAAAGCAAAGCAGTTGGTGGAACGACCCTGATTTCATTTTGATTTGCTTTCATACAATTTACACACATATACAATTTGACAGATCCAAAGAGGAAGGGCAGAATAAAATTGTGGTAGAATTTGTAACTTCGAACTTTCTAGGAGAGCTGTCCAGATAAGTAACCATGCAAATTTTTGACCAAGTCAAGCAGTTCTCTAAGAGAACTGTCACACTAAAACGAAAGCCAATCGAAATCAATAAGTATGACCTTAATTTCCTTGCATTTTCTGGGCACATTGCTCATTACATTACTTAAGAATCCCTTTGATATGTCGCCTAAAAATATGAAGAAAATAATGTGTCAGCATAAAAAATAGATTGACAAATAGAGGAGCTGAATCAAATTAAATGTAGGAATAATGCAATTTGAGTATTTTAAATAAATCTGTGGTAAACACCACAGATTAAAGACATACTCAAACACAGATTAAAGACGAAGTCAAATTTTTGTTTTGTTTTGTTATTTGTTGTTTTTGTTTTGTTTTTAGAATTTCAATTCAGTCCTGTTTCTTCCAATTTAAAAAAAAGTCAAACCGTATGTTGTAGATCGATCGAATTTTGTTTAAAAAAGTGATATACGTTTTAGCGGTCATTAAAAAAAAACCAGAAACTAATTCAGATCCATTCTTCCCATGTCTACTTCAGCAATTTTATTTTGCCTATTTTAAACACTTTTCCTGTATTTAATCAACTTAAACTCGGTCTCAAATTTCCTCATCAGCTGTTTTCCCATAAGAAAGTAAACAAACACGAAAGAGAGAAAGAGCATAGCACTACCACAAGTTGTTTCCGTACAGCGAACACATCATCTGCTTATGGGTTCCCAGAAAATTCCCTTGCTAATAAAAGTTATAAGCCAATGAATCCAAAAAAATAAAAAAATAAACACACACAGGCAGGGGAAACAAAATGAAACGCTGTTTCAGGCCAAAACCAAACCACCGAAGAGTGAGCGAGATCACGATCATCGAACGAACAGGTTGACTTATCGCATTGCGCGATCGCTACACAAATCTTGGGGACGTGTGCTCAGCAGGACACCCAACTAAATGCAGCCAGGAGAGGCATCTGAAAAGGTGTTGATCATAAATTATCATTTAATTTACGTTTTACGCTTGTGTGTGGTTAAGAACCCCCCCAAAAAAAAAAAAGAAAAGAAACAAAACATTAAAAAACACACACACAAACCACACTTGAAGCTGAAGTCTAGTAGGAGTTGGAGGAGAAGAGGTTGATTCTACCCAAGCGTAGTGCCATTGTCTGCAACTATGTAAGATCGTTATAAAATATATTTTATCCTCTGAGTTCGTTGGCGTGTGGCGCATTTTATGCTGGTTGGGCTTTGTTTTGACAGTTTTTAATAATTTTGTTGGTTTTTAATTGCAGGCCCCAAAGGTTGATAAGATCGGAAAAGAGGAAAGATGGAAACAAAATAAAGGGAACGTATGGGCATATGATCAAAAACTAAATTTCAGGGTTAAGGGTTTGGAAGTCCTCTGCGACCTTACACACTTTCCGATGTAATTGGTGATCGACAGGAAATATTGTAAATTTCGGATATTGAAATCTAAAAATTAGGATTTCCGGATAGAATACCTTGCCCACACTCTTCTCAGAACTGGGCTTTTGCAGAAGAAGTACCAAACCTGCTTTTAATAAGCTCTTTCGAACTTGAACCCACACCGTCAAGTTCTCCACTTGACCCAAACAACTTTTATGTAATCTTCAACACTTTAATTTTATATTTTGGTTTTTTTTTTTTCGAAAAACTTCTAAGCTGCTTAAAGCATTTATGGGAAGCACCTACTTACAGATAGTCTAGAAAATAAAAACAGTCAAGAGTGGAAACAAAAACAAAGTGAAGCCCTAGAAAAACTTTTCGACATTGGCATTGGCTAAAACATCGGGGAACACTTTAGCACTATCTTTGGGTATCTAATTATAGTCAAGAGCAGCAGCGGCAACAGCAAAACTTCACTTGACATAGACCACCCGACATAATCGTCCACCCAAAAGCAGCGACGACATGCCAAACATGTCAATGGATGCCTCAGTTTTGTGCCACATACCCGGTCCATCATCACCAACGACATCATTATCAACGCCATCAGCGGGCTGACGGAGAGCTCCAGAAGGGGCAAAACCATGAAAACAAACACAAAAGCGAGACGGAGACGGAGGAGCGAGCGCAAAATACATAATAATAAAAACAGAATGTACAATAAAACGAATAAAAATGAATAACTGGCGACGAGGCTGAGGCGAACGTATAAAGAACACACGCACATTTTGTGGTAACCCGATACTCTGGCCAGCTACCCTCCAGCCAACCGAGGCATTCGACGAACGCAAAATGATGATGACGATGACGACGACGACGGCAGAGAGAAATACACAGGCAAATGAACAACGAACTGGAATGGGATGGGATCGGTTGATGCAAGGAGAGGGGGAACTGGAACTGGCACTGGCACTGGGTCGACTCTTTTTTATATACTCGTATACTTAGATGAAGTATAAAGGTTGCTTGGTCTTGTCAAGGAATAAAGGTGAGGAATAGATGCCTGCCATAGAGGCAAAGGCAGATCTAGGTTGAGGAAAAAACCAGGAAATGGATTTGGGAATTTATCAATTAAACACAAATTTCATATTTCCCCTGCTAATTCAATTTAGTTTGTCAGATTTGATAGTTCAAAATCATTCTTTAAATTTGTTTATCATAAGCCTAGTAAATAACTTCAATAGATTTAAAGATATGTATAAGCAAATCCTCGCTAGGAAAGTCGAATATGGTGACTTTTGAGGCTACAATGCGAAAATGTAAGTAAACTCAGAAATTAATATGAATAAGATCTAGAGATTGCAATAATCATCCACTATGTTTTTAGTTGCTTCTTCATCTTGAAGTATTTCTTTTCAAAACATGCGGAAAAACCATGTGTGAAAGCCAATTTAGTTTCGAAAATGTCAAAATGACGGATTTCAATATCGGCCCCGACCGCAGCTAATATGAAGACAAGCTATTATGATGCAAATTTGGAATTAAGATGGAACAGTCTTCTTATTCACAGATTTTGAACTTGAATTGTGCAGTTTAGGGCAGAACTTGAATTACTTGACTAATATTTGGAATGAACTATGCCATTTAATTTAAGAGTTTAATTGTTCGTTTACTCAATCCTTGTAGGTTCAATAGCCGATCACTTATGTAAGTCGTTTGCTTAAGTTGTGCATTTGAAGTCTCAGAGATCGCTTTGGTATAACAATAAAGAAAGGAAAGGTTAAAGCCTGATTCGAATAAGATCTCTAAACCACTTTTCTATGGCATTTTGGTGCACTAAGTATGCAAATTGCAATGTTTTATCGACTGGATTTGTTTTCGCACCGATTGAAAATCATTAGAAAACTTGGGTACAATACTACAATACTACGTTAAGAACGATGGGAAGTACGATTTTTTCAAAACCAAAAACAGGGCTGCAAACCCCTCTAAAATCGGTAGAGTTTCACTCCGCGACTTTAAGCCCGCGTGTTCGGGTAATGTATAAATGTAAATCGGAAAACCTTAGTTATTACCATTGATTATTATATTAATAACGATAATGCAATTATCAATTTGTTTCTTTGCAAGCAGTTTTTGTTCTAAGAACAACAAATTAAGTTTCGTGGATCTAAAATAAAATATGTAAGAATTGTAATTGCATGTAAAGTGTGAGAACGTTTTATTAGATCTTTCTAAATAAGTATGAACATTCAAACCTTTGTGACTTACAAACAAAAACCTGAATGTTTGTTTATGGAAAAATTGCAAAATAAGCATATGTATATAGCAGCTAGAAAAAAAGTAATCGGCCTTGATCTTAATTCCACTTCCAGAAAAGTGTTTCGAATGTGAAATTGATTCCTGTTCTGGTAAAAGAAAAACGAAAGTCTTTTTTGGACTTGAACGTTTTGCCTTTTGGCTAGTGAAATTAAAAGTATATTGCAAATTTGGCATTGAAATATATAAGGAATTTATTTAAATTTTTAAATAATTAATATTGCGAAAACTTTCAATTTATTATAGGCTAGCAAAGGCGAAAAGTAAAAAGAAAAAAAATTCAATCTTTGAATTTCACATTGCGAAAGCACCGACCAGTTCGATAGGCATTTCAATTAATATACGTCTATCAGTGCATTAAAAAGTGATAGTTTATAACGATATCTAGTAAATTTTGAATGTAACCAATAATTTTAATGTGATGGCAACTCGGGAGATATAATTTAGCCGATTGTATATCGAAATTATATTATAATTTAATTTGTTTAATTGTTTGCAATTTTGAGTTGTCAATTACCGTGCGTCGTTTTATGCTAATTATAAACAAAAATTTGTTGTAGTAATTTTTTTTTTTGAACCAAACCCTTTTCAATTCTTTTTCCGATCCGGTTCAGGTTCAGGTTTGGGCGTAATATATTTTTCTGCTCCGGTTCAGGTTTGGTTCGGATTTCCTAAAAATCCCGAAGGCTCCGACTCCGGAGCCTAATCCCTACCGTAATACTTGATTAACGATTGTTTCAATAAATGTTAAGTTCATTTTGAAAAATTTTAAAAAAATTTAAGATTATGCTTTTAGGTCATATTTGGTAAGGTAAGTCAAACCCAATCAACTCTAAAAATAATTACGCAATATTTTTCTTTGAAGTCTTATAAATTCTAAGGTCAACTCCCAGACATACTTGCAACAAAATGAGAAAAGTTTAAAACCTATTTGCTTATAAAACGAGTTGTCCGCAATGAATCAAATAAGGCTGAAAAAACCCAAAGACCATGATTCAATCAGAAAACAAATTATCTGAAACCAGTTGGGAATTTTAAGAACGGTTCGTTTAAAAATAAATGTAATATTTCTAAAAGTTTTTCGACTGTCTTTAAGTAACACAATATATTGATTCAAGATCTTAAGTTATCATTTCGATGTTGGATAGTTTCCCACATTCCATTTTATTAACAATCCTTGCTTATCGCCCTCTGCACTGCTGGAGCGAGTGTATAAAGTAAATTCTTTGCAATATTATGAAACCATTATAATATCCTTTTTCGAATTTAGCTGCAGAAGTGACATTTAAGATTTTTTTTCCATGATCGACCAGGCCAGAATTAACTTAATTCTAGGCAGATATTCATTATGTATATAATCGAAATGATTTTCGGTATCGGTTGCGATGTCTAACTCGTCAGATGGCTATATTTAGGATACTGTTATATCGTACGAATCGGATATAGGTTGCCTGTCTGTTTCCTTTCCTTGGCCTACATAAGTACGGCGATCGAGAAAATAGTTCTAGTTAGAAATTCTTTTTTGTTTTCAAGGGCAGAGTCTTTATACTTTCCAATATATGATCTGATTCAACACAATTTCGGCGAGTTTAATCCAAATCGAAAGAATATATCGCATAGCACCCGTACTGGTCCGCCAAATGGCCAAAGTAGTGGCGCCATCTATTGCTTACTTTGGAAATCACTTGGCTAACACTGTTCAAAGCGAGAATTAAATTGTTGAACGAAAATCATTTAAGGCCTTCATTTATATAAGATATACGAGCTGCAAGGAAATATAAACTTTGGATGTTAGCTTTCGTCTATTTCGACAATTTTCTAATGTAAATAGTATCTGGGTGAAAAGCATCCCTTGGCCTTTTGTTCAAAATTTTTTAAGCAACATTTTTGGTAATTTTTCTCAACAAATTATCCCACTAAATTAACAGTACAGAGAAACCATGCGCAAAACCTGGAACAAGCCGCTGCACAAGCGTAAGGTGGTAAGTACACCAAGTATCCCAAGCCAAAATCATCCGCTTCAAACCATTCTTCAGTGGGAAACTGTTTCTTGGCCAGGTCGACTGATCTATTATATGCAGCCATTGATCGAACATTTGTTTGACGTGTGGATGCAGCCTCTACCCTTTCCGACTCTATTGAAATTCATCTATACCTGCGGCCTGCTCTTCTTCATTGTGCTACCAATTCTATATCCCATCATGGCATTGGCCTTTTACTATGGCATCATTCAGTTTGTGAGCGAGCAGCACTTGAATGTGGAATTTTCGAAGAATTGGGATCTGTTGAGTGCCGCTTCGAATATATGGCACCATCAGGTCACTAATAAGAAATATTTATTATTTGTGACCATGTACATTGACCGATATCGTGTGGTAATAACGGCTATATCTTCGACAGTCGACTATATGCGCATGGCCTTGTGCTTTGTGTTCAGTTGAAATGTTCCTTTTTATAATTTTGCATTTTGAAGTAAAATTTTCGAGTGCGGATAATAATGTTGGTACGATGGCATCTCTATTACCTATTCAAACTATAACCACTTTGTTGTGTTCAAAGTGCCGCTGGGTTTTTTTGGGCGCCGTTGCGGTTAGGTGGCCAGCTACAAGGCCTGCACATGCAAAAAGCAAAAAACAAATAATAAACAATATGGAAAAAGTTAAAGTAGCAGCGCTGAGTGGCTCAACGAGGCAACAGCCATAAACATATATCAAATTACCAACAACAACCCAGCTACGCAGTGTAAACTATCGTAGGGTACGCGATGCATGTGTGGAGGTACGTGTATCTGTGAGATACTTTTGTCAGCTGCCCGTGTAAGTGTGTGTGCTGCATTGCGGTTGCCACGGCATTGCAATTTTTATTTTTATTACGACAATTTTTTCGCTTTTATTATTTTTGTTGCCTGCCATAGTCGTAGTTCGTGAGTTTGTGGGTAAGTGATATACCATTTAGCCATAATGGAAGTATCCCGGAGAAAACAGTATTTTATTTTTAGCCAAAAGTTGAGTGAAAAGGGTAAGCAAAATGGAAATGCTTTTGCACTGTAACGGCCATCAAAATCTTTGAATCATAGCAGAACTTCAGTATTCGGAAAGGCAATAACACGGACAGAGTTTGTACCGATCTATTACGCATCGATTGAGCCGTACAAAAAATGTATTTTGCTGTAATTGATTCTTTCGACTTCTTATATGGGGTTTTTTTTTATCAAACAGGTAAAAATTACCTTCCGATTTGTCAATACATGCTGTGCAAATTTAGAATGGTTTCGGCAGGAAAAACTCCAACTCCAAATTAATAGTTAGTATACCCAGACATGCTCTATGCTTTTCAAAATGAGCTATTTCCCCCAAAACGAAGAAGAAATCGCACCGCTTTGGGATTTCCCAAATTAAGAAGATTCTCAAAGAAAAATATTTCTGACTAATAACTTTGCCGCTACCTATAAACGCATTATTCTTCGTAGGCAAGAGGTCAAGAAGTAAACCGTTACTAAAACTATATTCACTGAATCAAAAAATGTTGCTCTAGATTTCAGTATATGAACCCAAATATTACCAAAATGAAATCGCTACAAATCTAAAATTTCACAGCCCCCAGAAACTTCTTACTTAGAAATCTCTAGGCTTAATTTTTTAACAGATAAGTTTTGTTAAACCGAACCGACATCTTGGAATGGTTAAGGTTAAGGTTCAATTATGGCCAAAAATACTCTTTTCTACTGGAACTATAGTTTGGATTGGTGCTCTCAAAAGTTTTTAGGATCTCTTTAAAAAATTAATTTTTAAAATTTATTTTAGTACGTACTCCTGAATTTTAAGTCAATTCAGCAATGTTAGAATAAGTCACGGATAGTCACGATTACAATTTAAGAAAAAATCACAATTTAAAATCTTTAAACAGTTATTTGGTACTCGTGGGTCGGAAAATGGGTTGATACACAGAAAAAAAAACGTCGAGATATTTTCAATCTTTTAAATCTTGGAGTAAGCCCGGCACGAGCTTGAAAATTCAATCTCGATTTCCAGGATATTCTACACAATTCAATCTTTTAAGGATTGGTCCATTCCTTTCGAACCTGTATCATTCTACAATCTATACTACAATCCTTTTCGAGATTACATGTCCATAAATTAGAGAGCGAAAGCGAAGAAATATAAGTAGCCTTTCAGACACGCTGCAACAAGCAATGGGTATGGTGGTGTGCTTTGAGATGCCGTTCCATTCATGTTCAGTGCGAATCGTCGTGTGTTCGAGTCCCAGTGCAGCCAAAAATTTTTATATTTATTTCTTTGTTTTTCAGAAGTCTTAAATTAACCAAAACTGGTGTGGGTGGTCTTTGACATGTATGAGGATGTCCTATGGCAAAAGGCATGGCGGAGGAAAGGAGAATAGTTGTCGAGTTTAAGTTAATCTAGAATAGGCATTAAATGATCCAGCTTTGGGATTAAATTGTGCTCGATTTTTTTGCACAATTCAATCTCTATATCTATAAAAGAGAGTGTCCTGACTGATTCACTGATTCACTGATTGGCAATCATCGCACAGCCCAAACGGTAAGAGAAAGACGGCTGTAATTTTCACAGGAGTTTCTGTTGGTGGTGAAAGTGCGTACTAAGACGGGGTTTTGGAAAATTCCACCCGGAAAAGTCGGAAAAGCGTCGGAAAAGTTTGTATGGGAAAAATGCCATTTTTCATCCGATTGACTTGAAACTTGATTTGTAAGCTTAGTAAGCGAAATAATTCGACACGTGTTTTCCCGATTTTGGAAAATCCGCCCACGAGGAAAATTCCCGGAAAATTCTGCATGAAAACAACTATTTTTCATCCTATTGGCTTGAAATTCGGTTTGAAAGGAAAGTAGGTGAAATGAATTGAAATGTGATTTTCCGAAGTTGGAAAATTTGACCCAACGGTCGGAAAATTCCCGGAAAATTCTGCATGAAAAACACTATTTTTCATCCGATTGGCTTGAAACTCGGTTTGTAAGGACAAAATACGAAATAATTTGAAATGTGATTTTTCAATGTCGGAAAATCCGCCCACGAGGAAAATGGCTGGAAAACTCTGCATGAAAAAATCTATTTTTCATCCGATAGGCTTGAAATTCGGTTTGAAAGGAAAGTAGGTGAAATTAATGGAAATGTGATTTTCCGAAGTTGGAAAATTTGACCCAACGGTCGGAAAATTCCCGGAAAATTTTGCATGAAAAACACTATTTTTCATCAGATTGGCTTGAAACTCGGTTTGTAAGGACAAAATACGAAATAATTTGAAATGTGATTTTTCAATGTCGGAAAATCCGCCCACGAGGAAAATGGCTGGAAAACTCTGCATGAAAAAATCTATTTTTCATCCGATAGGCTTGAAATTCGGTTTGAAAGGAAAGTAGGTGAAATTAATGGAAATGTGATTTTCCGAAGTTGGAAAATTTGACCCAACGGTCGGAAAATTCCCGGAAAATTTTGCATGAAAAACACTATTTTTCATCCGATTGGCTTGAAACTCGGTTTGTAAGGACAAAATACGAAATAATTTGAAATGTGATTTTTCAATGTCGGAAAATCCGCCCACGAGGAAAATGGCTGGAAAATTCTGCATGCAAAAAACTATTTTTCATCCGATTGGCTTGAAATTTGGTTTGTAAAGTCAAAATCGGAATTAATTTTTGTTTTTATTTTCCGATGTTGGAAATACCGCCGGGATGCCCACTGGGAAGTGGTTGGGGAGTGAATGGGTTGTGGGTGGTAAGTTGTTTTGTAAGTGGGTGGAAAGTGGGTGGTAAGTGAATGTAAAGTGTGTGGAATGTGGCGGGAAGTTGGAGGGATGTGGGTGGGATGTAGATGGGAAGTGGGTGGGATGTGGGCGGGAAGTGGGTGGTATGTGGGTGGGATGTTGGACGGATGTGGGTGGAAAATTGGTGGGATTACGCTGTGCATTGGTTCTATACTGTTGAAGGCGCAGCGAAGCGCGACGGGATATTTGCTAGTCTATATATATAAAAAGGTTCAACCTGACTAATTGACTGACTGACTGACTGACTGACTGACTGGTGACCGTCGCACAGCCTAAACCATAAAAGATAGGAAGATGAGATATTCACAGTAGTTTTACCTTATGCTGAAAGTGAGTACTAAGAAAGGATTTTGGAAAATTCTGCCGGGAAGTGTGGACAATTCGCGGAAAACTTTTGTATGAAACTTTTTTGTTTTTCTTCCGATCAAGTTCAAACTCATTTTCAAAGATCTATATGAAAATTCGACAACAACTGCATACCAATCTTCCGGAAAATTCACCCGCATTGGGTGGAAAGTGGGTGGTCAAGGTTGTATGGGCGAAACTTTAGTTGCCAGCAATTAGCGCCAAACTCATTTTCAAAATTACACATAACAAAACATAGGTTGTAAGCATAGTACGCGAAATAATTTGAAAAAAAAATCCGCACACGACGAAAATGGCCGGAAAATTGTGAATCCAAAAAAGTATTTATTATACGATTGGCTTGAATCTCGGTTTGTAAGTATAGAATACGAAATAGTTTAAAATGTTATATTCCGAAGTTGGAAAATTTGACCTGACGGTCGACAAATTCCCGGAAAATTCTGCATGAAAAAAACTATTTTTCATCCAAATGGCTTGAAACTCGGTTTGTAAGGACAAAATACGAAATAATTTAAAATGTGATTTTTTAATGTCGGAAAAACCGCCCACGAGGAAAATGGGCGGAAAATTCTGCATGCAAAAATTATTTTTCATACGATTTTCTTGAAATTCGGATTGTAAGGTCAAAATGAGAATTTATTTTGTTTTTAATTTTCCGATGTTGGAAATACCGCCGGGATGCTCACTGGGAAATGAATGGGATGTGGGTGGAAAGTTGTTTTGGAAGTGAATGGAAAGTGGGTGGTAAGTGGATGTAAAGTGGGTGAAATGTGGCGGGAAGTGGGAGGGATGTGGGTGGGATGTTAATGGGAAGTGGGCTGGAAGTGGACGGGAAGATGGCGGGAAGTGTGTGGTATGTGGGTGCCAAGTGGGTGGAATGTGGGTGGGATGTAGGTGCGAAGTGGGCGGAAAGTGGGAGGGATGTGGGTGGGATGTGGGTGGGATGTGGGTGGGATGTGGGTGGGAAATGGGTGGTATGGAAATGGGAAGAGGATGGGATGTGGGTGGAATGTGGCGGTAAGTGGTAGGGATGTGGGTAGGATGTGGGTGGGATGTGGGTGGCAAGTGGGTGTAATGTGGGTGGGATGTAGGTGGGAAGTGGGCGGGAAGTGGGTGGGATGTGGTCGGGAAGTGGGTGGGATGTAAATGGGAAGTGGGTGGGATTTGGGCGGGAAGTGTGCGGTATGTTGGTGGCAAGTGGGTGGAATGTGGGTGGAATGTGGGTGGGCAGTAGGTGCGAAGTGGGCGGAAAGTGGGTGGGATGTGGGCGGGAAATGTGCGGGAAGTGGGTGGGATGTGGGCCGGAAGTGGGTGGTAAGTGGGGGTGCGTTGGTTATATACTGTTGAAGGCGCAGCGAAGCGTGACGGGCTATTTGCTAGTATTTTATAGGATTACCCCGGGATATATGTAATCCTTCTTAGGATTAAAAAAGTCGGATCAACTCAATCTTTTTCAGATCGGGTTAAGCATATCCAGGATCACGTTGTTTTCATTATCGCTTAGGATTGATTTGATCCCATATGGATTGATTTTTTTTTGAGTGTAGAATTGACCAACTGCAGACTAAATCTGTTCAAGTGCAGCAAATAGGGATGGATTTATCTTCTCGCAACGCCAAACCGAACAAGTTTTTTGTTTTCAAAAGTAATGCCTATGGCCAAATAACTCACTCTTGTAGTTGCCAGATGTACAAATAGTGAATTTTCCTTAATTCTGTGATCAATTTAGAAATGTCTTGTCTTTAATTGATTTATAAAGAATTTTTTTGTTTCGCTTCGCTCCAAAATTTCGCTTTGTCAGCAAAAACGAAAAGTGAAATGAAAAAGTCAGCTTCGCTGGGACTTGTGGCTTCTCTCTTAAGTAAGTGCCAATCTCGCTGGGACCAGTGGTTTGCAAAAAGTAAAAAGAGAGAAATTTCATTCGAAATTAAGAACACGAAGTCGAAATCAAAGCGGTGAAAAAGTGGTGGAATTGTGGACGTGCCAGAACATTTTAGAAGCAGTTCAGTTGCTTAAAGCAACAGCGGGTGCGCTGGTTACGACATGTCACCCGGATGGACAAGGAGCTTCAGTAAAAAAGACGTATAAATCGAAGGCAGCATGAGGGGACGACCACCACTAAGATGGGACAATCAGGTGCACAAAGACATTGCCAAGCTTGGTGTGACCAACTGGTGCCAGCTCGCACTGAGCAGAAGCGACTGGAGAGCATTTATTGCAGAGGCCGAGACCGTGAAACGGTTGTAATGACCAAAAAGTCAATCTGGCGGTTAAAACTTTAATTTGATCGATTCGAACAAAGACTCTAGAAAGAGACGACGAAGATGAATAACTGTACTCATATCTGTAAGACCCAAAGTTTTTGGTTAGACCGAAATTTATGTCCTTAAGCGTTTGTTTTTAAAGACTAAAACACTTAGCAATTAAAAGTCTGAATAATTTTATTAAATTCAGTCATCCGCCGCTAAGGATGAATCCCTGCTCAAACCGCGGTCCACATCAAAATGAACCATTTCACTTCCATCTCCTTCTTCTATTTGTACTTCACATGACTTGTAACGCCGTTTGGAAAAAGCAAACACCAAAAAGGATGGCAGGCAAAGAAAAGGATGTTTAATATTTGGAGAGAAAAAAAGGAAACAAAAACGGTTGGCTATTTGTTTAAGCGGAAATGCAGATGTTTTTAGCCGTATTTGTTAGTTTTGGTAAAAGTTTTAATTAGTGGCCTGGGCCTGTCGGACATATGCCACATATATGCATTTGCCTATAACAATATATCAACAGAATAAAATAAATAATATGCAAAGAACAATATGTTAACGACTGTGTCAGCGAAATGTCCGTCTACATATTTCCCCCCTAGTCCTTGACACTAATTGTACGACCTTGTTGTATACGTATTTAGTAAGAGCAAATGTCATCATGCGAAATATTTTTAATTTGTTTGGAACTTACTCTTTATGCTCGGCTGCTCGATCTCTTTGTCGGCGATTCTTGAACCAATTGGAAACCTGTAAAATATTTGTGTAAAAATAGCATATAAATTTTTATTTTGTAGAATTTGTAAATGTGTGTGCGTGTGCCATGATTAATGATGTGCAATTAACATGTGGAAATTTGGCATTTGTGAAAAATTGCAAATGAAATTTGTCAAAAAGAAGATGCGTTTTGAATGACGGCCAACTACAAAAATGATGCTGATGATGATTGTATGCCTTACCTGTGTGGTGGTCAGTCCTGTGGCCTCGGCCAGATCGCGTTTCTCGCGGGGTGATGGATAGGGATTGTGCGCATACCAGTCTCTCAATACTGAACGGGATTTCTCCTAAATAATGGAAATGGGGAAGAAAAATTGAATTTTAGAATTGGGATTTATAGCTCCTAAAAATATAAAAGAGTCCTTTATTTCCGATTCTAATCTTTTGCCCGTCGAATTTATATAATTTACCTGCCCATTAATTTTTCAATCAACAGAAAACCTTTAGAGATAAAAATCCAAAGTGTAAACAAAAGCGGGGCAGGAAATCCCATCAACAACCCCTTGAGTCCACTTAAAGGAGGCGTTTCCATACCGCACATACGAGTATGCACACACTAGGATGCAACCCAGTCAGCCATCCAGACATTTCTACGATTTCTTTCTGTTTATTTCCCCCCTGGTTGCCACAATTAAAAAATGAAAAGTTGCCTGTGGGGGGGCCTCACCTTAAAACAGTAGCTCGTCTCCTCGCCATCCCAAATGGTGCGGGGCAATGGAAATTTACGACGAACACGATATTTGCCAACAGCACCCAAAGGTCTTCCGCGCAGTTTTTCGGCTTCCACATAATGCGCTACATACAGTAAGTAAAATAAGTGAAAGAATTGTTTGGGGTTTTTTTTATTTTTATTTTTGTGGGCAAAAGGGGAGCGGAGTGTCTGTCTCACCTTTCAACCACAGGGCCTGCAGTTTGGCGTGATTTTGGGCCGAGAAATGATGATGCTCGAGCAGTCGATAGAGCTCCTTGTACTGACCGCGATGGAATGCAACGACTGCTTTGGCCTTTAGCACAGATTCGTTCAGTTGCAGTTTATCACATTGTGGCAGCGACCAGAGGAAGCGGCCCAGTCTTTCAATATTGCCAGCCTGTTGGAGGACCTAGGTAAATTGATCGAAGCTTAATATTAGTTTAAGTAAGGAATTATAAGCTATGTCGCAAATGGGTTTAAGCCGGGTCAACAGTGGTTCAGAGCCTTATTATATTTGATGTGCAAGGGCTTGGAGTTTGCACCGGTTCAAAAGAGGTTTGGAGCTTTATTTCGAAAATCATGTAAGATATAAACATTTAATTTTGGTTTATTTTAGTTTTAGGCTGCCTTCACACTGTTCGACACATGACACATGACAGTCTAGTAGTCCTGCTTTTTGTTCTGTTTTAAATTTGAATAGCTTGTCAAATTCATAGAATTTCATGGGGAAATGCGGGCCTACTAGATGTTATGGGTCATGTGTCGAACAGTGTGAAGGCAGCCTTAGTTTAAAATGTTATTTTTGTTTTCAATAGGATTGTGTCCGAACCGGTTCAAAAAGGTTCCAAAGTGGCAACCAACAATATTTTAGAAATTATAAATATATTGCAATATTCCGGCTTAAAAACGAGTTCCGAACCAGCTAGGACGGGTTCAAAATTGCTTTAAAGATCGGTTCAAAAGCATGATATGTTTCCTGTTCTAAACTAAATTAAAAATCAATTTCATTTCAAAACCTACAACATCCAAACATTTCACTAGCTTTGAACTTACAAAACGAGCTAACCAAACCAGTATTCCAACAAAAACCGTAAGCCGAGAAAAAGAATGGTTCGGTTTATTTCTTAAAATAGTTAAGTTGTTTTTTATTTAGAATATTAAAGGAGACAGACAAGCTGAACCACGCTTGGCAAAGCTATAAACCACACTTAAGTATAAGAATTAGATTTAATAAAAAAGTAAAATTACCCAAAATTGTTTGGAAATTCCAACCTCAAGAGCTTGTGATCTCAACAAGTTGGAATTCTTCGTCCCTTTCTGGACCAAACCAATTTGAGGGAATTTAACGATTCTGTACACTTATCTTGCCCCTCCGAATCTTGAGTACAGTTCATCTGTGCTCTTCGTGGCTTAAACTGTAATCTTGAGGTCCGCTTAACACTGTACTTTAGTAGACTTCTCTTAATTAATCCTGCCTCCTCTCTCCCCCCTCTCTTATTAACCTTAGAGTTATGCTTGGATTCATCTTTATGCATAGACTAATTAAGGATGAAATCGACACATGGTTAGCCGACAACTATTTTGATATGTTAAAAATATCAATGGTTTACTTATTTGCTCATAACTTGAGAACTGCTCATCCGATCTTTATCATTTCTGCAGCAAATCGATACATTTTGCTCATTACTAACTATCGGGGCGGGAGGGGGCGTGGCAAAAATTGAAAATTGATCTGCCTGCAAGTATAAGAAGCAATTGTCCCTTACATGTCAAACCTCTATCTCTTACCATCTCTGAGATCTGTTTGTTCATACGGACGGGCGGACAGACAGACAGACGGACATGGCTATATCGACTCGGCTGTTGATGCTGATCAAGAATATATATACTTTATATAGTCGGAAATGATTCCTTCTCCCTGTTACATACTTTTGCGCAAACTTAATATACTCTATGTACTTTCGGTGGCCGTGTGTGGCTCAGTGCTTAGTGTGCTGGACTGCTAGGCGGGAGGTCGTGGGCTCGATCCCGCCTCTGAACATCTACTAAAAAAAGTTTTTTTCTTTCTCTAGAAAAATAGCTTTTTCACATACGGTTACCTTTACCAGCTATTGGCGCCAGCTGTGAAATAACTAGCCATGAAAAAGCAAATTCTCAAACTTTGCCGTTCGGATCCGGCGTTAAACTGTAGGTCCCTTTCTCTTGTGCGAAAAATTTAAAGCACACACGCCAAGAGATGGAGAGAAGCTTGGCTTGGCCCCGTTGGAGGAGCTGTATAGCCAATTTTACATTTTTACCTTCGGTACAGAGTATAAAAATATTGGATATATGGGCCACATATTTACCTTTAAGAATATTTTGAGAAAATTCTCCTATGACCACTCATAGCACCAACATTAGCACAAATGTTCGCCTACTTTGAACAAATATTTTATTGATAAAAAAATTTTCAAATGGCCATATAATAGCTTTACACTAAAGCTAGGTACTAAGACACTCGAAATTTTTGCTGAGCCCATCTAATTACATAGCTCAGGAAATCCGCTCAGGAGCGCATTTCCTGAGCGAGTACTGAGACACTCGAAATTCGCTTCGACAATAAACATGGACTGCCAACTTGTTTTCTTGAAAACAGCTGATAAATTGTCGAAAGGGGTCATGAAATAATGAAACTAGTTTGATAATTGTCAGGGGTACCTACGAAAATTGAGCACGCAATAAAAAAAGTTAAGGCAAAGAAGACTAAATAAACAAAGCTAAAATTATTTGTAGAGCTCCGAGGTGGACTAACATGTGAAGCTAGTCAAAGTGGGCCAGTCGCTACCATTTTTATGGAATCTGGCCAATAAAAAGGGTTTTGATTCGGTGAGCTCCGGCCGCTGCATCAGTTGTGGCTGAGAATCTTTTTCGGTATGCTCTCCCGTTGATGTGGTTGGTATGCCATTCGCCCAATGTGTGCACACCACCCGAGTCCAAACCTCCGTAGCCTACGGCCAAACAGCACTGAACCTTCGCAGTCCCCATAGCCCATTATAGCAGTATTTCCTCCGGCTTACTGTGGTAGTTTCCGTTGCTCCCGCCGCTCGCGTGCTACCTTTAGGTTCGTATTAAACTAATACAACTAATTCGCCCGGCGAGTAAAGCTGGCTGTGGCTATAAATAGAATCTCTGGCTTAATGTGCTAATTTTAATCGTCCGATTAGCTTTGGGTTTTATAGCAGTATGTCTTAGGGATCATGTTCTGCTCACGGATGCCAATACAACACTGCTTTACCTCCAGCCACACACAAAATGTATCCATGAAATTAACCATGGCATTGCCTATGACCTCTGAATTTCTCCCAGTGACTTTATTTATAAATTCTATTGACTCTTTCTTAAATAAACAACAGCTGAATTTTTTGCTGTTGCCTGGTCACACTACATTGACTGAGCGGCTCAGGAAAATATTAAACAATTTCCTCTCCGCAAAAATGGAGTTAGATATTCTTCCACCTTACAACAGGTTTTGGAACCTGTTTAAGCTAGTTTAAAACTGGAATCCGACACTAAGCCAGCTTAAACTAGATTATAGCTGATAGATAATGTATAATTATACATTATACTTATTATAATAGGTAGAGTGTGAGGCGAGGGTTTTGCAGCCTCTTTATGTTACATACTTGAATATTTACTATTTGGTTCGAAATAAGTTGATGAGCTTTGTTTAATTTCTACTGAATTAAGAATTTGGCTATCGAAAATTCTTTAATCCTTTCTTTGAAATATATGTACAGATTACTTGCTTGTTGTAACATTAACTTTTCTAAAGCTCTTATATACGATCTGAAAAAAATTCTTATCTCACTCTTCTCTCACCTCACACACGCAGGCCACCTGCTCCTGAGTGAAGCCAAAGCTAGGCAGGGTTTCTCTTCCTCCACCTCCGCCGCCTCCTCCCGCACTGCCATTGCTGCCACTGTTCAGGTGAAGTCCCGTGGACACACCGCCACTTCCTGACCCGCCTCCTCCACCTCCTCCATTGTGCGTCAACATATCCAGATTGTTGTTATTGCTTGTGCTATTGTTGTTATTGTGCAGCGCCACCACCGATCCACTGAGTCCCGTTGGACTATATGGAGGCGTATGGCGGGCAGTCAGCACAGCAGCCGCATTGGCCGCAGCCAAATCGTAGAAATCAGTGGCGGGATGCTGCAGCATGCTGTGTGAGTGTGGGGAGGGGTATTTAAATAATGGGGGAAGTGGTAGATCAATGATTTGAGTTTTATTCACTGTGCGTTAAATTGACGATTAATTTAAAGCGAGTTAATTCATTGAATTAACTTTGGGGGGGTTTTGGTTACGGGGTGCAAATTGCAAGTCTTTGGTGTTTTGAGCGCTGTAAAGAGAAATAAAACATAAATTATTAGAGATAAGTAGGGACTTAGATAGAATGCACCGAGAGAACTGAAACAAAATTGTATAGTTGGCTGGTAAAATGGTAAGAGCTCTAATGAAAATGTTCAGAAACACCCGTTGCATACTTCTGGGCAGCTCAAAATGGTAACATTTCTAACAATTGTATTAGAAATGGTATATCTTTACTTAAGAAAATCGTAAAACTGTTTGGGACATATTATTTTAAAGTTTAGAATTAGTATATGAAAGAGAGTCAAAGGTTATTCAGTGTAATTGAACAGCAAATCTGTGAGATTTTTCTAAAATATAACTATATTCCATAATAACACTAGATTAGATTGGACGTAAATTATGGGCCAAACTTAAACTTATCAGATAGTTGACAGAGGCGGAGTTCCAATACAGCCGCCACACCCGACAGTTGTACAAAATTTCAATGTTTAATATCTAAACTCGAAATAGCCAAATTGCTTCATCCAAAACAAGGTACTTCAAAATGATTCTTTGATTACCTAGCTAATTTCCCCAAACATTTTTCATCTTTTTATGGCCATCATTTTGGGGCAATATTTAGAAATTAATATTGAAACAGCGCTAATTGAGACATAAAAACTGTTGAAATTGCCATTAATGAAAACATGAATGTTAAACCAAACAAAAAGTGCGATTTTCATAATCGTAGGCCAAATTTTGATATTGAGTTGAAAACAACAACAGGCGAGACCCCATGTTGTCAAACAGAGATTAACTAATGGGCGAGTAGTTACTCAAAATTTTCCCCATTTATCGAAATGTATAAGTTCGTGTATGCAGTCTGCCCCCGCCCCTCCTCTCCCCTTTTCACCGAGTGCTCTTTTACAAAAATAAACTTTGTTTTACACAATATATGGGGCGCGTGGTTTGGTTTTGATTTTCTCTGTTCAGTTCGTAGAAATATTCTAAAATTACCAAAACGAAGACGAAGACGACGACGATGTCGCTGCCAAGCCAAGAGAGAGTTGTGGATAGAGAGAGAGCAAGTGTATCTGTATATCCCCCAGATAGAATATCTCAGTTTTTCCTCATGGTTTCTGTTTTTGATTCTTTTTTCTTTTTTGCAATCAATCGTAGATCTGATGACGGCCGTTCACATGAGATTCGAGATATTCTTGGATCTGTTTTCACTCGTCTGTGGGGCAGAAGATTGTATATACAAATTTTGTGTTCGTTTTGGCTGCTGTAACAAAAATACCAACGTCAAGTTGCCTGCTGCTGCTGCTGCTCTTGAGTCATCGGCCTAGGCCAGCCGACCACGATGATGATGATCATCATAGAATTTCTTTTCGGGTTCTGAATTTTTGTTTTTTTGGCTTGTTTTATGTTTGACGCAAGTAAACAAGCAAAATGCTTGCTGCAAACGCGAATGTGAAACGAAATACGCTATACATTTTCAATCAGCTTTGCTTATATTCAGTATCGCGTTGTATATATTTTATGATAGGATGTGAGCAGATCAAGTCCACTAAATAGATACATATATTCGGTGTACTTATACGAGTAGGCCAAGTAGACATGTGATTTTTCTTGATATCTTTTTTAATTTTATGAGAAATGAGAACTTATTTGGAACTAGCGTACTAAGACTAAATGGATAAGATAAAGTTTTCTTTGTACTGAGAGAGAATCTGTACTGAAATTAGCTTTGATTTGGAAGAGTTGGTTTTTTTTATTTTTTTTTTTACATTACATTACGTTTTATCAAAAATATACGTGCAATATAATATCCAAATGAAAAAAATTGTGCCGGCGCGACCTTTAAACTAAATATTTTAAAACAGCTAATAAATAAATGTAAGATTGGTTTACATTTGTTCAATTTAATTGTTATCTTTTGTTTTTTACCACATTTTTTTATTTCTTGGTCTATGATCTTGGACTGTTTCTAGGAATTGTCCTTATTTAAGAATTGTAAGCATTTGTGTTCAGAAAAAATACTTTATATGAAAGTCGAAATCAATGCATATTTGTATTTGTGTGAAAAGAAACAGGACAATGTAAATAGTTCAGTTTTTCACAAAACTGATTAATTTTCGTGATCTCGCTTACAATATTAGGAATGTACTTAAATGGTCAGAAAATTCGAAAACTATTTTGGAAATGAATAACCTATCAAAAGTTGGTCTTGCTGTAAGTTTAGAACCTTCATTATCCGGGGTAAAGTCTAGTCTAGAAAATTTTGGTAATCAAATTATTTTTTATTTACTACAATATGGGTTTAAACTGTAAACAAAATCAACTATTTTTCCCGACTCTCGTATATGAAATAAATAAATTTTCAACGACCCTCGTATTTTTAAAAATTCCTTGTTTTTTCTTTTTTTCTCAAAAGACTCCAAAATATTTGCTAAAAGCTTTTGAAAAAAAAGTTTACTTGAAATTTTTTTGAGATTATTTTTACCATGTCTTGACGCACTTTGAACAAAATTTCTCGAAAAACTGTTGAACTGATTTAGATAATTTTTTTTTCTATGAGAGCTAACTCCAAATGCATCAAATCCATGTTTAAAATCTATTAAAAATAATTAAATTTTTATCGAAAACAGTTCTCCAAATTTTAAACGCGTTTTTCTCTCAATTACGTTTTTCAAAATGGTTCGCAGCTTTCTCAAGTTCCACTGAACCGATTTTGATGATGAACGGCTTAATGAACCCTGAATTAACGTGGCTATAGCCTTAACCTCAATCCGTGGCGTAGATGGGGGAAAAAATTCATGTTTTATTCAAAATAAGTATATCAGTTTCATCAAATGTATGACATAAATAAAGAAAATACAAATTTTTTAAGGCAAAGGTCCCAAAGGCAAATAATTTGCCAAAATGTTAATGAAAACTTGGCTAAATGACTTGAAACAAAAAGTATTGTTTCATACGTAAATAAGTTGATCCAGTATGATCGAAAATTTCCTTTATTTGGACTATTTTTAACAAACTTTCATCAAATTATTTGGCTGTGGGACCTTAGCTCCAGCTCAATGTTTATGGTTAGAGCAGATTGTGGATAAGCAAATACAACATTTTTGCAATATTTAAAAAATAAAATTTTTCCTACGGCGCTCTCTATTCCAATATTTTATAAAAAATTGTATGTTTGCTGTCTGTGTTCCAAAATTTGCTGGTGTAACAATTTTGAAATATTGCTTTTTTCTGCGGCCAAATGTGGCAATTCGATCTTTACAAACCGCCAGATCCTATTTATGTTTTGTGTTGGTGTGAGTTTTTGAAAAACCCTGTGGCACCGAAAATTATTCATGAAGCATCCTTTTTTATGAAAAGGCATTTTATGGTAAAAGGCCTAAAATATTGATTTAAGAATAAAGATTTAAAGGAAACCATGGCTGACATTCTCCACTTTATTGCTGGTTAATTCTTCATAATTGAAAGTCCATCTAAAGATTATTTTGAGCTAGGGGGGGCTGTACTGTGCGATTAGCTGCTTGGGGTAAGTAGTTCAAAAATCTTCGATCTTGGGACCACTTCTGTTTTCTGTATATGTTAATGACTTGCCATCTGTTCTGTCTGACTGTGAAATACATATGTATGCCGATGATGTCCAGTTACATGTCAGTCGTCCTATGTCCTAGTTTACCGAATGTGTCTAAGTATGTAATAGTGATCTTTTAAAAGTCAATGATCTTTGCCTTAATCCAGCAAAGATGGATGGCTAATGGCTTGCCAAAACTTGTAATTGACAATTCGCCCATTGATTATGTAGCGCGGGCAAGCAATTTAGGATTCATTTATAACCAAACGTTAACTTTAAACGATCACATTACTGCTGCTGTCGGAAAAATGTACGCACTTCTCAGACAATTGTATATTACCATAAAACTCATACCATCTAAATTAAGACTAGTGATTGCTAGAACCTACTTGTCCTCTAGACTATTTTATGGCATTGAAGTCAAAGGTAACTGTGAGGAAAGAAGCCAGCACAAACTTAAAGTAACGTACAATAATATTGCAAGATGCATATTTGATCGTAAGCGCTTTTCTTCGATCTTTCTCTACAATCCTGGACAACCATTCGAGCTTTAATAATGCTGCGAAAAATATTTTTCTCAAATGAACCATGTTATCTATATGAGATGTTGAAATTCTGTGCGTCAT
Source organism: Lordiphosa clarofinis (assembly GCA_018904275.1). NCBI lineage: Eukaryota > Metazoa > Arthropoda > Insecta > Diptera > Drosophilidae > Lordiphosa > Lordiphosa clarofinis. The sequence goes on from JAEIGQ010000011.1 coordinate 2,104,667, forward strand.
TTTAATTAAATAATTAATTAATTAATTTGCCAGAGATACAAGCTAGTTTGTTCTGAAAGACATTTCTTCACATATGCTGTTCGCAGTTGGAATAATCTTTCCCATAATTTGAAAACCATAGTAAATGCCACGCAGTTTAAACTTCAACTAATAGCACACCTGCAAAATGTAGTAGGCTCCTAATTAATAAAGCAAGAGAAAGAGTTAGTAATTAAATTAAATTTCTTCTTTTGATTTGTTTTAACTTAATTTCATTTAGATTTAGATTTATTTATTCTGAAACATTTGTGTTCTTTTGTTCGAGGGAAAAACCTTCTTCTCGAAAATCATAGATTTTAAGCTTATTTTTCAGTTATTGTAAGATTCTTGTCCTGATTTTTGTAAAATTGCAATGTATTAATTTAACTTTCGTGACTAATGCGATAATTTATAAGTCTCTCCTGACTTGTAGCGTTGGGATGTTATATAAATAAACTTAAACTTAAAATTGATTTTTTATTAACTATTTGACATTGACGAAAAGTTAACCCAGATTTTTGTATTATTTAAAACCTGCATATTTTGTTAATTAATTTGTTAATTTAACTTTCCGAGAGAAGACAGGCATACCAGACTATTACCGATACCAATAAATAAAACTTAAAAAACACAAAAAAAAAATAGAGGCAAGCTAACTTCGGCTCGACCGAAGTTTATATACCCTTGGAGCTTGATATATGCCTGACAGTTTGTATGGCAGCTATACGATATAGTGGTCCGATTTCGACATGCCTTGGTGAAATTATGTAAAATCATTGAAAACTTATAAATACGAGCGTTGGGAGCGATAACATTGAAAACAAAAAAGTTTTTCTCACTAAGACTTTTTTTCAGACCTAACTTTTGTATGGCAGCTATACTATATAGTGGTCCGATTTCGACAAATCTTGTTGAAATTATGTAAAATCATTAAGAACTTAGAAATACGAGCGTTGAGAGCGATAGCATTGAAAACAAAAAAGTTTTCTTACTAAAGGCCTATACTCAGATAAGATAAATTTTTAGTTTGCTACGATATTTCACATGAATAGAACACCTTTTCATAAGCATTCAGATTTCAAAGCTATTTAAAACAGTTTCTATTCATGTGAAATATCGTAGCAAACTAAAAATTTATCTTATCTGAGTATAGGCCTTAAAACTAGTTTTTCGACCGATCGTTCCTATGGCAGCTATATGCTATAGTCATCCGATCCGGCCGGTTCCGACAAATGTGCAGCGTATTTGTACTAAAAGACTTCGTGCAAAGTTTGGTTACGATAGCTTTTAAACTGACGGAGGAGATAGCATAGAAACAGACGGACAGACGAACGGACAGACGGACATGGCTATATCAACTCAGCTCGTCATGCTGATCAGGAATATATATACTTTATGTGGTCGGAGATGCTTCCTTCTATGCGTTACAAACATCCGGACAATTTTAATATACCCTCTCCAAGGGTATAAAAATTCTGAAATTTATATTTTTCTTAGTGAGGAAGGAAACGGCCTGGAAATAAAAACCTTATTATTCGAAGAAGATTTAGTAGATTTCGCCGAAACACCCAAAGCTATGCAAGACAATATCAACACTTTGGAGAAGTACTGCAAGGAGTAGGGTCTCAAAATTAATTGCGAAAAATCAAAGATGCTAATTTTTAAGAAACATTGGAGAAGGCTTGCGTCTGCTGCAATGTGGCAGGTGGGAGACATTGATTTGGAGCTGATGAAATCATACAAATTCCTAAGAGTCTAGATCAATCACAATTACTTGGAGGTTCCTATACCAGCATAAGGTACAAGCTGATGGTGCCGCAGTGCGGGCAAAAATGCGGGTGTTATGATGCACAAGATACTTTCTAAAGAAAATTTTTTTCGTCTACCACAATAGACTCCGAACAGAATCTGTAGACCATACTATCGCTCCTTCATTTATACTTTTTAAAAACGAACGGTCTCAAAATTTAACAATTTTTGTTTCAATAAAGAAAAAAACCGAAATTAGATCTCTACACTCCCACCAAAACGTGATTTGCGGTTTTGCAAAAAAAATTTTGTTAAGTTTATAAACAATTTCAAAAACCGTCAAAAACGAAAAAATTGTTTTTTTAAAAACGTGATATCTCAGGTTTGGTTTATCTGACAGGTCTCAAGTTGATATTGGTGAAAACTTTCACTGAAAAGCATTTTACTATATCTACTCAAGCTATAATTTTATTAATTGTTTTTAAAATTGTATATAACTTTTACTCAGTGTTAACCACCATGTTATGGCTTCTGAGAATATACAACTTATTGCACTAAACACAAATTAAATTACGGTGTTTTCAAAAAAATGAATACTTTCATAGTCAAAAAATATAAATATACCCTTAAAGATAGCTTTGCCATGCAGTCCGTCTTAAAGCTTTTTGACTGAAACTTGACAAGTGGGCGCTATATTTATCAAGTTATTCAAAAAAGTCCAACATCATGCAGATCGGATGTATATATCAGCACTCACTTAAGCGTGCTTAGCAATTTTAACTGTCATTTATGGTCTGATTTGATAGCGAAATTATCTTGCAGAAATTGTTGCTTTTTACCGGTTGTTTTATCTAGTGGCTACTGATTCCCCTAATTTAAGTGCACTTTAACATGTTGACCCAGTTCCTCTCACATAGCCTTAAGTAGCTTATCTGATATGAGTGAAGAATGCACCCAAGTTTATAGCCTTTTGGCATCCGCAGTGGCCGCCTCGGAGATAGTACAATCTTTTGGCTACCATTTGGTTTTTCCTCCTCCTTTTCAGCTTCCCTCTCGTTCAAAGAAGATTCTTATCGGTTCACCTTTTCATTGGCATTCGAATAAAATTAATTTCATTTATTTTCTCGGCGACTTGTAAATTTTTAATTTATTTTTTCTCTTCGATGCCAAACAACAACCCGACCCACCGAACAACCAACATGCTATCTGTCAGATTTCTTACGTCTGTTGTTTGTTTGTTTGTCGTTGACTTTTATAAGCTTTTAATTGGAGTGTTATATAGTTGTTTGTCAATCTGTCAGTCATGCGGGAGAGTTTTACAAGCTCGCCTAGGAAAATGGACATGGGTCTGGGTTGGCGGGGGGGAAGGGGGTGCTTTATGTAGATAGGCTTCTTTTGTTAATCAAATCGCTTTTCTAATTAGTTTGTCATTAAAATCGGGTTCAATAAAATATTGAGTACTTGTTGGTTGGAATGTTTGAAAATGAAATTGGATAGGCAATGAATCATGACGAATATAAAGGTGATTAGGGAATTAATCAGGCTGCAAAGAATGAACTATGAGATATTATTCTGATTCACCACTGAGACTTGTTTGTTAGAAAAATTCCTTGCTTTCGGTTGAAGCGTTGAAACTGAACTGTTCCGAATTGATGGAGAGTGCTACAAGGCTGCCTTATTGGTGTATTATCGTAACTCCCAAACCAGAGCCACCGACTGTTTTCGTGTCTGTGTTTACTTAATGTAATCAACTAAATAAAACAACTCTTAACAACAAAACCTACAATTACTGACTCCAACCTGTGGTGACACCTTCGCTTCCACAGAACTGGAACAAAAGAAAGTCTCAAACTTAGAATCACCTATAAATAAAAACATTTGTTATCTGCGAAGATATTCGTACACAAAAATGTATAAACATTTTGAGTGTGAGTGCATTAATTTTATTTATAGGCATTTCTATTTAATTGGCACTCGTTGAACGCGTGAGGAGATTAAAATTCAAACCTAATGAATGAAATTTGTCAATTTGATGCGTGGCAAGGCTTTTGGGGCGTGGCGTATCTGTATCTTTAAATTGTTTGCTTGGCATTTTTGCGCTACATTTGAAAAACAAGAAAGCACGCACACACACAGTACACAGTTCTGAATGACTCAAACGAAAATGTAAATTAGCCAGAGTACCGCCCGATGTCTTTTCAGTGAATGAAAATATTTGGCGAATTCTCTACGCTTGTGCGTAAAATCATCAAAGCTGCAAAATGCTACGCAAGACGTATCTTTGTATCGGCGGGAAAACAGAAATTGATGCGCGGTGGTAAAAATGTGTACAAGGAACAGAAGAAAATCGTTTTATCAACTTTAATCAAGAAAATGTTTTTTTAATTTAGAGTTATTTTACTATTAGAAAAGCTAACTATTGAGATAATAGGTAACTTGTAGAATTCTGATATTCGCAAAAAACTCCTTAAGGCAGGAACACCTGCGCGTATTGCGTTGACGTTGACAAAAACTTTACGTGTGTTCTTTCTACTCATTCTTTCCGAGCGAAGGTTTTTGTTGTTGGATGTTGCAACAGCTTTGAATGTGTCCTCTCTTCTCTTTATCTCCGAGAGAAGGTTTCGTTTTTGGCTGTGATTGAATTCACGACACACCGTCAGTATACGAGCTCTCTTTTTCAACAACAAAGAAGTGTTAAATGAGCACGCTCTTGAGTGGCTAAACACACACACGCAACACAAAAATGAGCATGTGTGTTTTTCCGGTCACTTACTTAAGAAAAATCATGGATCTATCTTAGAACGGACTTCATATTCCATAATGATAGCCAAGGCTGTAAAAAGGTCTAGCAACAAACCCCCCAGAACAGGGTTGTTTCGGGTTTTTGGGTTTAGGACCTCCCAATTCTGAACTCGAACCGATCCTAATTAGTTTGGAAAAGGCTTCGATGCCAAAAATACTTCCATCACATTTATAAGAACTTATTGAATTTTCTGTGCGTACCGAAACGTTAGTTCGGTAAAAGGTTCTGTTTTGGTTCTGATACTGTTTCGAAATTTGGTTCCGGTTCCTGTATCTGGATTCTTATTTCGGTTAAGTAATTGGGTCAGAGCTGCTTGCATTTCTCATTTAGTTGCAACTGAACAGAAGTTGATAAAGTTTTTTAATATAGATTTGCATTCGGCTGGCTTAAGGTCAGTGGAGATTTGCAATTTAATGTAATCAACAGAGATTAATTACAACAATTTTGGAATAGCAATTGGTATATCTGTACAACGATCGCTGTTTCAGAGATAACCACATCTCCTCGTCAGCGGACTTGTATTGCAAATTCAATTTCAAACAAGCATACAATATTCTATTATGTAACTAGGTTAATCGAATAACGCTTTGGGGACTCCAATGTGTTAACGTCGAGACCACGCTTAAGCCTGGAATTCTGCTATGTTTTTGAACGTATTGCTTTTGTTTTCCAATTTTTGCTGTAATTAATTTCTTTTGCTTATGAGCTCTGCAAGGCGGTTGGACAATCTGCCCAATGATCCTCCATAGCAGAGTCACGGCGTTTAACGCCAACACGTTTTTTTCTGTTCAGAGGTTAGAGTGACATTATAACTAGGGTCTAAGAAAACCAAACATTGAAATACATTTTTTAAAGAGCCAAATTGCGTAAAGATCCTCCAAAATACTCGTTTCACAGTTTAGTGGTTGAACTCAGAACCGGATCCATACCGGTACAACGTTTAGGTTCCTTTCGGTCTTTTCGGTTCTAAAAATATCGGTTCTCGGATACCGGTATACAACAAACTAGGAATATCGGTTCCGGTTCCGGCTCTGAGATTCAATCGGTTCTTTTCGGTATACGGGAAAATATACAGAAAACTAACAATAGTAAGTGAAATATTTAATTGGAGCGCTACATCAATGCCTGCAATTTACTTTTTCAAGATTTGCTTAGGTAAATATTGTCCGCAACAACCGATTTGTGCATAATTTTTCCTGTATCTCACCAATGGCAGCTGTAATGTTATCTTTCACGGCTGCAGTTCTAGCTGGGTTGTTCTTGTGCACAAAAGACTTCACGTAGCCCCAAAAACAATACTTTAGTATGGACTCGTTCGAAACGTGAATTGTTCATCACTCTCGCCACTCAATTGGTCTATGGTACAATTCTTCCAAAATTCTTTAAGCAGTGCATTTTTCAGGGTGCATTGATAGCTCTTGAACTGCCTCCGCCTGTACTTCAGACTAAATACGGCAATTTGTTCTGCCATAAATCAGCTTCTTAGTGGAAGAAACATTTTCGATCAAAAACACATTTCTCACAGAGCACGAATTTTGGAAATACTAATTAATGATTTGTAAGCGCTGTTCGTTTGTTAATCTATTCATGGGGAAATGGCAAATCTTACTGAGGATTTTTTTCGTTGCGTGGGAAGTTTCTTACGTTTAGAAATTGGAACGAACATGTACACTTAAAATAATAATATTTATCGTCCAAGTCGATCGGAGAATCAGAGTGCATAAGGTCGATAATAGAAAGCCAATCGTATTTTTGACATAAAAAAAATAATTTTTTCAATAAATCCTTGATTGATTAAACTGCTGTCAGAAAGTGTACCACAACTTCGACAGGCAAAATAAGCTTTGCCTCTTCTCAATACTTCGAAAACAGTATCTCCTAGATACGCCACATCTGCTTTCATCTCCACACTCAATTAATCATAAATATGGCGACGACAAACACACTTTTGACACTTTTTTAAACGTTTCTCAATCTGAATGCCAGCAATTTTTATATAAATAAACCTCAGCAGATTCACACCCCCGACTTTAAAAATAGCCTAGCACTTTCTCAATATTTCTTGGTCTGATAAAAGTTTTTAGATTTTGTGTAAGCGTTTGGGATGATGAATGAAAGACAACTGGAATGGTTGTTTGGGTTTCTAATTAAACTGAAAACATCGTTTGCTATGTAGCCTTCGCAAGCCCACCCACTCAACCACTTTGGCACATGGACGCATGTAATTTAGAGAAAAGCACAAAAAAAAAACTTTTGCCTTTCGCCTCAAATAAACAATGCACAATTCTTACATATTTTCTAACAAGAATTTGTGTGTTCTTTTTCAGTTGCAAATTTCAAGTGCTTCAAGTTGCGTTTTTGATGGCTGGCAAGGCAATTTGGAATTCGCCAATGCCAAAATGATATTATTTTCTTTTGAGAGAGCGCGAGGCTTTCTATACGCTAGCATCAAGTGGGTTTGAAAATTTTTGAAAATAACAAAAATACGTAGAACAATGTTGATTGCATTTGAAGAAGACAGAAAATAAATTAAAAAGGAATTAAAGCACAATCTCAGCTTGTGTCTATAACGGGGTATGGTTTTTGAGTGGATCAAATTAAAAGAATATACAAAATCATTTCGATTCGATTCGGTATTGGAGGACAAGCGATAGCTGATATAAGACAACATAAGGACATATCTTTAGCCTAATTATTCGACAAATGCACACTGGTCCAAATGTCAAAAATTTTGGCAGAAATTAGAAAAATGTAGTTACAGAGCTGAAACTTGGTACACTTTATGGTTATAGCATATTTGAAGTCTGAGAAAAAATTTAGACCGATCGGACCACGCCCTCTCTGCCGCCCCATATATGCCAATGTCTTTGAATACAATAAATTCTAAAATACCTTCCATAAATCTTAAATGTATATATAATTTTATTTAATAAACAATCTGGTAAATCACCCCAACCACCTCAGCCCCCTCCACACCCACCCGACCGCCTAAACACATTTACCTTCTTTTTTTAATGCGCCTTTGTTGCAGCCACTGCTGCTACATGGATAAGAAGATTTTCATTTTTAACATGATCTCCTAAAACCGTGGCAGCTAAGCGAGAGCTCCCTTCATAGCATAATCGTGTAGGCGTCCTATATTTCAAAAAATTCACCTGGTTAAAAGTTTTATTTCCAATCGAGATGCAAGCCAAGTTTGGTACTGCATATTAAATCTAGAGACCATCCGATAGCATTTGCTTTAATAAACATTAACATAGTCAAAAAAAAATGTTTATTTTCTTTTTTATCGACTCCTCCTTGTTTTTTGTGTGCTTCCTGCTACTTTTCTGCAGCGCAAAATAAGTTAAGGCTTGGTTGGGCGACCATTTGCAAGCCAAAACTTAAGCATTTCGCCTTAACTCAAATAAATGTTGTCTGAACAAAGTCAATTTTTCGCAAAAGGGGCAAAAAGGGGTCAAAACGATTAATATTCCCGTAGTATGTACATATTGAAGAATAATATAGCGTTTAAAGTTCCCTCAATCCACGTCAATCCAACATACTTTTATTCCACGGAACACAACAATTTTAAGATTAGAGTTGCTAAAAACATCATTTTGCAAAAACACATATTAACAAAAACAAATCACGTAAAACAGGGAATGCGTGATAACACTTATAATATACATACCTTAAACTTTGTTTTCCATTTTGGTTTACTTCAATATTCGACGTAGATTTTATTATATACTGATTTGAAATATGCTCTTATGTGCAAGGCATAAAATGTCAAAGTTTGTGTAAACGAACAGCCGACTTCCAGGTCTGCCTAAGTACGCGGTGCAATTGTACTAATATGATTGTACATGGATATGGATAATATTTTATTGGAAAAAAATAGTGTTTTTTCATAACTTTTAAAAAAAAATTGAATTTCTGCCAAAATTTTTGGCATTTGGACCAGTGTGAAATGGTTCGAAATCGAGGAAACTAACTTCTTTCTACTTTGTGTTAACCATATGCAAAACACAAAAGTATAAGGAATGTGCCGAAATAAAGTTCACACTTTGTTTCATTTGTAAGTCAAAAGTTATTAAGCAAAAGTAATTGTTTTATTTCACATATTTATGAATTAAGATTAAGAAACAATATAAATAAACAAAATATTTTGGTAAAAGTAAAGCCCTTATTTTTGAGCAAATTTAATGTTTAACCGTGGCTTTGGTGAAAATGATTAAACCAACAGGCAAATAATACGAAAAATGTTGAATTTTCAATTTTTTTTTGTGATACACACACAAAGCACATTATTATTGTTGTTGGGGAAGTGGTGCATCGCGACCAATTTTGGTTTATTGTGCCCTCACAAAGCACATAGAGCAAGCGGAAAATTCAAAATTAGTTAAAATCGAAGGTGTATTAATCTAATGAGAGGGGTAACTAAGGCAATGTAAGTCTCAAGAAAAGAAGATACCATTTCGGTGTCGGTTTTTTCGCCTTCAAATGGGCGCGTCATCTCTCAAAAAGATTCAAGCACATGTTAGTCAATGCTTACAATGCAATTTCCAAAATGTCAATTCTTTCGATTCTAAGTCTGTAAAGTGAACCTAATCTGTCCAAAACAGAACCACGTCAAAAATGGTTTCTTGTGTTTCTGGAACCGAACCATCCAAAAAGTAAAAGGGTTCGATTCTAACAAATAACTTTAGTACCTTTTAAATCTATACTTATAAATCTGTAGGCCAGACTGACTGACATATTATCAACCCACAGCCTAAACGGCTTATACTACAGAGTTGAGATTTGGCATAGACCTTCGTTTAGTTATGCAGGCGCGCACTAAGAAAGAAAATTTGGAAAATTTTGTTTAATCGTAACATCATAACGGTTGTTGCGCTCAGGCAATGTTGTGGAATAAGCGCGCTGAGTGCGTGTATATGTATCTGTTTTTTTCACAAAAACATTCAAATTGAGAATAGCCTCATCCAATTGCATTGAATCTTGTGGCATATACAAAACACATCGATAGCTTTTACAATATGTTGATAGTATTATATATTAATTTGTTGATACAAAGAGGGAATTGTATCGTACTGGGTCGGTCGGTTCATTATCTACGGAAAATCCGGTATCTAAGTCATATCCCACTGGGGATCTTACGACTTTCACAAGGGAACTAAAGAGTTGTAACATGGCAATACAATTCTCGCATTTTATGTAGGTAAATAATTCACTCAAAAAAGAATAGAATTAATAAATTGAGAATGAATTTTTTTGAAAAAACAACAATTCCTTATTGAATTTTAAAGAAATTTACCAATTTTGAGATTTCAGGCGAAAAGAGTGAACGAACAGAGCCCGCCAAGTTGACCAAACTCAAAATATATGGATCAAAATATATGGGAACAAAGTGCAATCTCGGACTAAGGAATTTGCTTTTGGATAAAGTAAATCAAATATTCTTATTCCAAGTATTAAATGGTCTATTTCTGAGCTTAGGGTTTATTGGCTTGATACCAATATAAAATGTTGTCCATTCAATAAAATTTAATAGCTATTTATAGACTTATTAAATGATTTGGTATATTAAGTGTTACCTTTTTAAACAACTTCTACTTTCGATTTACTGATTTGCTGAAACTAATTTCAAATATTAACAAAAAGAAATGAAACAAACAGACGGGCCGATATGGGGGTCACACACACTCAAAGCCTTCAGTGACCTGTCTTTTGCTGTTGATGTCGGTTTTTGCTATAAGCCTGCCTTTAAAACAATGCTGACATGGAGTAGCTTCTGCTAACTTAGTGAGGAAAGGCAAAGACTGGTGATGATTGAAAGAGCTATTTACTTAGTAAACCAGCCTTCTTTGTTGTAGGTGTAGGTCTTGTTTTGGAAATGTTATGAACAAATATCATAAATTATTCACCTGGAGCCTGCTAAAAGCTCTGTAATTGATATTCAATGGAGTCTCTAAAACAGTGATATGGCAAAAAAACTTGCAGCGAACTTAGATGATATGAACCAAGGTTTGAACCAAAACCTTATTATTATTATTAATGGGGAAAAGCGCACCCCGACCAATGCTGGTCTATTGGGCCCCTACCCTTGTAGAGGGCATTCTTTCCTTGTTGGTTTAACATTTTGGAACCTTTTGAGGTTGTAGTTGACTGCCGCAGTAGGGTTCTGGACCTACCATTACGGCATCTTGAGTGAGAATGTCGCGGTATCCATCGCAGGGACAGGTTGTTTTTGCTGCCTAGTGGGTCCACTTTGTTCTTTGTCTCTAGGACTAGCTTAGAGGTGAACTTGTTCCAGCTAAGCGCAAACAAAACCTTAGGTTCGATCAATTTAGGAACCGACCTTACGACGGGTTCACACCTCCAACCGAACCTTTAACTAAGGAAATATTTGCATAGATTGGCAGAGAAATCTTTGGACAATATTGATGCTGTTAAAAGCTTTTGAACCAATTCAACGAATATTCTTGACATAGGATTGAATTAATCTGCTTATCTTCTTGATGAAAAGAAATAAGCCGTTATGATACAAGGTTCATATAATTTTGGATGAGTTTTTTAAGCGGTCTAAGATCAGTCAAAATGAGCAGTTTCTGCAATAATTGAACCAATTTTAGGCTGAAGGCCAGTGGATGAACATATAAAATCTAATTTTTAAAATTGAGATTTTGAAATAATAGTACAAAACATTTCACAGCCATTAACCTTAGCTCTTTCCGTTGAAATAACTACTTTGGTTGAAAATCATATAAATCATAATCATATCATATAAGTATTTGCTTTCTGTCATCAAGTCTAAAGACTAAATAATGTGTCTGATGCAAGTTTACTTTTAGAACTAATTTTTACTAATTACCAAAAATGGATTCAGTGCGAAAATGTAAACGTTCTGAACTAAAAAAATATCAATTTGTCGCTTTGAATTATCTTTTCTCATATCTGAAGTTTATTTTTACTATTTTTTTCCTTATTCGTTTCAAAATTGTTTGCTCTGGATTGCCAATTTAATGACCAATTTATAAACATTTTAATTATGAATAGAACTCTCCCACTCTTTCTTTTGCCGTCGGCCTTTTTTGGAACTCACCTGTATTCTGATTAATGTATTTTGATATCAATGATACGTATCCGTGATTTTGTTTTAATTCTTTTATTTTTTCGTTTTCTTTGCTTTTTGTGCTTTTGTTTTTGTTAATCCACAAATGTTAAGGGGGTTAACAAAAGATGATTTCTTTACTTTTAATTTTTTTTTTGGTTCTCAACCAAATATATTTGTCAGACACATGTCTGGCACACTCACATACACAAGCACACAATCTCATTCACACTCGCACACATAAACGAAAATAACTGCACGGCAACAACAAGAACTATTAATTCTCATACGCACTGTGTGTTAACACGTGTTGCAGAAACTTTTTCCGTTTGTTTTGCCGTGACTTAGACAAATTTGCGTACAACACTTTTTAAATAGAGCCAACGAAAAAAAATGGCTGTGATATATTTATTAAATATTTTTGTGTGCGTTGAATTTTCCTTTTAAATTTTTATGTCGTAAAATTAATTATGATTTTTGTGCGAAAAACGCCGCCGGGTTGGGTCCGAAGTCGAAGTGTTGTTGTTTTTTTTTATTTTGGGAGGACACTTTGGTCACAGGCGTCGTTCGAACCGCACGCGAGCAACGCAAGAGAGAAACTAAAAGCAGAAAACAGAAAATGAAAAGGCCCAAACAATGGCCAACCAGTCGGCAACGGGGCGGGATAACAGAGAGAGCAATACATACGTTCGGCATGCAAGTGTGCGTGTGTGCCAAGGGGGGTGATATTCAACAGTGACTGTCAAACTGTTGAACTGCTCAATTAGGAAGTGCTGTTTATAAAAGAGCGAGAGGCAGAAAAGGTGCCTACAGTAGTTGCTAAAAGTTTTACGACTAATGGAAGCAAACTATTAGCTAGACCTGCAGGACTTTCACTTGCTTTAATTTGAGGCCTAGCAGAAGCGAGCCCTTGTGCAAGAGGACTTAAGTAGCCCACTTGACTGCATACGGATGAGATCTTTTAAGAACTTGCCTTTCTTAAGAACACAAGTGCGAACCTTTTCGTAACAAACCGAACCAGAATGAACTCTTTTTGGTTAAAGTTTGGAATATGTTAGAGTTTTTCTATCCTCAAAAGATTGTATTCGATTTACAAAACGGTGCGGAATCGAACTATTCCGGAGTGAGTGTTCGGGATTTTTGGGAACTCAGAACTAGAGGTCTCCATGAGTGCACTCAAACTGTGAGCAACCATGAGTATGAAGCAATTTTTTGAGTACAAAAATTCATCTGAATGAATATCTATTGCACTCGGTCACATGAATGATGAATGTTGAAGTTGAAGAAAAAATTTGTTTAGCTATTGCTATTCTTGAGAATTTCAAGAACATTTTTCACTCAACTGCGAAAAAAAATTTGATTGAATTTGCACTAGGTGTGAGCGGATTCGTCACATTTGGGTGGAATAGGAAACGGGGGCATTGGAAGTGAAGGGAGGCAAGCCTCCTGGATATGCGCGTTAGCTGATTTCCCTCCTCCCCCATATATTCTATAGGAATCAGAAATATCGCTTCAATGACCCAATCCAGCTGACTCGTTTCAAATAAGTTTTTCATAAAAACACAGCAAATTTGTTCGGGCTTGAGTGGGAATTGAACCCGGTTCCTTATGCGCTTAACGTATGGAATGACGCGCCAGCACACTCAGCCGTTGTACACTTTCGCAGATTCACATCTAAAGGGACCAAAAAGAGAGCCAACTCGCTCTCATTCGTCCTCTCTCTTGTATATCTCAATTATGAAAACCGGGTTTGTTGTTGTTTAAAGCAAATATTATACGATTGAGAACAACTTAACTTCCCGGAACATTTGAAACATTTGTTCTCATCAATTTAGAGACCATCATGTTCTTATTTTAAGTTGAAGGCATCTTAGTTTATAAACGGGGTTTTCCCTCTGTCTAGGCTTGAAAATTCAGGGAATTCTACTAGTTTTGTTGAACAAAATGAATAGAATCACACTTGGGCCTACTGAAAAACTTCATGAAGTTTTCTTCATTGTGTAAATCGCATCTTAGTATACAAAGCGAAAAGATTGAATGAGTAAAAAGCCAAACACACAGTTTTAGTAAAGGGAAAATTGGGTTTAACAAAACAATATGTTCTTAGTGGGAAAAGAAACCAATATCATGTAAATATTACGAAAAAATGCAAAACAAAATATGAACAAAAGTTAAAATATTTATTCACTTTTATACAAAATAGGTTGCAAAATTTTTTGTATACCTGCAACCAGAGCATAAAAATACCTGCATAAAAGAGCATTTAAAGATGAATGAACTTTTATAACTGAACAATTTTGTACTATTTCAACCAAATCGGACAATGTGAATAAAATAATGTCTCTTCGTTACAGAATAAATATACGTTCGCGCTTTCAAAATTTGTTCCCCTCCGATTTTTATCATCTTAAAAATGACGATTTATAATTTTAATATATTCAACCCTCAATATATTTTCAATTCCATAAAATTCGGGCCCTCATCGATTGAATGTTCAATGCCCAAATAATAAATGATATTTAAATGAAGAAATTTTAATTGATGAATTGAACAAGATTTAATTTTCAATATGGGTTAAAATCTGAAAGCAGACACTATGTTTAATTGATTATTTCAAAGTTTTTAAGTTCTTAAAGAGATTTTTGTAATTTGGAGAGTACCGATGATCCCAACCTTTGTATATATAGTGGGGGAGCACATAAAATCGATAAATATGAATTTTTTAACAAGGTACCTTTAATAGCAAAGAAGTTTTTCTCACTAGATTCAATTTCAAGAGCAACACTTTCTAGGGCAGCTACTTGATAAAATGCTGCAGTTGGGCTGAAACTAAAGTATATTGTGGGGGAACATTTAGAACTGATAAATATATAATTTGGTGGTTGTAGCTTTCCAAGGGTAAGAGATTTTAATAAAAGAAATTTTCATCCAACTGGTTGCTGATGTCATATAGTTATGTGTTTCTTCTGAATCTTACTGTCAAATATCAATACCATTAAATTTTGCCTTAGGTTCAACCACAAACCAATAAGTTATCCCAAAATTCTATTTTTTTAAAGGCAATCGTCTCTACTGGAGCTAGTCGAAAAATGCGCGGTAAGCGGAAAATAAAAATTTATTTTAAAGCGGAGCATAAAAAAGACACGTGTGCAAAGTTTCAGTTTTTTACCGTTTAAGCCGTGGCCACCAAAATTAAGTCAAATTTTCGAACTTCCGAGGCCTCTTGCCATGGGTTTATCTACAACTAAAATTCCGAACAAAATATGAAATTATTTCTACAAAATTGCCCTTTCTTTTATTTTGTCAAAACTCTATTTATTTAGTTAAAAAATTGGACTATAATTTTCATACTGAAACCTTATCCTTAACGTTAAAACATTATTTGCATGTTTGATTTTGCATTTTTATCATTATTATTTTGCCCCACGATTTTGGTACAATATAATATTGCATTTGTATAATTATGTCGACCACTGTACATCGCCCAGCCAGTTTATTTGTTTATGTTCTCCCTCTGTCTCACATCTGCTTGGTGATCGTTATCTTACAGTTTGACACTCTCTGTAAACTCTTTTGACTTCGTGTGTGTGCAACAGAGATAGCCTAGAAACAGGTTAGCTGTAACTACGCCCACTCCATGGTACCTGTTCACACACACACACACACACACACACAGATACGCTTGAGCAATTGCAACTGGCTGATTGGTCGGACACTTGATTCCATATAAGTCGCCTTGGAATTGGCACGACATGCGCAATGGACGCCATATTGAAAAATGTGAAAAGTAATGTGTAAATGCATTACAATTACGCCCCATTTTAACCACACCTCCCCTTGATTGTGGTGAAAGGATGCTACGTAAATTATGTTCAGTACCTGAGATTACGACTGCTGATTTCTGTTATACTGCAATTCCATTTTAATGATGCGGCAGTTGAAGTTTGCGTCTGTATCGCTGCTATTGCATTTTCAGTTCACGTATCCTTTTTCCCATGACCATAATTGCACATTGTGGTTAGTGGATTAAGGATTTGCCATTCTGGAGGCTTCTTCGGTTTCATTGTCAGTTGCAGAAATGCCCAGAGTTGGCTTTAAAATGTTTACATCTTTGATTTTAATGGAGTGCATTTTGATATTGTATAGACGGCAAGAGCAATTCGAAATTAAGATTACTGTACAGAGTGGATAAGTCTTGCAGTTTGAGTTTTCTTGTCGATCACTTAAAGGCAGTTTATAATTAATTTTCTTTCTCTTTGACTTAAAAGATATTTATAGAAATTATTTATTTATTTATATGCCGAAACCTTTTATTGTATTACTTCAAGAGCATTGTCAAAAACATTCAGAAGCAAGGCTGCAAACCTCTAAAAAAAACCTCGGTTCACTTGAACATAAAAGAACAGTTTCGACTTATTACAAATTATTTTTTAAAATAATATTCTATATTTCAATAATTTAATTTGTGTTAACAAATTCATAAGGTGACACTTACAACTTTTGAGAACTGATTATTTATATCTCCTAGAAGCTGGTCTCCTGATCAAACTTAAGTATTGATTAGGCTGAAGCTTTAGCGACTAAATAGATAAGACAATGTTTGTCAAGTCCTCAACTTCCTGAACTTTCCAAAATTTAAAAAAAATGTTCGATGTATGTTTTCTTAGACAGTTGTCGCAGGAATTCATAACATCACTTACAGATTTGATAAATTAAATTATTTTATTGCTCGATAAACTTTCCATCAACGCAATCAGATTCATTAAAGGGTGATTTTTGAAAACTCTCTTCCTTTCATATAGTGTGATTACGGAGCACTATGGGGAATTTTCCCAAAAATTAGGCATTAATTAATAACTTAAAAACTAAGCAAGATATTGCGGTCTAGTTTTTTGCCTTATGTTAGGTATACCGTTGCTCTATACGTGCTAAAAAGTGGGCGTGGTAGCACATCAACCCGCCTTTAAAAAAAATAAATAAAAAAATATTATTTTTTTTTACAAGATAATATTGGTTTTTCTTGCAATTTTACATAAGAATGAATGTACCATCATTGACGCGTAATAGGAAACATATTTTTCGGCCGCAAACTTTACGGAATATCGAGATTCCTGAAAAAAAATGCGTCTCATTTATTTTTTTCGATTTCTGTTCTGTTCTTACTGTCATTTCTAACTGCACAATACTAGCACATAAAATTTCGGATCATTTTTGCTTTATAGAAACTATCTTAAGAACTGCTGCATGGTCTGCTAGTCGTTTTTAACTTATTACGAGCAGCTGTGCTTGCTTCTTCTACCATTTTATCTCCAACAGCTTGATTTCTACGATTTCTAATACGCTTTAGCGTTAATGACCATCGGGAACGACTCTCTGTGTTCATATTCTGCTCAATGGCTTAGAATTGAACTTCTGCGTTCAATTTGTTGCATTATTCGGTTAAATTTTCGCGATTCATCTCCAGAATTGCACAAAATATCCACTAAAACATAGCACATACCACAACGATTAGATTCAATCAAAAAAATTCGACGAAACTTTCTGTTTTCATTAATATTTAGCAATTACAAATTGCAGCAGAAAACACACACTTAACATTGAACTGTCATTCGTTAGCATAACCTGACTTTACCAGCTGCTCACTTAACAGTGCTCTGTTAAATCAAAATTCGTGGTATGTAACATTGAAGACTAATGTATTTGTGGTCTAATGAAACAAAAAAATTTAAGTTTTGAGCACTTTTGGAAAAGGGGTTTATGCCTAATATTTGGCAAAATTCCCCATAGTGCGGAGAAGTGAGCCAACTTACTAATGTCAAACTAAACGTCGCACAGTGTAAGATTTTGCCAATATAGTGGGACTAAATTTAAAAAAAAAATATTTTAAAAGTCAATGAGCTTTTAGAAGTCAATTTGGTTATGTTCAAATGTAACAAATATAACAAATGTAATCAGTGGATCGAATCTTCGAGCATCGAAATGCCTTCACTGAGAAACAAAAATCAATCTTAAATTTAGATTGAAAATATCTTTTACGAGAATATTGCAATCTTAAAAAAAAAGATTAAAAAACGTTCAAATGAGGTTAGAAATCCTAAAAACAAGAATAATCATCTCACTACTTAACACCTATCCTACAGATTTCAGTTAAGCTTCAGTTAAGTAACTTTATGATATATATATAAATATATAGATTTATTTTGTGAAAAAAAAAATACAAATAAAAATAAAACAACAACTCGCCCCTCCTGAGACCCGAACCACAACTTTTTTATTCCATTACAGCTTTTGGCATCTACTTGGCATTCACCTAGCTCACTCGGCTATTGACTTTAAATTTTTGGCGCAACAAGTTGCAGCTTATACTGCTCTCAGCTGGCAGAAATCTCGTCTCAGCTGGCAGGAATCATCGTCGTGCTGAGTTCTAATATTTACATACTACGACTGGTGGCGCCTTAGAAGTGACGGCCAGTGTGTATGCAGTGTGGTCAATCACGAGAGGTACTCAGCTCAAGTCCCAGTACTGGCGAATTTAGAATTAACATTTATATTAGTTTTTCAGAAATAACAAAACGTTTATAACTAAATTTATTTTTGTCTTTTTTTTTCATATTAAACGAGAGCGCTTACGCTCGTTGTCGGTTAGAGCCGACTTTATCTTATTAAAGTCGGCTCTAACTTCGATATACCCGTTACTCATGAAGAAACATGCTTAACAGTGTTCCTGCGTTCCTTATGGTGACCATCCGAAAAGTATGCAACAATTTTTTTTAGGGAGGGTAGCGAGGGGGGCTTGGTTCACTTTTTTGCTCATAACTTGAGACCCGTTCATCCGATCTTTATCAATTCTGCGGAAAATCGATTCATTTTGCTAATTACTAACTATCTCTAGAAGGTAGGAATTGACTATCTTCAAAACTGTAGGATATATAACGTTTTTTCCACATTGCGGGGGCGGGAGCTGGCGTGGCCAAAATTTGAAACAAACTTGATCTGCGTGCAGATAAAAGAAGCATTTGTCCCATACATGTAAAACCTCTATCTCTTACCATCTCTGAGATCTAGGTGTTCATACAGACGGACGGACAGACGGACATGTCTATATCGACTCGGCTGTTGATGCGGATCAAGAATATATATATTTTATATGGTCGGAAATGATTCCTTCTGCCGTTATATACATTTGCACGACTTTAGTATACCCTTTTTACTCTACGAGTAACGGGTATAATAAGAGATTGTTTTCCTTAAAGTCGAGAACAAGCGATCTTTTTTCGAGATTATTGACTACGATTAAAATTTAATTTTCGAGGACTGACACCGTTTCTCTTTGATTCAAGAATATAATCTTGATTTTAGATTGATTTTTTTTCAGTGTTATAATAAGTTATTATGTATATCAAAAACAAGACTGCAAAGTTGTGAATATTAAAGTTTAGTTCGGGAACCGGTTCATTAACTTAACCTTGGTTTATAACATATGAATTCTTTCAATAAAAGGTGGCGCCTTTTTATTCAGTAGCAAAAAATATTAAAACTTTGCTCACAAGTATGCATCGCAATGAAATAATCATTTCCATCCCAAAAATAAGTATATATGGGTGATTCCATGAAAAATCGCCCACTGGGATTTTTTTTGGATCGAAAGAATGTTTTTCGTATTCCTTGTAGTAAAATAGTATATACGTATTTTCAGCATTTTGGCGACATATACTTAATTCGCGGGTAAAGTCGATTTGAAAATTTAAATTTTTAAAAAATTTAATTTTTTTCAATTGCTTGCTATCCAAAGCCATTGGTAATCAAAATATTAAAAAAATCTGAAAACTAACATCTGAATCCAAACTTTTAATTAACTCAAACTTAAAAATTTTTAAATTTTTCTTTGGTCTTCAAATTGCGAAAATAAGTAAACAAAAATTAATTGCCGCGAAAGGGATTTTTTTTGTCTGTGAAAGTGAATTTTAATAAATGAAAAATGGCCATAACTCTGGAACTATTGGATTTCCCATTTACAGCTTAATACAGTAAATTACTGGATACAAGACCAAATTTTGAGAAAAAAATTAAGGCAAAAAAATAATCCCTTTCGCGGCAATTAATTTTTGCTTACTTATTTTCGCGATTTAAAGACCAAAGAAAAATTTAAAAATATTTGAGTGTGAGTTAATTAAAAGTTTGGATTCAGATGTTAATTTTCAGATTTTTTAAATATTTTTATTACCAATGGCGTTGGATAGCAAGCAATTGAAAATAATTAAATTTTTTAAATATGTAAATTTTCAAATCGACTTTACCCGCGAATTAAGTATTTGTCGCCAAAATGCTGAAAATACGTATATACTATTTTACTACAAGGAATACGAAAAACATTATTTCGATCCAAAAAAAATCCCAGTGGGCGATTTTTCATGGAATCACCCATATACATATTCTTGATCTGGACGACGAGCTGACTAGTGTAGAGTCTCTCAATGTTGAAGCTATCGAACCAGAATTTTCTTTTTACTGCACGCTGCCAATATGGGTCGGAAAATCAGTCTTAATGAGCAAAATTTTCTGTTTTCAAATATTGATATTTTCCATTTAATATTTATGCTTTGCTTAAATTAAATCTGGATAAAACAAGTTCTAATGACTGAAAAATTTCTCAAAAAAGTAAAGAGGTCGTTCAAAATATATTTGTCTTTAATTATTTATTTTCTAGCTTCTAAGTTTAAGATCGATTTTATGTTCATAAGAATATAAACTTGGTGAAGAATCATTGATGCTTTTATTAATTAGCTCCTTTTGACGACAGCAATACGGAAACCATTCTGTTTGCAACTTGTATTTCATCTTCTTCTTTGCTCCGATTTTTGTAGCACAACCGCTTTACGATCTAGGCCGCTCCTATTAATGCTCGCCAGTCGCTTCTGATTTCTGCGAGCTGGCACCAGTTGTTCACACATAGCTTGGCAAAGTCATACCGCATCAGATCTTACCATCTCAGAACCGAACCCTTTTTATACCCTTGCAAAGGGTATTATAATTTTGCCCAGAAGTTTGCAACGCATAGAAATATTCATTTCCGACCCTATAAACTATATATATTCTTGATCAGGGCGACGAGCTGAGTCGATTGAGCTTTGTCCGTCCGTCTGTCTGTCCGTCTGTCCGTCTGTCCGTCTGTCTGTCTGTCCGTCTGTCTGTTTCTACGCAAACTAGTCTCTCAATTTGAAAGCTATCGAGCTGAAACTTTGCACAGAGTCTTCTTTTTACTGCACACTGCTAATATGTCGGAACCGACCGGATCGGATGACTATATCTTATAGCTGCCATAGGAACTATCGGTCGAAAAGTGGGTCTTTGTGAGAAAACTTTTTTGTTTTTAATGTAAACGCCTTCCGCTTCGGCAATTATTAGTTTTATACGCTTTTACACAGATTTGGAAGTTTTTGTCAAAATCGGATGACTATATCTTATAGCGACATAGGAACTATCGGTCGAAAAGTGGGTCTTTGTGAGAAAACTTTTTTGTTTTTAATGTAAACGCCTTCCGCTTCGGCAATTATTAGTTTTATACGCTCTTACACAGATTTGAAAGTTTTGGTCAAAATCGGATGACTATATCTTATAGCTGCCATAGAAACTATCGGCCGAAAAGTGGCTTTTATCAATAAAATGGTTTGTTTTAATGCTGACGTTCGTAAACTCTGTTGTATTAAAACATTTGCAAGGGTATTTAAACTTCGGCAAAGACGAAGTTAGCTTGGCCTTCTCGTTAACTATTGACCGATTTGTTATTGTACAAGAAACTTGGATCTTCATTGCACACCAGAGACCCAAGAACCATCGAAATAGGGGACTGCTTCAAGGAAATAGAGATAAGTGTGTCAGCAGTCATTGTTATGGGATGTCCATCACAGAATTCACAACGATTGCTTTGTTAAAGTTAGAGCGACAACCGGGAATTACTATGCATAGCCCAATCTTACCATTCCGAACTTAGTCCGCTGTGACAATTATCTTTTTCAGAACTTAAACAAACGGTTCGGCGTTAAGAAAAATCATTTATATGGATTGTTGAATGCACATTTATTTAAAATTAGAAAAATTACCTTCAGATAATAAACTTTAAAATTGCTTTCTTATTATACTTATCTTATTCAGCTCTACGCCCTTTTTTTCATACAATCACAAATGATTGACAACATACTAAACTTTAATTTAATTTCGTTGTGTTGTCTTCAAACATAACTCTTAGGTAATCGAACTCACACTACAAATTATACACTTATCAGTAGCTCATCTCAGCTTTATGTTTACCCCAGTGGCGTACCGTGTAGTTATGCCGCCCGGGGCGGAAGTCGACTTTGCCGCCCCCCTTCCCCCTTGAATAGTCCTAAACTTTAACCTTTTTTCTATAATTACAATTAAGTTTTTCTAATTCTTTCCATCAAAAACTTCTCTGTAACATAAAGGGACGTACGCTGGATTTTGATTAGGAATGACGAAGGCCTTAATTGTGAGGGGAGTATTATTTTGCAAAAGTTGCTATAATTATTGGGAAAAATTCTTGGGGATGTATAATATTATAAAGGTGCGCCGCAGGCGAAAATTTTTTCGGAAAATCCGCGGAAACGTATTTTACATATCTTCTTAACCAAAATTTAAATACAAATTGACTTCGGATGGGCCGAAAAAAAAGTTGTTTTGAGGTCGAGCATGGTTTTCTAGTTTGATGGCAAATGCGTTTCGAAATTAGTTTTTTACTCCAAAAAAACGTTCTTTGTAGGGTGCCTGTAGAGGTTTTTACTGGAGGCTGATATAATTGGACGAGTTGGACTACGTTTTTTGGAAACATAACTCAATGACAGTATAGAATTGTAAGCTCCAAAAATTCGGAAAATATCGCGAAATAGATGAATTAATGTGAAAATATGTAACAAACTATTAAAGAACTCATTCTGTATTGATTACAAAGTATATTTGAAAACAACTTTCTGATTTTGCTCATTGGAATGAAATTTTTGGACTTTAATATGGAAATTGTGGTTATTTTTTTTGATAAAAACAATTTTTTTTTAATTATTGTTCAGTTGACACAACTTTTGTTTCATAAGAACTTTTCAAGGCATACTACAAATCTGCACCCTCCTGCATACTCCCTTGAGAACATAATCAATATAGCAGCATGTTTGACTCTGTCTATGGTAGACCTTGGCTCTTTAATCCCTTTATACTGATTCAGAAGCTTTCAAAAATGCATTCAATGAATATTTCTTTTATTACTAGATCTTGAAGTGCAGAATCTTGCAACGTTCTCCATATTGAAATGACAGCAAAGTCTAAATCACTTTCAGAAATACCACTATTTTTTTAATTTAAGAGAATAATCAATATACATTTTGTAATTTCCCCTATATGCCCTAAAAAATTGCCGCCCCTAAAAATTTGCCGCCTGGGCGGGCCGCCCCCCCCCCCCCTCGGTACGCCACTGGTTTACCCAAAATTTTACGAAATTTGATCGAAACATTAATGTCAGATGGGGCGCCAGAGGTTGACCCACACTCCTACCTAACCAATTGCATATCGTTTACCCTGAGGGAATAATTTTTGAGAAACTTTTGTTTTGGCGCCAGCCCACAGCAGTCACAATGGCCAAATAAGTGTTAAAAAATTAGACGATCATCAAATCTACATAATAACAGATCATATTTCAGTGGAATAAAGGGCAGCCAAACGAACAACAAGCGACAACAGTTGGACATGTCGCCGGAATAGGCAAGAAACACATAAAACTTAGAGGATATAAATAAATAAACGATCCCACAATATGTTAATGGAAAACATGGCGATAAAAATCTTGTCTCACATGAATGAGAAAACGAACGAAGAAAGTTTGAAGTCGTCATCTGTGTGATGGGGGGCTATTTCTCTGGTGTTAAGAATGAAGATCGTAACGAGGCTGGCACACGCGCTGGCCCTTGCCCTTCTCCCTCCCTCTCTCTCTCTCTCTCCCCACAACTCTCAGAAAGTCACCTGCTGTGACTCTGCGGCCAACTGGCGGTTAAACAATACTCCTCTCACCTGGCGCCCGGACCAGCGCACAACAACAACAGCAGCAACAGCATCAGCAGCCGCATCAGTGAAGCTGATTAGAACTGGTAAACAAACACAGAAAAGTTCATAAATTTTTATGGCGCGCACATTGTAAATCATTTCGAAAAACTCTCCAGAGGGCCCCGAGGCGGATTATTAATTTAGTTAAAATTATTATTAATTTTACACCATAAATCTTGAAGGTGTTCGTAAGCTTGATTTGGTTTGGTACGTGTGGGTAATTAGCTTTTTATTTTAACAAATATTTCTTATTCATGGCTGGTGGTAAAATGGCTCGGAAGTGAGGGTAAGTGAAGTCGTAATGATGAGATATAATGTTTGGGAAGAGTTTGCTTAGGTTGTGGGAGCATCTAATAGTGCTCTCCATATTCCCCCCTACAATACTTACCAAAATATTTATATTCCAAAAAACTACATTAAAAAGTTTAGCACATCCTTGAAAGTGTCACGGTTCTCAAGCAGTTGAATAAAATAAATCGGTAGTTGAACAGAAACAAACCCATTTTTTTGTTAAGTTGGGTAGTCGCATTTATTTTCTTCTTTTTCTTGATCCGATATATTCAAATCTTCCGCTGCTTGTAAAGCTCGCAAGCCGTTTCTGCTTAGTTCAAACAGATTCCAGTTCCTAGCACCAAACATGGGCATTGTCTTGACCCGCCTGATCTTTCCATCGCAGTCTCGTTCTTCCCATTCTGCCGAACTACCCAAAATTTTTCGCTTCATCATCTCCAAAGATAAAACGGTGCCGTACGGAATGGCTCAGCTTGGGTTGTTTGTGACCATCAAACTAGATCATGAACCGAGTCTACTATATCTATTACCACCCGAAACTGAACACGAACCGAACCTTCTCTCTTTGGTAAAAGGTTCTGGAAAAATTTGCTAGGTTGATTATAATTATTTAAAAGGTTTCTTCATATTTTAGCCGGAAAAAATCATTGTTTGGACATTTTTTACTGAAGATCACAACTGAACTGAAGATATTACAACTATGAGAAGGGAAATGTAGCAAAAGTCAAGCAGTAATAAGGCAAAACAAAATTATGCTATGCTCATTTTGCAAAATTATTTCATGAAATGGATCCGAAAATGCGTGCATAAACACCAATTCATGAATTTGATTACACACGAAAGTTGACTATGAATTCGCCGTCAATTCATGAAATGCCGAGGCGCAGACATCTTAACGATGAGTTAGTGTTGCCAGATCGTTTGTTTTCTAATACGTACTCTGGTATAAACGTAGCATAAACGTAGTATATGAGTTCAGATTAGAATAACCTGGAACTTTTGAAAATCTTGAAATGGAAAATATTCGTAACCAAAATAGTTTTTCTCACTAAAACTATAGTTTTTGGACCCATCGTTCCCATACACAGAAAAAAAGTGAGCTAAAATCAAGCTCAAAACAAGTAAGAGTGCTGCTGTCGAGTGCCACGACTGCAAAATACCCTGTACCAAGTAATGTTGTTCCATTGGCTTTGACTTTTAAGGTATGAGTGAGAATTCTTTTATTATTAAAACTACTATATACATAGGAGCACTTTGGAACAACATGCATACAAAAAGTTAGTCAGAAACATCTTGAAACTGCGGGATCTGTCTGTAAGCGGCACATCCAGTCTCCAAAGCTTAGCCATAATGATAGCCATAACTCGGAAGCTGCCTCCCAGTTTTACTTCGACATCAGCATGTATGGAGCTAAATTATGTTCGGCTATATCGTCGCCCAACACTCTGGATAGTTCCGTCCATTTAGCTCAAATCCTTTTACACTCGAATAGGGCCTTCTTTGCAGCATGTGCACTCCTCGCGCTCTTTTCAGGTAGCTTCTAAAACAGCCGTGCCCACTAAAAAGCTGAGTTGGGTGAAAGTTTACCTCATCATGTTTTCTAGACAGCCATGGAAATCCTAGTCCCGAAGTGGGCTAGGTCCCAACGGTGTTGCCACTTCTCAATGCTCCGCTGCCTTGTTTCCTGCTGATGTATAATCCTGTTAGGTCGTTGCGCCAGTCAACCATGAAGCCCTGTACCTCTCCTATGGATATGTGGCCAGCTCGCTAAGAGGAATCATCACGGCAATGACCAGAGCAGCATCTTACTTTTCCTTGAAATTCCCAACCAGTAAAAGCACTTTCGACCTCAGAAGGTTGCTGTCCAATTGCAGTCGATAAGACAAGACAGCAACCTGCCTCCGTTCTGGTGTTATTTGTACTCTGTTTTTACAGTTGTATGGCCTCGAGCCGGCTAAAACTTGTTAGTTTGAAAATCAAAAAGGTCGTGGCATTTTGGTGTCAAACTGACTTTATATAGTAGAGCTCAAGTCAGTCTCTGGCATATATTTTTGCAATCCTTATTCGCATTGAAAGTAGTTAAATCTCCAGCATAATTTCGGGTATTCTTGCAAAAAGCTGTTTTCGAGATCAAGTCAAGTACGAAAATCAATACATCCGATCTGCTTTGATGTTGGCATTTTAGAGCTTGATAAATATAAAGCACATTTGCCAAGTTTCAATTAAAATGCTTTTAAACTGACTGGGTGGCAAAGCTTTCTTTAAAGTCTCCATTTTTTTTAAAACTCCGTAATGTAAGTTGTGTTTAGTGCAATAAATTGTATTTCCCCAGAAGCTATAACATGGTGGTTAACACTGAGAAAAAATTATATATAATTTTTAGCAACAATTACTTAATATAATTAAATAATTAACAAATTAATTAAACTATAGTTTGAGTAGTTACAGTTAAATACTTTCCACCATTATCAACTTGAGACCTGTTCGATAAACCAAACCTGAGATATCACGTTTTTAAAAAACCCTTTTTTTTATTTTTAACGGTTTTTGAAATTGTTCATAAACTTAACAAATTTTTCTTTCGCAAAACCGCAATTCACGTTTCGACGGAGTGTCGAGATCTAGTTTATTAGTCGTCGGTTTTATTGTTTATTGAAAAATTGGAAATTCAATCGTTTATACCAGGGGTGCCCAGAACGAGCTTACTAGCGGGTCAAAACTAATACATATACACCAATTATATTTCAAGCAATAACAACAAAATGAGATAGAGAGAGAGAACCGATTTTTGTTTGTGTGTATGTGTGGTCGTTGCTACGCAAATCATACTCGATAGCGCGACAAGCGTTCAGCCGTACGCATAAGCAATTCATTGTTGTGTTCAAGTTTGCGAGAGTCATAGGAGAGAAAGAAGAGAGACACATGTGATGTTGTTGTTGCAGGTCAGAGCGCGCCAACAACAAAACACAGAGCAGGCATATGATTTGTTTTTGCTTTTTGCTGGCTTACGGCATGCGCAAAATGTATACGCGCAGGCTATTCCTTTGCGTAGAACAACAACACATGCGTGTCTTGCGCAATGGGCATGGGCGCCCCTGGTTTATACCAAAAACTCTACTGATTTCTGTGTCACCCCCGATTGTTTATACCAAGGCTCGAATTAAAACTCTGGGATTGTTATCCAACTTTGCGTTGAGGAATCATTGTGCAATACTTAACAATTATTTTGAATGTGAAATTATTTAAATATTTTATTCTTAAAAAGAAGTCCAAAAAGAGGAGGTCCGGTTATGGGTCCGGTTCCAGATCTGACGATTAAAATCAAGAAATCTGAACCGGTTTTTAAGAAACTCGTCTGTAATCAGAAAATCTGTCTTCTTTTTAAGTATTTTGTAAGTTTAAATATATCATGGAAAGTAAAAACTTTGCAGAGAAATCAGAAATTCTGGAGAGACATATACAAACATACCAATTCTAAGCCAATTAATTTTGTTATTTTGTCAGTTTGAAACTATAAGGTCTACTTCTTTGATTACCTTTCTAAAGCATTTTAAAATTCTTATAGAAAGTTTTTTAGTTTTTCCTGAATATTATTAGCATTTTGTGCGCATTTCTAAGTTTTTTTCTTCGCTTTGCCCAATTGTTATCCGTTTATCTTAATATATCAATTTCTGTATTTATCTTAAATTTATGCCCATTCATTTCATTCAGGCATCTTCCCCGTGGGTCTACTTACCTGGACGCACAGTTCGCGCCTCTGCACAAACGCCCACCGGAAATTTAAAAGTTCTCTCACGAGCTCTATTCCGCCAACCATACCCTTGCTGCCTACCGATAATTGCCGCGCCAATTCAATTACAATTACCAACTTCCATTCACCGCAGAGCCCCCTTGGACTGATTATGCAATTGCCATGTAATTTGCCACAATTATTCATATCAAAAATGAGTTAAGGCGCTAGCCGGGGTAAAGGAGTTATTTTCACGCTTACCCCCCAAACGCTCGGGTAACTTTAAACGATGTCGGTGCCCCTTAAGATGGAGATGGAGACGGGGACGGGCCCAGCATAATAATCGCCGACACATAAATATTACAAGCATCTGACAACTGAAAATTATCTCCTTCACTCACGAGCCATTTAAATCAATTTTACACTTCGGATTTCACAGGCGGTCGCTAAAGGATACAAGCGGACCCAGGTTACTTCTGGCCCTGGACATGAAAATTGAAATTTATTGAAAAAATGATGACAAACGAACGAAAATAAGCGCATGGTGGCAGCTGCAAGGTGGTCCCGGGGGTGTGACGTGAGAAGCTGAAGCTGAAATTTAAGGCCAGCACTTGGAATATCCATAAATATGTATGTATGCATGGATGTGCGAGAGATGTAAAAGATAGTGGACACTGATTAGGGTTGTCAGGGTGTTGCAAGAAGGGCTAAAATTTAAATTGTGGATGTTTTTTAAGCTAACCCAAAATATCTGATACTTCTGCTTCTCCCTATTACTTACATTTGTAATTAAGATATCCGGACTGACATCAGTCCCAAACGATATCAGAAACTGGTCGATTCTGCATTTTCTCAAGAATTGATTTGAGTAAGGATTTTTTAATTACGGAACTCTTGCCTTGCTAGAGTGTACTTGATTTAAGCGTGTAATTTGCATATTTGGGATTGCACTGTGGGATTGATTTTAATTTAGTTGTTTGCGCACAACTTAAGGAACAGCACACACACAACACCACATGGAGGCTGGTCCAGGCCTATTGGTTCTATCGTAAATCGACTGCCAGTCAGCAGATATCTTTTATGTCAGGTAGGGAATTGCACAAATTGACCACAAGCTGACAGAATATTGTCTGTATGTGTGAGTACCCATTTGGCTTTACTGAACTAGTATAAAAGATTTTATTAAACAAGTTTTAAACATGATTTTGTTTTCTATTGGCTCCTTCGCTTTTTCGTTGGAAATCTGTACCAAATAAGTTAAATCAATATTAACATTGAAATCAAAGCCATAGAAACCACATTCTTGGTACAGGGTATTGTGCAGTCGGGACACTTGACTGAGGCACTCTTACTTGTTCTTTTTGTGTAGTACAACCTTTTTATTCTGCAAGTAAAAAATAAGGCTGCAAACCTCTAAAATTTTGCACAAGGCTCGGTCCGGGGGTTCGAACCCGTTGTAAAGTCTAAGGTTCGGTTCGCGGACCGGTTCCCGAAACCCCTGAACCCAAGGTTCTGGTTCGAACCTCGGTTCGCTTGA
This sequence comes from Lordiphosa clarofinis, assembly GCA_018904275.1. Taxonomy (NCBI): domain Eukaryota; kingdom Metazoa; phylum Arthropoda; class Insecta; order Diptera; family Drosophilidae; genus Lordiphosa; species Lordiphosa clarofinis. The sequence continues at coordinate 2,133,996 of JAEIGQ010000011.1, forward strand.
CATAAAAGCTAAGTTTCCATTTATTAATACTCATTTCTAATTAACTAGATAAAATAGTATTTAAATTCATTAGCCAGCAGTGCTGGTTTGATTTGATTAGAAACGAAAAAAATCGAGAATAATTACTTATGCTTGATTTATAAAAATAAAACTCAGAAAAAAACATCATCAATGATTTGTACATATAAAAATCGACTAATAACACTGTGATAGCTTTTTCAAAAAAAAAAAAAAAAGACAAGACCAAACTCGACGGTTTCCCCCTATTTCGGGTCCTACGAATCGAACTGCATCATTACTTTTTTGAGTTACAATCATGGTTTCATACAAAATTTTTTGTTGAAGTTTTTCATTGTATGGCAGCTACAAGAAGTAGTTATCCGATCCGGTCGGTTCCAACATATTAGCAGCGTAATTTTCCAATTCCAAGTCTAAATTTGCTCTAAAAATCGGTTTGAAATAGCAAAAGAAAGAAATGACGTCACAATGGAGGAGTATTAATTTTTTTTTTTTTTAATTTAAGAAATTATTCCTTAAATATGTATCTATAAGACAAAAAAAAGTTTGAATTAAATAAATAATTTTTTACATAGAAAAAAAATTATTGAAAATAGGTCTTTTGTTACCCGATGAAACCCATGTAACCCCTTAATATTAATGAGACCCAAAGTAATGAATAAATAGGGCAAGAAGCAAGAAGAAAACAGAAAGGTTGAAATAAAATTGGCTTTACAGCTCCAAAGGGGGCCAAGCCAAGCTTCCCTCAATCTCGTGGCGTGTGTGTTTTAAATTTTTCGCACAAGCGAAATGGACCTACAGTTTAACGCCGAGTCCGAACGGCAAAGTTTGAGAATTTGCTTTTTCTTGGCTAGTTACTTCACAGCTGGCGCCAATAACTGGTGAAGGTGACCGAATGTGTTAAAGTTATTTTCTAACGTCGGGATCAAACCCATGACCCCCCGCAAAACAGTCCAGCACACTAACCAAAAGATTAAGTTAAAACAAGTGAGAAAGACGGTCAAGCCCGACTATAACATACTCTGTACCTGGAGTAGAAGCTGAATCCAATGCTGGTGCTGCGCTGATCTCTAAGTCTCTCTCTCTCACTCCCCTTCTCTCTCTCTCTCTTTAAGATTGTGCGGTGTTAGTTGTGAAAGGGTGGGAAGGGGTGCGGGTAGGGTGGTTTACTTATTTGCTCATAACTCGAGAACCGCTCAGTTTCTTCGGCAAATCGATACATTTTTCCAATTACTAAATATCTCTAGAAGGAACTAATCGTTTATCTTCAAAACTGTAGGAGATATAACGTTTTTTCTAAATTGCGGGGGCGGGAGGGGGCGTGGCAAAAATTGAAAATAAACTTAATCTGGCTACAAGTATAAGAAGCATTTCTCCCATACATGTCAAACCTCTATCTCTTACCATCTCTGAGATCTGTTTGTTCATACGGACGGACGGACGGACAGACAGACAGACGGACAGACGGACATGGCTATATCGACTCGGCTGTTGATGCTGATCAAGAATATATATACTTTATAGGGTCGGAAATGATTCCTTCTCCCTGTTACATACTTTTGCACAAACATATTATACTCTATGTACCTTCGGTACAGAGTATAATTATCGCCTAGTTTATTTTAATTACCTAAATATTTTTAGCAAAGTAATACTACATAAAAGTGTCGCAAAGTGATTGCACAATTAATCTATTATTTTAGATAACAAAATCAGTAATATTTGATCCCATAACACCAAAATTTTGAAATTTCAAATAAATACTTTTTATAGAACAACATTTAATCGCCTAAATGGGGTTAACAATGCAAGAGTTTATGATTAAATTGCTTCTTTAGAATCAATTTATAGATTTAAAGTCCATATAAAAAATTTCGATCACAACTTCGAAATATAACTCAAAAATTATCTGGGCCTTATGTCCGGACATAATGCCCATGGGCGTTAAGTCCGAACTTTTTGACAACAAAAGCACTGCGTAGACAATTTGCCAAAGGGCTAAGGCTTTAATTAAGTTTTCAATGAGTCACCCCAAATCTTATGAATTAAAAGAAACCCCGAAAAGCCGACTGCGGAGAAAAATATGAAATATTATGCGTCGGCTAAAAAACTGTATATCAACGACCACAGGCCGAATTTTGTTGATTATTTTTCGACAGAACGGCAGGCTAAGGCCGTTGAAATGAGCATGGAAACAACAATATTTATTTTTGGTTAAAATTCCTTAACAAAATGGTTTACGCTTATATGATGTAATATTTTCTTTTATTAATTAATTGTTAAAGGTAGGTTTATATGTAAATATTCAGTGTCTTTTCAATTTTTGTGCGACAAAATGGACACAGAAACTCAGTGCCATTTTGCTCACATTTCTTTTTTAAGTCGTGTGTACATGCATTGCATGTTTTTGCGTGATTACATGGCATAAACAATATTGACTTCATATTAGCAAATTTCGCATTTTATGGTCGTCTGACTGTTCGTGACTACAAACTCCACATCTTCATCAGATTCTTCATTTATGGATATGTCATCCAGTTGGTCTTCCATAATTTCATTTGCCGGACAAGACATAGCATTAAGAAATGTGTTTATGGTAATGCGTTTTTCATTCAGATCCTGCGTAAGGCTTGTTATAAAACGGCTTTTCTTCTTTGATTTTGTTTTCGGCTGCCCAACTGCTCTTATTTGACCGTCCAAAACCATACTGAGCTCATTATATTTTTGAAATACATCTTGCTTAATAATTTTCAAAAACTCCCAAAATGAACCATGCTTTGGAATCATAGTTGAAAGATAGCTGTTAAAACCTTCAACGGCACTAGTTGTTCTTATAGAGCGCCCATAAATTGAGAATCCAGATGCATTTTCCTAGAAAAAAATAAGCAAACATTTAAAAAATTAAATTTGAATTTGACTGGTTATATAAGATAAATACCTTTTCCATCCATTGTTTTTGAAAGTACAGGAAAAATGGTTCAAATAAATTTGTTCCATAAGATGTTGAGAAAAGTGGCTCTGCAAGGGCTTCTAACTTGCATATTTCAAACCCTTTCATTATATCCGTGTCTTTTAGCAGAGGTAATGCCATCATTTTTTTGAAAATCCGATTGGCCTTCTCATTGTCTCGAATCATTAGAAAAAGGTCACGGAACTTTTTCATGCGACGCCTTAAGGCCTGACAAAAGTGGAACCAGCAGCCACTTAACGTTGTGTTTGGAAAGACTTTGGCTATAGCGTTTCGCATAGCTTTTTCATAGTCTGTGGTGAAAGTTTCGGGCTCCATTTTGAACATATTTGAACTTATATAATTCAAAATGTGAATGTACGCGTCCGTATTTTTATTTGTCATTAACACATATGCAAATGCAAAAACCTGAAAAGACAGAATACATCGGATATTTCAAATTAATTCTGAATATTGTTATGTACTTACATGACATCCATGCGCAATGTATATAATGAGAAGCTGTTTGTATGAACATTCTGGGACAATGTCAAACGTGGCGTCCATCAGGTAGTGACGCTCCGATTGAGGAACTTTGGTCCTAATAAGTTCAGTTATCGCTCTTGACAAAAACATTGTGTACGAATACTTCTCTTCAATTATTGTTGTTTGATAAAACCTTTTATCACTTTGACTCTGGCACATTCCAAATTCTTCGAGGTGATCTGCCACATTGAAAATTGTGATGAAATCCTCAGGGAATTTGGGCGCCTTCGGCATTGCTCCAGCTTTCAACCTACGCAAGTGCCTCTCCATTCTACGGCACGAGACATATTTGGCATCTTCACCATTTTTTATACACTCTTCATTGAAAGCAAGTCGAACTCTGTGGTTTTGTAAAGTCGGCACAGCTAACGCATCTTTTATATTATTTTTAAGTTTAAATTCTGCAATCCTTGCTTCTTGACTAGGATGGTTATGTTCTGAGTTTGAACTTCTTTTACACTTCTTTTCCCCATTAGCGGCACTATACGTCACAGAAACATTGCAGCCATCTTCATAACACACATACCTTTTAACTTGTTCCCCTTGCTTGGTATATGTAGTTTTAAATTTATATAGATGGTCCTCGTCCTTGCTGTGTATTAAGGCGCTGCTTCGACGGGCTCCTTGGAGGAATTCGAAATTGGTAACTTGAACTGTTGCCATATCAACCATGCAAGTTCGCGAGCTCTCCAAAAAATTTTTGTTTTAGCTACATTTATTTAAACTTAGTAAATATTTTGTTATTTACACGTCGATCTATGCACAGACACTAAATTCAAATTCCCACATGGGCGTTAAGTCCGGAAATATCTGGGCATTATGTCCGATATATCAATCAATCCATATCAAATCTAAGTTATATTTCGATGGGTACTACGACGACTTTTCATATGGGCTTTATGTTCGTGGGCTTTATGTCATGTCACCACTTTATACACATTAGCCAGTGCTTTGGGAATTTCATAAGCTGAACCGGCTTTCAAGCCTGAACTTAGATTCGCTGATATCTTAAAACCAGCCCCATGAACATGAATCAAATCATTTTTGCTCGTTCAAACCCGTATAAACCCCTTTATTAAACTTTAAGAGGCTTGCAGCTCTGAAATATTGAAATCAAAGTTGCTAATCTTTCAAAAAATAATTGCTAGATATAGTTAAAAACCAAAAAGGAGTTAATAAAAATCAAAATTTGAAAAATTATTGTCTTTAGAACTCAAATCCAAGTAAAAAACCTCGGTCTCATCACAAAAATATGGATTCTTATTACAAATCCTTAAAATACGTTTAAAATAAACAATAAAAACGCCATCCACAATAGGCTTTGTTTTTTGGATTCTCGATTCCACGTTCAGGAAATGACGAAAGTAAGGGGTTCGGCTCGGGTTAGAGTCCTCACTCAACGCTATGGGTTCGATACCACAAGTCCAAAGTTTACCTATACATTATACCTACTTATACCCCAAAACAAATTAAATTAAATTATTTGTGATTTCATAGTCTTCCAATTTTGAATTTTCGAAAAAATATATATAATATTTTAATTCTCATGACAACCCTAGACACATGCCTCACATTTCGCTGCGGTGTCATAAACGAACGTTGCCTGCCCAGTCAAAGAGTCTCTCCGTGTGCACCTACGTCTGGGGGGCCCCCTCAAACTGGACACTTTGCAAAACGTTTAAACCAACAATTACGCGAGCATAAATCAAACAGTCGAGTAGAGTGTGGAGGAGCCAGGCGGGCGGTCCAAGACCAAGTCAAGTCAAGTCGGAGCACAGTCGCGTGCAAAACGCTGATATAAACTGGAGATGGCGATGCGATGCGATGCTGAAAAGGTGCCCTGCCGGAATGCGCCGACACCATCTGCTGTCACAACAGCAACGCCTTGGCAGCCCGGCTCCAGCTTCTTCGCTTGCCGCTCATCGGTCTCAAGTGTCGATAAATAATAGGACCCCAGCCCAGCCCCAAAAAGTATGTGGAATTTTTGTGCCGCTTTCTCAGATTAGAATGTGGCCAGGGGCGAAATATTTTTTCATAATTTTCCCATTAATTAAACACTTTAAAAACAATTTGCACTCGAGAACAATATTTTGAAGCACGCGACCAGAGGAGAGCAGCGGGTGGTTGTCCAATTTGTGCGTGGTTAATTTACAAGTGGGAGTTTTGATTTCAGACCGCAAATGCTAAGGCAAAAATTGGTCGAAGCTGATTTTGAGTCCGCCAATTGACCTGCTTTCCTGGATTCAACTAACGGTTGCCGGCTAGCTTACCCTTGGAGCAAAATATATGCCTGCCAGTTTTTTAGACCTCGACATTCGCACCAAAACGTAATTTCGCTGTATTGCTAAAGAATTTGTTAATTTTATAAACAATTTTAAAAATCGGTAAAACGAAAAAATGGAAAAAGGGATTTTTTAAAACTGTACATCTCAGGTTTGGTTTATCGTTTAGGTTGCGTGTTGATATTGCTGAATAGTAAATTACTGTATCTACTAAAATCATAGTTTAATACATTTTAAATTATTTAATAATATTGTTATCGTTGTTGTTTTCCGTCTTTTCCGTTCTAAAAAAATCGGTTCTCGGATACCCGTATACCCCAAAAATGAAGAATATCGGTTCCGGTTCCGGCCCTGAGCTTCAATCGGTTTCTTTTGGTATACGGTTCCGGTTTGATTCCCTGGTCTTGGGTGTGTTAAGCGACTTAAACCAGATTTGGAGCTGAAAACAAACTCGATTTACTAATCAAATGCTGGATCTCCCTCGGCTACAATATTCCATTTTAAATGAATTAACATTATTAATTTTTCGATTAACAAATCAGTAATCTAACAAATCTTGTTAAACCTAATCCTTATTACGATGCCCCATTTTCACTTCTGTGCCACATATCTCGTTGCCTGATTTTTCAGTTTCATCGCTCAAATCAGTATGCCAATCTTGGTTAGCCATCGTTGAGAACTTCTCCATGCTACCTTCAAAAAGGCAGACGATGTCAATAGCTTTATAGATTCACCAACCACTGGTTCAGAGGTATCTTCTTTCATTTCCTGACAGTTTTCTTGTTGTTGTTTCAGTATCTCGGAACTCAACTGTCGATGTAGTTCGCCCACTTCCACATGCCAATCATACATTTGATCCCCTTCACTTAACCCCTCGGCAAAAGTTATGTGCCGATCATAACTCGGGGAGAAAGACTGTAAAATTCGCAAATAGTCTCGAAATTCCTTAAAAGTGATATACGTCATATTTGGTGTCCATGTGGAGCCACAAACGTGATACTTGCATCGACTGTCTTTTAGCCAGCAACGAGGTGGCACTATTTGCATTGTGCTTTCCAACAGTAGTTGAGGATTATGGATAGAGGCAATCACTATGCCGCTGTAAAATGTGGCGTCCTGTATAATTTGGGACATTTTGGGGCTCTCGTAGAACACATCCAAAATGTGAACAAAGGGACCAAGCTTTTGACGATCTGCACCCTTTAATTTGTTCAAAATTGTGGGTGGTAGATAGCCAAAGCGAATATTCTTAAGCACCGTCATCACAGATGGCTTACCTTCTGGCCAACGATGATCTAGCCAGAGCAAGGCAGCAAACACTACCTGAAAGGGAAGGTGAATCTGAGTTAAAGATCCTTTGAATACTCCTGCCGGCGGCTTAACTAACCTCCATTTCCGAGTTAACGCCCAAGTGGTTAGACTTTAGAAGCAAGCAAATCTGCTTCTCGCTTAGCTCCAAATACTCGGCACTTGCAAAGATCGTCAAGGCCGCCTTACATATTCTGCCCGCCATCACTTTGTGCAACTTAATCAAGTCGGGAAACGTGCGTGACCGATACATCAAATCGAATGCACTAAACTCGTTGTACAACCGACCATCCAGCAGGGTCCAACATTGTTTTAGCAGTTGGTCCATCTTAAGAAAACCCGCCGCCCTTGTTATCTTAATGAGTTCGTCGTCAGGTATTGGACCTCCATTTGAGAGCATCCAACTGTAAGCCAGTCTAAAGCCAGTTGGTGTTAATTCTGGGTTGTCCAATTTAACAATGGGCTTATCCAAAAATGTCTCCAGCCGTCGGGCATATAGGGACAGTACCCGGGAGTGGCATACAAAATCAATGCCATGCACACACAAAGTAATATCTGGGGAAATGGTATTCGCTAGGGTATGAGCCGGCGAAGCATTGCGACTCATTATCATAGTTTCCAAAGCGTTATACACGCTATCATCCTGTGCATCAAGAAGTTTATTTTTGAAGGACTTAAGTACTTGACGAAAGTTTTTAAAAGTGGGATCTAGATAGCTGGAAAGACAAATAAGATAATGGTGTACATTTTCTTCTTAAACCTTTACCTTACCTTTTAAAATCGGCTGCTGATGCCGCGTGTGTTCAAACTGAATTACCCTTTGAGAATGTAGCCAAATATGGTTTGTTTTTGTCCATTTTGTTATTTTGCTTGCTTGTTGAAAAAATAATATTAAATAAATTCACTGTAGTTGTTCGAATGGAATACAGATACAGAACGAGCTACAAAAATGTTTCAAGATGAAAGTTGGAAGTAAAAATAGCAAGGGTAACTGCGATTGGGGGAAAATACTCGAAATAATTGTTTTTTGCTTACGACAGACAGAGCCTTATGAAATTACAACAACCATATTCAAGCGGATCGGCACAAGCCCGCAAAATTATTCCTGAACCCCGCTTCGAGCCTGAACCTAAGTTCAGCGACCTTCTGAAACTCAGACTCAAAAGTTTTCACGTGTTCGAGCCCCGGAACCCATACCTTTGACCGATATCAGTAGATCTAGATGGGATTAGAGATGTAGATAGAGAATCTCGCAGTATTGGCAGAATTAATCAAAGTCTTCAGTTCAATAAAGAGAAGGCTTCAAGCTGGCCTTTGCGGTCCTTTCATCTGAGTCTGTTCTCTATTAACACCAGCACAAAAATATCTCAGTTTTTACATATATTTCGCTTTGTTCACTTTATTGAGTTTCGCTTCGTTTTATTTACATGATCAAGGCATTTTTAAGGGCATGTTCTGTGTGGAGTTTACTTTATGTACATTATTAGGTATACTTAATATGTGGTTCATTGTTCATTTGATTTGGTTTTGACTGATTTGTGGTCATTTTCTCCGCTTAAAACTAATTCAACTGATTCGACTTCCATGTATCTATATATATAAATCTGTACGCCCGACTGACAGACTGACATATTATCAACGCACAGCCTTAACGGCTTATACTACAGGTTTGACATTTGGCATAGACCTTCGTTTAGTTATGCAGGCGCGCACTAAGAAAGAAAATTTGGAAAATTACACCCGGAAAAGTCGGAAAAGCGTCGGAAAAGTTTGTATGGGAAAAAATTTATTTTTCATCCGATTGACTTGAAACTTGGTTTGTAAGCATAGTACGCGAAATTATTCGACACGTAAAATGTAAATGTTGGCTATACAGCTCCCACAACGGGGCCAAGCCAAGCTTCTCACGATCTCTTGGCGTGTGTGCTTTAAATTTTTCGCCCAAGAGAAAGGGACCTACAGTTTAACGCCGGATCCGAACGCAAAGTTTGAGAATTTGCTTTTTCATGGCTAGTAACTTCACAGCTGGCGCCAATAGCTGGTGAAGGTGACCGTATGTGTAAAAGCTATTTTCTAAAGAAAGAAAAAAACTTTTATTATTAGATGTTCAGAGGCGGGATTGAACCCACGACCTCCCGCCCAGCAGTCCAGCACACTAACCACTGGGCCACATACGGCACGTGTTTTGCCGATTTCGGAAAATCCGGCATCGAGGAAAATGGCCGGAAAATTCTGCATGCAAAAAAAAACAATTTTTCATCCGATTGGCATGAAACTCGCTTTGTATGGGTAGAATACGAAATAATTAAAATTGATTTTTCAATGTCGGAAAATCCGCCCCCAAGCGGAAAATTCAGCATGAAAAATACTATTCTTCACCCGACTGACTTGAAACTCGGATTGTAAGATCAAAATGAGAATTCATTTGTGTTTTCATTTTCCGATGTTGGAAATACCGCCGGGATGCCCACTGGGAATTGGTTGGGAAGAGGATGGGATGTGGGTAGGATGTGAGTGGTATGTGGATGGTAAGTTGTTTTGGAAGTGGGTGGGATGTGGGCGGGAAGTGGGCGGGTGGTGGGCGGGATGTGGATGGGAAATGGGTGTGTGTTGGTTCTATACTGTTGAAGGCGCACCGAAGCGCGACGATTTATTTGCTAATGAAACAAAAGTATTCCTTCATGGTTGTCTATAACAAACAATGATTTGTAATGTACACACATTACGCTTCACAATTTCAACCCAAATTTATACAACTGACACGCGGACGAAGTCGCGGCGGGTTTTGCTAGTATATGTATATATAGAGTGGTGTAAATGTTGTTGTTTCGGTTTGTATATATAATTTGATTATTTGATTCATCAAAAGGTTCTTTCGTCAGTACTCTTTTTTTATATATCACGCGTAACTGGTCTGTCATCTTATTTTGGTTAAGGATTGTTTGACATATCATCTTAGAAAGACTCACACCGCAGTGACGTCTCCAAAGGGCTCTGCAACAGCTCAATCAAGATCAGCTGTTTTCGCTCAAGTCTTTGTTCTGGTTAAATGGATACGTTAGCAATCAAAATTGTCTCATTTGGGCTGATGAACAACACGAAGAGACTCGAGAGCTACGATTACATCCACAAAAATATCTGTTTGGTGTGGTTTATGGGCTGTAGGAATCATCGGTCCGTTTTGTTTAAAAATGAGGCAAGGCCGAACATAACATTCACGGCGACTTTAAATGACTTTACGTTACCTGAAATTAAAGCCCTTGATGTCGGCAACATTTGGTTTCAAAAGGACGGTGCTACGGTACACAAAGCCCGCGAAATAATGGCTTTATTGAGGAATCATTTCGGTGATTTCAACTGTCAACTGACCGCCTAGATCATGTGAAATCACACCACTGGACTTTTTTCTGTGGGGTTACGTGAAGTAAAAAGTCTTTATCGATAAGCCAACTACGATTCAAGACTTGGAAGCTAACATTACTCGCGTAATTAGCGAAAAACCCGTAGCAATGCTGGAAAGAGAGAGCCAAAATTGGACCATCCGAACAGACCATTTTATTTGAATGAGATTATCTTGCAAAGTAAGTGTCAGTGATAGTTCTTTCAGAACATAATAAGTATTCCATAGTTCAATTCCAATTTTTGCGATTTATTTGTCAAAGAACTTCTCAATGGATCACACTTTGAATACTTTATGGAGCTTGTAAGGGAAGAAAATCTTTGTAATTGGCGCAAGGCACCCTTAAGAGAAAACAAAAATCTGATAATTAGTTCAATACTGTAAAAATATTTGGTTAAATGCGCAGCTTATGTGCTGATTGCGTTCCTTGCGCCATCTTCTTGAACTATCGAAGTTACATGCTTCGATTTTCGCCATATTAATGGCTGTGTTTGTAAAGATTGCTGTGATGATGTTGAATGCGATGGTATGCACTAATACAATCATATTTAGTTTTACTATGCCATTTTTGTATTAAAATCAACTAAAACAACTCATTAAATGATCAAATTTTCTTTGCCCCTTATAAATGAATAAACTGGGGAATTCGAACTTGAGAATTACAAGTGGTCTCATGTTTTAAGGCAGATGGTAAACTTAATTCTATACAAGTACTGTGCTAGCTCAACCGGTAGTGAGAGAGAGAGAGCATTCCAATTGTGTTCAGACCAGAGTTCCCCAGCGATAGCCCCGGGAGCACGAACTTACTTGCCGAATGCATGCCGATGTCATACTTCATTGTGTGTTAGAAAGAGACACAGTTACATTTTAGCGTTCTCTTTTTGGCGAACTCCGGTTCAGACCAATGGCCGAGTTCGAGTCCCACAGTAAGTAAGCATTTTAAAATTTGATCTCTAATATAAATCATTGCTTTTCAGAGCCCAACTGGTAGGTAGTGGCTCCAATGGGAATCCTGCTCTTGATTCAGAGCAAACTAAATGGATGCACAGAGAAAAAAAAATTTAAAAGCTACACGGAAATGTAGAATTTCTACACGTTTTGACCGGGTTTTTCAACCCACTATTTTTGTGTAGCTTTTCTAAACGCCGCGTGTGGCTTCTGAATTCTACACGGTGCGTGTAGGTTTTCTGCACGCGCGTGTGGCTTTGTCATTTCAGCACGCGGCGTGCAAAAAAGCTACACGAAAGTAATGGGTTGAAAATCCTTTACTAGCTTTTTAATTTTTTTTTTTTTTAACAAATTTATATTTTTTTACTTACTCTGGTAGATTTGAAATCCCGGCCCCTTGGACTAAAACACGATTGGAGTGATGGCTTAGACGTCTCCGCCACGTCACGCGTGTAAGGCGAGGCCTCTAAGACATTACTTGTATTGAATCTGCTAAAGGCACAGTCCAATATTTGCTTGCTTGTAATTCTCAAGCTCTAATTCAACGCAATCGCAATTTATATACAGGCAACAGAAATTTGCACAAGATTCGTGCAAATTTTTAACATGCATCGTTAAGATTTTGTAAATCTAAACGTTCATTTAGAAATCCCACACGCCACGTGTAGAAACCAGTTTGCTTACCGAAAAATATAAGAATTCAGTGCTGATGTAGAGCTACATTTTTCGTTTAGAATTTCCACACGCGCGTGTAGCATTTCAATATCCAAACGTCAATGTAGAAAATCTAAACGTCCGTGTGGTAATCAGATTGCTGCATGAAAAACTTAGAATTATTAAGGGAAACAAGCTGATTTTCAAATGTCTTGTAGACTTTGCTTTTGCACACGCAGCATTTAACTTTTCTACATTTCGCGTGCAGCTTTTCACACGTCCGAATGGCTTTCTAAATTCTACACGCAGCGCGTGCAATTTAACAGGGCGAAATACGTTGCGTTTAGGTTTGACGTTTCTACACGCGCCGTGTAGCCAATTTTGTTTTCTCTGTGTATAAAAAGTTAATAAGATAAACATTTTTTAATATATTCATAATTAAATAAAAGATTTTTCATACATAAAAAAATTAAAGTGTGCACTTTATATTTACGAATTCCATGAGTGAAAATATCAAAATTTTAAAGCATTTTTCCCTCAGTGTGGTGTTCACTAATTTCTGATAAATTGTCACCAGACTAACAGCGATCCCTTATCGAAAACCTGGCCATTCTGAAATTTCTTTAAGACAACAAACTTAGAAATAACTAAACCTAGAATAATCAGTCGTTAGTATAACATTAGGTTATTGTAACCTCTAACCAGACCATTTGGTTTGAGCACCTGTCCCATGCAGCGATTTTGCCCATTTACAATACCACTTTATACGTATAATTTAATAACGTTTAATTAAATTTTTGATTATTTTCTTTTAGATTTATTTATTTATTTTTTTAACTTTTCACTTTATGGTTGGGCTTTTCCATTTGTGGACTAAAATGTTCACACCTTTCAATTTAAGCCGCATTGCTGACATTTATAAATAACCAATTTCCTCTTTCTGTATTTCGGAGGCTACCCGAAAACCCACACACAAATATGGACCACTATGGCAGTATCTCCGGCCTGGCATAATTCAATGGAAAACCATTTGAATAAATCAATGCCACAAATACACAAAAATTGAATTGTGTTCGTAGCTGCAGGCGCTTGACCGCTGACCAAGCCAAAGGTGTTAATATTCAATTAAAATTCTAGGGATTCGAGGCGAAGGCACACGGGCAAGGCATTAATAAATTAAAGCTCAACAAGCCGGTTGCCAATTTCAATTTGTTTTCGTATCATTTTTCTGGCCAGCCCAAAGAGGAGAGTCGCCAGTCTGTGAGGATTATTTATTGAGCTGCGCAGGTGGCAAGGTGCTAAAGTTAAGATTCAAATCATAAATTCACAAGCGCAGTGTCGTGGTATGGGTGAGCTTTTGAAAGCTCTGGCTAAAACAAGGGCCGGTAGAGCTTTTCACCCTATGCCTGAGTTGTGTCTGTGTGAAAGCTAAATACTCAAAACAGAAAATGTATTTACATTTCTCTTCGTCTTCTCACGTGCCTCGCTGCATGTGGTTCGTGTAATCGATGTTGTACTCCAATGGCCTTTAATGGTTTCACAAGCCAGCGGATTGACGCTCGAACAAGACTTGTAGCGATATTTATCGCACCCGAGATGGAGATGGAGACCCGATCCGCTTGGGGTCTCGAATGTGCGCCTATTTGTTGTGATTGCTCACATTCTGGGGAACACGACTGCATGAGGTCCACGTCTCTGCCAATTGCCTGTGTGTACGTAGGGTCTCCAATAACAAATACTGACCTGGAGGGGGCACTGATTGAGTCTTAGGCGCAATTAGCTGCGATTGTCTTGTGGGTAGGTGGGTAGGTTCAGAAACTACACTGATTAAATGGTTTTTGAAGCAGTGGAAAATCTGTGCCCCGAGTTTTAAGTATGCAAATAACTTTTCAATTTATTACTGACCAAATTCTGGGAAATGCAATTAAATTTCCAAACAATATCAAGCTGATTAAATTACAATTCCGTGTCTGGCTCATCAGCCTTGTGAAACAATTAGAAGTTGACAAATCTCAGGGATTTCTCACTTCTTCAATTAAACTCGGCATTGTTTCTTTTCCGCCCCTGAGATCGTAACGAGCCTACCGAACCCCGGAAAAGAGTGACCCCCTTGACCCTTTGGCCTTGTCAAGGATAGACGGAAATTAGGCCATGTCTTTGCTTTCATATTGATGAGGGTTCAAACATCCGAAAGTCGACCACATTTACCTGAGCCAGATCTCAGCCGCAGTACAGCAGCAGCTGTCCATTTGGGCCACGCCCCCTCCCATTAATATGCACTATATGTAGCCTCCATTTATGCAAATTTAATTAACATGAGTTATGAACACCTCCTCCAACCGCCCAACAAATGCCCACGATCACAAACACATAAATCAATTTAAATGAGAGACGAGCCTCACGATGGATATGGATGCTCTGGTAATTATGGTGAAAACACTTGGCGCACTTGCAACTTGGCATCGGGACAGCGAGGCATCTAGCCGGCAGCAACCATCTATAGTTGGTACATAAATTGATTTTCCTCCCATGAGCCGGTGTGGACCATACGTGTCCACGTCCACGACCACGTTGTGTGGCCATATTTCAAAATTTATGTGTTTTGAAATTATTTTAATGTCTCTAATGGCTAAGCTCTTTCTCCTGGCCCGAGATTTGCCGACACCATAACGAGAGAGGCACATAAATAATGAGTTGCTTGATTCCATTGAAGTTGATTTTTCTTTCACTTGGGTGGCGGGTGGAAGGTACAAATAAAATATTTGAATAATGTGAAAAAATGCCTCCAATTGCTTCTGCTATTACTAAAGTTTTTAACACATTTTCCAAGGGCTGCGAACCGCCGTGAAGTCGGGGTCCCAGAACAAAAAGAAAAGAAAAAACCGCCAAGATCCTAGGAAGGAAGGGACTTAGATATCCTAGTGAGATACCCAAAAGTAAAGAAACTTATAAATTAAGCAGAAAATTCAAATTACGCAATGTATACCTTATTTTTTTCGGATTAGTGATTAGTGCTTTCAAATAAGTTTTGTACCTCTTGCTTTAAGAAAATATCAAGTAAATTTCAAATATGGGCATTTCCACAAGTCGCGAACGCTACATTCGTACGCCTCTTAAGTGTGGAGAAATATAAAAGCAATATGGTAGCAGTATATTTAGTGCAAAAGGTAGGGTCAGTCGATTTTACGATTAAATTATAGGTACTTAATAAAAAGCATGAGCACTAAAAAAGTAATTCGTTTTTGACTGCATCTAATAAAATTCATATATCTGCGAATAGTAAACAAAAATTTTAAAGCAGTTATCTTTTAAATAAAGGGGAATAATGCAGCTTTTTATTGAGTGCAATGATATTCAATTATTTACATTAGTTTGGATTTTATAAGCTTTAATATTATGAAGAACGCGACATTTGGCACGCGACATATTAAAAAAAGCTAACAATGAAATAGACTAACTTCAGTATTCAGGCCAATTTTCTTTTGGTAAGGAATCAGAAAAGCTTTAAATAAATTATGTTATATATTTTAATTTTTGTTTTTCATGTCATGTCAAGAAAATTCATTTTTAAAATAAATACTTTGTCCATCTCCGAACCGATAGAACCATAACGTTGGTAACGTTTTGAAATCTGTACCAAGTGGGAACAGAAAAACAATTTAAAACCCGTGAAAAACCCCTTTGAAAACCAGTTAGAAACCTTTATTTATATTTATTACAGTTTAGCGCCGAATCCGAACGGCAAAGTTCAAGAATTAGCTTTTTCATGGCTAGTTACTTCACAGCTGGCGCCAATAGCTGGTGAAGGTGACCGTATGTGTAAAAGCTATTTTCTAAAGAAAGAAAAAAACTTTTTTATTATTAGATGTTCGGAGGCGGGATCGAACCCACAACCTCCCGCCCAGCAGTCCAGCACACTAACCACTGGGCCACATACGGCCACACGGTCTGTTAAATTCTACGCCTCTCCGTTAAACAGTTAGATTCGTATACTTCTGCTGAACCTCCTGTTTCTTGCTATCCCAATAATTCTTTGAATCCGTATGCGGAAAAACCCTTAGGACTTTAAACTCTTAAGTCCATGTACACTGTACATCGATTCGCGAATCGATTTTTTCCCTGTTAAAGAAACATCGATCTAAAGGGTCCAGACCGATAAGAAAAGGGGTGCGGCCTAAAGTCTGGGATTTTGAAATTTCCCTTATATTTAAACAGATTTCTTCAAAACAAACTGATCTGGCAAATGTAGGGTTATTTTTATGCCATTTCTTTGATATATCGTCAAAAATCTTTTTTGCTAATATGTAATAGAGAATAGATCAAAGTTTTCGAAAATGGTGACATACACTAAAAACATTTTTCAGTATAAATGACAGAAAAATATAGTCTGACGGATTTGATAGTTCGAGTTGGACCGCCGCGTTAAAAGTTTTCCTGCAATTTCCCCCAAACCATAAAGCCAATTACCTGAAAGCTCGTCATGCTGATCAAGAATAGGGGGCGTGGCAAAAATTTAAAATTATCTTGATCTGGCTGCAAGTATAAGATGCATTTGTCCCATACATGTCAAACCTCTATCTCTTACCATCTCTGAGATCTGTTTGTTCATACGGACAGACGGACGGACGGACATGGCTATATCGACTTGGCTGTTGATGCTGATCAATAAAAAGTATTAGTAAAAAAAACCAATATTTGTCATTCACAGCTAAATTTAGTAAATTCCTGAATACAAGAGCAAATTTTGAGAAAAAAATTAAGAAAATAACGTCCTTTTCACGGCAATTAATTTTTGTTTACTTATGTTCGCGATTCGGAAACCAAAGAAAAAGTTTTTATATTTTTAGGTGCAAATAACTTACAAATTTAGGTTCAGATGATTTTTTAAATATTTCACCCCACATCCACTCTCAACCCAATACATTTATTGAATTCATTTGTTAAAAAAAATGTGATTAATGAAGCCATATAATACTATATTATTTTACAACAAAGAATACGAAAATTAATAATGGGGTCTGTTCCGAATTCCGACTCGATTTTCGTGTAAACATGTGAATTTGGAATGCAATTTATACAAATTTAAACGTAAGTCTCAAGTTAATTTGAGGCTACTAGATCCCGTCGCAATTTTCTTTCGATTTAAATTCATTTGGGATTAAGCAATCGGTTTCAGCTGCTCACACAATTCCGAATTTCGTTTTACCTGATCTAGTAGCCGTAGGTATATTTGTCGCCTTCTATACAACGTTTTCAAATTTGACTGCAAAATACTAAAGTTTACACGAAAATCGAGTCGAAATTCGGAACAGACCCCAATATCGAGCAGAAAAAAACTCCAGTTCGCGATTTTTTATGGAATCACCCGAATGCTTTTTGTGGTCGCACAATTTTAATATACCATTTCCAAGGGTATACAAAGTCGAATTTAGGAGGTTACTTACTAATCAGTCAGTCGGGCGTAGATGAAGATTCAAAAAATCCAAACTAAAACCCTGTCACCTTCTGGGATTTCCCCGTTTTCCAGAGTGAGCATAATGATTACAGACTTTTTTCGGAGCCTTCAAATGTTATATTTTTCCATTGAATCTTTGTGTCTTGAACTGGAATCTTGAAAACTGCTTAGCCTTTCCTTTTCAGTTGCCCTTAGAGCAATGTTTGGAGTAATCTTTAAAAATAGACTAAAAAAAACGTTAAGTACACAGAGGGAAAAAACCGAGAGCATTGGACTTAAAACGAGCACAAACGTTATCAAAAAGTATGCATGAGCGGGTTTTCTCACAACATTGCACTGTTCTCAATTCAAGAACAATTTATTGAGAACGCAAAAGCTTAAATTGAGTTTACATTGTTCCATTTTTGAGAATAAGATTTGAGTTCCGTTTTCAAGAACATTTTAAAATCACCTGTAAAAAAATTTGATTGCACTTGGGACCAGGGGCGGGCAGATTACTTAGATTTGGGTGGAATAGGGAACGGGAACATACCTCTTTTGATTGGAAGTGAAGAGAGGCAAGGCTATACTCTGGATATGGGCGCTGCTGCTTCTCCACCCACCCATTGTGCCATAGGAATCAGAAACATCGCTTCGACGGCCCACTTCACCTGACTCGTCACACAGAAAAATTTGTTCGGTCTTGACTGGGATTTGAGCCCGGTACCTTATGCACTCAACGTATGGAATGACGCACTTGACAATTCAGCCATTGAACAGTTTTGCAGATGCACGTCAAGAGGGCTACTTATGCTTTGTTGAGCAAAAAGAGAACCAACTCGCTGTCTCTCTTGTATATCTCTCTGCTGAAAACCGGTGTTGTTGTTCTTTAAAGTAAATATTAATCCTTTGAGAACAACTTTACTCATTCCAAGAAAATTTGTTCTCAAAAATTTTTGAGAACGTTCTGTTCTCATTTTAAGTTGACGGCAACTTATTTTCTGAACACGTTTTTTCCCTCTGTGTAGCATATTGGCAGTTATAGGATATGGTAATCTGATTTTGACCAAATTATACAGAGCGTTTGAAAACATAAACAATGATAATTGAAGAGTATAAGAAGGCTGGCACAGAAAACCAATAATGGTTTCTTATTAAATGACATTTTTCGAGCGATCGGCGTAGATAAAAGATCAAGTTTGATTAATGAAAGAGAGAGAGAGAGCGATAGAATTGCTAAAGAACCGAAAATCGAAAAAATGAAGGACAAAAATTCAACTCTAAACCGATTTACTCATTTCGCCACGGGCCTAATCTCTGGCTTTTTTTACTTTACTTAATTATCATTACCTAACCTCAAAGTAAGACAACTAACGGTAATAACCATCACATAACCGAACAATAATTGAGCCATAAAATAAAACTAAACTTTTTTTATTGCGAATTTGCATTTGGCAGGCTAAAAGTCAATAATTGGAAACTTTGCCAAATGAAAGTGTCGATAGGCGGCACAAATGAAGGCACCAAACGGAAAGAGAACTAGAGAGAGAGAGAGAGAGCAGGTAAAGGAGGAAGCGCGAGAAAGAACCAGAAAGGAAGTGCCATAAAAAATGCAATTTTAGATTTCATCAACTGATAAGAAAAGTTTTTAAATTGGAATGGAAACTGTAAAGTGAGCAACAACACAAAACTCGTATGTTTGATTAGAAAACAGCAAAAAAACACACAAACAAAAACAAGGACAACAGCCTCGGCCTACAAATTGAACTCGTCACGCCAACATACCGTTAGAAAGTTTTGCCAGGCCGACACGACACCGACCATCCGAATCCGACCACCCAAGCCCCCAACCAGGCAAATGCAATTCCTTCTGCCTCAAATACATATACAATATGTATATATCAGAAGTATCAATTACAATTTTTATCAAATCGAAACAATCAACGAAATGGAAATGCAACGAGGCGCAGATCGGCAGGGCAAACATCTTAAAGGGAAGATCTCTTTCTGCTCTTTCCTTCAGGGGCAGACAACGCTCAAGTAATTAACGCCCCTAAATAATGAGAGCGGATGAGAGCATCCCTTTTGGCAAACAGTAGCAGCGGCAGCGGCGCCTCAGGGATTTAGGCAAATGTTAATGAGGGTTGCCCTGTTGAGCTGGTTGAGCTGGTGCTAAGCCGGAGGGCGGCTTGTTGTTTATAATTTTTGCGTACACAAACAAAGAAATAAATGGAGAAAAAATTAACCTGCAACAAAACAGAATTTGAGTTTATCAACATTTTTTTTCAATAATTTAAATTTTCAATTTGAGTTTTATATTTGAACTTCCCGCCTTAGATTGATTACATTCTTTTTATGGCAGTCTGGCAGCTTTGGAATTGTATGAGCACATGCGGCTAATAGTTTTTTAACAGTCTGGCATCTCGGATAATACAATTGCAGCGAATATCATTTATTCTAAAAGCATTTAAACATTAAAACTTCAAAACGTCAAATAAAATTGTTTTAAAAACTGAAATATTACATTTTTGAAGATGTGGCGCCTATGTAATGGGCGAACAGCTTCAAATTTTAGGCTGAACAGTCTCAGTGGTGCTCAGTTAACTTATACTATTAGCCATAAGATTTGGCATTTTTATCTCTGACTGTGGGCAGCGGGATTCTGGGATTACAGAAGACAACAACTATTAGCTAAGCAATAACTATATACTATTTCATATCAAAAGTGAAAGTGCAAGTAAATAAAATCAAGAAGATCAAATTAAGTCGGATTAAGATTTTAGTTTTATTAATATTAATTCAATAATTTAAACATGTCGCATTATATGCAAAAAATAAATTTTAAATTTTTTCAAATTTTTCCTCTTATACATATTTTTAGCTGTTTTCCAGCTCACTGGCCCACTCTAATTAAACTACAGTTAACATTTGATCACTCGATTACTAGGGTGACCCCATTTCGATAAGTCTTTCACATTAGAGATGGCCCGCATTTCGATTGTTCTAACTTAGTCGAACGAATTGTTGTTGCAATTGCAGGGATTTGGCTTGGAATGTCTTTATGTATTTGTGAAGTATTTGTTGTTTTCCCCCAAGTGTTTGTTGTTGCTATGGCTTTGTTTAGGGCCGCACACTAAGTTGATTTTATTGTAAAAATACCAAAAACAAAACAGCTAAATTTGAATTATTTCCACTAGTTTACTAAAGAAAATACGGAAAAATAAGTTTCTAAAGGCAAATCTGGAAGTTTTACTAATTCCCTTGAGAGAATTTGAATATGTAAACAGATCTAAATAATTTTAAAAACAACATATAGCAATATTTGCTTAAAAAATAGCTAAAATAGCTAAGTAGTTTCCCGCTAGGCCTGGTAGGGAAAACAGCTAAATTGGCAATGCTGGTCTCAGTCATGTCGGAGTCGGAGGAGCGTAAGCTTATTGTGGTCTCCGGATTTGGACCATTTGTTGGCCATAGCTACTATAACTCAACCGAAAAAGTTAAAACACAACCGTAATAGCCGTTACAAACATCCGCACAATTTCAATATACCCTCTCTAAGGGTATAAAACCGTTGGCACAAGTAACTGTAAAAAGAGCAAAAAGGACATGTCCAAAGACAGTCGGCAGCGCTGCAGAAATTAAACCTAAACAAATAAGATTTATGACATTAAAACATTGACATTTATCAATAATAAAAATAATAATTTAATAAACAAAAACTTACACATTTTTCACTATCTCAAGTTGGCATGACTTTATTGCCGCATCCTCATCAAGAAGCTCGTCGCTTGAGATGTCTTCCAACTCCTTTAATTCCACCGCATCTTCGCCGAGAAGCTCGTTACTTGAGATGTCTTCCAACTCCATTAATTAATTTAAATGCAAAATTGCAAAAGGCGAAATTCGAAACGATAGCAAATGTTTACGGTCACACGCTAGTGATGTGCAAAGTAACATCGTGATATTCAGACTGATGGGCTAACTTAGTCGACAAAAAATAACAACGCGAGTCGGTTCGGTTTCGTCTGCTCTCCATTTGTTTAAACAATTATAAATTCGGGCAAAATAATCCAAAATGATTTCCCACTGATTAGGTAAAGAAATCGTAAACGGTTACAGCAGAACCCTACTTCCGCTTTATTAAAAAAAAAAACAACAAATTATCCACACAAACGCACACACACGGTGGCATACATATAAATAAATATGTTTCGTCTACGTTTTCAATTTGACTTTTTTTTCGGAAATTTCACCTTTGCTTTGCTGTTTTTCGGCTATTGAAACTTGTTTTCAGCTGTTGCCCCCACCCGCCGACTGCTCCTCCTCGACCCATTACAGCCGCCGCTCACTTTTCATTTGCTTACGTATTAAGTGTAAATGTGTGCGTGTTGGTGCGTTCGCATTTTTTCCCCAAAAAAGAAAATTTACACTGATTTGGATTGTAAAATGCATAATTTAAACATTGCTGTTGTTGTTGTTGTGAGAGATCAGCTGTAATTTACATAAAGAAATTGCCAACTCTCAGTGGCAAACACGTGCGTGTGTGTGTGCGTGCGTGCAAGAGTGTGTGTGTTGCATTTTTTGCATATAAAATAAGTTAACAATCGTTGTGGCTGCAATTTAAATTTTGCATAAATAAATGCGTAGTTGTTGTCAAATGTGTGTCAATATGTGAAGACAGCAGCAGCAACAGTGGCTGAGCGGCGACGTCAGAGCAAGAAGCAGCAGGTGCAGACTAGAGATGAGAGTGTGTGGCATGCGTGACACGTTAAGGTCCTGACGAAATAACTTTTAAAATATGACCACATTAAGTGCAAAATTTGTCAAGGATGCAAGTCAATTCTGAGAACAATTTTATAACATCATATGAGTTAAAGGATAAGTTGATATTATTATATCGAGTTATTTATTCTTAAAGTGCTTTCACGTATTTTGCTTAAAGGCCTATACTCAGATGAGATAAATTTTTAGTTTGCTACGATATTTCACATGAATAGAAACAGTTTTAAATAGCTTTGAAATCTGAATGATTATGAAAAGGTGTTCTATTCATGTGAAATATCGTGGCAAACTAAAATTTTATCTTATCTGAGTATAGGCCTTAAAACATAAAATTTTAAACACCCTAGTATCACGATGGGAATAAATCAATGCTTACTAGGTTTCCCGTTCAGGAAATACTTTGCTATGGAATATATTTTGTGAGGTGCCCTGATGTTTTCGTTTCCATCCTACTTCATTTTTGAGTTGAAATCTTATATTAATTACCATTCAAAATTTGTTTTCCAACCATTTACAAAAACCTACCCAAACTAAGCTCTATTGCCACGGCAGGACTATTTTTACACGCGCTCATCTCTAGCAGTTTTTTAGTGTTATAAAACGAAACAACTCTGCCGTGTTTGTGTTGTGTGTGCGTGTGTGTGTGTGTGTGTGTGTGTTAGTGTTTGTGAGCGTTGCAAACATATGGCAAAATATTGCATGGAAATTGGAAATTAAATAATAATTGTTGCATTCTCTTCGCAGTCAAATAATGTTGCTCAACACACTTAACCGTAACAAATGTGAAAAATACCTGTGCAAAAAATACAACAACGCCAACAAAAGCCAATGCCAAATGTAACAACAACAAGCAAGCGCAAACCGCCCTGAAGCAGGAGCAACAAAATCACAAGAAAGGCCAACTCCACCTCTCCCCATCGCCATTTATATCCTTTTAATTTCGTTTGACCAAGAGAGCAGAGCAGCGTGTATATTTGTATACGTTCTGCTCAAAATACGGCCGTAAAAATTCCAAAATCCGTGGGTACCAAACTGCAGCGTCTCAAGGCCAAAGCGGCTGCGAGTCACAACTACGGCGGCAATTATCGCAGCAGCAGCAACAACAACGGCGGGGGCGTCGGCAGCAGCAGCAGCAGCGACTTAGGATTTGGCACACAAGGCGTTTACGGTTATCAACGCGGTGGCGCTGCCGAAGAACGTCGCAACTTTGCTGCAACGTCAACCACGGCGTTGGCAGCGGCAGAGGGAGCGGCTGAGGAGTCATATCATTACAACAACAGCAGCAGCAGCGGGAACAACAACAACAATTATCAAAAGTCAAACCCAACCAGTGCCAATTACAATCATAATCAGCCACCACAAACACAAACCCTGCCTTACCATAACAACAACAACAACACGATGATGATGACCAAACAAAAGAGTACGCTGGCCGAGCGCCTCAACATTGGCGATGAGGTGCGCGAGCTGAAATTGGGCTCGACATTTACTCCAAAAAATACATCGACCGCATTTCACACCATTAAATGTGAGTTACCACCTCCGCCCCACCCACCAGTTGATGAATTCAATTTCGATTCCCATTCCAGATGACTTTAAGCCAGCCAGTGTGGATACCAATCGTATGGCAGCTGTGGATGTTGGCTCAAATAATCAAGTTACTGTTACCGTGCCAAATTTAGGTGAGTGTCGAAAACAGTGAGAGAAATTCTTTTAGGAATGTAAACGTACACAGATGTGGGTCATCGAAAATGGAATTAAATTAGAAAACTTTTAGAGCTTAACTCATACGTTAGACACATACATTTTTGATCAAAAATAATTGTCTGGGGACTGGGAGTACAGTGCTTAGTCCTGGTAAGTTCCAGTTTCGTCTATAGCACACCGACACAAACCGAACCTTATAAGCTGAAATCTGGGTCATATGGTTTTTGACCACTTGATCAGAATCGAATGTTTTACCTAGAATTTTAAAGAAAAAAACAGTTGCCAAGAGTTCTAAGATGGAGGAAATGAATTGATTTTCGATTGACTAGTCCGGGATTCCAAAATCCAATTAATGGTTTTATTTCATTGGACCAGCTCAAAGTGTCAGCTTCACAATACCGACAAACATACAGCGTTTCCTTGTTCTGTTATCGGCGCTTGCTCCATGAGCGCTTTCGTTTGACGTTTGATTTCGTTACATTTGAGTGGCAGGGTATGAATATGTTGAGCTGCTTGTTGAGATGAACTTCGTTCAAATGAAAAAAAAAAGATAAGTGATAGCCGTCTTTACCTCGGAGTATTTCATTTTTAAATATTCGTGTATAATATGGCCCCTATATTTTAGAGCGTCTCTTATGTATAATGCCAAACCCATCCAGTTTGTGTTTAAAATTACGATCGGATTTACAAACTAAAAAGATTGCAATTCAGAATCGTTCTCAAAAATGAAATCTATTTTCTTTTTGAATGAATGTTCGAATCGTTTTGGAGCTGATTCGATTACAATTATTTATAGAAAGAAAACCGATGTTTTTAATTGTCTGTAAACTGAAATATAAATACTTCCAAAGCATCCCCAGATTTAACTATAAAAATAATAATATTTGAGATATAAAAGATGTCAATTGTTTTATTTATAACTGACTCAAAAGCTCATCAAATCTTTTTGAAAACTTCGCGATTTTTTGGTCTTTTTGAGCTACACCTTCTTCATGTCAATCTAACTTCATATGATATTGCAAATATTACAATTTCTTTCAACCGATTGTCCGACACCTCCTATTTACCCGTTTTTAATTTGCCAACTATTGCGATTTTCCGATTCTTTTGACACTTTGGTCTATATGTATTAACTTCCAATCAGGAAATCAAACCGAAACGAATTTCGGTTTCGCTAAAAGGTTCTGTTTTGGTTCTGCAACTGTTTCGGTATTCGGTTCCTGTTCCGATACCCTTTTATTTCGGTATCGTACCGGTATGGACCGGTATAACTAACAGAAATTTTAAAACTTAAGTCCAAAGCAAATTGGGTAAGCAGCAGTACACATGTTTGTGTATATAAATTATCAATTTCATTTGCGTGTTTTTGACATAAAAATTATACATGTTTGTATTCATAAGATCATTAAAATGGTATTTTATTAACAATGTATTCACCAAACTAAATAATAAACGTTTACGCTTACTTGTGCAGCTGGAACAGCAAGAATAACTTTTGACAGTTCATACGATTCCGGAAAATTTGTCGAATTTTCTGACCACCATTTAAGTAGTTTACATATATTTTGTAAAAGTTTTAAGTTCAGGAAAACCTTGATTGATGCCATTTAGCTATTTTGTGGAAATACTAAAGTATTTGTATTGTCGTGTTTCTTATCATAGAAATTCATATAAAAATCGACTTCATCTTCACTTTCAGACAAAGAAGTTGGGTCAGAGCTGCTGTCCTCATTTAGTTGCATTTGAACAGAAGTGGATAAAATTCTTGAATATATATCAGTCAAAGCAGTTACACTTGTAATTTTCTGTTCAGACGAGGGTCTAAGAAAATACCACATAGGAATGCATTGTTTTCAAAGAGTCAGGTCTCGCGTTTTTCTATTTTACTGAACAATTGGAATCCTTCTAGCGCAATTCATATTAAACGGCTTGAAAGGGTACATAAAAACTTCTACGTTTTGCGCTCTCTCGACACCTGAAGATAGACGAACTATTGCGTCATTGCTATTTCTGAATGACCTTGTCTTAGGGTGCATTGACTGTCCCACTTTGTTAGGCATGATAAATTTCAATGTACCAAGCAGAATTCTTCGAACCTTTCAGCCCTTCTCCAACCAATTTTAACGAACCAATTATTCCCTTAATGAGCCCATATCTAGGGCCCTTAAAAACTTTAACTCCTTATCCGCCAGCATGCGATTTGAATTCGATCCCAATAAAACTGCAATAAAAATTTTGTTAGCAGAATACTTTTCCACTTTGAGACATTAAGTTAAGTAATGTAATTTAAGTTAAAGTTAGGGTAGCCAGTAAAGAGCATTGTTCAATTGGCGAATAAATAAATAAGTAAATCAAAGTTATGCTAAGCCAAAAACCATTTTTTTACATGAAGCTAACTATTTAGCCAAACTGCGTAGTAATCCGCCAATTCTAACTGCTCGTTTCGCAGTCTAGTGGTTGTACTCAGAACCGACACCATACCGGTACAGCGTTTAGGTTCTTTTCGGTCTGTTCGATTCCAAGAATATCGGTTCTCGGATCTTCCAATATTAACCCATTTCCTACTACCGTCCATTGAGTCTTCTTAATAATCTTTGTTCATATGAAAAATTTGCAACTTTCTTTTAAAAGTTTGATAAACACCTCGTACTTATCCGTCTACATTGCCATTCCTCAAATGTTCATAATAATCTTAGGTCATAAGAAAAATTGCCGAACTTCGCCATATTTTGGAGTGTTCAATCTACGCCTCTAATGTACCATCGCCCGAGCTTTCTTAAATATTTAAATGAAAACTTGCCAAATTTTGCGTCGTTTGGTCTTCACCATTTTTTTATACGCAAAGTTCACGATTTGTCTTACCAATTGATCTACTTCATCTATTATCCTGCCGGTTTACTCGCTTTTCTTATAAAATTCTTTTTAAATTTCTAGTTTTTTGCACCATTTGTTCAACGATTATCAAATCTTCATTATAATCTTAGCGTCTTTATTAATCTAAAATCAATTTACTATCTGAGTGGGAAAACATTAAGTGAGTTACTAGTTCCCGAACTTTAGAGAAAACGTTTGCACGTTTTCTTATACCACAATCCCCATTGCAATTGTAAGCATAGTTTTCGCCATTTATATAATGAATTGATGTCGCCATATTGCGGTATGGGTGGAGTAAAAACTTGAAGCTATCGGAATTCATAATTGCAGAAAAACTTCTAAAGCAAGAAAATGTTGAATCGTTAATGGGCGTCAGTTGTTTACTTCGTTGCGTTACAAACATCTGTTCACAGTTTAATGGTTCTATTAATTCCAATAATCGTCAGAAAAATGTAGTATCGGTTCCGGTACGTAGGTAAAACTTTTTTTTTTCGTTCAACGGTAGCGGTATTAATCCCTTTTAAGCGAATCCTAGATGTTCGGACCGTTTCCCGTTGTAAAAGTTTTTCATAACTAAAAAAATATATAAATTTTGATTCGATATTAGATTTTATTGTCACCTCTAATATTAATAATATTCCATTAAAAGTTTTTGACAAAAATGAAAAGACAAGAAGTCAAAATGGAATGGAAATAGTTCAAATGTTCGTCTTTAGCCTTGATTTAGTTGACGAGTACGTGAAAAACTAAACAGCTGAAGGAAAAACTATTTTTCTATACTTAACAATTTCACTACGGTTCGGGAATCGGTAGTGAACGGTATCGTACTTATATCTCCTTGCTCGTGTATAACTACAACCTCTGTTTGGTGCATAATGGATACTTTAGTTTTAAAGTTATGAAGGTGTGGTTATTAGACCACTTAAAAATGGAGTCTTGTCAAGTAACCGTAGGTCCAATCAGCAAAAAGTCACGTGTTTTTCTATTTTCTAATAGTAGATGGGAAACAATCAGGCATGTTCTAAATTCCACTACTTTTTGAAAAGTAAAACGTGTTTTCAGTTCCAAATAAAATTGCTCTTCTCTTAATTTTTGCAAACCACCGGTCCAAGCGCGAATGGCAATAGGTACACAAGAGAAAAGCCATAAGTCCACGATGGAACAGTCGGGAATGAAAGATGCAGACTTTAAGTTTTCACTCTACACTTTCGTTTGCACTTTAAAAATCTGGACATCCTCCCTAATGTTCATGCACTTTACAATAAGATTTGTGTCTAGTCTTAACGGACTTTGTGTATTCAAAATAAAATCCGTATTTTCTTATGAAAAAAAAGTATAATTCCAAGTTTGTCTTGCAATTAGTTCCGATTGGTTGGACACGCCTTTCAAAGATGTTGCGTGTGCTGTTTTATTATGCTGTTGACTCATTTTAACCGCAAATCTAAGCTTGAAATAGATATCATTCAAATAATTTATGCAGAGAAAAACAATACAATTTACGACCATGTTTCACGCACCAACTATTTATGGATATTCGATAGAAATCAAATCGATTATTTGCACAAAACTTACAAACAGCTGACGACAAACAATGTTGCATAAAGAAAGCTGGCCCATTATTGAGGCCAGGCAAAAATATAACTGCCACATTAAACCAAAGGCAATTTAACCCTAATTATAGTCTTTGACGTTGCACGTTAACTCTAAGAATACTGAGAACAGTGAGAATCGAGATGGATCTTAAATAAGCATGAAACTAAACTGTGAGAGTTTCAGTTTGATGACATAATTTTTGCAACAGCAGCTTACAACTTACATTCATGGATACAAAGTAATGGCCACAAACCTAAAGTTTGCTGAAGCCAAGAGAAAAAACGAAATTACATCAAGTCAGGCAAAATGCAGCCAAGCGTTCACCTTTATTTTTTGTTGCCATTTTGCTATGCTCTTTGTGGCTAGACAGAGTCTCATTGCTGTTATATATACTCCATTACAGCTGACTTGGCTTAGTGTGACGCTTCGTTAATTCGCCTCGTCACCAAAACAGTTTGGGGCGTTGACAACGATGGCATTTTGGTCAAGTGTGGACATTTGCGTTCATTGGAATTCCTGCCACATTTTGGAGTATCTTCAAATTATAAATTTAGCATCATGCTTAGATATGTGTATGTAGTATACGATGCGTCGTCAAACCCAAATGCAAAATGTATGTACATACAAGAGACGACGCATCGCATTGTATGTTAGACTGCGTGGGCGTTTTTGCTTGAACACGTTGCTTGTGTCAGCGGGGCAGGCACAACAACACCGTCCCCATACATGCATACGCCATCTCTCCCACCTTCTGGTTCTGATTAGAATGTTCTTGGTTGTTCAGCCAGACCAACGTCAGCTAGTTTGCCCTTTCACGTTGCGTTTGATTTGTGTTCTTGGATCATTGTTGACCTCATTTTGATTTGTATCATTATTTATTACACAGATCCTTATACTCTGTAAGCAAACGGAGACTAAAAGATTCTTTATCTGTTGCTTGATATTTTCTAAAACTTGAAAATATTTGTAGGGAACTCAAACAAAGTACTTGAGTAAAGGGAACTTTTTTTAAATTTGCTGTGAAGGTGTCTTAGCTAATTGGTAAGGCAATATACAACATTCCTGTTGAAAATCCACTTGCATTTGCTTTTTGAACGGTGGCGTATGTATGTACTTACATGTGGTCATTTCCACAGAGATCGACAAAATACGTTTTTCTTAAAATGACAAAAAACATAATTTATTTACAGCTTTTCTGATTCCATACTATCAAAGATTTATAGATATTAGATGTCATTCTTGCGAGGTTTTTTGATTTTAAGCAAATATGATTTTGGGAAAAATAGTATCTAGTACTGATTTAAGTGCTGATTTGTTATTGTACATTTGCTTGACATTTAATGTAAGGTCTATGCTAGATCAAGTAGTCTTTTAATATTTCCTATACACATTTTGTGTATCAATCTAGTTATCCTGCCATAAATTTTAATTTATTTTTTCGGTATTAACCGCCAGTAACTTTGTCCATCGAGACGATTTAAATGCAAAAAAAATTTGTGAAATTAGAAGATCCATTGGTCTACACGCTAAAGTGGTTTTCATTAAAATGCAAGCACCCCAAATGGCTGGTACTCAACGATTAAGTTTGAAAAATTTGCCATAATTTGATGAATATTTCTCTTCAAAGGCCAATTTATGCGCTTTTGGGTTTGCTGATGCTGCTCCATTGATTTTTTTAAGGCGACCTTAATATGTATACTGTCGCATAGAGCTCATAAATACAAATATTGTTGCTCGGTGTAACCTCCATAATTCGCGATATCTTGAAAACAAGAGCTGATGGAGAAAAACCGAGACCAGTTTTGGAATCAGTGCACAAAACGGGAACATAATACAAATAGGGCTGGACCTCACAAAAGTGGTCATTTTGTTGACCTGTGTAAGGATTTAAATTATTATATATCGAGTATTGTATATTTCAAACATATTTTAATCCTAGTGGGCCAAGGAGAGTGTGTAACAGAGATCGGCTTCATTCGCTCACACATTAATAAATACACGAATGAACTGGCTTTGCGATCAACGCTTCGAACTTGCATGCGCAACATGCTCGCCCTTGAGTTTTATTCAATGCAATTGTCGGCACTCTGATTAATAATCAAGCTGGCTTCATTCCATTCACCTCGGGTGATTTGTTCGCTTAGCTCGACGACTATTATTCTGAGCGAAAATCATCTCGTATGAATAAACTCATGCAAAGACGCATATGCTAAAACAATGGCGCCCATGACCATTGCGCCAGCTGTGTTTTGTTGTTGTCGCTGAATTTTGTTCGATCGAACACACAAACAAGTGTCGCATCAAAAAGTTCTAGTTCAACCGTTCGATGCGATTGCGGTATGAGTTGAGTCTGTTTGATTGAAAATATTTGTTGCGTAAATAAATAAGAACAAAAATGTTGGATCAAAAAACTCTGGCACAACCGTTCGATGCGATTGCGGTTTGAATTGAGTTGAGTTTAGAGTTTTGTGACATGAATAAATGTGAGTAAGAATTTTTGTGCACGACGCAATCAAGAAAAACGTGATTTTTGCAGTTCTCTGGTGTGTAACACAACCACAAAAATACACTTTGTCCCAGACACTTGGCTCGATCTGCTCAGCTGATGACACCCGAACGAAATTGTCCCCATCAAACTGTTCTAGTCAGTCAGCGTCGTGTGTTCTCTTATTGATTACTATGAAACAGAAAACACTAGAAATTCAAAATCTAGTGTTCTGTTGAGAGAGTGAGCAACTCTGTTAAATTTTTTCCTGTCAGACAGCATAGAAAAATTAGGTTGACCATATTTTGCGAGCTCTGGTTTATACCGGGGTTCCCCAAGAAAAGAGCGCTAAAACGTGACTGTGTCTCTCTCTAACACACAATGAAGTATGACTTCGGCAAGCATTCGGCAAGTAAGTTCGTGCCGCCGGCGCTATCGCTGAGGATCTCTGGTTTATACCATTATTATTACTCACCTCGGAAATGAATTATTAAAAGTTTTTTTTAAATAAAATATTTCAAATCTTAAGGTTGTGTTTAATTGAAAATACATCTTTATAGAAGTCATGTGCTTTGGAATATAAAAATAACATTTGTCTTTATTTCCCAACATTATTCAAATCAATCGGCTTCACAGATACGTGAGCAGTACCAAATACCTCCATAAATTGTCCCAATGTCCAGACTTTGTTGCCCGCATCTTTAATATAAGTACCAGTAGCATTAATAAAATCTCCCACTGTATTTAATATAGAAGAGACGACAGGTTCTGTCATGGCTAATGGCAAGCCGAAGGTTGAAACTTTTGGGAGAAGAATTACAAGCATTATTGGATGTGATTTTCAATTTATTTATAAACTTACTTATGAAAAACAGTAAAGAAAGCCGCATTGTGGCTAGACCCTGCCTTGTTCTTCCTAGTAATAATTTCAAATTGAAATCCCATTTTTTAGCGTAATTTAATGGTAATTGAAGCATGAAAATTAATTTTCATGGTATTTTACATTTATTGAAAACATTTCTTATTTGTTTGTTGAATTAGGAGGACCTGAGACTATTGATTAACGCAATCGCTGGACATTTAGCTGTCTGTGAAGAGCTAGTACCACCGTGAGGACTTTGACCCTGCGGTATTGGTTGATAGACTTGATTTGTTGGTAGATGCTGATTTAGATCTCCATTCCATAATTGCGGATTCCCAATGGCCGGTGGTGGATACTGATTTTGATTAAAAACCTCAATTACATTCGGTGGTACAAATTGATATTGATTTCCATTCCATATTGCCGGTGGATACTGAATAAGCTTTTCCAAAATTTGGTTTCCATTCCCCACGGGTGGTGGATATTGATTTGGTTTTACCTTAACATCATGGACATAAACATAATTGGGGGGATTATACTGTATTCCGGTTGGTAAATGAACTTGAATGTTATTTGGTTCTCCTCCTGACGAAGGACATAATGCCACCTGTTTTTCCATCGATTTATTCTTTTTCTGGTCTACTTCCTGACCATCTTTATCAGCTAAAGCTAAGTTTTGAATGGCTTTTCCAATCGCTGCCACAACTCCAGATCCCATTTTTATTCCAGCTCCACTGGTACCTAGTCCTTCTATGAAAGATTTCTTTAAAGAAATTAGTTTACTTAGAAGTCCTCCCTCTAAAATAGTGCCCTGAACGCCGACAGCGAGAAGAGCTGAAGGTGAAAACTTAATTTAGTTTTCAGTAGATATAAAATATATTTAAAACTTACCAATTAATATTACAAACAACTGCATTATACTCCGAAGCTGATTGGTTGTTAAAAGATAGATGTGTGGTTAGTCCATACAGTTAAATAACCAAAAGTGATGCTGTTGGAATGGAAAATTTACATTAAAAACACAAATGAAGCATGAAATTTACATATGTATTTTGTTACAGTAGACATTTATATAACCTTAGTTGCTTGATGCGATTATATGACAATTATTAGGGCTGTTCCCGATTTCGATTTAAATTAAGACATGAAGACAAAATCTTTAACCGATTCTAGGAAATAAGAACTTTAACAAGTACGAATTAATTCGGCCCTTTAAGATCCGACAAACTTGCTACAAGGAGTACCGACTGGGGTCTGTAGGGTTATCAAGCAAGCAGCTACATCTGCTGATCAAGAAGAAAATCCTTAGAAAAGTATACAATTATAAGTATCGAAATTGGTGAGAAAGCAAAAACAACACTATTATACAGATTTTGGATTGATCCTTCGAGCCGGAGCAAATTTTATTTTAACATATCAGTAATCCAAAACAAATTGTTAAACCTTATCCTTATTATTACGACGGCCCATTTTCACTTCTGTGCCACACATATCATAGATGGTTTTTCCGTTTCATCGCTCAAATCAGTTTGCCAATCTTGGTTAGTCATAGTTGAGAGCTTCTCCATTGCTACCTTCAAAAAGGCAGACGATGTCAATAGCTTTATGGATTCACCAACCACTGGCTCAGAGGTTTTATCTTCTTTCATTTCCTGGCAGTTTTCCTGTTGTTGTTTCAGTATCTCGGAACTCAAGTCTCGATGTAGTTCGCCCACTTCCACATTCCAATCATACATTTGATGCCCTTCACTTAACCCCTCGGCAAGAGTCATGTACCTATCGAAATTTGTCGAAAAGGACTGCAAAATGCGCAAATAGTCTCGAAATTCCTTAAAAGTAATATACGTCATATTTGGTGTCCATCTGGAGACACAAACGTGATAATTGCAACGACTGTCTTTAAGCCAGCAACGAGGTGGTACTATTTGCATTGTGCTTTCCAACAGTAGTTGAGGATTATGGGTACAGGCAATCACTATGCCGCTGTAAAATGTTGCGTCCTGTATAATTTGGGACATTTTGGGGCTCTCGTAGAACACATCCAAAATGTGAACAAAGAGACCAAGCTTATGACAACCCGCACCCTTTAATTTGTTCAAAATTGTGGGTGGTAGATAGCCAAAGCGAATATTCTTAAGCACCGTCATCACAGATGGCGTACGTTCTGGCCAACGATGATCGAGCCAGAGCAAGGCAGCAAACACTACCTGAAAGGGAAGGAGAAACTGGGTTAAAGAACCTTTGAATACTCCTGCCCAAGGTGAATTTACCTACAAGGTGACGTATTCCCCACAGCTGCTATCTTTCGAGGGGCCTTACGATGCCTAGCACCTGACTCTCAGAGCAGCTGTCATCTGTCTCAGAGAGTCAAGAGAACGAGTTGAAAAAAATTAAGACCCCTCCCCACACCGGAATACGTCACCTTATAGTAAATTCACCTTACTCCTGCCGGCGTCGTAACTAACCTCCATTTCCGCTTAGCTCCAAATACTCGGCACTTGCAAAGATCGATAAGGCCGCCTTACATATCCTGCCCGCCATCACTTTGTGCAACTTAATCAAGTCGGGATACATGCGTGACCGATACATTAAACTCATTGTACAAGCGACCATCCTGCAGAGTCCAACATTGTTTTAGCAGTTGATCCATCTTAAGAAAACCCGCCGCCCTTGTAATATCTGTGGAAATGGCATTTAATTTTTAAACAAATTACTTGATAACCAATTTGACGTGAAAACCCTAATACTGTTTTTAACCAATTTAATTTTTTTGGCCCAGGTGGAGCTTTTTTTTTTTAAAATGCCCATATGGTTTCTGAATCAGAAAAAATAGAGGCAAGCTAACTTCGGCTCGACCGAAGTTTATATACCCTTGGAGCTTGATATATGCCTGACACTTTGTATGACAGCTATACTATAAAGTGGTCTGATTTCGACAAATCTTGTTGAAATTATGTAAAATCATTGAAAACTTAAAATTACGAGCATTGGGAGCGATAACATTGAAAACAAAAAAGGTTTTCTCACTAAGACTTTTTTTCTGACCTAACTTTTGTATGGCAGCTATACTATATAGTGGTCCGATTTCGACAAATCTTGTTGAAATTATGTAAAATCATTAAAAACTTATAAATACGAGCGTTGGGAGCAATAGCACTGAAAACAAAA
Source organism: Lordiphosa clarofinis (assembly GCA_018904275.1). Taxonomy (NCBI): domain Eukaryota; kingdom Metazoa; phylum Arthropoda; class Insecta; order Diptera; family Drosophilidae; genus Lordiphosa; species Lordiphosa clarofinis. The sequence goes on from JAEIGQ010000011.1 coordinate 2,169,004, forward strand.
AAGTTTTTCTCACTAAAACTAGTTTTTCAACCGATCGTTCCTATGACATCTATATGCTATAGTCATCCGATCCGGCCGGTTCCGACAAATGTGCAGCGTATTTATACCAAAAGACTTTGTGCAAAGTTTGGTTAAGATAGCTTTAAAACTGACGGAGGATATAGCATAGAAACAGACGGTCGGACGGACAAACGGACATGGCTATATCAACTCAGCTCGTCATGCTGATCAAGAATATATATACTTTATGTGGTCGGAGATGCTTCCTTCTATGCGTTACAAACTTCCGGACAATTTTAATATACCCTCTCCAAGGGTATAAAAAATCGACAGTCTTGTTATGACAGTTTTGCTCTTGGGGCAGTAGTGCACCGCGACCCATCGTGGTTTATTGTGCGCCCCTACTGAGCTTATAATTCCCCTAGAACTCCTATTTCCCGAACGAAAGTCCAAATTTTCGTGGGTTCTAGGTTATTAATATTATCCTCCTGCAATTAACATATTATATATCGATAATATAAATATTAATAATCGCATATGGGCATTTCCACAGCAACGAACGTGACAATCGTATCGTATAGAATATCGATATATCGATCAAATACTGACAGCCATAGTTGGAAACAAAAAATCTCAAAATCAGGGTATCAAACCGAATCAAATTTATATTATTTTTATGAACATCACAATTATTTGGTTAATGTTTTAAAATCAGGAAAACCTTGATCGATGCCGTTAAACAATTCCAGGTTCCATTTGCGAAAGCACCTTTTTTCGCACCACCTCAGGAGATTAAGGCGGTAAATATGTTGTCACTCTACCTTTTAGAAATCCTGATCACCTTAATTTGGGTTATCAAGGTCCATCGCACTGGCTCACCTTCTGAAGAACAAATGTAGTTCAAAAGAATACATTCTCTTCTGATCAAGATCAAATTCCGATTCCATTAAAACGACTCAGCTCCTCTTAAATGACTTTTCATAATAGAAAATCTTAGCGATGGTCCTGAACTATTTTTATACCCTTGGAGAGGGTATATTAAAATTGTCCGGTTGTTTGTAACGCATTGAAGGAAGCATCTCCGACCACATAAAGTATATATATTCTTGATCAGCAGAGTTGATATAGCCATGTCCGTCTGTCCGTCCGTCTGTTTCTATGCTATCTCCTCCGTCAGTTCTAAAGCTATCTTAACCAAACTTTCCACGAAGTCTTTTGGTATAAATACGCTGCACATTTGTCGGAACCGGCCGGATCGGATGACTATAGCATATAGCTGCCATAGGAACTATCGGTCGAAAAACTACTTTTAGTGAGAAAAACTTTTTTGTTTTTCGTGCTATCGCTCCCAACGCTCGTATTTATAAGTTTTAAATGATTTCACATAATTTCACCAAGGCTTGTCGAAATCGGACTACTATATAGTATAGCTGCCATACAAAAGTTAGGTCTGAAAAAAAGTCTTAGTAAGAAAAACTTTTTCGTTTTCAATGTTATCGCTCTCAACGCTCGTATTTATAAGTTTTCAATGATTTCACATAATTTCACCAAAACTTTTCGAAATCGGACTACTATATAGTATAGCCGTCATACAAAAGTTAGGTCTGAAAAAAAGTCTTAGTGAGAAAAACTTTTTGGTTTTCAATGTTATCGCTCCCAACGCTCGTATTTATAAGTTTTCAATGATTTTACATAATTTCAACAAGATTTGTCGAAATCGGACTACTATATAGTATAGCTGCCATACAAACTGTCAGGCATATATCAAGCTCCAAGGGTATATAAACTTCGGTCGAGCCGAAGTTAGCTGCCCTCTATTTATTTCTTTTTAAAGCGATGTAGAAAGTTTTGCCATTCCTAAATCACAAAAGTCTGGAATCTAAAAAGTATATTTGATACTGACAAGAAAGAATTAGTTCCAAGAAACAGACACTTCTTACTTGTCAGTACCACTCTTAAAATTATTTGACTAACTCCGCCATATCTATGTACGTGTATAATTCTCGAACCTACATCGTATAAAGTTTAAAACAATTAGATCAAATAAATGTTCGTTTATTATTTGTGTATATAAAAATTATTTGATTAAAATATTTATTTAGTTAAAAGTTGTATTCTTCATTCGACTTCTGTTTTTGCCATTTATTATTATTGTGTCCAATGTTGATTTAAATCGATTATTTATTATCCTCATTGTATTTTTCACCAGCTGGTTGTAGTCTCTTCTTTGTCGGCTGTAGGTTTACCTCTTATAAATGCTGCCCCATTTCCATTATTGTGGTCAGGGATAGTTCACAGTGGTTGAAGAATTCTAAGCAAGGGACAATTATTGTTACAACTTGAGCCAACTTTGGGCTTACTCAGAATTATTTTTGGGTTAAATGGACCTCCGATAAGATTATTGTAAATTAAACCATTAGCCTGACGATTAGGGTTAAATATAAGACCAGTTGCCGTATTTGGTTTGTTGCAAATAATTTGGTTACATGATGGATACAGTCCTGGAAGATAATTAGAGATAGGACCAGCTACTCCGACTTGCTGGCCAGGGTAAAAATTGTTATTATTTAATGGAACAGCTCCGACTAGATGGCCAGGGTTAATAAAGTAGTTGTTATGAATTGTTGGATCTGGTCTTACTTGTGGAGCGGGATATAAGTTGCCGACGCCTGTAATATCACTTCCAATATTATTGTTATTTTTCACATTGCTATTACCAATTTCTATGTTTATATTTGGTTTTTTGATATTTTTGAGGCGCTTATATTTGGGATGTCTATGTCTTGCCTCTATTTGGGGTACATTCTCTTCTGTTATTGTTTCGTCTGGTTGTGGCTGTGTGCTTATTGCAATTTCAATATCTATTGGGGTAGTGTTGGGTTTTGGTGGTTTAGGTTTAGTAGGTCTAGGGGGAGGTCTTGGAGGTCTAGGAATTCTAGGAGGTCCAGGAATTCTAGGAGGTCTAGGAAGTCTAGGAATTTTAAAAAACGACGGCCGGAGCTCTTTTGCTTCTATGGATCGTTTTTTGATTTGAGCGGCTTCGGAATTCTCTGGTTGTGGCGGTGGATCCTCTGGTTGCGGTTGTTGATCCTCTGGTTTTAGTTGTGCTTGTTGGTCCTCTGGTTTTGTTTGTGGGTTTATATCCTCTGGTTGTTTCGGTGGATCCACTGGTTGCAGTGGTTGGTCCTCTGGTTGTGGTTGGTTTATATTTACTGTAACACTGATATCAATCGGTGGTACGGTAAATGGTTGTTTAGTCGGCGTGACAGGTTTAGGTCTAGGAACCGTCGGGTGAGGTCTAGGAGGTCTAGGTCTAGGCGGGCGGCGACCTCGCTTCGCAGATGTCCTGGCATTAACTATATTATTGGAATTTTCTACATTGTTTGTACCAACACCGATATTAATGCCACCATCATCTTCCTCTTCTTCCGATTCCTCTTCATCCGCATTATTGGTACTTTTCGCTGCGCCTTCTTTAACTTGAACAGCATTTTGCTTCGAGCGAAATGCCACTTGATTGCGATTTTCATTGGTATTCTTATTCTGAACAACTATGTTGTTGTTTATCGGAACAGGCTTTGCCCGGTCACCAGTCACACTATTCGAAATGGTATTCAAATTGTCGACATTACTCTGGCCAATGTTTATATTAATTCCTGATGGCTTCTTTCTCTTCTTCTTTTTTGAAGTTCTCGGATCAATCAAGTTTACCTGTTTACTCTCACATTTGTCCAAAAATGCCTTTAAACGCTCCGGATTATTAAGGACATCTTTTATTTTGCCTGATGGATCCTCCAAATCTTTAAGTAGGCTGCTTTCGCATTCTTTCAAATCACGTTCTCCATGTCCACATTGTAGTTGTATCAGGAACAAAATGCCTTGTAGAAGAACAAATAAGAAGGAGAATCCTTGGGCTGAAGTTGACACTTACCCAAGTATATCCATATGTGAAGTTGCATTACTAAGTGTCAGCTTTAACCGTTTGTTAGCTTCAATCGGTAGCTTTTATACTAAAATGCCATGAAGAATGCATTTGGTCAGAGTTTTATTGTATAACCTAGCAGATTTAAACAATTAGTAATGCTTATGTAAGCAAATCACGACTTAACGTTTAACCTTTTGTCTAAGCGGTGGCTGAATGTCATAATTCATTCTTTTCCTTAATTTTTCTAGTGTTAGGAAGTTACTTTTTCAGACAGTTTTAACCAGCGATATGGGTACGCCTGCCAGCAGGGGTCGAACACATTTTCCTATTCACACAGACACGAGCCTAACGCATGCCGAGTTTTGTGCCAAGAGAGCAAACATCTTTTTAATGGCCAGCCGTCGATGAAGCAGGTCAGAGCTTCCGCATACCAATGCACTCACTTTTTGGTCCTACTTTGAGTACTGAGTCTAAGAATTAATGAACTGATTCAGGAAATATATATTTATCGGCACAGCAAGATCTTTTCACATACGCAAGGTCATCCATTTCTTAGGCTCGGCATTTAATGGAGACGTTTTACATATAAGGATATTTCCAATTTGCGTACCCTGATAGTTACATAACTTGATTCCATCTCCAGCAGCGCATGCAATCTTGTAAGGATAACTCATGGTCCTTTTGGTAGATGAAACTAGTTTTTGTAATTTAGTATTTTTTTGATCGAAATTAAAAACTGTGCAAATGTTTTTTTTTTATCAGATTGTATCAGATAAAAAGTAAAATCTTTTATTCAAAATAGCCAGTTAATAAAGGGATCCCAGATTGATTTGACATTTTGGAAAGCTTGGCATTTTTTGCCGTATCCTTACATACATCGTACAGTCCTTTAAATAGTTCATTCTTTGCCCAAGAACAAATTTCAGGAATGTCCTCCAAAAAAGAAAACAGTTTATTGGCTTGTCCATTCACCGAAAGTTCCCCTACATGATTAGAGTCTTCCATGGTATTATTTATGGTATTAAAAAACGAGAAGGCCAAGCTAACTTCGTCTTTGCCGAAGTTTTAATACCCTTGCAAATGTTTTAATACAACAGAGTTTACAAACGTCAGCATTAAAACAAACCATTTTTCTGATAAAAGCCACTTTTCGACCGGTAGTTCCTATGGCAGCTATAAGATATAGTCATCCGATTTTTACAAAAACTTTTAAATCTGTGTAAAAGCGTATAAAACTAATAATTGTCGAAGCGGAAGGCGTTTACATTAAAAACAAAAAAGTTTTCTCACAAAAACCCACTTTTCGACCGATAGTTCCTATGGCAGCTATAAGATATAGTCATCCGATTTTGACAAAAACTTCCAAATCTATGTAAAAGCATATAAAACTAATAATTGTCGAAGCGGAAGGCGTTTACATTAAAAACAAAAAAGTTTTCTCACAAAAACCCACTTTTCGACCGATAGTTCCTATGGCAGCTATAAGATATAGTCATCCGATTTTGACAAAAACTTCCAAATCTATGTAAAAGCGTATAAAACTAATAATTCCTGAAGCGGGAGGCGCTTACATTAAAAACAAAAAAGTTTTCTTACAAAAACCCACTTTTCGACCGATAGTTCCTATGGCAGCTATAAGATATAGTCATCCGATCCGGTCGGTTCCGACATATTAGCAGTGTGCAGTAAAAAAAAGACTCTGTGCAAGGTTTAGCTCGATAGCTTTAAAATTGAGAGACTAGTTTGCGTAGAAACAGACAGACAGACAGACGGACAGACAGACGGACGGACAAAGCTCAATCGACTCAGCTCGTCGCCCTGATCAAGAATATATATAGTTTATAGGGTCGGAAATGAATATTTCTATGCGTTGCAAACTTCTGGGCAAAATTATAATACCCTTTGCAAGGGTATAATAATAGCACCACCAGTAGTAGTTAAGTAGTTGCCCAAATTCAAGCACATCTTAAGAAATGGAAGACTCTCACAATTCTGGGAATAATTAAAATCAACTTAATTAAACAGCTGCGCAGCGTCTTGGTATGGAATGAACCAAGTCCTGTCATCGTTTTAGGGGAATATTGGAGCAGGACTCAGTATTTTCTTCCCAAAGTGATCCGATAGTACACTACTCAGATGAGCGATCAGACGAAATAGAATCGGTTCTACTTGGCCTGAACATTTACATGAGTGGCATCTATCGAATTGCAGTGTGACCTATTTGCAGTGTGCTGGCGTTGCCATTATTTGTTCGACGAAATACAATTGTTATCAAATTTTAAATTAACGAGAGCGCAAGTTAAATTCGGCTCTAACCGACTTCGATGTACCCGTTACTCATGAAAAACATGTTTAACAGTGTTCCTGAGTTCCTTAGGGTGACCCCAATCCGAAAAGTATGCAACATTTTTTTATGGTGGGAGGGGGGGGTGGGGTACCGGGGGGGCTTGGTTCACTTTTTTGCTCATAACTTAAGAACCGTTCATCCGACCTTCATCATTACTAGAAGGTACGAATCGTCTATCTGCAAAACTGTAGGAGATATAACGTTTTTTCCCAATCGCGCGGGGCGGGAGGGGGCGTGGCTAAAATTTGAAACAATCTTGATCTGCGTGCACATAAAAGAAGCATTTGTCCCTTACATGTCTTACCATCTCTGAGATCTAGGTGTTCACACAGACAGACGGATAGACGGACATGTCTTTATCGACTCGGCTGTTGATGCTGATCAAGAATATATATATATATATACTTTATATGGTCGGAAATGATTCCTTTTGCCTGTTATACTCATTTGCACGACTTTAGTATACCCTTTTTACTCTACGAGTAACGGGTATAAAAATTCGCTTCCATATATTTTCATTTTGGATTTCACAATATAATTTTTAATGCTTCACTATTCATTTCGCTTTTTATACCCTTGCAAAGGGTATTATAATTTTGCCCAGAAGTTTGCAACGCATAGAAATATTCATTTCCGACCCTATAAACTATATATATTCTTGATCAGGGCGACGAGCTGAGTCGATTGAGCTTTGTCCGTCCGTCTGTCTGTTCGTCCGTCTGTCCGTCTGTCTGTTTCTACGCAAACTAGTCTCTCAGTTTTAAAGCTATCGAGCTAAACCTTGCACAGAGTCTTTTTTTTACTGCACACTGCTAATATGTCGGAACCGACCGGATCGGATGACTATATCTTATAGCTGCCATAGGAACTATCGGTTGAAAAGTGGGTCAATTGATCCTTATGTAAAATTTCACGCTGAATTCAAATCTGCTCTCAGATATGTCAAAAGTAGAACGGTTTTTGAGATATCGCGAAATTTTCAATTTTAGTGTTTTGAAAAAAGGTAGGTCTACTAAAATGCCATTTTCTCTGATTTTAGTCCACCGATATGTATAAACTGGAACAAAAATTAAAGATAATAAAATTATTTCTTAAAAAATCGACAGTTGTTGTAAATCCAACCATAAATGACGAACCGTTTGACATATCTGAGAGCAGATTTGAATTCAGCGTGAAATTTTACATTAGAATCAATTGCTAAAAGTGCGGGATACAAAAACTTTTCAAATTTTGTGACATACGACCATGTTCCCAATTCCACTTCCACAAAAGTTTTGTGATTTGGAGTGCAAATTTAGTACTAAAACCGGTTTTAAATCACAGAGTTTTTGTGGAAGTGGAATTGAGAACATGGCCGATAGTGTTATTAGTTTTATGTAAACGCCTTCCGCTTCGGCAATTCTTACTTTTATACGCTTTTACACAAATTTGGAAGTTTTGGTCAAAATCGGATGACTATATCTTATAGCTGCCATAGAAACTATATGTGGAAAAGTGGGTTCTATTTAGAAAAATTGTTTGTTTTAATGCTGACGTTCGTAAACTCTGATGTAATAAAACATTTGCAAGGGTATAAAAACTTCGGCAAAGACGAAGTTAGCTTGGCCTTCTCGTTATTTTACTTGCCTTCTTCTTTTATGTAAACAAATGGTCTCGATGAACCAATGGTTCTGCAACAGACTCATCTGAGCTTCTCAAGCACGTGCAAAACCGAAATTGAGATGATCAGATGAGTTTAGGTTTGACGAAAACTCATCTAAGTAATCAGGTCGTGTAAATGGAGCTTTAATAAAACTGGCTGAAAGTTCTGGCCGATTAGGTAAAAATTTACCTTGAAAGTTAATTTGGAGCAAAGAAATAGATAGAAATTAATAATTTCATAAGTACAAAAGTTAGTGGGGGATAATTGTAGGTATATATAGCAAAGATTTATATATATTACACTGGCCAACAGCCATTTTGGTCCAGCCCTATTGATGACAAATTCGTATCCCGTTTTGTGCACTGATTCCAAAACTGGTCTCGGTTTTTCTCCATCAGCTCTTGTTTTCAAGATATCGCGGAAAAACCATTTTGCAGCATTTTTCGCTTTTAAAAAATTATTGAGGTTACACCGAGCAGCAATATCTGTATTTATGAGCTCTATGCGAGAGTATACATATTAAGGTCGCCTAAAAAAATCAATGGAGCATCATCAGCAAACCCAAAAGCGCCTAAATTGGCCTTTGAAGAGAAATATTCATCAAATTATATCAAATTTTTCAAACTTAATCGCCGTTTACCAGTCATTTGGGGTGCTTGCATTTTAATGAAAACCACTTTAGCGTGTAGACCAATGGATCTTCTAGTTTCACAAATTTTGTTGCATTTAAATCTTCTTGATGGACAAAGTTTCAAGCGTTTAATCCCGAAAAAATGAATTAAAATTTATGGCAGGATAACTAGATTGATACACAAAATCTGTATAGGAAATATTAAAAGACTACTTGATCTAACATAGACCTTACATTAATTGTCAAGCAAGTGTACAATAACATTCAATCAGTACTAGATTCAAACAATTTTTCCCAAATTCATTTTTGCTGAACCTTGCGAGAACAACATAAAAATTTAATGAATTGGGTTACAAATGAGCCAAATGGGTTCCGCACTCTTTATAATCTACGGATTAAGCCCCATGTGACTATTATTATTTTACAAGTTTCAACAAATGCCTGAACATGTTTGTGAGCGGTAATATTGAGAACAAAACAGTTTTACTCACTAAAACCCATTTTCCGACCGATCATTTGTATGGCAGCTACAAGAAGTAGTCATCCGATCCGGTCGGTTCCGACAAACTAGCAGCGTGCAGACAAAAGAATACTCTGTGCAAAATTTCAGCTTGATAGCTCAAAACTGACGGACTAGTTCCCGTAGAAACAGACAGACTGCATCCCGCATATTAGGGGGATTTTATGTAAAGTAGAGGTCATCTTACATATCTTAGGGACGCCATGTTAATTTTATAAGAAAATACTGTGACCGTGTCTTGTTCTTGTAGGATTGCAAAAACCTCAATTGTAAAAAAAATATCGATGTCTGCAGCTTAAGTTACCATCGATGTTGATTTGGTGCATTTAGAAAAAAAAATATTGATCTGCAATCATGGTTTTTTGATTGCCATCGATGGCACCAATACATTTTGTAAAACTCCATGGCAGATTCAAATCTTTGGCAATTTTTTTCCATTCCGAACTTGTAGATGACTATGCCAAGTACTTCTTGTTCATCCTCGAATAAAGAATTGAGGATTCGAAATAACGCAGTTTGAATATTTAGTTTCCGCAGGTCCAGTGCAGCAATCCAAATTGGTGTAGCGAAGCAGTCTTGTGTAATGTCGTGTCCTCGTTCATGATCTCCGGCATCGATTTATGACTAAAGCCTTCGTGATCGCTATTCGTAATTAATAGGTTTATTAATTGTCGTGTCATATAGGCTTAAACAGATAACTTCGACCAGCGATTACTTATTTTCGATTTGGGATTCGGTTCTTTTTTTAGCAATGTCAAATTTACCATAAGCAATTGCAAATCAATGCATTCGGCAAGTTAAATCGGCAATCAGAAATGACACATCAGAAAATCCACTTGATAAAACTCTTATTATACGCTAGCAGAGTGCTTGAAAAACAAACATTATCATTATCAAAAAGTACATTTATACACTTGATCGTAGTCAAAGTTAGTCCCTGGCCCTATGTGTTTTTTGCTTATCGCAATGTCACGACCGCGCATTATTCTACACGGGCGGGTGTGCTCGTTTCTTCTGTTTTAAATAGCGTGTAATGCGATAAGACAGTCGGTCGTCTTGCCTCTCCACCAGCTAACAGCTGTTAAAACAGAAAAATCCAAGAAAACAGCAGAGTTGGATTAACGATACACACACTCTCCATTGGAAAGAGAACTTGCAATAATGTAATGCAGTTTCGCTCATCTAGGTGTGTAGCTCAGGTGTGAGTCTAATTAAGATTTATGTGTATTTTTTTTATAGCCGCCTGCGGAAGTTTTTAGTTTTTTTTTGCTTTGGCTTGCGTGCACGTATGTATTTTGCTGACCTTCTTAAAGAGTTTAACTGCTGTGACAGCAGCTCTACGCCGACATCAAGAAAATAGACAAGTTCATTGTCAACTCAATACGAAAAGGCTATTTTAAAATAACGCCATTTTCTTGAATCTAGGAAGAAAATACTGAAATGATTTAAATTAAGAATGCCATTTTCGAATTAATTTTCTTAGATACATTAAAGAGTCTAAAATTAAAAAAAAAAAACCCCCTGAATCTTCAAAAGTGATGGAATGGAAAATGATTTAAACAATTTTAAATTTCAAGAAAGATTTTCTTGGATTTACATTGAATCAGTGCTCTTACATACATAGGTCGATAGGTATGATAATGTTTTCTACTATACTGCAGAGTATCAAGTTCATTCGCAGCCCAACGAAGAAGAGCATTACAAATTTCCAAAAGCCCAACCGGATTTGGTTATACGAAATCGAAACGTTAAATGTTGTATGTTGTTGCTGCACGCTTTCATTTTATTTTCTTTTTGACTTTTGTGGTGCACTCTTTTTTCTTTCTTGATTTACTCGCTTCGATGAGTTAAGTAGTCACTGCACTTGAAGCATGCGGCATGTCAAACTGTAAGCCAGAGAAAGGCCAAACAAAAGTGCTTACTTGACCGTTATATAAAATTAGATCATGTTTGAAATATGCTTATCTAATTAAATTTTGCCTCTTCCTTGAATTTCTACACCGAAGAAGATTTTTAATATTTTAAGTTTAATTAGTTTTAGTCTGGATTTGCCCTTAAGCAATTTACTTGAACTTTTGAGTAGCCAAAAACTCGTTTTAATTTTCACCATTCAAATTTACATTCACTTTTCAATGCGACGACAACGACTGGCGTTTTGAACTCTTGAAGTTAACCTAACCTGTTTTATCACAAAGTTAATCTTTATCAAAATGATGATTCATTCGAACAATTGTTTTATATTTTCAGAAAGTTCCGGTGTGCCTCATACAGTTTATAAGGGTAATCACAGAAAATATGCAAAAGAATGTTTAATGATTTATGACAAGGAAACGGGTGCTATCACAATAGAGAAGCTAAATCATAATATACAAGTAAAGAAAACAAGGTAAGTGTGAAGTTTTAATTCAACAAAATTTTAAATGAGACTTAAAGATAGACCAAGAACAATTTTAGAATTAATCATAAGACTTTGAGATCTGTTACAAGAGTTCTAGATATTTTTCAAACTAAAATCAAATGTACAAAATGTATACATACAGCCATGCTCCCATTTTCGCTTTCGCAAAAATTTTAAGATTTGTTCTCTAAATCGCAGAAGTAGGTGCTCCGAAATTCGCAAATCGCAAGATTTCGCCGATTTAAAACCGGCGACGTATGAGTTCGTGAAATGAAAAGTAAATGGGAAATGTCACTAGAGAGAAGAACTGCCTTCCTATGAATTAAATTTATTAATATTCTGTGATTATTTGAAATTGTTTTTATAAAATTTGGATTAAACTATTGTCTTAAACAATTTTTTTCCTAACCCTCCCAATTGACAACATCAAATTGCGATTTGGATGGAGTGATAACCGATAAATTTATCGATACTGCTGCTTCTGCCACGCGAAGTGTTGCAAAACGAATTGGGAATGAAACGCAATCGATAACAAAAAGTTGCGATTTCGGGAGCACTTAAAATTAAATTCGTACGAATTTGCCGGAGCACAGCTGATAATCAAATTTGGATTGAGGATTCCTTATTTATAATTCAGTCTCCCTAAAATAAACAAACTTAAGGTTCAGATATCAGATTTGGGAAAAGAAATTGGTTCTTTGGCGCATGCTAATAAAAATTTTACTAAAAATTCAATTAAAATGAACTTAATAATCCAAATAATATTCAGAAGACTTTTGAGGAAATAAAACAAGTTTTAAGGAAGATAAAACAGTATGCGCAACAGCTTTAAGCTGTTTACATTGACAATATATCCATGTTTGATTTATTAATGCCATTGATCAAGGATATCGTACAAAGTGGTCTCAACAAAAGTCCAACTCCAATGAATTGTATTGGCATCTTGCAATTCATTCAATGAAAAGCAAAGGCAATTACACTGTGAAACATTTTTCAACCAACATTTTTAGATACCAACGAAACCCAAAAAAGTAGAAAGGTACATATTACATATGGTAGTAAAATAAATCCCGGCTGGTCTTGGTCTTATTAGCTATGGTTTTCTTGTAATGGACACCTACAGTTTTCAGATTTCAGAAAAAATACTATATTGAACTGATGGTGGACTTTAAGAAATAAGCAAACCCCTTAAAAAAAGCAGTGAAACAGATCGAATTTTTTTATATTTCGTGATTTTGAGCACGAAGACGTTACTTTTTTGAGATGGTTCAAAAAAGTGATATGTTCGTCAGGTTAAGAGCAAACAAAATTGATAAAGATGAGGAGATTTTATATTCTTATTTGAACATCTAGTTAGAACAGAAACTGTTCCAACTAAACTTCCATTTCCAAAAACAGGGATGCATCTCTCGTAAAAAAACATCCCTTGTTTTAGTTACGGGTTAATTTAATGTTCGACTATATTTTTTTGATGCTACTATTAGGAATTACATGATGCATTTGTAAATGTAATTAATGTATAATTGAAAATGTAGATGGCGACACAATTGGTAGATGGAGCAGCCTAAAGAGGCATAAGACCCTTAAATTATGGTAAAAGGCACCTCTGTAAGCATCACCTCATACCCAGTTTTTCAAATCAATCCTCGGTTCGCGTTTAATGGATACTTTTGTACTTGCAACACACAACGACAACAATTTTAACTAAGTTTTTAATGGTTAAAGATAAAATTCTCCAAAATTCAGTTAATGTGGACAGGGTTATTAGGAACGCAGTATATAAAATTCACTTAATTCGCGCAAACGGTTAAGATACGTCCAGAAGGGGTTAAGCCGTTATTCTTGAATATCTTTGAAAGCGAACGGTAGATTTTTATGAAAAACGTTTTTTATGATGTGGTAATAGGCTGTAGCATGCCCCTAAGAGATGGTAATCAACAGACAAAAAACCGCGAATTAAAGTATCAATTTTATTTTTTTTTGTTGTACTGTGTTATGTAGACCAAAAACTGAGAAATTTTTCCATTCTCATTTACTGGATACGAATGTCAACTTTATTATAAAATCGCTCAACATGTCAAGCTACCGCATTCCAAATATAAAGCAAAAACAGTGCTTTGAAAGCTGGACGGTATTAGCAACAGAGCACAAAGAAACACTAGGTAAAATGCAAAATTGGTCCATAGAAGCGGAACTATAAATAAAATTGATCAATCGCATAGAAACAGATTGAGAGCTGAAACGGAAGCAAGTACATCAAGGTTGATATAAAAAAAACTGAAGCCTAAGCAAGGCCTAAACTATTTTAATAAGCAGGAGCAGGAAATCCACAGTACAATTTGTAACAGTGAGTAAAAAGAGGATGTGTGCCAATTTTACGGAAGATGTCTCATACTAAAAGAAATAAGATCCGGCATCATGGGAAAAGAAGAGCTAAGTAACTCCGATATACATAGTAGAGAGTCTGAACGGGAAAACATGGGACCCGTTGGCCAAATATGTATCAACCGCATCTTAGATGGATATTTTTAAATAAAAAATTATAACTAATATTAATTACCACAAAATTCAGATACAAAAAACCATAATGTTCAGAATTTTATAATGACTTAAATTGAAGTTGTTGAAGATCGAAAGGTCAAAAAATCGCAAATATTCTTGGATAAAGATTTGATAGATGTCAATTATCAAGTAAGAATCACACCTTAGTTTTGTGTTAAAAATTCTAAAGGCGGCGTAGCAACGCATGCCGGCTAACTGCTCCATAGTATTGTAATAAAAGCTGACAACACCCAATTTCGAAAAGCATTCAATGTTATCTTATCGGAACGTTACAGAATATAGTTCAAATTGTTTAATAACTGACAATATCTTGCACAATTATTTTTGCTTCGTATAAAGTTACACAACACTAAATTGCATACAAAATAACATTACTCAACATTACAGAAGCGAAATGACACACAAGCCCAGCTTTCTGCCCGCTGCAAATAATGCTCTCCAGGCTTCCAATTGCGCCGTTGCACCAGCACCGCCACCAGCAATGGCACACCTTCAACCATCTATGCCAGCCTCTGGCCCAGCTGGAGGCAAATTAGAAAACAGCACCATGCGCATCTCTACGAAAACGAAAGTCTCCACAGGCAGCCGAAGGAATAATATAAGTGAGTTTTAAACATTTGTGAGAAAAATTAATTTTTAAACCGCATCTCTTACACGATCTGCAGTTGACTTCAAGCCACGCAATTCCCCCATGCAGCAGAGCTCACCCTCACGGCCGGTGGCCACTCATCGCAGTCCACAATCAGCACCAGCGTAAGTTGTCAAATTTCCTACTATTTTTGAGCGACTTTTTAGAATTGTTTCGCGCAGTTGGCATGCCAACAATGCCCAACAGACATTGCCCAGCATACCCATGATCGATGATGATGATTTTGGTCTGGGCGCTGCCTTGCACAATGGTCAGGCAAATATCTCAGGCTCTTCCACGGGCTCCTCAACGGGTCAACCGGAGTATGGCTCCTCAATCCACATGGGCAAACAACGCCAGGCCGTACATCCGGGTCAGCCCAAGCGTCCGCAAATGCAGCAACAACAGCGTTCCAGTCCGCCCATGCAGCAACAACATCAGCAGCAGCAGCAGAACTATGGGCGTGGCTATAATAATGGAAGCGGTCAGAATTACGCACAGCAACAGCAGCACCAGCAGCCACGCCCCTCTCCCTTTATAAGCCATAGCAATAATATGCCCATGGATTTGGACTCAACCAGAGAACATGATCTAACCTCACAATCAGTGGCTCTAGCGGCAGCCGCACTGGAACAGGTGGGTGTAAAGGAAATTCTAAAATTCTATCTGATCTTCACTATGATGTCCTTCATGCTTACAGCAAATTGGCGGTGCCTTGAGTGCATCCAGTTCCAGCTCTGACTCGGATTCCAGCGACAGTGATAGCGGCAGTGATTCTGATGATAGCACCGAAGATGATCGTCCCACGCACCAGCAGCAGCCACAACAGCAGCAGCCTCCTTTTCATCAAGCCCAGCAGCAGCACCAGTTACCCAATCTGGGTCTGGGCTCTCTATCGCCTTCCTATAACAATCACCCACAACTGCAACAGCAGCAACACCAGCAATCACATCATCAGCCTCATCATCAGCCACATCAGCAGCAGCAGTCCGGCATTTATGCCTCCAACGGTGGCTTTCCCAATGATTTGCTACAAAATGATCTGCAATTGTCCTCCAATTCGTCCGATGATGATGATTAGTCTGCCTGATTTGTTTCCATCATATTGTTTGTGTTTTTAAATCAACAATTTTGCCCACTTTTCTTTTATGCTGCGTCGTGTAATTATTGAAATGGTGAATTTAATTGCTAGTGAAATTTTTATATAAATAAATTCTTAGTTCTATACACACACACACACACACACACACACATCTATATAAATATATATAATAATTTTTAAACATCTTCCAAATGTGCTGGAGAACATTAAACACACACAACGTACTATTTTTGCCAATTTTTTTAAACAAACGAAATCAAAGGTTATGTGAAAAACTAAAACTAAACAAATCAACACAACAACTTTTGTTGGCAGTCGCACGCAAAATGAAAATTATTTAGTTTTTAATATGGACTTTAAGTTAACAAGAAATGACCACAGCGGATTTTTGCCATTAATTACGCATTTTAATTCTAAGCAATTTTCAGCGATTCGCCTTCTTTTTTTTTAATTAGTCAAGTTTTCCAATTTCTACGATTTTTGTGCGGTATGAAGACATACATATACATATACGATACACACATACAAAAATTATGTTTTATTTGAATTTATTTGTAATATTTTTTAATTAATTTTTAAAACTATTATTATTATTATTATGATTTTGTTATGTGCTTGCAATACATTAAAAAGCAAATGGAAAAAAAAATAAACATAAATTGAATATGATAACCGAGACTTGAACGGAATTTGGAGACATTCAAATTAATTCACTCAATTCTGAAACTAGGAACATCTTATAACTCTTCAAATCACAATTCTTCTATTTCCGCTGTAAAAAGCCACTTGAACCAATATGTAATTAAAGAAATTCAAACCCGGCCAGGTTATTGGTTTTCTGTTAAGTGTATATTTTTTGATGAATCCTCTAATTCTTTTTATTTTAAAGCTCTCGGGTATATAAAAGCTTTCGGTAGATAAAGTAATGAAACAATGATAAAGATGGTTCTCATTTCGGCAAGTGCGGTGGAACAACAAAAATTTAGAGATGACTTAGGCCGGTTATCTTAAACGGGTTTGGTTTCGTACTTGCTTTAAAACAGGACTCTAAAACGTTTCAGGAAATAACGAAACGAAGCTTATAACTTAATGATCATCTGCACCCAATTCGTATAAGACCAAATCACAAGAAAAATTATTGTATACGCTCTGTACAGGAAAAGGTCATCAGCTTAATAGAGGAAGAACAAAAACACTTTCAGTTCTGTTTCTACTTTTTGATTAATTGAAGCCGAGTCATGGTATAATAATATAAAGCTGTTAGATTTCCCCATTCGAACTGATTGCAGCAAATGACCCCTACTCTTTCGCACTAACTCTCTCCGTTGACGCTGTACCTCAAGAACGAAAATCAACTCTGATTGCGTTCACTTGATTCATTGCTTTCGCTCTCTATCTGTATGTTAAGATGTTATTGCTAGACAGATAAGATTCGTTTTTCTGCCTTTGATGTGTGCTGTCTTTATTGAACATATTTGTTGATTTACGACCTGCTACTTGAAATTCAAGTCTTGAATTCATCTTATTATATTTAACGATTCTAGAAAAGATAGATAGATGTTCTAGTCATATTCCAGCAGTGTTGAACTGTCGCAACAAAAGTGATAAATGGCGATTTGAATGCCGTAGATTTTCGTAAAGGACTTTTCGAAATTATTGGCGACAATTCCTCAACGAATCAAGAATTGAACCATGGTTTGAGCCGAAATTTTGAATTCGATGCTTTGAAAATTTCCGTTAATTTTGTTCAGGCCCCCGGAACATGAGCTAATAGGCATATTTTAAGTAAGCAATTTACGGTTCACGTACTAAGAAATAACATTTTAGAATCAAAATCGATTATTTAAATAACACTAGTTTACAGCATTTCCGATCCCGACCATTTGGCAGTCATTTCATATGTAAATCTCCTTGCTGAGTCCAAAAATGCAGTCCAAATAATTTTTAGTGGGTCCGTTTTCGAGAATTTGCGGAAAAGCTAGTTTTTCGATTGGGGAACAAAGTACCATCAGAACAATTAGTATATCTTCAGTATCGTGTCTTTCATTATAAAAAAGGTAATGCTCTCTTGGAAGGTAATTGAACGCTCTATCATTCATTCATACACTTTATTCATGGATGGAGTGTGATATGCGATTTTTCAAAGGTCAGTTTTGAAATAGTAGTGGTGCCATCTATTTGTCAGTTTTGAAATGGGAACAGTAGTGGCACATCTATTGGTCGATATCTTCAACTTCTTAGAATGCGTTCACACTGTTCCACACATGGTATGGTAATGATCAAATCCCGACTAATTGTCGTACAAATGCCACGTCACAATGGAAAGGCAGATATAAGGTTGTGTCCCAGAAATCTCTAGAGAATATTGTATTAAAACCAGGGAATCAAACCGGAACCGTATACCGAAAAGAACCGATTGAAACTCAGAACCGGAACCGATATTCTAAATTTTTTGTATACCGGTATCAGAGAACCGATATTCTTAGAACCGAAAAGACCGAAAAGAACCTAAGCGTTGTACCGGTACGGTTTCGGTTCTGGGTGCACCACTAGACTGCGAAACGAGCATTTCGATTTGGCGGATATTTACGCAATTTGGCTGAAAAGTACATGTGTAACTGCTTCGACTGATATGTATATTTTCAAGAATTTTTTCCACTTCTGTTCAATTGAAACTAAATGAGGAAAGCAGCTCTGACCCAACTAATTTGTCTGAAAGTGGAGATGAAGTCGATTTATATATGTTTTAGTTTAGTATTTTCACAAGACAGTTTAACGTATGATGCCAGATCAAAGTTTTCCTGACCTTAAAACGTTTACAAAATAAAGATAATGTACTTAAATGGTGGTCAGAAAATTCGACAAAGTTTCCGGAATTGTATGAACTATCAAAAGTTATTCTTGCTGCGTAGAACATTTTTTTTCCGGCGTGAAGTTAATTATGACTCCGCTAAGAAATCAGATGGACGGAAAAACATTGACCGCTATCATGCTTCTAAGAAATAATCATTAATTTACCTTCTTTGTAACTAATTTTAAAGTAGTTTAAAGTAAATTGATAATTGATGTACACATACATGTGTACTGTTGCTTAACCACTTTGATGGACTTAAGTTTTAAAATTTCTGTTAGTTTTACCGGTCCATACCGGTACGATACCGAAATAAAAGGGTACCGGAACCGAAACCGAATACCGAAACAGTAGCAGAACCAAAACAGAACCTTTTACCGAAACGATAGTTTCGGTACGTACCGGAACCGGAACCGGAACCGAAATTCGTTTCGGTTTGATTCCCTGATTAAAACTGATAACCGTTATATATGATGCTGATCTCATCCTCACGATAACGCCAGTTACACTTTCAGTTCTTCAAATAAATAACGAATCTGCTTAAGTCCTTAAAAAAAACAAATTTTACACCCTTGTAAAGGGCATTATCAAGGAACTGTTCAGATTTTCACTTTAGAAAAGATTTGTCGAATTGATTGAGTAAATTGGTTTCAAACAATTCTTAATTGCTGAATTCGTCAAACTAAAATTAGGTATAAATGTAAGGTTTGATACCGATTGCACTTATTTAACTTTCAACATAGGCAGCATGTACTTCATTCAGCTGAAAACCGGAACATGCCGGAACAAATTTTGGATAGAAGTTTTTAACGCCTATATATTCTTGATCCGAAATTGAGCTCAGTCTGTCCGTCTTGGTTTCTGTTTCTACGCAGACTTGTCTCTTAGTTTTAAGGGGGAATTCTCCATGTCGATGCTATTTTTGGATCTTTTTTAAAAACATTAAAGTAAACATTGCAAAAATTGAACTGCTTTGATTTGAGGGCTGTTCAAAAAGTTCTTGGAGGTCAAAGTGGGGGGTCCAAAAAAAAAGGAATAGTGCTGCCGGCAACAATTTCTCGTCTCCAGGTTGTGTAAAATGAAAACTAAAAACAGGGTTATATTCAGTATAAATATCATTCTGGTCTGAACATCGAAAAAAAGATTTGTGAATTTTTTTTTTGACAAAATGGCGACCATTGAAAAATGAAAAATCTATTTTGGGCCCCTTTTTTTGTAGTTTAGTGTAAAAAATAAATAGTACATTTTTTTAAAATTATGATAGAGGCTCAGACCAAAAGTGGGGACAATTCTGCATGGATTTCACTTTGATTCTTCGAAATCGGTTTAGTGTAACTGGAGATATCATGGCTATATCTTCTAAAGTATTTTTAATTTCAAGAAATTCTTTTAGGGCGATATTCTCAAATATCCAAGCTATATAATAAAAAAAAAATTGTTTAGTTATTCTTATTATTTGTCCCGTTTACTACTCTTTACCGAGCCTAAGACTTTAATTCGGCATTTTACAACCGGAACGAACTTTCTAATTAATTTCCAAGATTTTCGCTCTGAAAAATTAACTACTATAGACAAAAAGTCCCTAATGTATTGGTTCGAAAGAAAATTGAAAAAACTTTTATGGGTAAGTTTTTATCACTGCTTACAATTCCGTACAGAATCTGGTTATCATATGTGTGTAGCCTTTTTTCCAAATACTTAATTTTATTTATAATAAATTATCTTCTTGACTTTTGCTTTATTTAAACCCACAACGCCAATCTGTCGAAAACGTAGTGCAATCATCATAAATACTTTTATAAATACAACTCCTTCCAAGTGAGCGTGCACTAATCAAGTCCACAATTAAATATAACAAGAAATTTAATTTGCCCACGCACGTATTTATTATAAATAAATTAAAGAGCAAAACCAAATAAAAAGAACCATCCACAAATAAAACGACCAACAGCTGAAACGTCTGCAACCAACATAGCATGAGAATGTGAGAAAAATATAGAGGGCGAGATGAACAATTATTTTGTAATACATAAATAGACTTAAATGATTTCCAGGCCATGCATACTAAATATTTAATTGACTCCATTTCTGTCCTCTTTTCCTTTTGACACGCAACCAAATAAAATTCTGATAATCATAAGCACAATATTTAAATCTTAGAACGAGACAACAAGCAAAAGTAATTTAGTTTTAATTGGTAAGCAAATTATATATACAAACCGAAACAACAACATATACATCACTCTATATATACATATATACATGGAAGTCGAATCAGTTGAATTAGTTGTAAACGGGGAAAATGACCACAAATCAGTCAAAACCAAATCAAATGAACAATGAACCACATATTAAGTATACCAAATAATGTACATAAAGAAAACACCACACAGAACATGCCCTTAAAAATGCCTTGATCATGTAAATAAAACGAAGCGAAACTCAATAAAGTGAACGAAGCGAAATATATGTAAGACCTGAGATATTTTTGTGCTGGTGTTAACAGAGAACGGGCTCAGATGAAAGGACCGCAAGACCAGCTTGAAGCCTTCTCTTACCAATACTGCGAGATTCTCTATCCACATCTCTAATCCCATCTAGATCTACTGATATCGGTCAAAGGTATTTGAGATGGTCTGTTCTGTAGATCGCAAGTAGAACCAGGGCTCGTAAAAATCGGGATGGGTTCACTCCTGGGCTCAAACACGTAGGTTTAGGCTCGAAGCGGGGTTCAGGAATAATTTTGCGGGCTAGCGCCGATCCGCTTTCTAGCGTGTGCGAAACAATTTCTTAAGGCTTAAAAGAGATCATTTCGTTTCTGTGTGACGTAAACAAAAAACAATTATTTCGAGTATTTTCCCCCAATCGCAGTTACCCTTGCTATTTTTACTTACAACTGTCATCTTGAAACATTTTTGTAGCTCATTCTGTATCTGTATTCCATTCGAACAACTACAGTGAATTTATTTAATATTATTTTTTCAACAAGCAAGCAAAATAACAAAATGGACAAAAACAAACCATATTTGGCTACATTCTCAAAGGGTAATTCAGTTTGTACACACGCGGCCTCAGCAGCCGAATTTAAAAGGTAAGGTAAAGGTTTAAGAAGAAAATGTACACCATTATCTTTTTTGTCTTTCCAGCTATCTAGATCCCACTTTTAAAAACTTTCGTCAAGTACTTAAGTCCTTCAAAAATAAACTTCTTGATGCACAGGATGATAGCGTGTATAACGCTTTGGAAACTATGATAATGGGTCGCAATGCTTCGCCGGTCCATACTATGGCTCATACCCTAGCGAATACCATTTCCCCAGATATTACTTTGTGTGTGCATGGCATTGATTTTGTATGCCACTCCCGGGAATTGTCCCTATATGCCCGACGGCTGGAGACATTTTTGGATAAGCCCATTGTTATATTGGACAACCCAGAATTAACACCAACTGGCTTTAGACTGGCTTACAGTTGGATGCTCTCAAATAGAGGTCCAATACCAGACGACGAACTCATTGAGATAACAAGGGCGGCGGGTTTTCTTAAGATGGACCAACTGCTAAAACAATGTTGGACCCTGCTGGATGGTCGCTTGTACAATGAGTTTAGTGCATTCGATTTGATGTATCGGTCACGCACGTTTCCCGACTTGATTAAGTTGCACAAAGTGATGGCGGGAAGAATATGTAAGGCGGCCTTGACGATCTTTGCAAGTGCCGAGTATTTGGAGCTAAGCGAGAAGCAGATCTGCTTGCTTCTAAAGTCGAGCCACTTGGGCGTTAACTCGGAAATGGAGGTTAGTTAAGCCGCCGGCAGGAGTATTTAAAGGTTCTTTAACCAAGTTTTTCCTCCCTTTCAGGTAGTGTTTGCTGCCTTGCTCTGGCTCGATCATCGTTGGCCAGAACGTAAGCCTTCTGTGATGACGGTGCTGAAAAACATACGATATGGCTATCTACCACCCACAATTTTGAACAAATTAAAGGGTGCGGATCGTCAAAAGCTTGGTCCCTTTGTTCACATTTTGGATGTGTTCTACGAGAGCCCCAAAATGTCCCAAATTATACAGGACGCCACATTTTACAGCGGCATAGTGATTGCCTCTATCGATAATCCTCAACTACTGTTGGAAAGCACAATGCAAATAGTGCCACCTCGTTGCTGGCTAAAAGACAGTCGCTGCGAGTATCACGTTTGTGTCTCCAGATGGACACCAAATATGACGTATATCACTTTTAAGGAATTTCGAGACTATTTGCGAATTTTGCAGACTTTCTCCCAGAGTTTTGATCGGCACATAACTTTTGCCGAGGGGTTCAGTGAAGGGGATCAAATGTATGATTGGCATGTGGAAGTGGGCGAACTACATCGACAGTTGAGTTCCGAGATACTGAAACAACAATATGGAGATTGTAAGGAAATGCAAAAAGACAAAACCTCTGAGCCAGTGGTTGGTGAATCCATAAAGCTATTGACATCGTCTGCCTTTTTGAAGGTAGCAATGGAGAAGCTCTCAACAATGACTAACCAAGATTGGCATACTGATTTGAGCAATCAAACTGAGAAATCAGGCAACGAGATGTGTGGCACAGAAGTGAAACTGGGGCATGGTAATAAGGATTAGGTTTAACAAGTTTTGTTAGATTACTGATATGTTAATCAAATTTGCTAATAAAATTGCAAACTAATAATGTTAATTCATTTAAAATGGAATATTGTAGTCGAGGGAGATCCAGCAACTGATTACTGTAACTCGAGTTTGTTTTCAGCTCCAAGACTTGTTTAAGTCGTTTCACATACTCAAGACATAGCCTATGACTCTTTTATGATCCGGCTCGAAGGATCAATAATTGTGATCTGGTTAAATCTTCAAAATAATGCTGTTTTTGCTCTTTTGCCAGATCCGATAATTATAACTCTTTAGTTTTCTGACGATTTTTAGACTCTGACCCTTTAAAGATTATGTAGATTCTTGATCAGCAGACGTAGCTATTTTGATAACGGTACTTTCTGAAGTAAGTCCGTCGGGAATTAAACGGTATCCCGTGGGATACAAAGTCATAATTCTGCCAGCGTCGCAGCCGACACATGCATAGAGAGAGAATACGTGTGCTCCATAAAATGCACTCACACACATATGTGTGTTTGTAACCTATATTTGATATAACGACATTTACTTCGTGTTGCTCTGCTACACACACAATCGAAAAACTTGATAGTGTCTGACCGTCCGTCTGTCTATTGGTTTATCCTTCCATCTGACTGTCCGTCAATCTGTAACTAAAAGCTTTGATGTCTGTCCTCCTGTGTGTTTCAACATTGGAATCTGCATTATGTTATGAACATCTGAGGAACCCGGAGCCAGCTAACGTCCGCGTAGACACCAATACAAATTAAGAATAGATATTGCTCAAGCAACAACATGTTTTAGAAATGGAAAGAGAAAACCGAGTATTACCTGCTGATGTGTGTGAGTCTGATACAACGAAATCTACATTGCGTTCGAATTTGCAAGGGACATATAGAAAATACATATGAAGTTGTTGTTGCCCTACTCTTAGCCATAAGCTATGCTTCAGGGCTATATCCCCGGCTATTCCTATGTGGAAAACAACAACGAATCCCAAAAATGTATTAAAATTAAAATTGTCCGGTTCCGAGAAATGAGCAGCGTATTTGTACTAAAAGACTTCGTGAAAAGTTTCGTTACGATAGCTTTAAAACTGACGGAGGAGATAGCATAGAAACAGACAGACAGACGAACATGGCTATATCAACTCAGCTCGTCATGCTGATCAAGAATATATATAATTTATATGGTCGGAAATTATTCCTTCTGCCTGTTACATACATTTGCACGACTTTAGTATATCCTTTTTACTCTACGAGTAACGGGTATAAAAATATGCCTATTGTTTTTAACTCTCTTTTTAATGAAACGAACTTTGGTGTCACCAGAATTTACCTATCTTAGTCCTTAAAAAATATGCAAATATTCGAAATCCGAGCATATCTATCGAGCAAGTAATAATTTTCGATAAAATTATGCAGCACTGTAAGTACAACAGTCTTGAAAATGCAATTCATAGCTGTCAAAATCTAGAACGGAGTCCAGCAATTTGTTTGCATTATTGGACCTTTCATGTTGTACAGCAAAACCTTCGCTATAGTCTAAACTCATTTTAAAATTTAGAAAATTTTACGAGTTTTTGGTACATATCGCTCACTTACTTCAATACTGGCATAACTCAAAATAATCCATTTTGAGAAAAACGCGTTTAAAGTTCTGAATTCTTTTAGTGTTGATTTAATTTAGTAAAATAATTGAAATTCAAAATGCTCCTTAATCAATATTGAAAATATGATGCTTTAACTGAAATCCGAAGTCTGTTTGCGCAATATCGACTGCAGGACAACAGAAATATGACGCTCTTGCAATAACATAAAAATTAACCTTTAAAATTATATATCGACATATCCCAGCAAAACCAGTGAGCGCTCAACTCTCCTTGTAATTTTATTAATTGGATTCTTTCAAAAAGCCCCTTTCGCTGAGCGCTCCACTCGCAGTGGAAAACGAGCACTAGGAAGCTCTTCGCTCCCAGAGTAAAAGGTCTTGAAAAGCGCTCCATATCAGAAAATATAAAAAAGAAGAATATCAATTATGGTGAGGGTCGTGATGGAGGATGGGTTGGGGTAGGAGGTATTGGAAGGGGATGGGTGAAGGGTAGGGAAAGGGGTGTGGAAGGGGGAATGGTAGTGGGAAGGGTTTTGGGAAGGTAAAGGGAGGGGGAAGGGAAGGGGAGATGTTTAAAGGGTGCGGAAAGGGTTGACGGGAGGGCATAGTCTTCTTTCTGAAAAACGTAAAACTTCAACTTTTTATTTTTAATTACCTTTACTGGGACTCGAACTCAGGACTTCGGGCTCTTAATCAGAAATGCCGGCGTGTTAGCCCATACGGCTATTCAGGGCTCGCGTGACGGCAGCAGCAAGTCTCAGTTAAGAACACAGATAAATGTTAATTATGTTCAACATACTTTTTGCACCATTTCAAAATTTCAATTTTAATTGACTCAACCTAATTTGATCAAATCTCGCCCATTTTAACTTTTCGTCCAAAAATTTCTTTGGGGAATATTTGAACATTTAGTGCAAAGTTTAAGTCGATAGCTTAAAAAATACGACTGCTATTGAATTAAGAACCCCTAGATTGGCAAAATCCTACACTGTGCACCGTGCAGAGCGTGCTATTCAAAGCAGAAACGAAAAAAAAGAAAGAACAAAATAAAGAAAAACGAGAGCGTAAGTTAAAGTCGGCTCTAACCGACTTCGATATACCCGTTACTCATGAGAAAACATGCTTAACAGTGTTCCTGCGTTCCCTAGGGTGACCATCATAAAGGTATGCAACATTTTTTAGGGTAGGAGGGGGATGGGTGCTTGGTTCACTTTTTGCTCATAACGAGAACCGTTCATCCGATCTTTATCATTTCTTCGGCAAATTATTTTATTTTGCTAATTCCTAACTATCTGTAGAAGGTACGAACCGTCTATCTTCAAAACTGTAGGAGATATAACGTTTTTTCCAAATTGCGGGGGCGGGAGGGTGTGTGGCCAAAATTTGAAATAAACTTGATTTGCGTGCAGATAAAAGAAGCATTTGTCCCATACATGTCAAACCTCTATCTCTTACCATCTCTGAGATCTAGGTGTTCATACAGACGGACGGACAGACGGACATGTCTATATCGACTCGGCTGTTGATGCTGATCAAGAATATATATACTTTATATGGTCGGAAATGATTCCTTCTGCCTGTTACATACATTTGCACGACTTTAGTATACCCTTTTTACTCTACGAGTAACGGGTATAAAAATGCACGCAGAAAATTTGTAAAATTACTGCTTTCGTGGCCGTATGTGGCCCAGTGGTTAGTGTGCTGGGCGGGAGGTCGTGGGTTTGATCCCGCCTCTGAACATCTAATAATAAAAGTTTTTTTCTTTCTTTAGAAAATAGCTTTTACACATACGGTCACCTTCACCTGCTATTGGCGCCAGCTGTGAAGTAACTAGCCATGAAAAAGCAAATTCTCAAACTTTGTCGTTCGGATCCGGCGTTATAACTGTAGGTCCTATATCTTATACGAAAAATTTAACACACACCAATAGTACCCAACAACATTTGCTGGGATTTTGATCTCACATGAAAAGTATAAGAGATATCAATACGAAAATTTTTACACAAAATAGTACCCAACACAGCGTATATTTCTGTATCAATAAGTCAAAAATCGTATTTTTTGAGTTATGCCAGTTGTTATGGATCTGCATGTGGTTTTTGATGGGCAATCCGGCTGGCTCAGTCCATCTCTAAGGGGGGGTTTTTTCCCTGCCCGCAGTCCACACAATTCTCGAATCAACCAATTCTCACAACTAGCAACAACTACAAAAAAAAAAGCAAGAACGGCAAATCAAAACAGACGGACACGAACACTACACCAAACAAAGAATCCCAGAGTTGGTGACTTGGATGGACTTGTCACTACGCTCCCTCCCATCCTGTGATGCTCCTACCTTGGCGTCTGTGGAACACCACCCAAAGCAAACGGCCAGAAAATTGGCCTAATCCAGGCTAGAAGTCATCCTCCCTCCCCGTGCAAAGCGATTTTAGCACCTCATTTCGTGTTGATTAATGTAATGTACAAGGTTTATTTCCTATATTGCTAATATGTAACATATGAAGACAAAATTAATACTAACACATACTAACTATTTTCTATTGATATTGAAGAAAGAAGAAGAAGCAAACAAAAAATTAACTCTTCTTATCCTTTTTTTTTTTTTGCAGCGAACTTCGCACTACGAGTCAAGGAAGCTTTTTCGACGATGAATCTTCAAACTTTGGGGTAAGTGTTTCCGAACGTTTTTTGCAAATTAAATTCGTATTTGTATAAATTCGTATATTTTACTTCCAGCTATATCACTCCTGCCTATCCTGTCGGAGCTCCAAAGGGACAGTTTAAGGGGGCACTGCGGTTATTTTAAATCTTGAAAGCAGGGTATTCGTTTGAGCTACACTTCCCCTTGTGTCGTCAGAATAAAGCTATCCTGGACGCCAAGGACGATGGACACTGATATAGTTACAGTGTGTAAGGATTATGTGTGTAAGCAATTTGAAATTAATTAAATATATGAATAATAAATATATATAAATTGAGGCAAAGAAAAAAATTATTAAAGATGCCTCAAAAAAAAAAATTTAAATAAATAAATAATAAATATATATATATGTATAAGAATATAGGTAAATCTTTCAATTTTATTTCGCCTTCTTGGCTTATGTGGATGATATCTGCTATCTTCTTAGACGGTTGTTCTCCACACGATTTAATTGTCAGGAAAAAATGGCAGCTTCACCAGCATGGTGTCAATCAATTTGGCGTGACGCCACGGCAAAACAATAATACTTTTGGGTGAGGGTAGTGGCCAGACGTTCGTCTTGGACTCCCTCGGCACAAAGAACGGACTCACTTGATATTTTGTAAAAGTTTTCTTCTCCAGCAACTGAGATTTGGGGTTTCCGCCGGGTCAAAATTTTTGGATGAGTCGACGGTTGGAACGTAGCTTTATTCGATGACTTCAAAAAAAAAGGGCTGATGATCCACTATTGGTTCCAGATCAATCCAAGAAAAAACTCGTGGCCGGTATTTTTACCTGGCCACGCTAGAACCGAAATTTTAAAATTTTAAACTCTGTCTTGCACCTTTTTTTTTTTTCTTTATTTTAACTTACTTTTCTGCTGGTTTTTAATAATATTTTAATTTCACTTTCTGCCTTTTTACTTTTAGTTAAAATTTTTAAATATATATATAACTGTATGGGTAGGCGATTTACCCCTCTGGACTGGCGTGCTGCCTCCAATGCCTTAGATTTTCTGACTAGTCGTACTCTGCCTTTTTTTAGTTCCCTATATAGACTCGTTTACCCTGACCTAATTCCCGCTGCAGATTCCAATCCCATATTCCGGGTTCATCGCCCGCATTCAAGGCCAAAGCCTAAGCCCTTATGCCAGCAGGTGGGAGAAGGACGCCTATTTTCGTAATTGCCGCCTCCCCGACTCCCGATATAGTCCACGATCTCTACGAGGAAGACAGCAATATGCTCCCCCTTGCAAAAGGTCTCTTTTATCCGGAATTTTCCCTTTTGTTCTAGTTCCCCTCCTTATCCGAATTTCCCTCTTGTTTTAGTTCCTACATACATACACAATAATAAAGATTTGGACTACACTAACACCTGCAAACATTGCCTATCGGAATAGTTGCCCATCTCTAACAAAAAATACATGGAGAATAAATATGCCACAAAAGACAATGCCAACACAGTATTGAAGTAAGTGAGCGATATGATTTACACTTCATATTTTACAGTATATTTGCCCTTTTACATGAGAAACTAAACTCATATTAGAATTTTTGCAATTTGCGATTTGACCAGTCAGTTCTGGGACTGTTCGATCTAACCATTTACGCGTGTACATTTGCGATTTATCAAATATTCTTGATACTCATAACTTATAAAAATTGACAAATTTCGAGAATTTTTGAGATTTTTTGGATTGTTCGATGTACACCTTCTATTTGCGCGAATATTTAGCCGTCTTCTCGATAATCTAAAGTCATCATAAATGTTTGCTAATTTCGCGGGGCCTTTGCCCCTATTTACCCGTCGACAGTTGCCAACTATTAAAACTACATAAAAATCTTAACGTATTAAATTTTAGCAAATTTCGCCATTTTGTTGGACCGATTGGCCCGTTTGACAATTCCCAACTATTCATTTTTAAGTGCCTCGAGACTTTTGCTTGCATTTCTAACGGCTGTGTTTGAAATTTCACCAGCCCTGGTCGGTATCGATATCGATAACCATCTTGCTTATCGATGGCAGCTTAAAGCGATAAAAACATATAGACATACATACATATTTACATTTATATATAAATGCCGAGTATATTGAGCAGACATAACTTTGCCGATTGCCAAAGGTTTCGCTTCCACAGGTGTTCAATTGATTATTGATCCTTAAAATGGGTGACGTCACAGGTCTCAGCAATGCCGAAGTCGAAGAGCTTTGCCAAAAACCGGAGGCGGCCACCAGAGTAAGTAGTTCAAATGAAAGAAAGAGGGCAAATCAATTAACACATGTACCCTCCCGTAGGATTTTCTGTTTCAGCAAACTATGTACCGCATTAAGGACCCTCGCAAATCGCTGCCATTCTATACCGGCGTGCTGGGCATGACTTTGTTAATCAAACTGGATTTCCCTGAGGCAAAATTCTCTCTGTACTTTATGGGGTATGTTTATCTACAAACATACATACGTGTAACGTGGTCTGACAATGACTTTCAATTGTTTATATCCCAGATATGAAAATGCCGCTGACATACCAAAAGATCCCAAAGAACGCAGAAGTTGGGCCATGAGTCGTAAGGCCACCGTGGAACTGACACATAATTGGGGTACTGAATCTGATCCCGATCAGAGCTATCACACTGGTAATAGCGAACCACGCGGATTTGGTCATATTGGTTTGATGGTTCCAGATGTCTATGCGGCCTGCAAGCGGTAAGTAACAATGTTTAAAGTAACGGATTCAAAGCATGTATGTAAGTGAAGACGAGAACAACATAGAAAAAAGGGTGCTTAATAGGAATTAGATATAAATTTTAAGTATTCTGCTTGAAAGTTCTCGAAAACATCTGCCCTAGGCTGCTTATTTAAATGAACCAGCCAATGGATCGAGTAGTATCGCAATATAAACTATAATCAGGGCACATTCGGACTTGAGATGCTCGAATTGTACCGTTTGAGTTGTAAAGCGAAATATTTGCTCACGGATTCTCTTACTTTTTATATCTTTCAAAATCTTCCTGACCACTATAGTCTTCCGATCGGAAGTTTTAAAGTTTCCCACCTCATAACGATAGTAATTAAAGTTTAACCGCTGAATTAAGAAGTACAAATTTCATATTTCTGCTTCTTCAAATTCTCAAAAAAATAAATATTAGGATTATGAGACTAAAATAGCTTAGCGATACAAAAAGGACTTTTGACCTTGAAGGTCGAAGGCCTTTGTATTTAATTGCGATGATATCGGAATTTGAGTAAATCTTTTAGATATACATTTTTTGAATTCTTATGAGAAAACACGCACATAATTTGTGACATCTGTTGTTACTTGAACCTTTTATACCAGAGCCAATGTGCGGAAAAAATTTGAAATAAGAATTCTTTAATTTTTCCATTATTGCCATTGACTTGTGAATAAACAACTAAGAAAATCGGTCAAGCTCGACTCTAATATACTCAGTGCCTGAGGATGTGTAAGCTCGGTATTTTATTTTTAAATTACGGTACAAACCTTCTATCCATAAAACTTTAATTCATCTGCCTGCAGGTAAAAAAAAAGTATATGTTCCAAACATTTGGAATCTCTAGCTCTTACCATGCCTGAGAACTTTGCGCTCATAGATAGGCAGGCGGATAACGCTATATCGACATATCTGTTGATGCCTGTATAAGCTCAATTACACTCTGTGTAATTGGTGTATAGTGTAAAAAGTTAAAAATCAGCAGACCAATAATTAATACTAAGTGTTCCTGTAGGAGGGGACTACCATAACATTTGTCAAGACGCTTCTTCGCTTCAACAATTCTTTTTTTCTTTGCATGAAATTATTCCAAATGAAAAACAAATTTGGCCACCATTCTAATTCAAAATCGTTCTTTAAATGAACAGTACAAATTCGTTGAAACATGTCAACTTGTGGGCTAGACCGGGAACTTATCGAACCATAATGTTCGATAACATCATCTTTGAAAAGTTATGTCTTTAAAGAGTTTATCGCTCGGATTCGAGCTATATTAAAGTTTACAACGAGTTTAGAGGAGGGGCCGGCAAAACACACATGTTCATTTTTGCGTTTGTAACATGCATCGAAAAACCGCGATGGTGGGTACCACATTTGACAGCACCCATCATCGAGGCAATAAAGGCCATAAACTAGAGATGTTTCCATCTCTTAAGTACACATTTTATAAGTCCGTATCTCAATATAGTTAAAATCTTATGCAATTCCATCGAGTGGTTTTCCATTAATTCCATTTTCTAAGTTAGACCTCTATGGGCGGGGTACTAACCGCTTATCCATTGGCAGTGGGAGTTTGGTATAATTGTGGAGACTCCCTTTAACTTTGGTGAACTTTCGGAGCTATGTCGTTACCCCCTTGGCCCTAGAATGAAAATTGTAATAAACAAGTGTTAAACCGACTGCCTTTCACCATCAAATCTCGACCTACAAACATTTGTCAGTATAGCAGTGCTGCCCAAACTCACACTATACAGCTTTGCGCTTGTGGGCGTTGCAGTGAAACACGAAGTAAACGTCATGACGTCAACAAGCAAACAAACAAATGCCTTGTAATATAAGAAAAAGCCGAATGCACGCGTGGTGAGAGAGCAAGCCGCCGAGCGTGCTATTTATAGAACACATGTATTCTTTCTCTCTATGCATGTGTCGGCTGCGACGCCGGCAGAATTATGTGTTCCTATCCCAGAGGATTGTCTTTTGGCACTTTGGGCACTTTGGTAGTAATAACAAAGACCAATATAATCTCTAAGATGCCGAACGCCCATACAATGGTTTTGCAATATGCAGCTACTTTTTTTTGGTGGCGAGGAAACTCGAGCTCTCTCCGCTCATACAACGTTGAGAGCGTAAAAATCTATAAATAGAATACGTTTGCTTGTGTGAGTAATGCCTGAGAGTACGTGTGCACACTTACAGCCGTCGGCTGTCGCTGTATGTGTACAAAAACGAGGCTGGCTCTAGAGCGCTGTCTCTCTCTGGCTTCTGGAAAAAATGTTAAGAGAGCCAAAAGCCAGATGAAAAGCCAGGCCAAAAAAATCGTACGGCGTTACTCATCTTCATATTCTAATTCTTTGGTAATACCTTTGATGCTGAATGCTGAATATGCTTATTCCAAATGCCGGAGATTTGCCTCATTGTGGAGGAAATTTTTAATCAATCGAATCGAATAGTGTAAAAAATCATCAAACTGTCAAAAGTTCTACTTCTCTACAGGGAGCTTGCGTTGTTCATTAGTGAAGTCGAAACTATAAGATTCAATTTTAAAGTATGCTGAAATCGCTCTAAGAAGCAACTAGCCATCTGAATCCCTGTTGGAGTGTTTCCAAATCGAAATCGGTTAATGGAGCTATGTTTAAATAGTTTTAAGGGCTTTTATAATTACAATCTTCTAGATATGATAGTCATAATTATTGGCATTCTCGCCGATCTAGTACTAGATCCTTACAAACTCAATAATGTAAATTAATGCAATTTTTACTATCTCTCAATAAAATTGTCCCTTTTTGATCTCTTTTATACAGCTTCCAGGAACAAGGCGTGGAGTTTGTTAAAAAGCCAGACGATGGTCGCATGAAGGGTTTGGCCTTTATCAAGGATCCCGATGGCTATTGGATTGAAATTTTCAATGCCTCTACAGTGCCAAACTAAATTGTTTCCAAAAAAGAAAACGCCGTGTTTTATTAAATGTATTTCTGTTTAAATTATTCTTTATTTTCTATTTTATGGTCATATTTAAGAACTGAAAGTGAAACATTGTGAAAAGAGAAGAATTGTAATTTTAATAAAGCGAAAGCAGAGAAGTTCAGCGAAGCCCATTATTCCGAAAAGGTAACAAAATATTTCTTTTACGATAAATAAATTGATACAAGTATCAGTTTTATAGGTTCCACAGTTTAATGTGAGTTTCGGAACGGTTCCGGTGCGTGTTTAAGAACAGTGAATATCGCTTAACGGTTACGGTAACCACTTAGTGGCCTGTTTATATATGTTGATTTTGGTGCATGAATCTTGCCCCCCCCTCACCTCGAACTCGCGCAGCTGTCAGTTTGCCACTAAGTAATTGGCTCCTATGTCCTAAATGATTGGCGTTTTTCGCACGCTAATTATTATTTACATTTGATTTGCACAGCTTTTTAGTAAACAAAATGCACATGACCACGGTTCATTTTACGTTTTAAATCCTGGCACATTTTTGGCAACGCAGTTCGCCCCGGGAACTTGAAGTGATAATATGGAAATTACGGAATCCAGCATTGGTATTTTCTATATCAGCAAATTCATGGCCTTGGCTCCTTATGGAGTGCGTAAGAATGCCAAGGGACACTTGGAGATTAAGCGCAGTTGGATATTTACAATTTATTCGGCCTCGCTGTGTGTGTTATTGGGTGAGTTAAAAAAAAGAGGTGATATTTTGGAAAAGCACGTCTAAACCAAGTTTAGTATTTCTCACCTATCGAGGATTGCTATTTGATGCAAATTCGGAAATACCCGTTCGGTAAGTAAGAGAAAGCAAAGAAACATTCTTTAAATTAGTCTTAGACATATTTTTTTGTTTGCTCTTTTTTCCAAAATTTTAACACTTAATTTTTAAAAATTGCAAGACTTAAAGGGCCCTGCGTTCGTTATCAGCACGGTTGGGAAGCTAATCGCTCTTTAATTTCCGCGGAAAAAACTTTGTTAATCATTTTTGCAACTAGAATTTGGTTTTTACATACAATAATTAGAGATTTTGAGCCGTTGCTGTAAAATGATTAATCTTTCGTAAGCTTAAGCTTCATAAACACGTCCATATTTGTATACACCGTTAAAGTTAGGGTAAAAACTCCAACTAACCCAAACAACTCAACGATTTTGTTTAATACTATCCCAAGTTATGCAATGCAAACATATTACAGTAGGCTAGTAATTTCTATAGAATTCTAGCACATGTCGGCCGTAGCGCCCCATAAGCCTGCATAAATCAACAAAAAATTCATATGCTTGCTCTCCTCTCTTTCTTTCCTAGCTAAAGTTTTGTTGTTGGCGAGTGCAGACCTGCAACAACAACATCATATATGTCTCTCTTCTCTCTCTCTCTCCTATGTCTTTCGCATTCCCGAACACAACAACAAAGTTGCTTAGCGTAGTCAGCGCTCATCTCGCTCGCAGAGGCCCAAACCGATTTCGCTACTCTCGGCGTCACACACATATAAATTTCTTGCAATTGTTTTTGCTTAAAATATATTTTGTACATTTGTATTTCCTTCCACGCGGCCGTAAGATCCTTCTGCTTCTGCAATTGTCATTGTGTTTGATACCAAGTATTGCGGCATGTCTGCCCATAACACAAAGTCCTGTGAGAATTCCTACGAGAAGGGAAGCATTCTGCCTGCCTGGTACAATTCAGCGGTTCACACATGTTTGAACCGTCGAGACGCCGAAACGCCAATTTTCTTTTAGTAAGGAATCAGAAAAGCATTAAATGAATTATGTTAGTTATTATAATTTTTGTTTTTGATGTCATGTTAGGAAAAATCATTTTTAAAAAAAATAGTGGTAAGCTAACTTCGGCTCGACCGAAGTTTTTATACGCTGGTGCATGATATATTCATAACTGAAAAGTGTAAAGTGTTCAAATAAAACAGCTTTTCTCACTAAAACTACTTATTCAACCAATCGTTCCTATGGCAGCTATATGATGTCATCCGAATTGGATAAAACTTGACAACAATCAGTAACAAGTTTGGATGCAATAACATTGAAAAGAAAAAAAATTTTCTCACTAAGGGCCGATTTCACATCTTCTACATAGAGCTATTTTTCACATAAACTAACAAATAACAGTGTAAAATCGATGACTATCTGACACATAGCAGCTATCTGAGAGAACAGAAATCGGCCCTAAGACTTTTTTTCAGATCTATTTTTTGTATGGCAGTTATACTATATAGTTGTCCGATTTCGACAGATCTTATTAATAATATGTAAAACAACCATTCAAAACTTAAAAATACGAGGGTTCGCTCCCAACATTGAAAACAAAAAAGTTTTTCTCACTAGAACTACTTGTTTGGCCTTTCGTTCCTATGGCAGCTATATGCTATAGTCATCCGATCCGGCCGGTTCCGACAAATGTGCAGCGTATTTGTACCAAAAGACTTCGTGCAAAGTTTGGTTAAGATAGCTTTAAAACTGATGGATAAGATAGCATAGAATCCGACGGACAGACGGACATGGCTATATCAACTCAGCTCGTCACTACTTCATGAATACCAATTCAATCTTCAGCAGTCTGCGCCTGACTTCAATGAGCTGGCAGAAGGTACCGCATGACATAACTGCTATGACCGCTTAGGAATCCCAAAGGCAGGCTTGTAGCAAAATCCGACATCAGCAGTAAACGCCAAAATCAAAAAAGCTTTGAGTGTGTGTGCATGCCCCGTATCGGCCCTTCTGTTGTTAACTATCAAAAAATTAACAAAAAGCATCTATTATATCGGTTAGGGCTTCTATCGTCTTCGTTGATTCTATAAAAAAGAGATACGGGGGTTCAAGTTCTTTGTTGAACCGGAAAAAGTTTTTATAATTTTAGTGTAATGGTTAAAATCAGGGAATCAAACCGAATCGAATTTCGGTTCCGGTCGTGGTACGTATGGAAACTTATGTTTAAGTAAAAGGTTCTGTTTGATATGATATTGTCTACTCAGAAAATTAATTATATAATTTTGGTGAAGCTGGTTTTGCCCTAAATGGTCAATGTTGTTCTAATGCAGTTGCTGGTACAAAAATGCCTATAACCGCGAACCAAGGCTTCGTTGGCAAAACTAAAAACGCAGATCTGTCTCTTTTTTAATCTTGCTTATGGCCTATATGAATTGATTTGTGGGTGAGTCTAAAGATGGTACTCCATATCACGGTTTTTTGGCTGTCGAGTATCATTTCTTAGGGACATGCAATAGCCCATTATACCATCATAAACAACGATTTTAACAAAAATCTACCGTGCGCTTTTAAAGATATTCAAGAATGAAGGTTTAACTCCTTCTGGAAATACTTTAACCGTTTGCGCGAATTAAGTGAATTTTTTATATGTCGTTCCCAATGACCCAATGACATTTGCTGAATTTTTGAGAATTTTATCTAAAGCAGTGGTGCACAAACTCACATTATCATGATTTGCGCTGGTGTGCGTAGCAGAGCAACACGAAGTAAACGTTGTTATGTCAAATATCCCTCTAGTACGGCTGGGGTCAGTCGGTCTATATACGTCAACCCAGCGTTGTTCTTTGTACGGTGATGAGTCGTGACGCCTGTCAAAATTGTTAGAGAGAGAGGCGTACGTAATTTTAATTTTTCCTCCGTGAGAGAGCGTGTGCAAAGAATAGGAAAGGATTTGAAAAAAAGGCATTTCAATCCTCAAACACCCTATCAACAATATATTTCACAACATGCAAGAGGAATCCATTGCAATGCGCACTAATTATTAAAATTTATGATGAACAGTACGAATTGTGAAATATTTATATTATACATTGCCGTCAAGAGAAGAGAAGCATCTCTCTTGGGTTGAAGGAGCCTCGCTTATGTCGCTCCATACATAAACATGGGTCGAAAGAGCGTGTCTTATGTCGCTCCATACATGGCATTGGGTCGAACGAGCGTCGCTTATGTTGCTTCTCTGCATGGCATTGCGTCGACCTAGCGTGCCTGGAGAGTCGTTAACGTATTGAGCGGACATCCCCTTGCAAAATACGTCAGTCAAGCTCATTGTGAGGGAAATAAGCGTGCGTCGACGACAGTCACAATATCGTCGACGGAACGTTGATAAAGCGTCGGTCGGCCGTACTAGAGGGATAGGCTACAAACAAACACACATATGTGTGTGCGTGCATTTTATAGAGCACACGTATTCTCTCTCTCTATGCGTGTGTCGGCTGCGACGCTGGCAGAATTATGACTTCGTATCCCATGGGGTACGAAAAATGAAATGTGTGCACCACTGATCTAAAGCCATTAAAAACTTAGTTAAAATGGTTGTCGTTGTGTGTTGCAAGTACAAAAGTACCCATTAAACGCGAACCGAGGCTTCATTTGAAAAACTGGGTATGAGGTGATGCTTACAAAGGTGCCTTTTATCATAATTTAAGGGTCTTATGCCGGCTTTTTTTTTTTAGTGTTGTACTGTGTGATGTATGGAAAAATGTAAGGACATACTACAATGGGTTTTTAGCAAAATAGGAAGAACAAAAAAAAACATTTATTTAAATGGGCTTTAGTACCTACGAATTGGATTGGAGTAGTTGGCGTAAAACAATATTCACTAAATATATGTTTATGCAAAATGGTATAATGCCGTCAAGTTTCTACTATTCTACGCTGTTCACTTTTAGATGAAAGCAAGTTTTGGCCATACACTAAGAGGCTATCAGGATATGTTTAAGTGAGGCCCCACGCGAACTGAACTGAAGTGCAGCGCATCACGGTTGCGGCCGTTCCTGCGCATAGTCCATTTATACTGAGCTGCTTATAAATAGACTATAGTCCATTTCATAATTCCCAAACTTTGAGGATCTAAAAATAATGCGAATTACTTTACTACTCTGGTCAAGAAATACCGGAAATTTATTTATAAATCAAAAACTCTTTATTTATTCTTGCATGCTCACATTATTCCCCTCAAAGTATTCTCCCCCGAATGCATTACACATATTGCCACGATTTTCCAATCTTGAAAACATGCTGCAATGTCCTATCTTCTCTAATATATTTTAGCGTTTTTTTCAGGCCAGGTTTCTGGATATTGAATCTTTAGAATCAGCCTTATACTTATATTTCTTAAGCGTCAGGGAAATCGCCTGTTCGAACCAATACGATTTGACAAATGGTAACAAATTTACTTTAAAGCTGCTAAAAGTTACAAGATAGATATTTTCTTTGTTGATTCTATAAAATAGAGATATGAGGGTTCCAGTTTTTAGTTGGGCCGAACATTTTTTTAATCATTTTATTGTTTAATTTGTCCTTATACCGAGAATAGTTGGAAACTTTACGCTAGCCTAGTTGAACTCCACGTACACAAGCATTAGTTTACCCATCGGCTGGATCTAAGCCAACTGGCCTGACTCTCACCATGTACAGTTCTTCCATCACCTACTTACCTTTCCACTGCTCGCATCTTTTTCTTCTACTTCTGCTTTGTCGTACCAAATTCTACAACATCCAAAGCGCCTCTTTTAGAATGAAATCGGCTACCTCGAAAGTGGTGACTGCCTTGGATGTGTCCGTTGTGGTGCTGGCCATTGTGTCGGGTGTCTATTGCGGCCTAGTCGGATTGCGGGCCACGCAGGAGTTGAACTCACGATTATGTCGCATAGACAACACGCTGAGTGCATACAATAATGTCAAACGAGACCGTTGGCGCTCCCTGGGAATGGCAAGTGTTGCTCTAATGACAATAACAATGCTACTCGGCATGGATGTCTGGACTTGGGTGCGAATTGCTCAGGAAATGAATAATGATGCGGGTAAATTCGTCAGCCATCAGCAGGGTTGGTTAATTTTGTAAACTTTTTCCTTTTGCAGAGATCAATGTGCAGTGGTATATACCCTTTTATAGCCTATATTTTATACTGACGGGATTGCAGATGAACTTTGCCAACACAGCCTATGGTCTGGGTAGACGATTTGGTCGCTTGAATTTGATGATCAGCAACAGTTTTTTGGTTGGTAAGTGGGAAGGCAATTTGTATGTGGAAAAGAAAGGATTTCGATTGTTTTTACCTGCTATAGACCGAAAGCCGACCCCGGCTCCTAAACTGACAAAGGTGAGCACTGTGCAGACTATGCATTTTAATCCCATTACAACAGCGGCTCTGCACTCCAGTTTAACCAAGATGACCACTGAAACTTTGCCCAGCGATTCGCCAGGTAACTAACCACAGACAAATCCACGAAAAGGTTTCCGTTTTTGGTTCAATGAAACTGAATTATGTTTAGAAATTTGAATTTTGTTATACGGACATTACGACTACAACTCATACACTTCACGAAATCTTCGGCATTAATCATTTGGAGATGAGATGATATATCTATAGACTGTTATTATTAAATGGCTTAACTCAGTCCAAAGACCCTGTATTTTTTTTTAATAAAATATTTTTCCATCATGTTCCAGCCAAGAACAAAGATTTGCTTATCAAGGTCATGGCCGACAATCATGAATCCCTGGGCCAATGCGTCATACTGCTCTCCAGGTAACAGTTGATTTTCTCCATTTTAAATTAAAAATGCTCAATTTCTCATCATCTTGCAGTTCCTATGGCGTTGCGGTGCTTTTCATACTCGTTTCCTGCTTGCTGCACTTGGTGGCCACCGCCTATTTTCTATTCCTGGAGATTTTAAGCACACGTGATAATGGCTATTTGTGGGTACAAATGCTTTGGATCATTTTCCATTCAATTCGTTTGCTTATGGTGGTGGAACCTTGTCATTTGGCTGCACGAGAGTCAAGGAAAACCATCCGAATTGTGTGCAGAATTGAGAGAAAAGTGCATGAACCCATTCTGGCCGAGGCGGTGAAGAAGTTTTGGCAACAGCTGCTCATAACAAATGCAGACTTTTCGGCCAGTGGCTTGTGCCGTATAAATCGCACCATATTGACCTCGGTGAGTAGTTAAAATAGATAAACCGAAGATTTTACGTTTGTTTCCTTTGCAGTTTGCCTCGGCCATCTGCACTTACCTGGTCATACTCATCCAGTTTCACAAGACAAATGGTTAAATCTGTTACAAAAATGTTGCTTCTGGTATTTAATTCTCACCCTCTATCAACTAAACGGAATTATCTTGTGTTTTGACGACAATTTTTCAATAAAACGGAAAACCCAAAATGTTAGCAAAAACATTAATTTCCTTTTCGGCTTAACCTAAAATGTGAGACAAATATGTAAATCTTAGAAACCCTTCTGATACTGCTTGGTCTCCATGCGCTGCTGCAGTAGCTCCAGTTGCCGCTTGGCCTCGCATTGGGGGAAATTGTTGAGGTCGTAGTATTGCGGAGCCAGACTGAGCAGCCATTCAGCTGTAAGACAGGAAAATCATGTAAGAAATTGGCACTTGGACACACTCTCGGGTGAAACTTACGCTTCACATCAGTGACGGTGCGTATATAATTCTTGGTGGTCAGCACGAATTCATTGTAGATAACCCAGTCGGGTTTGTGATCTAGACAGGTGGAGGGATGTAGCTGTACATTTTGGTTATCCTTAATGGTCAGATAGTGTCCCGTACGCTCCAGATGCGCCACCTGCATAAAGAAACCCTGCACCAGGGCTTTGCGTATGTTGACATAGTAATCCTTGGAGGTGAATTCGGTGCTAGTGCGTCGCAGGTTGAAACGATCCATTATGCGAGCCAACTGTTGGCGCACATTGTCCGCACTTTTCAGGGAACGGAAATTGATAAAGTTCTCATAGCACCAATTAGGATCCTCGCTGCCTGAAAGTTCCAAAAGAATTCTCAATGTAGAAAAATGTTTATTTACGGTTTAGTGTTCGAAACTTACTCTGCTTAAAGGCATGGTACACATTCAGCAAGGTCAAGTGATCTCCATCGATGTGGGCAAATCGCATCTTAGCCTCGTCAGCTGCCTTCTTAGCCTCATTGGGTCGCACAAAGCATTGTGGCACTTTTGTTGTTGTTGATTTGAATTGGTTTGTTTTATAGTTTGTGATTAAGCGCAAGTTCAAAACATAATTGTTTCATAAACATAGACAAATAGATTGCGCTTACATTTTTTTTGTCAGCTAGTCAATCTAAAGGCTTGATTTAAAGATTCGTTGCAGTTGTGAGTTGCAAGTGCGTTTGTGGGTAAAGCGACGGCTAAGGATAATAGTTTAACGCTTTCAACATTCCAAACGAATGTTGACCCATGTGCAACGCATGTGCAACTTTTGCTTTAGTGTTGAATGCAAAGAACAAACAAATTGAACAAACTTTTTTCTTTGCACATTCGTCCGGTCGAGGTACGTCTGTCTTAAGATTAAGCCATAGAGTATCAAATACCCCCGAAAAGCTATAAACAAATCGCAATCAAATGCCAAGTAGAGTTTTCAATTTGAGGTACTGCCCAACCATTAAAGGAAGTAGAAAGGAGCAGGGTATTCTGATAACTGAAGAGTTTTTAAATCGAAAATTATTTCTTGAATGTTTAAGCACATTTATAGTCTCTAGTTTAGCATACTAAATCTCACGGTGTGACTTGCAACTTTCATCATTCTACCTAAAAAATTTCGTTCGGCCAAGGTAGGTACAACAAGGTAGGCCTACGCACTCACTCGCTCTCTTGACAACTTGTTAAATTAAGCAAAGCATCTTCGCGGACGAATTTTTGGTGTTTTACTTAGTAGCTTAGAAGGCTTTGTATTGAAATATATTACTCTTTCGATCTCGCTCTCTTTGACACAAATATAAGGAGTTTTGAGAGAGCGGATGAGCTTACCTTGTTTAGTATACCTTGAGTTCGGCTAACAATATGAATGTATCCGAAAACTGTATGCGCTCTCTCGTTCTCTTTCACACTGACTCGCTCTATGCTTATGCTCAACTCTGTCGCTCTCTGGAGTCTGCAACCTTTTCAACTAACATTATTTCAGTTTGGTCTTCGAGAAACTCGCATATTATGACCGATTGACTGAATTGGGCCCGGTATGTGGTTGCTTTCAGACCGATCAGTGCTGTGTGTTAAACCAGATCCACTGAACGGAGAGCGCAGTCGTATAACACATTTGGTTGAGGGAAGCCCGATAGCGTTCGGTTTTTGTTTCTTCTGTCAGTGACGTGAGCAGAGCAAACTGAACATTTGGTTAAGAATTATATACGAGCTTTCAGATCAGCTACACAAATTTAGATCGAATGAAGAGGTGATCTCTAAAACAAACGCCTTGAGAAATACCATAAAATGGAAGGATCAAAATATTGGAAAATCGCTAGACTAAAAATGGAGGCCAGCTAACTTCGGCTCGACCGAAGTTTATATACCCTTGGAGCTTGATATATGCCTGACAGTATGTATGGCAGCTATACTATATAGTTGTCCGATTTCGACAAACTTGTTGAAATTATGTAAAATTATTGAAAACTTATAAATACGAGCGTTGGAAGCGATAGCATTGAAAACAAAAAAGTTTTTCTCACTAAGACTTTTTTTCAGACCTAACTTTTGTATGGCAGCTATACTATATAGTTGTCCGACTTCGACAAGCCTTAGTGAAATTATGTGAAATCATTAAAAACTTATAAATACGAGCGTTGGGAGTGATAGCATTGAAAACAAAAAAGTTTTTCTCACTAAAACTAGTTTTTCAACCGATCGTTCCTATGGCAGCTATATGCTATAGTCATCCGATCCGGCCGGTTCCGACAAATGTGCAGCGTATTTGTACCAAAAGACTTTGTGCAAAGTTTGGTTAAAATAGCTTTAAAACTGACGGAGGAGATAGCATAGAAACAGACGGACGGACAGACGGACGGACATGGCTATATCAACTCAGCTCGTCATGCTGATCAAGAATATATATACTTTATGTGGTCGGAGATGCTTCCTTCTCTGCGTTACAAACATCCGGACAATTTTAATATACCCTCTCCAAGGGTATAAAAAGATGGTCATAGCTAAATCAGCTCGACTCCTCGGCTGGGTCCTGGCCAGCAGGGGTCAAACACATATCCCTTTCCACACCGACCGCTTGAGACTTGTGAGAATAAAGCAACCAGCTTTTTAGTCGCTGGCTAACGGTCGATGAAGCAGAAACAAGCTGTTTTGCGTCTGTATTGTGTTCATATGCGAAAAACTCTGACTTTCGCCGTTTTTTCGACCCTGCCTCTAAGGTGAATACGGTATTATGACTACTACATTTTGGTCACAACTCAATAATAGGCCCATTACAGGAGAACTTAAAATTTACGATTAAAGAATTTGACCGAACCTTTTACCCTCAACAGGGTCAAATGAAAATAAATTTGGTTTTAAGGTTAAACGCCAAAAATTACACTTTGGAAGAGGCAACATTTTACAAATCCTATTCCGCATGATTTAATGGAAATCAAAAACGGGAATAGAACTGACTGTCAAATTAATGAAATAAAAATAGAGGCCAGCTAACTTCGGCTCGACCGAAGTTTATATACCTCTGGAGCTTGATATATGCCTGACAGTTTGTATGGCAGCTATACTATATAGTTGTCCGATTTCGACAAACTTGTTGAAATTATGTAAAATTATTGAAAACTTATAAATACGATCGTTGGGAGCGATAGCATTGAAAACAAGAAAGTTTTTCTCACTAAGACTTTTTTTCAGACCTAACTTTTGTATGGCAGCTATACTATATAGTTGTCCGATTTTGACAAGGCTTGGTGAAATTATGTGAAATCATTAAAAACTTATAAATACGAGCGTTGGGAGGGATAGCATTGAAAACAAAAAAGTTTTTCTCACTAAAACTAGTTTTTCAACCGATCGTTCCTATGGCAGCTATATGCTATAGTCATCCGATCCGGCCGGTTCCGACAAATGTGCAGCGTATTTGTACCAAAAGACTTCGCGCAAAGTTTGGTTAAGATAGCTTTAAAACTGACGGAGCAGATAGCATAGAAACAGACGGACAGACGGACGGACGGACGGACAGACGGACATGGCTATATCAACTCAGCTCGTCATGCTGATCAAGAATATATATACTTTATGTGGTCGGAGATGCTTCCTTCTGTGCGTTACAAACATCCGCACAATTTTAAGATACCCTCTCCAAGGGTACAAAAAGAGAAATTTGGATTGAAAGAAGCCGGTAGAACGATTTATTAGCCATAGATTGTTCTTAGCAGGAACGAAAATTTGCCAAATGAGATTTTGATTTCACATGCATCATTTATTTATGGGCTCTTATGGAAATTGTTTGTTTTTACTTGAAAAAATAAAGGAGGAGTCTAACAATTGACTAAAAAGTGGTTATTGGTAAGATGTTGAACATAGAAG
This sequence comes from Lordiphosa clarofinis, assembly GCA_018904275.1. Lineage (NCBI taxonomy): Eukaryota > Metazoa > Arthropoda > Insecta > Diptera > Drosophilidae > Lordiphosa > Lordiphosa clarofinis. The sequence continues at coordinate 2,213,548 of JAEIGQ010000011.1, forward strand.
TTCGACAATATGTTTCCATAATTGCGTTTATTAGGGGCGTATTGTCCATGTGCAAAATTTTTTTTTGCATTTTTTATAGCATAAATATTTTAGAATATTGACCCAAAAGTATTTTTTAAGTTCGAAATACTACTAAAATCGACGCAGAATTGTCACCATTTTGGTCTGACCCTCAATCATAATTATATAAAATTTTTAACAATTTTTTTTACACTAAACTACAAAAAAGTCCCCAAAATCGAATTATTTCAATGGCCGCCATTTTGACAAAAGAATCAAACATTTTTTTTAGAGGGTCAGAACAGAATGACATTATAACCCTGTTTTTAGTTTTATTTCACACAACCCGGAAACGTAGAATCGTGTGCGCCAGTACTGTACCTTTCTTTAGGACTCCCACTTTAACGGCCGAGAACTTTTTGAACAGCCCTCGTATCGAAGCAGTAAATATTTTTGTTTACTTTAATCTGTTTGTAACATAATAAAAAAAAAACAGAATTGGAAAAACTCTTTGCGTTTCAAAACAGGATTTAAAAAAAAAGGTCAAAATAACAGCTCCGACACCTTTAAATCTATTTCTGAACGTTTTCGAACGTTTCAGATAATGATTGTTTGGGTTTTAAAATCTATATAGTTAATAGAATCCAAGGTGACATTTGTTTCAATGAAAAACTGCTCCTTTCTTCTTTTCTCCTAAAGTGAACTAGATTAACCTTTTCCCCCTCCCCCAAGTACACCCTCAACTTAAGCACGTAGTTATTTGTACACAATTTGGTATCTCACCCGACAGCATGGCAGTAATGGAAAGTATCTCATTGGAGCAATTATGTTGACAACTGGCTATCAGCATTTTGGCCAATTGTGGATCCAGCGGGAATTCAGACATAACCGCACCCAAATCGGTTAAATTTCCATCATCGTCGAGAGCAGCCAAATAGTTGAGCAACTCCAGAGCCCGCATAAGCGTTTCGGGGGCCGGGGGATCCATGAAGTCGAAGTGAACCAGATCATCAATGCCCAGTTTCTTGAGTTGCAGGACCACAGTGCCTGGGTAATAAATTCAAACACGAATATAAAAAGCATTTTACAAAAAAAGTTTGTTAGTTTGGCCTTACCCAAATTGGATCTTAAAATCTCGGGATAGGTATTATCCTGCATCTCATGTTTGAACGCCTTTTCCGTATACAAGCGGAAGCATTTGCCAGGACGCGTACGACCTGCTCTTCCGGCCCGCTGTTGAGCCGATGCCTTCGAAATGGGTGAAACCAATAGGGACTCTACTCGTATTCTGGGATTATAGACTTTTTGCTTGGCAAAGCCAGGATCTATGACAAAGACCACACCATCTATGGTCAGGGAGGTCTCGGCAATGTTAGTGGACACCACCACCTTGCGGCCAATGGCGCCGTTAGCATTCGGAGGTGGAGCAGCCTCAAAGATGCGCTGCTGAAGATTGGGCGGCAGCGTGGAGTACAAGGGTATGCACTTTAGCTCACCGATTTCCGAACCCAGATTGTCTATCTCCCGCTTGATGCGCTTGCAGGCCTCCTCAATCTCCTCCTGGCCAGTGAGGAACATCAGTATGTCGCCTTCAATCTCCTCGCACATGTGTATTTGTATCACCGTCCTAATAGCCGCCTCCAGGTAGTCTCTCTCCGGCTCGGGTGTATAGAAAATCTCTACCGGATGTGTTCTACCCGGCACATTCATCAGCGGAGCATTGTCGAAATACTGCTGGAACTTGCCTGCATCCAAGGTGGCTGACATCACCACCAATTTCAAATCTGTGCGCTGTCGTATCACCTCCTTGAGCACACCCATCAATATATCGGTGGCCAAAGTTCTCTCGTGAGCCTCATCCAGCAGTATCACCTGATACTGCTCCAACATGGGATCAGACATGGCCTCGCGTAGCAACATACCATCGGTCATGTATTTGAGCAGCGTCCTGGGCGATGAACAGTCCTCGAAACGTATAGAATAGCCCACCTCTTCGCCCAGATTCACATCCATTTCCTCCGATACACGCTGGGCCACCGACATGGCAGCCACTCGTCGAGGCTGTGTACAGGACACACCCTTCCTGCCCTTGGAGACTGCAAAGTCCACACACCATTGTGGTATTTGCGTGGTCTTACCCGAGCCCGTCTCGCCCACCAAAACTATACACTGATGTTGACTAAGGAGACGCATGAAATCCGCTTGGTATTCAAACACGGGCAATGTAATGCGTTTCTTGTAAAGATTTTGATAGCGTTGCGAATACGGTTTGGATGTAAACGGATTCATGGTGGGTGGCTGTTTGTTGGGGACAAATCCTCCAAGTATTTGAGCCACTGTACCGGCTGCTGAGGTTGTGGCCGCTGTCGTGGTGGATGTCGATGCCGACGCCTCCGGGTCTCTGTAGGCGGAGCGGAAAAGAGGTTGTAAATGTGGGCCACTTGGGTCAATTGATGCTACTCACTTTCTCATTTTACTACCGTAGGTTTCACCCACTTCAATTCGACGCTTGGACATGTTTTCTTTAACTAATTTTATGCTTTTTTTACACGCGCTGAAAACAACGTGAAAATTAACCAGTGTGACCGTGGACAAGTTCGATAAGACTATCGATTAATTGAAACTAGTTCTATGAACCGAACCACAACTCTGCGCGAAAGACGGTCACTCTAATATCGATTCAGCAGGTAAAACCTGGGAAAAACAATTGAAAATGCCTGGAAAATGCCGAATATTAAGTGAATATTGATAAACCACTTTAAAAAAGACAGCATGGAGATACCCATACAAGTGGCAGTGCGCATATTTCCCCAAACAAATAGCGTCAATGCCAAGAACCAGGAACAGGAGGAGGACGCCGAGGATGCCAATGGTAATAACAAAGCAGCGCAGAACGAAGTGGTGGAGGACTCCTGCAACAACAATGAGCCAAACGCGGGATGTTGTGTTGTCCAGGCTATACCCATAGCCGCTTCAGCCTTGGGCTTGCTGCCGAGTGCTTTGCCTGGAGGGGCACAACATTTGGATAGCATTGCCGCGGGATTGATACAAGTGGGTGATACGCATACGGTGCCCGTAACCCATGCCCTGGCCAGCAATACCAGTCAAAGTCAGGTGTATCATCAGACAGTATTCCCCTTGATCAGTTTATTTCTGGAAGGATTCGATGCTTCAGTGGTGACCTATGGTCAAAAGGGACAGGGTAAAAGTTATACGCTGTATGGCCAGGGCTTTGAGTGTGTCTACGGAGAGGCAGAGCAGGGTGTGGTGCAGCGTTGTGTGAGGGAGATCTTCAGTCATATAGCCAGGAATGCAGGTGGGTGAATGACATTCTCTTTGGAAAAATGTTTGCTAACTCATTATTATGCAGATCGCACCTATGCGGTGAATGTGGGCTTTGTGGAGATATGTGAGGGCGATATACGTGACCTTTTGGGCCTGGGCAATGTGCTATGCTCATGCGTGGAGGAGGTTTTCCGTTGGCTTCAGCTAGGACTGGCCGCCAGACAACCCAACGATCCGCCTGCCCATACCTTATTCACCCTTACACTGGAACAGCAATGGGTTTCCAAGGAGGGTTTGATTCAACATCGTTTGTCCACGGCCAGCTTCTCGGATCTGTGCGCCAGTGAACGTTGGGGGGCTCCTCCACCAGGTCATCCACGCGATGCGGGTCTGCAAATGCTAGAACAGGTGGTCAACACGCTTACAGATCCGAGCATCATGTATGGTGTGAATGGCAATATACCCTATGGCCAGACCACTTTGACCACCCTGCTGAAGGATTCCTTTGGTGGTCGTGCCCAAACTCTGCTGATACTGTGTGTCTCCCCCCTGGAGGAGCATTTGAGTGAGACTTTGGGCAACCTACAGTTTGCTTTCAAAGTGCAATGTGTCAGGAATTATGTGATTATGAATACCTTCTCCGATGACAATACCCCCATCTCCCCACCGCCAAATCCTGCAGAGCAACTTATTCAAACTGTAGCAGGAGATGTTGGAGTTGCAGCGGACAATAATTTTGGCCTCCAATTTGCAGCCAGTCAATGGTTCAAGCTGGTCTCCAATGCCGAGGGCTTGTTTGCCAAGTGAGTATGGCCAAAGGCCAAGCGTATAACCAACACTCAACATTCATTTCATTCGCAGACTAATGTCTTCACAGGCCCTGGGCCTGGTGGAAAGGGAACAAATCGAGGAGTGGCTGTATCTTAAGCAGGAATGCGAAGAGTGTCTGAGTTCTAGCGAAGCTTTGCGTTCCCAAAAGCCATTGGTGCCCATACAGGAGGCGGAAGAGCCTGACGAGGAGGAATCTCAAAATTCAGACAATGACTCAGACAATGAGAATGAGTCTCAACGTCCGGATCTGGCCGAAAAGATGGAGAGTCTTATGGAGGAATTTCGCGCCAAAACAGATGCCCTCATTCAAAGCAAACATCAGGAGTTTTTGCTTAAGCAACCCAAGGCTGTTATGCAAAGCCAGGAGGGAGAATTAGTGAAGAAGGAGAAATCGGAAGTGTCTGGAGCCGGACGTAGACGTAGCATACAGCCAGGAGCCAGTCTGAGTACAGCCGAGCTGGCCATGTTAAATCGTGTGGCCTGCCAGCAGCCCAGTGTCCCGTCCAATGAGGCTCAGTTGTTGCTCGAACCCCTGGAGAGCTCTTCAGGTGGTGAAATGGCTGCCATTAATGCTCCCATTGAACAGTTGCAAAAGAAACTACGCAAACTTCATGCGGAAATTGAGGGACGTCAAAGGCAACTGAAGGAAATCGAACAGACCATGCAGGTAACCCACAAACAAGTCTAATGTCAGAGTGCGCGCGAGAAGCGATTATATGATGAGCTTTTAAAAGCGCGATGATATCGAAAAACTGAAAATATTTAAATTAAGAAGAAACAAAGGACTACCAATTTTTTGTATACCCTTGGAGAGGGTATATTGAAATTGTCCGGATGTTTGTAATGCACAGAACGAAGCATCTCCTACCACATAAAGTATCTATTTACTTTTTCACCGTGACAAGTTGAGTTGATATTGCCATGTACTTCTGTCCGTCCGTCAGTTTCTATGCTATCTCCTCCGGAAGTTTTAAAGCTATCTTAACCCAACTTTGCACGAAGTCTTTTAGTACAAATACGCTGCACATTTGTCGGAACCGGCCGGATCGGATGACTATAGCATATAGCTGCCATAGGAACGATCGGTTGAAAAACTAGTTTTAGTGTGAAACATTTTTTTGTTTTCAATGCTATCGCTCCCAACCGTCGTATTTTTAAGTTTTCTATGATTTCACATAATGTCATCAAGACTTGTCGAAATCGGACAACTATATAGTATAGCTGCCATACAAAAGATAGGTCTGAAAATAGTCTTAGTCAGAAAATTTTTTTTGTTGTTAATGATATCGCATTCAAACTTTTTACCGATCAATGTTACATGCTACCACATAATTGTTTCAAGTTTTATCCAAATCGGATGACTATAGCATATAGCTGCCATAGGAACGATCGGTTGAATAAGTAGTTTTAGTGAGAAAAGCTGCTCTATTTAAACACTCTACACTTTTCAGTTATGAATATATTGATGAATTTATTGTATAGCTGGCATATACCAACCTGGCAGGCATATCTCAAGCTCCAAGAGTATATAAACTTCGGTCAAGCCGAAGTTAGCTTGCGTCTGTTTTTATACCCGTTACTCGTAGAGTAAAAAGGGTATACTAAAGTCGTGCAAATGTATGTAACAGGCAGAAGGAATCATTTCCGACCATATAAAGTATATATATTCTTGATCAGCATCAACAGCCGAGTCGATATAGACATGTCCGTCTGTCCGTCCGTCTGTATGAACACCTAGATCGCAGAGATGGTAAGAGATAGAGGTTTGACATGTATGAGACAAATGCTTCTTATACTTGCAGGCAGATCAAGTTTATTTCAAATTTTGGCCCCGCCCCCTCCCGCCCCCGCAATTCGAAAAATGTTATATAGACGATTTGTACCTTCTAAAGATAGTTAGTAATTAGCAAAACGAATAAATTGGCAAAGAAATGATAAGGATCGGATTCTCAAGTTATGAGTAAAAATGTGAAAAATAGCCGAGTTAAAAAAGTGTTGCATACTTTTCAGATGTTCACCGTAAGGAACGCAGGATCACTGTTAAACATGTTTTTTCATGAGTAACGGGTATATCGAAGTCGGTTAGAGCCGACTTTAACTTGCGCTCTCGTTTCTAATATTTTTGGTATCAGCAGAAAATTTTTCAGAACTATTTAAACTTGGAAAAAATCTATTTTGTTAAAAAATACCCACATTATCCAAAAAATTTTTACTTTGACAGCAAAATCTAAACTACCTGTATTGGTTTTTTCTGAAACGTTATTTAAAGCCGTATTTAGAGGGGAACTGGCCCCCGATGCTATTAGCTTTTTGAGTATGCAGTTTTAGAGAATATCAACCGATAGTTATTTTGCGATTTTTTTTATACCTTTAGTACCAACCCTGAAATTTTAAAAGCCAGAATCACAAGCCTTTTTCGAGCTATCTATCCATTAAAAAGTTCCAAACTTTTTTTTGCTTAAAGCTGTCATCTATACACTCCCTCGGAATAGTTTTTTAGATTTTTAAAATGAAACCCGTTACCCACAAAATTCTGCTAAATTTTTAACACCATTTATTTAAAACTTATATTTGAGGTTCCACATTTGTTTTTAACATTTCCAATTGTAGTTCGTGTAGTACAATTTTTGTAATTTTTTCACAATTTTAAAAGTTGTGGAAGGTGGTTAAAATTAAGTAATCATTCTATTCGCACACTCACAGCAACAGCGCAGTATTACTGTACGGACCTTAAATAGAAGTGTATGATTCACATGGACTGGACCATGCCTTGAAATATTGCATAGCGAAGTGAATATATTTTGTAGTTCTAAAATAGTTTTCCAATGCAGTAAATAGTCGTATCTGCTTTCTAAAAAGTCGATTTTTGCTCTAGGCCATTGGTTAACAACTCCGAAATTATAGCTGTGAGTGAGAATGCTCCACGACTCCTCGAAGAGGCAAACCGCGACAAAAGCTCCTCTGTACGATTTTATGACATTTGACACAGCTGGGAGTCCTTCTTTGTCCTTCTTTTGGCTCTATGAAATTAGACCGCGTGAATTTAGACCGCGGTGCATTTTGTATGGCGGCCTAATTTCATTCTGCAAAATGAATTTAGACCGCCAGCTCAAAATGAAATTAGTCCGCGCGGCCTTATTTCATTTTTCAAAATGAATTTAGGCCGCGATCAAAAAATGAAATAAGACCGCGCGATTTTTTTGTATCAAATTTGCATTATTTGTTTTAAAAATTAATTTAATGTTAGCGCCGCAGTCAAAAATTTGTATCAAATTTTTATAATTTATTAATGTTATAGATAATTTCTTTTACTAGAAATCGAAAAATTAATTTTATTTGTGATGGCGGTCTTAATTCATTTTGCAGAATGAAATTAGACCGCCGACGGCGGTCTTTATTCACGCGGTCTAATTTCCATCACCCCTTCTTTTCATGCCATCGTGAATGGCCTACATTGTGAATCCCTCAGGACTAGCAACTTCTCGTTTAACATGACCCCCTTTGGTTCAGTCGATAATGCCACCGGAAGATTCGGAATTGATAAGGATATGAACCATAACTTCAGATTTTGGGGGTGTTTGGAGAAAACCAAGAATGAGAAAATGCTATACTCGACCTGCTCTACAACGTAGGTTAGGTCATTTCGAAAGTTTTTTTTCGCTACAGTTTAAAAAAGTGCTTTATTGATCCCTTTAGAAGCTTTAATTTTGCTTTGGCTCTCTTAAATAGTTTCCAACTTAAAAAAAATTTCCAAAAAATTTTAAAATTTTTTTTACCGACGATATACCATTTTGAATACATGATCTTCATAATAATAAAATAACGAAATTCTTTGCTGCCCAAAGGTATGCAGCAACAATAATCACAGAAAATAAAGCTTGCGCTCTCTGAATTGCATGCGCTCACTAATGGCCTCTTCTTGTATTATTAAATCATGGTATATTCTGACAGGAAATTTTCTCGCATTGCTCATATCAAGAATTATTAACGCTTCTCGTGCGCACTCTGACATTGGCCTAGGCCCTTTTTAAGGAGACACACTCACTTAACTTTTCTTGCAGGTCAAACAAAACATCATAGCCGAATTGGTTAAGAACAGCGAGACCCGTTCCCATGCCAAACAGCGTTTCCACAAGAAAAAGGCCAAATTGGAGGCGGAAAGTGACAAGGCCAAAAAGCATTTAACCAAAGCCTTGGTGCAAGGCAAAGACAAGTCCGAACTTGAGCGCTTAAATGCCATCATAGCCCATTTACAGCAACGTCTGGACGATCTAAGTTCCATGAAGCACATAGCCGGCGAAAGTGGTCAAAAACTAAAGAAACTACAACAATCTGTGGCCGAATCTCGCAAGCAAATTGAAGATTTGCAAAAGAAAATCAAAAAGGAAACCAAACTGAGTGAGCAATTCGAGGGGGAACTCCTGAAACTGAAGGAAGCACGCGAGGCGGGCAAACAATTGGTCAAAGTAGAGTCCGCACATCCGGATCAATTGAAAGCCGTTCAGGCTAGAATCACTCACCTGAATCATATCCTAAGAGAAAAGACCGAAAATCTAGAGGAAAATGGACAACAGGAGAGCTTACGACATGAGATTCGAAATTTAAGGGGCACACGAGATTTGCTTCTAGAAGAACGTTGTCACCTCGATCGCAAACTAAAGAGAGACAAAATGTTGACGCAGCGTGAGGAGCGAAAACTTTTGGAATGCGATGAGGCCATCGAGGCCATAGATGCGGCCATAGAATTTAAAAATGAACTCATTTGTGGTCACAAGTCCATCGATACCAGCGACAGAATACAGCGCGAGAAGGGCGAACAAATGCTGATGGCACGCCTCAATAAACTTTCGCCCGAGGAGATGCGCACTTTGCTCTATAAATACTTTAACAAGGTAATAGATCTCAGAGACTCCTCTCGCAAACTGGAAATGCAATTGATGCAATTGGAGCGTGAACGAGATGCCTGGGAATGGAAGGAGCGTGTGCTGTCCAATGCAGTCAGGCAGGCCAGACTAGAGGGTGAACGAAATGCAGTGCTGCTTCAGCGACAGCATGAAATGAAATTAACCCTCATGCTGAGACACTTGGCCGAGGAGACTTCCACCAGTTCGGCCGCCTTGCCCAGCAATTCGAACGATTTTGATTATGAATTAGATTTCTATAAAAATAAATCTCTAGTCGGTGCGAAGAAACCACCACCGCCCAGTGGAGCCGCTTTGGACAAGTACAAGGATAAGGAGCGAAATGGCAGTCGCAATATATTTGCCAAATTTCAAGTACTTACACGCTATGCAGCCGGAGGAGGGTCCTCTTCCACAGCTGATGAATCTACAGCCTTGATAGAATCCAGCACCACAATGGCAACTACCACTACAACCACCACCACCACCACTACGGCAGGTGGTGTCAGGGCCAAGGATAAGTCCTTGGCTACCATCAGACCAGAGCAGCTGAAGCGCTTAATGCCAGCCCCTACTGCAACTAAGGTGACCAGGCAAAAAAATAAAATTATCATACAAGACGCTACGCGTAAGAACTAACCAGAACGAATTTAAGTTGCAAAGGTAAAAGGATTTGTTAACTCCACAAATTGTAAGCTAATCTCTACTACAACAAAAAGTACTGAGCAAATTACGTCCACAGTCATTAACAAAAACTCAACAAAATAGACTTATAATCAAAGGTTTTCAGCTAATCTCCTAACACTTAATTATAAATAACATTACCGACTGGCCAAACCAAATGAAGATGTGTGTAAAGACTTGACCATTGTTACTTACAAAAATACTCGTAAAAAACCCAGCACAAATCACAAAACTCGCTCATCATTTTAAGGCAAAGACATTTTATAGTTACTTTTACACTAACACAGAGTGAGTGGGTGACTCACAGAGAGAGAGAGAGAGACAGAGAGAGTGTTTTTGAGCAGGGATGCAAAGGGAATACTGGTTAGTTGCTCCATTGACTGCCTACCAAAAATTCGAGTAAAAGAACCGCGACTTAGGAAGAATTTTCGTATGCTTTAATTAAATGTTTTTCGGTTGTGGTGCAGCAGTAGTGTGGGTTTTATCCCGACTCGGAACCCCTTATATAAAGCTTACTAAACCTACACCTTCACCAGCTATTGGCGACATCTGTGAAGTAACTAGCTAGACTACAAAAGATAGGGATTGGAGAGTAATAGTTCAAGACGCGTATTTCACAAAAATGAAAATTTTTCAAAACTTCAAGCTCTGTAAAATTGTGTGAATCTAAAATGGACAATAACATTAGCTAGGCTTATCTACCGTCGCTTAAAAAACAGAAGACACGAAAAAGACTCGCAAATGAATAAAAATATGACTTGAAACTGAAATAAACGGGTTGTAGCCCAACCAGCATTTTATGATCACATTCGAGTCTTTTTCGAGTCCTCAGTGTAATTTAAATAGTCGTAAATGCGCTGGTTTTCTGGTCACAAATGATACTTTTGTCGGGAAAAAACTGTATCCTAGCCGCGACTATTCATAAAGAGTCGTTTATACGCCGTTTTACTAATCAGTTTCTTCTCATTTTCGAGTCATTTGTGTGTATTTTTCGAGTCGTTTTTTAATGAATCACATTTTGAGCTACTGCATAAGTTATTTTCGAGTCTTCCTTAAATCATGAAAAGAGTTCGAAGTTGATTCTTGTTAAAGTAATCTTCCAAATGCTTGATGGGTTCGTTTTAGAAGAGTCGCTGCTAGGCTACCACATTGTACCGAAGAAAGTATAATTTTTGACTTAGATTTGGTACTTTTGGTCAAAATCAATCGACTATATCTTGCAGCTGCCATAGGAACCTTCGTCCGGAAAATAGTTTCAGTTAGAAAAATTGTTGATTTTATTGCTAGAGTTCTTAAACTCTGATATTTCAAAACATTTGCAAGGGTATAAAAACATCGCCACAGACGAAGTTAGCTTGACGTTCTCGTTTTAGCTACACACCAACCACTACAGCTTCCGTAAATTTCCACCAATTTAAAAGTAGTTTAGACGAAATTTCAGGAAATAATTAGATCTAAACTTTTTAACCTCATATAAGATATATTCGTATAATTTTTCGAATCTATTAAAAAAGTACTTAATATATTTAAACCTTCAAGTTTTTCCCGGCAGATGGAACAGCTTTTTCATGGGAGTCTCTGCCCAGTAATCAGCGGTCTTTGCTGATTTACTGCCAGTTAGCAGCTGCCTCTCCATGCCCGTGCTTTCATAATCGCTTGGGAATTCCTTAAATCTCTGTTGATTTGTGTTAAATATATTGAATTATAATTAACCGTGTTGACCACGAGTCGGATAAAACACAAAGTTTGTGGTCGCTAAAACCCATATACATATAAAAAACTTTTTTCTTTCTTGTAATTTCATTTATGCTCCTTAGCTTAGTCCCACCTCGGATGCAATACACTTGTGCCAACGATTTTTAAAATTTTCAAACGCTCTGCAAAGTCTCTTCCTGTATAGCCCTTAATTCCTTCTTCGTTTCGGATATTATCTCTTCTATGGGTTCAAAACGAAGCACATGGAGCGGTATCTAGTCACATGGTTCTTGGTTAGGCAAATACAGTGGTTGCGGAACGATGTGGGTCAAGTTTTTGTCAAAATGATCAGGAACGAGTGCAGTCTAAAATGGTGTTTGGCACCAATCGAGGTCTTTCACTGATCCCTCCGATATTCCAACAAGGTCAATAAGGTCTCCAACGATTAATTAACTATTTTGGAGCAAAAATTCTTTGATTTTGTTGAGGTGTAGCCCACTACAGATCATTTGTTACATTTTCTACGAAAAATTCACTTTTATCTGTTTACAAAGGGATGCGTATCTTATCATTATTAAATATTTTGACGTGTAACTTTGCACAGATGTCAGTGACAGTGCTGCCACCTTAAAAGATAAAAACATTTGTGGCTATCTGAATCCTAAAAAATTTTAATTTCTGTGTATTTTTTGCCCTCAGTATATAGTTTATGGGGTCGGAAATGAATAAGATCCCATGAAACTTTTTTTGAAAAAAGGCTTCTATTCCAATAAACTTGGACTAAGCACTGGTAGTGCCGACTTTAATCGACCTGTACTAGATCTTTACGAAAAAAAAAAAGAACCGCCAGACTAACCTTAAATGGGCAAGTGATTTAGCTTACTAAATATATCAGTATCAATTCGTCAATCCATCATATTAAATAGGATAATAAACATTTTTTTGATGAATTGTCAAAAGTATTGAAAATATAGCCTGTAGTCTAACAATCCATCAATTTATCCATTCGATATTGACAATTTTAGTTCCTAGCAAGGGGAAATTACCGAACGAGCTTGCATGAGTATTTACTATACTCATAACTACACCGGTAGTTAAGGACCTCTGTTCATCACTTAACCCTACCAGTCGCGTTTGGTTTGCAACCCTGATTAAAGGGTATTTGTATCTCTCTCTCTCCCCCCCCTCTCTATATATTCGTGTACATAAACATTTATTTTTTAAGTTTACTTTATTATTTTTTTTAGTGTCTGACAGATTTTAGTTTAAGTTTCTTATGGTACAACTTACTCAATTCCTTATGTGTCAACTCTCGAAACAAAAATAAGAACAAAACTTTACCAATGCATTTACACTGTATTTTAGACCTAAGAAATATTATGTGAAACAAAAATTATATAACTTTTTGGTTGTGTTACTCATTGTATGTAGAATTTCTCTGTATTTGAGCATTTTGTGTTGTTTCCAATTAATTTGTAATTACCAATTACATGAGATTATATAAGATATTCACATTGTTTATGTATTACCAGGAACGCTCAAAATTGTTTATGTAAGTAAAACTAGCGTTTTGATAAGCAAATCAATAAAATACTAAAACAAATAAATAATCCATATACAAAGATGTTTTAATTTTTAGGGGAGCCAAAGGACGGACGGACGTATCCCAAGCCGACATGAGTGGTGAAAACCTTCCCCACAGCAGAGCTTGCGCCATTCTAAGCTCGAAGAAAATGTAGGAGGAAGTGTTTTTTCTCCCATCAGAAGCGGTAGCCATACTGCCACCTACCCTAGCGCACTCACGATCAAAGGTGGCAACGTATTTATTTTGATCGCACGACATTTCAGTATACACCAAATTTGGGTGCCTGTCAGGAAACGAGTCTGAGGATAAACTGAGCAGAATAGGTACTACTACGGATGGATCGAAAGACTTTTCCTCCGGTGCTGTAGCGAGACTTACGTGGCCTACATTCAACCAAAAACGTACTAACACACTTTTAACACAGAAGCTCAGTCGGACTTTGCGGAACGTTGTTCCCAAAAGAATGCTATCTGGTACTCTTATTTTTTTCAAGGAAGAATGCACCACAAATTTTTGCAGTATGAAAGACGGCATATAATCTGTATAAAAACGGATGCGCGTTCCTTTTTGTAGTAGGTTAGAAAGAAAGAAATCTGCATAACATGCAAACGTCCCTTCAAATGGCACGCTTGCAGCACCTGTGCTTTTGGAAACCATAATGCGAAAATAACCCTAACAGAGAATTAGCGAAAATAATGGAAAAAGTGCCGCCGTTTTTTTTGCCTTTAGTTATTGACGTTTGCCGCGTTATCAATTCAAAATTGAATATGAATATCTTTTTAACACTTTTTAATAGTAACTATTTCATTAAATTTATGAAAAGAGCTAAATTATTATAATTACATTTCCCCCCTTTGTATTTAATTAATCTAGGAGAAAGATCGGGGGAACAACTGTGTTATGCGTAAACGATAGACTGCTAGCCTGGCCAGACGCAGAAGAAGAATCCCAAAGACCAAACAAAAAAATTTGTATGAATCGCTCCTTATTAAATTAAATATACAAATATGAATTATTATGAATTGTTTAATAAAAAGGATGAGTTCGTATTATTCTATATATTAAAAATCACTTTTTTAATCTGGTTTGGGCGTACGTTCCTTTGGAACTGCTTTGACATGCGTTGCTAATGCGTTCTAATAGCACTGGTGCAGGTCTATGGACCCAAATGTCAGAGGGAAGACGTCGATTAAGACGAATTTCGGTCCTGCTTCAGGCAAGTCTATTGGAGTGAGGCACTAGTCGGTCGTGACACTCAAAATGTTCAAATCGCGGTACATACATAGTGGGAGATTCCATTGGTACAAAGTACGTTATCTTAGAGAAATGTATCGTACTAGATCGTACTGCTTCCCAAGTATCAATCATTCGCACTCTTGCATAAACAGTGAACGCAGACATAAAAAAACGAGAAAGGCAAGGCTAACTTCGTCTGTGCCGAAGTTTTGAAACACTTGAAAACGCTTGTCTCAACGGTTAGCGACTTCGACCATACTTCGCAGATCTGCTTAAAAACATTTAATATTACCCATGACCGTGATTGAGAGCGGTAATATTAACACAAAAACGGGTTTTTGTGACTAAAACTCATTTTCCGACCGATCATTTGTATGGCAGCTACAAGAAGTAGTAATCTGATCCGGGCGGTTCCGACATATTAGCAGCGTGCAGACAAAAGAAGGCTCCCTAGCTTCAAAACTGAGGGACTAGTTCGCGTAGAAACAGACAGACAGACGGACGGACAAAGCTTAATCGACTCAGCTCGTCATGCTGATCAAGAATATATATACTTTATGTGGTCGGAGATGATTCCTTCTATGCGTTGCAAACTTCTGGGCAAAATTATAATACACTTTTCAAGTGTATAACAAGGCTGCTTATCGGTCCTGAACCCAACACTTCGAACCGGTTCCGGCTTTTGGGTCCGAAAAAAAACGGTCAGTTAACTTAAACCCTAATATTTTTGACTCCTCGAATCTGAACCCGAACCAGTCAACTTTTTCGAAAAATTAGGTTCGGTTCACCAAATTATGTAGTTTTTCCAATGACACATACACACAGAGAAAAAAGAAGATCCTCGTAGAAAGGATATTCAAATATCCACTTTGAGTCCTTTTTTTAAATATCCTTTTCAAATTTTTAGCTCCTTTGGATGAGGAATAAGGACCAATGAAATATTTTTTTCGGATATATCCTTTTTAAGCGAAATTAAACCGACTTTGAAAATATCCAATGGATCACAAAAAAGGATAGTTAACTATCCAATCCTGAGGATCATCAAAAACTATCCTTTTTTTCTCAGTGCAGGGAAATATAGATATTCCTTACAATCAGTCTTTATTAACTTGAGAAGTCCTCCAATTCTACAACTTTTCACCTAGAGGATTCACTCTAAATTTAGTAGTTAACGATATTTTTAAGCAAGTTTAGTTTGACATTGGTAAGGTTCGCACTATTTGATATTGCAGGCATGCTGAAGCTTACAAAACAAATTCTTAGGGCCGTTTTCTCATGTTGCTGTTTTTGCAAATCTAGGTGGATTTGGTGCATTTTGTATTTCGAAATGCACCAAATCCACCTAGATTTGCAAAAACAGCAACATGAGAAAACGGCCCTTAATGATAGTTTTAAATTCAACTATAAATAACCCAACGTCTAATTGCGAAGAAGAGAAGTTTATGCTAGCAATTGAAAACAAATTCATATTAGATACAAAATATGTAAATGATGTTATATGTAGATTCCTTCGAAAACTGTTCAAGAGAACTTATATCAAAGGTAAAAAGCCGGGAATTTAAAAATATTGCCCTGACTATGCTTGCTGTTCCAGCAACTAAGTTGATCTTTCTGACTTAAGAGCTGGAATAGATGATAAGTTCGTAGAATATATAATGCTTATTAACTTAAACTAAGCCCTGTTCCGAAAATCGTGCCGATTTTCGTGTAATCATTTGAATTCCGAATTCAATTTATATAAATTTACACGTAAGTGTCAAGTTAATTTGAGGCTTATAGATCGCTTCGCAATTTTCTCTCGATTTGAATTCATTTGGGACTAAGCAATCGGTTTCAGCGGCTGCCGTAGGTATATTTGTCGCCTTTTATATAACGTTTTCAAATTTGACTGCAAAATACTAAAGTTTACAAGAAAATCGAGTCGAAACTCGGAACAGGGCCGATTATGGTAAAAAATAAGTTTTTATAAGCTATGCTTCTATCTTCAAGCGAACCGAGGTTCGAACCAAAACCTTGGGTTCGGGGGTTCCGAGAATCCGTCTGCAAACCGAGCAGCCTTGGTCTTAAGTTATCTTAAATACTTAGTACTATTTTGCCTAGCTCTGGCCCAGTTGAAATAGCTTTTAGCTGTGGATGTCAAAAACAGTTAAATGCCTCTAAAAACTAAAAGTACATTTTATTGTACCTAACCTTTACCTAAATATGTACTGAAAATTCCGGATACCTTCTGCCTTTCCACGGTATATTTTTTTACATTTTCCTTGTACCTTAGCTGAATCTCATCCCAAAACAAGAGAAATTTGAAACCAAATGACAGAGTATTCCGCAACACCGAGAACTGCTTTCCGGTTGGAGTTTGGTTGGAAAAGATTTCCGAGATGAGCAATCAACAGGTGAGAAAAATATCCCAAAACAATTGCCCCTACCCGCAGTTTAGTATATTCCACTCCCACCCTCACACACAGCCAGAGAGAGCACGAATACGTTCCACAAGCACAAAATGGCCGGTGGACACAAGATACCCGGTTTAGGTGGAGCGTCAGTCTTGTTTGGACCGTCGAGCGGTATTTAACCAACGCAGTGGAAGTCGGAGTGCATCGAGTTTGTTGCCGAATTAGCGAACGTGTGTGCATGTGTATGTGTATTAGGGTACAGTGAATACACACCCCCGCAAACCGGTTGCCTAGGGGCTGGGACGCGCGCGTCTTCTATACAAAATATAAATAATTCGTTAAAGCATAATAAATTAAAAAAACGCAAAAATAAAAAAACAAAAAGCAGAGCAACAGCAGCCTAGTCTGCGCTTTTTTAGAGTGTGTGTGAGGCAGTTATTGTGCAGAGTCGCCACCCCAGTGGATTAGTGGCACTTTGTTACTCACTGCTCACCCCCTCCGACCACTCAGTGGTGTGTGTGTGTGTGTGTTTGTCATAAATAAATAAATTTAAAAAACTTGCAAACTCAAACACTTGGGAAAACACGCAAAAGGTAGGCAAAGGAAATTTTTATTTCGCTGTCTAGCCGCTTCATTTGTGCGCCTGTGTGGGTGTGCACCCCCTGCACGCCTGTAAATGTCACCGAATGTGCAAAAAATAAGAATATATTTAACAAATTGCTAGTATCTGGCAAGTTATCGTTAACTTTTATGAATTTTCTTTCACACATACAGGCAAATAGGGTGTGACGGAGCAGGCTAAGAGAGCGCCTTTCCATTGACCAAATCTTGGGATTAAACTAAAGCGAATTCTAGGAATTCAACTTAAAAACTTAGTTCAAACATTTCTTAAGATCTTAATGACAAATTTATTTCAATTTGTCATCAATTTCATTTATAAATTTCATTTTAAAAACTTTTCCTACTATGCGAATTTTTTCAGCAAATTTTTTTCCGCGCATGCGCTCTGCTCTTCTTGGAAAAAGCAACTCTGTGTTTTTGTCTGGGCAACCTGTGATGCTGAATCCTGGTCCCTGGTCCTTTGTCCTCTATCAGGTAGTTTTTCCCTTCTCAGGCAGGCAGCCTCCTTAGAGCACTTGAACAACTGAAGCATCCTTATTTCATCTGGCACACATATGCAGGACTCTGTTTGTGTGTGTCCTTTGCAGCTGTCAAAGTGCCGTTTGTTGTTGGTAGTTTCATTTATTTGATTTTGCAAGTGTTGCGCCTTCTTTTTCGTTCTGCTCTACCCACGCCTTTGAACTCCAATGTCTGCGGGTTTTCGCTTCCTTATTTTCGGCTCAAGTCGACATCCTGTTGCCAGGCGGTGTTTTGCTGGCAAATTTTTATTAAGTTTTCTTTTTTGGGTTTCACTGTAAAATTTTGTCTGATTTCCTTGATTGGCTTTTAAAATATACCCGAAATTTAATGAGAATGCTGAGACTTGGCTGGATTCTTGTATTTCGACTTAGTTGGAAAAGTACTCTGTACCTGATCCAGTATAAATGATTCTCTGTTCAACAATCAGAAAACTGTTTAAATTTAAATCACAGCTGCCCAAAATTTAAAAAAAATAGTTTTAATAAAAGGAATGATATTTTTTTGTAAGTGAAGAAGAATAATAATTTATTTTTATAAAACATACATCAATTTCTTTTTTAAGTTTTCGTAATCGTTCAAATAAAATAAAAAAATATTTCAATAATTATTGAAAACATTAAAACAAAGTTGGTTCGAATAGAACACTTAATGTGGCCACACGACCAACAAATGTAAGGATACCTCTCTAATGCAAATATCTCTTGAACCTGACGTGCTGGAAGAAAACGGACAATTTATCTGAGTTCAGCGGCCAAAAATACATAAGGAACGGTTGCAAAGTTCTCTGTTGCAAAAAATGGCCTTTTTTTGTAAACTTGTGTAATTAATTAATTTCTTTACATTATAAAAACAAAACAGTCAATATTCAATATGCTTATTGTTTAATAGCCTATTTCCACTGGCTTCATTTCTTGTCATTTTCATTTCTAAAAATTTTGCCGTTTCCATTGACAAATTGTCATTTCTTTAACATTCACAACGATACGTTGTGAAAAACAGCTGAAAAGTTTGATTTAAATAACAGGCGCCACTTTCAGAAAGCTAAATACACAACTTTTATTTACTATTTATATTTTAAACAAAATTGCGCCTACTATTTAAATTCAAATTAACAAATTATTGGTGATGACACTTTCCGTTTCCAGAAAGTAGCGAGTAATGCCAGAGAGTAGCTAGTATTTTTTAAAAAAATACCAGATTCCTTCGTGGGGAATGTCATCATTTTTCTTCATTTTTTAGAAATGAAAGGCAAAATGAAATGACAATTCGTATGGAAGAAATGATATCATTTTCTTCATTTCTTGTCATTTCATGAAATGAAGCTTCATTTGTTCAGTGGAAATAGGCTATAGGTCAGTGGTCGTCAACTGCATAGCTCGCTTTATTCTCGCAATCTATCACAACCCAAAATATTTCACAACATCCAGGGATACAAACCGCTCAGAAATAAAGATTGGTTCGATTAAGTGGTTCATAAAGTTCATAGGTTTATAATATAAGCCACACCGCGGTTTCGTTTTGGTTTAGTGGTTCATTCTCAATTCTCAGGTACCAGCGCATTCAGGGAAGAAAATCGACTGATATTTCAACAAAGTAGGTGCGATTCTTAAACCGAGAAGACACTCAACAGTATCTTAACATCTGTTAATTATGTATGTTAGTAGAAAATACATCCAATGCTTAAGTTAAACTTTTTAGATTATTTAGAAAACTCTCAAAATTTGATCTGCAAAGTGAATGGAAAGAAAGGAATTTAGAAAAAGGGTCAAAAATATATATTCAGGGGTGTTCTAGAAATCTCTAGAGATTTTCGTATAAACGATTGCACTTCGAACTAAACTAGGACTACTTTACTTGCGAAGTGTCAAGAATCAGACCGCCTACTACTACAGTGTAAGATTTTGCCAATCTAGGGGGACATAATTGAAAAAAAAATTATTTTTAAGGTCAATGAGCTTTTAGGAGTCAATTTAGATATGTTGAAATGTTACGAAAACAAGCCCAAAACAAAACAAAAAATTTTTGTTCAGAAGATAACGGTACTTACCGGTGCATTTGAAATGCATGCAAAATTGCATTGCACAACGAGCATCAGTTGAGAAAGTTTAGTGTTCTCAATTGGATCGTGTGGCCACTGTGAGCGATCGAACTTATTTTTCCCATAATTGTGGAAGCATTATTGATTTTTAGCATACAACATTTTTGTTATTTTTTGGAAATAAGTGCCAAAAAGTAGGTATATTTTTAACAATATTCTGTATTTGGTGGAAAAAAACTGACAACATTCAATCACATTCAAATCAACCAAAACACACGTATTTTACAGAAAACTATTCTGAATCAGGATCAGAAATAAAAAGTTGATATTATTTTGCACAAGGACCTTCAATTAAGCAATGAGTGAAATAAAACGCGCAGAGTTTTTCGAGGTTTGGGTAAAAAACGCAAAAACCGTTAAGCTTAACTCACTCTTGGAGCACGCAGCGATGATTTTTGGAAGTGATATTTGATCATAAAAAGTTCGTGCTGCATTTAAAACACATTGAGCCATGAATTTGAATCCAGAATTATGACCGATAATGAAAGTTGGCTTCAGGGCAAAATAAAAGGCGATGCAATCGGATTGATGTCGCGCCTTTAACCTCAAACCGCACCCAAAGAGCTATAAAACTATTTTCTGAGCAATCTAGTGAAGAAAGTTGTGATTCAAATTCAGATTTTGATTAAATATGTAAAAAAAAACTCTCCTAATCTTATTATCAACTTTGTGTTGTTTTTTTTATATTAAAAAAAATTGTGAAAAATATGGAAATCGATTTTTTCTTTCAATAAATTAATTACCTTTGAAACGCATCCATTTTTATATTTGTGCGGCCAATACTTTTGAAGTTACAAGCAAAATTGGCTAAAATCAGAACAAAAAATACTAACCTGACACTTTTTTGAAAAAAAAATGTTTCCTTTTTTTTATTGCGGATTGTATGTTAAAAAATTGAAAATTTTCTGGTTTTTACGTACTTTACGCCCTTTAAGGTGCCACGCCCACTTTAACTTTTCGTCCAAAAATTTCTTTGGGAAATTTTTGAACATTCAGTCCAAAGTTCATGTCGATAGCTTGAAAAATACGACTGCTATTGAATTAAGTCCCCCTAGATTGGTAAAATCTTACACTGTGAGGCGGTTTCAAATCGCTCAACTTTTGTCATCTAATCTAGTAGCCGGGCATATTTGAGCCCTTAACATATAAATTTAAACAGCTTTAATATGAAATACTAACGTTTATACGAAAACCTCTAGAGATTTCTGGGACACACCCGGGACAAAATACTAAAACTGGGGATAAAAGCCCTTATTCTGCTGATAAATTTAAAATGAACAAAATTTCAGCTGTAGGGAATTTTCCGAAAAGCCTTTTTCTTTTATCATTTTTTAAAACAATGGCAATTTTTATCCACTCAATTTGGACTAGCTAAGTGAAAATGGACAAGTAGAGATTTTAAAACTATATAGCAAAATCTGATAATGATAGAAGTAGGGGCGCTTGAAACACGTTTTTATTTATTTTGGGGTCTAATGGTTAAAACCCAAGTATAAACTGTAATCCAATTAACACAAATAATAGAATTAGATGGTGGAATCTTTATTATCGGCTGGAAGAACTATAATTGATATTTACTTTATAAAGATATTTTCCTTTAAATAGTTCCTTTGGATGGTCCAATTTTGGATTATGTTCTATTCGGCCTCATTTTGAAAGACCGATAATTCCAGCAGCCTAAAACACATACCAAACAGTGAATTTTTGTGGTTGTAACGGTAGTTCGAGGGTCTCTTCGGGCTTCCAAATCAGCCCAAACGCGACCATTTTGTTCTATATAGATGAGTCATCTATGTATTTAGCCAGAAATGTGTTTCGTCACTGAACAAAATTATGCGCGAAAACAGCGGATCTTCATTGAGCTGTTGCGGAGCCCATTGACTGAAATTCGAGCGCCAATTCAAGTCTGGCGATGATTTTTCAAACAATCCTTAACCAAAATAAGATGACAGAATGATACCAGTCGCGCGTTTTCTCTGAAAAAAATTGCTGAAACTAAACAGAATTAGTTTTATTAAGAGCAACAAAAAGCCCGGTTTGAATGCAATTCTGCACTCAAACTTATTGGTCACTGTGTTAGAAGTGGGAAGGAAATCTCTCTCACTAACATAGTAAGGCCAAATTGGGGACAAAGGGCACAGGAAGCTTAGCACTCAAGACGCAACAAGACCTCGAGCCGGCATAATATTGAAGGTTTCAAAAAAGAATATTGGAAAGAAACCTAATGAATCACCCTTTACCTTAAAAAGTTTTAAAAAAGAGTTTAAAAAAGAGTTCAGTTCGAACGAATGCTTTAATCAGAATTTCCTCGTCCTAGGGCATTAAAGGATCGTTGTCAACAGTTTTACAGCTCTCCGGCAATATTTTTCCTAATTAAAAATGTTAAAAGAAACTACTACAATTGTCCACCACAATTTCCATTTTCTGAAAGCATTCTGAAATTAATAACTAATATTTAACTTTTAACTTAACCGAAGGTCATCTTATCCTTCTACCTTGATATTGCTGCCGCTCTTGAGCCTTTCGTAGCCAACCTATTGCAAATATTGATTTTTACTTCTGCATAAAATGTCAATAGACATGATGACCAAAAAGCCAAAGGGTATAAAGAGGACAGCGGAAACCAAACAAAAAGGCAGACAAAAGACTAAAAAGTCAAACAAAAACAAAAAAAATCGCCTTGTTGGTAGCCATAAAATGCACTTGAATCTCAATTAGGCGCAGTGTGGAGAGAGCTGGGAACTGGAAACTGCAAAAGCTGGACAATGAATGGTCTGTAGTTGTGACCCTGTATGGGGCCAGTGCACTTTGACAGGCAGTCAGCCCCTTCCGAAAAAAAAAACAAAAACACAAAAATTATTTTTCCGCAGTAAATGGCAGAATTTATCGGCTCGTCACCCCAATTTTTAGTTACAGACAAAAGCCAACAAACAAGAATGAGTAATAAATAATTTGTGATTCGTTGATGTTACCACGCGATGCCTTGAGAAGGGATGGTGGCAAACGGATTGAGTATAGTTGTGTTGCTCTTACTATATATTGTACAATATATTATTTATAACAAACATCACAGGGTGCGTTGACTGATTAACATGTGTTTTCTAAATTGAAACAAGCGTTTTGAGTATTGTATATTGCATATGGGTGCGTCTCTCTCAACTGACAAGTGATTCATGGTGAAAAATTTCCTGGAAGTTGTAAACATTTTAAATTTTGAGTCAAGAATCTTTGAGGGGAGGCATCTATCAACAGGACTAAGAGATTTAGTTAAGTGACTTAGCTATAAACACTAAAGGATAAATAAACATTTGTTTTCTCTTTGAAGTACCAGTTGAGCAGGGAATGGAAAAACATTTCAAAATAATCATTTTAAGGCAATTCAGTGTCCTAAGCGATTCTGGTATAAAAGACCACATATCATTGCCCTAGTAATAGGAAGTCGTCTTGGGCCTAATGTTAACGTTAACCAACTGCTTCCTCACGGACCTCTATAAAAAGAATCTCGGTTGAGTTATGGAGGAAATATCATTTACCAGACGCTTAGATTTTCCCAAAAATCTTACAGATGCGTAACTTTGTATATTTGTGAAGGTACAATAAAGAACCAGCTGTTAGCAATGTTAGGAAAGGAGAGTCTTCTACAAGTACGCTTTAAATATACCGTTTAAATAACATGACAATTTATAATAATAATATTCAATTTATATAATATATATATTATAGTTCCAAATCGCGGTTCTAACATGAAAGCTGCATTGAGGGAAAAGTGCACTGAAGTCAAAATGTTTTTACTTTGAATTTAATATTTTCACCATTGGTTTTACGTTAAATATGGAATTCGTAAATATAAAAAGTGTGTTATAACTTAATTAACTTTTAAATATGAAACATTTTTATATAATTTCGAAAAAGTTTAATTATTTTTTTTTTATTAACTTTTTATATCAATTTGGTTTGTTCTAAATTAAGAGCAGGAGTCCCATTGGAGCCACTACCAACCAGTAAGGCTCTGAAAAGCAATGATTTATTATAGCGATTAAATTAAAAAATGTTTTCTTACTGTGGGGATTCAAACTCGGAACCATTGCAATGACCAATGCATTGGTCTGAACACAATTGGAGTGCCGTCTCTCTCTACCGGTTGAGCTATTCCACGCGCTGGTGGCAAAGCGTCTAGTACACTATTTCTATAGAATTGAATTTACCATCTGCCTAAAACAGTGGTGCCCACATTTAATTTTCCCTATCCCGTGTGATACGAAGTCATAATTCTGCCAGCGTCGCTGCCGACACACGCATAGAGAGAGAATACTTGTGCTCTATAAATAGCACGCACACACATATATGTGTTTGGTTTTAGTAAGTTTGCTGAACTAAGACCAAAACAATGCGTACTAGCAGGAATAAGTGGCACCCACACCGTGTGTGTTTGCACTTATCATCCAAACTGTAAGCTTATGTTAAATGCTATTAACATTTCAGCTTAACTAAGGATACGCTATGCCCCATCAAAGACCATAAAGCGTGTCTCAATAGAATAATGTGCGCCAATCCAAC
The DNA here is from genome assembly GCA_018904275.1 of Lordiphosa clarofinis. Classification (NCBI taxonomy): domain Eukaryota; kingdom Metazoa; phylum Arthropoda; class Insecta; order Diptera; family Drosophilidae; genus Lordiphosa; species Lordiphosa clarofinis. Next base: position 2,237,953 of record JAEIGQ010000011.1, read on the forward strand.
CATAGCTTGTATTTGGATGAATTTCAAAATTGTTTTGGCGTTGAATCACTGTCACTTGAACTAAAAAAGCTCCTGTCCAGTGCTGTGATTGAGACTGTGCAATATCGAGTGTGGCAGAGCACGGACAAATGCACCTTACAAACTCAAATACATACGACGAATGAATTCGTCGATCTACTTTGTAAACGATTGAAAGAATTGAAGCCTCGTCATTTTATCGCGACAGAACAGTCTGCTTTTGTGAAACAGAAGAAGGAAAATTTGGCTGCAGGCGAGTTGCTGGTTTATTGTGATTTCTCTGAAAATTTCGCTTTTGTGGCTCAAGATGCTGCTCAATCGTTCCACTACAATAACGATCAGTGCACAGTCCATCCAGTGGTCTATTATTATCGTGAGCAATTTAGAATGAAAGCCTCGTTTTGGACACTCATAAACTTTTAAACTTTGACTAACCAATTATAATAGAAAAACATTGAAAATTTCTTCTTGTGTTGGTTTTCTTTGATCAGAATTTGGACTTTTTACATGGGTAATAAAAGTTTTATTAATTGTTTAATTTTAGGACATAATATTTGAAAAAACACTCAAAATAAAAAAAAAAAATGTACAAAAAAAATTATTTCCGTGCTCTCAGGCTGTCTTCCATCTTGAAATAAATTGTGAAATGTACATAAAAATATGCTCTTTCTGAGAAAAAATATTCGGATCAAATACAGATTGGCCCTCGCGGAGAAAAGTACAAAATACTGATTTTTTTAAAAGAAAAAAATACTTCCGATGGCTTTGGTTGAAGTCTCACATTTTTATCGGAAAGTTCACAAGAAAATAACAAAAAACCGTCTTTGGTTCGACTTAATCCGATACACCGTTCAAAAGTTATGATATTTTTTAAATTTCGTTTGTAGCCGGTTTATCTTAAGAACTACTGAGGGTAGGGGAAAAATGTTTTGGGGTATTTTCATCTATGTATAGTACTTCAAAATAATAGCCATTAAAAATTTTTTGGAAATAAAAAAAGTTGGGTGGCCGAGTTGATATGGAATGCCTCATATGTGTGTTTGTTTGTAGCCAATATTTGACATAACGACGTTTACTTCGTGTTGCTCTGCTACACACACAATCTCAAAGCTTGATAATATGTGTTTAGGCACCACTGGCCTAAAAACATGAGACCACTTGTAATTCTCAAGTTCAAATCCCAGATTATTCATTTATAAGGGGCAATGAAAATTTGGTCATTAATAGTGTTTATATTTAAATTAAAGAGCAAATTAGTTGATTTTAATACAAAAATGGCATAGTAAAATTAAATATGATTTTATTAGTTTTAAATATGCCATTTTTCCCTAAGTGAGCATTTAAACGAGAGCGTAAGTTAAAGTCGGCTCTAACCGACTTCAATATACCCGTTACTCATGAAAAAACATGTTTAACAGTGTTCCTGCGTTCCTTAGGGTGAACCGCCGAAAAGTATGCAACATTTTCTTTGCTTGGTGCTTGGTTCACTTTTTTGCTCATAACTTGAGAACCGCTCATCCTATCTTTATCATTTCTCTGGTAAATCTATTCGTTTTGCTACTAACTATCTCTAGAAAGTACGAATCGTCTATATTCAAAACTGTAGGAGATATAACGTATCAGCAAATATAGTAGAAGAATTTGTGCCGGATTTCTTGGAATAAAAATTTGTAAAATAAAATCTGTTGATGGCATTATTTCAAGAGAAGTGACAGCTTACTCGAATATAATACTTCCAATGACGGATCAATTCAACTTGTTGCTCTGTTGGAAGGGAAACGAAGGGGAGTTTCCCTTGTAATACAAAGTTAGTTGCCAAATTTGATCAATACCAGCGTCTACTGCATTATCAGAGAGAGCTTCGCCTGCGCAAGGAATGGCCGGGTGTGGCGCAGCCGTTAGTGTGACGAACTGCATTTCGGGAGGCGTGGGTTTAATCCCGCCTCGGACCATCTAAGAAAAAGTTTTATTCGTTTTTTAAAAAATAGCTTTTACACATCCGGTCACCTTTACCAGCGATTGACGCCATGAAAAAGTTTCTCACAATTTGCCGTTCGTGATGATGGTGAAAATGGTGAATTTCATACTTGAATTAAAAATGTTTGATATCAGAAGTATGGTAAGAATAAAAAGAATAAAATTTCATAAATCAAGAATATTTGTTAACTCATGAATGCTTGCTTTCTGCATTCAGTTGCTTAACTTCACTTCTCTCGTGTATTTAACCCAGAGTTAGAATTAGAGCTGAAAAAAACATCGAAAACTTCGATGTACGTAGACATTCTCCATTTCTCCAGCTCTAGTAAGAATGCAGTTCACACAGTGAAAGTTAGCCTGACCTTTTACTGTGTCTTGCATAGAAAAAATGAGTGTACCGTAACGAACCCGAACTTAACAAAAATTGTTTATGCAGGCACATGTTTCAGAACAAACCTTGTTTTGATAAGAATCTTTATACTTCAGTAGATAGGCTTGTGCAGCACAAAAACCTAGCTTAACGTGCCACAAAAATAAAATTCTTAACCCATGACAAATTTTACTCTCCCTTATGGCACACCCTTGATGATAGTTGCTGAACTCACCCACCCTAAACAAAAGCCTTGCATGCAGCTGTTAAAACTGCGCAGCAAGTCGATTAAACCAATTGAAAAGCTAACCCAGTCAGCAACCCTGCTCTAATAAGCCACGTGCCTGGCAGACTTTTTGCTCATGACGCAGGCGCAACCCTCAAAACGAGATACGCAGATACGAAGTTAAAATAGTTCTGTCTTCTGCTTTCAATTTAATGTAAAATAGAAATAAAATTCATTAGCTGATCATAAAAAAAACTAAAATACTGCTCTCAATTTGTGGGCATGAAAAAATTCACTTCAAATTTTGATTAAGCGTTAAAAAGCTAAACAAATTGCTACGGAAATATATTTTCTACACAAAGAACTAGACAACAAATACGAGTTTATATGTAAAATCGTGACTTCCTGCCAGTCATAAAGTTTTGGAAAATAAAGAAGAAAATATTATGTAGCCACTAAAGAGGGTGGTGGAGGCGGGAGTAGGCGCGTGACATTTTATGGCTGACAGCAGGCACAAGACGTTGCGATAGCGCAGAGCTGTCGACCATTTGCCCATTTGTGGTTTAATTAATGACAGCCACATTCACATCCACACAGTTGAGTTCCTGCTTACAGTGCGTTCTTTTTTATTTTCAATTTCTATTTTATTTGCTAATCGTTTGTATGGCTTTCTAAGTGCCTAGTTAGCATATGACCGAGGTTGCATTCAGGGGGCTGAGAAGGGAAGAAGGTACTAAACGTCACGATTGTATGATATTTCTTTGCAGTAGCGGAAAGGTAACTTGAACCATCCACAAACTGTGTTTAAAGTAAGAAAATACTTGATTCAAGTACAAAATACACATTTAAAGTAAGATCTTTTTAGTCCCGAATTTCTTAATTTTAAACCGTGATGTTGATGTAAAAAACAATTTGAAATAGAGCACGCCGCATAGCGCCCTTTTATTACTTTTAAAATACGAATATTCATACTTACATTAAAAATATTAATTTAAAAAATAATTTTTAAACCAATTCCCTTACATTCTTGAAAGTTAAAGATAATTCATGAAATTAGTTTGCAAATGTTGTTGGTTAGGCCCAACTTGTTCTTAAATCAATGTCACTGTATTGAATCTGACAAGCATAAAAAGATTCAAAGGTCTTAATTTGTACATACACCCAGAACGTACAACCAAACAATTTTCTTCTCAAACAATTCTTGACATTCACTTGTATGTTCTTTTGAGTTCTAGATTCTTTGGTATACCGACTCTACAAGAGATTTACTAGTCAAGTTTTTGAACTTACAAGCAGAATTCGCAATGCTGACAAACGACAGTCATCTGATCGAATTGAACTGAGGATTGCGTTCACCGGAAAATTTGTTTGTTGTTGTAACGGCTGGGAAGTGGTTGACTTTGCATAGACCAGGGTTGACAATACTTGGACAGTGTGCTGGACACTGTGTCGGTTCCGGAAAAATTTGTTGTTGCCGACTTTGTTGTTGTAAATGATCATCACTTTGTATAAATCGCACATAATGATTTTACTAATCAATAATACACCTTTGAAATAGCCAAAATAAAGAGAGCAAACGAACGAAAATGATTCAAATAAAAATTTCAAAACAATACGTAAATCAAATCAAATCAGAAAGAATATATGCAATATGTTCAATTATACAGTCCAATCGACTAATTAAGGTATAAAATATGTAGCTCCACCTTAAGAAAAATCAAGTCTTTGGAATCGGCTCGCAATCCGAACCCGAAACTTAAAGATAGGCTTAAAACACCTCACAGTTTAGAGGTTTGCAGCTTTGGAATTTGGTTTTTAAGTTCTGAACAAGGAACATAAGGAACATATAATTGGATGCTTTATTGGGTTGACATTGTGTTTTTTTTTATACTTTAGCAAGTACTTAAAATAATGTCGCGCTTTCAAGAACTTTTATCTTAATTATGATTAAAGAATTTTTATACTAATACTCAGAGCTGTAATGTATTCATTAGTTCCTGTATTTAATTATTTTTCATTACTAAAAACCCAATTTTTCAGGAAATGGCCAAACAATTCCTGATTACGATTTTTTAATAATCGCAAATTTAACTTGGAACTCAGTGAATATTTCAAAATTTAATTACTTTTACAATTACTTAGATATTTGTGCTTGAAATCTTGAATTATTATGTATTTGTAGGTGAAAATGATGATTTTCTTACAAATAAAGTTTGGAAAATACCAAATTTAGTTGATTGCTGATCAAGGTAACAAACCCCAAGCTTATAACAACAATCATTTAATTGAAATGTGGATATATAGATATTTAATCTTTGGAAGAATACTGCATTTTTATTACGCCAATAGCAACAACATTTTTTTAGAATGAGAATAATTTACATGTTTGATGTCTCATTTTGGCATTGACTACACTGGCAGTAAAGTTGCAGAGAATCTCTGATTCCACTAAGATCTAAAGCTAAAAGAGTGTTGCCTGGAAAATTGCACCATCTGATGAAACTCAGCAAATTTGGTATAGCAGAAGCAGTGCCTTGACACATAGAAATACAATGGACTGAAGAGAACATATAATCCCCAAACATGAGTTCTTTGATATCCAGGGAACCGGTAGGGTAACAAAAATCGATTTGCAATTTGTTGATTTCTGGTTGGGGTTTCAGGTACCTAGATGAGGTGGACGCGGAATTTTTACTATTTCATTAAGTTTTTATAATTATCTTTGGTCACATGAAAAATTTAAAAATTTCGCTATTCTTTTAAAAGTTCGTATTTATCCGTCTATTTTGCCAACCATCACATATTCATAATAATCCTAGGTCATACGAAAAATTTGGCAATTTCGCAATGCTTTGGACTGTTCAATCTTCGACTCTTATATATTAGCAACGTCTGCGCCTTCGTAAATATTACAGTGAAAATTTGGCAATTTTCGAGGGTTTGGATCTACACCTCTTAACGATGCGTCTTCAACTGGCATTTATCCAGACTTCATAATATTCCTAGATACTTTCAAAATTTTGAAAAACTCGCGATTTTTATTAACCATTTGATCTACACCTTCTATTTACAAACTCCTACATTATCATCTAATCATCAGCGGTTTAATAAAGACTTTTATGGTAATTTTGCAAATTTCACGGTTTTTTGGACCATTTAAATAAAAGTTGTATAGCCTATGTATAAGTCGAGGTTATCAGCTATCTAAGTGCCCAACATTATTCATATTTCCAGGCAAATTTTAAGATATTTGCTTGATCCGTCGATAAATTTTGAGATTTTTCAAAAATATCCAATGCTTAATAAGATAGCAAACAGGTATAACACGCCACTAACGTCGTCAGCCCCAGTTAAAAGAATGTTTTCACTTGGAAATATTATTAACGACACAAGACGCCATGCTATTTCCGATTTTTCGTTTGAAAAATAAGTTGTCTAAGGGCCAATATGAATTAAATGAATAAATTGAAATAAATTTGTTATTATAATTATAATAAAGTTATAATTGAGCTGAAGTAATTTACTTTGACAACTACAAATTCACGAATATTTCAACATTTCAAGCACAATTACTCAATAATCACGCTTTACAGGCGTAATTATCTAAGTAATTGGAAAAGTAATTAAATTTTGTAATGTTCACTGAATAATATTTATTCCAATTATTAAAAAATGGTAATTAGAATTGTTATCAATTATGTGAGTAATGGTAATGGTAATTCAAGTTTATAGCTTTGCTCATACTAATTTTTAAGTACACTTTGGTTGATAATAAAAAAAACACATCCCGTATAAACTAGAAACCTTCTCATAATTTCACCCTTTAATTAAATTTGTATTCTATTTCGTTCCTTCCTTTGCATATTAACCACGTACGTATATGCAAATATTTAACCCTTCAAAGCTATCGACTGGAGGACCACACAAAATACAAGTACTAAGCCCATCCGCCCACATGCTGCTATCGTTTTTCATTGTGCAAAATCATTGCTAAGGGTGACAGTGGTAGGGCGGGTCAATTTATTCGATTTTACTGTGTGCTGCTCGCCTTTGCCTGACTAATCAAATTACTTGCATTTCATTAGCCAACAAGGTAGCCAATTTTGTTCTTTCTGGGTTAAAATCGATAAGAGATAGACTAAGAATTATTTACAAATTTTTCATATGCATTTCTCTTCTCATTTTAGCTACTGACTCATACGTCGCGTTCCCCCTTCGCGTGTCTCTTAGTTTGGTGGATTTTTGCATAAAATCAATAAACGGACGACGCACACACAACTCTCCCTTGTGACTACAACTCACTGCCGCGCAGCGGAAATATGGCCCATAATATGCCCAACGAACGCCTCAAATGGCTAATGCTGTACGCAGCTGTTGCCTTACTTGGTGAGTAGTTTTTCAACAATTTTTCATTGGAAACTCTTTGGAAAGCATTTTTCAATTCAAACTAAGGGGGGCAAAAATCACTTGAAATTTTCATTAATAAATTCTATGCCAAAAAAAAAACTTACCACAAATGATTATAAATCATCAAATTTTAAATAAAATAATGGAAATTTACTGAACACCGCAAGAATTTTGGGAAATTTAGTAGTTCAATGCAATCCGGTCTAATACTAAGTTTCTCAATGTATGAATGCAAGTTACAGACTTAGCCGGGTCGATCTGGATGTCATATCAAAGAGCTGAGTAATCCATCCGTAATGATCTCATGACAACACTGGCTTATCGTCATCACGTTCGTCGAAATCAAGGAAACAATATGATTCATTAGCTGGGAAATAAAATTAAAAACCAAATCAAAACCAAGCGATTAAGTCTTAGAAGAAGAACTGTATTCGAAATCGATATTTTACATATTTTGTTCCTTCAGTTGGTATAATAAAGGGGTTCCTGAACGTAAGACTTAAACTATATTAGAAAGATATTCTAAAATGATGGTCGAAAAAGTTCCTTGAACTGCAGAAAATAAAAGACTGTTTCGACATCCCATATAAAAATTCGAATCTGAATCAGCAGGGAATATTGTAACTTTACGTACATAATGCATCTTCTTTCTTAATTGATTTTTTTTTAAGTTTTGCAACTCTTAAGTTTTTTTGCTGAAAAATCGTAATGACTTGTTTTCGCTTTTTCCCCGAGTACTTTTACTTTCGCTGCGGTTTTCTTCGCTGTTATCATTCGGTGACACACAATCTGAAGTTTTTTCTATGCATTTTTAATTGTGTTTACTTTACATTAACATTCCGTTTTGTTTCATTGTAGCTTTTGTGATTGTTTGCATTGAGATATTTACTTGACTCCTACATACATATGTATGTATGTTTGCTTTGGGGCAGATAAACATGCGGTTCATTGCCTTACCCTCAAGTAAATGTGGAAAATTGTGCCCAATGGAGGCAATGGGAAAAACTGAACGCTGTCGAAGTGCAAATGAATTGGTGCATTTTAGTGGGCCAAAAATGCAGTATACAAGCTTGGAAAACGGTTTCATTTCGAAATTTAATATATTTAAAATATTTGTTAAATATTGTTAAAATTATAATTACAGACATCTACATATACCGCTTAACTTTTAAGGATGACTTGTTAATCGCTTTATAACATGTAATCCCCACATCTGCTGCAATTGTTCACAGACCACTTTATAGGCAGCGGGCAATAAGTCCCCAATGAAACAAGTTCACAAACGATCAAATGAAATATACCCCCAAATTTGGGGAGCTTTATAATGAAATAATACCCCTATTTGAAGTATGAAATAAGGCCCACTGGAATAAATTAAGGCCCAAAAAACTGAAATAATACACCATATGAAATAATACACCAATTCAAAAATGAAATACCCCAACTCTGGTAACATTAAGAAATAGTGAACATTTTGCGCTATTTTTGTTTCAAATTTTCGCCTGCGGCGAACTTGTATAACATTTTCTGCTCTTTTACTTCAAAAATACTTCCAGTCCTGCGTAGTCCAACAATTTTTTTGCACTCCATAATTTTAACTTTCACTTTTATGTCTACTTCGCACAATGCAAATCACTAAACTGATCAACATACTAAAAAACTTATCACTGAACTATTTTTAAAGCGTTTCTTCTTCACATCTGCAAAAAAAATCTGCGCATCAAATACTTAGTCTAAGAACACCTGCAGATAAGAAAATTAGGCGTTATTGATGTTTTTGGATTTTTTCATATTTTACCAAAAATAAGAAAAATTAAATAATAAGATCCCAAATAAATCGTATTAACAATTGGCGTCTTATTTCCAGATAAAAAATTAAGTAAGGCTCCAAAAATTTTTTTTCTTATTTTATATATATTTATATAGTGTTCTTATTTTTTTCTTCCTTTGGGGACTTATTTCATTTTGAAATTTTATTTAGAAAATAATGCCCCAAAACATGAAATAACATCCCAATTTCGTTGTTTTCGTTTTCAATATAAATTTTTGGGGCCCTATTTAATTTTATGGGGCCTTATTTCACAGAGCCCACTTAATATACCAGTTATCATAATTGCTAATTGATTTGTGTAATAATTTCATATTTCAATATTTCTGTATGTATATTATTATACCTGCTACTCGTAGAGTAAAAAGGGTATACTAAAGCCATGCAAATGTATGTAACAGGCAGAAGGAATCATTTCCGACCATACAAAATATATTTATTCTTGATCAGCATTCGGAAAAAACGGTTCGGTTCTGGTTTTTGGGGTCCGACGAACCGGACCATGAACCGAACCCCTAATATTTTTGACTCCTCGAACCTGAACCCGAACGGGACCACTTTTTCGAAAAATTAGGTTCGGTTCAACAAATTAAGTAGTTTTTTCTACGACACACACAATATAGAAATATAGAAATTCCTTGTAATCTGACTTGTATCATTCAAAAGTTCTCCAATCCTACGACATTTCTCAAGGTGAAATTTATACTATCACAGTCGATAATGGAGCGAATATGGACCGAGCAGGACAACTGCAGAGTATAAAAGGAATGCAATTATGGAGACTGTAATGTTTACTTTATGTTAACATTATCATCCCGATTTTTCAACAAAGCAGCACATTACAGACATGCTGAAGCTCCAAAAAGAAATGAATCAACTTCTGATTGTAAAGAAATGAAGTTTTTAAAAGCAATAAAAAGCAATAACCAAATATTAAATATCAATTCCCTCCAGTTCCTCTATCTAGTTCACACATTACTAACAACTATCAATGCTCGATACTCGCACATTTGTATGTGCATCTCTAATTCACATACACACACTCAACTCTTGCCAATGTGTCACATTCATTCTTACCGGCAGCACGCCCACCGTCAATAAACCGAACTAAAGCCTAATCTGTGTATAAAACAGATTCCTTCGACTATGGTCCAACACATCGACAAATGTTTTAAAGTTTTGAAAAGGTTATAAAAAAACGAGTACTTAAAAAATATTGCTTTAACTATACGTGCTGTTCCAGAAAATCCGGTATCAGTTTAAAGGGCCTTTTCATTACTTTCCAATCTAAAAGCTAGTATAGTTGAACAGCTCGTAGCAGATAGAATATTATTAACTCAAATTAAGCGGTTTTAAAGTTATAAATGTCAGCTAATGAACATGATAATTATAAATTGCTTTATTGACATGAAGAATATTATTTTAAATAATAAGTGATTATAAATCGAAACTATTCTTCTATATTCAAGCGAACCGAGGTTCGAACCAAAACCTAGGGTTCAGAGGTTCCGTGAACCGGTCTGCGAACCGAACCTAAGACTTTACAACGGGTTTGAACCCCTGAACCGAACCTTCTGGAAAATTTGAGAGGTTTGCAGCCTTGATAAAAATAATTTCTCGCGAGTCTTCAGTAGTAAAATTATATGTGTAAAATTAAACTATGACTCAAGCCTTATAATCGGCCTTAAGCGTATAGCGGCAGTTTTAAAACGGAAAAGAATACTCTTATTCCCTTTGCTTGAACTCGGTTCATTTAAATGAATAGTTGATCAACTATTGTTTTAGCTAATTTCTTTATATAATTACACAGTTCGACAAAATCCAACTTTTTTTAAAAGCCCGGCATAAGACCAATAAATTATGATAAAAGGCACCTTTGTAACCATCACCTCATACCCAGTTTTTCAAATCCACCCTCGGTTCGCGTTTAATGGGTACTTTTGTACTTGCAACACACAACTACAACAATTTTAACTAAGTTTTTACTGGCTTAAGATAAAATTCTCCAAAATTTAGCATATGTGGACAGGGTCATTGGCAACGACATATGAAAAATTCACTTAATTCGCGCAAACGGTTAAGGTACTTCTGGAGGAGTTAAACGTTCATTCTTTAATATCTTTAAAAGCGCACGGTAGATTTTTCTAAAAAACGTTGTGTATGATGGTATAATGGGCTATTGCATGTCCCTAAGAGATGGTACTTGACAGCCAAAAAACCGCGAATTGGAGTACCAATTTTATATTCACCCACGGAGCACTCCATATGAACTATATACCCGACGTACAAATAGACTGAACTGTGTTTTCAGATTCACGTAGGAAGCTTTGGTTCGCGTTTTATAGGCAATTTTGTACCAGCAATTGCCTTTAAACAACATATACCATCTGGGTATCACAGCCTCCCCCAAAAATTATGCAATTAATCTTATGATTAAAATTCGTCGTTTCCACCAAGAAAAAGTAAATCTTTAATAAAAATTGTCTTTGGTGGGCCATCCGTGGTACACCAAGATGCGCTGAACTAAAGTATTTAAATGATATGATCTGTTTTCCTGCTTGCAATGAAGCAATTTACTTATAAATTTAATTTCATAATTTTGGTAAAGCTGGTTTTACCTAAATGGTCAATGTTGTTCTAAGGCAGTTGCTGGTACAAAAATGCCTATAGACCGCGAACCAAGGCTTCGTTGGCAAAACTGAAAACGCACATCTGTCTATTTTTAGACCTTGTTTATGGCCTATATGAATTGATTTGTGGGTGAATTTAAAATTGGTACTCCAATTCGCGGTTTTTTGGCTGTCGAGTACCATCTCTTAGGGAAATGCAATAGCCCATTATACCATCATACACAACGATTTTAAGAAAAATCTACCGTGCGCTTTTAAAGATATTAAAGAATGAACGTTTAACTCCTTCTGGAGGTACCTTAACCGTTTGCGCGAATTAAGTGAATTTTTCATATGTCGTTGCCAATGACCCTGTCCACATATGCTAAATTTTGGAGAATTTTATCTTAAGCCAGTAAAAACTTAGTTAAAATTGTTGTAGTTGTGTGTTGCAAGTACAAAAGTACCCATTAAACGCGAACCGAGGGTGGATTTGAAAAACTGGGTATGAGGTGATGCTTACAAAGGTGCCTTTTATCATAATTTATTGGTCTTATGCCGGGCTTTTTTTTAGTGTTGTACTGTGTTATCATTCAAATTCTGCATTTATTTCGAAATATTTTGATTCCCCTCTTTTGAATGCATTACAAAGTGCCTCATTGTCTGTTAATTTCTCCTAATTGGACTATCAAGAGTGATAAGAATTTCTGTGACTACAACGCTGTCTTATCAGGGCATTGTAAGGCAGTATACCAGGGCATCCAAACAAGGCAAGTCTTTCATCAAATGATATGTGTTCTAAACTATGTTGGGCCATTCCTCCATATCCAAACAATTTATTTGATTCGCAACAAATTTCAATTGTCTGCTTCCTGTTTAGATGCATTGCTCCAAGAGAACACACAGAAAAAAGAGAGGAAGAGAACTGTGTGTTTACATTGTTATGGAGGTCTCGCCCAGCTCCATTACAACGTTCAGTAGTTGGCGAGTTGAATTTCAATTCAATTGAATTAAATGCGAATTAAATGCGTTGGAACAAAAGTTGCAGTGGCTTTTCATATTTTTTTTGTATTTGCCATTACTTAAAAAAACAAATACATAAAAAAAAAGATGCAGCAAAAATGTTTTCAATTAATTTAAATTGAATGATGACCCGCACAATCAGCCGCCGTCCGAGACGAAGCACAAGTTCCACACAGCATCTTGAATAAATTTTTATTTATTTATTTATTATTTGTTGTTGCTTTTTGGATGCGGCTTTTATTGTTGTTGATTATGGAATTTTAGAAGCTGTTTTCTAGCTTTGCGTGTGGGCCATAAATAGAAGAAATTTGAGTACTTTTTTTTTAAACAATTTGTTGTTTTCATTTGCCTATTATAAATTCCATGCGTGTAATTGATACAACAAATTTTAATTTTAACACCCCACAAAACATAACTTTTTGTCTGCGTTTTTCATGTTCATTTATTTTATAAGTCTATAAACGCAATTGCGTGACTTTTTGAGTATGCGAATTAAAATTGGAATTGTATTATTGTGAACAATATAATTAAATATTTTGGGGCATTGGCCGAAGAATTTATGATGAACAAAGAGAGTAAAGACAACTCTCCGTATTTGACTCGTCTATTACTCAATTAAAACTCGTCCACAATCAAAGTCTTTGTCTTTGCTGGGTGGTGGAAACTTTTGCCCTACTCAATTAAGAGTAAATGCGATTCAATACTGCATTTGTGGATTTTTCATTTATTTTTTCCAACTGGATTATTTATAGCTTATCCAATTTAGTTCAATGAAATATGCAATAGCTTATATACAATCGAGTGACCCAGTTGATGAATTCTAAATTATAAAGCATGAGCTGTGTATATTTGCAGTCAAACTATAGAATATAGATATAGCTGTTGATCGAACTGAACTGAAAATCGAGAAATTTTCTAATTATTTTTAGTGAGTTTAGATTATCAAGAAAACGGATAAATAGACGGATGATAAAGATCTATTTGTCCAAATTATCCGAGAATTTCGCTAGATAAAGATTTAATAGATGGCAACTGTCAACTAAGCTTCACTTCTTCGTTTTGTGTTTAAATTTCTTAAGGGGCATAACAACACTCGCCGGTACTTGCTAGTTCATAATATTTAACTCAATTAACTGAAAACTAATAGAACTATTTTCTTTGTGTTCAGTCTATTGAGAACTTTAAGCAATAGACACGTGTATTTTTATTTTAATAATGTTGTAGTTTTTCCTTATGTTTTCAACACCCACACCCCTCTAATTAACCCATATAACAAACCCCTAACACCTCATATAATTTCTATAATTTCTCACACAAAAGGAAATTGGAAACTAATAACTTCCGTCCAAAACAAAAGCACAAACAAAAACAAACGCATAAAAGTTCAATAGGCTCACGCCCATTTGAGCCCCAAACGCCTTTCTCCCAAATTAGCTCACAACACGCACTCTGGTCAATGAGGTCGAAACTTATGTGTCCACGCCAGGCCCAAACCCCACTCTCAACCTACCATGCCATAATTATTTTCTTTTTGTTTAATGCAAGCATTTTGATTTAAGTTCACTTTTTGTTCAATGAAACATCTGCTGCGTATTGGTTCCAAAAACCAGTTCGACAGCTGTTCGAGAATCGCCGACCAACAGGTCTTTCAATGTCAGTTTTACCCACTCATTCCGGCGAATCATGTCGTCTGTCCCACTCACATGCTGCTAAAGCCCACTACTGAGAAGTTACCCAATTACTTGGCTAAAATGTAATTAGGCAATGTAATTCTTACAAACAAAAAATCAACTTTCAATTAACCACGCAATTCGGTAGCCGTAACCGCAACTTGTCCCAGCCCGCTCGCTTACCAAAAACATGTCACGCAGATGACAACGCCTCTGTTTGATGATGGAAAGGTGACAGCAAAACCGCAACAAACCATAAGATACACAAGATACACGTGAGAGAGACCGTTAAGCCGACAGGAGACAGAAATGGGAAGGGCCACCACGTGGAATTTTGTGTCATTTTGTTGGGAGAGTCTCAGAATGGGGATGATGATGTTGCTGACTGGGAGTAGACAACAGTCTGGGTACAGTGTATCAGTGAGAAGGTGAATTGGATAAAAATTTCGAAAAATAAATGCTAAATGCTTTACAGTGCATATATTTAATACCAAGAAAATTAATTAAGAACTGGTATTTTGAACAACACACGCCAACAGGTTGAGAGAAGCTCGGCTTGGCCCTTTGGGCCTGTATTGCCTATTTTACATTACATTATTGGATAAAGTTATGGGCTTTAATAAGTTAAATGTATGTAAAGTCTTGCGAGACAAATATATGACAATGTTTTATCTTGTGTAAAACATCATCATAACATTATGCATGCCAATTTAAAAAGAACCTACCATTAACAGAAAACATATGTCTCCTCTATTTCTAATCGTAGATGATAAAAAGGAAATATTTGGTTCTCTTATATCAGAAGAACATTTTTAAGTACCAGTTTTTTTCGCATTCGTAAAATAGGAACTTAACCAATCTACGGAACCAGTAAAACAGTTCTGCATACCAGAACATCCCTAACATAAATTTGGCATCAAAGTGTTTGTTTAGCCAGCTAAAAGTCAACGCTTGAAAATAAATAGTAATTGGTTTTGTTTGAACAGTATTGTTTTAAGGACTTCCCGGTCCTCTCATCAGCAGATGAGAAATTCTGGTTGCTGTAACTCTTTAACACGATATGCAAGCTACCTCCAAAACCCACAAAAAAACTGTGGTTAAATTTAACCAATAATATGGGGTAGAAAATTTCTACCGTAGAAATGAATATGCTGTCAGGTTACCAGCCATACTACTTAAGCTCGTCATCATCCCAGAGCAAAAGAGGGAACTCTCATCCACCAATTCTGGTTCTGAAAATCAACGAATAAAACAAATTTTTATTTTATTTTAAAGTTTTTTACTTACTCCAGGGCAGAGTCGGCACATTCTATGTATATAACACCGCTCTGTGGCAGCGACGTCGCACAGTGTTTTGTGTAGAACAAGCTAGCTGGACAAAATTATTTTCTTAGCTTTTTGCATTAATTGGCTTTAGACTAAATAAAAAATGTTCTAGAGTTGGGGTCGGAAATGTCCCGTTAAGTTCTTATGGGTTCATTTATGCTAACTAGATAGTCTTTCCATGATTCAATGCATAACTTTTTAAGTACTAAAGCTGCACACACAAATGAATACATTCTAAAAAGAGAATTTAACGCCAAATAAAAATGTATTTCGGATTTTAAGACCTTGCGAAGGAGATAAAAGTCATAAGCCCCCAAAATAGGAAAACTTACGACTTTTACACTCTTTTGGTAGAAAGTGTACTTATTCTCGAAATCTATAAACAACATTTTAAATTAAGATTGAAACTTTTATTTGTTTGTTCATTCTTTAAAATTTTTGCATACAAAGTTTTCACAAGAACTAAACAATTAGTTTAATAAAATACATTTTCGTTAAAATATTTGTTTTTAAAAAAATAAAAATAGTTGAACACTGTTGAACACCACCAAATTTATAACACAAATCAACGAACAGCATTAACATATACCAAAATTTGGGCGGTTCATATGAGTTCATAAAAAGTTATACTCTTTCAAAGTTTTAATTCCTTAGAACTTGCATAAATAAAAACAGACAACTTTAAAATGGTCAAAAAAAAACTTTACAAATATATGACAAATTGTATCTCCACAAAGTACTGACCTTTAACTGAATTAATCATATTTACTCAAATCAATCTATTTGTATTTAGTCCAAATATACTCCTTCTTTTAGCACGTGTGAAACTTAAATGTTAGATGCATTAAGCAGCAACAAAACAAGTTTGCACTTTGGGAGGCTATATTAAGAAATTAACGGTTCTTTTCCATCAAACTTTTTTGTTTTGCTCTTTCCACATATTTGTTTACGATGTTGCATTATTGTTTTTCCAATTGTGAGAATCACTTTTGTCCAGCTAGCTTGTACTAGACGAAACACTGTGCGTCGCCGCACCGACAGTATACGAGCTTATACTGCTCTCTTATGCAACAACAAATAAGTATTTAATTAGCGCACTCTAGCATGGCTTGGCCAGAATGAGCATGCTTTAGGAACAATTCAAAATGGGGCCCTTGGACTTAACTCGATTGGATGGGCGGCTTTATAATTTACTCAACGCGACTAAGATATTACTTGTATTGAATAGGCCTATCTAATGCACAAAATATTTCTTCAATATCGCATGAATAAGACTTCTGAAAATTATATAATATTTGCGGTTAGATTTACTGTGGGTAGAGTTGGAAAATAACACCAAATTTAATCAATAAAAAACATTGAAAACAAGTGAAAAATTCGGTCAAGCCCGACTAGGCATACTCTGTACCTGGAGTTGGAGCTGAATGCAGTGCAGCTGCTGCTCTCACCTTTAAACTTC
Organism: Lordiphosa clarofinis; assembly: GCA_018904275.1. Lineage (NCBI taxonomy): Eukaryota > Metazoa > Arthropoda > Insecta > Diptera > Drosophilidae > Lordiphosa > Lordiphosa clarofinis. Next base: position 2,254,866 of record JAEIGQ010000011.1, read on the forward strand.
CCTTTCGCTCTCTCTCTCTCCTTTTCTCTCTCTCTCTCCTTGACATTGAATGGGATATTGAGGGAGATATTACGTTTTTTTTCAAATTGCAGGGGCGGGAGGTGGCGTGGCAAAAATTGGAAATAAACTTGATCTTCCTGCAAGCAATGTCAAACCTCAATCTCTTACCATCTCTGAGATCTGTTTGTTCATACGGACGGACGGACAGATGGACAGACGGACGGACAGACGAACATGACTATATCGACTCGGCTGTTGATGCTGATCAAGAATATATATACTTTATGTGGTCTGAAATGATTCCTTCTCCCTGTTACATACTTTTGCACAAACTTAATATACTCTATGTACCTTTGGTACAGAGTATAAATATCGATAAGCGCCTATATTGACATGCAAAATATCATATCGGAATAACCCTTATCGTCCAACAAAAATATCGATATATCAATAAAATATTGACAAACCCAAATGTGAATGTGTTCTGGGAGTATCTAGTTCTGAGTATCAAGTACTAAGTATCGAGTTCTGGTATTGAGTTCTGAGTATAGAATACTTAGTTTTGAGTACTATCGACGATATTCGACGAGTACTGATCGTTCGACTATAAGAATGGAGTTCTCAGTACTAAGCACAGAGTATGCTTTTGGTGCAAACGGAAGAGTCTAAGCTAACGCAATTTTGGAACTCACATTTTTGTACAATAGAAACTATTGACTTATAAATTTGATTAATGGTATCTTAGTTACGTTCAAATAACATTGACTTCTAAAAGAACTTTATTAGTTTGTTTCACTTTTCGTTTATCTCGGCTCCACTGTAACATGGACATGACAAGGAGAAATATCTGCGTCAAAGAGAGCAAGTGGTGAGAACTGAAAGTTCCTGGCGTTGACAAATGTGGGTGGCTGCCATTCAAGGAGCGGGGATGGTTTTTTTCCTTATGAAGCATGGCATCAAATTTAGTAAATGCACGTGTATGGGAATGTGTCAAGGGGGGACGGGGATGCCCACTTGCCTGGCGCAAACGATAGCGACAGTTGCAGACAAAATAAATACAAGCCAAAAAAAAGACCAAAGCAGACGAGTTTTGCATATTAAAATCAAGTTGACTTCGTCATCGTCTTTGGAGCATTAATTAAGGTCTGCTGACAAGACGCCAAAAGACTTCTTAAAGATACATAAAATAAAAAAACACACGCAAAGCGAGCTACAATGGAAATGGAACTTTAAATAGCGTTGGCAGATGGTGAAGATGCGATAATAAAACGAGCCAACGAGTTGGCAGCACCAAAACGTGACTCAAAAAAAGGAGCACTCCCACCTCTCACAAAATTGTTGGTCGTACGTTTAGATGAGTTGAATGTCTGGCCTGATAAGTGTCACCTTATTCGGTCGTATTTTTGCTGGGCGAGGCAATCATATAATTTTTGTTTTCAAAATTATGTTAATGATTTTCGTTTCTTTACGGTTTCTGGCCTAATGAAGTGAGGTGATATTTCAGATTTAGATAAAGTTTAAATTCTGTTTAAATGAACTTGGAAAAATTTAAAGTTTATTGTGTGCTGGTAGTAAAAGCTGATTTGTATCTTAAGGAACTGGGGAAAAGATTCCGATTTTTAATTAAAGTTCCCCAGAAAAACCCACCCTTTTCTTTTAAGGGAGCTGAGTGAAATGTGGCAACCAGTCGGTGCTTCGCTCTTAATGATTTTGTGAAGGCATCACTGACACCAGCAGCCACATAAATAAGAATAATAATTTGTGCGTTGGGCTCTTCTTTTTTTTCTGGGGAGAAACAGAATGTCGGCATGTTGTGGAAAGAAGGGTGAGGGAAAAGGGATAATGTTTATGGATATGCGTGCCTACAATGAGTTCTAAGTTATTAGTGCTCGTCGGGTACACATGGAAAAGTGTGAAGTAGAGAATGAAGTAGGGAGCTGTCATCTAAAATGAAAACCCTTTCACATTTCATATCAGGGGGTGAAAGGACAGCACAGAGAGGGAAAAAAGGAAAGAGAGTTAAGTGTTATGAAAGAGCCGTTAGCTAAATGGGTTTTCAGTCCGTGCTGGGCTTTTGGTTTAAGGGTGACTAGCTGGCATATATTACTGAACAAAATAACAAAAAATTGCCAATATTTTTAAATTTCACATACAGCACTAGAGCGAGTAGAATGGAATTGACATCTTTAAATATACCAATAGAAAACGTAAAATATTAATATTAAATTAAATACAAAAATTAAAGTAAATACAATATGTACTTTATAAATAAATATAAATAAAAAATGATTTCTATCTTGACTATATTGTTATCGATCCAAATTAATTTGTACATTGTCAGTTTTGAAGAGAATGTTCGATATTACAGCTGTCTCAAGAACCTCTTGGTTCTATCATAAGCTGGCTTCACCTATCTACTGTAAGTCGGCAGGGGCCATTGCTATGACTGTTTGGGAATTCGAAAGGCAGCACAAGTGCAAAAACTGACAACTGACACAAATTTCTGACCTTCTGCATTAGTGGAAGCAAATCGATCCCCTCAGTTTACACACTTAGTAAAAGTTAATCATTATTATGTCTTCCAGCAATCTTGCATTATTACTGGCTCTATCGCTGTATAAAACAAATATATAATTAGAAAAGTGCGCTAGACTGATACTTGTGTTGTAGGAACAGCTAATTCAACAAATGCGACATTGTTAAACTCTTTTCAATGATAGTTTTTCTAAATCTCTGAAGCACAAATATTGCTTTTCATCTTCATCCGAAGATTAACATGATAAGGAATCATTAATTCATTTATTTATCATTGTTAAAGCTCTTAATTTTAAGTTCCATTCGAATATTATCCAATAAAGCAAAATGTTTTTTAGTAAGCTCTTTTCATTCCAAGGCCTAATGAGAGCGTAAGTTAAAGTCGGCTCTAACTGACTTCGATATACCCGTTACTCATGAAAAAAAAATGTTTAACAGTGTTACTGCGTTCCTGACGGGGAACATCCGAAAAGTGTGCGACATTTTGTAACTCCGCTTTTTATTATCCGATCCTGAAGTCAATTTCAGGGATTATGGTTATTGCTAATAAAAGCTTAAGAACTACATTTGAACTCGATATCTTAAAAAAACAACATTTTCTACTGTGGGGGCGGGGGTGGGCGTGGCCAAAGTTTGAAACAAACTTGATCTGCTTTTGGTAGCTCTAGCTCTTATAGTCTCCGAGATCTATATGCTCATACAGACAGACGGACAGCTGTTGATGCTGATCAAGAATATATATACTTTATATGGTCGGAAATGAGGCAGAAGGGCCTGTTACATACATTTGCACGACTTTAATTTACGCTTTTTACTGTACTAGTAACGGGTATAACAATTTTGGAAAACCATCGTTAACACGTTACCGCAGACCGGTACAGTGTATACAGTGAATACGCGATTGATCTTCCCTATAGAAACTCCGGCCTGGGTCAGCGTTCGAAAAGGAATTCACCCTAACACGCAAACCGGAGGTTGAAAAATTAGATACAGATTTGTTTGGCTTAAAGGTGGCTGATGCAGTACTATATTACTGTTATTTACAGTATACATTTAAGCGAAATCCTTGTAGCTTTATATTAATGATAATTCTTTTTTTAACACTTTGTTCTTCCGAATAGCCTCAGCTTCTTTTTCTCCACATCTGTGTTATTGATTGCCTAACACTGCACTTATGTTTCGGGCCCCTCGAAGCACTCATAAATTGTCATGGAACACGCACAAACAGATCAGAGATCACTGAACTGGCCTGCCAAAATAAAAGCCATTTCCGTTTTAACCAAACGAAGAAAGAAAAGCCATGAAAAGAAATGCCTGCGTGTAATTACAAATGATTGATGTGCACTAGAGAGGTACACGATATATCCTCCATACACTATTCCCATATTCCCCCGCCCATCTCTTGGCATTCGACGATTGAGGCATATCACACGCGTCGGCGTCGTTTGTTTAAACAATCAATGGATGGGGGAACACTCCAGCTTTGGATGTGCCACAGCTGCTGCTGGTTCAATAGATTTTCTTCCCCATACTTGATTTATTTTTAATGGCCTGTCTATGGTTTATTATTAGTTATTATGCCAGTGCCAAAGTAATGAGAAATTGTCATGGCGGCTGCGGCAAAACTGCAGGCAAAAGTTTTTATTTATTCCATGGGGAATGACATAAAATTGGGCTGAAAATTGGCAACATTGTGCTGTGAACTAAATTCTTTTCAATCTTTCTATACTCAAACAAACATTTCGACATTAAAAGCATTGAAGAGTCTTTTGACTGCATTTCTTTTAGGCTATTAAGAATATTTGTCATGCGTTTCGAGCTCATTAACAAACTGAGGAAACATTTTAAATATTTTTAGAGAGCTCAACCCAGACAAAGTATTAAATATAGAAAAATAAATTTTGTCTCGAAATTTTTTATGAGCTGCTTTCGAACATGCTTGACTCACAATTTATGGGGTCTAAGAAATGTATTTTCATTTTGGAATGGAATATGTACAAAGGGTGTTCCAACAGTTCAAAAATGAAATACTTCCTCTAAAATATGTAATAGAAGGAAAACAGGATGCTTAATTTGGTTTGATCATTTATGGTCGTCACCCGATAAAAAAAAACGTGGCAGCTTTTGTATTAGATATGCAGTTAGACAAGTAAACAATTACCTTGTGGTCCCGGATTTTTTTAGACCTAATGCCTGTTAATTAACCGCACATGCGTAGAGCACTTTCGTTTGCGCTACCTTGAAATTGTTCTACCTTGCTAACTTTGAAAGATTAGAAAGGACGGTTCAAGTTTCAAATTTACAAAGACGATGCATAGTGATAAAACGACCAAGACTTGAAGCTCCCAGTCACCAGTTTTATCCCATGATCAAAATCATACCGGGTACATTAAGCGAACGGAAGAAAGGAAATTATTGCTACAAACATTTCTAAGAGGGGTAAACGGTACAAACCCTCCAATCTAAAAATTGTACAGAAGTTGTATACAAAACTTAGGTTTCCATCCTTCTATTTTAAGCAAACAAGATAGTCCGCTAAGTCAAAGCCCTCGTAATAATTCGAAATGTAACTTTATCCTTAAAAATAAGAAATTCGGATATAAAATCCTTCATTCCAAAAGTCAGAATATGTAAATAATATTTATTGATTTTGGAACATTAATCATCGGATAACATAGCAGAGCTGTGTTATAATCAATCTGTAATCACCCATATAATTGAGATGGTAATTTGTATATGCAGCCCTGACATTATTTCACCATAATATCTTAACTTAAAATCGAAATAGAGGATTCTTATTACAACATCCAACCTGGGGTTAATTTGTTTTAAGGATTATAGAGGCAAGGTGGTAGGTTAATTCTCGATTTCGATTTAATAAGATGTCGGATACGATTGCAATTGTTTTTACCAATTAACCCCTTTAGCCTTTTAAGGGTACTGTATACCTTCAGGTGTCATTTTTTAAAGGTTTACAAAAAATTAGATTACTCAAAAACTATAAGTGGTATTAAGAAGCGGATTTTTTCATTGGATAGGTAATCGGTTAAACTAAATTTAGTAATTTTTGTTGTTTTTGTTGTACCTACGGTTGTTGTTGTATTTTTGTTCAAAGTTAACCAAAAATTTAAAACATAGGCCCATGGTTGCAAAAATTTTTTGAGAACGGATGATCTGAATTTAAAACTAAAGACAGGGTTTTGTTAAGAATTAATGTAATTCTGGTGTGAACTAGGATATTTTGGATCGACCAATAAATGACGTAGTTATGGGGTTTCAAAGTCAAAATTTCGAAAATCGACTATTTTTTCCCACTCTATTGGTCCTAGCTCCGTTATTTGTTGACCGATCAAAAATATCCTAGTTCACACCAGAATGGTGGATATTAGGAGTAATTTAAGGGAAAGAATTTGAAAATCGGTCAACAGGTGCTCTTTAAATCTTTGCAACCATTTTGGAAAAAGTGGTTCCGAGATAATCGCATTTAAAGATTCGACATCTGTTTTCGATGAAATAAAAATCGTTTTTAATAAATGTATAAATCGGATTTGGTGCATTTGGGTGTTAACTTTCACCGAAAAAAAAGATTATCAAAATCGGTTAAGCAGTTCTTCAGAAATTTGAGTCAAAGTGCGTCAAGACATGGTAAAAAATAAAATCTCCAAAAATTTCCAAGTAAAATTTTTTTTTCAAAAATTTTTTTTCCATAATATCGAACATTCTATAAATATTTATAAAGTTTTTGACCAAAATAGGGAAAAAAATACGAATTTCTAAAAATACGAGGATCGATAAAAACAATTCTCATATAAAAGGGTCGGAAAAAATAATTGTTTTTGTTTATATCTTTAAAACGGAGTTTCGGATCAGCTTGAAAGTTTTGCAGGATGTTTATAAGATCCTAATAGAACGTTTAAGCAAATAAAAAAAAATCCAAAAAAAAATTTTCTGAAGGTATACAGTACCCTTAAGATTTAAGTGAGTTATACTTCAAGGTTTTGAACGAAATTTTTGATGTGAAATATCTTTAATTTCATTTCAGCGTCACGTGACGCTGACATTATGCATGTTTTCTGTTCTTGTTTTAAGAGAAAGAAAAGGCTTAAGGGGGGATAGAGTTGCGTTAAAGCAAAGATTTATTTATATTATAGATGACGCATGTGAAACTAAAAACGAGTCTTTTTGGGAGCTGACATTGGATGCAAATTTTTGCATTTCGCTGCCTTTACGAGGATGCGTATACTAAAACTTAGCTATACGTTTTCTAAATTAGCTATTCTGCTAAGAGCAAAAATTTATAGATAATTTAGATGACACATGTGACTCAAATAACGATTTTTATTGGGAGCTGACATTGGATCCCAAAAAAAAAATATTGTATGAGATGCGGTATCTATATATGTATTGTCTTTGGTTAAAGGTAGTGACTTCACAGTGACTTAACAGTGATTAAACAGTAACTTTACCGTGACTTCACTGTTAATTGACAGTGACCTAACAGTGACTAAACAGCGACTTGATTGTGAATTGACATTGTGTAGAAATAGGGTGGAAAAGGTGTGAAAGGAGGAGTGAAAAAGACTTGACAGCAAGTTAACAGTGACTTGCAGTGATTTGACACTGATTTCACAGTGACTAAAATGTGACTTAAAAGTGACTAAACAGTAACTTGACCGCGACTTGAAAATGACCTAACAGTGACTTGGGTGTGACTTGAACAGTGACTCTACAGTGACTAAAAAGTGGAATAGTGGCGAACCGAGGGGGAGAACAGTGTGGGAAAAGAGAGGAAAAGAGGGTTTTCACTTATTTCTATAGTTTGCTATTTCAAGCTTGAGATTGTTGTTTCTGCCTGTGATTCCTTTGCGACTGTTGTTTAATTTTTCATTTATCTATGGATATGGAAATAAGAAAGAATACAGCAGGAAGTGATGTTATTTTTGATATTTCTACTCCCTGTTTTTTTTATTTTGCCAATTCTAATTTATTGTGATTTTCAAATAAAGCCCTTAAATTAAGCATCATGTTTCACATCAAAGACTCGTGAGTGTTAGGACACTCCCATCTTTTTGGTTTGATAATTTTTGAAACACAAGCGTTAGAGTATACAAATTTCAGCAATAAAAACTGAGTATAAATTTGGTGATAAAATATTTTATAAGCCACTCCCAAAAGCTACACTATTTATGTCTGTTTATTGGTTAAGCAATCCATCAAAGTAGTTCAAATTTTGCTCAACCCTTAAAGGTGTCAGATATTGACGAATCTTTAGATCAATATTTTCTGTTTGCTTAAATTCTTCTTAACATTTTTTTATCCGTTTGGCGCCGTCATTCAATACTTGATTCGCGTGTTTTGTCAAGTTCTTGTTGTCTCTTTTTGTCTTCCTTCCTTGTTTATTTGTTTGCTAAAAAATTGAATTCAGTTGGAGCTACTGTTTATGTTCTGTGTATTTCTAGCAGCTGCTAAGTGCTGAGCTGAGTCACTCTTTGCAATGAGCCTGCGGGGTAAGATGACCTTATCATCGTTTGGCTGCTTTCTGTGTGTGCACTTGAAAATGTAAAATAAATTGCTCACATAAGTGGAAAATTGCAAAAAGTTTAAATTAATTAACAATTTAGCAACATAACTTGGAAGAATACGCAGTAACTTAGATTTGCCGGCAGCTTTTTTGTCTTGCTCTTTATTTTTGAACCGGTTTCGTTTCTTTTATTGTGCTTTAAAAGTTTTACGCTCACAACTTTTTTCGCAGTATGAAAAAAAGCACCTGCTGCAAAATCAGACAACTTTGCAAAAACAAAAATCTGCAAAGGGTAAACGAGAAATAAACAAAATTAGGGCCAGGTGCAAGTTGAAAATCTGAACAGAAATGAGGCAAAACGTTGCTCAACAGGTGAGGGATAGAGGAAAGGAGAATAAAAACATTTTGATGGAACGGAAAGGAAAATAAATGAAAAATGCGGATGAATGATGATTGTAAACTAAAGAAATAAAAAGAACCCCTACTAACATGTAACTTCCCTCAAAAAACTCTTGCATTTATCGGTTTTTATAACCTGTTCCCATTAAAATTGGGAAAACGGGGATCATGAAGTTGTGCAAATGTATGTAACAGTGAGAAGGAAGCATCTCCGACCACATAAAATATATATATTCTTGATCGGCATCAACAGCCGAGTCGATTTAGCCATGTCCGTCTGTCCGTCTGTCTGTGTGAACGCGTCGATCTCAGAGACTGTAATTGATGGAGCCACAAGTTTTGTCATGTATGTAGGTGTACACCGTAACCAGATCAAGTTTGCTCCAGGTTTGGCAAATTCCACCTCCATCTTTCTGTGTACCACAATGAGATCCGAGCAAAAACACCGAAGATATGTACATAAGTGCGCCTGCCCATTTATTGAAATAAATTTTAAAATAAATGGAATTCAAAGCTATAGGAACCACATTACTTGGGACAGGGTATTTTGCTGTCGGGGCACTCGACCACAACACTCTTACTTGTTTAAATTGGATTTAAGAGTAATGTCAGCTAAAAATAGATACCAGAATTAACTCTACATACAATCTGATTTATTTGAATTAAGGCTTTAATCTTTGCACCCATTGAAAATGGGGAAAAAGGGGATCATGAAGTTGTGCAAATGTATGTAACAGAGAGAAGGAAGCATTTCCGACCCTATAAAGTATATATATTCTTGATCAGCATCAACAGCCGAGTCGATTTAGCCATGTCCGTCTGTCCGTCCGTACGTCTGTCCGTCTGTCTGTATGATCGCGTCGATCTCAGAGACTATAAGAGATAGAGATACAAATTTTTGCATGTACATAGGTATATACCGTACGCAGATCAAGTTTGTTTCAGATTTGCAAAATTCTCCCCCCTCCCCCCTTAACAAAATACTGTCAATAATCTTATTCTGAAACGCACAATCAGATCTGAGCAAAGTTAGATCTGAGCCGAAGTTATTCACGAAACAAATTTTGCTCCCCCCACGCTCTACTTATTGCCCTCTGTTTGAGGCTTGCGAGTGAGTGTGTGTGTGTGTGAGGGCGCGTGATTACCCAGCGGCGCAAATCGGCATTACATAATAGATTACTAATAGGTTACTTTGCCTTCAGTGTGACGGAAGTAATCGCATACATCCTTACTTTGCCGTCATGCCGCTTTTAACGGGTGCGCACACCCTGCACAGTAATACGTGATCCCAGGCCGACTGCCATCGGTCTCCCATTACGAATGTGTGTATTTAAAAAATTGTAATGCAGGATGTTCGCAGTCTGTTTACAATTCAACACACAATTTAAAAATCGCATACTCTGCCGTAAAGCACTTGTAATTGAATCGATTTACTAAAATTGAAAATATTCGGGTGGGTAAAGCCTTGTTATACGATGCAATTACTACTGATAAAGTATATGGGTTGTAAGACGGCTTACAGCCTATATGAGTGAGTAATAGTAGTAATGATGGTTTTCTTTTAGTTTACTTTAAATGATTTTATTGATTTTACTTGATATCAAATATAATGTATGCTTTTCCAAAGCTGAATTGTCCGACTTCAATTGGGAAATGCGGGGTCATCAGGGGATGTCCTCTCTCGTCAGCTTTTAGGTATGGCCAATAATTGATTTACTAATTTTGTGTCGGTGTCGTGTTTGAGCCTCCCTACTTTTGCCAATAGATTTTTAACTTTCAGTCTGATTTCCCGACAATCTAAGTTGAACACTTAAATAAACTAAAAACTAATCCAAATTCATAACTCCTCGCCACGTATGTGTCAGTCACTGCTACACTAACACATTTGTTCTACATACATATACAATTGAAGCAAAAGAAGGAATGTCAAAAAAGCTGATGGACGGGGAAGGCACTAAAGCAACGACGGCATCGCTCGTGTGGCACAGTAGTTGTTTCGTTTGTATTCGATTACAATCTCTCTGACGAAAGCACGGTTGTATTGCATTACATTTTCGCAGTCGTAATGTATATTTTCCACAGAACACGTTGAGCTCTGCGCCGCTGGGTATTTACGTTTGTGTGTATGTGTGTGTGAGTGTTTGTTAGTTGTACAGGGTATTTTGAAGTAGATATAACTCGACTGCAACGGTCTTACTTGTTAGATCATCTAGATTAAGTAATTAGTTACAAAACTGAACCCTGAACAATGTGGATCAAGGGAAAAAGGAAAAAACCAAGGAGCAGAAAATGAAAGATTTAAATTTTAAAAATAGTCAAATTCAAGCTTTTGTTTCGTTAATTATAAGTATTACAAACTGGACAGTATTCTTCACACTTCTTCTGCAACTTTTTTAACGTTTCCTTCTTTGGATAAACAGAGCCCCACAACAGCTGCAAAATATAATTCATTTGGCATCGTTTTGCCATCTTTTTGCTTCATTTGGCAAGATTTCTTTTTTGCCTCACGTTGCCATCATGTGGCCAGCATATGTTCAATTATATGTGGTATACTCTTTTTATACCCTGTACCCATTGAAAATGGGTAAAAGGGGATCATGAAGTTGTGCAAATGTATGTAACAGGGAGAAGGAAGCATTTCCGACCCTATAAGTATTATTCGATCACACAACACCGTCGTAGCCTCGCTTCCGTTTCCGTCCGTCCGCCGGCTGTATAACGCGTCTCTCGGAGACTATAAGAATAGGATACAAATTTTTGCATGTACTAGGTATAGGCCGTACCAGTCAAGTTTGTTTCAGATTTGCAAAATTTCCCCCCCCTCCCCCTTAAACCGCAAAAAACTGTCAGAGCCACAATTTTAAAGTTACAACATCGTCGCTTAATATATATTATCTTAGGCCCTTAATCTATCTATTCGAAACGCACAATGAGATCTGAGCAAAAACACAGAAGTTATTCAAGAAACAATTTTGCACCCGCCCCCCACTCCACACGCTTTGCTAATTACGCATTCTTCGCTTGCGCCCGCTTTGTGTGTGTGTGTGTGTGTGTGAGGGCGGATTTTAAATGCGTTTATGTGTATGTGTACGTGTGTGTTTGTTTGTGTATGTGTTTGTTTGTCAATTGTACAGGGTATTTTGAAGTCGAGCTCCTCGACTACAACGGGCTTACTTGTTCTGTTTCTGTTTTGTTTTTGTATTTATTGTATTTATTATTTCCAAGGAAATTATTTTAAATTCTTCAAGCGTTTTCAGACGATTTCCTGCCTCTTATGAAAGTTAAGGAATTTTCAATCGCGAGACCTTACAGGGCAAACAATTGATCAAAATTTTAAATGAAACCAAAACTAATTTGTTTGAATTTTCAATGAGGCGGCACGGCACTCACGCACACGCACAATCACAACATGTCACTTTAGTGGGGGTGTGGTCGATGTTTTGGTTGTTGTCAGCTTTAATTAAGTCATTTCTCCACCCACTGACAGAGCAACACCTCAGGTCACATCATTTTGCATAAGCCGGAACGGCTCGTACTTCGACTTCCGTTTTAATGCCCTAATCTAGTTCCACTGTGCGTTTAACGTTCAGCCTCTATGTATGTAATTATACGCTGAGCTAATTTGTCGCTTTTTTTGTTGTTTTGTATTTTTCACTTTTGTAAAGTGAGCTAAGCTTTAATTAATGCGCGAGGGAAAATGATAAATTATAGACAAAACCATTTCATTTGACCTAAAAAAGTATGAGAGCAGCCAGTTGAAGGACAATACAGTGAAGCTTTGATGTAGGCACGACTTGCAGGCTCATGCGTCACAAGAATGTGCATTGGATGGGGGAGAAGTAGGGCTTGTCAACACCTTATGGTGAAAACAGGGCATGCCAGTGCATAAAATTGCATATGAAATTGCCTGCCAATGCTGAAGGTAGAATCATACCAGAGCATGTTCATGGTTCCAGCCTCCATCAAAGTGTCAACGAACGATTTTTTGTTGTCTTTTGTTTGAGGTTTTATGGGATGTGGAGAGCAAACAGAAAAAAACTGCCTGGTGCTCCCCGAGTGGAGTCACTGATCCATGCCATTCAATTGTCCAAACTAACAAAAGGCAAACTGTTGACAATTGAGTGAGGGGGTGAGGGTCTGGTGACTAATACATAAGCGAGTTCACATCCGTTACTTTAATTGTTGAATTCTTCTCTTCTATAGCCACTGCCGGACCAACTTTTGCTGCCAACCCACCCGATGCCGATCAAAAAGGACCAGTTTTTCTAAAGGAACCCACCAACCGAATTGACTTTTCCAACTCCACGGGTGCTGAAATCGAGTGCAAGTCCAGCGGTAATCCGATGCCTGAAATTATTTGGATACGTAGCGATGGCACTGCTGTGGGTGATGTACCCGGCTTGCGTCAAATCTCCTCCGATGGCAAATTGGTCTTTCCACCATTCCGTGCCGAAGACTATCGCCAGGAAGTGCATGCCCAGGTCTATGCTTGTTTGGCACGCAATCAATTTGGTTCAATCATATCCAGGGATGTTCATGTGCGAGCTGGTAAGTTGTCGGTTACAAAGTGAGAATGGTAAGAGGGCAGTGCAAGAGGGTGGGAAAAATTGGATGTTGTTAGAAAATAGAAAAAAACAAAAGTGGGAAAACGACTAAAAAACATTTCGCGTAACAGAAAATACACATGAAATTGTTTATATAAACACAGGAGTTTGATAGGTATTCGCAATAGAGAACTTTAAGTTTTTGGTAGATAAATTGTTTTTATACCAATAAAATACAATATTTTGGACAGCCAAATGGTTGAATTGTTTAAATATACATGCTACTGATCAGGATCGGCCATGTGAGCAGTGAAGTTGCCACTGGCAACTGAGAAAATATAATATGTGCACGCACATACAGAGAACGGGCAGAGAGTCTTCAAATCAGGGCCGGCCAAATGATTTGAACAGAGGCAATTTTCCTGCTTTCTGTACTCACCGAATCACACATTACTTAGATCGGCTCGCGTCTGAGTGAAAAATACTAATGAATTGGGCAGATTCAAATGCTTTTCTGCTTTGGTGCGTTGGCTCGACCGCTCTCAACTCATCAAGCTTAGACAGTGAGCTCCGACTCTTCTCTTAATAAATATTACTAGCCTACGCTCAAGATAACTACTCATCCGAAAGGTTGGGGCCTTCTTGAAAGAAAATGGTTATTTGGACTTTTAGATATTTACCAGAACTACTTTAATGAACTAAGTTGAGGTTTTTATTGTTTTTTGAATTCCGTACCTTTGGAAGGCCTGCAAAGTACTTTTAGCCCAGACTTTAGAAATGATAGCTTTGGGAAATAAAGAGAATGTTTAAACAGTCATCTGCATTTAAAAAAGATATTTTACCAAAAACATTTGCAATTTCTTTAATCTTAATTTAAATCTCACAACCACTGAGTATTATAAGATTGGATTTGAAATATTCTAGCTTAAACGAACCCACCAAGAACAAGTCTTCAAGGCAATAAAATAGTTTCAACGTTAATCGCAACAACACGATTTCCGTTATCGGATCGAAGACGTCTTCAACTCTTTTCTTTTTATCTGAGGTAAAGAATTGATCTCAACACTGATTAATTTTCCAATTCCAGTCTTTGGGCTTTCGAACTCTGCTTATTCGTCACAAGGATTAAAACCGAAACAATGCTATTTATATAAATTAAAAGCGTTTATTAAATGTATAGGAATTGGATAAGCACCCTATGTCCCCTTCCCAAGACAACGCAACCTCAACTGAAAATCATTTCGGCTTTAGTCCCTGATTTGTAATCGATAAAGTAACCGTATTTTTGGAAGTTTGATTGAACTAAGATAAGAATTGTAAGGAAAGGCCGGGCAAAACACACTTGCTCATTTTTTGCGTTGTGTATGTGTGTTTAGTCTCGCTCATTTTAAACTTAGTTGTTGTTGCGAAAGAGCGCAGTATAAGCTTCTTACCAGTTTTCCCCAGCGATAGCCCCGGGAGCACGAACTTACTTGCCGAATGCTTGCCGAAGTCATACTTCATTGTGTGTTAGAGAGAGACACAGTCACGTTTTAGCGCTCTCTTCTTGGGGAACCCTGATCTATACTGACGTTGTGTTAACTTCGCTGCCGCAGAGCAGTATTGTTTGCACGGAAGATAGAGACGAGAAGGATTATGTAGTAAATCATCGGATTAGTTTTTAAAGCCGAACCGCAACATTGATTTGGTTGAGTAGTTCACACTTAATTAAAAATTTCCTTATTATACCCATGGAGAGGGTACGAGAAGTCACAAAAGATTCTTCAAACCGGATATTTTGGAAAATTGTTAGGTGAGCGAAGAATTCTATCTTACAGCTATGAACACCTGTTGAAGCGTCGTGAAAGAGTGTAAAGATTGCACACAGATTGTCTGACAAGTTTTTCGTTCATTTTCCTAATTTTTATTATAGGAAAAATTTAAATAAATATTTTTATGTATTATTTACATTTATAGATAGTGCATACTTTAAAGGGCATTTATCCTAATCATTTTTTTTTAATGACTGCGTTGGGGTACAGCATAAACATAGTAAAAGCCATGACAAAATTCAAATGGAAACAATGAATACAAAGATCGACAAAGTTGTATACTTGTGGACTTTTGTAATACATGATGTGGGCACATCTCATTTAGCAGTGCACTATTGCACAAATTCGCTGCTGATGAGTTTTAAGGAAAAACAGATGCGTAAACTCCAGAAAGTATGCAACGCTACAAGTTTTTGCAATTCTATATAAAAATTTTATTATACCAAGAGAATATTTGCTGGTCATAACTTTTAAATCAGTGTTAGTTCTAGAATTAATGAGAAAACTTGAAAATATAGTTAGAACAACTCCAAAAAAAAATCTTGCACTGCTCTCTACCAAATATTATATTCAAATTTTCAGCAAATCCTGTGCGAAGATATGTTAAACATCAACGTTGGTTCCGCCTACTCTTCATATCGTCGTCGTTTTTATTTTCTAGTTTTCTTGTGCATTGCAAACATTTTAAATGCAACAAAGTTTTCCACACGCTTTCCCAATTCACACAATTTCGCCAATGCCGTTTGAAGGCACGTTGGCATTTTCCCTTTAAACGGCCGGTTGTTGGCCTCTGCCAGGAAGATGATGATGCAATTGTCGGGATAGAGTTAGAGTTCATCGTCGTCTACATTGGGGTGTTAGTTAATGTTTATCGAGTTATAAACAGCGTCTGGTGTGTCTCCCTTCCGGTTGCCTAAACCAGAGCCTTAACAGGCCAAAGTTAATGACATTTTAACTAATTATGCTACAGCCCCAGCCCCCGTTTTCCCCACTCTACCAAAGTTCAACTGAGCCAAGCAGATAGCTACACAGTTGGTAGGTAGCTTTATTCATCATCAAGTTGACGTGTTCGTTGGCAATTATTGTCGTTTGCTTTCGCTTCCTATTAACTAAGTGGAATTTATCATGTCGAGAAAAAAGCAAAATATGCATGAATTAAGTAGAGAGGCGAAAAATTATGTTACACCTTGAAAGCTGTCAGAAAAAAAGAAATATTTAATTGAAATTTTGGTAAGGTTTCTAGGAATAGTGTTTGGTTTTTTTGAGGAGAGCGTGAGAAAATACTAAAAGTAAATCCCCCTTACCAATTTTCCAGTCGTAGCTCAGTATTACGAGGCGGATGTAAATAAGGAGCATGTCATACGTGGCAATTCGGCGGTGATTAAGTGCCTGATACCCTCGTTTGTGGCTGATTTCGTTGAGGTGGTGTCCTGGCATACCGACGCAGAGGAGAATTATTTTCCGGGCACAGAATACGGTGCACACACTTACCTACATACAACTATTACTGCACGTTATTTCCCCACTTCATCATAATACCATTTCGCATTTTCTTTGTATCTTTATTTTCCTACCCACCCACATTTAGTCGTTTCGCAACACTACGAAGAGGATATACACAAGGCGTTTGTCATACGCGGCAATTCGGCCATATTGAAATGTGATATACCGTCGTTTGTGGCAGATTTTGTCAATGTCATCTCCTGGCATACTGATCAGGAAGAGAATTTCTATCCCGACACTGAGTATGGTGTGTGCGATCACAAGTTTACCTGAAATACAGTTTAACCACACTAATGTAACTGTAAAATACAACACACACAATTAATTAACCAACACTGGTTAGGTCAAGTCGTGTCCCGTGCTCCGATCTCACTTGTTCTTTCATTTGGTATCATTATAATTTCCATTTCTGTTTGTTTTGGACCTTTTAGTCGTTGCCCAATACTATGACACCGATGTAAATAAGGCCTATGTGATACGTGGCAATGCGGCCGTATTGAAATGTGAAATACCCTCGTTTGTGGCTGATTTTGTTAGTGTTGTGTCCTGGCATACCGATCAGAATGAGGACTTCTTGCCGGGCAGTGAATATGGTTTGTTTTTCGTTTCGAATTATCTGAGGATATGTACAGTTGAACGCTTAGAATTACCATTTACCTCCCACCCCTCTGTAATTTTTCAAATTTACTTTTTAATGATTTTTCTTATCTCTGCGTGTTGATGAGTCGTTTTGGTAGACCTTTTCTCTGGGAATATTTGTATGTACAGACAAAATCAGCATTAAAGTGCAATTACCCGCGCTTATACATTGCATTTTTTCACACGCCCGCCACACGCAACCCGTTCTCTGTGCGCCCTTCCACTGCACTTTTATTATGTAATCTCTTTTTATAGTGGTACAGCAGTTCTATGAGTCGGAGGTTAACAATGAGTATGTCATTCGTGGCAATTCGGCGGTATTGAAGTGTTCCATTCCCTCGTTCGTGGCTGATTTTGTACAGGTGGTCTCCTGGCAAGATGAGGAGGGCCAACTTTATGGCACACTTGACGAACAACAGGGCACGGGTATAGCAAAAAAAAAACCAATTAAGTCAGCATGTAGTCTTAGGTAGCAACCCATTCCCACTCCCTGAAATCATTTTTCTAATTCCATTCTTTATTTCTTTTTTTAGTCGTTAATCAGTACTACGAAGCCGAAGTTGTTTCTGAGTACGTAATCAAGGGCAATACGGCGGTGTTAAAATGTACTATACCCAGTTTTGTGGCTGATTTCTTGAGGGTAGAGGCTTGGTTAGCCAGCGATGGAACGGAATATACGCCACAAGAAGATTTTGGTACCACATAGCAGGCTAAGGCTTTTTGTAGCGTTTAGCTTTAAGTAGATTTCCTGAACCTTTTATCTAACCTTTATATTTCATTATTCCTATGGCTTCTCTTTTTGGTGTTAGGTTCTTTATTGGAGTCAATCTAAGCGGAACGATGAAAGTACATTAAATTACCTTTATTATCTCCTTCTTCGTACCAATAAAAAGAATATATACCTATATAGTTAAGTCCGTTCCGAAAGCTCTTAATTTGTCATCTTTCATCTTGAGTTTTCATTATTTCATTGCGTTCTCTGGTCATTGCAAAAAGGCTTAGCGATTTGCGATACAACTCTCATTGGTGTTCTATTGCTGTGGAGTGGAATATGTTTATATATATATATATATTTAACATCTGTCAGTCAATGCTCTAAAAAAATGTGTTTTTGGGTTCCCTGCTTAGAAGCTTAAAAGATATGCAACATGTCTGGAATTGGACGAGTACCTCTTTAATCACCAACATGATATTGTCTTGTGTTTTCAAGTTGTTTTCTTGCCGACTTTATTTTTATAAGATTGCATGACAAGTTTCTCTGGCATTACTTGATTTCATTTTGCTTCAAAATGTTAGCTGTTACTCAGCCTATTATAGTTATGATATACAGAAGGGGTGCCCAAGCCCATTCCGCAAGCCACGAAGTCGCTGTTGTTTGACGCAAAGGAATAGCTGACTCGTATAGGGGGCACGTGCGCCATAACAACAACAAATTCATATGTGGTTCTCTTCTCTCTCCACTATGTATCTGGCAAATTAAAAGCTGCTTGTTGTTTAAAAATAAGCAGTTAATGCCATCGATTTGCGGTAGCTTTTTTATTATAGAATCAGTTTTTGTACCCGTTGCGAGTTCTAATTAAGCGTAGTAAGAGGATAGTGGAAAAAAAAAGTATACACATATATTTTCATTCCCTTGTTTCTGGAGCAGACTTCGTTGATCATTTAAGAGATTCGTTTAATTCTTAAATTAGACTGAAACTATTTTCAAGAAATAATTTTCTCGTTTGCGGTTGAAATTATTCTATTAGATTCTATCGTTCCGCATTTCCGCTCCAATAAACGTACTAAATTATACAGATTCCTTTTACTTGTTTCTCATTTCGAGCAGGTATTCATGACTTTTTCTCAGATATTGAGTCTTTATTTCATTTCTTTATTCCCCTCTAGTTGTGAATCAGTTTTATGGCGCCGATATTCTCATGGAATATGTTATCAAAGGCAATGCTGCGGTTCTTAAGTGTTCAATTCCATCGTTTGTGGCGGATTTTGTGCGTGTTGAGTCCTGGATCGATGAAGAGGGCACAGAACTAAGACATTCTGATAATTATGGTACACCTTGATGAGGCGTATTTCATTTAGATTTAGTTACCAACTACTTGAAGGGAGGGTTTAACCTATTTTTCAAATTATTCTGTTATTATTTCTTTGATTCTTTCTTTTTTCTAGTTGTTAATCAATTTTATGAGGCTGAAATTATGACCGAATATGTTATTAAAGGAAACGCTGCAGTCTTAAAGTGTTCCATTCCCTCCTTTGTGGCTGATTTTGTGCGCGTAGAGTCCTGGATAGATGAGGAGGGTCAAGTTTTGTCGTTTTCCGATAATTATGGTGCGATTTTGGTCTAGATGTGTTGTTTTAGTCTTAAGTTAGTTTGTTAACTCCACTCCCTGAATTCCCCCCAGACTTTCCCATTTTGTTTAATTCTTATGTTTTTCAATTACCAGTTGTTTCACAGTTCTACATCACCGAAGCTGAAAACGAATATGTTATTAAGGGCAATGCGGCGGTGGTCAAGTGTAAGATTCCCTCGTTTGTGGCAGATTTTGTACAAATTGATTCCTGGGTGGATGATGAGGGCGTCGAAATGTGGCGTAATAATTCAACCAGCAATTATGGTACAGTCAAAACAAAACATGTTTTGTTGTTTTTAAGCTTAGTTTAGTAAACAATTTAGTTCTCCCTCATCCATCTATTTGTGTTTTACTTATATTAACCCATCTTACCCTTCTTTTGTCGCAGTTGTTATACAATCTTATGAATCGGAGGCAGATAATGAATATGTTATACGTGGCAATTCGGTGGTAATGAAATGTGAAATACCCTCGTATGTGGCGGATTTTGTTTATGTTGATCTATGGCTGGACTCAGAGGGTCGCAATTATTATCCCAATAATATTGAGGAGACGGGTATTTGAATTTTCTGAAAGAAAAAATAGTTACAAACGTTCTAGTTCCATTCGTTTCCCCAGTTATATTTGAGTTCTTTTATGACAACTTTCTTTTTAATTGCTTAGTTCAAATTCCTTGGAACGTGTTTCTGTCCACAATACCAGTGTTCTGATTTCAGTTGTAACCCCAGGAGATTTTGAGTATTTTTAAATAAGACCAATTACACCAATTTCCTTTACATTTTCCCCCAGTTGTTCATCAGTTTTATCAGACGCGCGTTATAGATGAATTTGTGCTACGTGGCAACTCTGCCATATTGAAATGTTTGGTGCCTTCTTTCGTGGCCGATTTCATAGATATTGAGGCCTGGTTAGATGAAGAGGGTGTGGAAATATCACGACCATTACCTGACGAGCCCATGGGTAAAACTTTGGTTTACTCTTTAAATCGTTTAAGCTTAGATTCCTTCCTGTTCCTCTCCCTCAGAATAAAAAGTATTTCATTTCTTGTTAACCCTTTTTGCAGTTGTAAAACAATTCTTTGAATCGCAAGTCTATGATGAGTATGTGATCAAGGGAAATTCGGCCATATTCAAATGCCAGACTCCCTCCTTTGTGGCGGATCATATTGATATAACCGATTGGATTGATACCGAAGGCGGTGTCTATACCAAAAATATTACGGGTATTTTTCCACCTCTGCTGCACCTTATTATGTACCCAGAACGTAGAAACATGAAGGGGCCTCCCATTTAAAAAACTTTCACTTACACTTTATGATTTTCCAGTTGTGCCCCAATCCTACAGCGTCAATGTCATGGACGAGTCCATTTTGCGCGGCAATAGCGCCATTCTCAAATGTCATATACCCAGTTTTGTGGCCGACTTCATAGTGGTCGATTCTTGGTTGGAGGATGAGGAACGTGAGATCTATCCGCAGGAAGATGTCACAGTTAGCGGTAAATTTTCTTCCTTGAGAAACCATTTTAATTCCCTTGTTCCGCTCGCTGCTCTTCCAAAACATAGGTCCTTTTCTACAGCGCTGTTAGGCTTTTGACTTACTTTCATTTCACTATTTTCTTTCTCTTTCTTTCTCCCCATTCCCAAAACTATCATTTTATTTGGTTAATCCTTTCCCCAAGCTCCAAGGGTCATTCCTGACTTACCCAAAATCCATTTACACCATTGATCCTACCCCCCCTTCATGTAGTTGAAAAGTAGATTGTGTTTTTGTAGTCTAGTGTAAATACAAAATAAAAATGCTAATAATTATTTAACCCAAAATTGTAAATATCATTAAAATGCATAAACAGCAGATCATAAAATATAAAATAATCTCATATATCTCATTGAATATATTGGCATTTTTGTTTGAAGCATGCTTAGAAATAAGTTTTACTAAGACTAAGAAATTGTACGATAATGGAAGATGTAAACCAAGTGATTATCTTACAATTTCTAGGCACAGTACAGAATTTTATTCAGATTGAGTTATGTATTTGAAATGAAAACTTTGTAAACAAGGTATTAATTACACCAATTAGTTTGGCCTAGCTTTGAATCTGAATACAATTCTGGTCGGAATAAAACTGAAGAATTTTGTTTGTATATTTTCTAAAAATCTTCAGTTTTATTCAACTCATAAAGTTTCATTGCTTGTCAATAAAAAAGTAATAAAATTCAATTAAGTCTGCACTATAACCAATTTAATTGAATTTGTTTCATTTGCATATTTAGCTTTGCTGTACCTTAGTCTTAGGTCTGTTGGTTGATGTTTCCACTAATATATTTCTTTTCTATATATTTCAAATTTTTGAAAAATTAGATGGCAAATATCTGGTTTTGCCCTCTGGCGAATTGCATATACGCGAAGTGGGACCCGAGGATGGTTATAAGAGCTATCAATGTCGTACCAAGCATCGTTTGACTGGAGAGACGCGTTTGAGTGCCACCAAAGGACGTTTGGTGATTACAGGTAAGTTGGCCATGTTTGCCAATTGTAAAGTTTTACTTCTACCTAAGAAAATGGAAAACTTCAGTTATGCAAAATATATTTATTTAATTTTATAAAATAACGTGCTAAACCAAATGATATGTTTTATTTTTAATGTTTAGTTATATATACGGATGTGTTCCAGAAATCTCTATAAATTTTGAATTAACCTGCTTTTACTTCATATTTAAAGACAATACGTACGGTCTTACCGACCTATGATCTAATAGCCGTCCTTGTTCTAATCCTTTCACATCACGTAAACGAGCGTTTCTCCAGTTTTTGGGTTTTTATTTACACACGGGTTTTAGTGTGGCCCGCATTCGATTACCATTGCTTAACTCTAAAATATCAATAAATTTATACATCTTGGAGGTCATTTTCAAATAATTCCAAAGACTACATACAATCTAATGGTTTTTCTGTTGAACCGGGCCTTTATTTCGTACAGCCATAAAAAGGAAGAGACACTTTGGTCTGATACATACATTACTATAAGGATCCGCAAGGGTAAAACTTTTCGGACTAAATAGAAATAAAGTATGCTTTAAACCAAGGTTCATTTCATAACTTTCAGTACAATGTTTAAGAACTGTGGTCTGCGAGATCTTAAGCTTTACCAGGTTTCTGAAAAATTAAATGGAACCATAAAAAAATTTATCAATTTTGTCTTCAGCTTTCAGGTTAATGTATAAGCCAAGCTTTTCCCGATCCCTTGACTTGTGGGCTTTTAGTTAAAGCGCAAGATGGGGCCGAGTTTGGGTCAATAGCAACCAATTTTAAGAATATTTTTCATGGTTGCCTGTTTCACAGGTGAAGCTAGTAAAGCTGACGTCTGCGTAAAAGCTAAAAACTGTTAAACTATGTCTCAGATTCTTCTCAAAGCCGTCTTAAAATACGAAAATTTCTAAACAAAATCCTGCATACAACTAAGAATCTTGTTAATATGTTTCGAAACTAAAATAAATTTTTAAAATTTAGGTTACTGGTGTCCAAAAGTTTATAATCAAGTTTCGAGCTGGTCTGTTTGAAACTTCTTTGGAACCGTTCTTAAATCAGTAATAAGAATAGCTCAGTGTTAACAACCTAGAAACCAAGTTTAAATTTCACAACTGGAATTATTCCGGAGAAAAGGCTATAAACCACTTTTGAGCCGGGCTGGTCTTGAATATGTTAAGTTTGAAGTTCAATGCTTAAAAAGATTCTGAGTTTCGGTTTTGAACTACTTTTGAACCGATTCAATTGGGTTCGGAAATGTCTAACTTTATTTCACTAAACAATACAGTACCTAAGTTTTAAGTGCGCAGCTCTATTAAAGCTTCTGATGTTTAATCTCATTTTAACCAGTATTCAATCAGTAAAATGTCTACTTTATTTTATTAACCAACAAGGCTAGTTTTATGTCCATAGGTAGTCCGTATTATGTCCTCCCGGGCCGGAAAACAAGGTTGATTCCGTTCTACGGAGGCTATTAAGCTAAATAAAACTCAACTTTCAAAATTTTTCTTGCACTTCAAGTTTTTATGTTATCAGAGCTCAGATTCAATCTAGGATCAAAGTTAGAGGAGTGGATGCAGGCGGATGTTCGTTATTCCACTCATCGCCATCGGAACGAAAAGTTGTACGATTTGTTTCAACAAGGACAAACGTTGTGCTATTGCATCAATATAGATGGTTTGATGAATAGAATAGGCTTAAGCTTAAAAGCGATGCTTTTACATATTGGGAACACTCTTTTCTCAATACCCATTTCATACTAAACCAATTTAATGCTATCCGGTCAATAGAGTATTTAAAGCATTTATTTCCCAGACTCAGCCAAAACTCAGATTTATAAAACAAGATGGGGATTTCAAGAAGAGTGAGTAGAGTATTAAGTGGTATTGAAAAGAAGACTAAAATTTTATGTAAATAAAAATAGAAATAGAATAAGACGCAGGTGATTGAATAAAGACATTTTCATATTTAATAACATTGTAAAGGGCAACTTGATAACAGACGATACGGTGAGAAATCTGAAGTAGCCTTTATAACTTGCCGTTACTTTGGAAAGGCAAAAGTATCAATCTGTTAGATGATTATTCTGCTCTCCAATGTGCTGGGATAATGAGAGCCATCCTTTATTTTTTTGCTCTTCGATGAATGTGGCACCCTCTAACTTTGATCCAAATTGACCATTTGATTCCCAAAAACACTTTCGTAAGCCGTTGGAACAGATTAATTATTGCCCTCTCTCTTATGACCACAAGCATAAATTTTTTTTTTACATTTTTACCCTTAATATATTACTTTATATAGCTTCCGTATCATTTGGTTAAGCACCTTAATAATAAAATTTAATAAAAAGCATTACCTAATTTAAATACTTATAGAAACAAGTTTGAGTAATATTATTATTACATTCTACCCTTAAAACATTTCATGTTAAGAGATAAACTTTTGGAATTTAACGAAAATTAAAAGATTGTTTGATATATATGTTTATTTCTTTACCTAACTTTTCTTGAACAATTTGCAAAATAACTGAAGTTTTCTAACAACAAGTAAATTTTATACAAAACTGAATACGGCAGACCTGTTAAACTTTACTTTCAATCCATATTCCCAAACTTGAAAAATAAAATCTAAAAATTAATTATACAAAATCAAAAATATTGTCACACATTGTCTGCATTAAAAGGTCTCACCTACATTGACCTACATACATTGTTCCTCAAACACTGATATGAGCACTTAGTTATCTACTTTGTTCTAATTTTGTATAAAGCTTACTTGCTTAGAGATTAAGAGCTAGAAAAGTTACAAGCCATTCAAAGAAGGTTTGTGGGTTTTCTAAAATGCAAGACAAAATATTTGGAATATGGCTATTCCAAAAATAAGTATGTAAATATACATACATGCATATTCCAAGTATTTGAGTCAATACAAAGAAGAAATATAGAATTCACCAAATCATTTTAAGAAAAACGGCTTAAAAACTATCTTCTTCTTTGTCAATTCAATGAATTGCTTAGAAAATTGTGTAATTGTTTTATCATACAATTACAAAATTTTCTTATATTTAATATACAATTTCAAAAGCCACAATATTTTGACAATACTTTTTATATTGCACTACAGTTGCAATCAAAAAGATTTTTCGCTTAAAATCTCTTTCTTTGCTTGTAGATGGAAACTTTTCAAACTATTTATAACTTTGTTCAGAATTTTAAAATATACTTGCAATGAGGTCAAAAAATTGTTGCTTTTGTTAAACTAAATTGAAAACTGCCTGAATGTTGGGATAGGGTACTTGACAATGATATGAGCTTGAAACAAAGCCAATTAATGAGCTAAAATTATGATAGTCAGTCAAGTGGTCCGCTTTTAAAGACAGAGCTTACAGTAAATATTTAAACAATAAAATTAAAGTCCTTTCAAGGCAATTGTTCTTTAAAACTGTTTAAGCCCAAGGTAAGTCTTTGCACCAACACTACTTCTAGTCTTAATGATCCTTTTTTTACTTCAATCTTTACTTCATTCACAGAACCAGTTGGCAGGGTTTCCCCTAAGTTTCCTAATACCTTAACCAGCAGCAGTTTTACGGGAGAAGCTGGAAGTAGTCTTACTTTACTCTGTCCCGCTCAGGCCTTTCCAGCTCCTTTATTTAGGTACACGTATTCTTTAATCCCTGTCTACATATTTCTTTGAAGAGCCCATAGCCAGCGTTGGTCCACGTTTGATTTCGGGAAATGATATAAAAGTCGTTCAATATGCGGCTCAAACTGCCATAACTTTACTTTGTCCCGCTCAGGCTTATCCCATGCCTGCTTTTAGGTAAGCAATAGCTAGAACCAACTTAGGGCAGTTTAGGTTTATCATAAGCTTTCTTATGAGTCCTTTTTGTATATTCCCTTTTTAGAGCCCGTGGGTAGTGTGGGTCCACGTTTGACCAGCGGCGATGAATCGCGTATACTTAGAGTTCATTTGGAGCAGAGTGCCACCTTACTGTGTCCTGCGCAAGCTTATCCCGTGCCCTTCTTTAGGTAAACTAGCCCAACATTTAGGTTATGATACGAATCACAGTTTTCAAGAACTATCCACCTTCAAAATCTTTTCAAGAACCTGTTGGCAGCGTTAGTCCCAAAGTCACCGCCGGTGATGACGCCATTAAGATTCCCAAGGTTTCCAAGGGTAACAGTGCTACTCTAATGTGCCCAGCTCAGGCTTATCCGGTGCCCTTCTATAGGTAAACTAGCCCAACATTTAGGCATTGAGTTTGCTTTTAATTAAAAAAAATTGATTACCAATATTTTACTGTAGAGCCTGTGGGCAGTGTTAGTCCCCAATTGAGTGGTAATGGCAATCAGGAGCATATAACACTAACAAGGGTTCCCTTGAGTCAGAGCGTTACTCTGATGTGTCCAGCTCAGGCCTATCCAGTGCCTTTCTTTAGGTAATGAGCTAGGTTAGAGTTAAATACTTAAAACTAAAATCAGTTTTTCCAAAAGATTTTTGTTTGAAAGTAGTGGTAGCTTTTAGTTATTGATTTATTGAGCTTTTTTCCTAATGCTACAAGATAAACTTATAAATTAATGCACTAGTCACAATGATTTAGAACTGGGGTTGACAATCACAATTTACTAAGACTAACTAACAGGGAGAAGGAATCATTTCCGACCCTATAAATTTTACAGATTCTTGTTTAGCATAAAAAGCCGAGTCGATATAGCCATGTCCTGCCCCCGCATATCTCCCAAAGTTTTTAAGTATACGCTTCATACCTTCTAGAGATAGTTTGTAATTTGCATTATGTATCACTTTGCCAAAGAAAAACATATGAGAAGTCGGTCAAGCCCGACTATAACATACTGTGTACCTGGAGTAGAAGCTGAATGCAATGCTGGTGCTGCGCTAATCTCTAAGTCTCTTTCTCTCTCTCTCTCTCACTCTCACTCTCACTCTCTCTCTCTCTTTAAGATTGCACAATGCTGATGCTGCGCTAATCTCTAAGTCTCTTTCTCTCTCTCTCTCTCTCTCTACTCTCTCTCTCTCTCTTTAAGATTGTACGGTGTTAGTTGTAATAGGGTGGGAGGGGGTGGGGGAAGGTGATTTACTTTTTTGCTCATAACTTGAGAACCGCTCATCCGATCCTTATCATTTCTTCGGCAAATCGATGCATTTTGCTATAATTACTATCTCTAGAATCGTACGAATCGTACGAATCGTCTATCTTCAAAACTGTAGGAGATATAACGATTTTTCAAAATGTACCTTTGGTACAGAGCATAATAAAGACGAAGGATTCTCAAGCTATGAGAAAAGAGAAATAGATGATGCTTTCTTATTCCCTATTTAAGCCAGGGGGAGGTTCCTTCCGGCTGAACCATTGAGAAGCCGAAATAAAAAAACTTGATTGATTGATCCAGCAAGGCTGAGCTTGCAACTGAATTTTTAAGATCAATTATTGTGCACACTAGCATGCACGGATCGTGGGTTTTTTTTACCAGATCAGCCATAAGTTCCGCCGTCAGTTCCTCTTTTAGCCGCATGTGTGCGCGTGCCCTAAGAGCTGAGCAATGGCAAAGAATATGTAGTAATGTCTCATTATCTCCTTCACACTGGCAGCTTTTGCAGAAGTTGTTGTGAGCGACGTCCAAGAGTGCTGCATGACTGACGATGAAGCAGTGACCCGTTAGCGCCCCAACCAGAATTGAGATGTTTTCTCTTTGAACCAACGTGGACCACGAGAGTCCTGCTAATGTGCAAACCGGATGGTTGTTCCATCGTCATATTTCATTCCTTGTGAATAGTTTATATGGGGCTAAGGGCATCCCTTTCAAGCTCTTTTCTGGGAGGAGCTGAATGGTAGTGCCCTGTCTTGGCAGTTTGTCGGCTGACTCGTTTCCCTCCATGCTGTGACTGAGTGACTATCTGATTTTGATTTATGATCCATTAAAATTGTTCTAAAATGACTGCCTGGTTTTCTTAAATTAAGGAAGGTTTTCGATGCGTTATCAATGCTTTCACATAGAAAATTTCTCTTTTGAGAAAGAAACAAAATCGGTACGGAATAAAACCACTCATACGAAAATCTCTAGACCCTTCTGGGACTGACCCGTAGTTTTCTGAATTAAGGAATAATTTTCCCTAAATTATAAACAGTTTTCCATTTAGGTATTTAAATTTGACTCATTTCATCTTTAATATCAATAGTTTCGATGGTTTCTTTCTTCTCTTAAAGAACCCGTTGGCAGTGTTGGCCCCAAACTTACCTCTGGCGATGACTCACGTACTGTTAAAGTAAATCTCGCTGAAAGCGTGACCCTACTCTGCCCAGCTCAGGCTTTTCCTGTACCCATTTATAGGTAATACATTTTCCAGTTCAGGCAGTTTATTTTCTAAGAAATGTTGTGCCATTCTTATGCTTTACAGAACCCGTGGGTAGTGTTAGTCCAAAAATTACTACGGGCGAAGACTTTAAACATATTAAAGGGAAAAGCACCCACGACTTAAGTTTACTCTGCCCAGCTCAGGCATATCCCCAGCCTTTCTATAGGTAAACTTCGTGCAGTTTTCAA
Source organism: Lordiphosa clarofinis (assembly GCA_018904275.1). Taxonomy (NCBI): domain Eukaryota; kingdom Metazoa; phylum Arthropoda; class Insecta; order Diptera; family Drosophilidae; genus Lordiphosa; species Lordiphosa clarofinis. The sequence continues at coordinate 2,283,259 of JAEIGQ010000011.1, forward strand.
AGAACATTTTGTTTTTGTTACAGAACCCATTGGCAGTGTTAGTCCCAAAATTACAAATGCCGATGATTTGAAGCATGTTAAAGTGAAAAGTTTTCATAGTCTAAGTTTGCTGTGTCCAGCCCAGGCTTATCCACAGCCTGCCTATAGGTAAACTAATACGATTTTGGAATTTATTTTTTAGAACCCGTGGGTAGTGTAGCCCCTAAACTGACTTTTCTGGAACGTTTTAAAATGATGCAAGTGCAGGGTGCTACCACTTTCAATATTCAATGTCCAGTACAAGCATATCCCATGCCAGTTTTCAAGTAAGCTTTTTTGTTAGCTTTAATTAGAAATGAAATACTTTTTTCTCTTCAAGAACCTGTGGGCAGTGTAAGTCCTAAGGTCAATGTGCCAGATAAACATCAGTTTATCGATGTGGAATTGAGTCAAAGCTATGCCTTACTTTGTCCTGCTCAATCATATCCTACCCCAGCTTTTAGGTAGGCACTTAAAAACATATATAAATTTCCTTTTTTTCCTCAGAACCCATTGGCTCTGTCAAGCCGAAAGTAAATGTGCAGGATAAATTGCAGACACGCGAGCTGAGCGAGGGAATGGGTTTTGCTTTACTCTGCCCGGCTCAGTCATATCCCATGCCTGCATATAGGTTAGAAAATTTATCAATTTTGAAAGGGGCGTAATTGAAGTGATTATCTTGTTAGTCTTTATACCATCACAAGGCAGTTTTCTTAGTACAGCGCTTGATGACTAAATTGCTTACAGAACCCATTGGCAGTGTGCCCCCCAAGGTGGGCATAGCGGATGAATTGTCCAATGCTCGTGCTTTACTGGGGCAAAGCTTCAGTTTGAGGTGTCCAGCTCAGTCATATCCCATACCTGCTTATAGGTAAGACCCTAAAGCCACATTCAGCCAGTTTTTGGAAATATTTTATTAATGGATAAAGTGGTTTACAGAACCCATTGGCAGTGTTCCACCTAAAGTTAGCATGGCAGATGAATTTTCTGGTGTGCGTGCGGTACTGGGACAAGGCTACAGTTTGTTGTGTCCTGCCCAGTCCTATCCCATGCCTGCTTATAGGTAGGTTTCCCATAAACCCATTCAGACAGTTATGATCTCCGTTTTTTTTTTTGCTGATTAACTTTGATGTGGCTTACAGAACCCATTGGTAGTGTACCGCCCAAAGTCAGCATAGACGATGGGCCACCTCAATGCTCGTGCTTATGTGAATAAGAGTTTAAGTCTCAAGTGTCCTGCTCAGTCATACCCTATACCCGCTTATAGGTAGGTCTAGTCCAACATTCAGTTAATTTCAAAAATCTTTTAAACTTCTCTCTAGAACCGGTGGCCTCGGTTCCACCTAAACTAAATCTACTTGAGAGAGTAAGAACAATGGAGATTTTGTTAGGCACAAAATATGCCATGCAGTGTCCGGGTCAGGCTTTTCCTGTACCCGTTAATAGGTAAATCTTACCCAGCATTTCAGGTTTTAATTTTAGAAATTTCCATTTTGTATATTTTATCTACAGAACCCATAGGATCAGTACCACCTAAAATCAATAATATCAATGATAAGTTTCAATTGATGCAAGTCCCTTTGGGAAACAATTTCGCCATGCAATGTCCTGGTCAGGCATATCCTGTGCCCATAGTGAGGTTAGTCACAACTTAAACCAATTCTATGATTATTTTCGAGATCTGAAAACTTGTACTTAATATAAAGATTCCCAGTTTTTAAATTATTTGATTGAAAACTGTTAAACCCCAAAGTCTACCATTCTTATACTCTGTACCAAAGGTACATAGAGTATGTAACAGGGAGAAGGAATCATTTCCGACCATATAAAGTATATATATTCTTGATGAGCATCAACAGCCGAGTCGATATAGCCATGTCCGTCTGTCCGTCCGTCCGCCCGTATGAACAAACAGATCTCATAGATGGTTAGATATAGAGGTTTGACGTGTATGGAACAAATGCTTCTTATACTTGCCCATTATTATACCACGCCCCCTCCCGCCCCCGCAACTTAGAAAAAACGTTATATCTCCTACAGTTTTGAAGATAGACAATTTGTACCTTTTAGATATAGTTAGTAATTAGCAAAATGTATCGATTTGCCGAAGAAGTGATAAACTTGCTTAATCTTGGGCCTGGGTTTTTCAAATAGTTTCAGAGTTAGTGTTCTTATTTGGCCCATAGAAACTCCAAGCGGAGTTTTATTTAAATCATCTCAAAAATAACGATTTCCAAATTTAGGAGGAAATTAGATCTTCTTACAAACCCGTTTGAGGTACAATCGGATGAAAAAAAAGGAGTGAGTGTCACTAGCACTCACGAGTCTTTGATGTGAAACAGGATGCTTTTCTTAAGAGCTTATGTTCAAATCAGAAGCTCTCTCAATGGTATATAAATCAGCAAGGGCACTCTTTCGAAAGAAGAAAATTAACGGGGAGTAGCAATACCAGAAACAAGATCAAGGAAGTTTATTCTGCTAGGATACCACCAAGGTCCCAATCATTTTCTTCCCAGATCTCTCCCGGATACTACCCAGATACCACACAAATCCCAGCTAGATCCCACACAGATTCCACCAAATTCCTACTCAGATCCATCCGAAAACCCATCTAGATCACACAAAGGTCTTACCCAGATCCAACCAAGATCCCATCCAGATCCCCCCAGAACCCAACCAGATCCCACCCCGATACCACACAATTCCCATTCAGACACTACCCAAATGCTAACGAAATCTCACCCAGATACCATTCAGATACCACCCAGATCCCAGCCAGATCTCACTCAGAACCCTCCCAGATCCCGTTGAGCTTCCACCCAGGTCCCATTCAGAACCCAACCAGATCCTTCTAGATCCCAATCAGATCCTACCCAGAATACTTCCAGATTCAACCCAGATCCCACCCAGATCCAAATCCTACCCAGATCCCACCCAGATCTCACCCCGATACCACCCTGATCTCGCCCATATAAGACTCCACTCAAACCACTCTCAAGATCTCAACCAGATCTTTCCTTGAATCCACCCAGTTGCCCCTCTTCAGCAGCTTTCCTACCTCTTCGCTTTCCCATCCGACCATTCTCTTGTGTTTGTGTGTGTGTTTGTCGGGAAACTCCGCAAAACAACAACACAAAATATGAACGACGTCAGCGTCACGTGACGCTTAAATCAAATTTTACTCCTACTAAAATCGTCCGTACCGAAATTAAAGATGTTTCACATCAAAAATAATCTTATACAAAAAAGTTCCAATTATATTGACTACTTTACCTAGAAACCATAACTGAAGTCGATGGGATAAAAAATAATGCATACTAGCTTTACCATAAAACTTGCACCCACTTTGGTAAATGGTTTTTAAAAATTTTGTATTCATTTGAGATCTGCGATCTCTAGGTTAAAGCGTTTGGTCTGTAAGCTGTTAAGTCAGTCCGTCATTGCTCAGTAATGTTATAGACGAAATCTTTTATCGTAATTTTAGATTCACAGGTTCTAGCGTTTAAGTTAGTCGTTATTGTTTAATACGTGATTCAGTTAGGACAAACATGAATTCAAAACAAGTTGTCCTGAATAATATTGAACTTCATAAAGGGAAGCAAACCGTTCGGAAATAAGAACGGTTTACACAATTTTTAAGTCGCCATTTCGATTAGTTAAATTGTTTTTATTTGTTTCCATTCCCAAAGCGATTATGTGGCTTTTCGCACACTTTCAAAATCGAATTTGGAATTCCTAGTTAGCATTTGCCTATCTTTAAAATCCTTATATAATATCCCAAATATATGAAGTCGGATATGATGGCTTCGTCTGTACTCCCAAAAGAAGATGCTTTAAGGTTCAGAATAGGGCTATCTGACATTTCATTTAATTTACGTCCATTATTTACGAAATACACACGTCCATTATTTGTTTAAATAAAATGAATTATTTAGTTTCCATATTCACCTTTGAACGCTCCCATTCTTTATCGCACCCTCTTCTAATAACTGCTTTTGTTGATTTGTATATCAACTTGAATAAAATAACATTTAAAAATTTAGCTTTACATGTCCAGAGCAAAAGAACCGGTTACTCGCAACAGTGTGACCGAACGCTAAAACAAAAATATGGCGCTGCGAAATAAGGCCCCAATGAAATAAGGCTAAAAAAAAAATGAAATAAGGCCCCAAAAATTTATATGGAAAACAAAAACAACGATTTTTTCTCAAATTTGGGGTGTTATTTCATTTTTTGGGGCTTTATTTCCTAAATAAAATTTCAAAATGAAATAAGTCCCCAAAAGAAGAAATGAAATAAGGCCCGAAAAATTAGGTTTGCGGTCTTATTTCATTTCGCGGATATAAGACCCCAATTTTTAATATGAATTTTTTAGGGTCTTATTTCATTTCTCTTATTTTTGCTGATATATGGAAAAAAATTCCAATAACGGTTAATTTTCTTATCTGCCTGCGTTTTCTGACTTAGTATTTGATGCATTTTTGTACAGATGTGCAAAAGTACCGTTTTACAATTAGTTCAGTGATAAGCTTTTGAGTTTGTTGATCAGTTTAGTGATTTGCATTGTGTAAAGCAGACGTTCAAGTGCAAAGTGAAAAAATTGTTGCTAATCGGCGAACTGGAAATTTGTTCTACGTCAAAGAACAGAAAATGCTGTATTTTGACGAGGTAATTATATTGTCTATTTTAAAAAATCTTAGCGCCGCAGACAAAATTTTTTTTATATGAAAACTTTTTATATTATATCAAAAAAGTTATGTCAATCTAAGCGCCGCAGGCGAAAATTTTTTACAAAAAAATCGCGCGATTTTTGTGTAAAAAATTTTCATTATTATTTAATGTTACAGGTAGTTTGTTTCACTAAAAATCCAAATAAGAAAATATTTTAAAATTTTATATTAGGTATTTCCAAAAGTTTTTATTTTATTGAATAAATTGAATAAAGCAATAAAATGAACAAAAAAATTAGAATTGAAAAATTGGGGTGTTATTTCATTTTTCAAAATGGGGTATTATTTCATTATGAAGTAACACCCCAAATTTGGGGCCTTATTTCATTATTTTGGTGCCTTATTTCATTTCAGTGGGGCCTTATTTCATAAATTAAATTGGGGTATTATTTCATTATGAAATAACTCCCCAAATTTGGGGCCTTTTTTTCATTTTATCGTTTGGGGACTTATTTCATTGGGGACTTATTGCCTGCAGCCCAAAAATATCACCAAAAAATTTGATTTCCGATATAAAGCCTCAGAAATGAATGCGATTATGATATTCGTCATATTGGACAAAAATATCGATATTTCGATATATAGATAATATTTGTGACATCCTTAATTCAGAAGCTCTACCAAATATTGAGAATATCGTTCTCTGGAGGAAATGGGATACCCAAGCAAATCAATAAGTATCCCATTTCCATGTCTGATGACATGTAAATTAACAGATCGGTGGGCAATTGCAGCATGTAAAATGTTTGGCTGGTATATTAGTGAGGCATCGATAAGGACCAATTAGGTCAATAAGTGGTCTCCCTTGTTGTTAGTTCATAATAAAACCAAAAGTTGTATAATACTTATAAAGGAAACGAATAAAATTGACCAAATTGTCTGAAGGGAGAAACTTTACTTTTGATTCCATTCCATTCTCGGTTCGGTTCTGAAACGGATGGCATCCCTGCTCAATAATGGGTGGTTTTTAGCAGATTTCGGATTAAACATAGCTCCAAAAAAAAAAATAGTCTAAAGGCTTTATATTGACCGGCCCCAAACTTTAAACTTAAAATTTGGCTTGCCTCTCGTTATTTCGCGTGTTGAGTTTTGTTGAAACCACATGTCAGCCAAGTCCAGCTCTTTCATTGTGAGCAAAAAAAAAGGTGGTAATCATCGCATGGTAGCACTTTCTCATCGCCCATTTACCAAAAGTCAGTGGTTGTGGTAGGTCGTGTGGCTTTAATTGTTGCACCAGCTTTATTTTTAAATGGTTTTATAGGTTCCGCAAAATGTTCTCAACTGCCATTAGTGATTCTCTGTTCGTACTCTACGTAAACGTGTTGGTGATTTAATGTCCCATAAAGTATAAATTTGATACGAAATTTAGATACAAGATTCCGAATAGCCGCCAAAACTTACCATAAAAAGGAGAATATACTTTCTGCAACCGAGCATGAACTTTGATAAAAAGATTCGATAATCTGCAAGCGTTTTCGTTTGTAAGTCGATTCATTGTTAAAGCCCTTTACGGAGAACAACAGAAAATTCCTTTTCTCAAAATGTTTCTTATAATTATAAACACCTTGGCCTTGCTTTGATGCTCATGTGCTGTTAGAACGTGTTTCTAGTTATGTGAAATACTGTGACGAAAGGAATTTTCTGTCGTTCTCCGTACGAGGCTTAAATTAGAGACCGAACTGAGCATGTCTGACAGTAAAATGTGATTATAATCAAACAAGGCTACGGAAAATTCAAACCCATGAAGTTAATACTTTGCATAATTTGGCATTTTAAAGTTCTAAACCCTTAACCAACATTTCAGGTTTTCAATTTAATAAGAAATTAATTACACATAATTTCTTTTCAATTCTATTCCCAGAACCCATAGGCTCTGTTCCACCCAAAATTACCAACCTTCATGATAAATTTCAATTCGTTCAAGTCAAATTGAATGAAGACTACTCCATGCAATGTCCCGGTCAGGCCTATCCCGTACCCATAGTTAGGTTAGTTCTGCTAAGTAAACCTGAACCAACATTCAGTTCTTTAATTCGATTTCCTTCTAATTTTTATTGATCCTTTCCTCTTACTCAGAACCCGTGGGCTCAGTGGCTCCCAAAGTTGATACACGCGATGAGTTTACGTTTGCTCGCACAAATTTAGGATCTTCCAAGGCTTTAATTTGTCCAGCTCAGTCGTATCCTATGCCCGCTTTTAGGTAATCCAACATTCTGGTAGATTTTCACTTATTAAGTTCCGTTTTCTTTGGTCCTGTAGAACCTGTGGGTAGTGTGGCCCCCAAGGTAGATATTAAGGATGAGATCAATTATGCTCGTGTCATATTAAATCATAGCCTGGCCATAGTTTGTCCAGCTCAATCTTATCCAGTGCCCGCTTTTCGGTAAGCTATGACATTCAGGCAAATGTTTCAAATTTATTTCACACTTTTTTGTAGAACCTGTGGGTAGTGTCGCGCCTAAGGTGGATCCTAATGATCGTATCAAATGGGTGGATAAGCCAGGTGGCAGCTCTTTAAGTTTACTTTGTCCAGCCCAGTCATATCCAGTGCCTGCTGCAAGGTGAGGCACTTAATCAGGCAGTTTTCAGTGGAGTTAATGTTAGAGTTAAGCATATAAATTTCCCCAAAAATGCTTACAGAACCCGTGGGTAGTGTGGCTCCAAAAGTGGATGTAAAAGATCGCATAACCTGGCTGGATAAGCCAAGGGGTCAGGCCTTGAGTTTAATGTGTCCAGCTCAGTCATATCCCATGCCTGCTTATAGGTAGGTAGGACTCTTCTATTCAGACAGTTTTCTAATCTAAATTACAAAGAATTCGTATTTATTTCACTCCCTAACTTTTATAGAACCTGTGGGCTCTGTCGCACCCAAAGTTGATATGCATGACAAATATGATTTTACCATCAGAAGCTCAAACACTTCTTTGAACTTGTTTTGTAAGGCGCAAGGCTATCCAATGCCCGCTTTTAGGTAGGCTTCAAGTTTACTTACCCCACCCAACGTTAGACAGTTTTTGTAAAAAATTCATTCCTTATTCTATTTCTATCTATTAGAACCCATTGGCTCGGTGGCTCCTAAAGTTGATTTAAAAGATAAAGTGGCCTTGTCGCAAATAAAGTATGGACAAGCTTTGAGCTTAATTTGTCCAGCTCAGGGTTATCCTATGCCAGCATTTAGGTAAGCAGGCAGTTTTCACTAAATAATAAAAATATTTCCCATTCTAGAACCTGTGGGCTCTGTGGCTCCCAAAGTTGATATGAACGATAAGCTCAAATTCTCTTCGAAATTGTCAAATACTTCTTTAAGTATTTTATGTCCTGCTCAGGGTTATCCCATGCCCGCTTTTAGGTGGGTTATCTTTAATTCAGGCAGTTTTTTTAATGTCTTTTAGAAACTGTTGGCTCTGTGGCACCCAAAGTGGATATTAATGACAAAGTGAAAATCGCCTTTGTTAAAGAAACACAATTTCTATGTTTGCTTTGTCCTGCTCAGGCATATCCCTTGCCCGCTTTTAGTTGAGATTCCACATTCAGACAGTTCTTTTTTTAGAAATATTTTTAGCAGACTTAAGCTCTTCCTATACTCTTTGACTACTTCCAGAACCCGTGGGTAGTGTGGCTCCCAAAGTAGAAATTAAAGACAAAGCTGGCATATTTTTAGCTAATGCTGCCAACTCATTGGCTCTGCTCTGTCCAGCTCAATCCTATCCCATGCCAGCTTATAGGTAAAGTTTTCCATCTCTAACAACCCAGGCATGATTAAGCCTTCAAGCCTCATTGCCTGCAAAATTGTAATTAGCTTTTACCTGACGCTTGATTTAACCCATTCATAAGTTTGTCACGCAACTGTAGCTGTGCTCCCTGTTTGGCCAGCCACTTGAAAGTTGACTTGCTTTTATTGTTTGCCCACGAAATTTAGGCAGTTTTCCTTGTTTATATTGTATTCTCTCACCCTTCACCCTTTTGTAGAGCCTGTGGGCAGTGTGCCACCCAAAATTAGCATAGGAGAACGTCGTAAGGATGCCGAAGTTCCGGTTAAAGGAGACTTAAGCATATTTTGTCCTGCTCAGTCTTATCCAGTGCCTGCATTTAGGTAAGCAGGGGTTCAGTTATCAGCCTTTTCTCACAGGATACTAATTTGATTTTTAATAACTTGCTAAGCATAGATCTTCTTTGATTGATTAGTCATTCTTAATAAGAGTTGTTGTAAGAGAGAGATACAGTTACATTTTTGCGCTCTCTGCTGTAGGGCGAAAAGGTCAGTGCGTTGTGAATGCTAGAAGCGAAGGGCTATACTCAAGCATCAGAGAACTGCAAAACGTATCAAAAACGTATACGCATACGTATTGCTTCAAATGCTTCAATGCGTATCATGTCAAAAAACGTATGCGTACTTCAATAACCATTTTTTAAAAAATACGTATACGTATACTTCATAATGCGTATGCTTATTTGTACTACGTTTACGCATACGTCAAAAGTACGTACACTACTTATTTAAATTTGAGCCATACGCACACTACGCTTAAAATCTGTGCGTATACGCAAAACAAATGCGTATACGCACTTTTTTTCAGGATTCTCAAAGTACCGTACAAAGTATCGTACTTATGTTTGGTACACAAAAAGTAGTAGAGTACACGAATGTAAATCGAATTTAGTTACAGAATTTGTGATTGGTGAGATAATTAAACCATTTACAGTGACTGAAGACTTATTAAATCGCCAAAAAAACCAATGAGGATAAAAATAGTAATTATGAAAAACGTAATTGCCAACCAAGTAAAAAATTATGTCAGGATCAATGCATACTTAGGCGCCATTCGCAGGTAAGGGATCTCAATGGTAATAAAACCGCGAAATGCTTAAGAAATTGATTTTATGGACCACAAACTATCACACATAACTGCATTGCCCTGTCTATAACAATACCAAACCGCGATTAATACATACCAAGGATGACCAAAGGTAAAGAACATAGCCAAGATCTTAAAAACTGTTTCAAACCACTGTCTGTTACTGCCAAATCATTATATCGCGGAAAAACACCAAGGAGGATCAAAAATCTAATAATGCCAAACAAACTTTACTTTGGAGAAAGTGAAAAATCATGTCAGGATCAATGCATAGGCCCAATATGCAGCTAAGAGGTCTCCATGGTAACAAAACCGCGCAATGCTTAAGAAACTGCTTTTCAAAGCCACAAATGATCACACATAACTACATTGCCCTATCTATGACAATACTGAACCGCGATAAATACCACGGATGACCGAGGGTAGAGAATAGAGCCAAGATCTTAAAAACTTTTTCAAACCACTGTCTAATACTGACAAATCGTTAAATCGCGGAAAAATACCAAAGAGGATTAAAAAAATGTAATAATGCCAAACAAACATAACCATTGAATAAATAAACACTCATTACAATTGGAACTATTTTTGAATAACGCTTATGCCATACATCTGGTAGGATTTTATACAAATTTACTTGAGAAAATTGTGGATAACGATCATCTATGGTTCGCGTGGTTCACCATCTTCACCATCTGTTCGCCCGTATTCGTTATAAAAATCTAATCTCATAATAAATGTTTGCAAATTCGGCGATCTTGGACCGCTTGATCTTCACCTCCTTACCAGTCTATTTACTCGTTAATTAAATAAATATCAAATTTTGCGAATTTCGCAATATTTTTGGACTGGGTGGCCTACAAACTATATATATATACCTATATATATATACCTAACTATATATATATATACGCGGTTTTGTTGGACCGATTTGCCATTCGACAATTGCCAACTACTAAATTTTTTAGAAAATTTTAACTTTAAGCACGCGACTTTATTTTATATTTAGAAGAAGATTAATAGCTATGATAATAAAATGTTAACGAGATTGCTGTTTACGGAAAGACCGTGGATTAGTTCTGGCTAAAATCAACTCTAAACATGATAAACTAGCTAACTAAGTATTCCGCTAATTAAAAAAAACCAAATTTGACGAAGACACTTAGATTTTCCATAGAAATTACAAAGTACGCATAAATGAAGCACAAATGAAGCATAAATGAAGCAAAATGAAAATGCCTACTGCTCAGTTAAAGTACGTATATTATGCGTACTTTTTCAAATGCTTCAGCGTACGTATACGTATTTCAACTTTTGCGTATACGTAGTACGCATACTCAGTTTTTTTGAAATGCGTAGTGTGCGTATGCGTAGCCTACTATTTCTAATGCGTATGCGTACATATGCGTACTTAAAAAAATACGTAGTACGCACGTAGTACGCATTAATGACTACGCATTGCAGTTCTCTGTCAAGCATAGACAATCAAATGCTCTAGCGTATATTTGTATCTCACAGGCATACTTAAACTGGCCCTCAGCAGAGGGTGACGGCTTCACCTTGTTAATTCCACCATGCACTCGTATAGCTCGCTTGTAAAGGTGTTTAAGTCAGGGTTTCTCAAGAAGAGCAAGGCCAAATAGTGAAAGTGTATTTGTGTGCGAAAATAAAGTGACAAGTTTTCCTCGATCGCTGCCTGAAAAGTTGTTGCTCTCTTGGCACAATTGGCATGCGCTCGGCTCGTGAATAGCAAAATGTGTTCGGCCCCTGCGGGCTAGTCATGACTATAGCGGATTTAAATGCTTAAAAACACATTAAAGTTCAGTAATATAATCATTTGTTGCTATTTCCTCCTTAATTTCATGTAATTTGGCTTGTTTTCGTGAGCAAAAATAAATATTGATTTTTTGTTCCGCCTCGAGTACCTTGAATGAATTTCGGATTATTTGATCGATATATCGATATTTTTAAGGGTTATTCCGAAATGATATTTTTGTGCCGAAATAGGCGATTATCGATATTTTATATCATCAAAAAAAAATTACTATAGTTGCAGCAACATAATATAATTGCAGGAGCAAATTACATATAGAAAACGATATCTCCGGGAAAATTTCGCGCAGAAACCATGGGTCTAAAATGAATTCCTTCAATATTCTTGCTGCAGGTACGGCATTTCTCCATCGATTTTGATCTCTTATTTGTGAAGTGTGATTTCTAAGAAGAATAATTAAAATCCGTTTTTCAGTCCTTTTGGAAATGATAAAATCCTTAAATGTATTTATTATTTCAGGTCGATTTGATTGGGAAAGGAATTCAGTTGGTTTCTTGGTGAGATTGTCTTCACCTATATCTCATTTTTCTCGTAGAAGTGCAATTTCTAAGTAGAATCATTTTTATTTGGCAGTGAGGACGTTCTTTAAAAACTTTTCAGTTGTCTTAAGCTTAAGAAAATAACGATATATCGATGTTTTTTGAACACGATATATCAAATATCGATATTGAAAGTTTTGATTTTTGATATTATCGATATTGATATTTTGAGAACTTATTTGAAATCGATAATATTCCGGTAGCTGACTCTCTGTGGAGTTCTCCTGGAATGGATAATTCTCATAAGGTCAAAGAATGAATTTCCGAAAATAAGCATGACTGAACCGGTTTAAAGAATTAGAATGCAAAAGTCTTGATCACTGGCCGTGTTCAGCAGTAAAACTCAAAAGCTATCTATCTATCTGCTTAACTTTGTCAGTATTTCTGCGTAGAGAAAATCGCACTTCAATAGGAGTTTGAGTGTACTCAACATCTCTTTAAATATTTATTTTATTACATTTTGTGTTAAGTTCAGGCAGTTTTCTTTAACTTTCTTTCATTGTGAAAATCCATAAATTCTTTAAAACTCTCTTTGTTAGAACCCGTGGGTAGTGTGGGACCCAAAATCAGTGTTGGTGAACGTCTTAAAGATGCAGCCGCTCAATTTTCTACAACTTTTACACTCTTTTGTCCTGCTCAATCCTATCCTGTTCCGGCTTTTAGGTAACATTCAGGCAGTCTTTAACATTTTATTTCATTCATATTTATTTTCTAGAACCAGTGGGTAGTGTTGCACCTAAAATAAGTGTTGAGAATCGTTTGAAAAATGCTGAAGCTCATTTGGGTGCCAGTTTTACGCTCTTTTGTCCTGGTCAGGCCTATCCCATGCCATTTTTTAGGTAACTTTAATGTTCAGGCAGTTTTGGAAACAATTTTTGTTTGATTTTTACATGTAATTTTAGAACCCGTGGGCAGTGTGGGACCACGTCTTACTTCAGGAGATAAAACACGTAATGTGGATGTATTTCTTGGGGGTAGTGTGACCTTACTTTGTCCAGCCCAGGCATATCCGGTGCCGTTTTTTAGGTAAATTAACTAAACATTCAGGCAGTTAGCTAAGGGATTTTCTTAAAGTTGAATTGTTAGTCAAAATAAGTAAGTTTTGCTTTTGGTTTTCAGAACCTATTAGTGGAGCCGCCCCGCGGGTGGCCTTAATACAGAAAACAAACATTGAATATGTCAGCTTAGATGGCACTGTGGCTATCATGTGTCCAGCTCAGGGTTATCCCGTACCAGCTTTTCGGTAAGATAATTTTCAAAATATATGTCTGGGCGCTTTTTTCAAAAGTTCGATGAGCTCTTATTTGGCTGGTCTCTGTGTTTACATTCAGACAGTTTTTATAAAAGAAATTTTTTAGCTATTCATCCTCCATTTTTTCCCTAAACAGAACCCATTAGCAGTACTGCACCTAGAGTAGTTTCTCTGGCCAAATTCGATATGAAAACCTTTCAAGGTTCTAGTAATTTGGCTTTGCTGTGTCCAGCTCAGGGTTATCCTGTACCAATTTTTAGGTAAATCATCAATTAAAGTACCCTAAATCCCTTAATTTCAGGCAGTTTAAAGGTCCTCTTCCTCATATTTTACTATTCATTTTGTTTCCTGTGCTTTTCAGAACCTGTTTCTAGTACAGCTCCCAAAGTACCACCCTTACAGTCTCGCCCTTTAGTGGTGGCTGGTCATTCGAGTATATCAATTTTATGCCCAGCTCAAGGTTATCCAGCTCCTAGTTTCAGGTAATCAATAATTACAAAAAGTCCAACATTCAGGCTAGTTATTCTTCAGTAGTTTCATCTTGGGATACAAGAATTGCTTCTCATCTTGCAGAACCCATTGCCAGCAGTCCCCCTAAAATTAATGCCCTGACCTATAAACCGAACACCGTCGTTTATCATGAGGCCACAGCCATACTGTGTCCTGCTCAAGGTTATCCAGCTCCCAGTTTTAGGTATAAAATAAAACCCATACCAACATCAGGCTTTTATCTAGACTAAGCTCAACACTTATGATATCATGTTAATTTTAAACAGAACCCATTTCAAGTACTGCACCCCGTACTCCAGCTTTGGTGCAAAAACCACTGGAACTGCGGCAAGCATATTCCATATCATTGCTTTGTCCAGCTCAAGGTTATCCAGCTCCTAGTTTTCGGTAAGCCGAAACAGTATTCAGGCAGTTAGAATTGGGATTATTGAGAATATATCTTCTATCTAGAACCTGTGGGCGGAAAGGCTCCAACTCTACTCTCCTACGATATAAAACGTTCTTGGATTGAGCGTCCGCAGGATTACAATTTAGCTCTGTTTTGTCCCGCTCAAGCTTATCCAGTCCCAGCATTTAGGTTAGTCAGACATTCAGACATTTTTCCTTAGATATATTTTATATCTTTTATAATGTTTTTTAGAACCCATTTCTAGTACAGCTCCTCGCATACCCTCTATAATGAGTAAACCCTTTGAGTTGCATAGGGGTATGGATATTTCATTGATATGTCCGGCTCAGGGTTATCCGGCACCTAGTTTTCGGTAGGCTTCACTAAAATTTTGACATAAATTAAATTAGAATGAAGGCGCAAAATGCGACTGAAACGCGTTGGCGGAAAATTTTTAAATAAAATTAAGTTTTATTTTGGATAACACAACCCACAGTAGCAACCATCTAAATTAGAACACAGCCAAATTTTTAAGTCGTTCTGTTTTGGGTCTTATATATAATACATAGTTTCGGTTCCGAAACGGTACCTAGATTTTTATTTCGGTATACCAGCATGTACCGTTAAAATATAAGATCGGTCACTGGTTTTGCGCCCATCCAGTTTTTAAGCGATGACATAAGAATTACACTCCAAAATCAAACTTTCTACGCTACGGATTGAGAAGCGAACCTTCTTTAGAATCTTTAGAATTCAGAACTTCAGAACAGAGAAATGGATAAAATAAGTACATTTTTGTTTTAAGGATCTACAAATATAGGATGTAACATTTCCATAGAGACTGGTTTCGCGTTTTTCTACACTAGAAAAAATTTGCTAAGCTAGACTCTTTTTTTTTAACGCAAAACTATGTAAGTGCCAGCTTTGCCCTCTAGTTGTTGCTCAGTACGGAAACTGTACCGGTACAAAGTGGATACAGGTAAACAAAAAGTTTCAAATTCGGTTCCGGTTCAGAGTTTTGATCGATATAGATACACATTGTTGAATTTTTAAATGGAAAATATGGTTATTTTTTCATAAATTCGTTTTTTCGCCAATATTAAAGAGTACTCAAAAATGTTCTGCTAATAAAAAATTTCTCAATCATTGTTAGCTCTTTGTCTCCTTTAATTTACTTCATTTTCAGTGTTTTTATATCAAAGCGCTTTTAAATAGCCCTTTTGGGATAGCCCAAAAAGCCTTTTTTTGCTAAATATTTTCCATTAAAATTTCTATTAGCCTAAAAAAAACAAAGTAGTTGTGGTAAAACTAAAAAATGGATAAATATTAAAAAGCTATTTTAGTTTGATTTTTGTTAGTTTAGGGACATTTTGAAGGTTAATATTGTATATCAAATTTATAAAATTAGGTAATCAAAAGCGCGCTGTAATCGAAAAACTAAAAATGTGGTTAATTAGAGCACATAAAAGACAATCAACTTTAATAGTCGGAGATTTTGAATATAGGCAGAAAATTTCCCAAAATTTTTTAAAATTTAAAAAAAAACAAGTGAGAAAGTCGGTCAAGCCCAACTATAACATACTCTGTACCTGGAGTAGAAGCTGAATGCAATGCTGGTGGTGCGCTCATCTCAAAGTTTCTCTCTCTTTCTCTCCTCTCACTCCCGCTCTCTCTCTCTCTCTCTTTATGATTGTGTGTTGTTAGTTGTGGGTGGGAGGGGGTGGGGCGAGGGCGATATACTTGTTTGCTCATAACTTGAGAACCGCTGATCCGATCTTTATCATTTCTTCAGATATATTTTGCTAATTACTAACTATCTCTAGAAGGTATGAAACGTCTATCTTCAAAACTGTAGGAGATATAACGTTTTTTCCGAATTGCGGGGCGGGAGGGGGCGTGGCAAAAATTGAAAATAAACTTGATCTGCCTGCAGCTATAAGAAACATTTGTCCCATACAAGTCAAACCTCTATCTCTTACCATCTCCGAGATCTGTTTGTTCATACGGACGGACGGACGGACGGACGGACGGACGGACAGACAGACGGACAGACGGACTTGGCTATATCGACTCGGCTGTTGATGCTGATCAAGAATATATATACTTTATAGGGTCGGAAATGACTCCTTCTCCCTGTTACATACTTTTGCACAAACTTAATATACTCTATGTACCTTCGGTACAGAGTATAAAAACGATTTTAACGAAAAATTTTCCGTATTTAAATCAATTTGTATCTTATGAACTATATCAGAACTACTCCAGAGCATATGTTGGCCTTTATTTGTTAGTATTGCGTAATCATTCAGTCAGTCGGGCGTAGATTAGATTGCATAAAACTTGCATTAAAAGCAATGATTTCAATGTTACTCCTATTTTACGTGTGGTCAATTATGTAAACAACGAATTTCAAAAGGTCCTAAAATCGCATTCCCAACTTTGTAATCTCCAAATAAAATCGGTGCTTTACCGTTTAAAAATTAAACAAAGCATAAATTACGTTTATTAGCCATTTTTATGGCGGTGTTTGTGCTGTTAATTGTACTATAAAGCGATGCTTGCAAATATGCCCAAGTTTGGTAAAATGGACATAATACTTGGCTCTATATCACCCCCCTGTTCAAAGTCTAACTTCTATTTTGGGTCAACTGACTCATCGCTCGAATCCCCAACGTGTCTTCAATTATTCATCAGGCGTGCGAACTTTAACCCCTAGAGTAGGGAGTCGGGTAGCGGCGCCTTCATTCATAAAAATGCGCGCGCAAAGCAAAACCCAAACACACATAAAAAGTAAGCTAAGTAAACAAATCGTAAAGGCAAAATCAAAAGGAAAAAAAATACGATAAAAGTCTCCCTCTGCTGTCGGTGTGTGTTTACTTTCGTATGCGTGAGTCGGTTTGTAAACAAAGCCGCCTCCACCTCATCCCTCCAAAATCAGCTGGTTCCACAAATGCTCTCTCGCGCTCTGGCGCTCACGCTCAGAGCGCATGCCTGCAATCCACAAGAAATTTCCCAAAACAATTACCCCTCTTTGCGGAGTGTGGACTGTGGACTGTAAGTGCTTTGCCCACATGCTGAGTTTATGAATGGAAAAGCACGTTAGTGGGTCAAAATGCCGGCTTGTAACACTTTTGTGGGTCGAAAGGTTTTTTGCCCTACACTTGTTGCTTTGCATTACTGCGCATGCCTTGGTTTTTGTATTTGATTTCTTTTTGGGGTCAACCTTAAGGCCTTTAACATTGACCCCTTATGCAATATGCATTTCTTTGTGCGTGAGTAGAGTGGGGAGGAGTATCAAAAAAGTTTAGGTCAGGTCACGTTCAAGATCAAGTTCAAGGTTCATGGTTATTTCAACATTCAGTGAGTTGGTGCCACGTTTTCACTTGAATACAAACTAACTAAGGTGCTAAAGTCAAAGTGCAGCGATTAGGTAAGACTTCAGGCAGTTTTATAACATCTACAACATTTCAGAGCCCATTGGTTCCAAGGCCCCCGCTGTACCTACAGGCGTGCAAACTTTTCAACAAAATGTACCTTTAGCTGTCACCTTTGCCCTGTTGTGTCAGGCCCAAGCATTTCCAGTGCCTGTTTTTAGGTAAATCTTTTACTCACATTCAGACAGTTGTTTTAGTTTTAATAAAATATTTTAAATTAAAACTAAAATTTTTTTTAAATTTTTAAATTTTCAAGAGCCCGTGGGTTTTAAGGCACCCAGTTTTCCCAGTGTGGCCTCAACATTTACCATACATACACCACAAAATAGCAGCCTAGCTTTGACCTGTCAAGCTCAATCGTACCCAGTGCCCATTTTTAGGTAATTCAGATGAAAATTCTTAAGATGTTGAATCAGTTTTTTACGAACTAGAGAAACCTACTCCAAGTTTTGAATTATTGAGCCATCCATAAAGTGTGAAAGCACTCAAGACCAGGGAATCAAACCGGAACCAGAAAAACAACCGTTTACCGAAAATAACAGATTAAATCTTAGAACCTTTTTGGCATTTTTCGGACCCACATTATACCACGCTTACTTCTGAACACAAAAGTCCTGGAAAATTGAATGACTTTTGGCAAAAATTTATTTGGTGAGCAATGATCTGCTAACTTAATACAATTGGTAATGGTAAGACATAGATGTATAGAGTATGGTTGAGTATGTATAGAGTAGGTTAGGTAATTATCTAAACAGATACATTGAGGTGTTCATAAATTTCACTTAAAATAACATTAAATGATTTTTCAAACGAAAAAATAGAGGCAAGCTAACTTTGGCTCGACCGAAGTTTATATACCCTTGGAGCTTGAGATATGAAAGATTTTTTTTCAGACCTATCTTTTGTATGGGAGCTATACTATATAGTTGTCCGATATCGACAAGCCTTGGTAAAATTATGTGAAATCATGGAAAACTTTTAAATACGAGCGTTGGGAGCGATAGCATTAAAAACAAAAAAGTTTTTCTTACTAAGACTTTTTTTCAGACCTATCTTTGTATGGCAGCTATACTATATAGTTGTCCGATTTCGACAAATCATAGTGAAATTATGTGAAATCATAAAAAACTTATAAATGCGAGCGTTTGGACCGATAACTTAAGAAAAAATAAACTTTTTCTCACTAAAACTAGTTTTTCGACCGATTGTTCCTATGGCAGCTATATGCTATAGCCATCCGATCCGGCCGGATCCGACAAATGTGCAGCGTATATGTACCAAAAGACTTCGTGCAAAGTTTGGTTACGATAGCTTTAAAACTGACGGAGAAGATAGCATAGAAACAGACGGACGGACAGACGGACGGACAGACGGACGGACAGACGGACATGGCTATATCAACTCAGCTCGTTATGCTGATCAAGAATATATATACTTTATGTGGTCGGAGATGTTTCCTTCTGTGTGTTACAAACAACCGGACAATTTCAATATACCCTCTCCAAGGGTATAAAAATAAATGAAAGCTAATTATATTTAGAGCATAAGACACATAGTTGTACCTGCAGAGTGGCAAACGTAGTGGGCGGAATTTACGGGTGAACCTTGAGGGTACTGTAAAGTCTTAAGAAGTGAGGAGCGATTGAGAATCTTCCAATCCGAGAAGAAGTTTGTGAACGAATAGGACACCATTGCATATTCTGCGGTGATGCATAGATCAAAGATCGATTAATTCACTCGATCGGTACGGCGGTAAATTCCTACTAGAGTCCCAATGCAGATTCTTCACAGATTCGATTACTGCTCTTTGTACACAGAGGGAAAAAACCGAGAACATTGGACTCAAAACGAGCACAAACGTTATCAAAAAGTATGCATGAACGGGTTTTCTCACATGTAGTGCAATGTTCTCACTTCGAGAACAATTTATTGAGAATTGAGTTGACATTGTTCCATTTTTTAGAACAAGATTTGAGTTTATATTGTTCCGTTTTCAAGAACATTTTAAACTCACCTGGAAAGAAATTTGTTTGCACTTGGGACCAGGTGTGGGCGGATTACTCACATTTGGGTGGAATAGGGAACGGGGACATACCTCTTTTGATTGGAAGTGAAGAGAGGCAAGGCTATACTCTGGATATGGGCGCTGCTGCTTCTCCACCCACCCATTGTGCCATAGGAATCAGAAACATCGCTTCAACGGCCCACTTCACCTGACTCGTTTCATTTAAGTTTCCAGAAAAACACAGAAAAATTTGTTCGGGCTTGACTGGGATTTGAGCCCGGTACCTTATGCACTCAACGTATGGAATGACGCACTTGACAATTCAGCCATTGAACAGTTTTGCAGATGCACGTCAAGAGGGCTGCTTATGCTTTGTTGAGCAAAAAGAGAACCAACTCGCTGTCTCTCTTGCATATCTCTCCGCTGAAAACCGGTGTTGTTGTTGTTTAAAGTAAATATTATTCGTTTGAGAAGACTTTACTCATTCCAAGAACATTCAGAACATTTGTTCTCAAATATTTTGAGAACGTTCTGTTCTCATTTTAAGTTGACTGCAACTTATTTTCTGAACACGTTTTTTCCCCCTGTGTACTGTGGGCCCCATACACTAGAGCAGTATTCCAAAATAGGGCGTACTAAGGATATGTACAATGATTGAGTTGTATAAGGGTCATCAAATACCGGTATACCGAAAAAAAATCCGGATACCACTACGGATAATGTTAGATCCAAAAGAGAACCTTTTTCCGGATCATAATTTTCGGTGCGTTCCAGAACCGGATCCGATTCGGTTTGATTCACTGTTTAAACCGACTTCAACCCCTTACTTGGTACCCATTCACTTTCATTAGTTCCCTTATATCACAAACTAGTTGAGAGATTAACGTGTTTCTGCATTTTATAAGATCCCCCGCCCTCTACGTCTTTTTCATACAAGCAAACCCTTTTTAAACTCTTCCCTTATATGTAGAGGAAAGAAAAACATGATTAGCTTGGGAGCACGAAACTCTTCTGTAAGTAAATCTTGCATTCTATTCTCACCATAACATTCATAAGTTCGGCTCGTATCTGTGTCAAAAGCACGAGGTACTCCTCGCCAGCGGCAACTCCTCTGCTTCCATTGCCGACCTCTGCTTTGTAGTGTTTCTTTCTTCATTCATCACTTGTTAGCTCTGTGACTAACTTAGGCTATGGATAGTAAGGTTATAAGGTTTCGTATAACTTAGTCGAAGGATGGGGCTAACGCTAGACAACTGGTTCTGTGAATATCTTAATCAACAAATCTATCATTTAAATTAACTTCAGTACATATTACCACTTAAATCATTTCTGTTGCTTTTAGAACCCATTGGTGCGCGAGCCCCCACCTTTTCCAGTGACTCGAAGGGTAGCATCATTGAGCGTTCTTTTAATGCCAGCTTTGCTTTACTCTGTCTGGCTCAAGCCTACCCTGTACCCATCATGAGGCAAGTTCCTAGGCAGTTTTCAGTTATCTTAATTTATTAAACATTTTTTCGCAGAACCCATTGGTTCGAGAGCTCCCACTTTTAATTCCGACTACAATTCCTATTCCTATGCCCGAGCAGTGGGTCAGAGTTTTGCCTTGCTTTGTCAGGCTCAGGCTTATCCCGTACCTATCATGAGGTATTAAATAATTTTGAAATCTCATTATTATCTTGCAGAACCCATTGGGGCACGAGCTCCGACCTTTTCCACTGATTCCAATTCGTTTTCCTACACACGTGATGTGGGACAAAGTTTCGCTTTGCTATGTCAGGCTCAGGCTTATCCAGTACCCGCCATGAGGTAATTCTCAGAAATCAGGCAGTTTTCATTGGTTTCCTTTTTGTGTAACTTTTCAGAACCCGTGGGAGCCAAAGCCCCCACTTTTGCTAGTGTTTCCAAAATCTCTAGTCTGCTCGGTGCAAGTTTGAGTGATGTGGTTTTGCTCTGTCAGGCTCAAGCGTATCCTGTACCCTTTAGCAGGTATAATCAATAACTAAATTCTGATCTATTGCTTCCTTCCAGAACCTGTGGGTAGTGTGGCCCCTAAGGTCAATAAAAAAGACGAATTCAGTCATGACAGTGTGCCGATAAAAGAAACTGTAGCCATTCAATGCCCAGCTCAGTCATATCCAGTGCCATTTTATAGGTATATTACAAATATTTTGGGCAGTTTTTAAGTTTTTTCTGGAGTTTTAAGGTTAAATAAACGAGAGCAACTAATTGCTTAACTAATCTATCAAATTTATTTTAGAACCTCTTGGGGCTAAGGCTCCTACCTTTGCGGGCACCTCCAAGAGTAGCACCTTTGTGGAGGCTCAGGGTAGAGATTTTGTGCTGCTTTGTCAAGCTCAGGCCTATCCCGTTCCCTACTCCAGGTATTTTGTAGGGGTATCTAAGGCTGTCAACTGGTTCTTAGTTTAAGGTCTTTTTTCTGAAATATATGGATTTTCGAAATTTATTTAAAACGTTTTTAGAACCCGTCAGTGCCAAGGGTCCCACTTTTGCCACCGATATGAAGAGCTATACATTTGTACGTCATCTGAGACAAAGCTTTGCCTTGCTCTGTCCAGCTCAGGCCTATCCAGTACCCTTAATAAGGTAGTCCCTTGACCAACTTAACTCAACGTTTGTCTTTTCATTTCATAGAACCTGTGGGCGCTAAGGCTCCCACCTTTTCAGGTGAATCCAAGAGTTTTACTTTTGTCAAAGAGATTTCCAGTAGTTTTGCCCTTTTGTGTCAGGCTCAGGCCTATCCCGTACCCATTATAAGGTTAGTTTTCTTAATTAATTATGCCAGACTTGTGGAGA
The DNA here is from genome assembly GCA_018904275.1 of Lordiphosa clarofinis. Lineage (NCBI taxonomy): Eukaryota > Metazoa > Arthropoda > Insecta > Diptera > Drosophilidae > Lordiphosa > Lordiphosa clarofinis. The sequence goes on from JAEIGQ010000011.1 coordinate 2,305,636, forward strand.
GCGGGGCTCAGACTAGATTAGCGCAATCCTTCCCGTCACTTTAAATATTCAGGCAGTTAAATGTAAGCCTTAGTTTTTAAAGTCCAAATTTTTATGTTCAATTACAGAGCCCATAGGCAGTGTAGCTCCTACCATATCGGGTGATCGTCTACAGGAACAAACCCAAAAACAAGGACATAGTTTTTCCATACTATGTCAGGGTCAGGCGTATCCCATGCCCGCTTTTAGGTATACACGAGGGGCTGTGTTTCTTATTTACATACACCGCATATCATGTACACTTTAAAGACTACCGCTTACAAGTAAAATAGTTCACATAGCACTTACACCGCATTAATAATGCTTATTAATACAAGCTAATATTTATGTCCCTTCTATGTGACCGCCGGTCACCCGCCCGCTTTACTGGTACAGCATGTTTATACCAGTACACTGAGAAAAAAAGGATAGTTTTTGATGATCCTCAGGATATTTTAGGTATCCATTTGAACTGGATAGTAAACTACCCCTTTTTGGAACCCATTGGATATTTTCGAAGTCGATTTTTTTTTGTTCAAAAGGATATAGAGAGAACAAGATAGCTCTTGATCTTTATTATTCATCCAAAGGAGCTGAAAATGAGAAAAGGATAATTACAAAAATGGATTTTAAAGTGAATATTTCGCATATCCATTTTACGGGAATCTCTTTTCTGTGTAGAGTTACAAAGTTGTACTAAAGTCTGCATTACAGACTGAATCAAACATTTTCGACCATATGAAGTACGCATATACATATATTCTGGATCACCACCACCAGCCGAGTCGATTGTGTGTACAGTTAATTTAAAAAAATTTGCCCCGCATTCTCCCGCGCACACAATACAATATTTATTGTTGTGGTGTTATGTGGTATATATTTGTGGTGGTTCTGATACGAGATATTTATGAGTTTGCAAATAGAAATTACAGTTTAATTTTATTTAAAGCTGGCATTTTCTCTGATTTCTTATTTCCAAAATTTGGACTTGTTTTAAAAAACGTATTTTGAGGAAACAGTTAGAGTACCTTACTAGATCTTAGTTCTTTAGGGTTTAGTGAGAGAGAATTTTACCCCATTAGATTTATACCCACTTGAAACTTTACCAGAGTTTAGTTCGTTTAGGTTTTGTCAGAGAGGTGGTTAGGGACCTTTAAAAAAAGTCAAATTTCCCAAAGTGTTACACAAAATGAGCAAATTGATCACTGCCAGAGGTAAGTAAGCTTTGGTCACTTTCAAGCAGATGAAAGGTAAGTACGCTTCTCTAGTTAACCAGGAAAGATCATTTTGCTCAAATTGTGTTCACTTTATCTCACTTTTGATCAACTTATTTAACCTATGATTATCTCCCCCGACTTACAGGTGGTACAAATTCATTGAGGGCACCACCCGTAAACAGGCTGTCGTATTAAACGATCGTGTGAAACAAGTCTCTGGTACTTTGATCATCAAGGATGCTGTCGTCGAGGATTCTGGCAAATATCTGTGCGTTGTGAACAACTCTGTGGGTGGGGAAAGCGTGGAAACTGTTCTGACTGTCACCGCACCACTTTCGGCTAAAATTGATCCACCCACACAAACTGTAGACTTTGGTCGTCCAGCTGTCTTCACCTGCCAATATACGGGTAATCCCATTAAAACGGTTAGCTGGATGAAGGATGGCAAGGCCATGGGACACAGTGAGCCGGTGTTGCGCATTGAATCCGTCAAGAAAGAGGATAAGGGCATGTATCAGTGTTTCGTAAGAAATGATCAGGAATCAGCGGAGGCGAGTGCAGAACTGAAGCTTGGAGGACGTTTCGATCCGCCTGTAATACGTCAGGCTTTCCAGGAAGAGACCATGGAACCGGGACCCAGTGTATTCCTCAAGTGTGTGGCTGGCGGTAATCCAACACCGGAAATATCCTGGGAGCTGGATGGCAAGAAAATTGCCAACAATGATCGCTATCAAGTGGGACAATATGTGACCGTGAATGGAGATGTGGTTTCCTATTTGAATATAACCTCGGTGCATGCCAATGATGGTGGTCTCTACAAGTGTCAGGCGAAGAGTAAGGTGGGAATTGCTGATCATTCGGCTAAATTGAATGTCTACGGATTGCCCTACATACGACAAATGGAAAAGAAGGCCATAGTAGCGGGTGAGACTTTAATAGTTACCTGTCCAGTGGCCGGTTATCCCATAGATTCCATAGTGTGGGAGCGAGGTGAGTGACTCTCAGGATTACTTATTGAACCACCCTCTGATGAAACAATTTTCTTTACAGATAATCGCGCTCTGCCCATCAATCGTAAGCAAAAGGTCTTCCCCAATGGCACCTTGATCATTGAGAATGTGGAACGTAATTCGGATCAGGCTACCTACACTTGTGTGGCCAAAAATCAGGAGGGTTATTCAGCACGAGGTTCCCTAGAAGTCCAAGTCATGGGTAAGTTGTTAAAGTTCCTGTTTCCAATTGGGTTGGGATTTCAGGCTACAACAACGCTGGTCGCTTCAAGTTCCTCCACAGATTGTGCCCTTTGACTTTGGTGAGGACATAATCAATATGAATGAAATGGTCTCGGCCACCTGTACGGTGAACAAGGGTGATACTCCCCTTGAGCTGTATTGGACCACAGCGCCGGATCCTAAAATAGGGGTGGGTCGTTTAATGTCCAACGATGGTATCTTGATTACCAAAACCACTCAGCGTATCAGCATGCTGAGCATAGAGTCGGTACATGCCCGCCACCGGGCCAACTATACGTGTGTGGCCCGCAATCAGGCGGGAGAAGTCTATCATACGGCGGAACTGAGTGTCAATGGTGATTCTTGAGAATTTCTTCTGCAGCTAGGATTTGGCCTTCTTTGAATTAACTCGTACTTGTGTTCAAATCCCTCCTCCATCCCTCCTTTTTCCCCCAACAAGTTCTGCCCCAGATTGTGCCCTTTGATTTTGGGGAGGAGAGTGTCAATGAACTGGACATGGTGTCGGCCTCTTGTACCGTCAATAAGGGTGATCTACCCGTGGATATCTATTGGACCAAGAATGGAGGTCGCCTCTATACCAATGATGGTTTGATAGTCAATCGAAATAGCCAACGCTTAAGTGTGCTGAGTATAGAGTCTGTACGCGCACGTCATGCTGGGAACTACTCCTGTGTGGCCACCAACAATGCAGGGGAAATCATACAATCCGCTAGGCTGGCTGTCAACGGTTAATCTCTGTTCTTTGTCATTAATCTTCTTTTGGTTTTGCTTGCATTTTTTCCCCCATCCCCTCCAGTCCTACCCCAAATTGTACACTTTGATTTTGGTGAGGAGAGCATCAATGAACTGGACATGGTTTCGGCCTCGTGTACTGTCAATAAGGGTGATCTACCCATTGATGTGGCCTGGACTAAGAACGGTGGCCGTGTCTACACCAACGATGGCATTGTGGTGACCAAGACCAGCACTCGTATGAGTGTCTTAAGCATTGAGTCCGTTCGCGCACGTCATGCGGGCAATTACTCCTGCGTGGCCACCAATAATGCGGGAGAGTCCCGACACTGGGCCATTCTAGCTGTCAATGGTTAATCTTCTTGGCTTTTTTCCTTAATTACTTCTTCTGTTGATTTGCTTTCTACATACCCCACCCATTTAGTCCTACCCCAAATTGCACACTTTGACTTTGGCGAGGAGAGTATCAATGAACTGGATATGGTTTCCGCGTATTGTACCGTTAATAAGGGTGACCTACCGCTCGATATAGCCTGGACTAAGAATGGTGGACGCATCTATACCAACGATGGTCTGATTGTCACTCGGAATAGTCAACGCATCAGTGTTTTGAGCATTGAGTCAGTAAGAGCACGTCATGCGGGCAATTATTCCTGTGTGGCCACCAATATAGCGGGAGAGACCAAACAATCGGCCCTACTAGCTGTCAATGGTTAATCGATTTTGCTAAACTTCGTCTTCACTTTTAGTTTTTGTGTTTAGTTCTCCAAATCAATTTCCTCTCTCACATTTCCTTTCCAAGTGCCGCCCTCCATTGCCCCCTTTTCATTTGGCGAGGATCCTGTGAATACTGGCGAAAATGCTGGCGTTCAGTGCATGGTACAAAAGGGTGATACACCCATTACCATCAAATGGACCTTGAATTCACGACCCATCATCAATGGTGAAGAGGGAATTACCATATTGAAACTATCGCCCAAGACAAGTGTTTTGAATATAGCCGCCGTAGAGCAATATCATCGCGGGGTCTTCAAGTGTATAGCTGAAAATCTAGCGGGTTCTAGTTATACCACCTCCGAGTTGAAAGTTAATGGTATATTAGATGAAGAACGCTATCTTTTAACTTTAATTTTTATACTCTTGCAAAAAAGTGAGGATTCGAAAATTGCATATATGAGACAAGTATATTTAGTCATGTAGTTTTGTCCGGCCAAATTTTTATAGAAATATAGACTGATGATTCCAGTATTTGTGTGGATGTAACGGAAGTTCAGCCCGCTCGTTAAATGCATTATTTTTGCCAAATACATCCCTGAGTCAATAGAAAGCTAAATACACAAATTTTTAAGACAATGCTGTGAATGTACGTTATAGCAGTTGTAGATAGTAAGTATTTATTTAACTTTATATATATATTCGTACACAGAACTAAATAATTAATCCATTCGGGGTCAACTCAATGCAAAACGGGACTAATCGTGGGTTGATCCCGGAATGGCTTGAATTGAGCCCGTCAGGGATCAACATTTTGTCTCGGTTTTTACCTTGCCGAGCTTAAACTGATCCTTTTTTTCGAACTCATTTAGGTTCCATTCGAGATAGCATTTTAGAACGGCCGAGATTGATCTGCGCACCTTATTCGGGACTAATTTGACTCCAAAAATAAATTCTTCTTGATTCATATATACATACACATATGATTATATAAAATATAAATTTATTTATTAGATTCGCCTCCGCGGCAGCCAGAACGCTTTCACTTTGTATCACCTGGACATCTCATCTACCATTTCACTTCAAATTAAAAATATTATCCGACTCATGCACGCGTAACTTTTAGAATGACTGCTACCCAGCTTTGCTCCAGGCTGAAGGCAGGACGAAAAACTATCTGCGAAGCAAATAAAGCAATCGGCAATTGCTCTCAGTTTGTTCCCTCTCTCCATCTCTCACTTGACTGTTGAGTACGATCTGGCATAAAGTAATCCCGATTTGGATTGACTCACCTTTACTCGTACTTGAAACTTTATTCCCGCTGCCGAAATCAAATCATTCTTTTTGGGCTTAAAATTTGCCCGGCATTTTTTTTTCGGTCTACAGTCATCTACAGTAGGTCATCAGGACTTAAAAAGGATTTCATTGAACTTGGCACTAAATGGCCGAACACATTTCTCTATTCACACCGACACGAGCCGAATGCATGCCGAGGCTTGTGATAAGAGAGCACACAGCTTATCAGCCACTGGCCAGAAGTCAATAAAGCAGGTCAGAGATCAAAAGTCTCACTTTTTGGCCTCGCTCTTCTTAACAAACCCTGACATAGGGTGACCAGGCAATCGTAAAACATATATTTAAATCAGCGATGGTCACAAGATCCCCACAGGAAACGAAGACACTTTGCTATTTAAACATACACTATCTGAAAACATGCCAAAGCAAATGAGAAGAGAGCAATTAGCATTTAAGTCGGTGGCTAGCCTTTGATGCGTTGAGCACGAAGCAAATTCGCGGAGGTTTATTTGAAATTCAAGTATTGTTCTTACTGCAATATTGAATCTATGCTCAGTACATTGACAGTACACTTACATTTAAATGCATTTCAGTGGTCAAATCCGAATAAATAGTTTGCGATTGAAGTTCGGCAATAGATTTTGGTTTTTGGTTTTTTGTGAATCCTTTTTTGAATTGGGTGCTCAGTTTTTTACAAACTATTGAGAAAAATTCATAATTATCTTATTATTTTGCAAATTATACAGGTTTAGGGGTCAAGCTCATTTATCGTTAGCTGAGGACAGGCCTCTGAGAATTTTCTCAGAGCCATTGCATTACGTAGTATTCAATATATTAGTAACAATCTTCTATATTTTGCAAGAGTATAATTACTTCGGCTGAGTCGATGTTAGTTTGGTCCTAAGTATTTTTATTTTATTTTTTATTTTAATTGCTTAACTCCTCTTCCTGCCTTATTAGTACCTCCACGAGTATCGCCTTTTAATTTTGGCAGTGAAATCCTAAATATGGGTGATGTCTTATCCATTAATTGTGTGGTTCTAAAGGGCGATTTGCCGCTGCAAATACATTGGACCCTGAATGATATACTCCTGGAAACAGGCTTAGATGGTTTTACGATTATGCCACTAAATAGTCGAACCAGTTATTTAAGTGTGGATGCCTTGGAGGCCAAACATCGTGGGGCTTATGGCTGTATAGCTGAAAATCTAGCAGGTCGTGCCGTGTATAAGGCAGAACTGCAAGTGAACGGTGGGTGTACCTACCTTTAAGTGATCCTTGAAGCTTTTACCCGTTATTCTCTATATACTAACAAGATGCTGGTTTATTTGGTGTACTGAGCTTTGTGTTTAATATGTTTTAGTGGCTCCACAAATAAGTCCCTTTGACTTTGGTGACGAACCCCTAAACCGTGGGGAGGTAGCCAGTGTAACCTGCGTCGTACCCAAGGGCGACTTGCCCTTGGATATCTATTGGACCCTTAATTCTGCTCTGATAGTTAATGGTGAATTGGGATTTACCATAGTACGTTTGAATAAACGCACTAGTTCCTTAAATGTGGACTCTCTAGAGGCTGTCCATCGTGGTAGTTACAAGTGTATAGCCAATAATTCCGCGGGTCATGCCGAGTACCTAGCCAGCTTGGATGTTAATGGTTGGTTCCGCTTAAACTGTTACTTCTTCTTTTTACTTTCCTTTTCTTACATTTTTATTTCTTAACCTCCTCTCAAGTGCCTCCTCAAATACAACCCTTTGATTTTGGTACCGAAGCGGCAAATACAGGCGAAATAGCAGGTGGTTTTTGTATGATACCCAAGGGTGATTTACCTTTGGAAATACGCTGGACTTTGAATTCAGCTCCGATTATCACAGGCGAGCATGGTTTCTCCCTGTCACGCCTTAATCCACGCACTAGTTCGTTGAGCATTGAGGCCCTGGAGGGTCGTCATCGTGGTCAATACAAATGCATAGCCAGCAATAGAGCGGGTAGTGCTGAATATAGCGCTGAGCTGCACGTGAATGGTGATCATTCTTCTCATTGATATATATTTTTTATGTTGTAGGAGTTTGATTTTATTTAACATTTTATTTCTAATTAGTAAATTATTTTCAATTCCAAAGTGCCACCCCAAGTGTTGCCCTTTAGTTTTGGTGAAGCTGCTGCCGATGTGGGTGACATAGCCAGCGCCAATTGTGTGGTACCCAAGGGTGATTTACCTTTGGAAATACGCTGGTCCTTGAATTCAGCCCCCATTATAAATGGCGAAAATGGTTTTAGCCTGGTGCGTTTGAATAAACGTACAAGTTCTTTGAATATCGACTCTCTGAATGCTTTTCATCGAGGAGTGTACAAATGCATAGCTACAAATGAGGCTGGAACGAGCGAATATGTGGCTGAATTACAAGTTAATGGTTTGTCTGAGTAGATCCTAACAATGCAATACAAAGAGCACGCTTTAACTATAGTTAAGTTTGATGTATAATATTGTTGTATTTGGTGTTTAGAGTATTGGAGCACTGGCTTGAAGATTTGCTGACTTTGGGGTAGTTTTGCCAGTTGTTTTGTCATATGTGTGCAAGAAGCGAAAGCAAAAATATCGATCAATTAGTTTAGAAAGGCGCTGAATTTCTTTTAGGTCGTGCTTTATATCTTACCTTGTGTGTCCTGTTTCACATTATGTGACCGAATGGAGAGCTGAGTTAGTCCTGATGTGCGCTGAATTGAGTTATTGTAATGAATAATCAAATTTTTATAGCTGCGCATATTTTAACATGCGCCGAATATCAGAGATTCCATTCTGACTTAACAACTTTTTTCTATAAAAATAAAGCTAAACCTATTAGATTTCTTGCAAGATTATATATTTTTTCCATATTATGTGAAAAATATACGCTGAGTTTTTTAATTAGGGGCTGAAGTGAGTTCAAAGCATTAAAAATAAGGTCAGCGTACCTAAAGTTCTGCTTATTATAGGATTGTAGTTGAATATATATTTTAACATAAGAGTAAAAGAGGCGCTGAATATATTATTATAGCTCATATAGAAGCGCTAAATAAGTGTTTGCAGGCCACAAATTTAATAAAAGTCCAGAGTTATCCAATTTCAAACTTTAATTAATGCACTGAATATCGAAGTTCATATCGTAGAAGCGCTGAATAGGTGCTTGCAGGCGATAAATTTTGTTAAAGTTATTATCTAATTATTTAAAAATGCTCTAAATATCGTAGTTCAAATCTTAGAAGAAGAAGTAGTTCAAATCTTAAAAAATTAGTAAATGTCAAGTATTGTACAATTTAAAACTTTAAAAATGAGCTGAATATGGTAGTTTTCATGTTGACTTACCATTATCGCTCAATTTCAAGCAAAAATAATCGCTGAATATTCTTAAATTATAATGTGTCTTAGCTCTGAATAGTCTTATTAAGCGCTGAATTGAGTTCGAATCATGAAAAAAGATATGAAGAAATTTGAAGCTAAAAAGCAGTGAATTTTTTAAGTTTCGATGCTGACTAAGTTATTTATGTCAGTTAAACAAATAAAAAGCGCTTAATGAGCTAACTAAGCGCTAAATTGAAATCTAATTATTAAAAATTAAGGTCAAAGTTCTAGTTGGCAATATATTGCGATTAAAGACAAGTGTTATCTGTGTTGAAACATATATAAAAGTTCAGTTTCTATGTTGTATTAGCTTGCTCAATTTCAATAAAAAAAAACAACGCTGAATTTGCTAATGAGGCGCTGATTTGAGCTCTAGTCATTAAAAATGATTAAAACTAGTTATGGTAGCCAAGAAATTAAGCTAAATCAATTCTTATTCAATTTAAAGCATAAAGAAGGAGCTGAATATATTTAGGGATGCGCTGAATATGCAAGTTTTTATGCTGACGTAAAAATTTTAATAGTAAAAAGTACAATGAAAGGGAAATTATCACTTATATGAACCAAATTTGGTCAACGTAAGCCAAAATAATTTTTTTTATAGCCCAAAACTAAACCTGACTCTATTTTAAAGATCGCAGATACTTATAGTTTGTAATCCGATTTTCCTATATATAAAATATTAAAGTCATGTATAATATTATTTAAATATCAAAACATCCGCTGAATATGTAAGTGAAGATGCTGAATTATAAAGTTCTTCCTTAAAAGCATAAAAACCAGCGCTGAATTAGGGATGCCAGTTTTAAGAACATCAAATATACTTCCTTCTTGGAAAATAGTGGCTTGTTAATTCCAGATTACACGTTTTTCTTGCCCACCTCTATTCTGAATTCAGCTCAACCAAATAAATATTGAATGAATATCATAATTTTTGTACACTATAATAAACAGGATGAAACCAACGGAAGTGTTGATTATATCTTAGACCTATTCCCCTTTTCCCCCTCCCATATTTAGTGCCCCCTCAAGTTATGCCTTTTGTGTTTGGTGACGAACCCTCCAACTATGGCGATAGCACGGCTGTACAGTGTATGGTCTTCAAGGGTGATACACCACTACAACTTCACTGGACTCTCAATGGACAACCCATTACCAATGAGAATGCTGGCATACGTATTATTAAAATGTCTCCCAAACTGAGTTCCTTGAGCATTGATTCTATAAATGGTTATCATCGTGGTCTATTCAAATGCATTGCCACAAATGCGGCGGGAGATGCCGAGCAAAGTGCCGAGCTAGTAGTGAATGGTTAACAAAATAATACGCCTTATATGTTTTACTTTAAGAGTTTCAAATTTTTGGTTTACTCCCTTCCACATTTCCACATCTTAATTGCAAACAGTGCCCCCACAAATCCGTCCCTTTGATTTTGGTGAAGAAGCCTCCAATTCGGGCGAGACAGCGGGCATACAGTGTACCGTCATTAAAGGCGATCTACCCATTAATATAACCTGGGCTTTGAATAATCATACCCTGGAAACGGGTCAATTAGATGTGGTTATAGGACGCATGTCCAGCAAATCGAGTACCCTGAATATAGACTATATAGCGGCGGAACATCGTGGTCTATATACATGTGTGGCGCGCAATGCGGCGGGCGAGAGTAGCTACAGTGCCGAACTGAAAGTCAACGGTGACTGGAGAACTAAACTTTAATAGATTTTTATTTATGATTTTTTTAAGCATTTTTTCCCCCTTTCCAAACTATTCCCCGTAGTGCTACCCCAAATAGTGCCCTTTACCTATGAGGATGTGATCAATATGAATGACTCCCTCGATTTGTTTTGTCAAATTCAAAAGGGAGATCGTCCCATTAAGATACACTGGAGCTTTGAGCGCAGTGTGAGTGAACAGGAGAACAGCTTTGATGCACTTCAACCCCAGATGCGTACGAATCGTATTAGTGGCAAAACGAGTATGTTGTCCATACCCAGTGCTAGTCCAGCTCACACCGGTCGCTATACATGCATAGCCAGCAATAAGGCAGGCACTACCAGCTATAGTGTTGATCTGACCGTGAATGGTATTGAAAACTATTTAAATGTCATTGGGGTAATGGAATGTAGAATGATTTTGTAAGAACTAATCTGTCTAACCTTTAACCTTTAACTCCTAACAAAAAGTGGCACCCAAAATAGCCCCCTTTGAGTTTGGTGAGGAGCCGCTGAACTATGGCGAGCCTGCTTCGGTACAATGCACTATCCTGGGCGGCGACTTGCCCATAAACGTTACCTGGCTATTGAATAATGCCACCATTGACAGTTATCATGATATATCCTTCTCGAGAATAGGCAAGCGTATTAATGTTCTATCCATTGAGTCGGTGGCGGCTCATCATGCGGGTTTCTACTCGTGTCATGCCGAGAACAAGGCGGGTGTCACACATCATGCGGCACAATTGATTGTTAACGGTACCTGAATGTATATTTACAGAAATTTTATTTTTTATGATTTATTTCTGATTAGTTTTGCCCAAAATAAGCCCCTTTTCCTTCGGTGAGGAGTCCATGAGCTATGGTGAATTTGTGAATGTGCAATGCACCATATCGGGTGGTGATTTACCTGTCAACATTACCTGGACCCTCAATGATCAACCCTTTGAGGATTATCTAGAGATTTTGACCACCAAGCGTGGCAAGCGTATCAATGAACTGACCATAGAGGCGGTCTCTGCCAAACATGTGGGAAACTATTCCTGTATTGCGGAGAATCGAGCGGGCCGTGTGAACCACACGGCCGAACTGAAAGTTAATGGTTAATATTCTTTGAAAATATTTGATAAGCTAAGTTAATTTCTTTAAATGCTTCCCTCTCCCACTCCCACTCCCAGTGTCCCCTAAAATAGCCCCGTTCGATTTTGGCGAGGAACCCTCTAATTTTGGTGAATCCGCCAGTGTTCAGTGTCTGGTGACTTCGGGTGATTTTCCTGTGAGCTTTGCTTGGCATTTCAATGGACGTGAAATCAATGAGCATGTGTATGATGTGTCCATGGTTAAGTTGGGCAAAAAGATCAGTGCTTTGTCCATAGACTATGTGCGTGATCATCATGCGGGCAATTATACCTGTGTGGCGGTCAATCGAGCAACTTCAGTGAATTACACCGCCCAGTTGGTGGTTAATGGTATATCAATTTATAATCAAATTCATTTTATATGTTTTCCATTTATTTTCCTTTGCCTTCCCACCCAAAGTTCCTCCAAAAATTGCCCCTTTTGATTTTGGAGATCATGCCATCAATTTTGAGGAGTCCGTTTCGGTGAATTGTCTCATCTATTTGGGGGACTTGCCCATGGATATTATATGGTTATTCAATGGTCAGCATATACAGCATTATACAGGCGTCTCCATAGTAAAGGGAGGCAAAAAGGCCAGCATTTTGACCATAGATGCGGTTCTGGCGGGACATGCGGGAAATTATACCTGCAAAGCGCGCAATGATGCAGATTCGGCGGAGTATACGGCGGAACTTATAGTGAATGGTAGTTACTAAAATGGGGGGGTTAAGTTAACTAAGAATCAATTATGCTTCAGTTATTATATTTTCCAAATCATTTTCTCCCAGCTCCACCCAAAATAGCTCCTTTTGATTTTGGACAAGTCCCGGCCAACTTTGAGGATTCTGTTTCGGTCAACTGTTTGGTTACCTCTGGGGACTTACCCATTGAGATTGAATGGCTTTTCAATGGGGAGTCTATTAATTTTGCCTCCGGCATAGCTGTCTTAAAAGGTGGCAAGAGAACGAGTCTATTGACCATAGATTCGGTACATGCGGGTCATGCGGGAAACTATAGCTGCCAGGCACGAAATAAGGCAGCGAGCAGTGATTATTCGGCTGCTCTGATAGTGAATGGTTAATGTTTTTACAATTATTACAAATATTCTTCTTTATTTTTGTATTCACTTTTTTAAGTACCTCCAAAAATAACACCCTTTAGCTTTGGCGAGGAACCGGCCAATGTAGAGGACTCCGTGTCGGTCACTTGTCTCATCTCCAGCGGTGATCTACCCATAGATATAGAATGGTTGTTCAATGATTATGGCATTAGTTCATATTCGGGCATTATGGTTGTGAAGGGAGGCAAAAGGAATAGCGTGTTGAGCATAGATAATGTGCATGCCCGTCATGTGGGCAACTATACGTGTCGTGCCAAGAATCTAGCGGCGGAGGCGAATCACACCACTGAGTTGATAGTGAATGGTATTTGTTAACATTAAGTTCTAAATGTAAATTCTTTTCGTTTCGTTTTTAACTGATTTTCAACCCAGTTCCACCCAAGATAACACCTTTTGATTTTGGTGATGAGCCAACAAATGTAGAGGATTCCGTGTCGGTCACCTGTCTCATCTCTAACGGTGACTTACCCATAGATATTGAATGGTTATTCAATGACTATGGCATTAGTTCCTATTCGGGTATTACCGTGGTCAAGGGCGGTAAACGTAGCAGTGTCTTGGGCATAGATAATATTCAAGCTCGTCATGCGGGAAAGTACAGTTGTCGGGCCAAGAATCATGCTGCGGCTGTTAATTATACCACTGAGCTAATAGTGAATGGTATTAAACTTATTTTTGTACATATTTCTAAATAGTTTTGTATTTTTTTTTCAATTTCCTTTTTAAGTTCCCCCCAAGATAACACCCTTTGATTTCGGTGAAGAGCCCACCAATGTAGAGGATTCGGTTTCGGTCACTTGTCTCATCTCCAGCGGTGACTTGCCCATAGATATAGAATGGTTATTCAATGACTTTGGCATCAGCTCCTACTCGGGCATGACAGTTCATCGAGGTGGTAAACGCACCAGCATGTTAACCATTGATAATGTTCAAGCTCGTCATGCGGGACAGTACAGTTGTCGGGCCAAGAATCATGCTGCTGCCGTTAATTATACCAACGAACTGATTGTTAATGGTATTTTCTAAGACTTGAAACATTTTTAAATATTTTTATTTTCCATTTCTATATATCATTTACCTCCTTGCCCCACAGCACCTCCCAAACTGGCGCCCTTTGATTTCGGTGAAACTCCTGCCAACTTTGAGGATTCTGTCTCCATAAACTGTTTGGTTTCTTCTGGTGATTTGCCCATTGATATTGAATGGCTATTCAATGGTCAACCCATCAACTTCTCATCTGGCATCGCTGTCGTAAGGGGTGGCAAAAGAACTAGTGTTCTGACCATAGACTCAGTGCATGCAGGACATGCGGGAAACTATAGTTGTCAGGCTAAGAACAAAGCGGCCAGCAGTGCCTACTCAGCGGCCTTGATAGTGAATGGTTGTTAAATATTTTACTCTAAAAAACTTTTAATTCTTAAACATTTTGCGTTTCACCCTTTTCCCTAACAAAATTTCCACCCAAGATCACACCTTTTGATTTCGGAGATGAACCTACGAATGTAGAGGATTCGGTTTCGGTCACTTGTCTCATCTCCAGTGGAGACCTACCTATAGATATCGAATGGCTATTCAATGACTATGGCATTAGCTCCTATTCGGGTATTAATGTGGTTAAAGGTGGCAAAAGGAATAGCATGTTGAGTATAGATAGTGTTCAAGCCAGACATGCGGGTCTGTACAGCTGTCGGGCCAAGAATCATGCTGCAGCGGTTAACTATACCACCGAACTGATAGTGAATGGTATCTACCATCTGCATAAATACTAAAGTAACATGTTAACTTTTTTTTCTTTTCTTTTATCTTATAAATTTCTTCTTCCCCCCACACATCGTACACACCATTAGTGGCTCCCAAAATCGCTCATTTTGATTTTGGTGAAGTGCCTGCTAGTTTTGAGGATTCCGTTTCCATAAATTGTCTGGTTAGTTCTGGTGATTTGCCACTCGATATCGAATGGCTATTTAATGATTATCCCATCAATCATTATTCGGGTATTTCGACTTCAAAAATGGGCAAACGATTGAGTGTTCTAATGATTGATGCAGTGAGTGCGCGACATGTGGGAAATTATACCTGTAAGGCGAGAAACCTTTGGGCTTCCAGTGAATTTACAGCCGAGCTTATTGTTAATGGTAGAGTGAGAGCAAAACTAAAAAGTATATTGTATAGCACTTGAGTTAATTCAATTTGTTTTTTTTTCCATTAATTTTCCACCTTGTACCAATGTGAGTCACACACCAAATACACTGCATGTTTGCTTTTAAATTGGCCACAAGATATTTGCTTTGTGTCTTGGCTTTTGTGTGAAATATTGTTTTATGTTGTATTTTAGTTAGAGGTTTCAGTGGGTTACTAGCTAGGAAATTTTCAGGAGCAACTGTTACTGTTTTTCATGGGGCTGTCTTTACTCTTTAAAATAGCTGGAAATAGCTAGACTGGCAAACTGCTCTTCTTGTTCTATAGTGTGCACAAAGATATACTTAACAAGGTAGCCGCACTCGCTCTCTTAAAAACTTCTTAAGTGTCAGTCGGTAAACAATACTTGTGAGTTGTGAGAGAGCGAGTGTGGCTACCTTGTTAGGTACATCTTGGTGGGCACCACGGTTAGTCGGTTTTACCCAAAAAAACTTGTTGAATTGTGCATTCTTCTTTGTACTTTTCAATTTAACAAACTCTACATCATTTTGGGGATTCTTCTTCTTGTAATTATTTTAATGGGTCTGTAATATAATTCTTAAATTATTTCTTAATAAAGTTCCTCCACATATAACGCCCTTTGAGTTTGGTGATGAGCCTGCCAATTTTGGTGACTCTGTGACTGTACAGTGTACCATATCGAAGGGTGATCAGCCGGTGGATATTTACTGGTTGTTTAATGATTATGCCCTCAATGAGTATCATGGTGTTACAACTTCTAAAATTGGAAAAAAGGTCAATGTGCTTACAATCGATTCTGTCAATGGCAATAATGCGGGAAACTATACGTGTCGAGCTCGAAATAATGCTCAAACTGTGGAATATACGGCGGCCTTAATTGTCAATGGTGGATCCTAATAATAACTCAACTTTACATAATAAGCAGTAGCTAGATAACACCAAAAAATCGGTTCAAAAAGGTTTTAAAAATGTTTCAGCCTTAATGAAAGTACTAGATGTTTTAGGTTTAAGTCGCGATTATAAAATTAATTTCTTAAGTTCTGAACTCTACTGTTATTACTAAATTTGAAATATTTTTAAATTTAAATGTATTGGTAGTGAACTAGTAAGCATTTACAGAAGCTATGATCGTAACCGGTTCTGAACTCGTTCGGTAAAACAAGTTTATGTTGAGTCTTTCTAAAATGCAAATGTCTATATTAAACTGATCTGGTACTTTAATGAATTCGGTTTAGATTAGATAATAATATATGTTAGATCCAAAACTATGACTGGTTTGGTTTAATAGTTTACAGACATTAAGTTAATCGAAACGTGGCTTCGTTTCGATTTAGCATCTCAGAAAGCACTCAAACTACTTTATAATATATATATTCATTAAGAGAGTGTATATACACAAATGAAATTTCATGTCTATTTTTTCCATGAGCCACTTTTCTCGGCAGAATCTGCCGAAAGTGTATTTTGCGCATGTATGTGTGTTGCGCGTGTGCCTTAGCCAACTTCAAGTGTTCTTTTACGCTTTGCCTGAAATATATAACGCTAAAAGAAAATCGTTCGGTTCTAATAAAACGCTTTTCATTTTATCCTGCTTCGGTCTAAAATTTGGTAAGATCGATACGCTCTTGAAAATTTTTACTTTGAGTACGAATCGTTCTTATACCCGAAATGGTCCGTTAAAAATTCAAAACTATAAATAAAATTCTTGATTCAAGAAAAAATTTCAGTTTAAGATCATTTCGTTCTTAATATCGAAAATGACCGTTAAAAAATTAAAAGATATAAATGAAATTCTGGATGAAAGAAAAACAAGTTTTAATGTAAGATTATTTCGCTCTACTTTAAGTACAAATTGCTCTTAGCTAACATAAATAAGTCTGGATCTTGCGTATTTAGAGCTCTGAAAGTTCTTAAAAAAATCCTGAACAATGCTTTTATTAAACGTTCTTGAATTCAAGAATTTTGGGAGTTTTAAAAACGCTCTTGAATTAAGATATCCCGTACTTAAATTAAGAATTTTCCGGCTTATTGAAGTTTTGAAACTAAACATTCTTGATTTAAGTACGAAAATTCTTGGTATTTCTCTCATAGCCTCAATAAATAATCCCCATCAAGCTGGTTTCGTAAGACAGCTTTGTGGGTTTCGCTCATTGGGAACTATGAAACAGAAAACACAAGAAAATCCAAATCAACTGTTCTGTTGAGAGAGTGAAGCTGTGAAGCTAAAGAGTCTCTCTGACGATAAAGTAACAGCAAAGCAAATAACTTGAAATATTAAAAAAAAATTTAGCCTTCTTTGATGTAATTTCACAGGTTCAATTTGATTTGATCTTTGGAAAATTTTTGACAACCGACTATTTAGAGATATATAATAAGTGTAAAGGCAGCTGATGACTATTCAGAGATATATAATAAGTGTAAAGGCAGCTGATGAGAGTTTGTTAAATTTGTCCCTTTCATTTTGGTGAGCAGACAGAATAGAAAATGTTGGTTGACCATATTTTGCGAGCTTCGATAGTAAGAGTTGTGCGGACCCAGAAAGACGGCAATATCTACACAACTGCTTACTTTTCCAAAACTTAGAAATATTTATCTAGACAGCTTTATTTTTGTTTGTCCTATGCAAGGGCGTTTCATTAACAGCCTTCTATTTCTATTTTCTAAAATGTTTAAATTTAACTCGTTAATGAAATAAACCGCACCGATTTTTTATTTGCGGTTGCATTTCGAACAGTCACCGCTTTGGTTCTCGGTTTGGACTACGAGCATAAACGAGCGGTCCGGAATAGTTTTGTTGCATTCCTGATTATTTATTACCAAATCTTAAGCCGTGACGCCAAACGCTATATTTAGTTCTGCAAGAGCCTCAAAAATCCGTTAAAAAAAATATAACTTATACTTGCACTAGATTCGGAACTTAAGCCTCTAGAGCATCGTGTAAATTCCGACTTAGTCGAGGCTTAAAAACCAAAGGAGTTTTAACAGTTTTGTTGTACAACTGAGAAAATTTGTCTTACAAAGAATTTTCAATTTGTAGGAAATATGGGAACAAAAGTATATAGGAGGCCTTGTCAAAAATATGTAAATTTTTCCAAATGTTTATATATTTATGTGCCAGTGGAAACAAGCTATTGCAGTTTATTAACCCATATTTCAGTCTAAAGATATACTAGTATCTCGATTGTTTTTTCAAACATTACTCTTAAGGCATTGAATTGTATTGTAGATTTACCGAAATTTAGAAAAAAAACATTGCTTCAACGGATTTAGTACATTAAAAGTAGTTTATATAATTAAAAATATTTATTAATAGTTTCTTAAATCTGAACAATACTAAGTGCTGTCTGGCGCTTGAAGCATTTTTGAACCGATCTCGAACCTATCTATTCATTTCCATTTTTTATCTGTATTTGTTTGTGTTCACTTTTTTGTTTTGCTCCTGGAAAAGTCTTACCCCAAATAACGCCCTTTGCCACAAGTGATCAACCCACCCATCTGGGTCAGTATATAACCTATCAATGCACTCTCACTGAGGGTGACTTACCCCTGAACATACGCTGGACCTTCAATAAGCAACCTCTGTTCAATGATGACGATCAGGATATACTCATTGCCAAAATGGGTCGACGTAGCAGTGTGCTGACCATAGAAAGTGTGGCTGCACGACATGCGGGAAATTATAGTTGTCATGGCGAGAATGAAGCAGGCAAAGCCACCTACAGTACACAGCTGAAAGTTATAGGTGGATCAGATGATAATTAGGAAGAAATTGTTTTTAATTTTGTTGTTAAGATTGGGGTTAAGAATTCGCTTTATTATATTTTAAGTTCTTTTTTCTTTTTGTTTTTGGTTCTCCCTCCACAAAATAAATCCAACAAACCAGTTCTGCCGCGCATCATTCCCTTTGCCTTTGAGGAGGGTCCCGCCCAGGTGGGTCAATTTCTAACTCTTCACTGTTCTGTGCCTGTGGGTGATCTGCCCTTGCATATAGATTGGACCTTGAATGGTCAATCCATACCAGCAGAGTCTGTAATCAGCACCTCAGGTGTGGGTCGGCGTGGCAGCGTTTTAACCATTGAAGCTGTTGAGGCTCAACATGCGGGCAATTTCACCTGTCATGCCTACAATTTGGCTGGCATTCAACAATATACGACGCAACTAAATGTCTATGGTTAGATTTTGGGTTAACTTCTGATGTAGTTTTTGTTTTTGTATGGTTGCTGCCTACTAACGGAAAAGTCTACTACGAAATTGATGCTGCATGTCTTCTTTATACTGTCTCGTATCTGTCCATATACTTAAACTGTTTCGCTGTCCCTTTCTACTTTCTAACAGAGTTAGCACCTAGCTAGAGGCAAGAGCTTGTCACACAAAACACACACAAAAATAAAGCTGGCATGTATGAGACTAATTCAACACTGCAAAACTGTAATAAAGCACTTTTTGGCTTAGAAAATTTAGAATAGAAATATCAAGAAGATGGTGCATAGTGGGACATTGCTTTATAAAGATTTTAGAACACTTGGGTAATACAGCCATGCTCCTTTTTTCAATGGTATGCAGGTTATCCGTAAAGCTTTCTCTAAGTTCCCCAGATGATGTAGTCACCATTTAAGTCACCGAAACTTTAACTAAGAATCACCCAAGCGATCAAAGCTGGATTTTAATCAGTTTTGGTCAGATACCCCTTCAGTTAGGCTCAAAAATATTCTTTGACCAAATTGTATTCACATAGTTAAGGATTATTTTAAAAATTCCAATTTTTTGTCATATTTAATTTCCATCGTTTCATCTTAAAGGCGAAGCTTAGATTTGACTTCGATTCAGCGGAATATTCACATTCTTTAAATTTATTTTGGTTTTTTATTTGTTTATTTTTTTTATTTAAAAACTTTTAATTTCCAATTATTCAAGTGCCACCCAAATTAGCTGCACTGCCCCTTAACTCGCCACTCTATGTGGGCGATTACTATCAACTGTCGTGTGCAGTGGTTCATGGTGATGCTCCCTTCAACATTACCTGGTACTACAATGGCCAACCTGCCGGGGATGTGCCTGGCGTCAATATACTTATGCACAGTCATCGCAGCAGTTCGCTGAACATTGAGAGCGTTCAGGGTGGTCATGCTGGCATCTACACCTGCATGGGTGCCAATCGGGCGGGTCAAACCAAGACCGAGACCCAGCTCAGTGTCAAGGGTTTGTCTGATAAATTGTATTCGTATACTCCGGTAGCTGGTAGCCCTTTAGATTAGGATATATGTAAATTGTTTCTCCGTGTGGTGTTGGTCTTGCCTTAGCACAAAAACAAAAATTGTATTATAACACAATTCCACCCTCTTTTGCCTGTGCAGAGTTGCCTCAAATCGAACAATTCCATTTTAATGCAAGTGGCGTCAATGGCGGTCAAGCGGTGCGTGTAATGTGCATGGTCACCTCAGGGGACTTACCGATTGACATTTACTGGCTTAAGGATGGACAACCATTGCTGCGTTCCATTTACCATAAGATCGATGAGTATACTTTAATTCTATCGCTGAGACAGACAACGATTAGTGATTCGGGAAATTATACATGTGTGGCCAGTAATGCAGCAGGCTTGAATAGTCGTTGGTCTTTGCTGAAAGTTAAGGGTATAGGAAGTTCTTTTTCTAAATATAAATTTTTTATAGTTTTGACTATTTTCTGATTTTATCTTGAAAATCCATTCCCAAAAAACAAAAGACTTAGGCAACGAACTTGAAAGGAATCTGAAAGTTATGTTAAACCTAATTTGAAATATTACAAAAATGAGAAAATAGTTGGGAAATTGTTAAGCCCTAAGAATTGATACAGTTAAGTTATAATTAGAAAACTTTCATTCCGAAATTTTATTGTTGAATTCGGGAGCAAATTCAAAAATTATTAAATGATGTAAGAAAACTACACCTGAAAATTGTAAATTAATTACACCAAAATTTTACCTAGATTTAGTTATTTTTTGATTATTTCGTATTAATATAATAAATATTTGTTGTGAGTACTTAAAGCAACTTTTTTGGTAGGCCAGAGACGCAGTCCCTTTTCACGAATAGAGCTAGCTTATTTTCAAATCTCACATTTACAATCTAAGAAAATTTAATTTTTGGTGCTTTGTTGTTTGACTTATTCCTTCAAAGGAAGGCAAAAAATGTAAGGCGAAATAAATAAGTACACAAAACTAAGGAAATCTCTATACGAAAGCGAGTTGGGAGGGCAAATGATGCAGTGGTGCTGCTTCCTCTATTGGTTACTGCTTAAATAAAGTAGCGCATAAACTTCATCTGGAAAACCCTTTAATTTTTGTTTATTTATAAACAAATTAAGTTTTATTTTGGAATTCATTTTAGACAACAAGTTCCCCAAGCTTGCGCAGGCCACGCTTTCTTAGTAGTTGGAATAAAAAAATTTAACTTAATTTCATTTCCTCACCCTCAAGAGCCGCCCCAATTGGCCGCCCTCTTGCTCTCCGCCTCTGTGTGCGATGTCAACGATTATGTACAGCTCACTTGTATAGCCAGCAAAGGTGCCACGCCCATTTTATTTGAATGGTGGCTCAACAATCAGCAGTTGCATGATGATTATAATGACGCTACCACAGAACTCACCCAGGCCACAGTGGGTGAGCACACAAGTTTGTTGCTGATCAACAAAGTGCAGGCCAAACATGCCGGCAATTTCAGCTGCCGAGCCAGTAATCAAGTGGGCGTGGCTAGGCGTGAGGCAAAGTTAACTGTGCATGGTAAATTTGGGAGAAAAGGGGAAACATTTGAACTTAAAATATTTTCTTCTCTCAGCTAAAAAAACCAAGTTTCAATCTTTCGCTCTTTAGGACCAAAACAAACTCAGGGTCTCAACAACTGTATATATATATATTTATCGAATGGCAGCTCAAATTTAGTTACGACCTAACCGAAGCTACCACGTACAAAATGTTCTTATATGGCAAAACAGCTCACTTTCACTCACACCCACACACCTGCATATCAGAGCACATTTTAAAAGACTCCACAGCTTGACCTTGGCTTCTCTTCAGTTTTTATTTAATTTTTTGTTCATGTAAATTACAAATTCACCAGGCTCATGCTCCAAAGAACAAACACCGAATAAACCAACAACAACAACAAGAACGCTTCTAATTGTCTACTAATCTCAAAGTAAATCAGCCTTACCCTCCGCCGCCCTGGAGACTGAGAGTCTGAAACACAGTTCCTCGATCAGTCCAGTCCCATCAAAAAATCCTCAACCATTTCCCACTTTAATTAACTTTCATTTTCCTTAATTATAATTTACTTAACTCTTAAGACACAAAATAAAGTCTGTTGAAAAATTATACAAAATTAAAAAAAAAATTTTTTATCAAATTTCAAATTGAAAACAGAACTTTATTTTGCACAAATTGCATGAAATTTAACTTTTGGTTTGGTGAGCTTATGAGTTTCCTTAACTCCTCCTGTGTATGATTTGTCCTTTAATATTTTGGTTATTTTCATAAGCTAAATGTATTTGGTTGTAGTTTGATTTTTAATTTTCTTTAAAAATTAAGTCAAGAAGTGGAAATATTTTTGAAAGATTAAAAACCTCTAGTGTTTTTTATAGAGGCTAAGCTAAATACACCATTGAAGAAAATTTTAATACATAAAATAAATCATGAAGTGGAATCGACATTCTTTTTACTACGAGTCTGGATTCATATATTGTTAGATAGTTCACAAATTAAATTTTTTTAGTGGGCGTTGACTTGTTTTGTTCAAAAGACCAAGCATGTAAGCCTTTAAGTCAAAAGAACCTCATTCCTTGTTGGTATTATTGAAAGGACCTCTTAAATGGCTGGTCTTTTATATGGTAATGCAGCCTAACGTTCTTCCTTTCCCAATTTTACTTTTATCTTTTAAAAATCGCAATACAAGGCAACAAAATCCATATATTTTTGGTCTTAATGAAGGTTTGCCATTTTTTCAAAGAAATTGGCTCCATTTGATTCTAAATCTGTTATCAGATCAGTTTTCCAGATACCGTGAAAAATGTAACTAGCGACATTTTTAATTTTGAGGCAAATATACAACCAACAGTCGGTCTTCTTACCAATTAACTCGAGACTCCATACATCGACGTTTCGTTCAAAAAAAATTGGATGTTATAAACTTCACTTAGTACCTTGATAAATATAGGTTGCCAAAGTTAAAATCTTTATATTTGTACATAAATATTTCTGCTAAAAGTTATAATAAGTAATACAAAACCGAAATTAGGAATTATAATGGACTTACACTTAGAATAATATAATTTATTTAAGGTGGAATCTTTATGTGAATAAATGGAGATAATAACTTTGAGGGCCTTTTTTTAGTAACATGAAACTAGGTTTGTGCGAAACTTTAAAGTATGGAGTACGCTTTAATTGGTAAGTAGAAAGATTGTTGCGTTATATTTTTTCCAGATACGAAAAATTAATTTTCTTTGCTATATTTTGGAAAGTAAGGGTGATGTAGCAAAACTGATAACCCAATTAAAATAGGGTGGACACATTTTCCATGGTATGTGCATGGCGTTAAAGGAGGTTTCTTCGTGTTGCCTTCTGTTATCCTTATGTTATATGTCATAACAAAAAAAGATAAAAAAGTATTTAAGAAATTGACTGAAATTTTTTTAAATTATAGAATCACTTTGTGTTAAATTTTTTTAAACCGAATTTTTTTTTATCCAGTTCGGTCTTATGTTCTGGAATTTAAGTCTGCTTCAGGGAACCCAAAGAATGCAATCCGAACCGATTCTTTGGGGTTCGGTCCAGTACTGGCTTGCAGCCTTGCCATTTACATTTCAATAATTATGAACATAATGTTTTCCGTCCAAAACTAAATATTTTTGATTCATTAGGGAAATGGCGAAAAATATATTCACATATTTAAGTTACACTTTCTGTGGTCTCAAACATTATTTTAAAAGTTTTCATTTTTTCTTAGATGTGATCTGAGATATTTTCTTACAACTTCCTAACAGAATTTCCGATTTTAAAACTTTTGGGGTAAATGCCCTTCAAAGTATGCTATGCTTAAAATAAATGTATGCAAAAACAACCGAAAGCATTTTAGGATCCATTTTAAAACTTAAACCATTTTTCGGTTGCAACAAATTAAAATATGATATTCTTAAAATAGTTAAATGGCTTCAGTTGGGGTTTAATTCACAGATTTACCTAAACATAAGAAAAATTTCAAGTTGAATCTATTTTTCTGAAAGCATTTTATTTAAAGAAAATAATGTAAAGGTAACTGTTAAAAAATCCTAGCAATATTTAAAACTAAACAAAAAAAACTCTCAAAAATATTTCCACCTAAAAACGGAGCAAATTGAAATGATGTAACACATATTCACTTAACTAAAATACAAACTAGTCCAATCATTTCACTTTGTTCTCAGCTAAAGTCCGTCCATCCGTTACTTATAAAACACCTTACTACCGCATGTTATTTCATATTATTATTTAAGTCAATGTGGCCGACCTACTAACATATTATCTTCCCACCACATCACACAAACACCACATCAACAGTGCCACCCAGATGGATACTCGAACCCACCGACAAAGCCTTTGCCCAGGGATCTGATGCCAAAGTCGAATGCAAAGCCGATGGTTTCCCCAAACCCCAAGTGACCTGGAAGAAAGCAGTTGGTATGTTTTTACAATCTCTTCAAATGTTTCTGTTCTCAAAAATGTTGCTTCTTTCAGGCGACACCCCCGGCGAGTACAAGGATCTAAAGAAGAGCGACAACATACGCGTAGAAGAGGGTACTTTACATATCGACAACATACAAAAGACCAACGAGGGTTATTATCTCTGCGAGGCTATTAATGGTATTGGCTCTGGACTTTCGGCTGTTATCATGATCTCTGTGCAGGCTCCACCTGAATTCACCGAGAAATTGCGCAATCAAACTGCTCGACGTGGTGAACCTGCGGTGCTCCAATGCGAAGCGAAGGGTGAGAAGCCCATCGGCATCTTATGGAATATGAACAACATGCGTCTGGACCCTAAGAACGATAATCGTTATACCATTCGTGAGGAAATATTGTCCACCGGAGTCATGTCAAGTCTGTCGATCAAACGCACCGAACGCTCGGACTCTGCTCTGTTTACCTGTGTGGCTACAAATGCCTTTGGCTCCGATGATGCTAGTATTAATATGATTGTCCAGGAGGTACCCGAAATGCCGTATGCCTTGAAAGTGCTCGATAAGTCGGGACGTTCGGTGCAATTGAGCTGGGCACAACCCTACGATGGCAACTCTCCCCTCAACCGTTATATCATTGAGTTTAAGCGCTCGCGTGCCCCTTGGAGTGAAATTGATCGTGTGATGGTGCCGGGACATACCACAGAAGCTCAGGTACAGAAACTGAGTCCTGCCACTACCTACAACATACGCATTGTGGCTGAGAATGTGATTGGAACTTCGCAATCTTCGGAGGCTGTGACAATTATTACCGCTGAAGAGGCGCCTTCGGGTAAGCCACAGAACATCAAAGTAGAGCCCGTCAATCAGACCACCTTGCGTGTGACCTGGAAGCCACCACCACGTACGGAATGGAATGGCGAGATTTTGGGCTATTATGTGGGCTATAAACTATCCAACACGAACTCCTCGTATGTGTTTGAGACCATCAACTTTATCACGGAAGAGGGCAAGGAACATAACTTGGAATTGCAGAACTTGAGGGTCTATACGCAGTATTCGGTGGTTATCCAGGCGTTCAATAAGATTGGAGCAGGTCCACTGAGTGAAGAGGAGAAACAGTTTACGGCAGAGGGTACACCCAGCCAGCCTCCCAGTGACACAGCCTGCACCACACTGACCTCACAGACCATTAGAGTAAGCTGGGTTAGTCCTCCTCTAGAGTCGGCTAATGGTGTAATCAAGACCTACAAGGTGGTCTATGCACCCAGCGATGAGTGGTATGGTAAGTAGCTAGCCACTGAGAGAGTAAGATGGAAGCACAACCCTTCTTATCCTTCTCTTTTAGATGAAACCAAACGACACTACAAGAAGACTGCCTCCTCCGATACCGTATTACATGGCCTTAAGAAGTACACCAACTATACCATGCAAGTTCTGGCCACCACAGCGGGCGGAGATGGTGTACGCAGCGTGCCCATTCACTGTCAAACCGAACCCGATGGTAAGCCCCAATTGCCCAATCAAAACAAATAATCCAACTCCAACTCTCTCTCCTAGTTCCCGAGGCTCCCACTGATGTCAAGGCTTTGGTTATGGGTAATGCTGCCATTCTGGTCTCCTGGCGTCCACCAGCACAACCCAACGGCATAATCACTCAATACACCGTCTACTCAAAGGCCGAAGGAGCTGAGACCGAAACCAAAACCCAAAAGGTTCCCCACTATCAAATGAGTTTCGAAGCGAGTGAACTAGAGAAGAACAAACCCTACGAATTCTGGGTGACAGCCAGCACCACCATTGGCGAGGGTCAACAGTCCAAGAGCATCGTGGCCATGCCCAGTGATCAGGTCCCAGCCAAAATAGCCTCGTTCGATGATACGTTTACCGCCACCTTCAAGGAGGATGCTAAAATGCCTTGCCTAGCTGTGGGCGCCCCCGTTCCAGAGATCACCTGGAAGATCAAAGGTGTTGAATTCACTGCCAACGATCGTATGCGGGTACTGCCCGATGGTGCTTTGTTGATCAAATCGGTGAATCGTCAAGATGCAGGAGATTACTCGTGTCATGCTGAAAACTCTATTGCCAAGGACTCGATTACACATAAACTGATTGTGCTGGCTCCACCCCAATCGCCGCATGTTACTTTGTCCGCCACCACCACG
Organism: Lordiphosa clarofinis; assembly: GCA_018904275.1. Classification (NCBI taxonomy): domain Eukaryota; kingdom Metazoa; phylum Arthropoda; class Insecta; order Diptera; family Drosophilidae; genus Lordiphosa; species Lordiphosa clarofinis. The sequence goes on from JAEIGQ010000011.1 coordinate 2,332,218, forward strand.
GAAGCACTGACGGTGAAACTGAAGCCCCATGAGGGAGATACCGCACCACTGCATGGTTACACTCTGCACTACAAGCCAGGTAAGAGGACTGATCTATGCTTAGAAAAGAGCTGACTTAATGAGGATTCTTTCATTTGCAGAATTCGGCGAATGGGAGACGGCTGAGGTGTCGGTGGACTCACAGAAGCACAACATTGAAAATTTACTTTGCGGATCTCGTTATCAGGTTTACGCTACAGGATTCAATAAGTAAATAGAGAAAAATTGAGATTTTTTAATTATTTATTCAAATTTAATTTAAGCTTAGAGTAAACATTTATATAATCTATTTCTAGTGTTTACCTAATCTAATCTCAGTTAACCTAACTTTTTTTTCTTTGGCCCGATATTTATATGGCAAACGCTTAACGGTCTCGGCCGCTGCTACTAATGCACACCAGTCGTTTCTACTCCACATCAAGCTTGTCTTCCTGCACCTGGTGCTTCTATCTTAGTGGTGGTCGTCCCTTTGGGCCTTTTATCCCAAAATCTTTCGCTCTCCGATTGTAGACCTCTTTCAATGGAGCTTGGTCATCCATACGGGTAACATGTACAATCCCGCGCAGCCGCTGTTTTTTATGAGCTTGAGTAGACTAGTGTCCCCATAGAGCTCACACATTTCATCATTCATTCGGATGCAAAATTCCTCGCTTGAAAATGCCAATCGCCGACTCATCCGCTGATGATATTGTTCATGCTTCTGCGACGTACTGCAGGACAGGGATGATAAGTGACTTGTTTAACGCTATTTTCAAATTTCGAAAGAGGGATTTGCTTTTGCAAGAGTAATTCTTCTTTGGATATCTAGACTGGTGTTATTATTGCTAATTATCATCTAAAACCTCAAAGTTGTACTCTCCCATATTAACAGATTGTCCAAGAGTAGGTATTTTATCATGTCCTCGTTTACCGCTAAGCCCATTAGTTTATACTGCTTCTCAATTTCTGAAAAGGCCTTGCTTACCGCTCGTTCGTTTTTGCCGATAATGTCTCATTCTCTCTTTGGAATCAATTGGATTGGAGAGGTTCTTTACTATTTTGACAGAGCCTTACTTGCTTCTCAACGTCATCATGCAAAGTCAAAAATACTTACTGTTGTCGTAATTTTCATTGGTGGAGCTTCTTTTGACGGTGGTAGATACCAGACCCGATGTACCTTCTAGGAAAGGTAGATAGCAACTTTGCGGATGCATTTAGCCAGAATTGCGCTGGGTTCGCCAGCAACTTAACATCTCTACATAAATGCATTTTAATTAGTTCACATTTTACAATATTCCACTAATGGCAACTAAACTCTTCCCCACTAATTATTTTCTTACCTCAAAGAATCCATCCTTACCGTATCTAACCTCACCATTTCGAAGGTTGCTAACTTAATAAAATGTTACTTTCGCGTACACAGTTTAACCTGCCCACCAGCCATATATATTTTTATCTAACCGCATCTAACAAATCAGTTTTTTAAACAATATACTCAGATTAATTAAATGCTATGAGCTGTGTCTGAGTGCATTTGCGAGCGGCTGTAGCTATGCGCTGTCTGAGTTCGCGCACTAATGAACACTTCCAACTAAATTCATCAAAAACCCCTTTGATTTTTGTTGGCATTTTGCCGTTAAAGCGTCGCACAGTAGCCTACGACCACCCTAATCATTTCAAGCTAAGTATTGCGCTTTCCATAAATTTAGCTGATATAAAACCGAAAAAAGAGTCCAACCTTTACAGAGACCTTTTAACGGGGAAAACCTGATAAAAATAGACAATGGTGCACTCTGAGGCTGTTGAAATGCTAGTCCTAGCATGTATTATTTTATTTTTGACGTTAAAGTGAGTCGTAGACATTCTCAATATAATATTAACTGTACAAAAAATGTTAAATGATTTTTAAGAGATGGTACTATGTAGTATTTAATCGAATCGGACAATGTTGCATCCATCTTTGCTTTGAAACCTTTTTATTAGTTCTTTGTTCAGTATGTGCCGTTTCGCTGAAGCATAAACAACTTAGTTTTTGTTTGCTCCGAATATGTCAACTTTTGTGCCAACAAAATACATTTTGCGGGAAAGTTTACTTTCTGCTTTAATTTGAAAAAATAACACTGAGTTTTATCAAATGATGTAAAAAAACCTACAGGGAATATGCTTCATCGATTTCCTCATGAGAGTTTTGGTATAGACGTCAAAATCGATGGCAAAGTCTAGTATTCACGGTGGCAAGGTCATGATCTGTGTTGAGCTACTACAACCGGTTAAAACCGTTACAGAGCAACTCAACCGAACTTAACTGATGCGTTTATGACGAGCACTGAACGAAAAACGGCTAGAATATGAAGTAATTTTGCAACGTGACAACACTCGGCTAAGGGTTGCGTAGCTGGTCAAAACATACCTTGAAACGCTGAAAAGGGAAGTCCTACCCCACTCGCCGTAAAGCCCAGACATTGCCCCTTCCAACTACTATTTGTTTTTGAAGATGACTCATGTCCTTGAACGTCAGCACTTTCGCTCAAAATTGGATCGATTCGTGATCGCTTTAAAAGATGCATCGTTTTTTTCGAGCTAGTATCCGAAAATCGGCAGAAATAATTGAAAAATTTAGCCGCTACTTTTACGATGAACAATACTTTAAAAAATTAATTTGTTACAAAATTTTCACAAACGAACAAAATCTTTTGAAATTTGTTGGTACAGGTAATAGTTAATAGTTTCGAATATCATATTCAAATCTTATGACTTCAGACAAGTAATTGTTCTAAGAAGTTGACAAATATTTCCTTACCAGACTTAAACTGGACTCATGGATACCAAATAGATACTTAAATCGGAATTAGTTTTAAAATCCGGGAAAGCATTTCAAAGATTTTTATAGCGTACGTTGGATATAAGAAAACTGTTGTAAAGATCAAAAGCCAATATTATATAATTGTAAAATAATTACAGAATAGATTAAGGTTTAGGGTTGTTATACTTAAGCTTCAAGTTCCAAAAATTTGATCAAATGGCCTTTTGATCACAAACAGTATCTTAGCGTCTTAGCTCTAAATTTTTGCTTTATTATCTGTTGTATCCTTATCCAAATCGAACTCTTTTACAGCATTGGCGCCGGTGAAGCATCTGACATCCTGAACACTCGCACCAAGGGTCAAAAGCCCAAATTACCTGAGAAGCCGCGTTTCATTGAGGTGTCCTCCAATTCGGTATCATTGCACTTCAAGGCCTGGAAAGATGGTGGCTGTCCCATGTCTCACTTTGTGGTTGAAAGCAAGAAACGGTAGACCATTCACCTTACCAATCGCTGTTGTTCTCTCTAATAACTTTGGCATACTCTTTCCCAGCGATCAAATTGAATGGAATCAAATCTCAAACAATGTGAAACCCGACAATAACTATGTGGTACTCGATCTGGAGCCCGCCACCTGGTACAATCTACGCATCACTGCCCACAACTCGGCTGGCTTCACGGTCGCCGAATATGACTTTGCCACTTTGACCGTAACCGGAGGTATTTATGATCTGTTTTCCAATTTCCCAATTTTCACCATGCAATGCTTTTGTACATAGAGAAATACGCAGACAAGATCCCACACATCTTGTCCATATACAAATAACAAAACAAAGCATAAAATTCTCTGTTGTATCTGAGTTGATTTTGCTTTTTTCAATCACCAAACGAAATGAAAATTTTATTTTTAATTTTTAATATGAACAAATTGCACTGTAAATAGTTTACAAACCATTTTAATTTCTGCTTGATTTTCCCAAACCAAATGCCAGAACTTTGAATACAACGGCTTGAAAATAGTGTACAAAAAATCATTTTGTTTACGTAAATGCAATTTGTTTTTTACGTTTTTAAACCCAAAATGAAGATTAAAATGAAAATAAACAATAGAAATCAATTATATAAATAATACCAAAGTCACCCAGCAACCAAAAAAACAAGTCACGTATTTTTACATTTTTTTATTTCCCTAGACAACTATTTGTAGTGCTCTAGATCACTTTTAATATTAGTTTATTATTATTTTCACTTACTTTTTTTTCCTTTACACCGTTTGATTTTAATGCATTTTTGTGTCCAGAGAAAGTGGAAAGTGGAGTGCTACCTGCCTGATTTTGTACACATAAATGTTGTGGGGGAGATTAGAGAAAGATTCCTAAAATCTGTAAAAAAAACTTAGAGATAGTGCACCCAATAAGCTGTCCTTGAAATGTTCTACCCTTTGATATCCCATTTCCAGCTGTGTATAATTTAGATCAAAATCAAATGTTGTTCTTAAATCAAACCAGCATAAATATTTCTTAATCATTGCTAAAATTTTCCATACATTTTTTTGTACAATCTTCTTTCGTATTTGGTCAAATGGCCTGTTAATAAATAAAGTCTGTAGGTTCCAAAGAATGAGCTTCTCTCAATATCTTGGCTGGTATGCTTCCTACTTACAGTTTTACTCAGAATCCAAACCGCAAAGTTAAAAAACTTTATAATGGCTACTTACTCTATAGATAGCGCCGATAGCTGGTGAAGTCACTGATTAAGAATTAGATGGTCCGTGGCCACAATGAACCCAGATCTCCAACATTCCAATCACTATTCGCGTTACAACAACTGGCCACAAAACGATCAATAAGTCGAATAACAAAAGGATGCTAAAAAGTGCTGTATACAAGGCAAACTGTGCTAAAATCGATTGGTTTAGCAATTTCCTGAATAAAATGATGCAGAATCGTTGGTTTGACATTATTGTAAATTGCTTTTACAATGTAGCTAAGTATGTCATACTTTTTTTCGCTTAGCATATGCTGCAAAATTGATCTAAAAATTTCAAACTACAGAGATAACCACCATATTTTTTAACGGACTCTTAGAAAGCTTGCAGCATATTTTAAAGAAATGTTTGACAAAGTTAATGAGTAGTTTTACTTTTATCATTCATGAGCTTCTTCTTCTTTATTGGCCCGATGCATTGCATCACAACCGTTTGACGGTCTCGGCCGCTGCAACTAATGTCCGCCAGTCGCTTCTGCTCCGTGCGAGCTGGCACCAGTTTTTCACGCCAAGCTTAGAAATGTCTTTCCGCACCTGGTCGTCCCACCTTAGAGGTGGTCGTCCCACCTTGCCTTGTCCCAGTTCTTTCGCATTCCTCTTGTAGACCATTTTTGCTGGAGCTTGATCATCCATACGGGTAACATGTCCCAGCCAGCGCAGCCGCTGTTGCTTTATGCGCTTGACCAGACTAGTATCCCCATAGAGCTTATACAGTTCGTCGTTCCTTCGGATACGAAAGTCCTCGCCAACTTTCAAAGGTCCATAAATCCTGCGAAGAATCTTTCGCTCGAAAACGCCAATCGCCGCCTCATCCGCTGATGATATTGCCCATGCTTCTGCGCCGTATTGCAGGACTGGGATGATAAGCGACTTATATAGCGCTATTTTTGTTCTTCGCTTGAGGTTTCTGCTCTTGAGCTCCCTACTTAGCCCGTAATAGCATCGGTTTGCGAGCGTGATTCTTCTTCGAATTTCCAGGCTGATGTTGTTGTCGCCGGTTATCATCGTTCCAAGGTAGACAAAGTCCTCTACAACTTTAAAGTTGTACTCTCCCATTGCAACAGATTGCCCAATTTGTGTGTACTTCTGTTTCGAGGACACTAGGTACTTCGTCTTGTCCTCGTTTACCGCTAAACCCATTAGCTCAGACTGCTTCTCAATCTCTGAAAACGCATTGCTTACTGCCTGTTCGGTTTTGCCGATAATGTCAATATCATCGGCATATGCGAGTAGCATTACATCTTTATTAAAGATGGTGCCCGATCTGTTGGCATTTGGGCACTGGCGCAGTATATACTCCATCAGCAGATTAAAGAAGTCACACGATAAGGTGTCACCCTGCCTAAAACCTCTTTTGGTATCAAAAGGCTCGGAGAGGTTCGTTCCTATTTTGACGGAGCTTTGAGTGCTTCTCAACGTCATCATGCAAAGTCGAACGTACTTTGCTGGAATACCTAAAGTAGACAGGGCAAAGCGGCTTTGTAATCGATAAAAAGATGGTGATTTTCGATGTTTCTCTCATAGGTCTTCTCCAGGATTTGGCGCAATGTGAATATCTGGTCTGTGGTGGATTTACCAGGTCTAAAGCCACACTGATAAGGTCCAATCAGTGTATCAACAAGCGGCTTTAGACGTTCACAAATAATGCGGGACAGAACCTTATATGCGATGGGGAGGAGACTGATCCCGCGGTAGTTGGCGCAAACTGCAGGGTCTCCTTTTTTTAAAGATTGGACAGAGAACACTTAGATTCCAATCGTCGGGCATGCTTTCGTCAACCCATATACGGCACAGAAGTTGGTGCATGCACCTTACCAATTCATCGCCTCCAGCCTTGAACAATTCAGCGGGCAACTCATCAGCGCCTGGCGACTTGTTGTTCTTTAGCCTTCGTATGGCTAAACAGACTTCATGTTGGGTCGGGGGGTCTATCTCAATGTTGTCGATTGGTGGTATCGTTACTTCTCTAGTGGCGGCATCCTGTTCGTCATCGCCTCCCAGTAGGTTGGAGAAGTAACTTCTCCATTTCTTAAGCGCCACTTGCGGATCTGTGACCAGATTCCCCTGTTCGTCTTTGCATTGTGCGACTCTGGGCTTGAAACCTTCTGTTAATTGCTTAATCTTTTGGTAAAATTTTCGAGTCTCACTCATGCCGAATAACATCTCGACTTCCTCGCGCATTCGCCTTTCCTGCTCAAACTTTTTTCTTCTAAAAAGGCGTTTCTCCTCTTTCTTTTTCTCCAGGTATCGCTCTTTAGCAGCCCGCGTTACTCTCGACTGCAGAGTTCTCCTGTAGGCAGCGTTTTTCTCTGCAGTCGCGCGTCGGCACTCCTCGTCGTACCAAGACCGCTTTCGAGGGGGCTCGGAGTAACCGAGTATCTCCTTGGCAGCCGTACTCATGGAGTGCGATATACGCTGCCACTGTTCGCATATATCGGAAGGGAATGGGGAGGTTTCCCTGAGCAGTTGGGCGAGTTTAGCTGAGTAGGCTTCAGAGGTCCCTTGTGATTGCAGCTTCTCGACGTTTAGCTTTCGACGTGTGCCAGAGCGTGAGGCATGTGCCACACTGAGCCGCGTGCGTACCTTGGCTGCAACCAGGTAATGATCCGAGTCTATGTTGGCTCCTCGAATCGCACGCACGTCTAGTACACTCGATGAATGCCTTCCGTCGATCACAACGTGATCAATCTGATATCATTCATGAGCTAGCTCCCAGTTAAGTTCCGCTTTTGCTGATGTCAAGATTATTCGTAATTCGTATTCGGTGCAATTGGCGATCACTGGCCTCAATTAAAAGAACTTTGAGAGCCGATGTATACATTGTAGTGCCCAAGAAGAGATAATGGGTCCTGTTCCGAATTCCTAATCGATTATTGTTTAAGCGTTTGAATTTCAAATTCAATTTCTAAATATTTTTACGTACGTGACATGCAAAGTTGTGGTTACTAGATCCCGTCTTAATTTTCTCGATGCAATCGATTTCAGCTGCAGCAATCAGATTTCAGAACAGTTCAAAATTGTTTCTGTACATGTGAAATCTTGTACCGAACAAAAATCTTATCTCATCAGAGTAGAAGGTCTTAACAGTAAAATCGACTCGGAACAATAAATACAAATAGGGTATGCTCTTTCTATTTCACGTTTATCACGTATTCAAATTGAAAGTTCAATAAGACCAATAAAAAATAAGTAACTACAATTCATTCACATATCAAAATCATCCGATTTTTTTTTTATTTTTTCGAAAGTCATGTTATAAGCTTCAGTCAGCAAAAACGGAGGGCAAGTTTAAAAAAATTATGAAGTTTTGAAGACCTAAGCTTAAATCTCAGTAATTCACTAGAGAATCGCGCATTTGGTAGTGGCAATACCTTCAGCTGCATTGCAAGGATATCAAGGTCGATCGCAGGACTTTGTAAGATTTGTACGAGAAAATAGGTCAAGATAGGTCAATTTAGAGCAGTGCAGACCAGAATAATGTACCTGTCTCTCTCTGACAGTCGGTGTGAATTGCCTAGAGACCCGTCCCTCGATGGCCGGCCTTGATTTAGAGAAGAGCAAACTTGCATGGCTCAATTAGACAGGTTTACAAAAATATGCCAACCTATACAACAGAGAAGATAGAAAGCTTACCATATGTATTTTTGGTGGTATGAACTAGCTATATTAGCGCGGCACTGCTCTGTATATAAGTATAAAAATATATTGTGTTGATATTTTGGTTTTGTCGGGGCCATGATACAACTATATAAGGTAAGGTGCTCTCTGAGAGAGCCCTCTTTTCGGAACTCCAATTTTTCATTGTGTTGCTGTCATTTGATTGAAAAGGTTGTGTGCGCACGAATTCTTTTTGATTTGCCGACGGGATTTCTATTTTATTTGGAGTTTGTAAAAATGTCGAGCCAATACTGTTGCTGTAAAGCAGTGCCGACCTATAGCTACCACGAATTGAAGTCAGTCCTGGATTTATGCAAACGCGAGAAGAACTCTTGATTGTGTGATTCGGTGAACACTGAATTGCAAGTAAGACGCCTGTGGACTGGAGCAGAGGCGGCCAAATGGAGAGGACAGAAAAGTGCGCTTGTGTTGGTGAACAAGAGAACTCCCTCCAGACTGCAGTGGTTTAACTTGCAATGAAATCTTCACCGATTCACACAACCATAAGTTCGGTACGAGTTTGCTTAAAAACACGACTAACACCGGCTCGTGTGAGCTGTGGATCGCCGCCTCTGGTCTGAAGAGAGCTCTCATGGGCGGCAATGAAGTAAAACAGAGTTGCCCTTGAAGAGAGCGCGAATCTGTGGCTGTGTCTTTCTCTAGCCATATTGTTACGGCACTGCATTTCGGGCTGACACCGGCTAGCAAGTCATTTCAGGGCGAGATCTTAACCCAACACCGCATGGCGAATAATCACTACAAATTCAAATCTTCACTAGCAAAAGCGGGCACAAATTTAAAAAAGCAAACAGTTATTGGCCAAACAATCAAAAATCAGAACAAATCTCTAACGAAGAAGCAGCGCCATTAGCAGGCTAGAGTGTTCCAACCGGCAACGCTCCCAAGCAGCGATTTGGCTTTATCAGTAGCCCTAACATAGGAGCCTTTTGAAAAGTGCCAAGCGAATACCAATAAAATTTAGTCATGTATATACTATGTGCTGGTAATTCTGAGTGTGCTTTGCTTTTTGTTTTATTCTCTCTCTCTTTCTCTCGATATTAGCAAAAGCTGTCAGTACTCGATAAACTCTGAATGCCATACCTTATATAATTGTCTCATGGTCGGGGCACAGCTTGTCATAAAAATTTCATTGGCTTTTCTGTGCTCACCGACACAATCATAAGTTGGGCACCCGTCCTTGCGACTTCATCCACCGGTAACAATGGTCTGGCCTGCCCTGGTTCAGACACAGTACTTGTCAGCTGCTTACACTCCAAATGTAAGAGTTGAAGTAAAATTTTACTTTTGCATTCCTTCGTACATTTTTGCAAAAAAAGTTTAATTTTACTTCTTGTTACTGTACAACTGCGTCGAGACCTTTACGAAAAACTTTATTCAAATCAGTGTTTACATTGCTTCTGTCGAATTAGCAAAAGTCACAAAATTTTTACTTTTCACAGCGTCGACCTTTTTCAACTTTTCAATATGAACTCTTGCTTCTGCTTATGCTTTTGCAAAATACGAAAGCGCCGGCAGCAGTCAACAGCAGGAAACGATATTTGATCAAAAGCAAGCAGCGACTGCAGTCGTCGCTTCATGAATTTTCATTTTGATTTTGCTTTTGATTCCGTTCCGTTCATAAGTCGAAGCCAAAGCTCATGATCGCTTTTAGAAGTCTTATGGCAGTTTTTTAAACACTGATTCAAATACAGATTAGTAATATATAAACGTATAATCCGAAATCAAATCAATCATATAGCACTTTGTTTGATGAAGTCCGAGATCGACCTACCTTTAAAATCGTTTAACAATGAATTATGAAGTGATATACGATTCAGTTCAGCAGTTTAAGTTAATCGGAATAGAGATAAGGCTATTACGACCTTAAACTAAGATCCAAAAACGATCTAAAATCAAGTATATCAGGCACTTTGTACTTAAGTAAAGAACTTTCGTACTTTCATACTTTCGTACCGCATTAATGACACTGTTTTTCTTGATTTAAAAAATTGTTTTTTTTTTCTGACTATAGAGCGCAAAGATAAAAGTTCTCAATTAGCTAGAAACATTTTGTTTGTATTTTGATTTCTTTACAAAACTCTCGCTTTCCACATCTGATCACTGATTCCACTCACTCATTCCCTTTTTGCATATTAACTTTAGTTTTTTTGTTTGGCAAATTTGTTTCTTCTAATTTTTAGTTTGATGGAAAATAGCAAAAACGCTCAAAAACTGTTAATAAATCTTAAACTCAACTTTGAGCCCAGAGCCACCACAATGAAACTCTATCTACAAGCACAGCAACCAAAGAAACGAAAAAACAATAGTGTGTCCCCACAGAGAGCTGAGATGTTGAAGATTCATTGATTTCCTTATACATTTACACACACGAAAACCAAAAACATTTTGTTTCAATTTTTTGAATATTATTCAGATTTAGTTATGTCATCACCTCAGTTAGTTTTATTTCAAGACTTTCTCTCGTTCTTGGAATGTTGTTCAATGGATTTACTTAACTACTTAGTTGTAAGCAGTTGGAAAACAAATTGCATTTAAACGTATTTACAGATGATTTTTTAAACAATTACAATTAAAACTTAATCCATAGCTAAACTAGTTTTCATATTTACCAAAAAAAAAACCAAACCAAAACTATTCACAAGTTCATAAGCATTGTAAAATAATCAAACTAAATTTAAACTTACAATTTTCTCTCTCAACTCGGAAAGTGCAAACTCTGAATGCTTGTCTGTTAATTGTATATGTGTAACGAGTAGCGAGTGGCGAGTTGCTCCCTCGCTGCGCTTTCTAATCTCCTAACTGTCTTCTTCTCTCTCGCTGTGAAACACTTTTGGTTGTTGTTGTTTGTCGTTTACAGGCACTATCGCACCCTCGCGAGATTTACCCGAATTAACCGCCGAGGACACCATTCGCATTATCCTCTCGAACCTAAATTTAGTTGTGCCCGTTGTGGCGGCTCTGCTCGTCATAATCATAGCCATAATTGTTATTTGTATACTGCGTAGCAAAGGCAACCATCACAAAGGTATCTATAAGATTGACTAATGCTCCCATTTCGACTCTTTTCCTTTTCGGTTTCTCTCTCTCTGTCTCTGTCAACCACAAAAAAACCAACGACACAACACTTTTGGGTTACATTTTTTGGTTCTGCCTGCCCTATGAATTATAAATTGTTGTGGTTTGCATCCTTGCAATGCATGCTCGATATGAATATGAAATATCTAGGTACCATAGCCCCGCTGGATGACGGCCTGGGTCAGGGCAATGTCCATACCCGCATACGTTTACCCGCCTGGATGCCCGAGTGGTTGGATCTGAACTTTATGGTGCCACTGATAGCCACAGTGGTGGTGGTAGCGGTGGGCATTTGTGTGGTGTGCGTGGCCCTGTCACGAAGACGTGCTGACGATATGCGTGGCGGCCAGAAGGATGTCTATTGTAGGTTTATTTTGATGCAGGCAGGAGAGAAGACCACCAACTTGATACCTAACCAAATAATATTTGTGTATGATTTGAGACAAATTTTATTTCTGTTTTATGTTGGCTAAATTTGTACATTTTTCGTTTGTCAAAAAATAATCAAAATTTAGCCAATTACCTAACGAGAATCCACAGCCGTCACTCTTTAAAAACTAATCAACCGTATTTGGGTAAAAGCTAATGGCATGTCTGTGTCTATTTTATAGTGCATGTTTTATATTATCCGTCGTTCACACCACAAGAATACACCTAAAGTGCACTTGACAAAAATATACCAAAATGACAAAAGTAAACAAAAAATACCAATTTCCTATATCTATGTCTGTATGTATATTTATCGGTGTACACTGTACATAACTCATAAGAAATATCATATCAGCAATTTTCCATCGTCATTAAAATAAAATTGGAAAATTATTTTCTATTTGAAATATTTTGCGATAACTTAAAAGACTTAACAATAAACATATTATTCTTAGAAATAGACATATTTAATCGTAAATTTACAAAAATAAGGTCCATTTCTCAATATTTGGTTACAGCAATATGTCAGATCAATATGAAAGAGAATAAGTGTGAGCTGAAATAGTTTGTTTTAAAGACGGTGAGATTAGTATAAGTTAACTTAAGGCAAGGTGTATTTCTTAGAGACAATTCAATGTCCAATTAACCGATAAACCCTATCACCAGAAGGTTTGTTCGGACTTGATCAGCTTTCTGAAAAATTCTATATATCTATTGTACTTTGTCACAAGAAATTTTTAATAATGTTTATTAAGTAAAGTGAAAGTGATACTTTCGCTTAAGCTTGTGTGAAGTATAGACTGCTTAAGGCACACTTTCAATAGAGTTCCTAAAAGGATCTCGAAAAGAGAATCACTTTAATACTCACCGAGATAAAATCAATGGCGAGTAGCAGACAATAAAAAGATCATACAAAACCTAAATGGAATCTTTATTAGGAAATTTCGACAACGGCCCATAAAATGAAGTCTTAAGAAATTTTCCAACAAGCTGAAGAACTAGTTAATGCTGTAAAATGTCTTATTGCCATTTTTATCAACGTACTAGGATTTTATTTTATCGTAAGGCTCATGTCAGAGTGCGCGCGATAAGCGATATGAGCAATGCGAGAAAAGCTTTAAGCGAAGCGATTTGCATTGATCAATTTTAATTTGCTGTCAGAATTTAGCTAGTTTAATAGTACGAGGAGAGGCCAGCAGTGCGAGCATGCAACTCAGAGAGCGCGAACTTTATTTTCTGTGATTATTGTGATTAATGCAGCGAGTTGCATTGCTTTATTTTAGTTATTAGTTTGGTCGTCACTTTAACAACAATTAATTTTGTTAACAAAAAAAGTGTCCAGTGTCCAGCCGCTCAACCAAAGTCGAAATGAAAAATGAGAGTTTAATAATGTATATCAGCGTTGGCCGACAAGAGCGAGGTAAAATCGTTAGAGTGTGCAAAAATAAAGTGCCGTAAATTTGCTTCGTCCTGACAACATCAATGTCTAGCCAGCGACTGAAAGGCTTTTTACTCTCTTTTCCTCAGATTCGGCACTCGCGCGGCTCGTATATGTGTAAATGCGAAATGCCTTCGCCCCCTGGGGGGATACAGTGACCATCGCTGATTTTTAGAGTGAACAATTTCGACGATTATATATATTTAAAAATTTAACAGTAGTATCTATCCAGTTGGTATCCATCAGAAAAAGCTAAGAACGCAACAAAAAATACGTGCAATCTGAGCGAGTTCAAGCGAGAAAACGTGCTGCAAACTGCATCCTCGCATCGCTGTCGCTATATCGCATGCACTCGCCTATCGCTTGGAGCTTGATATATGCCTGACAGTATGTATGGCAGCTATACTATATAGTTGTCCGATTTCGACAAATCTTGTTGATATTACGTAAAATCATTGAAAACTTATAAATACGAACGTTGGGAGCGATATCTTTGAAAACAAAAAAGTTTTTCTCAATAAGACTTTTTTTCAGACTTAACTTTTGTATGGCAGCTATACTAAATAGTTGTCCGACTTGGACAAGTCTTGGTAAAATTATGTAAAATCATTAAAAACTTATAAATATGAGCGTTGGGAGTGATAGCTTTGAAAACAAAAAAGTTTTTCTCACTAAAACTAGTTTTTCAACCGATCGTTCCTATGGCAGCTATATGCTATAGTCATCCGATCCGGCCGGTTCCGACAAATGTGCAGCGTATTTGTACCAAAAGACTGCGTGCAAAGTTTGGTTAAGATAGCTTTAAAACTGACGGAGGAGATAGCATAGAAACAGGCGGACAGACGGACATGGCTATATCAAGTCAGCTCGTCATGCTGATCAAGAATATATATACTTTATGTGGTCGGAGATGCAAAAGTATGTAACAGGGAGAAGGAACCATTTCCGACCCAATGAAGTATATATATTTTAGATTACCATCAAAAGCGGAGTCGATATAGCCCTGCCCATTTATCCGTCTGTCTGTCTGTATGTACGCACAGATCTCAAAGATGATAAGAGATGGAGGTTTGACATGTATAGGACATAATCTTCTTATAATTACAGACAGATCAAGTTTATTTTTAATTTTAGCCCCGTAATTTAAAAAAAAAGTCATATTTTAGTAGTAAGATAGTTAGTAAGAAGTTATTTATCGATTTGCAGAAATTATAAAGATCGGATGGACGATATTAAGTTATTATCAAAAGACAGTTCCAATCAACGGTCGGCTTTTAAATGGTTACAGTAGTGGCGCCATCTATTTGTCAGTCTTGAAATAGTCACAGTCGTGGTGTCATCTTATGGTCAGTTTTGAAAGTCACGTAGTGGCGCCTTCAATTGGTTAAGTTATGACCAAAAGAAAGTTTGCTGCTACTACAGATACAGAGTATATTACAGTCGGTTTTTTGACTTGGCTTTTCTGAAAAGTCTTATACTCTTTAAACTCCAAAAAGTCAGATTAATTATAGTAATGTGATAGTTTTTGCGACTAAAATTATTTTCCCTATAATAGGGAAATAAAAAATGAGCCTTATCAGTAGAAATTTGGCGCGAGTCTTGGTATAAACCACAATGTTTACCGAAAATATTTGTTGCTCAGTTGATGAAGAAAAAAGCGTACAGCATATTTTTTATGCCACTGCAGTGGCAATGTGATAGTGCACTGTCCAGCGTTCAATAGGAAACGTTTCGCAGTCCTAGGTCAGCCCTTCCCACCTGACATTTCAGCAGTATCCGAAATAAATATTCTTTGCTGCTGAAGTTTATGTAACTTTCTTAGGGGTTTACTCACCGTTAACTAACTAATAGTGAAATTGGGGGTTATATGCTATTACAGCAAGCCTTTATTTTGGCGTGAGGGAAGCCCTCACCGTATCTACCCACGCAAACCAACCTAACCTAGTTGAAATGGTGAATGTTGGAGTTGAGATTTTATAATTCTCTTAAACGCTTTTGTAGTTGCAGACATCTTCTCCACATGGGATGTATTAACTTTCAAATAATAAAATATTATTTATATAAAATATAAGGAGTATAAGTTCAGAGTTTCAAAGTCAAATAACATAGGATAGGTGCAGCTTTGTTGAAATAAAATTATGATATATTTAAGTACACAGATTCTGTTCAGCGCTATTTTCTCTTGTGTGAGCTAGCATTGTATTTCAGTGAGGGTTATGGTTATATAACTAACTTCATATTGAAAAATGGACCTAAAAATCAATTTGATTTGATTTTTTTCTATCTACTTAAAATTATTGGCCCTAAATATATAAAATATCCCCCATTAGTACCCAAACTACTACTACTACCTATAATAATCTCTATTGTTGTAAATACGTTTAACGAACCCAATAATTTCTCTCACTTAAATACCACAAACAAAAACAAAACTTCTTCCTCTATTTTTTGTGTTTCCTCTTTTCTATACAAAAATGAAACCAAAAACTAAGATGCTTTTTAAAATCGCAAAATCAAAGAAAATCGAAAGAAAAGTAAAGTAAACGTAAACGAAATTGAACTCATCGCCCATTTCATGTCATTCATAAACAAAAAGTTGGTATGTTTTGAATCTTTTTCGCAAATTTGTAACTTGTATTTTTGAGCTACTAATTAGCACACTAGAGTGTTGAAATGCCGCACCAAAAAAAAAACCAAAAATGAACCATAAACTAAATTGAATTCCCATTAATTGCGAGTGACGGAACAAAAATCGATCTGAAACCACAAGAAAGAAAAAAAACAGAAGTAAAGTATGCGAGTTGTTCACAGGAAAGAAAAGCATCTTCAGTGTTTCAATATTGAGTTGGCGATATCATATATTAATTCTAGACGATGTAGTTTACAATCAGACTATGGGACCCGGCGCCACACTGGACAAACGTCGTCCGGACTTGCGAGATGAATTGGGTTATATTGCGCCACCAAACCGAAAGCTGCCACCCGTTCCCGGCTCCAATTACAACACCTGCGATCGGATTAAGCGAGGTACAGTCATAAGTAAGCATCTAAATTTCCAATGCAACATTTATTAATGCCAAAAAAACCAGAGCTATGCCAACTGCGTAGCCTGGTTGGTGGTTAAGTTTTTTCTTCCATTTACTTTGCGTACAAGAAATGAAAATAATAGTAAAAACGAAGATTGAATTTTGCGTTGCTTTTGCATACAACATACAAAACGAAACGCCTCCACCATGATTTACACACAAGACACGAGCTAAGCTTTTGAACAAAAAAATAAGAAAAATTGAAATTCTTAATGTTGCTTTTTCAAGGCGCTTTCTTTTGATTTTAAATACCCAAGATCCTGGCATGAAAAAATCAAATTTTTAAATGTTGCAAAAAATTTAGATTATTTTTTTAATTTTTGTAAGGATATTCCTTTATATGTGTAACGCTAAGTAAATTTGATATTTTGCTTGATAATGGTTAGCCTAAATGTTAAAACAAATTCTTAAAGTACTTGAGCCACAAATTTATTTTTTTAAGGGTATTGTTGAAAATGGTCACCTTTTTATAATGTTCAGTTTTAAATACTGTACATAAGATACAAATTTCGATTGGAACAATTCACTTTTTAAATAAGGCTGCTGTTTTAGAGTAATCCTCCCGCTCAGCTGCTAGCGAGCTGTTTTAGAGTAATCCTCCCGCTCAGCTGCTAGCGAGAGACACGACAAACGGCTAAATAAGATGAATTATTAGTTTTAATAGCAGAAAGAGAGGCGCGTCGCTGATTACTAGAGTTTATTAATTCTTTATATTATTAGTTATATTTTTAATCAGCACTGCGGATACAATACGGCATATGCAAGGCATAGTTACCCTGCAGTTCAACGTCTCAGTACTGAATTTGTCAGTGCTGAATCAGACCTGAGAAGTAGGAATTGCTCCAACTCAAGACTGATTTCAGTACTGTATCCAGTACAACCCATCACTTTTCAGTATTGAAATCAAGCCTGAAAGATAAGAAGGTCATGACGTTGTAGGCCCTGTCTGTGTTAAATTCAGATGATTTCAGTACCTACGCTTCCAAATCGGGGCTGATTCAGGTCTGATTCAGTACTGAGACTGAAGGGTAGTAATACAGCGATTTATTAATAGGTATAGTATAAACGTTGAAGTTAATTTTGTGAAACAAGTTATTTAATACGGCGATTGAACGAACAATAAGAATCATTGACCCACATTTAACTTATCTAAATGGGTCGAACAAGAATAAAAACACAGGACAAGTATACGGAATCCTTAGGGATAGCCAAAATTTAAGGGCCTAACAATTTTTACAAAAAACATTTAATTTATTTAGGTGGTCTGAAAACTGTACAAAGTTTTCACAATTGTATTTATGCCTTTAATAAGGGCAAGAAAGTAAAGAACGTTTGTTTGCCGGTGTGTAATTAATAATTACTAATTATTAGGTATTCGCTAAAAAATCGGATGGACGCAAAATCAATGACCGATATTTCTTTATAACTTAACGAAATAAAAATCCATGTACCAATACGGAACCGAATACCAAAATAATGTAACAACCAAAACATATCATTTTACCGAAACACAAGTTTCGGTAAGTACCAAAACCGATACCGAAATGGAAATTCGAATCGGTTCGATATAATTTGTTGTAAGAAACAGAGATTATGATTGATTGAGTAAAGTAGGCCTTGCTAAAATCTGATGTAATTACCAGTTTAGGTGTTATGTAACTCTCAAATAGAAACCAACAGTTGTTAGAAACTGAGCCGTAATTGAGCGACAGGAGTGCAGTATTTAAGAAGTTAAAACCATTTCAAAAAGTTTAGGAATATCGAATAGTTTTAACATACACCTGTAATTTGTTATTTTAGATTTAGTTCCCCTTTTAATGGATAAGTATAACAAAAGATTCATACCAATCTTTGGGAAACACACCCAGTTCTAGAGATAAGTTCAGCAGCATAAAGAACTAAACAGAGGAAAAAGATAAATATCATTTTGATCTTCACCTGATTAAAATTAACTTTTTAAAAATATCAATATTTTCTTTTCCATTTTGCAAGAAAATAATATCAGTCTGATTCAAGTTGAAACTTTTAAACATATCATTCTTCCATTTTTTAATTTTTTGTGTCATTTTGAAACTATTTAATATCAATTTAAGTGAATAATATATCAAAATGGAATAATGATATCTAACAATTTGTATCTATTTTCATTTCGGTGTAAAATTGATATAAAAAATATCGTTTGATTTTTTCAGTACAAAGATTGATATATTATCTAAATATCAGCCGTGATACTGATTTCACTTTAAATTAAGATTTACCGGCGACGGAGTCCGAGAAATGAAAATAAATGGAAATGTCGATAGAGATAAGAGCAGTCTTTCTCAAACCGTTTTTTTTAAGATTCTGTGAAAAATTAATTGTTTTTGTGACCTCGCAATTTATTAAACTTCGCCTCTAATTTTTTCACGCTTCTGGCACTCAAAATTGAATTCGTATGAATTTTATAAATTCGCAGATCCCAAAAATAAATGATGAATACCCAAAAGCAGATCTTTTGAAATCAAAACAGTTGGATGAACGCTATTGAAGTAGACAAAGGGTTAAGAATACTGGTTCAAAGTAACACAACTAAATATCAATCTCATCTGAGTATAGGACTTTAGTCAAGAAGATAATATACAATGTTAAAAAAAGTATTCAGAGTATAGGTTATAGTTTTTTTTTTATTTCTGTCTGTTCTAAATTGGAATGTCCTTAACCCAAGTAGCACCCGCGCACATATGTTGTGTTTGACAGCTCACAGCTGATTAACTGGGGCATGTCAAAGAAAATAGAAACTGAGCTTATCGATAGCTCAGTGGAATATTAGTAATCGATAAGACATCATTCTGGAGCCAATAAACAATTTGAAAATTTAATTAAATGGAGCTAGATTCAGTATTTCAAAATTAAAATTGTTTTATTATGTGTTCGGAATGGTAATATCTTATACTTTTTCAAGGTGATCATTGTATATCAGAAAATAAGTTTTTGTGCCAACCTGGAGCATATAATTTTCTCCAGTCCAGAAAATTTAATTAGAGTCTGTTTTAGGTTATAATTTTTAAGTCGAATAAAAATGTTCCATATTTTTATACAAATTCCAGCAGCTGGTTCTCAAAATTATTTCTTTTCAAACTGATTTAAAAAAGGTATTTCCTAGGCTGACCATTTTTTACATTTAGTAAAAGGCCAATTTGACAGCCTTACCATATCTAAGGAATATCTATAATAATTCTTATCATTGTGACTTATAATTTTACCCATTTTACTTCCCATGTGGCACCAAACAAACTCCCAACCCTGCACCTTTCGGTTGCTTCAATTGTCTTATGATTTCCATTGAATTATCGTTTGATGTTGTACAAAATTGGAAATTGCATAAAAATACCACACACACACACACAAACACAACACTATCCAATACAACATCAGGTCGAGGTGGTCTGCGCTCAAACCACTCCACCTGGGATCCGCGTCGTAATCCAAATCTGTATGAAGAACTAAAGGCTCCGCCAGTGCCCATGCATGGCAATCATTATGGTCATGCCCACGGCAATGTTGAGTGTCAATATAGACATCCAGGTAGGAGGATTACTTTTATTTAAATTTTAGTTTCACCCTTACGTAAGACCCCACCCATCCCATTTTGATTTCCATTTGTCCGCACTAACCAATTGTAATCTAACCTTTGGTCAAAACGAGCTGATCTCAACTACCAGTAAGTAATCAGGAGTAAAAAGTAAACAGATACTAAAAACACTAAAACTACTACCACAGTATACAAAGGAGTCCTTGATCTTGTAGGTGCCTTACTTAACTAAAAACTTTGTTCTCTCGTGTATGTAAAAGGCATGGAAGATGAGATCTGCCCCTATGCCACCTTCCATTTGCTGGGCTTCCGCGAGGAAATGGATCCCACCAAGGCCATGAATTTCCAAACCTTCCCACACCAGAATGGTCATGCTGGACCAGTGCCTGGACATGCTGGCACTATGCTACCCCCCGGACATCCTGGACATGTGCACTCGCGTTCTGGTTCGCAATCGATGCCGCGAGCAAATCGTTATCAGCGCAAGAATAGTCAGGGCGGACAATCTTCAATCTATACACCAGCTCCGGAGTACGATGATCCGGCCAATTGTGCTGAGGAAGATCAATATGTAAGTAAAGAAGGGGAAAGAATAGTGGAAAGGTAACTTAGTCTCATCCATAATCAGAACCAGTTGGGAATTGTAGTGACCACTTGCCTGAATAGAAAATATTGCAGTTTCCTTCTTTAACCCTCGCCTTTGCCCGTTTTCAGCGTCGCTACACTCGCGTCAATTCTCAGGGTGGCAGCCTTTATTCTGGACCCGGACCCGAATACGATGATCCGGCCAATTGTGCACCCGAAGAGGATCAATATGGCTCACAATATGGCGGTCCCTATGGCCAACCCTACGATCATTATGGATCACGCGGCTCTATGGGACGTCGCAGCATTGGTAAGTCATCAATTAAGATCGTCTTTTCCACATTTACTTTCACAATCGTTCAACAGGTTCTGCCCGTAATCCTGGCAATGGTTCACCCGAACCCCCACCACCGCCACCACGTAATCATGACATGAGCAACTCCTCATTCAACGACTCCAAGGAGAGTAACGAGATCTCAGAGGCTGAATGCGATCGTGATCATGGACCACGCGGCAATTATGGTGGTAAGTCTTAGGCCATAGACAGGGAGACTAAAGAACTAATTTGTACGCTGTGCTTAATTCTAAAAAAAATGTTTGCCATTTTTTTCTAAATTAAAAAAAAAAGTATCAGAAGACTCCAATGAGGGTGAGTGATCACTGAAAGAAACATGATTTAGTTCACGATCACCACCACAAAAAAAAAAGAATTCATCTCTCATATTTCGATTTGGGTTCTTCGTCCCATTTCATTCTTCCAAAACTTTTGAGTTTCTCATTTTCAAAAAATATTCATGCTGTGTTTTGCTAAACAAATAATACAAATTGTTAAACTTTTTTTGGTTTTGGTTTTCAGTTTTAAGTTAAATGCACATTTTACATTTCATTTCATTTTCATGAAGCACTTGAAGGGTTTAGCCACATCTAAATGTTTTATGTGTTGTGCGTAACCATTAAACGGGGTTCAAGTATTATTTTCTATCATTTCTAGATATGATGAATTATTCGAGATGAGCATGAGCTTAAGTTTAATTTAAAAGACACCGTTTTAAAGTTTTTGCACGCAGCCGTTTTATGTTAAATTTCATTTTTCTTTCTGTTTTCTTTTATAATCAACTTTCGGTTGGGTTTCTCACACATTTCTTTCGAAAAAATTTGTAAAAATACCTTTAAAAAATAAACCAAAAACAGCAGTGAAGAGATCCCCTCAACCGAAAGATCAACGCACCACCGAAGAAATGCGTAAATTGATTGAAAGGTAAGAACCGGTCAGGTGTAACCCAACAAATTTACATTGTTTTAAGTTTGGTTCTTGGACACTTACTAATCTTGGCTACATTTTTTCATTGTATTTTATTTTAAATTGTCACTCACAAAGTCGTCGACAGTTGTAAGTTGATTTAAAACTAACTCCACTAATATCTGCTTTGCATGTGTCCGCCCGATCTGTCCTGTATAATCGAATATATTCAAATTTGCTTTCTGTTTTCTTAAGTTTATTACTTGGTCTTTGTTTCTGATATGATTTGTTTTTTGTTCAGTTTGGTTTGAAAAGCAAATCACAGTTGAATGTTTCGTACTCTACTTCTAAACAAGGCTGTGAACCATATAACAAATATATATAAGTATAAAACTTTGTCTATTATATATATTGTACTTCAAAGTAAATACATT
The DNA here is from genome assembly GCA_018904275.1 of Lordiphosa clarofinis. Classification (NCBI taxonomy): domain Eukaryota; kingdom Metazoa; phylum Arthropoda; class Insecta; order Diptera; family Drosophilidae; genus Lordiphosa; species Lordiphosa clarofinis. The sequence continues at coordinate 2,354,342 of JAEIGQ010000011.1, forward strand.
TTTTAACAGTTTAATTGCAGCTTTTGCGCTTGGCCTTAGCTTGTCCACACACAAGACATGAGGCTTAAGAAAAGCAAAACACCATAAGAACACATCAAAATATACAATACCATAATGACGCGAGTAGATCAGAAGCCTTATCAATAAATTCAAAAGAATTTAAAGTGTGAGGATAATTTGCAGTGGGATAATTCAATTCAATTCTTAGGGAAATTTTTAAGGGAGGGTTTTTTATTTCAATTTGGAGCTTGGCCTAAGTCGTATTATATTTATATTTTTAAAAAACGGCTGCATTTAGGTGCTTGAATTGCCTATTCTTACGTTTTTAGGAGCGTTTTATGAAGAGCTCATACTTTTCTTTTGACTCTCTTTGATAATATCGTACTGTACTATTTCTTAGCTTTATAAAAAATTGTCCCAAAGAATTCTACGACTTTTTTTTCGTATACTATTTAGAATTCATGTATTGGAAATTAAATCATATTGTAACGCCCATAAGTATGTAATCAGTGTTGTTGAAATTTGTAACAAGAGTTCAGTAATTCAGCTATTTAGCTGTTGTGTTTTATCCAGGGCTCAATACCGGAACCGTTAACCGAAATAAGCCGATTCAAACCGTGTACCGGAACGAAACCGAGACTTTGGTACCGGTACGATTTCGGTTTTTGATGTGAAACATCTTTAATTTTGGTACGGACGATTTTAGTAGAAGTAAAATTTGATTTTAGCGTCACGTGACGCTGACGTCGTTCATATTTTGTGTTGTTGTTTTGCGGAGTTTCCCGACAAACACACACACAAACACAAGAGAATGGTCTGAGGAGAAAGCGAAAAGGTAGGAAAGAAGCTGAAGAGGTGCTACTGGGTGGGTTCTGGGAAAGATCTGGGTGAGATCTTGGTGGGATCTTAGTGGGATCTGGTGGTATTTGAGAGGGGTTTGGGTGGAGTCTTATATGGGCGAGATCTGGGTGGTATCGGGGTGAGATCTGGGTGGGATCTGGGTAGGATTTGACTGGGATCTAGCTGGGAACTGGGTGGGATCTCGGCGGGATCTAGGTGGGACTTGGAAAGGATCTGGGTGGAATCTGGAAGATATCTGGTTAGGATCTGGGTGGGACCAGGGTGGGATCTTGGTGGGATCTGGGTGGAATCCGGGGCGGGATCTGGAAGGGATCTGGGTGGGATCTGGGAGGGAACTGGAAGGGATCTGGAACGGATCTGGATGTGATCTGGGTGGGATCTGGAAGGGAACTGGAAGGGATCTGGTCGGGATCTGGTTGGGATTTGGGTGGGATCTCAACGGGATCTGGGAGGGTTCTGGATCTTGGTTGGATCTGGGTAAGACCTTTTTGTGATCTAGATGGATTTTGGGATGGATCTGAGTAGGATCTGGGTGGAATCTGTGTGGGATTTGTGTGGTATAAGGGTAGTATCCGGGAGAGATCTTGGTGGGATCTGGAATTTGATGATAATTGGTCCAAATGGAGCTTATTATGAGAGAAGCTTAACCCCAAAATGTGAGCTTTTTTGGAGCTCTTTTGTGGAAGTTCTACGCTTAAAAGTGTATTATTGTGATTTTTTTATTTTTCCAATAACTCGAAAACGGTTTAAGATAGAGCTTTGCAAGTTTTTTCAAATGTTCAGGATCAAAAAGCCCATTTAAAACAAAAATTTTGAAATTTTTTTTGAAAAAATAAAGGATTTTTTCAAAAAACTTAGTCTAGCAAAAAGGACCCATCCTTCAAAAATTCTCAAAAAAAATTTTAATATATGTGAAAGCCGCATCTTTTCCAAACATTTTGAGTACCCGAACATATCGGTAGCTTAAAAATTGCGGAAGTTATGGCCATTTTTGTGGTCGGAGATGTTTCCTTTTGTGCTTTGCAAACATCCGGACAATTTCAATATCACCTCTCCAAGGGTATAAATATTGTTATGGGTATTATAATTTTGGCCAGAAGTTTGCAACGCATAGATATATTCATTTCCGACTTAAGCAATAAAAACTAAAAACGGCCATTTCGAGACTTAAAAAAAAAGTAAGGAGTAATCCTTATGATATTTTTAGCACTTAGAAAAGGTCTCTATGACTTACGACCATAACTTTTCGAGATATTAAAGATAAAGATATTGAAAAATTTCAAACAGGCCTTAAACCACACCTATAAATAGGCCTAACTGCGTCAGACTCTCCAATGAAGCCTTGGTTCTTGGATTATGGTAATTTTTGTTCTATCAATTGCCGTTTGAAAAACATTGACCAATTGGGTATCCACCAGCTTCTCCAAAATTATTTTATTAATGTAAAAAGTAGTACATTAATTACTAATCAAGAGCATACTGAGGTTTAGGTTAATATTACCTGACGATAACATCAATAAGAGTCAAAACATAAGTGTAGCTTCCCCATTCACTATTTGGCATTGTTGACAGTTTTCGATTAAGATCAGTTTCAATTTTAGAACATGTAAGGTTTTTGATCTACTTTCGTCTCCAAGCCATGCTTTGGTTGCAGCCTAAAAGTAGCTTACTGAAAGCTAAATTTAATAATCATTATTAATATATGTTGGTAATATTTTGTCTTAAAAACTAATCATCTTATTTTCACTCCCAAAACTTTCTATGTAGAAACGAAGCCGGCCCAAAACAACTCCAACAACTCCAACAAACAACAAATGGCGCAGGATTCACAGCCTACGATACTATGGCAGTGTAATTTGTAAGCGGCTAATGTGAATGATGGGCGTGGCATTTTAGCTTAGTTTGGAAAGTACATGAAGTGCGTGGGAGTTGAATGACACACACACACACTGAAACACACACACATGCTAAATCATTCAATATACACAGAAACAGTCAATACCATAAGATCAAGTTGAAGTAACAAGAAGTAAAACATATTAAGCATATATACAATTATTAACTATTTCAAGAAAAAAGTATTTAAAAATTTATAATCCATACATAAATACATATACATAAAAACCTATATACATATATACTCTAAGTGTGTGCAAGAACAACAAATGCAAATCAATTGAAGGCATTTGAAACAATTTTTGAAACTAATTTTGAATAATTGTATTTTAGTTATTTAAGACAACAAAACTACCAAAATATCCACAACAAGAACTACTAAGAAAATTGTGTGTAAAAAGAACATTTTTATGCGATTTTGATAAATCAGTTTTAAATTCTTTTGCCATCTATGCCAAAAGCATGAACACTTTTTCGCCTTAGTCCTTAAGTCCAAAGTCATAATATTAATTGATATTGTCTAAGTACATATATATGCTCTGTATCCTATAAACTTTATTTTCTTGACTTGTGATGATTAGTCAATATTTTTTGTATTACTTTTATTATAGTTTTTCTGTTTTAGAAATGCGCTTCCACATAAATTGACAACTGTTCAAGGCACAAAACAATAATCCACAAACAAAAAAAAACACGAGCAACTTTTAAATTGTATTATACAACACCATTTGGTCGCATTTTAAAGCTTTAAGAAAATTTTAAAATTGTTTAATATCAGTTTTGGTTTTCATTTAGATTTTATTTAAGTTGGCCTTAAGTTTTTGCCACAAATATACGATTTTATGTTTAAAAAACGTTTTTAGTTCTTTCATTTTCATTTTACGGGGCCCCACAAGATTGTGCTGATACTTTCAATACTCAAAGACTGAATTCTAAATGCAAAAATTGAAAGAAAAGAATAGGAGTCAATCTATAGCCAAGTTGGTAAACAGAATAATAATAGATTTTGCTCAAAACACAAAAAAAAAACATCAACCTAGAAATAGCAAAAGGTCAAACATCACTTTGCAGGGTCCCTTATTTTAAATAGAAAAATTATTTAACATTTTGTTTCAACTTTATAACAATTATACACTAACCCCACAGCAACTATACCAATTTTTATATAAATACATATAAATGTAGTGTTGTGAACGAAACGAAAAAAAAATCAATTGCTTATACATAAATGTCTTACAAATTTTCATGGCAAAACGAACTACAAATATTAAGTAGCATTTAGCAAGAAACCAAAAAAATAACGAAACAAATTTTCAAGTAATTTCACCAAGAGAAAAATATACAAGACAAACGTTGGATTTCAGAAATTGTAACGAACATTTTAAATACTCAGAAAACAAAAGTAAAGAAATACAGTCAACTTTTCGGCAAAATCAAAATCAAAAAAATATGAAAAACCCTTTCGGCATTTATGAAAATGTAGCAAACCTAAGCTAAGGAAAACTAAAAAAATAACATAAAAGAAAACATTTCTTCATACTTATCACGCATCAAATTAAACCTAATCAATGGCTTTTTGTGTTTGCTTCATACATACATACTAACACATAATTTTCTACTTAAATTTAAACGCATAAATCAAAATTGAACACTCGATGAGCATTCAACTCAACACGCACACTCAACTAAGCCACTCGGACACAATTAGAAAACCAAAAACCAAACACAAAAGAAAAGAAAAGAAAAGAAACAAGCAAGCAGTTTAAAACGCATTTATACTAATCACTCGCTCCTTCTTAGCCGAACACATATTAATAACATCAACTTAAATCCTTGCCCCAAGTTTAAGCGCGGCACATTACATTATAAACCCAAGATATGTGTATTACTAATTACAAATTACAAGACATACATATATTAAACTATATATATATAAATATATATTAATATTGAATGTATTGAATTGACCAACAAGCATACAAAGACCAGCCGACAAACGATGCACCAGAGCGATCGGATGCATCAGATCAGAACTCAAAGCGAAATTTCACTCTCTTCAGTAGAGAATGAGAATCTAATGCAAAGTCAGCGTCAGAGTTTCAGTGTCATAACAATTTCAAAGCGAACATCAATTCAAATTAAATAAATGCCAATTTATGTTGGACTAAAAAAAAAAACAATTAACAGAGATGTGTTTTCTGGGTGAATCGTAAGAATATATATTCAAAACTTATCAGGTATGTACAATCTTTGGCAGCTACAGAATATGTTGTAGTCAGGCTTGATAAACATTCCACGACATTATATTATATATTTGTGGAATTTGGGTTGTAAGATAATTTAATAAACCACAAAATGCTAATCCAAGAGGACAATGAGGGAAAATCTACACTACGGTACTCTGACGAGTATACGACTCATTTTGCCATTGGAGCAAGAAAGTACAATTCCGGTTGCAGGGACCAATGCTCGTTTTTGTGAAACTGGGAGCGGTGACCCGGAGTGATTCGGCTATGGTCCTCCATATAAAAAATGTTTCATCAAACCCGAAAATTTTAGTTTCGACCCTCGTAGAAGAATGGGAAAGCATAATACAACGAAATCAAGTATGCAGAATGAAAGCTTAATGAATTCTGCTTAAAATCTGATGTTCTTATCTGTGATTGCATCTCAAAAGTTCGATTTTTGTCATGTCTGCAAGTGTATCAAAATTATACGACACATGTCAATTTGTTGGATTTAGTTAATATATTATTTATATGATGGTACATAATCAATATTTAATAATTAATACAGCCACCTTGAGCTTTTGCTACCTCGAAAAGTCTCTTTGGTATTGAACTCACTCAATTTTTAAGTACATTTTGGTCTAAGATACCCCAAATGTTTTCAATTGGGTTTAGGTCAGGGGAGCACGCTGGCCAATCCAAAACATTTATATGGTGATTACTTGAGAGGCGCTGGGTCTCTCTGCTCTTGTGAATAAATGCATTATCTTGCACAAAAACAAGATCTCTTTCCATATTGTTTTCCAGAAATGGCAGAATGCTATCCTCCAATACTTTTTTGTATTCTCCACTGTTCATTCTGGAGCTTTTGAAGCACAGATCAAGCGTTCCAGGCGCATGAAATGCTCCCCAAACCATTGCGAATCCGCATCCGAAATTGCGTTTGGAAAACATGAGTGGATTCTTACGCAAATCTCTCCAGTAGTGCCGAAACCCATCTGGGACGTCAAGATTACACATCTTTTCATCAAAAACGAGAGTATAAGTTAAAGTCGGCTCTAACCGACTTCGATATACCCGTTACTCATGAGAAAACATGCTTAACACTGTTCCTGCGTTCCCTAGGGTGACCATCCAAAAAGTATGCAACATTTTTTAGGGTGGGAGGGGGTTGGGTGCTTGATTCACTTTTTTGCTCATAACTTGAGAACCGTTTATCCGATCTTTGTCAATTCTTCGGCAAATTGATTCATTTTGCTAATTACTAACTAACTCTAGGCTTAATAAAATTATGTAAAATTATTGAAAACTTATAAATACGAGCGTTGGGAGCGATAGCATTGAAAACAAAAAAGTTTTTCTCACCAAGACTTTTTTTCAGACCTAACTTTTGTATGGCAGCTATACTATATAGTTGTCCGATTTCGACAAGCCTTGATGAAATTATGTGAAATCATTAAAAACTTATAAATACAAGCGTTGGGAGCGATAGCACTGAAAACAAAAAAGTTTTTCTCACTAAAACTAGTTTTTCGACCGATCGTTCCTATGGCAGCTATATGCTATAGTCATCCGATCCGGCCGGTTCCGACAAATGTGCAGCGTATTTATACTAAAAGACTTCGTGCAAAGTTTGGTTAAGATAGCTTTAAAACTGACGGAGGAGATAGCATAGAAACAGACGGACGGACAGACGGACGGACAGACGGACAGACGGACGGACAGACGGACAGACGGACATGGCTATATCAACTCAGCTCGTCATGCTGATCAAGAATATATATACTTTATGTGGTCGGAGATGCTTCCTTCTCTGCGTTACAAACATCCGGACAATTTTAATATACCCTCTCCAAAGGTAAAAAAATGATCTTGTTGGAAAGTTTTCAACAAAGTTGTTTGAACAAAATTAAGTTATAATTTCATACCGAGACCCACTTTCTCTCCAAGTTTTTTTTCCACAAATTGAAGTCGTGCTGTTTTGTGGTGCGACTTTAAGAACGTAGTCTTTTTAAAAACTCTTCTGACAATGCACTCCGATGATTGAAGCGTCCGCCAAACAGTCATCCGTGAAACAGCGTTAGTGCAACATGCAGCAAGTGTGGAGCACGAAGCAAACGAATTGCTAGCTTTAAGTATTATGCGACGGTTTTTGGCGGTCAGACAACTTGTGTTTTATTCCAGAGCTATGCTTCACACCATATTCACCCGGATTGCTCAAAAATTTCTTAGATTTTCTTAGATATTTGGCTTACATTAAAGCCAGCATCGTTTTAGGCTCCTTTCCTTCCCTTTTCCTTGTAGGATAAGAATCGTCCACTTGTCATTTTGTTACAAATTCATTAAATTGTTGACAGAAATGCAAAAAAAAATTAATTGAAACCAAATCTTTCTCTCCAGCCGCAGTAATTGAAATGTGTCGTATAATTTTGACTTTTTTGTACTTTTTTTACCGCTACTTAAAAACGCGAGATGCAATCAGAGATAGAAACATCAGATTTTAAGCAGAATTCATTAAGCTTTCATTCTGCATACTTGATTTCGTTGTATTATGCTTTCCCATTCTTCTACGAGGGTCGAGACTAAAATTTTCGGGGTGTCGTATAATTTTGGGCAGGAGTGTAAAAACAAACGTTTTTGTTTTGGAAAAAATTTAAAATGAAAAGAAACCAATTGCCCCAACCATTTTGACCACTTTGACAACATGTCAAAAACTCCAGCTAAACAGAAAATGGAGGATTGAATGCGAAAAATATTTGGCTTCTGGCAAGTTGGGGGAATACATGCCAGACCAGATTAAATGTTCCTACTTGTTATGTAAATTTATCGCATTAATATTAAGGTCTAATGAATAAGGCTCTCTGACTTGAGCGGCAAACTGACCTCCAACTCTTTGCCAAGCGTCGGCCTCTGGTTCCTAGATACCGCATCACTCTTGATCGCAAGCATTTTAGACAACTTTACTAAGGTTGGTAAGCCATTGACAAAAAAGTAAAAAAAAATCCAAAAAATAATCAAAAAAAAAAATCAAAAAAAGTCCTAAAAAATAAAAAAAAAAATTAAGAAAAATAAAAAAAAGTCAAAAAAATCCAAAAGAAAAATCCACAAGCAGAAGCAACAGCTGATGAAATGAAACTTAACTGCTTGGTTCGTGTCTCCGCTACCGCACACTGATGGCTAAATTATTGGTATCTGCTCTCTCTCTAAGGTAAGAGTCTTGAATATTTCTTGGCAAACAGCGCCATCGATGGGATATTTTTGCGGTAATTTATACTGCATACACACAGGCGCTCTTGGACCTCTCAAACATATTTTAATAGAATTTCAATTAAACGGTTATTTATTTTGCATATTCACAGGGCTTTTTGGAGCTTCCAAATACATTTTAAAAGAATTTTCATTTAAACATCAATAAAATATTGCATGAAAACCAAAACCGAGCGACCGCTGTACTGAATTCCCGTTTATTTTTATGGCATATTAATATGTAACATAAAAATATTAAAATTCTGTCTTAATTAAATGAATTTAAAAAGCTAAAGAAGCTTTGCAATAGAGTAGGTGATAACTCCGGTGGCTGGCGATATATACAATCAGCTGTTGGTTGAATAGGTTACCCAAGTAGCCAAGCAAAAAGTGACATGGTTTACACTCTGAGCACATCTTTGGGGAAGGAATGAAAGATTTAAAACACAGACTTACACTGGCCACATCCAACATCCACCATCTATGCATGGGCTCAGTTTGCAAATAAAGAATAAAAAGTTGTAAATTTTTTAAGGAATGTTTTAAAATGCAGCAGACGACCTTCTGCTTGTTTAAAAATTGTCTTTAATTCTAGGAAAAAGACCTGGAATTTTCGAAATGCAATTCCGCTGGAATGCCGGATGGCCATATACCCTGGGTTCTTCGTCTGAGAATCGACCAGTTGGATGAATGAACGGCACTGCAAAGCTTGCGGCACATCCAGCCAATGGATGGTGGAAGTAGCCAAAGGTGATTCGTAAATTTATTCTGCAAAATCTGTAACCTAATGCTACCTTAGTATAAAAATTAATTATTTTACACCTCAGGCAAAATAGCAGTCCATCTCCAGCCAATGGATAGAGGATTAGGATAACATTAAATGTTCAAAAGAGCAAACAAAAAGAATGGATTTTTCTTAGACTCGACATGATTGCTTGCCCACAATTGAACATGGTTTGCCTTCTGTGTCGAACTTTAGACTGGACTTTCAGCACTTGAGCGTTTTTTAAAGCGGTTTAAGAGAGATGGCAACGAGTTCTTCTCGATTGGATTATGCTCTGGTGGCTCACTTTTCAATGGATATGTAAAGTCTTCGCTTCTGATTTTGGATAATAAGCAAGGCAACAAATCCTTAGTATTCTAGTGGACCTCCGTACCGTTTAAGTTTCGCTTTTTTAAAAAGAGTCGAAACTAAGAATTAGGCTTAAACCTTGGTTCAAAGCTTCTCTGGAGATCAGTTCTGGAGGACTTTCTTTAAAAAGGTTTGGTTCAATCTAGTTTACTTTACTGTTCTATTTCACATTTCAAACTCCTTCCTTCACCCTGCGGTAAATACAGGAGACGGAGACTGTGTTTGGGTGTTGTTTGGGGACTGGGTGTGTCCCAATGCCGCACTCAAGCGTAAAATTCAACAGGCTGCTCCACTAAATCAACAAAAAACCAAACCGCAAAATGCCGATAAGAGCCGCAGCAACCCCCCGCACCACCCCCACCAGCTGGAACAGGAAGCCAACTGACCCGCTTAGAGCGCGGGGCACACCAGCAAAATAAACAAATGGCTGACATTAAAATGAAACGGCAACGGAAATATTAGCGAAAATGTCGAACTCCTGGGGACAAGAACAGGGACACCACTTTACAGGCTTCGCTTGTGTTGCTATTTGGCCAGGCCAAACAAATGTGGGTACGGGTGGGTCTGGGTCGGTCGATGCAGCAGCAGCACCCCAAACTGGATACTCGTTGACAGCAGTCCGGGCGAATGCACGTTAAGCATGCAAGGCGATTAGGGCGGAGCTCTAACTGAAAAACTGTGTTCGAAATTAGCCAGGTCCTGTTCTCCAGTTGGCTTGGCGGGCGGAAACTATGTCAACGTTAAATAAAACGGTTCGCGTTGCTGTTGTCATGCAATCCGAAAGTAAATTCATGCCAAAATAAAATCAAAAATTTATGACTTTATCAATCTATATTGACGGACGGATAAAATCTGCTTGTTAGGCCGATAGGCAATTACCATTCAAACAAATTTCCCCCTTGGGAAATCGTAATTATGTTGAATTTGCTTGGAGCAAATAAATTAACGCGCTTTCGAGAATTAACACAACAAAATAAAAAACCAAACAGCAATTTAACATTTTATGGATTTTTCAGTCGTCGTTGACGCCAAATGGAGTTGGCCCCTCAACTTCATTTGTTTGCTTGAGGTTTTCGTTGTATTATTTACTCGGGCCGGCTTTTTGGGGTCTAGGGTAGTTAAAGTTTATCTACGCTCATTTAGCCGTGTGCCTGTGTTTGTGTGTTGTTTTACCCATAAACCTACTTTAATTCCTCGTTTGTTTCTGCCACATATTGATTTCCATTTTATTTCACTTATTGTTTTAGGCAGTTGCTGAAACCCAATTTTAATAGCTGCCACTCACACACCACAAAAGCCATAAAGAAATTAGTAACAAAATTAAGCGAAACAACAAAAGCGGAAAAAGCGGAGCATTTCAACATTGAGCATTCCAACAATAAATGCGCGCCACAATATTCACATAAATCAGCAGGCTGTTTTAATGACAAATTTTGTTTCTTTTCTTTCGGTCTCCTGGCGACAAAAATGCGTCTCTCAAGGGGAAATGTGGACAAGAAACAAACGAAATTTGGATGGAATGTGAAGGTTGGGAAATTTATATTAAAAAGAATTTGTGGAAATTTGGTAGAAACCGAAATGAATTGGACGAAAGTCTAGCAGAAAGCTATTTGCTATAAGACTCTTGGAAAATGTAGAAGGGATGCGTTCACTCAGAGTCTACAAAGTGATCGAATATAAGGCAATAAGTATTATGGTTTTTGACGAATTAAAATTGGTGAGCATTTTGTGCCATGAAAGGCTTCGTTGGATACCATTTGAAGTTAGCAAAAATTTTCTCTGTACTCGACATTTTCAATTATATTTTTTATGTTCCCAGTGGGGATTTGAATCGCATAAATTTCAACAAAAAAATCTCAATAATTTATTGCTTTAATGCAAATAACTTCTATATATATATGTAACTAGCTGAACCCGCCGCGACTTCGTCCGCGTCCAAGTTTTGAAAAAATCGTAGTAAGCAAAAAAAATTGTATAGCTCTCTGAACACTGTATTTGCATATTATTTATTTGTTAAAAAGCAAATTCTTTTTTAATATCATTGGCTTCATTAGCTTAGTGTTTAGACAGTTTCGAATTTACGGTTGATTAAAATGAATCAATCTGGGAATAGAGGATTAAGCAAGGCGCGGAAAAGCAGTGATCTGTACACATCAGTGGCGTACCGTGTAGTTATGCCGCCCGGGGCGGAAGTCGACTTTGCCGCCCCCTTCCCCTTGAAAAGTCCTAAATTTTAACCTTTTTTCTATAATTACAATTAAGTTTTTCTAATTCTTTCCATCAAAAACTTCTCTGTAACATAAAGGGACGTACGCTGGATTTTGATTAGGAATGACGAAGGCCTTAATTGTGAGGGGAGTATTATATTGCAAAAGTTGCAATCATTATTGGAAAAAATTCTTGGGGATGTATAATAATAAAATTTTTTCGCAAAATCCGCGGAAACGTATTTTACATCTCTTCTTAACCAAAATTTAAATACAAATTGTCTTCGATGGGCCGAAAAAAAAATTGTTTTGAGGTCGATCATGGTTTTCTAGTTTGATGGCAAATGCGTTTCGAAATTAGTTTTTTACTCCAAAAAAACGTTCCTTGTAGGGTGCCTGTAGAGGTTTTTACTGGAGGCTGATTTAATTGGACGAGTTGGACTACGTTTTTTGGAAACAAAACTCAATGGCAGTATAGAATTGTAAGCTCCAAAAATTCGGAAAATATCGCGAAATAGATGGACGCGAACTATGATGAATTAATGTGAAAATATTTATTCTTGTTTGAAAATTATTCTTTTATAATTAACACTATACATTGTTTTTTTTTAGTCCATGTAACAAACTGTTAAAGAACTCATTCTGTATTGATCACAAAGTATATTTGAAAACAACTTTCTGATTTTGCTCATTGGAATGAAATTTTTGGACTTGAATATGGAAATTGTGGTTATTTTTTTTGATAAAAACAATTTTTTTTTTAATTATTGATCAGTTGACACAACTTTTGATTCATAAGAACTTTTCAAGGCATAGTACAAATCTGCACCCTCCTGCATACTCCCTTGAGAACATAATCAATATAGCAGCATGTTTGACTCTGTCTATGGTAGACCTCTGCTCTTTAATCCCTTTATACTGATTCGTAAGCTTTCAAAAATGCATTCAATGAATATTTCTTATATTACTAGATCTTGAAGTGCAGAATCTTGCAACGTTCTCCATATTGAAATGGCAGCAAAGTCTAAATCACTTTCAGAAATACCACTATTTCTTAATTTAAGAGAATAATCAATATACATTTTGTTATTATTTACCGCCCCTGAAATTTGCTGCCCCTAAAATTTGCCGCTCCAAAAACTTCCCGCCCCTGAAACTCACAGCCCTCAAAAATTGCCGCCCCTAAAAATTTGCAAATTTTAGGTGGCTTTTTCAATAGATTGGAGAAAAATTTTCCAATTTCATTTCTTAGTGAGCGCCTGCATAACTAAACGAAGGTCTATGCCAAAAATCAGACCTGTACGATAAGCCGTTTTCGCTGTGGCTTGATAATATGTCAGTCTGTCAGTCGGGCGTACAGATTTATATATATAGATTAATTATTATGGAAGTAATCTTATGAAAACAATTCGCTATTGCCACCCAGAAAGAGTATAATTTCAATTAAAATGGTTTTTGGCGGCGAAACCACGATGTGCTAAGACGCCTTAAATTTAAGTATTTAAGTGATTTGATATGTATTGCTGATGGTTATGTTTCTGGTGTTAAATAGTACAAAATGACAATAAACGGCGAACCCAGGCTTCGTTGTTATAAATGAAAATACATTTATTTTTAGGTCTGGTTTATTGCCTATATGAATTGGTTTGTGGGCGAGTCTAAAAATGGTACTCTATATCGCTGCTTTTTTGGCTGTCGACTACCATCTCTTAGTGACATTAACCCATTATAAATACCGCATGTCAAAGTTAAGAATTAAGGTTTAACTTCTTCTGACAGTACCTTAACCAATTGACCGACTAAAGTGAATTATTTATATGACCCCATGACTGTGTCCGCGTTTGCTGAATTCAGCACATTTTTATCTTAAGCCAAAAAAATCTAAATTTAATTTTGTTGTCGCTGTGTGCTTCTAGTGCAACAGTATCCATAGAACGCGAGCCGAGGCTTTTTTGGAAAAACTCGGTATGCGGGGATGCTTACAGTGGTCCATTTTATCATAATTCAAGCGTCCTATGCCGGGTTCTTAAACCCTTGGAGAGGGTATATTGAAATTGTCCGGATGTTTGTAACGCACAGAAGGAAGCATCTTCGATAAAGTATATATATATTGACGAACTGAGTTGATATAGCCATAACCGTCTGTCCGTCCGTCTGTCCGTCCGTCTGTCCGTCCGTCTGTCCGTCCGTCTGTTTCTATGCTATACCTTCCGTCAGTTTAAAAGCTATTTAAACCAAAATTTGCACGAAGTTTCTTGGTACAAATACGCTGCATATTTGTCGAAACCGTCCGGAACAATTGGTCAAAAAAGTAGTTTTAGTAAGAAAAACTTTTTTTTTGCAATGCTATTGCTCCCAACCCTCGTGTTTATAAATTTTCAATGATTTCACATAATTTCACCAAAATTTGTCCAAATCAGACAATTATATAGTATAGCTGCTATGCAATATATATGAAAAAAACTCTTAGTGAGAAAAAATTTTAAGTTTTCAATGCTATCGCTACCAAACTTGTTACTGATCAATGTAACATGCTACCACACAATTCTGTCAAGTTTGATTCAAATCGGATGACTATAGAAACTATCGGTCGAAAAGGGTGTTTCAGTGAATAAAACTTTTTGTAAAAATGGAAAAAAGGGGATCATGAAGTTGTGCAAATGTATGTAACAGGAGAAGGAAACATCTCCGACCATATAAAATATATATATTCTTGATCGGCATCAACAGCCGAGTCGACTTAGCCATGTCCGTCTGTCCGTCTGTCTGTCTGTATAAACGCGTCTATCTCAGAGACTGTAATAGATAGAGCCACAAGTTTTGGAATGTATATAGGCGTATACTGTAGCCACATCGAGTTTGTTTCAGATTTGGAAAACTCCACATCCTGCATCATTTAGCAGCGAAAAACTGTCACTCTCTATGTATAAACGCGTTGATCTCACAGACTATAAGAAGTAGAGCCACAACTTTTTGCATGTATGTAGGTGTACACCGTACCCAAAACTGAAAAACTGTCATAGCTTCAATTTTTAAGTTTTAACGTAGTGACTTAATATATATCCAACATCTATCTATATTTATATATCTATCATTCCGAGCAAAAACACCGAAGATATGTTCATAAGTGCGCCTGCTCATTTAGTGAAATAAATTTTCAAATAAATGGAATTCAAAGCTATAGGAACCACATTACTTGGGACAGGGTATTTTGCTGCCGGGGCACTCGACCGCAACACTCTTACTTGTTTTTGTAGTTTTCCAATAAATCATGAACAATTTCTTTGTAGTCCTCAGTTCTTTTGTTTCCGAGAAAACTAGACACTACTGCGCAAAATGATTCCCATGCTTTTGCCTCGTCTGCTGATAATGCCGAGTAAAATTCTATGTCGCTCATTAGCTTTTTGATTTGCGGACCCACAAATACGCCTTCTTTGATTTTGGCGTCAGAAAGTTGTGGGAATCGTCGTTTTAAAAATTCAAATGCTGTAAAATTTTTATTTTTATGGAGAGCTTTAACGAAGTTCTTGAAGAGACCAAGCTCAATATGCAACGGAGGGAGAATAATTTTGTCCTTTTGAACTAGGGGCGGAAATTTTACGTTATCTTCTCCGACTACAAAATTGGCCCTTCCATCCCAGTCTTTACGCAAGTAATGTTCACTGCGATCTCGGCTGTCCCATCTGCACAAAAAACAGCAATGCTTTGTCCATCCTTGTTGCAAGCCTGTTACCATTGCTACGACTTTCAGATCGGCACAGATTTTCCACTGGTGCTCTTCGTATTTGACCAAGAGCGAGCAATTTAGTCACTGTTAGGTCACCGCTAATCCACCACTGCTATTGCTGTCTTGCAAAAATCAAAGCTGCTGACTTTGCAAAGTAAAAAGCGTAACCAAATTCACAAAGACCATTGTTATCTGGATTTGCCCCGAGTAGACCGTCCGTTAAAGAGCTTCGCTCTAAAAATTGCACATTTAGTGCGACCAATGCAAAACTTTTGCATTTTCATAAAAAAATAAAATTTGTGTTATTTCACCAATTGCTGCAAATGCGGAAGTATTTTTATCCGATTTCGATGACCAAGGGCAAAAAATGTTCGTAAGAGATTACCCAATCCTGTCAATATCTGAGACCTGAGAAATTTTTATGGTAAAGCTAGGTATCGAGACACTCTAAATTTTTGCGGAGCTCATCTAATTCAGGCGGCAATGGAGAGGAAAAAAGTGAGCATTGTAGACAAAGAGCTCTCTCCAGACAACACGCATTTACTGCAGGCATGCTCACCGATTCACACAACCATAACCGGCTCGGTTTGCTTAAAAATAGACAGACTTCCGGCCGCGGGGCTGATCTAATTACATAGCTCAGGAAATCCGCTCGCGAAAATTGTCAGAGCGCATTTCCTGAGCGAGTACCGAGACACTCGAAATTCGCTTCGATAATTAACATGGACCTGCCAACTCGTTTTCTTGAAAACAGCTGATAAATTGTCAAAGGGGGTCATGAAATTATGAAACTTGTTTGATAATTGTCAGAGGTACCTATGAAAATTGAGCACGCAATGAAAAAAATTAAGGCAAAGAAGACTAAAAAAACAAAGCTACAATTATTTGGAGAGCTCCGAGGTGGTCAGACGTGTGGAGCTGATCAAAGTGTCGTTACAATTTTTATGGAATCTGGCCAATGAAAAGCGTTTTGATACGGGCAGCTCCGGTCGCTGCATCACTTGTGGCTGAGAATCTTTGAAGTGGTTGGTATGCCATTCGCCCAATGTGTGCACACCAAACGAGTCCAAACCTCCGTAGCCTCCACAGCCCACGGCCAAGCAGCACTGAACCTTAGCAGTGTCCATAGCCCATTGTAGCAGTGTTTTCTCCAGTTTACTGTGATAGTTTCCGTTGCTCCAGCCGCTCCTGTGGCTACCTTTAGGTATGCAACTAATATGCATGGAGCTGGCTGTGGCTTCATGTGCTAATTCTAATCGTTCTATGCGTTTTGGGTTGTCGCTATAGCAGTATGTCTTAGGGGAAAAGTTATACAATACAATAACAAGGGACACTGCTTATACCTTCAGCCACACAAAAGATGCATCCATGAAATTGACCATGGCATTGTCTATGACCTTTAAATTTCTCCCAGTGACTTCCTTTATCAATAATCTTAACTCTTTAATTTTATTTGAATTAGCCCGCCAATTTCTTAAATTGAAATTATCAAACAATTTCCGCTGCGCAAAAATTTCGAGTGTCTCGATACCTAGCTTAAGATTGAATAAAACTTAATGAAAGGCAGCAAAAAATTTAAAATTATCAAAACATTTTCAAAAATCCAACTTTGAAGCGCCATTACTTTGTCATTTATGATTGCATTTTAAACAACTGTCGTTTTTTTAAGAAATAATTTTATTATCTTAAATTTTTCAGTTCCAGTTTATACATATCGGTTTTTTCAAAACACTAAAATTGAATATTTAGCGATCGATAAACCGTTCTACTTTTAACTTATCTGAGAGCAGATTTGAATTCAGCATGAAATTTTACATTAGAATCAATTGCTAAAAGTGCCGGATACAAAAACTTTTGATAGTTTGTGACATAGTGTAATTAGTTGCTTGCAGGGTTTCTTTAAAATTTAAGAATTTTCAATACATTTGTTGAATATAAAAGTCTATACACTTGAAGGAAAATAATAAAATTGATCACTGACAAAAATTATTTCGATATAAACTAAGACCCTTTTGTAAATTAAGTGAAATACAAGAATATTAAGACATTCGAAACTATACTCGCTAGAAACTTCTTATATAAAACACTATAAGAGCAAACAACTTAACCTATTTCCATTTTAAATTGCTGGCCATAAAATTGATGGATGGGGAAATTCACCGGGTACAAACATTGGAAAAAGTGTTGAAAAAGATGGCCTATCCCTGTTGTGCTTTTTTGTTTGACTTTTGTCTATTTTAAAAAGAACAAACAAATCATGAGATTGAAAATGGGCGTCATACACATAATAGCAGCCAAAGTCTGGGGAGGGGTGCCCATAGATTGTACTATCTATAGCTTCCTTAAGTATTCTGTGATTTTTCTTAATCATCATAAATTTGAGTTAGTTTTACCCAAAGACATTTGCCAGAGAGACAACTTTTTCCCGGCCAACGACGTCGACGACGACGGAAACATCAATAAATTAGAAATGTTTAACGCGACAATAAGGTGGGCTCATGGGTGGGGTGGTGTGAAGGAAGAGGGCCTAGCGGGAGTCCGTGTCAGTATTTGAAGAACTTATTGTCTGCGTGTTGCGGCCAAAGGAATTTTCATCTATTTTCTTGTATTTTCGGTGCGTCTCATTTGGTTGCTTGATGCCATAATTCTGGCCATTTAATGGCCGTCGCTTGGGTTGAGTGGGTAAGATGTTGCTCTGAGTTATGGGGGATGAACATCAATCGGCGGGGGTGTTGCTGTCAATGAGGGATGAACCATGCAAATGGAAGAGGGCGGAAGCTGCGCATGTGGCGCAAAAAAAGGCGTAACATGATATTCGCCATTTTGGCAAAAACGGAAACCGTTGAAACTTTCTAAAGTGAAATACACTAAAACTTTCGAAATTAAAAAGAATATAGGCCTTTTCCCGTTACCGAATTCGATTGATCGGAATTGTTAAGAGCTGTGATTTCCAAAGGATAATTAAAGAATTCGCGCGAATCTTTTTGTCATCAAGAGGGTCAAATGAAGGTAAATGGGGGTTTGAAATGAAAAGCCGAAAAACACAGTCGGTTTTTATAAGCAAGTTCATTCAAGAATTCCGATTCCGCATGACTTGATCGGAATCTAAGAGATACGACTGTTTCTATTACACATGAGCATCCTAGATAGCCTTAAAACTGGGAAAGGAAATATCATAGAAACAGCATACAGAAATACGCAAGTCCGTATTATATCAACTTAGCCTTCTTTAATTCGTTACAAACATATGGACAAAGCTACGAAAACAAATAAAAACAATAAAGTTTGTAGGCCGTGGGCCCTCATTTCGAAATCCAACGATTAAGTATACAAAATTGTGATAAAATAATAATAATACTCAACAAAACAATCAAACTAAGCTTTTGCATAAAATAATTGAACAAAAATCACACCACATAGAAAACTCGATTGTTGAGACTATTATATTATATTGATTGATTGTACTGCAAATAATGTTGTTTTCATAGTTGAGCAACTATTATTTTCGATGCTTTGTAATTCTATGTTTAAGTGAAAGATTTATTACTCAGATAGGCAAATATGAGCAACGCGTGAAATACCCATACATCAAGTAAAATGTTCCTCCAAATAATCCTAATATTATGTTAAGTTTCACTTGTGGGTGAATGCCAATTTGTGGTAATTAGTTAAATTAATGCGTGGCACATTAAAAGTTAGCTAAGAGCTATGTCGCAGGGTGCACTTAAGCGTCACAACAAAACAAAAAAACAAGGAGAAGCGAAAGAAAGAGCCATAATTAAAAGTGTGAGTCCTGGCTATAATTTTGAATGTCATGATTAGCATAATTCTTGTTTTGGGGGCATGGCAAATGAAAATAAAAGTTGAAAAACTTCTGCCATCCTTAGGGAAATTCAGCCGAGTGTTGCATGACTTTTCGTAGCGTTAACAACTTTGGCAACAATTTTTGTTGTTCTTCTTGTTTAGTCGATGACAGAGTTATAGTTTGTCTTAATGAGAAGTTTTTGCGGGTTTCTTGTTGGGCTTCCCAACGCATTCGATTGGTTTTTGTTTGAGTTTGAGGTTGCCAGGACAACTCGACAGCGAATCAACTCGCAATTGAAACATTTAACGAGTGAACAAAATAAAAGAAATGCAGGACAAATGTCCAAGTTATGCCATGTCCCAAATTAATTAAGCATTCGGATAAGGCTAGGCTATCATGATGATGATGATGTCCTGGGTGTGTGAGTGTGTGAGTGTACTCAACTCCCCTACGCATCATTTAATTACGTTAATTGGCCGCATGTTGGCGCATTGAGGGCACCCAGGGATAAGGATGTGTGCTTGTTTTAGATAGAGAGAGGGGGAGGGGGAGGGTGTGAATGAAATGGGTAAAATGAAGAAATGGGCTTGGAAAGTGATGACGTTGTTACATTTGTCATTTGGAGAATTTAAGTTTTGCATTTCCATATGACACATTGGTGTAATTTAAAATTGAAAAAATCTAACTGCAGCAGTCTCTATTAAAAACCAATGTTTTTGATCGGACATAGCAAGGGCATGCCAGAATTTTTCTGAAAATAAATTTTTTTTTTAGATATGTTGAATAAAAAAATTTATGAATTCGATTTCATCGGGTGTGTTCCAGAACACTCTAGAGATTTTAAAACTGCGTACCTTCATATGTGCCACGAATATGCCCGTGTACTAAATTTAATAACAAAACTGGAGCGATTTGAAACCGAGATCTAGAAGCCGACCTTATTCCTTCCATTTCACATATAAAGACCTCCTATTTTAGTTTCAAAACGCTTGTACGAAAATCTCTACACCCGAGTATAAAAAACAAGTGAGAAAGTCGGCCAACCCGACTATAACTCTATACTATACTCTGTACCTGGAGTGAAGCTGAATGCAATGATGGTGCTGCGCTGATCTCTAAGTCTCCCTCTCTTTCTCTCTCTCTCTCACTCTCTCTCTCTCTCTCTCTCTCTCTCTCTAAGATTGTGCGGTGTTAGTTGTAAAATGGTAGAAGGAGGTTGGGGGGAGCGTGATTTACTTTTTTGATCATTGAGAACCGCTTATCCGATCTTTATCATTTCTTTAGAAAATCGATACATTTTGCTAATTACTAACTATCTCTAGAAGGTACGAAACGTTTATCTTCAAAACTGTAGGAGATATAACGTTTTTACCAAATTGCAAGGGCGGGAGGGGGCGTGGCAAAAATTTAAAATAAACTTGATCTGCCTGCAAGTATAAGAATCATTTGTCCCATACATGTCAAACCTCAATCTCTTACCATTTTTGAGTTCTGTTTGTTCATACGGACGGAAGGACGGACGGACAGATCGGCGGACGGACAGACGGACATGGCTATATCGACTCGGCTGTTGATGCTGATCAAGAATATATATACTTTATATGGTCGGAAATCATTCCTTCTCCCGGTTACATACTTTTCCACAAACTTAATATACTCTATGTACCTTTGGTAAAGAGCATAAAAATGGTCGTAGTCTGAGGCACCCCATCTGGAAACTTGGCTGCTCTATTTCATTTTAGCTATCAATTCAAATTTAATAGATTAATATTTCTAAATTATGTTAAAAGTAAGAAGATAAAGAATATTTTGCATTATTTCTTAAGCCAATTACTAGGTGGAAAAAAATATGTCAAATTGATAAGATACTTAACCTGGGTTTAAAAGTAAATAATATATATGGGTCATTCTTTTATAAACCGAACAGCTAAAAAAATTTTTATTTTTCATTTCAATAAAAAAAAATCCGAAATTAGATCTCGACATGCCCACCAAAACGTAATTTGCGGTTTTTGCACAACATTTTTTTGTAAATTTTATAAACAATTTCGAAAATTGTCAAAATCGAAAAATGTAAAAAAGGGTTTTTTAAAACGTGATATCTCAGAATTTGTTTATCGGATAGGTCTCAAGTTGATATCGATGGAAAGATTTTTACTGTATCTACTCAAATTATAATTTTATAGATTTTTAAATTATTTAATAATAGTAAGTAAATGTTGCTAAAAATTATTTATAATTTTTTCAAAGTGTTAACCACCATGATATAGCTTCGAAGGATAAACAGTTTATTGTCCTAAATATAACTTAAATTTTGGTGTTTTCAAAAAGATGGAGACTTTTATAGTTGAAAAGTTATGAATTTTTGAAGTTATAAACAATTAAAAAGATGCTCTTAAATAAAAATTTCTCACGCAGTCAGTTTTGAAGTCATGTGATTGAAACTTGGCAATCGTGCTTTATTTTTATCAAGCTTTTCAAAAATGTTAACATCCGGCGGATCGGATGAGTATATCATATAGCTGCCATACAAATGCTGAATTAAGTTGTGTTATAAATTACTTTGCAAGCTCTGGCCAGCCTAATTCACAACAAAATTCAATTAATCATAGCATTCGTATGGCAGCTATATGATATACTCATCCGATCCGCCTAATGTTAACATTTTTGAAAAGCTTGATAAATATAAAGCACACGTGCCAAGTTTCAATCAAAAAGCTTTGAAACTGACTGCATGGCGAAGCTTTTTTCAAGGGCATCTTTTAATTTGTTTATAACTTCAAAAATTCATAACTTTTAAACTATAAAAGTCTCCATCTTTTTGAAAACACCAAAATTTAAGTTATGTTTAGAACATTTGATTGTACATCCTCAGAAGCTATAACATGGTGGTTAACACTGAGAAAAAATTATATGTAATTTGAAAATTAAATAATTTAAAATTTTATTTAATTTAAAAAATTTTTTGGTGTTTTTTTTTTTTAAAATTTAAATATTTTGTATTACAAAATACATTTTTTAAATTGTAAAATTGTCTAGATTATTTTACCAAATTGTAGTTGCAAGCATTTTTTCAATCACTCACTTGTTAACCGCTTTAATTGACTACACTTAAGAGCCCCATAACGATAACTCTAGTTGAAATAAAGTATGAGAAATTTATAAATGTTCTTAATGACAGCCATAAGACACTTTTTGGGGCTTGCTTTAAAGAATTTGCCCAATTTCATGGCAAATTAAGCAAATTAACCCTCTAGTGCCCAAGACCGCCTCTAGACGGGTAAGGTTAAAAACACCGCTATTTTATTCTTTTCATTCCTTTTGACTCGGTATTGCTTCTTTGCTAATTCGGGGAAGTCCAAAAATTAAGTTCGTTGCGTTTGAAATACATACTAGAGCTTGCGCAAGCTGCTGTAGTCATTTGAAGCAGAAAAATTGTGCAACTCGGACGAAATAATTATTGTGTAAAAAGTGCAAAATATAAATATTTTTTTTAAATATTATAAAAAGTTTGCTGCAGGAAAAAAAATTGTACCGTGTTGCTGATAGTCTCAAGGACTCAAAATACGAAACCCACACTAAAATTAAGTTTTCGTTAGCTTTTTATTGCTTTTATGAGGTATCCCGTCTAGAGGCGGTCTTGGGACAATTCGGGGAAAAAAATGATAAGGTAAGTTTGAAAGTGGAACATATTTAAGTACATATAATTGCTTCAGTAGACATGGAACGACGACAAGTGAATAAGCTATCAGCTCTTTCCGACGTGGAGATTGAAAAATGTTTAAATTCAATTAATTTAGACATTGATACGGACGGAGAAGAAGAATTGGAGAACGATTCGTCTGATGATGTTTGCGAGGCAGCACTTCCTGTCAATGAGGAAGATGAAGAAGCGATGGAAAAGTGTTACATATGTCGGATTCTATGTTGGCTTGAGAGATTTGTGTAACTTCCAGCGGAAGTCCTGTGGATGAACAAATGTGTGCAACCAAGATGAAGACCTTTCTTAGACAATATTTACCAACAAACCACACAAATGGGAGTGAAATTCGTCAATATGTGTGACTCTTCTGTGATTCTGCTATGATTTCGAGATATATTGTGGAGCAGGTGACAACGTTGTTCAAACTGGCTCATCAGATCTTGGTCTTTGACGATTTGGAAAGACAATAAGGCAGTACGACTTGCCTCGACTTACGCGGGCACAAAGCCTTTCCTGAATGAAACGAAGTCAAAAGGTCAGGTTTTACGTTTTGTTCGTTCCGAAAAAAAGTACGTTGACATAAATTGCCCAAATGTTATCTACGAATACAACAGCCACATGGGTGGTGCCGACTTAATGGACGGACCTATTGGTCGATATAAAATTCCCGTAAAGAGCAACAAGTATACAAATTGGCTATTTACACATATGCTTGATTTGTAAATGTTGGCTATACAGCTCCTACAACGGGGCCAAGCCAAGCTTCTCACGATCTCTTGGCGTGTGTGCCTTAAATTTTTCGCACAAGAGAAAGCGACCTACAGTTTAACGCCGGATCCGAACGGCAAAGTTTGAGAATTTGCTTTTTCATGGCAAGTTACTTCACAGCTGGCGCCAATAGCTGGTGAAGGTGACCGTATGCGTAAAAGCTATTTTCTAAAGAAAGAAACTTCCGATCAGAGGTCGCACATGTTCTTTGCACGCTACAAACTCCTTATCTGCCAAAAGGACCCGGGCGCCCGCGACAAGTTGATGGAAAGGAAAATAAATGCACAGGGAAGAAAACTTTCCTTCCGATTAATGATGTACGTTATGATACCGTCGAGCATTTTCCAATGTTTTTATCACGCGCTGACAAAAAAACCTGTTAATTTCCTGGTTGTACTTCCGTCTGCCGTAATGTAATATAAAACTGTGCTTTTCCCAGAAAAAAGACTGTTTCTATGATTTTCATCACAAATAAGTAATCAAACTTTTTGTACACAAATATTTGAAGCTTTGTGAATTTAAGTAACTTTAGTTTTAATTGTTATTTTAATTGTTTTTGGAGCCTTTCTTTATATCATTTATAATAAAACGTGTAAACAAAAGAATTGATTACCTAATTATTTGTTGGCCTACCTTCCCAAAGCCGCCTCTAGGCGGTCCAAGGATATAGTCCTATAAAACTCGATCCGTGCAAAAGTAAAAGTTTTTCTAAAACAAACATTCACTTTTGATACATACTGAATCCAAAAATAATTTTTTTCTTGGAAAAGAAAATTTGGGCACAAGAGGGTTAAATTTCACTTTCAATGTTCCACTCTCCGTTTCAGAGAACCCTTGTTTTCACCAAGCACTTCTTAGTTGAGAATGAATCATCACAAATCATTTACATTTTAAACTTTTAAGATAGAATATATTTATTTAAAGAATTTGGTGCATTATGTTTTTTTCATAGCTTTCCGATCATAGCATGTTAATTAGTTAGTTTGCATTTTATTCAATTTTGAACTTTAAAGTCATACTAATTAATTAAAAATTTGAAGCAGCCTTATTTTTCTTTAACAAAATTTCTACACTTCTCCCCACCTAGAATTCTCTCACTTTCATTAGCTTGTCAAATGAATGTCCAAAGCCCAAATCTTTCCAAATAACCATTATTAAAAACACATGAACCCGAAATCATTGCCCACTTTCAGGCAGGTCACAATCTTACCCGCAAGGAAATAATCTACAAAAATACCGCACCAGGGTCAACAACTCCATCAAGGCTAAAAAGGCGTTCATTTTTCCTCTGAAGCTCCGCAAAATATGCAAAATAAACGCGCGACAATCGAAATAAATTCAAATGCGTTTCTCTGCTGGTTTTTTGTTGCTATTTTTTTTAGGAGGCTCGTAAATGTATGCCAACTAAAATTAATTACAGGCAATAACGTAATTTCTGGGCTCGTGGACTGTGCTTTTTGCACTTCCTGCATGCTCCCCGGGAGAAGAGACACATTTATGGCCGCCCAAAAACAAAACACCAAGAAATAACGTTGAACTACGAGGTACGGCAAATAGAAATAAATGCGACATACTTTTAGGGGCTACAAGCTGAAACAATTGCGTGTATTTCCACGATTAAACATGATATGCGGAAATTTTTCTGTATATTGCAACAACAGCAAACAGTAAATGCAAATAAGTGCTGAATTTTCGCGCAGGCGCTCCGCTGGGCGCACACTTGAAGGCACTGTAAAACTTTGCGAATAAAACACTATGTGGCCCGAGCAGGAAAGTTTTCTATTTACCAAAGGAAGCTCAGTTGTTGTCGTGGACTGGACATGTGGCGGCTTGTCATTCAGTTGCCGCCGTTGGTAGTGAAAAAACCATTCAATTTGTAGTGGGTGTGAAAATAAAAAAGAAAACTACAAAGTTGAACTCCTAAAACAGTACAATAAGCGCACACGAACGGGCAATAAATGTGAAACAAGAAAGTGAACTCGAACAACTAAATTAGTTTAATCAACATTAATAACTATAAGGTTTGCTGTTTGGAAATCCTTAGATTTGAAATATAAGAGACGAAGTAAAGAAGTTGAAACTGCCAACAAGCTTAGCTTTTGCGAGTTGTGTTTTGAACTTGAGACTGCTACATTTTTGAAAGATTTTTATTAAAAGAAGTGGCTGCCATTGGAACATACAACAGAGTTGTATGATTTATTTTATTGCCGTCTACTAAATTAAAAAAAAATTAATTTTTAGTCAAAACCTAGTTTTTTTTATGTTAGAAAGCTGTAATTTCGCCGAAATGCTACCAAAAGATTGAACTTATTGCCCTGAAATTTGATTAATATGCGATTATTATTACGTTTATAATCACCAAACTTATTTTATATACCTACCTATATACAGGTATATATAATTTATGATTAATGCTCTTGAAAGTATGCAAACTTGATATCCTTTAATAATAATCTATTTGAACGTAGACATTAATACGCAGCGATGTCAGCGTCTTGCATTGTCCAAACTATATATTCACAATGATGGGCGGAGCAGACATAGTTTTGTGTTAAGCCGTACATAAAATACAAGTGTCTAGCCTGTTTAAGCATTTCGAAATGCATATGTATGCTTTCCAAATTGACTATCCTTTTTTCAAGGGCGTAGCCAGGGGGGGCCCCCCTTAATCATAGATTTTTCGCTGTGTTTTCTGCTATTATTTTACAGTTTGATACTCATTTCATATCAAATGCAAAAATGTAAATAAAGAATTATTTAAGAAAAGTTCAGGCACAGCTGCCCCCACCTTTTCTACTGCTGGCTACGCCCTTGCCTTTTTTAGTATTCAGCCTAAAAGCATGCAATTTTCTATCATGTTCCACTTTTCACTATTATAATTATAAGAACTAAAATATATAATATTATAATAAATTGTAATAGCCTAATCACACTAAGCACATCAAACATCCAACAACCTGAGTTTAAATTCTTAATAACCATTTGCAATGCCAACATTTTAAGGCTTTTAATTTGTAAAAATGTTAAGTGGGTCGATGTCTAATAGGAACATGCTACAAAAATGGCAAATTCCGCCATGGAAAATATTTATGACTTAAGCTAGGTATCGAGACACTCGAAATTTTTGCGGAGCCCATCTAATTACGTAGCTCAGGAAATCCGCTCGCGAAAATTGTCAGAGCGCATTTCCTGAGCGAGTACCGAGACACTCGAAATTCGCTTCGATAATTAACATGGACCTGCCAACTCGTTTTCTTGAAAACAGCTGATAAATTGTCGAAGGGGGTCATGAAATTATGAAACTTGTTTGATAATTGTCAGAGGTACCTATGAAAATTGAGCACGCAATGAAAAAAGTTAAAGCAAAGAAGACTAAAAAAACAAAGCTACCATTATTTGGAGAGCTCCGAGGTGGACAAACGTGTGAAGCTGATCAAAGTGTCGCTACAATTTTTATGGAATCTGGCCAATAAAAAGCGTTTTGATACGGGCAGCTCCGGCCGCTGCATCACTTGTGGCTGAGAATCTTTTTCGGTATGCTCTCCCGTTGATGTGGTTGGTATGCCATTCGCCCAATGTGTGCACACCACCCGAGTCCAAACCTCCGTAGCCTCCACAGCCCACGGCCAAGCAGCACTGAACCTTAGCAGTGTCCATAGCCCATTGTAGCAGTGTTTTCTCCAGTTTACTGTGATAGTTTCCGTTGCTCCAGCCGCTCCTGTGGCTACCTTTAGGTATTCAACTAATATGCATGGAGCTGGCTGTGGCTTAATGTGCTAATTCTAATCGTTCTATGCGTTTTGGGTTGTCGCTATAGCAGTATGTCTCAGGGGAAAAGTTATACAATACAATAACAAGGGACACTGCTTATACCTTCAGCCACACAAAAGATGCATCCATGAAATTGACCATGGCATTGTCTATGACCTTTGAATTTCTCCCAGTGACTTCCTGTATCAATAATCTTAACTCTTTAATTTTATTTGAATTAGCCCGCCAATTTCTTAAATAAGCAACAGCTGAGCGGCTCGTGAAATTATCAAACAATTTCCGCTGCGCAAAAATTTCGAGTGTCTCGATACCTAGCTTTAGAATGTTGAATGTTAGAAGTGAGATATGATCACTGAGATTAGCCCATAAGGCTTTTAAAATGTGTGACGTATTCGTGGAATTTAAAAACACATGTATATTTTATTCGAATTTTTTTAAGCCCTTGCAAAGGGTGCACTCAGAAAATTTCCGTTTTAAATGTACCGAAAACGTGTATTTTCATTCTCAATAGTAGGGTAAGTCCGCTATTTCTTATTCCGAGAACAGCGGGATACCGACGGATGTATCGCCTTAGCACATAAGCAAACGCATTTGCCACTTAAAAGATGCTATACCCACTCTAAAAAATTAAAATATTTTGGCCCAACCCCTCTCTTAATCATCCAAAAAAATTATATATTCTTTGGGACATCGACTCGTAACATTTTTCCATTTGCCATGTAAGTGAAAAAAAAAGAAAATAAGTTTGAGACCTAAAATATAATATTTTGCAACGAATTGCACATAATTGCTGTTGAATCAAAGTGCAAACAGATGCAGAATTGAAAGCTATAAAAGGTGGAAAAAGTCACACCTCTAACAAATCTAAGCAAAATTCTGAAGGGCTTTGCAAAGTTAAATATTCTTCCCAAATTTTTCTTTTTGTGATATGAATCACGAATAGCCTCAACTACAAAGACGACACGATTAATTTAGTACATACCACAACCATTAAATTCCATAAAAAAAATTCTACAAAACGCCATTTTCACATAAACCCACTTCGATATTTCCGAAGGGCTTTCTAAAAGTACAAAGAGTTAAAAATATTGCATAAGACACCATAAGAAACTATGTGATTGCAATTAATTGTAAGTTTTTGCTTTGTATTAGAAACGAAACAACAAATATAATAAGGAAATTTGACTAAGCGAACGTCACTTCAAATACTTATGCAATTAAAAAAAAAAGAGGCAAGCTAGCTTCGGCTCGAACGAAGTTTATATACCCTTGGAGCTTGATATATGCCTGACAGTTTGTATGGCAGCTATACTATATAGTGGTCCGATTTCGACAAATTATGTAAAATCATTGAAAACTTATAAATACGAGCGATGGGAGCGATAACATTGAAAACAAACAAATTTTTCTCACTAAGACTTTTTTTCAGACCTAACTTTTGTATGGCAGCTATACTATATAGTTGTCCGATTTCGACCAGTTTTGGTGAAATTATGTGAAATCATTAAAAACTTATAAATACGAGCGATGGTAGCGATAGCACTAAAAACAAAAAAGTTTTTCTCACTAAAACTAGTTCTTCAACTTATCGTTCCTATGGCAGCTATATGCTATAGTCATCCGATCCGGTAGGTTCCGACAAATATGCAGCGTATTTGTACCAAAAGAGTTTGGTTAAGATAGCTTTAAAACTGACGGAGGAGATAGCATAGAAACAGACGGACAGACGGACATGGCTATATCAACTCAGCTCGTCATGCTGATCAAGAATATATATACTTTATGTGGTCGGAGATGCTTCCTTCTATGCGGACAATTTTAATATACCCTCTCCAAGGGTAAAAAAAAGAAACGTTTTTTGAATAAGATAGCCTGTATAATAATTGAATTATTTTCAAACCTACTAAAAAACAAGTTATACAAAAAGCTTTGCCCGATTCGAAGAGTTTTCAATTTTTCAAGAGCCCACTTTCGTATTTTGTAACGTCACGCCTTATGTCGATTAGTTAAAAAAAAGAACCGCTTGCAGTAGTTCATGTCTTTAAAGGTATAGTTGTTGTTAAATCGAACCAATATCTTTTTTCAAAACAGATTTAGGTTTAATCACCGGTTCGTTAAACAACGAAAAAAAAGTCAAAAATATTTACAACTTTCATTTGGATAATCTATATCATGTATAACAATTTCTTCTTGTTTGAAATTAAGCACAATAAGTTCAATCTCTTACAAACATCTTCAGCTTGTCAGGTTTTTGGTGTACAATTTGATGAAATTTTGGCAGCACACTGATTTGTGTAAGCTTCCTGAATGGCAAATCTTGGCCAGTTCGTAGTGAATCTCCATTTTAATCTAACTTTAGTAAAGGGTGTATTTTATATTTGTTAAGTAAATGCTATTAGTAAATCTTCTTCTCGCATTAGGTATTGCTAGAAACCTTCGGACTTACCAAAAGATGCTGTAGCTTGGCAAAAATGTAGACTTGAATTGGATTAAAAAGAGTATCTTCATTTAACTTTATGTATAAATCTCCAACTTAAGTGCTATTTTTTTTCATTTAGCATATTTTATTTTGCATATTTTGTTCCTATTTTTTTTTCAAAATTAAATTTCTCATCAAAAATCAGACAAATTTTTTTAGCAAATTGCTGCCAAATTATGTCACAAAGATTTTTAGAAACAAAAAATTCTTTCACAAAACCCAACAAAGCTTTAAAAACAACAAAAACAAAAATAAAACTACTTAATCTCAGCTAATAAATTGTTCTCAAACAAACAGAGAGTTAAAACAAAAATAATTATTTAACAAAAGTATGGAAAATGTTGTACAGACATTTAACTTCCCGAATTTCAATGCTGTTTTGAGAGGTGAGTAAAGTTGATATAAATAAATATAAAAAAAAGAAAAGCGACATGGACTTATGTATTTGTTTTTCGCGTGGGTGACATTTTTGTGTGAAATTCTCTGGTGCTCAGAAAATTTATGACCAAGTCTATAAAGTTTTATGGGGTTTAGTTATTTTTAGCTAAAAACGTCAGCAATTAAAATACATAAAAGAAACTAACTGTTCGAGTTTGTGGCTAAAGGTGATGTTTAATTGGTGACCATTAAAGAATTATGCCATTTTATGAATCATGAATACTTGGGCCCCCACCCGGCCCCCGTCCAAACTAATTAGTTCTTATCGCTTCAATCTAATCGTTGGCCCCACCAGCTCCAGCTGTTGTAACCGGTTTCATATTCAATCGTATCCAAGTCAGGTGTCTTTGAAAAGAATTTTTACACAAAAACCAAATCAAGAGCTAAAATAAAACAACAACTAATGTCAATAAATTAAGTCAACAAAAGGTGACCATAAGAGCGCGGTCCGCTATAAAAGACAACTATTAGAGCGGGTTGCTCTCCAAAATCAGAACGGGTTTTCGATTTTCGTTCAGAGACAATGAAAATTAAACCTCAATTTGAATTCAACGGTTTGAATTTCTGAAGCAACCAATTTACATATTTGGGTTTTTTTTCCTATTTGCTTTGCTTTGGACTACGCTTTGATTTCACCTGTATCGAAAATGATTTTTAATTTATTCTAATTGCTTAGGCGAACAGCTGCAACAAGTTATGTGTGCGGAGAAGGGGGAACTGAAATATGACATTCTCGTTCTAAATTTGGTTAATTTGTTATAAACAAAATGTATGCTGGAGACTTTATTTTTGATGCAATAATTTAATAAGAATGTGTGTACAATAAAATGTTAAGAACAATTGTCAGATATTCTGAAATGCTTAAGATTCAGTTTTGACTTTAAAGAGACTTTCAGAGAGAAATTAATGTGTTCTTAATAACTAGACTGGCCCTTAAAAATAGATTTCAAAATACCAGGCGGAAAAAGTTTGGCAGCGATCGGACTTCATTTAGTGGACGCGCGTTCGCCCTCAAAATCGGAATCGCCTCTAATCTCCTTCCTTGGTTAGTTAAGACTTTATCATAATAATTAATTTAAAAAATAAATGTAACTTTCAATATCTGATTTATTGTTAGTGTTGGGTTGTTCATGAGTGAGTAAACAAAATTTAATTGTTCCTTAAACTGACCAATTGAACATATTCCTCTTCAATTGTTCATTTTTGTTCAGTGAGTCTTGTTCAGTTGTTCTTGGTCAGCTGTTCTGGTTCAGTTGTTCAATTTTTCAGCAGTTCAGTTGTTCATGAACCGATTTAAATTGAAATGAAGTGTCCTTATTCATAGGAAGGTATGATGGTATTGCAACTTGACGATTGAAAACAAACAATGCTTAGTCCAAACGTTTTCTTGAAAAAGAGCAACTGAACAAGTAAGCAATGTGAGTGAGTTGACTCACTAAGAAAAAAGGAACATGTAATCATGTTCTGTAAAATATACATTTACCTATTTACCACTATTTCTTATGGGTTACGTTATAAACTTGCGGTCGTTATGACGATTATGAGCGACTTTGGTATTTTTATCGATTTAATTCATCCGGATTGAGTTTCAACGACTATGGATGAACTATGGTTTGTAATGGGTTAAGTTAAGGGGTTTTTTAAGTCCTGACAGAGAGATAAACCATAAAAAAGCTACTACAGAAGTTATAGTTGTCGCTGTTCCTTTTTGGATCGCCAGTTGCTGGAGTTTCTATCAATATCTAAGTTAACAGTGATATCCTTTGGAAAGTGTATTTTGTTTTAAAGATGAAAATCTTCGCTACATGTTGAAGATCTTCCCATGGAAGCATTCCGTGCGTCAAGGTTGGTTGATCCGCCAAACAAACTATAGCGTTAAAGATGCTGTTAAAGGCTTTAATAATGCCTTGTTACTTCATTCGCAAGCATTCGACACAAGAAGTAGCTAAAATATTCCGTACAAACCTTCCTTATAGGACTACGGAATTCTAACTGAATTTATTAGTGTTGAATTCAGGCCTGAGGACTTGTAATTTTTCCAATCAAATTCCAACCCGAAACCAATTATCGGTGAATCAGAAATCTCTCTCCGTTAGTTCATATATCTCGTGTTTTGTTAGGAGATTTATATGGCATAAATTTGAAATATAATACAAAATCAAAAAAAAATTTAGTTAAGGAGGTTGACCCGTGTGACAGTCGTTTTTTAACTGTTTTTTTGGGAATTTTTTTTGAAGAGCGGTTAAAACTTAGAACTTTGAATTTTTAACATATCGCTTACTTACTTCAAAACTGGCATAACTCAAAAAAT
Source organism: Lordiphosa clarofinis (assembly GCA_018904275.1). Classification (NCBI taxonomy): domain Eukaryota; kingdom Metazoa; phylum Arthropoda; class Insecta; order Diptera; family Drosophilidae; genus Lordiphosa; species Lordiphosa clarofinis. The sequence goes on from JAEIGQ010000011.1 coordinate 2,386,914, forward strand.
ACGATTTTTGACTTAATGATGCAGAAATATTCACTGTATTGTGTACTATTTTGTGTACAATTTTCATAATGATATCTCTGATACTTTTCACGTGAGATCAAAATTTGTCGAAATATTATTTTACAGGTTAATTTTCATATTAATGCAAGAGTGTCATATCTCAGTTGTCCTGCAGTCAATATGACACAATCATACCTCGGCTTTTAGTTAAAACATCATATTTTCAAGTTTTATTAATGAGCATTTTAAATTTATAATAATTTACTAGATTAACTTAACACTAAAAGAACCATTTTTTTCGGTGATAAATCTCTGAGAACTTTAAACGCGTTTTTCTCAAAATGGATTATTTTGAGTTATGCCAGTATTGAAGTAAGTGAGCGATATGTTTAGTAACAATTAAGGTAACTTTAGAAATTTCTTGAAGTCAAAATTATTAGAACTTTTCGTGATACAGCGCGGGAAGGTAAGCCATGTTGAAAAAAAGGTACTGCATTGGTCAACACGATTCCGGCCGACTAAGTGATGTGAAATCCAAAAGGAAAATAACGTTTTAGTCTGTTAGCTATGAGCTAAAGTAGGATAATTGGAAAATATTAAAAACTAAAAATTTTACACGACTTTGAATTTTTTTTGCAAAAAAACCTTTTTTTTTGCCTGTTATGTTGCATAAAAGAAAAACGGCGTGTCATATTTAAAAAATCTTACTTCAGCTCATAGCCCCACATATGTTGAGCCTACACTTAAAGTTTTAAGGCGATCGGTCAAGTCGTTTTTGAGAAATCTGGTTGACCAGTTGAAAAAAGTGGTTTCGAGAAAAACGAGTTTGAAAGTTCCTCTTTATCGGGTGTGACACTGAAAGCTCTAGAGGTTTTCGTATGAACGTTAGCATTTCATATTAAAGCTGTTTGAATTTATACTTTAAGAGACTCAAATTTTCCTGGCTACTAGATAAGGTGACAAAAGTTAAGCGATTTAAAACCGCCTGCTCGAAGCCCAGAAGATTTGATGCGTATGGTTTTCCTTCCATATAATCTAGTAGGCGGTCGGTTTCTTGGCACTTCGTAAATAAAGTAGTCCCAGATTTCCAGGGCACCTCTGTATTTGCGTGATTTTATGTGTAGAGGTATTTTCTTAGCGCTATAACTTTCTAACGACAACGCATATAAAAAAGTCCTTTTAACCACATATTCTTCATAAGGCTTAGACAAGATTTATGAAAAACAAAAAATTTTCAATTTTTAGTATATATATTCTTGATCACCATCAACAGCCGAGTCGATATAGACATGTCCGTCTGTCTGTATGAACACCTAGATCTCAGAGATGGTAAGAGATAGAGGTTTGACATGTATGGGACAAATGCTTCTTTTATCTGCACGCAGATCAAGTTTGTTTCAAATTTTGGCCACGCCCCCTTCCGCCACCGCAATTTGGAAAAAACGTTTTGAAGATAGACGATTCGTACCTTCTAGAGATAGTTAGTAATTAGCCAAATGAATCGATTTGCCGAAGAAATGATCAAGATCGGATGAACGGTTCTCAAGTTATGAGCAAAATAAAAAAATGTTGCATACTTTTCGGATGGTCACCCGAAGGAACGCAGGAACACTGTTAAACATGTTTTTCATGAGTAACGGGTATATCAAAGTCGGTTAGAGCCGACTTTAACTTACGCTCTCGTTTTTTTGTTATCTTATTAATCCTCCTGTTTGATTCTTCTTCCAATATTTCCTTCGTTTCAGGCTCCAGTAACTTAAAGTTTAAGAACCGATTTCACATCTCCTACATAGAGCTATTTGTCACATAAACTAACAAATAACAGTGTAAATTCGATGACTATCTGACAAGTAGCAGGTATCTGGGAGAACAGAAATCGCCCCTAAAACGTAAAACAAAACAAATATGAATATAATCTCCAAAGTAACTCTTAACCCATTGATTTAATTATTCATTGTTCTTTCCCTAGCCCTCGCACAACGTAATCCAAAATTATTTGAATATATTGTCAAAGACAACTATTTAGGTTTCAATTTCGATTTAAATACCTTAACGGTCTGCAAAGGAAAATATTTTAATTGATGTTAAGCCAAATTTATGGGCATTCAAACGTGAGCACGTGCTGAACCCCGCTACAAAAAATAAAAAATTAATTGTTATGACGAAAGGAGATTTAAGTCGCCTGCCCCACCCTCTCGCTCCTAAAAACACTAAAATTATGTGTGTCTATGTTTGAGGTTGAGTAAATTATTATGACTTTCACGCCCCAAGCACTGAACAACCAACAACAAACATTTACAACGAAAAATGATTAATAACTGGCCAGCCAATAATTCTTCTATCTCATAGATACTTCCATTTGAACGCCACACGGCCGGAGCAGAGACCAAACCAAAGCAGAAGCCAATGAACCGCAAATCACAGATACACATAACTGTCAATTGTTGTTATTGTTCTGCAATTGCTCATGTGACAACATGTAGATACTTGGGCATACATATGTATCTGAGTATCTCAGTATCTGTGCCGCCGCATTGTGAAAGTGAAAACCCTCAAGTGCTGGCATTTGTTTCCCCTCAAACTTTACTAATACAAGTCAAGCATAATTGAGTTAGCCGAAATGTCAAAATATTCGAAAGTTGATATAGTTAGAGCTGTCCACATTTAATGGCCATCATCCCCATTAAAGTATCATTTATTGGATCATATGACAATTTGTGACAATCGGCTTAATCAATTCCCAACAATTAGGCCCCAAAAACTTTCTTTTGAAACTCTCCATGTGTGCGTGTGTGTGCCCAATCATTTTGGCGCAACCAATTCCAGATCAAAACTAAAAAATGAAACGGAACCAATTCAATTGGAAAAGGAGCTCAAAAGTGACAACTTGTTTAGAAGTAAACAGTAGCGTAGCTGGAAATCTTTCAAGAGGGTGAACGAAAATGTGGAAAGTCCGGGAAAATAACTTTAAACAGCCGAAATGATTTAATAAATTTGATTAGTAATAAATATATTTGCCAAATTTAACTTTCTTGAAATATTCAGGAGAGGACTGAAAGTAGTTAAGAAGAAGCTATTTTGAAAACGATTTCCATTATTTACTTTACATCCTCTCTGACCATGCCCCTGTCTAAGCAGCAGCTTTGCATACATAATTACCAAAGCCCCAGTTAGAGATACCAGAAACTATTTTCTAAAATGCACTTCTTGGTAAACAATTTTATAGTTTTGCAATTGCTTGAAATAGAATTTTGATATCAAACGAAACTTTGGACTAGCCAACAACCTGGTCCCTCGAATAAATACAATCGGGAATGGGTTTGGTTCTGGGGCTGGGCGATGGTGGGGGTAACTCGTTTTTCTTTATGTAAAACGCATAGATTTGTATTCAGAAACTGACCAAATGGGCCCTGCATACGCAATTTATAACAACGAGGTGAGGCGCATGGAAATTGTCTCCGAAGTCTGACACTTTGTATTTTTATACCCTTGCAAAGGGTATTATAATTTTGTCCAGAAGCTTGCAACGCATAGAAATATTCATTTCCGACCCTATAAACTATATATATTCTTGTTAAGGGCGACGAGCTAAGTCGATTGAGCTTTGTACGTCCGTCTGTCTGTTTCTACGCAAACTAGTCTCTCAGTTTTAAAGCTATCGAGCTGAAACTTTGCCCAGAGTCTTTTTACTGCATACTGCTAATATGTCAGATCCGAACGGATCGGATGACTATATCTATAGCTGCCATAGGAACTATTGGTCGAAAAGTGGGTTTTATTTAGAAAATTGTTTATTTTAATGCTGACTTTCGTGAACTCTGATGTATTAAAACGTTTGCAAGGGTATAAAAACTTCGGCAAAGACGAAGTTAGCTTGGCCTTCTCGTTTTTTTTTTTAGAATAGGCGCAAACCATGTTGCCAATGAAAAAAAAGGTACGAAATAAAAAAAGAATATCATGGTTCAAGGGTAAAAATTGATAGAACTAGCAATACTCTTTTCGAAATAATAAAGCTTTCTTCGGGGTCACCAATATATTTTTTCCGAACTAATGTGTCCTTTTTTCTTTAATTTTTATAAATGTCTGGTCTTGCAAAAATTCTGCTTTTCCTATTTTTCTTTAAATCTGTGTGGTATTGAATGCTGGTCTAGCCGATCAAAATAATTGATCGGGTTTTATGCCACATCCTTTTTGCATCTCAGTATTAGATCGATTTATCGTTTTCTTAACTTGATTTCGATATTGAAGAAGATAGCGGTTCTGCTTGTTTGTACATAATCGATTAAGTTTAAAATACGTTTAGTATTTTTTAAAGCTTTGATGCTTTAACTATATTTTTATATTTTTTTAAAAGTTTGAGAGAAACCTATTTTTTACCTTTTCTGAAAAACAAAGGATTTTTTTAAAAAGCTTGGTCTAGCGAAAAAGACCCATCCTTCAAAAATTCTCAAAAAAATATATGTGAAAGCCGCATCTTTTCCAAACATTTTGAGTGCTCGAACATATCTGTAGCTTGAAAATTGAGGAAGTTGTGGCCATTTTTGTCATGTAATCTCAAAAATATCAGTATGAATTTATCAAAAATTTCTAATCAATTTTATTTTCGGTTCTTAACTTAACCACGTACAATGGTAAACTTTTGCAAAGTGGTTCCAAGAGAAATTGTCATATATTACTGAAATCAAGAGTACGGAAAAGGTGCTTGTGATGGGGCAGGGGAGCGGTTAACCGGCTGGCCTGGCAATACTGCCTGCAGAAAGGAACAAGAAATCAAATACTAACAGCTAAAAGCCTTTACCAATGGGCAAGTGATCAATTGAAAACCATCAATGTTTTTTTTTTGCACCACAAAAGATTACCAACAGTGTGCAGAATGTCTGAAAACCAGGTTCAAATAATTGTAAAACAATCAAAGGGACGCTTGGAATTCATCATGCGGTTCCTGTGAATGATTCCTCACTTAAGGTCACTTGGCTTTTTTTTTCCTTTCAGCTTACTTTTATTTTTAGGCTAATACAATTGAAAAAAAAAACAAGAAAGAAAAGAACAGTCGAGCACGCTCGGTCGCATTACACACCGTGCCAATACAGGTCGCAGCTTGAATTCTCTACCGATTGAATAATTTAAAATCGATGTCCTGGGAGTTCCACTACGAAGTAATAGGATGTCTTTTATATATATTTTATTGTAAGCTTCAAATCCAATGCGATCTGGGTCCTAAAATTTTATTTAATAGCTCAAAGAAGATTTTTGGGCCGAATTAAGAACCAAAAAAAAATTTATTAGACATTTTTGACTAATTTTTCATACTTATATTTTTGAGATTACATGACAAAAATGGTCATAACTTCCTCAATTTTCAAGCTACAGATATGTTCGAGCACTCAAAATGTTTGGAAAAGATGCGGCTTTCACATATATTTTTTGAGAATTTTTGAAGGATGGGTCTTTTTCGCTAGACCAAGTTTTTTAAAAAAATCCTTTGTTTTTCAGAAAAGGTAAAAAATAAAAAAATGTTTATAATTTTTTTAAAAAGGGCTTTTTAATCCTGCACATTTGAAAAAAATTGCCAAGCTCTATCTTAAACCGTTTTCGAGTTATTGAAAATTTTAAAAATTCACAATATTACACTTTTAAGCGTAAAACTTCCGCAAAAAAGCTCCAAAAACGCTCACATTTTGGGGTTAAGCTTCTCTCATAATAAGCTCCATTTGGGCCAATTATCATCCAATTCGGAGACATCAACCCAGAAAAAAGTTTTTTTTGTATGGAATGCCCCATATATAGTAAATATTATATACATATTGTCTTGGATATATTAAAATATATTTTTCAATGGTCATGGAACCTTTTTAGATTTATCGCCTAGTTTGCCAAAATTATGCAAAAATAAGCGTAGAAATATACCGTAGGTAACGCAGTAAATGCTCATATTTTTACCCAGCTCAGCAGAACAAAAAAAAAAAGAATTGTGCGATAATAACATCTTTAGTTATAGTTAAAATTATTGTTTTTTGACGTCCTCCGTATAATATGTAAAATTCAGAAGAATCACATAGCTATTTGCCATCAGCAACCAGTTGGATGAATATTTCTTCTATGGAAATCTCTTACCCTTTGTAAGCTACAACCACCAAATTATATATTTCTTTGTTCTAAATGTTCTTCCACCATATTCCAAAGTTTCAGCTTCACAACTGTTACGATATTAGATTTATTGACACTTGGATAGCTTTTTCTATCCTCAGCGAAAACTTGCTTGGAGTACTGCTTACTTTCTTTATTACGCATAATTGACTTATTGATGACAATGAACAGCTTAATAGTGCGCTCGGCCTTTTGCCACGGGCTCATCTACAACAAAAATTCCGAAAAAAATATGCAAAAATATTTTTTTGTCAAGCTTTTAGAATCCGTTATCCGGATATCTTTCAGTTTTCAGAATTTTCAAATCTGGACCAGACTACTATACAACACATGATACATCTATTAGGATATGACAGCCGCTTAGTACGCTCTCTTTCACCAAAAGCTCTCAGTTCTCACTTTGAGGCTGAGCGCCATACCTTATTAATTGCATTAGAGAAAAGGAGGTTCTTTAAAATCGTGATCGAAACGGTTTGGTAAGCACATAACATAACGTGGAATATAGACATATAAAAGCTGTACTCTCCTCTCAAAGCCAAAGAGAAACAGAACTAGCAGAGAGTATTTTTGTGTTCCTCTGTCCCGCTACAACTGCATTTTTGCAGACAAAGTGAAAGTGCTGCGCTGCTGTTGCAACCTCAAATTCTCATAGTAGAGCTGGAGGATTTGTAGAATTTTTTTAATATTAAATTAAAACATTTTTAGATAGCAACAAAAAGACTTAAACAGTATTAAAGAAAAAGTTTGGAATTTAAAAAAACAGGAGACAGGTTTAAAATTAAATAAAAAGCTGTGAATATAGCCGGACAATAGAAACTTCACAGCGAAAATAGCGGTTTGCAAAAGCTTAACAGTCTTCAAAATGCAATCGAAACTCAAATATGTATAAGGAGTGCATGGCTATTTCTGTTACATCTTTTCGACTTTTTAGTAAGATATTTTTGAGGATATCGATCATCAAAAATCAATAGAAGCTGCCTGTCATTGAACTAATCTACCCCACCTTCAGCACACACTGGGTTGCCTACCCCCCCTCATGTATAATAAAGCACTCGGTATTCAGTTTTAAAATGAATTTCAAAATACTGGGCCGTGGCACACAAGTTAAATAATTTATATACCACAAAAGGCGAGAGAGAAGAGGAACGGAGCATGGTTCAACGAAATGTTAAATGATTTTCATTTTAATGCATTAAACCCAGAAACAAAAGAAAGAAAACGGACCAACTGACCGTGTTGCATTTCATTAAAGAAACATAAAGTTTAGTTTTGTGTCGGGCAAGTAAATCGCAGCGAGGAAAATGTTTGCCCTTTTCGATTTTATTTCGAGAATGTTTTTGTACATTTTTGTGCATTTGCCAAGAAGCTGAAAGTCGTTGAAAACGAGTCACATTTCAAAATTGACACTTCAAACGCAACGTGCCAAGTTTTAGGGACTCAGAAATGTTAGAAATGCATAGGAAAAGGCGAAAGAACAATTAACAAGGCAGATAAGCGGAGGGAACAAGTCGTTTTCATTCCCCCGAACTACTTAAACCAAATTCAAAGAGCAGGAGGAGGCGGAGTAAGACAGTCAGTCAGTCAGTTCAATGACCAAAACTCTGAGGTTGCTTTCAGCTTTCATCAATGGTTGCGCTACATTGGCCACAAGGCGACGCTCTGATAGATACAGATACGCACAGATACATGCTCATCAGCCTCAGCTGCGTTTTTCTATGGCTTGCCCATACGAAATGAAAAAATGTCACACGCAGTCGCCACAAAAGCCAGACGCAGATACAGATACATTTTTATACAAAAAGAAAAGACAGAAACCGATGCTGATGCTGACATTCTATTGAAAACTATTTCGGAAATGGTAACATCGAAATGTATCTCTGTATCTGGCGACGCGTCATCATACCTTTTTGTCTTGAGTCATTTACTCTGCGTGGATTGGATCGTCTTGTCAATGCCTATTTAGAGATACTTTTGACTTTCGGTTCTTTTCTACAACTGCCAGCAGACTGGGGCACCGATTTCTTGGCAGGCCTGAGTCATGGCGAACGAACCGCCAGCTAGCATTACCCCAATCAAGTTCTCTGTAGGCTTGAACTATATACCTCAATTCCACTGCAAACTATTCATCATTTTTAGTGATATGACAAGCCGCGTCGTTCAATTTGCTCCAGCTCTGGCAGCATTTTCTGCTCCACTAACAGAAAACAACATAAGCAAGTCCATAAATATGCGACCCTTTGGTTGACCCGCAAAATGCAAAACATAAACAGAGTCCGGCCACAAAAAAAATGGGGGCCACGTCAAAGTGCCAAAGTAAACGGCAAGCCTATCAATAAATTTTATTTTCCACTGCGCCGGGGCATGCAGTCGTACATACAGACATACGCACGAATGTACAATGTACATTGTACATATCTTACATATGCAGCATTTAATTTGAATTTGTTTTTTCTTTTTTTTTGCCGGAAGTCGAGGCAAAAGTTCAGAAAATGCATACGAGATACGAAATTGGTGAGCAAATGTCAAACTGCCTGGCACTTCATGAATTGGCACAATCAGCTGTGGCAGTGAGTCAAAATCCCGTCCAACAACGATATCTTCCGGTTCTCTAGGCCAGGCCGAACACCTGCCAGGCTGCCCGAACTGGTCAGTCGTCTGCGGACTCCAGCAGACTCCAGCAGTCGCCCAGTGTTTAAATGCATATGCATGACGATGTGCAACAAGTTGTTGCTGTGGCAATATTATTTCTCTTTCTTTTCGTTTTTTATTATTTTTTTTTAATATGCAGATTGTGTCGCTGACTTTAATACTTTGCAACGTCGTCGATCATTTCAAAGCACAGAAAAAAGGAAAGAAGAGAAACAAGCATGTTGTACAAGCGTTGTCGCCCGTCTTGTAAAACCTGCAACACATGCAACATGCAACGTGCAACTGGCATTGGGGAATGATGCAGAAGGGGGTGGGGAAGTTGCAGAGAATGTCGGAGCAGCGGTATTTCCTTCCATGCACACACACACACACACAGGAATGATCGCACAAATTTCCTTGGCCACATTTTTAATTAAAATTTAAAGAAAAAAGTGGGTAAATCATTTAAACCGTCACTCGAATACCCTTAAAAACGAATTTGCCGCCAAGTTCCACGTTAGAAATACCAAAACACTTAAATTTTGAAAAATGCGACAAAAAATAATACTGATTGGAGTTTTCATTTAAAAATACGTTTTAAATTTGAAATAACACAATAATATAAATGATTCAGCATATTTTCAAAATGGGAAAAACTAGAAAAAAGTCAATCAAGCTCGACTTTGATATAATCTTCACCTGCCATAGTTTAAATGTGGCAACACACGAATTCCAATGAGCATGTGCTGTTGTTATTTAATATGCTTATAACTTGACTATTGTTCATCTGATTGATCCTACATACAAAATTTCGCAAGACATTAGGTTTTTTTTAATTGCGGAGTATTATGAAGGTCTGCCTGCAGTAATAAGAACTCGGAGAAAACAGTAAAAGAAAATGTTTGGGAACATTTTTCTTTGTAAAAGGAATCTACAAGGTCTCTCTAAAGCGTCCATTAATAGTCTGACATCAATGAGACGCTCCATCTTCCCTGGTATCTTTTTGGTATTTCCTTAATATTTTGGTGAAATCGTTCACCTTGCACTTCATTCACATCACTTCAACATATCTTTTTGACGATTTGTTTATAGTTAGGGTCGTTTTTATTGCCTAAAAATGTCTCTAAGACCCCTTTAAAGGCAATCCACCCTTCTCTTTGAGGACCCGTCTTGGTTGTGATGAATTGTGGATCAGCCATCATCCGTCGTTTTTCTTCAACTTTGCTTCTGAGAGTCCTGGAAGCTTTTGTTTATTATATTATATTTAGTATGTGAACCAGTTTTTAAAAACACTGCAAAGAGATGGAAATGGTGGTAGAGGAACTTTATGAGTAGGCACCAAAGTTTCGTGCGTGATTTTTTATCTTTGCCAACCTTAAGCTCCTTCGGAGGCCATAAATTCAATATACGAGGACCGATATACTGAGTGCAACATCTAGACCAGTGTCCGGCAAAACACACATGCTTATTTTGCCTTTGAATGTGTGCGTTCAGACACGCGAGAGCGCTCTCAGTTAGCACATGTTTGTTAGTGCAAAAGAGAGCAGTGTACGCTCGTATCAAAGACATTAGAACATGAAGATGAGTAACGGCATACGATTTTTTTGCACACGATTTTTCGGTGGTGGCTTTTCAGAGTGGCTTTTCGCTCATTTGAATTTTGAAACGCCAGATAGAGAGCGCTCTAGAGCCAGCCGCTTTTTGTATGCATACAGCGACAGCCGACGACTGTAAGTGTGCACACGTATTCTCAAGCATTACTCACACAAGCAAGTAAATTCTATTTTTAGAATTTTTACGCTCTCAGCCTTGTGTGAGCGGAGAGAGGGCAATTTTCGTCGCTACCAAAAAAATAGCTGCATAGTGCAAAACCAATATTTGGCCGTTCGGCATCTTGGAGATTATATTGGTCTTTGCTCGTATAGTGTCTGTGTATCGACGCCGCTGCTACAGAGGATGGACGTCGCTACTTCTATACACAGAACATTGAACGGTGCCGGACACTGATCTAGACTGTAAAGCGAGCACTTAGTTTTGGGGACTTTGATGCAATTTGGTTATAGGGGTATTCCTCATGTCAAGGCTGTTTTTTTGAGCTTTTTTGAAAAAAATCTTATTTGAAAACGCAAAGAGATTTTCCTATTCTGTTTTTATTATTTTGTTACAAACAGATAACAGTAAAAAAAAAATGTTTACTGCTTCGATGCGAGGGCTGTTCCAAAAGTTATCGGCCGTCAATGTGGGTGTCCAAAAAAAAGGTATGGTGCTGGCGGCCATGATTCAAGGTCTTCAGGATGTCTGAAATATAAATTGAAAATGGGGTTACAATCAGAATAGATGTAATTCTGGTCTGAACCTCCAAAAAATTTTTGTGATTTTTTTTGACAAAATGGCGGCCATTAAAATATGAAAAATCTATTTTTGGCCCTTTTTTTTTGTAGTTTAGCTTAAAAAAAAAATAGTACAAAATTTTTTAAAATTATGATTGAGATTCAGACCAGAATGGTGGCAATTCTGCGTCGATTTCAGTTTTTATCATCAAAATCGGTTCAGTGTAACTGGAGATATCATGGCCGCCAGTTCGAAAAAAATCAAAAAATTCAGTTCTAGAATGGTGACAATTCTGCGTCGATTGCAAATAACTTTATTAAAATCGGGTTAGTAGAACTGGAGAAAAGTGGCTTGGCAGTCCGAAAAAGTTGCTTTGAAAGTAACCAAAAATTTTACAGGTATTATATACTAACAGATATTAGTCGGCGATGCCAGCTGCATACAGCGGACCTTCCTCATTTTCAAAAAAAACTGTTTTCAGCAGCAGCTCTCTTTGCTCTGCGTGCCATTCTGCCTTCTTTAGATGCGGCCGCAGCTCTAGTTTCTGAGCGACTTAGTCGGTCGTAGCATTGCGTAGGATACCCTTCGATAATTATCGATTAAAAGCCGATTAATAATCTATATCGATCTGTGCTGCAATATCTTACCATTCAAATTCCAGAACCAGCCGTCATATCACAGTTTTATTGACTGGAAATTTATTTACTCAAAAATTTCTCGTTTTAGCGAAAACATTGCTCCACTAAATAGGCTATATCTTCTGAAGTATTTCGAATTTCAAAAAATCCTTTTGGGGCAATATTCTCAAATATCCAAGCTATAAAAAAATGCAAAATAAATAATCGAAAAAAATTTTTGCACATGAGGAATACTCCCTTAAATTGTAAGATTCAAAAATAGATTAAAAAAATTTTGTCTTGTGAAACATTGCATTTTATTATTCTTAGAATCTCCCTATAATTTCATGGTAACCTTTATCAAGTTTATTAGTTATGACGACGAATCCCGAAGGGGTTTGAAATATATTGGAAAATCTAAACTCGTGTTTGTTTGTTTTCAATAAGAACGTAAAAACATTGACCTCGAGCCAGCTAAAAAATCCCAAATAAAAAACATAGCTATCCATAACAACTTAAAAATCCGGATGCAAAAGCAATGACCGCTTTTTCTTTATATTTCACCGGTGCTTAACAGTATTTTCCGGTATACCAAAAAATCTAGTTACCAATACGAAACAGAATATTGAAATAAATTGGAACCAAAACAGATCCCTTTACAAAAACATAAGTTTGAGTACCTACCAAAACGGGAAGCGAAATAAGATTCGTTTTGATTCCCTGAATTAAAACTAAATATTTTTTAAGGGGATTTTTAACTTGTAGAGTATTTATTTGTAGTTTTACAAAAAATTTGGACTAAAAAACGAATTAGGGTGTCACACAGAATTCTTTAGAGATTTAGCCGACGGTTGGTTTGTAAGTCTCTCACAAAAATTCGTCGAAGCTACAGAACTTCAAGAGATTTCATTTCCTCATTAGAAAATTAACTTAAAACACCATTTGTTCCAGTTGAAGTTCCATCTCTCTATCCCCAAAAAATTACCCTTCCTTTAGTTATGATAGATGAGTTAGTTATGATCAGTATGAGTGTCATTTTGGTCGGTACCTAAACTTTAGGGACTAGTCTATTTCGAATTTATGGTTAGCTAGTAAAAAGGTACAAATCAATAAATCCAAAAAATTTAACAAGTTAAAAGACCGTTATGAAAGTCCATAATGATGATTTTTTCAACTTGTAGGTGGCGGTGTCGATTTTGAATAAAAATTATTTAACATTTTTGCCATCTTTTTTAGTCCCATCACCCCAAAATAAATCCCATATATAGAAAGTCATACTTCATCACAAATTCATGACACCCAACCCTGCTTAGTCAATATACCGTGGAGTAAATAAATTACATAAAGTAAAATAAAACTATGCAAGTAATAAACTTAATGAAAGGCAACGAGAAATAGTGATGGCAGTGCGTGTGTGGTGTGAAATAGATCACTATCGATTGATCAACGATGAAAGATGGGAGAAATGACGAATAATAAATAAAAATGCTAATTAATTAAACGCAAAATGATAGGAATCTTAAAATTGAAAAGACGATTAATGGATGGAAATTGTACATGAGTTCAGAAGTTGTTATGAAATAGAGTTGCAGCGGTGAACATGGGTGAGTGAGCGAAACACTGAAACAAAGATCATTCCATTACGGGATTTTCGGGATAGAAATGGGTTGAGCCCGGAATGGCCTAAATTAATACCAAACGGGATCAGTTTCACATGACTTTACGAACACACGGAAGACGGCACCTTAACCCACTCGACTATTAGCTGTAAGCAATACGTGGCGTCGAAGAAGAATGTACGCAAGGCGCATCAAGCGCCGTGGTCGAGAGGACTAGACACTTGCTTACAAAAAGTATAGGTCGTTGGCTTGAATTTTCTTATATATGAGGCTATTTGGAGCACAATATTATGATATTGCTCGTTTTTAGAAAAGAAAAGTTCTACCTTTATAATTCAATTAAAAATTAACCATGGATGTCCGACAAATAATTTCTTAACTCAAACTCAGTATAGACACATTTACCAATGTTTTGAATCCCCATCCTTAAAACTATCGCCTCTGGTCCACCTCTAAACGTTCTCAGCTTTGTCAGCTTCCCGTTGGTTGGTGGGTCGGTTGGTATCTGTGTCGAGTTTGAGTTACGCTTTACAGGATTTTACAGATTGCCTACATTAATTTCCCAGCATTGCATCTGAGTGTGTGTGTGTGCGCACAAGTGTTGGGGGTCTCTATCAAAAGCCCAGCGCATGCGCTGCCCCCACTTCACTCTGCCCAATAAATTCCCCCTCTCCCTGAAGCTCTATTGGCAATCTTATTGCACTTAGTTGTTTTTTTCATCTGGCTGCGGTATGCTGGAATTATGTGTGGGGCGTGGCCAAACAAAAAAAAAAATATATACAGAAGTGAAGTTACAACCCCGAAAACTCAAGTCCAAAGCTACAAAATCGTTTAAAAATGCAAATGGGCCGCACATCGACCAAATAGTATTCAAATCAGTCCATTTACCATTTCCTGGCGCTGCATTTGTCAAAGGCCACAGAGAATTAATGAACCGCAACGGCGATTTGTATCTCATGGATACGCAACGACAACAACAGTAGACACCAGGGCGGACTTTGGGTAATGTGTGAATTATTTTCCAGGTGACACATACATTTTTGCTTTTTTTTAGCGATTTGGCAATTTTGACTTTGGCTTTTGGCACATTGGCTCGAGCTGGGCACCCGGCAACCCAACAGCAACAACAACTACACTTTGTTTGCTATTTGAATATCGATTCATTTCTAACATAGCGTGTAGGTATGCCGAGTATTTATGCTAGGTGCAAGCTTTCATTTCAATTTCTAGGTGGAGTGAGCTTATTCTCAATCCACTTAAATATGGTAGCTCTACACCACGTGGCGTCTGTCAATCATATGGTGTATGTATATCTCTATGTGTATCTCCACTCTATTAGATAACCCAAGAAGAGACTCTAAAGCCAAATGCACAATTGTCACAGCAATCAATTTAAAATAAAAAAAAAACTGTCACTTTGACACTTGAATTTCTCTTGTCGGTCTCCGTATCTCTACCGTATCTCCCATCGCCTTACTTCTTCTGCACTATGCCAAGTGTTAGCAGACAACATGTCGTCGGCTATAGCCCATTTATGTATGTATTGAGTTAGTGGACGTGTGTGTGTATACTCAGGGTATTATGTATTTATCATAAATGCCATTTTATCGCCTCGCTCAGCTCCTACTGACTAGTATGTCAAATATTTGTTCATTTGTTTGTCTGTTGCCTGTTTTGGAGTAGGTACAACAATTTGTGTTTGTACACTTTGTAGGTGGTTCTCATTTCTGCTGTCATCGGAAAACAAAAACCAAACTCTGGTAGCCGACATGCCTGTCACATTATTCAAGATGTCAAAAGCAAAACATAAAAACGGAAAGAAAAAAATTATTTGTGACGATACGACATCGACACCGACTTTTTGACACCTTCTGGCTTGGTCAAAAAGTACACAGGAAATGCAGTGGAAATGGCTTCTTGGGTAGCATTTTGAGGAAATATATTTTCGCCTAGTTCAATAGAAACATGTTTACCGTTTTTGGGCTTCCCGCCCTTCGCTGGAGGAAGACTGCTTCTCGAACCATCGGTACATCGAAGCAAGTGAACCGAAAGAGCACTTCGGACGCTTCCTGAGACATTTTTAAAATCATTAATTATTCTTATATAATTTCGAGTTGCTTTGTGAATGTTCACCCTTTCTATGAAACGAAGCAGTGAGTTACAAAGTGATTCCGTTAGGTAGTACTCTCTGGCTGATATCTCGGAGTTATTTATATTCGTAACCTCTACACAGTTCCTGACTCTGGTACTCAGCGTTTTTCATTTAGCCAAACTTCTAAGGAAGAATGGCCTCAAGCGTCACCGTAATAGGCCAACTTAAAAGCCTTAGTGTGCTGAAATGAAAAAACCTCCCAGTAACCCCACAACTAATCTAACCTTTCCAGAAGTGGATTGATTTATTTTTATATACAACCCAATAAAAGATCCAACTTAAGTCGTTTTATTTTAAAAGCATTCGATTAGATTCCACTTGCAATGTATATCCCCTATTCTATTTTTGTTTAATTGCAATACTCGTTATTCATAGAGTCGTTATTTCGACCGACTGTCCGTGTAAATGTAAGAGATAGCTAAACAAATTTAAGCATGTTGGTAAGTGTATACCCTGATCTCGTTTAGTTTAGATTTACAATCTAAACCTTTGACTGCTTAAAATTGTAATTTTTTAATAAAATCTAATTTTGAAAAGGATTACAAGATCCGATTAAAAACATCGAAATTATGCACGAAATAATTTCTCTGATTGGAGCGGGTGTACAGCTTCGTCAGCTAGGTTGAGCGTGTTTGTTTGTGTTTGAGTGCGTGACTCAACTTTGTGTGCATGTAGCCACAAAGGATTCAAGACATACAAAATCGAGTCTATCGGTACTACAGCGCTCATATTTGTTTTTTAAGAAGAGATTGTTTTTTCTATTTTTTAAATTTGTTTGGAAAAGGATCAGTTTTTGGAGCTATTAACAAATAGAAAATGACTTCAATAAGCCAAGTTGTTAAAAGCAGTTGATATAAGGCAAATCCTTTACTCAAATAAATTAGCTTAATAAAGTAAAGGAATACTTTATGCCTAGTTCCATTGACATATACATATATGTACATTAGATTGAACCTCCTGAGTATAAAACTTTAAAGGTCATGGTCTCACCCTCCTATCTGATGCTTTTAAATGTATAATAAGCGTAAAAAATCAAATGTAAATAAAAGGGGGGGGGGGGGGCGTCTTATCGGGCGCATAGAGCCTCTAAAGATTTTGTAAACAACTCATACGCAGTATTGCCTCTTATCATATATTTTGTTGCAAATTTGATTTCAATATTATCAAAAATTGTGCACAATAAGATGAACAAAATAACAGCTGCCTCTTCTGCCATATTTCCAAAAATGTAGTTGCCTTCTTGAATTTCAGAATAAGACAGCAATTGTTGTAATAGTAATTTTTTTCAAAACTTTCAAGCTCTGCCGCGACCATTTAAAAATGAAATAATTTTCACAATTATTAATTATACAATAGAATTGGGAATGCTGAGACCTACGTTTTTCCATTTTGCCCTTTTGAGGTACATTCTTCCAATAGTATATATTAATAAAATAATTATAATTACATAATATGTTACATTGCCTATTTTCCTGGAATATCTCCATTTTGTTTGTTGCTATTTCGAAATTTTAAAACTCAACCATTTGCAGTCCGAATATGCTAAGAACAAAAATTCACTAGTTTTGGTGTAAACGTTGATAAATCCTGACCTGACGTTAAAAAGCGTCAGCTGTTGTCATTCACTTTAAGGTTTAGAATGTACATTTCCCGTGGAATCACCAATACAGCAAATGTACATACATACACATATCAGTAGAACTAGGCTAGTAATCTCTCATTATCTTGAAATAAAAGACTGACAAGTCTTTAACTATCGATTGTTATCAAATCTAACTGTCTTCGCTTATACTAAGCACTTGGTATAAAAAGGTTAGTCTGTTTAAAAAGTAGTTACATTACAATGAAAGTCTTTTGCTTTCTGTTTGCACTTTTGTGGGTGTTCACCATTGCAGCCAGCCAGGAGAGGACATTCTTCAAGAAGACTCCGAAGTCCTGCCAGGCAGCAGACCCCAAAAAGAATGGCATTGTTAAGATCGACGTGAATGGCAAAGTTTTTGAAGTCTATTGTGATGTCACAACTGCCGGAAAGGGTTGGTTGGTCATTCAGAGGCGAGTGAGTCCAGAGTTGAATTTCTTTCGCAATTGGACTACCTATCGCGAGGGCTTCGGCAATCTGAAAAATGATTTCTTCATTGGCCTGGACAAGCTGTATGCCATTAGTGTGGCCCAGCCGCAACAATTGTATGTCCATCTCGAGGACTTTAGTGGACAGAAACGCTATGCCAGGTACGATCGATTTGCCATTAGCAATGAGGCTGGTGCCTACGCACTGAATTTATTGGGCAACTACTATGGCAATGCCGGAGATGGACTACGCAATCATCAGAAAATGAAGTTTAGCACTTTTGATAGAGACAATGATAACTCAACCACAGTGAATTGTGCGGCCAAATATGAAGGTGGCTGGTGGTATAACCAATGTCTACACAGGTAAGTGTTTGTGTACATGAAGATGGGTAGATAATTCAAATTGTATTGTCTTTTACAGCAATTTGAATGGTGCCTATTTGGGTGGCGATTATGTTGGAAATGATCTTGTCGGCAAAGGAAATTGCTGGATGCAATGGCGGGGCATGAACTATGGTTACAAAACTGTACAAATTATGGTGAAACCAGCTTGAAAACATATTTTATTATTCTTACTTCACATCTGACCACTGGCCAGATATACATATATAAAACTACACATAAATAAAACCGCTGATAAAAACACTTTGCAATTTGTTCCACACAAGTTCAAGTTCTGCCCGCTGATATCATATGTGGGGATTATGAGAAACTTTTGCCTTGCTTCCACCTCCCCTTCCCGTCTGTGTACATCATATTGTATATCCGCTTGAATATCCAATAACCGTGCCCCAAAAGCATTTTTTTCTTTCTGTTGTTATTTATTATCGCAGGGTGGACTGAGGTCTGGGGACTGGGGGCGATGACTCAATTGGCTTACAATGGACTTCAACTTTTGATGTGAAGGAAGCGAAAGAAACCCAAATTATAATATCATATCAAATTCACTCGCCATTCATTCAGTAATTCAGCTGGAATCAGCTGAGCTCAGCCGTTTTCTTACTATTGCATTTCTGTCTGAGAATGTTGGTGGGAAAATGTGATGTGGTTGTGCCTCAAGAATGTAGTCCGAAGTTTGTTTGTTGAATAAAGGTGTACCCTTCTGCACAGGTATATATTTTCATTTGTGCGGATGTTGATTTATGTTACACTTCTGTGGAAAAATTATTTAGAAACCGGGAAACGATTCTCCATACAAGTAAAACATTAAGACTTGACAGCTTTGTAAGACACTTAGTAAAATGCGAATTAACTTAATAAAATTATGATAGATGGAATATTCAAGTGACACGTCATTAATTGCATACTCACGCAAAGCAAACAAGTTTTTGTTTTCCCAACAGACAAATCATTTAATAAATTGAATTTGCATTTGGCAAACAGTATGGAAATTTATTATAAATATATGAGGGTGGCTCGCAAGAACAATATATATTTGTACAAAAATAGTGAATAGTTTAAAAATATAAAACCAATGGACTGAGAATAACATTTCTGAAGTCAACAAGATGTTTTCATAGCAGGTAGTAGAATTTTATACTCAAAACGAAGAAGTGAAACCTAATATACAATTGCCATCTATAAATTTCTCATGATAATCTAAAATCAAAAAAATTTTCATTTTTAAATTTTGTCATCTCATATAAAAACAAGTGAGAAAGTCGGTCAAACCCGACTATAACATACTATGTACCTGTAGTAGAAGCTGAATGCGATGCTGGTGCTGCGCTTATCTCTAAGTCTCTCTCTCTCTTTCTCTCTCTCTCACTCTCTCTCTCTCTCTCACTCTCTCTCTAAGATTGTGCGGTGTTAGTTGTAAAAGGGTGGAAGGGGGTGGGAGGAGGGTGACTTACCCTTTTTGCTCATAACTTGAGAACCGCTCATCCGATCTTTATCATTTACAAATTGATACATTTTGCTAATTACTAACTATCTCTTAAAGGTTTGAAACGTCTATCTTCAAAACTGTAGGAGATATAAAGTTTTTTCCAAATTGCGGGGGCGGGAGGGTGCGTGGCCAAAATTGAAAATAAACTTGATCTGCCTGCAAGTATAAGAAACATTTGTCTCATACATGTCAAACCTCTATCTCTTACCATCTCTGAGATCTGTTTGTTCATACGGACGGACAGACAGACGGACGGACAGACGGACGGACGGACATGGCTATATCGACTCGGCTGTTGATACTGATCAAGAATATATATACTTTATGTAGTCGGAAATGATTCCTTCTCCCTGTTACATACTTTTGCACAAACTTATTATCAGGGTTCGTAAAATGCTCAAAAGATATTTTTCTGCCATGATAATTAACATCAATGAAAAATAATTTTAATTTTCACACGTGTTACTAACAATTTTTTTCACAAGAAAATAAAAATTTTTTTATGGCCCTCATAAAAAGGGATATTCCCTCTCATGCGTCACCATTGCTGAAAGAGTTAAAGGTCGAATGTTTTGCTTCAATCTGGATATTTGCGGTCACAGCTGCATAGTTCTGCTGTGGGAAGGTCATTAAACAAATCTGCTCGATCGCACAAAGAGTGTGTGCCTTTTACCCACCCCCGTTTGTAGTCGGCCTGAGCACAGGCTAGCCGACGCGTCTCACATACATACCAATACAATTGCAATGAAAAAAATTTCTGAAAATTTTTCACACGCGCGAGAAAAATATTGTGTAAAAAATGTTCTGGATTTTTTTTTCACAGATGTTAGCAAAAATTTTTTTCACTCGTGTTAGTAACACGCGTGAAAAAAATTCTCGTGATAATATCATGAAAAAAATTTTTATTTTCTTCTGAAAAAAATGGTTAGTAACACGTGTGAAAATTAAAATTTTTAACAGACTGAATTTTTTCTTTGTGTTAATATAGGGCGTGAAAAAAACAAATGTGTGTTATTTTACGAACCCTGCTTATTATTATCTTATACTTGCAGGCAGATCAAGTTTATTTTCAATTTTTGCCACGCACCCTCCCGCCCCCGCAATTTTGAAAAAACGTCATATCTCCCGCAATTTTATAGATAGATGATTCGTTCCTTCTAGAGATAGTTAGTAATTCGTAATATGTATCTATTTGCCGAAGAAATGATAAAAATCGCATGAGCGGTTCTCAAGTTACGACCAAAAAATAAAATCTCCCCTCCCCCACCCCCTCCCACGCACTCACAACCAACACTGCATTTCATTCAACAACGTGTGAGTGAAAGAGAGAGGGAGAGGAAGAGAGAAACTTAGAGATGAGCGCAGCAAAACCGTTGCATCCAGCTCCTACTCTTGGTACAGAGTATGACATAGTCGGGCTTGACCGACTTTCTCACTTGTTTATATATCCATAGTATTTGAACCGATCTTGATATTGACCTGTCAATTTACCAATTATACAACATTTTTCCAAAAATTTGCGACGTAATCATTTACGCGTCAACAACATCCATCTATCAAATCATGATGATTTCCAAAAATCATAATATTTTGAAAATTTTCTTTAAAAATCTGAGCTCAAATAATAATTTTGGAATAAATAAAACAGAAGACGAGTTTGTTCAGTGCTGTAAGTCGAAGCACTAGCAGTTAAGGCGCGCTCGATTTAGTTTTATTAACAATATTGTCTATATTTATTAAATTAAATGCATGTTTTCTCCATTTAAAAAAAATTACTTTTTACTGCGAAATTTATTTTATGCCAGTCTTGAAA
This sequence comes from Lordiphosa clarofinis, assembly GCA_018904275.1. Classification (NCBI taxonomy): domain Eukaryota; kingdom Metazoa; phylum Arthropoda; class Insecta; order Diptera; family Drosophilidae; genus Lordiphosa; species Lordiphosa clarofinis. Next base: position 2,408,179 of record JAEIGQ010000011.1, read on the forward strand.
TAAATAAAAAAGGAACAAAATAAGAAAGAACAAATTTAGTTTGTGTGTCGAGCTAAAAAGCAACGAAGGAACAAAAACAAAAAAAAGTGCAAAAAAAAGCACATCTTAAATTACAGTCGGCATATCAAAAATACAAAAGAAATGCGTGCGCTCACACCATGATAAGAGTAAGTATAAGTTTGTAAGTATACTTATGTTATCATGGCTCTCACAACCAGTCAGTTCAAGTGTCAACTGCACACTAAAACAGCGATGGCCAGCGAGAGCGAGGACAGAAAGAATTTTCTTCGACCTAATCGCTTCGAATTCTGGCGAGCGAATGACTGCTTTCTGCCCTTTTCGTCTCAGCTTCGGCAAGCGTTCGGGTCGAGTACGTGTAAATAGCGAAATATTTTCGACCCCTGGTAGGAGCCAGACGCCATCGCTGCAATAAAATGCTTAAACGCGAGCGGTCTGTGCTTTCAGTGAACGCCTCACCTTCTTTGTTGCATCATGCATCTAATCATGATTTGGAACTCAAAATCCCGCATAGTCTTCGGAATCCATCTCTTGATGAGGAGCAGAGTGTCAAAAACAGATAAAAGGCGAGAGATCAGGTTATGTTATTAATTGGGACTTTCAGCATGAGCATTGAGCGTAGCTGCAAGCACTTCGATGTGCTCTGGCAATGCAATTTTCAGAATTAGATCCAGAGTCAGCTTAAGATCTCTCGAAAAGGAATATAAATCTGTCTTAGGCGGTGGCAATTGGGCTCTGGGAGCTGCGGTTCGAGTTGTGCCTGCCATTTCAACTGAGCATGTGTCTCTACATTTAGTAAGGTCTTGTCCAATAAAAATTCCAAAATCAATTGCACTGGGCGGGTTTCGTTAGGTATCCTGTGGCTAGGTCTCTAGTCTGAGCAAAACCATCAACTATTTTAAATAAATAACAGAGACGGCAGATCCTAAAAATTGAGAGTCCATAAGAACTAACTTAATTATCAGGAAATACAAGTAAAGAGCATTCCATGTATTTTTCGTCCTCCTTAAAGGATAATAGTTCCTTGATTTCGCATTCCAAAAACACAGTAGTAAATTAAAGCTAACAAATTTTATAAAATTAGAAAGTAAGTAAGCATTTTTAATGTTAAACTTAGCACACAGAATGTGTGCTGGAAAACAAGCAGTTTAATTAAATTATTAAATATATTCAGCTTTCTCTTACCGCTGTCCACTCTTGAGTCACCCTAATGAAATGCGTGCTCGTGTCAGGGCAATTGAAATGCCTGCTTTTCTCAGCAAAAGCAAATATCAACCTGCGCTGCAAATGCTTTTATAATGAGTTAATAAGCCACAACTGCAGCAGCAGGTTCAGCAGCAGCGCCAGTAGCACCAGCAACACCTGTTGCCCACTGCCATGCAGCCGACAGGTAATTAAGAGATTTGCTCTCAGATCAGATTCAAGTACATCTGGGCCAATCTCGACTCGACTTTTGTTTTGTTTGTGTAATTTTAATTGCTAATCAAAAGCAATTTGTAATTCTCCCTCTCTGTCTCTCTCTTTCTCTTGCACGTTCGATTGCTCTTTGCCGCCGGATGCACTGCATCTTGTGTGTTGTGTGGCGCCAAAACGTTGCCAAAGCGACGTGGCAAAAATTTTCAAAATTAATTTCCGCCAACTTGACACATCCGCAGAGTGAAGGGGGCGGAGAAGGGGGAAAGTGTGCACACTTCTCTGTGATGTTATGAATTATGCAGAATTGGTTGTGCCATTTGGTATGTGTATAATCATTGATTGATTGCACTAACAGCGGGAGATTTGTGTTTTAGGGGCGGCGCATTGGATGGACATTGATTAACTAGCAGCTATAAAATTGGGTACTTAGACTGCGCAATGAGACGTTCGTGATTAGGTATCAACCTTTTTTCTATAAAGATTTTCAATTAAAAAAAGCGGGTGCAGATATAACTAAATACTTATTTTATATTTTTAAAATAGTTTTGAGAATACAATAATTTGTTAAAATTTTTACGCTGGTTGCACCATTATTTGAACAGTTTTGTAACCATAGTTCAAGCCCCGCCATTGCATCCAGCAATTGGTTTTGGAGTGAAGATCAATGTCACCGTAAGCACCACCCAAGTAAGCACCATTCAGATTACTGTAAAACAAAAATATTAATTATCACAATTTTTTTCCTGGAAACTTTATCTTTAACTATAAACAGCCACCCACCTGTGAAGACATTGATTATACCACCAGCCACCTTCATATTTGGCCGCACAATTCACTGTGGTTGAGTTATCATTGTCTACATCGAAAGTGCTAAACTTCATTTTCTGATGATAGCGTAGTCCATCTCCGGCATTGCCGTGGTAATTTCCCAATAAGTCCAATGCATAGCCACCGGTCTCATTGCTAATGGCAAATCGATCGTACCTGGCATAGCGTTTCTGTCCACTAAAGTCCTCGAGATGGACATACAATTGTTGCGGCTGGGCCAAACTAATGGCATACAGCTTGTCCAGGCCAATAAAGAAATCATTTTTCAGATTGCCGAAGCCCTCGCGATAGGTAGTCCAATTGCGAAAGAAATTCAACTCTGGACTCACTCGCCTCTGAATGACCAACCAACCCTTTCCGGCAGTTGTAACATCACAATAGACTTCCATAACTTTGCCATTCACCTCGATCTTAACACTACCATTCTTTTTGGGGTTCGCCGCCAGGCAAGACGTTGGATTCTTCTTGAAGAGACTCTCCTGGCTGGCTGCAACGATGGACACCCACAAAAGTGAGAACAGAACGCTTATAACTTCCATTTTGATTTAACCATTTGAAAAACTGACTAACCTTTTTATACCAACTGCGGGAATGGGGTAGAACCAATAAACTTTGGGCAACTGATATGATTACGCTAGATTTTAAAGTATTTTATTGTTTAATAATGAGATATGTGGGGTTCTTTTTTTCTGGATTCTATGGAACTAACTGATAAATACGAGTAACGATTAGTCATACCCGAATTTCGCATAAGTGGCAAACTTTTAACTTGTTGTGTAAATCCTGTCCCTACAGCAGTGGCGTACCGTGTAGTTATGCCGCCCGGGGCGGAAGTCGACTTTGCCGCCCCCTTCCCCCTTGAATAGTCCTAAATTTTAACCTTTTTTTTATAATTACAATTAAGTTTTTCTAATTCTTTCCATCAAAAACTTCTCTGTAACATAAAGGGACGTACGCTGGATTTTGATTAGGAATGACGAAGGCCTTAATTGTGAGGGGAGTATTATTTTGCAAAAGTTGCTATCATTATTGGAAAAAATTCTTGGAGATGTATAATAAAAAATTTTTTCGCAAAATCAGCGGAAACGTATTTAACATATCTTCTTAACCAAAATTTAAATACAAATTGACTTCGATGGGCCGAAAAAAAATTGTTTTGAGGTCGAACATGGTTTTCTAGTTTGATGGCAAATGCGTTTCGAAATTAGTTTTTTACTCCAAAAAACGTTCCTTGTAGGGTGCCTGCAGAGGTTTTTACTGGAGGCTGATATAATTGGACGAGTTGGACTACGTTTTTTGGAAACATAACTCAATGGCAGTATAGAATTGTAAGCTCCAAAAATTCGGAAAATATCGCGAAATAGATGGACGCGAACTATGATGAATTAATGTGAAAATATTTATTCTTGTTTGATAATTATTCTTTTATAATTAACACTATACATTGTTTTTTTTTAGTCCATGTAACAAACTGTTAAAGAACTCATTCTGTATTGATTACAAAGTATATTTGAAAACAACTTTCTGATTTTGCTCATTGGAATGAAATTTTTGGACTTTAATATGGAAATTGTGGTTATTTTTTTTTGATAAAAACAATTTTTTTTTAATTATTGTTCAGTTGACACAACTTTTGTTTCATAAGAACTTTTCAAGGCATACTACAAATCTGCACCCTCCTGCATACTCCCTTGAGAACATAATCAATATAGCAGCATGTTTGACTCTGTCTATGGTAGACCTCTGCTCTTTAATCCCTTTATACTGATTCGTAAGCTTTCAAAAATGCATTCAATGAATATTTCTTATATTACTAGATCTTGAAGTGCAGAATCTTGCAACGTTCTCCATATTGAAATGACAGCAAAGTCTAAATCACTTTCAGAAATACCACTATTTCTTAATTTAAGAGAATAATCAATATACATTTTGTAATTATTTACCGCCCCTGAAATTTGCTGCCCCTAAAATTTGCCGCCCCAAAAACTTCCCGCCCCTGAAACTCACAGCCCTCAAAAATTGCCGCCCCTAAAAATTTGCCGCCCGGGGCGGGCCGCCCCCCCCCCCCCCCCTCGGGACGCCACTGCCCTACAGTGCGGCTCTGTACAGAATTAGTGTAGAGCATCGGGAATATCAAACCATTCTTCAGTCATGAATTTCAGACAGGCAGGGCTTACTAAGTCATGAGTCATGACCTTCGCTTCATTCTAGAGATCTCTGTAACATGAAAATAAATGCAGAGAAAAGACTTTAAGAGTTAGTGCAATGAAGTTCCGAAAGCAATTCGAGCAGCGGTCAATTGCAGAGCGCCACAAACAAACGAAGTCGACATCTTCGTCTTCCCCGAGACGCCCCGCCCCCCCGCGGCGGCCCCCGTTTTGGATCAGCGACACAGAATCCGCCGCGCGGCTCAGCTGTTTGTTTGCCTTCTCGCGCAACCCGACGCTCCGGAGTTAGCGTGGGCAGCGGGCCGGAGAGTTCCGCACCGGCCCAACCATCCCAGCCGAGACGCTCGGAGTGGAGTCGGGGATCCTCTTCCGCCATTGGGATCGGCGGAACGACACGACGCATTGTCTTCCAGATCAGCCTGGCGACTCTACTGCTCTCGCGACAGCCTCAAGAGTCAGCCGGAGAAAGCATCAGGTCAAACGGACCAAACGGAAAATACGCCATGAGTAAAACACACCTGTTTGATGGAGTTCGTTGGTTGCAATCTCGACATTCCAACACACCGGACGAACTCGCAATGCTCTGAATTCTCCCCAACCGGATCAAGGTTTAGAGCCCTATCTGCTGTTGGCATTGCATTGGCACGACCTGCCCTAAGTATTGTTGAATCGGACGATTTTTTGGTGTGCAGGCTAAAATGCAAAAATGCTTGAAAATGTTACACTAGCATAATCAACTATTTGACAGTTTCATGGCCAAACACACGCTTTAACACATAAAACCAGGGCCCAACCGGCACCATTCAGAGCCTTTAGTTCAGAGTTGACGACACAACAGACTTGATCCATCAGTCAAAAAGGTACTAAAATCAGTAATGAATAAAAGCAGTTCCTATTTCTCAGATCTGAATCAGCACTGACAAATTCAGTACCACAGATGAGGTAAACCTAGATAAAATGTTTGCTCGGTGCCTCTTCGCTGCTAGCTGCGCTGCTATGGCGCTGAGGTCGGAACCTTGCCCTGTCTTGCTCTTTCGCGGTTGTGCTTTGTTTGCACCAATGCTTGGCTGATGGGTTGGAGTGAGACAGGGTTTTGACGGTTCGAGTGCTGCTCCAGTAAAATCTGACATATATGGCACTTCACATATAAACTTAAGCAATTCTAGTTCGAAATCGAATGAATATTCGTTATGTTTTGAATTTTGTTGTATATTAACATTAAATGAGATTTAGCTACATTTTTTCCTTCTTCTGATAGCAGGGTTAGTTCCGGGAATCTAAGAAATCACATTCAAAAATAGTTTGAGCTCTTTTTTCCAAAGAGTTGACAATTCTTCTATTTTTCCAACCTTAATTTTGCATGCCTGCTAGCCATAGAAATAATCATACTCATTTTCTATTTCAAGCCAATCTCAATTAAAGATAAAAAGGTAACGTTTGAGTTTTCAGTATGTTGCCCCCAACGGATAATAGAATTAAGACATGGCTTATTACAATTTTGGGTCCCTAGCAAATTTAATAAAGTTGATGTTCTTAGTTTTTTTAAAACAACTCTGCTTTTTCAAGTATTTTCCTAATATTTTAAAGCTATTTGCTGACTTTGCTTACTATTCGCCAGTAACTCAATACCTAGCTGAAGTGAACCGAACCATTATATTTTTCGGTTTTTGGTTCGGTTCAGCATTTTTGAAAACACACCGGTTTGGCTTACGGTTCGGTTCACGAGCGAAACATGCGGTTCGCTTTAAAACTGGTTCGGTTCAGAAACGGTTTGCATCCCTGAAAAAAAAAAGAAAAGTTTTTTGCTTCAAATTTGAGGTCGTTGTGCACGGGCTAGGAATTCGTTTAAGAACCATGGTTTCTTAGTGACATTTTAACAATTTTTTATAGATTTTTACTATACGCTTTGTTGACCATTTTCCACCCATACAAATCAACCTCCCCCAACATCCTGCACCTTACAAAATGCGCCAATTTTAAACCAGTGAGACCGTTTCAGTCGAGTTATCTCGACTTCAAAATACCCTGTACAATTAACAAACACACAAGCACACATACACACAAATGTAAATAATATCGCGCTCACACACACACGCACACTCACGCGCAAGCCTCAAGCAGAGCGCAATAAGTAAAGCGTGTGGTGAGGGGTGGGGGGCAAAATTTGTTTCGTGAATAACTTCGGTGTTTTTGCTCAGATCTGATTGTGCTTTTCAGAATAGATACATTAAGGGGCTAAGATAATATATATTAAGCGACGATATTGTAACTTTAAAATTGTGGCTCTGACAGTTTTTTGCGGTTTAAGGGGGAGGGGGAAATTTTCGAGATCTGAAACAAACTTGATCTGCGTACGGCCTATACCTATGTACATGCAAAAATTTGTATCTCTATCTCTTATAGTCTCCGAGATCGACGCGTTCATACAGACAGACGGACGGACGGACAGACGGACATGGCTAAATCGACTCGGCTGTTGATGGTGATCAAGAATATATCTACTTTATAGGGTCGGAAATGCTTCCTTCTCCCTGTTACATACATTTGCACAACTTCATGACAACTTTTACCCATTTTCAATGGGTACAGGGTATAAAAAGACCATGGCATTGCCAGTGACCTCTAAATGTTCCCCAGTGACTTCAATTTCGAATTTTATCCCTTTACATGACATCAACTCCGATTTTCATGATTCTTTTTTTGTTTGGTAGACAAATGAAAATCAAAAATACACTTTATTTTATTTTTTTATTTAATTTCAGTTTTTGTTTTTTTTTTCAAAAAAATAGGGTGTGATGCATTTCTGCATCAAATGTGCTTAAGGAGAAAGTTCTTGCCGAACTGGCCCATAGCATGAATTTCATATTCACTAAGCATTTACATAATTTTGAATTTATTTATTTATATAATACTAGCAAATAGCCCGTCACGCTTCGCTGCGCCTTCAACAGTATATAACCACCGCACACCCACTTACCACCCACTTCCCGCACATTTTCCGCCCACATCCCACTCACTTTTTGCCCACTTCGCACTTCCCATTTTCATCCCACCCACTTCCCACCCACATCCCAACCACTTCCCGCCCACATCCCACCCACTTCCCGCCCACTTCCCACCTATATCCTACCTACATTACACCCACTTGCCACCCACATCCCACCCAAATCCTTCCCACATCCCTCACACTTAACGGCACATTTCACCCACATCCCACCCACTTCCCACCTACATCCCACCACTTGGCCACATCCCACTTCCCATCTACATCCCATCCACATCCCACCCACATTCCACCCATTTGCCACCCACATCCCACCCACATCCGTTCCACATCCTACCCACATCCCTCCATCTTACCGCCACATTATACCCACATCCCATCCACTTCCCATTTCCATCCAACCCACTTCCCGCTCACATCCCACCCAATTTCCGCCCATTTCGCACCTACATACCACCCACATTCCATTCACTTGCCACCCACATACCACACACTTTCCGCCCTCTTCCCTCCCAAATCCCACCCACTTTCCGCCCACTTCGCACCTACAACCCACCCATTCCACTTACCACCCACTTCCAAAACAACTTTAAACCCACATCCCATTCACTTGACAGTGAGCATCCCGGCGGTATTTCCAACTTCGGAAAATTAAAAACAAAATAAATTCTCATTTTGAACTTACAATTCGAGTTTCAAGCCAATCGTATGAAAAATAGTTTTTGCTTGCAGAATTTTCCGCCCATTTTCCTCGTGGGTGGCGTTTCAGACATTGAAAAATCACATTTCAAATTATTTCGTATTTTGTCCTTACAAACAGAGTTTCAAGCCAATCGGATAAAAAATAGTTTTTTTCATGCAGAATTTTCCGGGAATTTTCCGATCGTCAGGTCAAATTTTCAACTTCGGAATATAACATTTTAAACTATTTCGTATTCTATACTTACAAACCGAGTTTCAAGCCAATCGTATGATAAATACTTATTTGGATTCAAAATTTTCCAGCCATTTTCCACGTGTGCGGATTTTCCAAAATCGAGAAAACACGTGTCTAATTATTTCGCGTACTATGCTTACAACTTATGTTTTGTTATGTGTAATTTTGAAAATGATTTTGGCGCTAATCCCTGGCAACTAAAGTTCCGCCCATACAACCTTGACCTCCCACTTTCCACCCAGCGGGGTGAATTTTCCGAAAGATTGGTATGCAGTTGTTGTCGAATTTTTATATAGATCTTTGAAAATGAGTTTGAACTTGATTGGATGAAAAACAAAAAAGTTTCATACAACAGTTTTCCGCAAATTTTCCACATTTGCCGACAGAATTTTCCAAAATCCGTTCTTAGTACTCACTTTCAGCATAAGATAAAACTATTGTGAAAATCTCATCTTCCTATCTTTTATGGTTTAAGCTGTGCGACGGTCACCAGTCAGTCAGTCAGGTTGAACTTGGGAGGGGATTGATTTATATATATAGACTAGCAAATATCCCGTCGCGCTTCGCTGCGCCTTCAACAGTATAGAACCAACGCACATTCCTCCCACTTCCCGCCACATTCCACACACTTTACATCCACTTATCACCCACTTTCCACCCGCATCCCACTCACATCCCACCCACATCCCAGTGGGCATCCCGGCGGTATTTCCAACATCGGAAAATAAAAACCAAAATGAATTCCCATTTTGACCTTACAAACCGAGTTTCAAGTCAATCGGATGAAAAATAGTTTTTTCATGCAGAATTTTCCAGGAATTTTCCGACCGTCAGGGCAAATCTTCCAACTTCGGAAAATCTCATTTCAATTTAATTCACCTACTTTAATTTCAAAACGAATTTAACGCCAACCGGATGAAAAATAGTGCTATGCGTGCAGAATTTTCTGCCATTTTCCTCGTGGGTGAATTTTCCGACCATTTTCATCGTGGGCGGATTTTCCGACATTAAAAAATCACATTTCAAATTATTTCGGATTTTGTCCCTACAAACCGAGTTTCAAGACAATCGGATGAAAAATGGTTTTTTTCATGCAGAATTTTCCGGGAATTTTCTGACCGTCAGGGCAAATTTTCCGACTTCGGAAAATCACATTTCAATTTATTTCACCTACTTTCCTTTCAAACCAAATTTCAAGCCAATCGGATGAAAAATAGATTTTTTCAAGCTGAGTTTTCCAGCCATTTTCCTCGTGGGCAGATTTTCCGACATTGAAAAATCACATTTCAAATTATTTCGTATTTTGTCCTTTCAAACCGAGTTTCAAGCCAATCGGATGAAAAATAGATTTTTTCATGCAGAGTTTTCCAGCCATTTTCCCCGTGGGCGGATTTTCCGACATTGAAAAATCACATTTCAAATTATTTCGTATTTTGTCCTTACAAACCGAGTTTCAAGCCAATCGGATGAAAAATAGTGTTTTTCATGCAAAATTTTCCGGGAATTTTCCGACCGTTGGGTAAAATTTTCCAACTTCGGAAAATCTCATTTCAATTTATTTCACCTACCTTCCTTTCAAACCGCGTCTCAAGCCAATAGGATGAAAAATAGCTGTTTTCATGCAGAATTTTCCGGGAATTTTCCTCGTGGTCGGATTTTCCAAAATCGGGAAAACACGTGTCGAATTATTTCGCGTACTAAGCTTACAAACCAAGTTTCAAGTCAATCGGATGAAAAATAACATTTTTCCCATACAAACTTTTCAGACGCTTTTCCGACTTTTCCGGGTGGAATTTTCCAAAACCCCGTCTTAGTACGCACTTTCACCACCAACAGAAACTTCTGTGAAAATTACAGCCCTCTATCTCTTACCGTTTGGGCTGTGCGATGATTGCCAATCAGTGAATCAGTGAATCAGTCAGGACACTTTCTTTTATATATATAGAGACTAGCAAATAACCCGTCGCGCTTCGCTGCGCCTTCAACAGTATAGAACCAACGCACACTCACTTCAAGTCCACAACCCACACACTTCCCGTCCACTTCCCGCCTTCTTCCCGACCACTTCCAGCCAATTTTCCGCCCACATCCCACCCACATTCCGCCCACATCCCGCCCACATACCACCCACTTCCCACCCTCTTCTCACCCTCTCCCGTCCACTTCCCGTCCACTTCCCGCCCACATCCCATCCACATCCCGTCCACATACCACCCACTTCATGTGAGGGGAACATACCACCCACTTCCCACCCTCTTCCCGTCCACTTCCCGCTAACATTCCACCCACATTCCACCCACTTCCCGCCCACATACCCACTTCCCGCCCTCTTCCCTTCCACTTCCAGCCAATTTTCCGCCCTCATCCCACCCACTTCCCGCCCACATACCACCCACTTCCCACCCTCTTCTCACCCTCTCCCGTCCACATCCCGTCCACTTCCCGCCCTCTTCCCGTCCAAAACCCACCCACATCCCGCCCACATCCCAGCCACTTCCCGCCCACATACCACCCACTTCCCGCCAATTTTCCGCCCACATCCCGCCCACGTCCCACCCACATCCCTCCAACTTCCCGCCACATTCCACACACTTTACATCCACTTACCACCCACTTCCTAAACAAATTACCACCCACATCCCATTTACTTCCCAACCACTTCCCAGTGGGCATCCCGGCGGTATTTCTATCATCGGAAAATAAAAACAAAAATTAATTCCGATTTTGACCTTTCAAACCGAGTTTCAAGCCAATCGGATGAAAAATAGATTTTTTCATGCAGAATTTTCCGGGAATTTTCCGACCGTTGGGTCAACTTTTCCAACTTCGGAATATCACAAATCAAACTATTTCGAATTCTTTCCTTTCAAACCGAATTTCAAGCCAATCGGAAAGAAAAATAGTTTTTGCATGCAGAATTTTCCGACCATTTTCCTCGTGGGCGGATTTTCCGACATTGAAAAATCACATTTCAAATTATTTCGTATTTTGTCCTTACAAACCGAGTTTCAAGCCAACCGGATGAAAAATAGTTGTTTTCATGCACATTTTTCCGGGAATTTTCCGACCGTTGTGTCAAATTTCCTAACTTCGGAAATCGCATTTCAAACTATATCGTATTCCATCCTTTCAAACCGAGTTTCAAGCCAATCGGATGCAAAATAATTATTTTTATGCAGAATTTTCCGGCAATTTTCCGACCGTTGGGTCAAATTTTCTAACTTCGGAATATCACATTTCAAACTATTCGTATTCTGTCCTTTCAAACCGAATTTCAAGCCAATCGGAAGAAAAATAGTTTTTTGCAGGCAGAATTTTCCGACCATTTTCCTCGTGGGCGGATTTTCCGAAATTGAAAAATCACATTTCAATTTATTTCGTATTTTGTCCTTACAAACCAAGTTTCAAGCCAATCGGATGAAAAATATTTATTTTCATGCAGAATTTTCCGGGAATTTTCCGACCGTTGGGTCAAATTTTCTAACTTCGGTATATCACATATCAAACTATTTCGTATTCTGTCCTTTCAAACCGAATTTCAAGCCAATCGGATGAAAAATAGTTTTTTGCATGCAGAATTTTCCGACCATTTTCCTCGTGGGCGGATTTTCCAAAATCGGGAAAACACGGGTCGAATTATTTCGCGTACTAAGCTTACAAACCAAGTTTCAAGTCAATCGGGTGAAAAATAACATTTTTCCCATACAAACTTTTCCGACGCTTTTCCGACTTTTCCGGGTGGAATTTTCCAAAACCCCGTCTTAGTACGCACTTTCACCACCAACGGAAACTCCTGTGAAAATTACAGCCCTCTATCTCTTACCGTTTGGGCTCTGCGATGATTGCCAATCAGTCAGTCAGTCAGTCAGTCAGTCAGTGAATCAGTGAATCAGTCAGGACACTCTCTTTTATATTTATAGAGATGTATTAATTTAAATGGAAATTTTTAAAACAATTATTACGTTTATGAAACGCCACATTTTTCGCACTCCGTTTGGAAGAATCCAGTGCAGTTTGGATACTTGCAGCGCTGCCTTTTGTCAGTCCAAACAGGCCAATGCCCGAATTGATCCTGTCAAACTATTTTGTCTGGCATTTCCTGCGAAGGTCCTTTTAGCTTCTTTTCATCCAATGCATGTTGGATACTAGAGCCACGTTTTCCCTTATTTTTTGTAGCGTCCAATTTAGTCAACGCTTCTGCTATTTGTAGTCGAAAATCAGCTGAATTAAGCTACTTTTCAGTGGACGCCTTCGCTTGAACTCGCTTGTATAAAAGCCAAGCATTGCTTACAGTTAAGTCTAGAAGGTGGTAAAAGACTCTAACTTGCCACCTTTGACTTCCAATGGAAATTTTGTACCTTCCTATAATGCTGTCAATCAGGTCGACGCCTTCCATATAGCTGTTATACTGCGACACAGAAAACGGACGTTCGATGACAATATGCTGTTTTTTAAGACGATCGAATCGACGTGCAGAATCCTTGGAAACAACTCCAGCATAATTAGAATCCAATGTAACTACTTTGTTGTCCATCCATGATGTTACCGATATGTCAACTCCGTCATAATTTGTGACATATTCCAAACAGGTGCCACGTGGAATTTTCTTTCCATTTGAGAAATCATCCAACTAGCAATTTGGAATTATGTTCTTACTAATTGTACACAATGCCAAAATTCCGTCATCAGCTAATAGTTTCAAGAGAGGCAAGGATGTAAAATAATTATCAAAATATGAGCGATAGTTTTGGTGGCTTGGTATTTCTCTGGCCAATCTCACAACGCAATTGAATGCAGCCCCAAGGTCAGGTTCTTGTGGCAATACGATGTTTTCTTTGCCTGTATCAAATTCGAATTTGTAGCAGAAGACAGAAATACCGCTTAGCAACCAAATCTTATATCCCCATTAATGAGGTTTGTTGGGTAAATACCTCTTCATTTGGTTTCGAGCTTTGGTAGAGCAGATTTGCTCATCAACGCACAGGAACTGCTCCATTGCTACATTTCCGAAATTTGTGTTCAGTTTCTCTACAATTGGCCCTATCTTAAAAAGTCGGTCATGTCGAGGATCAGTAGGAGGAACAATGTTGACGTTATTGTTAAAATGAATGTGAGTTCTTAATTAAAATTATATACAGTAAACAAATCACACAGCGAATCATATTAGATATGAAACAAGCCAAACATCAATGTTATTCACCAAGATCAGGCTGAAAATGCAATTAACAATTTTCAGTATTTTTTTAAGTGTAAAGCTTGTTTGATGCATATCTGCAACAAAGCGAAATTTTTGATTTACTCAAATTCTAATGCGACAAACACAAAAACTCGACAATATATAAATATATATAATATTTACCTCTATATAAATGCAAATTGTTCCAACTATATAGCTTTTATTGTTATTAATATGTTAATGAGAAACTGCGCGACCAATTGAGTTTTCCACATTCACAAAATTATCGGGAAAAGTGATCAGCTGTTGAGTTATGGACATAATTTAGGGTTACCAAAAATTTTAATATAAACGAGAAAGGCAAGGCTAACTTCGTCCGTGCCGAAGTTTTTATACACTTGAAAACGCTTGTCTCAACGGTTAGCGACTTCGACCAAACTTCGCAGGTCGGCTTAAAAACATTAAATATTACCCCTGACCGTGATTGAGAGCGGTAATATTAACGAAAAAACAGTTTTTCTCATTAAAACCCATTTTTCGACCGATCATTTGTATGGCAGCTACAAGAAATAGTCATCCGATCCGGTCGGTTCCGACATATTAGCAGCGTGCAGACAAAAGAAAACTCTGTGCAAAATTTCAGCTCGCTAGCTTCAAAACTGAGGGACTAGTTCGCGTAGAAACAGACAGACGGACAGACGGACGAACAAAGCTTAATCGACTCAGCTCGTCATGCTGAACAAGAATATATATACTTTATGTGGTCGGAGATGATTCCTTCTATGCGTTGCAAACTTCTGGGCAAAATTATAATACACTTTTCAAGTGTATAAAAAGGAATGTTGCTGAACTGCATCAAATTCATGTTTGGCAATTTTATAATCCACACTGGAAAATAATTGTATTAATTCGGTATGATGCAGATCTGCATCACCACCATGTAAAGGGTAATATACTCTTTTATGGGGTATTCTCCATGTGGAAAGTTTTTTTCGTTTTTTTATACCCTGTTTCCATTAAAAATGGGAAAAAGTTGTGCAAACGTATGTAACAGGGAGAAGGAAGCATCTCCGACCACATAAAATATATATTTTCTTGATCGGCATCAATAGCCGAGTCGATTTAGCCATGTCCGTCTGTCTGTCTGTCCGTCTTTCCGTCTGTCTGTCTGTATGAACGCGTCTATCTCAGAGACTGTAATAGATAGAGCCACAAGTTTTGGAATGTATATAGGTGTATACTGTACCCACATCGAGTTTGTTTCAGATTTGGAAAACTCCACATCCTCAGCATCATTTAGCAGCGAAAAACTGTCACTCTCTATGTATAAACCCGTTGATCTCACAGACTATAAGAAGTAGAGCCACAAATTTTTGCATGTATGTAGGCGTACACCCTACCCAGATAAAGTATGCTCCAGGCTTGGCAAATTTCTCCTCCATCTTCTTCTAACCGCGAAAAACTGTCAGAGCTTAAATTTTTAAGTTTTAACCTAGTGACTTAATATATATACAGTGAGTCCCAACATCTATCTATTCTGTGTACCACAATGAGATCCGAACAAAACCACCGAAGATATGTACATAAGTGCGCCTGCCGATTTATTGAAATAAATTTTAAAATAAATGGAATTCAAAGCTATACGAACCACATTACTTGGGACAGGGTATTTTGCTGTCGGGGCACTCGACCGCAACACTCTGCTTTGTTTTAAGATTGATTTGATAATACAGTACAAATTTTTGTTAAAATTTTTTTGCTGGTTGCACCATTATTTGAACAGTTTTGTAACCATAGTTCAAGCCCCGCCATTGCATCCAGCAATTGGTTTTGGAGTGAAGATCAATGTCACCGTAAGCACCACCCAAGTAAGCACCATTCAGATTACTGTAAAACAAAAATATTAATTTTCACATTATTTTTCCTGGAAACTTTATCTTCAACTATAAACAGCCACCCACCTGTGAAGACATTGATTATACCACCAGCCACCTTCATATTTGGCCGCACAGTTTACTGTGTTTGATTTATCGTTGTCTCTATCAAAAGTGCTAAACTTCATTTTCTGATGATAGCGTAGTCCATCTCCGGCATTGCCGTGGTAATTGCCCAATAATTTCAATGCGTAGCCACCGGTCTCATTGCTAATGGCAAACCGATCGTACCTGGCATAGCGTTTCTGTCCACTAAAGTCCTCCAGATGGACATACAATTGTTGCGGCTGGGCCGAACTAATGGCATGCAGCTTGTCCAGGCCAATGAAGAAATCATTTTTCAGATTGCCGAAGCCCTCGCGATAGGTAGTCCAATTGCGAAAGAAATTCAACTCTGGACTCACTCGCTTCTGAATGACCAACCAACCCTTTCCGGCAGTTGTAACATCACAATAGACTTCCATAACTTTGCCATTCACCTCGATCTTAACACTACCATTCTTTTTGGGGTTCGCCGCCAGGCAAGACGTTGGATTCTTCTTGAAGAGACTCTCCTGGCTGGCTGCAACGATGGACACCCACAAAAGTGAGAACAGAACGTTTATAACTTCCATTTTGATTTAACCATTTGAAAAACTGACTAACCTTTTTATACCAACTGCGGGAATGGGGTAGAACCAAGATACTTTGGACAAATGATATGATTACGCTAGATTTTAAAGTATTTTTTTGTTCAATAATGAGATATGTGAGGTTCTTTTTTTTTTGATTCTATGGAACTAACTGATAAATACGAGTAACGATTAGTCATACCCGAATTTCGCATATGTGCCAAACTTATAACTTTTTGTGTAAATCCTGTCCCTTCAGTCCGGCTCTGTACAGAATTAGTGTAGAGCATCAGGAATATCAAACCATTCTTCAGTCATGAATTTCAGACAGGCAGGGCTTACTAAGTCATGAGTCATGACCTTCGCTTCTTTCAAGCGTGATTCCAGTACATACTGAACTCATGGGTTAGTTTCATTGCTGAACACAGTATTAAAATCAGTAATGAATAAAAGCAGTTTCTACTTCTGAGATCTGAATTAGCACTGACAAATTCAGTTGTGATGCATATACCCAAAAACAAGTTGTCAGCAAAATGACACAATTTAGAGATCATTTTTAAACTATTGAGTATCAGATGTTCTTTAATATTTCAAGTATCAAATAGATATCATTGAAAGTATTAGAATGATATTTTGAGGATTTCAAATTAACACTAGGTCATATTAAATTGATATTTCAAATATCAAACTTTTAGTTTCATTTTGAAACAAGCTTTTATCAATATAATATTATTTTTTATCAAGTTTGTAATATATATTCAGTTCTTTACAAACTGCCATTAAAATTAATATATGGGCATTTCCATTCTGTCGAACCGTGACAGGTTTGACATGTATGGAACAAATGCTTCTTATAGTTGCAGGCAGATCAAGTTTATTTTAAATTTTTGCCACACCCCCTCCCCCCCCCGCAATTTATCGATTTGCCAAACAAATGATAAAGATCGGATGAGCGGTTCTCAAGTTATGAGCAATAAAGTAAATCACCCTCCCCCACCCCCTCCCACCCTATTACAACTAACACCGCACAATTATAGAGAGAGTGAACAGAGAGAGAGAGAGAGAGAAAGTGAGTGAGAGAGACTTAGAGATGAGCGCAGCACCAGCATTGCATTCAGCTTCTACTCCAGGTACAGAGTATGTTATAGTCGGGCTTGACCGACTTTCTTACTTCACACATCAGATTAAAGGGCATAAAAAACTCTGTTTTTAAAGCAAGTATGGAAAACCAAATAATTAAAATTCATTCTGTTCAATATAAAAAACGTTTTTTTTTTCAGTTGAGGACCTTTCACACAGTGTACCGATTTTTAGTTCAAATTTTTCATATATATTAGATATCTTACAAATATAATTTTTTCCTTTATTAAAGACAATGAAACAAATTTTAAGTTTTGCTAAGCGCAAAAATCTGAAACGACTGTTTTTCCCATAAGGTCGGTAAGCCTCTGCCAACTTATATATTATGAAGCTTGAATATGTATCCTGTTATTCCGTTAACAAACATAGGGATTTTGGGAAACTTTAAATTCTGCCCTTGGCTTAAACATTTTCGGATTAGCCCGGTTGTTACCGGTTCGTGGTCAACAAACTACCATAAAAGAACAGACTGATGGTGGGTTCCTGGTTATTACGTAAAACAGTACTGTGAAGGCCACCTCGTTAATTGAATATCCTTTTAATATTGCCCTAATTGTTAATACTTGTTAGGAAGATTATACCAAAATGGTGTTCCATATAAAACTGGGCAACACAAAGAAGACAATCATTCGATTTGCAATTGTATCTTTAGCTTTTCAATTAATTGTACTTACAATATACAATATGAAGTGTCTCTCTTCCATCCCCTTTTATTAAAAAAATAATGTCTGACAGACAACACAAATTTGTTTGCTGTCGAAAATATTACAATTTTCATTTGTAAAACTTTCGCACTCAAAATAAAACACAAAAATTAAAATTATAAAAATGACGAAAATAAATTCGCAGCAACGTGCCTACATACACAGAGCATGCTGGTACATATAAACTCGTACATTTTTTTTAGGCACTTTTACTACAGAAACTAAAAGTAAAACTAAAGCATAAGCGCCTGGCTGGCGCAGTTTTCTCAACTATTTTTAAACACTCTCAGTCAGGAAAAGCAAAACGAAATGAAAATGTCGAGTTGGGGCAGAACTTAAAGTGCTGAGCATAAAATTTTGAACTTGGCACAAGACAAGCAGCAAAAGACCCAGAGTTGCAAATGGATTGTTTTGGGATGGGTTGCGTACCTACATATCTATCTGCGAGCAATTGCAACTTGGGTACGGTCAATGCATCGAGACGGAGACGGCCAGACAGAATACATTTTTTGTTTGGTCTGACCAGAGCCACGTCACCCAATCCATATGGCGAAACTATTTTTAAATATGTTTTAATTATTTGCTGCCATATTCCTTAAAGCGTTGACTAGTCGTCGTCGTCTCGGTCTCCGTCTGCTGGCTGCTCCGCCTCTGCTCAGTAATTTGGGACGCCTTCGGGGGCCAACAACATGTGCAACTACTTTCGAGGTTTTCTTTGCAAAATACATTAAGTGTGAAGTTTTCCTTCTTCTTTTTAGTTGTTGTTTTGTTTGGTTGTTGTTGCTATAGAAATATTATTGTCGCGTCGCGCATAATGTGTCGCAGCTTGCATGTAATTTTTGCATCTGACAATCAGTCGGCATACAAAATTCGGTTTGGTACACTGCACTACAAAGGTGAGGGAAATTATTAACGAACAAGTTTGGGTGATTTGGATAACTTATGATAAGATTTTCTATTAATTTTTAATGTAAAATTCTCACTTTGCTTTTCCTTGGTTTTTCTATTTTGAGTCTCACGTCAATTTTCCCGCTCAGTGTAGTTTATTTTATTGTGATTTTTGGGAGGTGCTGGCAAAATGCATTTCATTTAATTTCATTTGTTAATTTTGCTTCATCATTAGAGCTCTGGAGAACTACTGTCTACCAGCCGCGCCCCATTCCTGGGCCAAGCTGAGCCACTCAAATATCAACAGCCTGGCAGTATAAATTTTCTATTTACTTAACTGGCAGCAGCAGGCAAAGTCTTGAGACTCCAGACGCTTTACAGGCTTCTTCCACTTACCCCCATACTTGGGCCATGACGCCAATGAAGCGAGAAAAATTACTGTTTGTTGTAGATTTGTAAAGTGAGTTTGTCAACAAGAGGCGTGCGCTTTGCCTCGCAACACAACGCACAGATACAGGCACAAATACAAACAAGTATCATTAACGCAATGCCCCGAAACCGTTAGAGAGTCGGTGGCATCTTTACCTGGAAGCCAACTCCAAAAAGCCCAAAGACTCCGAGTAATTTTTCCGCAGAACTCTGAGCATGATCTTGGTAGTGGAAGGAAGGAATGGGGGAGGAATAAGTAAGTAGTAGGTATGTAAAGACATTGTAAGGCTGAAATTGTAACTATGCATTGTGAATACCCTTAAACAAAAAGGTAATGTGTACATTAAGGCAAACGTTAGGTGGTTAGATGAACAACAGATTTAGTTTTTGTGGATTATTTTGTACATTCTTCCTTTCAGGCTTATGGATTACCTTAACCAGACCATAATTCGCGATACAACCCAATACTCAGAATTCGAGAATTTGGCAAAAACAAACAGACTGATGATGTCAAGACATGTCGTCTTAATCGACAAGGGTTTTGATGCCTATCAAGAATATATATACCCTGTAAAGTGTATATATTGTTGATCAGCATCAACAGCTGAGTCGATATAGCCAAGTCCGTCTGTCCATCTGTTTGTCCGTCATTATAATCGCACAGATCTCAGATATGATAAGATATTTAGGTTTGACATGTACACTAAAAGAAAACTAGAACGAATCATTTAAATACAAAAGCACTTGAAAAAAATTGATTTGTTCTTGAAATTTTAAGAATTTTGCTCTTAAAACCGAGCTAAATTCGTTTTCAATTTGGCTCTTATAGGCAAGGGCAGTGGGAGAAAGCAGTTTTTGAGAGAATAGCGTTGGGCACGTTCACGATGGAATTAACAAGGTAAAGCCGTCAGCCTCAGCTGAGGGCCAGCCTATGTATGCCTGTGCGATAAAAAGGGACGGCAGAACATTTGTTTGGGCTCGTCCTCACTAGAGAGAGCGGTAGTGCATTCTGTCGTTGTTAAAAGCGTACAAATACTAACTGCGTTCGACGCGACGTGTAGCTTATGGATGGTAGTCGAGTTGGCAAAGCTGCCCGTCGGCTGTGTGTGTTTCAGTTTTTGAGGTACCGACTTCAAATCAGAAAAAGAAAAATGTTATCTGGTGATGGGGGGGTCGATCGGTTCTCTTACACATATACCCCCCTTTTCTTGAAATGTTTTTTCCAAGTCTTTTATATTAAGAATTATTCGTACTTGGATCAAGTACTAAACCTTTTGAATGAATAATGTCGGGATTGAATATTCACTTTTGGATCAATAATTTCACCGTAAGTTTAGCAGTTAGTGTTTTTTCGGATGAAGTTTTTGCCAGATAACTATTTTAAAGGCAATAACTTCTCAACCATAGTTATATCGATAATTTGAGGGAAACTTAGCTAAGTCCGGGTGGTAGGTCTTAACTCCTGCCAACCTCAATTCAGTTTCATCAAACTGGCTTTGACCTGTTCTTGTGTCTTTAAGTCTATATATGAGAAGTATGTTTTGCTGTTTTTCTGATCTGGAATGTGTAGACACCCGGAATTTAAGCGTGGCTTTACACAAATCAAGAGCATTCAGTCTTCTTCCTAACATAAAGTGAAACATTTTTTTCTTTGTTGTTTTGTTGCCTTCTTAAATTTGTCTTGGCGTACATTTATGGGTTGTAGTCTTGGCTAAAAATGGACTCTTGGACTCATCGCCAAGGCTAAGGCTTTGGACAAGGTCTGTGCTACAAATGTTGTTGGTCAGCAATTACTCATTTATGGTTTGTCTGGGCATTTTTGCTATTTTTCTTTTTCTCTCTCATCGGTGCTTCGGTTGCTTCTGTTATTGATTTATGCATTGCATTGGTTTGGGTTTGGATCCAATCTAGTTGGTTAAGTCGAGTGGAGCGTCCGTCGTCTTATTTTTTTTCTATTTATAAAGATTACATGCAATTAAAAGCAAAATCCAAGATATGTGAAGATAGACCAAGATTGAGATCAATTAAAGGATCACAAGAGAGAGAGAGAGGGAGAGGATGAACTAATCAAGCTGCTATAATTTATTATAGTACTTTCTAAATAATCAGCATAACAAGTTTAATTATGGTTCCAAAAAGAAATTTAATGCAATTCTTAGTGATAAATCGTGTTGTTTATTAAGCTTTATCTGAAGGGCAGCCTACATTTGTTATATTTCTCCAATATTTGTTTAGTCTATTCTATTGATTTCACTTTCCAACATGTTTATTTTACACATACTATCAACAAAGAAACTCAAACTCTCAGCTAGTCCATTCGACTCACCATTCTAATCATTATAATTTATTGTATAATAAATTCATCTCATTAAACAGCAGGCGTTCCACTTAAATGGACTATTTGGAACTGTTCTCGTCGTGGGCTTATCAGACACGTTATTTAAGTATTTCGACAGCAACCATCGACAACCTTTGACATATCCTTCATAACAGTTTCACTTGGTTGTCTTATCAGCGCTTGGCTGCCCCATGGGTTTCTGTGGTGGCGATAAGCAAATTGAATTTTCTAAAAATTCTATTTTAATAGGGCATTAAGTAAACGCTGTGGTTTAAAGTTTCCACTCGACGGAAAGATTATCAGGCCACAAAAATGTTGCGGGGTTATCGCCAAAGGGAGCTGTTTATAACATTTTCAAAAAAAAAATATATAAATATATTGACACAATTGGACATGCATTTAGGTTTACTTATGTAATTACCATCAGCCTGACCAGGGTGGCTTCTAATCTCTGTCAGACGTCGCCGTCGTGAACACACCATTTCATGTGTTCATTAATTCTTGAACTCCACTGAACTATGAGCTACAAATAATGCAACTGAAATTCTAGAATTTTTATGGAAGATTTGTTTAATTTTAGTTTTACATTCAATGATTAAAGGGAACATTAAAAAAATTTTTAAATGAATTTACGTGAAATTCAATACAAACTTGTTTTTCTTGTAAAATGTAAAATTGGCTTTACAGCCCCAAAGGGCCAAGCCAAGCTTCGTTCAATCTCTTGGCGTGTGTGCTTATAATTATTCAGACCTACAGTTTAACGCCGAATCGGAACGGCAAAGTGTGAGAATTTGCTTTTTCATGGCTAGGTATTTTACAGCTGGCGCCAATAGTTGGTATAGGTGATCGGATGTGTTTCAAAAACGTTCTAATAAGCAAAATTTTAAATCAACGACAGCTAAGTCCATAAATATTTAAGTAAGTCTATACACTTCGAACCAAAGACTACTTAAAATGGGACAGGGATTTTCTTGAAACATCTGTACAGTCTACCTGCCTCTTTGTTGTATGGTGTGTTCCTCGACCATGACCTCGAGCCAGCTAAAACTTGTCAGTTTGATTATCGTAAAGGCCGTTAGAAATAGTCAACATGTCTGATATCTCATTATACTCTGTACTGGCAGAAGAAAGCTAATCTAACCCTTAAAAGTATATTTATTCTTGATCAGCATCAACGGCCGATTCGATATGGTCATGTCCGTATTTCTGTCTGATCGTCTCACAGTGGGAGAAACGGCTGATTAGTGGTCTGCTCGATATCTGACCGAGCAATATTACACTAATATACTAGTATACTAATACACTAGTATACTTTAAAAACTTTTTTTTTATTTATTTTTTAATTTCTGCAATTGTAGCTCTAATCTTTATCTGATGAGGTGTAATGTGAACGATGTCTGAAACTTTTTTGTTTGGTTTTTCTTTTCAATCCGTAAAATCAACTTCAGGTCGTCCAGCTTTTGAGCTTTGGTCGACTCTCCATTTTTGGTGACAGATTTAATACGCTCAGCTATTTTGACGCATTCGTTGATTTCATATTTATTTTGATCGACAACATTATTATAACAAACAAAGTTTTTTGGCAGCGTCCTTTCCCATACTGCAAATAGCACCCGCTTAGACACTCACAATGTTGCTAAAAAAAATGAAATTAAAAAAAATAGAGGCAAGCTAACTTCGGCTCGACCGAAGTTTATATACCCTTGGAGCTTGATATGTGCCTGACAGTTTGTATGACTGCTATACTATATAGTGGTCCGATTTCGAAAAATTTTGGTGAAATGATGTAAAATCATAAAAACTTATAAATACGGGCGTTGGGAGCGATAACATTAAAAACAAAAAAGTTTTTCTCACTAAGACTTTTTTTCACACCTAACTTTTGTATGGCAGCTATACTATATAGTTGTCCGATTTCAAGATGGCTTGGTGAAATTATGTGAAATCACTAAAAACTTATAAATACGAGCGTTGGGAGCGATAACATTGAAAACAAAAAAGTTTTTCTCACTA
Source organism: Lordiphosa clarofinis (assembly GCA_018904275.1). Lineage (NCBI taxonomy): Eukaryota > Metazoa > Arthropoda > Insecta > Diptera > Drosophilidae > Lordiphosa > Lordiphosa clarofinis. The sequence goes on from JAEIGQ010000011.1 coordinate 2,431,783, forward strand.
AGACTTTTTTTCAGACCTAACTTTTGTATGGCAGCTATACTATATAGTAGTCCGATTTCAAAATGGCTTGGTGAAATTATGTGAAATCACTAAAAACTTATAAATACGAGCGTTGGGAGCGATAACATTGAAAACAAAAAAGTTTTTCTCACTAAAACTAGTTTTTCAACCGATCGTTCCTATGGCAGCTATATGCTATAGTCATCCGATCCGGCCGGTTCCGACAAATGTGCAGCGTATTTATACCAAAAGACTTCGTGCAAAGTTTGGTTACGATAGCTTTAAAACTGACGGAGGAGATAGCATAGAAACAGACGGACGGACGGACGGACAGACGGACGGACAGACGGACATGGCTATATCAACTCAGCTCGTCATGCTGATCAAGAATATATATACTTTATGTGGTCGGAGATGCTTCCTTCTCTGCGTTACAAACATCCGGACAATTTTAATATACCCTCTCCAAGGGTATAATAAGCCAGCGAAAACCTGCAGCTGATTTCTATGCTCTATTAAGCTCTATGAAAGTTTAATTTATTAGTATCCATTATATCTCTTAGAAGCACTACAATCAATATCGAATTTTGGGACAAAGCACAATCGCAGCTCACAAACACCTATTTTGTTATTTATTACATACCTTTTACTTGTTATAGAAGCAAACAAATTAAAACGTGTAGTAAACGAGAAACACAACCTCCGGTAACGGAGAGAGGTTAATAGACTTCGCTGCGGGCCGGAACATGGTCATAAGTAGTACCAGATTTGAACACCTCGACATCCATAAGGCGACCTGGAAGTCCCCTGGTCAACGAACACGAAATCAGATTGATCACGTTGTGATCGACGGAAGGCATTCATCGAGTGTACTAGACGTGCGTGCGATTCGAGGAGCCAACATAGACTCGGATCATTACCTGGTTGCAGCCAAGGTACGCACGCGGCTCAGTGTGGCACATGCCTCACGCTCTGGCACACGTCGAAAGCTAAACGTCGAGAAGCTGCAATCACAAGGGACCTCTGAAGCCTACTCAGCTAAACTCGCCCAACTGCTCAGGGAAACCTCCCCATTCCCTTCCGATATATGCGAACAGTGGCAGCGTATATCGCACTCCATGAGTACGGCTGCCAAGGAGATACTCGGTTACTCGAGCCCCCTCGAAAGCGGTCTTGGTACGACGAGGAGTGCCGACGCGCGACTGCAGAGAAAAACGCTGCCTACAGGAGAACTCTGCAGTCGAGAGTAACGCGGGCTGCCAAAGAGCGATACCTGGAGAAAAAGAAAGAGGAGAAACGCCTTTTTAGAAGAAAAAAGTTTGAGCAGGAAAGGCGAATGCGCGAGGAAGTCGAGATGTTATTCGGCATGAGTGAGACTCGAAAATTTTACCAAAAGATTAAGCAAGTAACAGAAGGTTTCAAGCCCAGAGTCGCACAATGCAAAGACGAACAGGGGAATCTGGTCACAGATCCGCAAGTGGCGCTTAAGAAATGGAGAAGTTACTTCTCCAACCTACTGGGAGGCGATGACGAACAGGATGCCGCCACTAGAGAAGTAACGATACCACCAATCGACAACATTGAGATAGACCCCCCGACCCAACAGGAAGTCTGTTTAGCCATACGAAGGCTAAAGAACAACAAGTCGCCAGGCGCTGATGAGTTGCCCGCTGAATTGTTCAAGGCTGGAGGCGATGAATTGGTAAGGTGCATGCACCAACTTCTGTGCCGTATATGGGTTGACGAAAGCATGCCCGACGATTGGAATCTAAGTGTTCTCTGTCCAATCTTTAAAAAAAGGAGACCCTGCAGTTTGCGCCAACTACCGCGGGATCAGTCTCCTCCCCATCGCATATAAGGTTCTGTCCCGCATTATTTGTGAACGTCTAAAGCCGCTTGTTGATACACTGATTGGACCTTATCAGTGTGGCTTTAGACCTGGTAAATCCACCACAGACCAGATATTCACATTGCGCCAAATCCTGGAGAAGACCTATGAGAGAAACATCGAAAATCACCATCTTTTTATCGATTACAAAGCCGCTTTCGACACGCCGATAAGGTCAAGGTTTTTCGAAGCCCTGTCTACTTTAGGTATTCCAGCAAAGTACGTTCGACTTTGCATGATGACGTTGAGCTCCGTCAAAATAGGAACGAACCTCTCCGAGCCTTTTGATACCAAAAGAGGTTTTAGGCAGGGTGACACCTTATCGTGTGACTTCTTTAATCTGCTGATGGAGTATATACTGCGCCAGTGCCCAAATGCCAACAGATCGGGCACCATCTTTAATAAAGATGTAATGCTACTTGCATATGCCGATGATATTGACATTATCGGCAAAACCGAACAGGCAGTAAGCAAGGCGTTTTCAGATATTGAGAAGCAGTCTGAGCTAATGGGTTTAGCGGTAAACGAGGACAAGACGAAGTACCTAGTGTCCTCGAAACAGAAGTACACACAACTTGGGCAATCTGTTGCAATGGGAGAGTACAACTTTAAAGTTGTTGAGGACTTTGTCTACCTTGGAACGATGATAACCGGCGACAACAACATCAGCCTGGAAATTCGAAGAAGAATCACGCTCGCAAACCGATGCTATTACGGGCTAAGTAGGGAGCTCAAGAGCAGAAACCTCAAGCGAAGAACAAAAATAGCGCTATATTAGTCGCTTATCATCCCAGTCCTGCAATACGGCGCAGAAGCATGGGCAATATCATCAGCGGATGAGGCGGCGATTGGCGTTTTCGAGCGAAAGATTCTTCGCAGGATTTATGGACCTTTGAAAGTTGGCGAGGACTTTCGCATCCGAAGGAATGACGAACTGTATAAGCTCTATGGGGATACTAGTCTGGTCAAGCGCATAAAGCAACAGCGGCTGCGCTGGCTGGGACATGTTACCCGTATGGATGATCAAGCTCCAGCAAAAATGGTCTACAAGAGGAATGCGAAAGAACTGGGACAAGGCAAGGTGGGACGACCACCTCTAAGGTGGGACGACCAGGTGCGGAAAGACATTTCTAAGCTTGGCGTGAAAAACTGGTGCCAGCTCGCACGGAGCAGAAGCGACTGGCGGACATTAGTTGCAGCGGCCGAGACCGTCAAACGGTTGTGATGCAATGCATCGGGCCAATAAAGAAGAAGAAGAAGTAAACGAGAAAGGCAAGGTTAACTTCGTCATGCCGAAGTTTTGGTAAAGTTGAAAACGCTTGTCTCAACGGTTAGCGACTTCGACCAAACTTCGCAGATCAGCTTAAAAACATTTAATATTACCCATGACCGTGATTGAGAGCGGTAATATTGAGAATAAACCAATTTTTCTCATTAAAACCCATTTTTCGACCGATCATTTGTATGGCAGCTACAAGAAGTATTCATCCGATCCGGTCGGTTCCGACATATTAGCAGCGTGCAGACAAAAGAAGACTCTGTGCAAAATTTCAGCTCGATAGCTTCAACTGAGGGTCTAGCTCGCGTAGAAACAGACAGACGGACGGACAAAGCTTAATCGACTCAGCTCGTCATACTGATCAAGAATATATATACTTTATGTGGTCGGAGATGATTCCTTCTATGCGTGGCAAACTTCTGGGCAAAATTATAATACACTTTTTAAGTGTATAAAAATATGATGTGTTTGAAACTTCACAGCAATGCGAATATTGAGAGAAAGGAAAATCGAAAAGTGTTTTTGGCTTATGGAATATATTTGAGATCGATTAATAATCAATGATAACGCCAATATTTATTTTGAAATTTGAATTAATCGCCTCTAAATCAGCCGTTTCTCTCACTGTGTGTCTCTCTATTCGTAGAACAAATACTTCCTATAATTGAAGGCAGTTTATTTTCTATATTTTTTAGTTTGCAAAAAAAAAAAAACGTAAACAGAATTCTGACAGACTCGTTAGCTCGATGCTAATATGTCGGAACCGCCCGGATCAGTTGACTATATCTTATAGATGCAATAGAAATCACACACTAGTCAGAAGACTCATTCGCAGTCGAAAGCAAGCAGAAGGTAGAGAAAGACAATGCCTCAAACAATTTTTCCTTACACTCAAAAAAAAAATCAATCCATATGGGATCATATCAATCCTAAGCGGTATAAAAAACAACGTAATCCCGGATATGCTTGAACCGATCTGAAAAAAGATTGAGTTGATCCGACATTTTCAATCCTAAGAAGGATTTTAAATACCAGGGGTAATTCTATAAAAGATTGAATTGTGCAAAAAATTCGAGCACTATTTAATCCCAAAGCTGGATCATTTTATGCCTATTCGAGATTAACTTAAGCTCGATATGTAATATTGATTTGATCTCAGGAAAGATAACTATTCTTCCATTTGCCATAGGACATCCTCATACACTTCAAAGACCACCAAAGAAAAAAATATACAAATTTTTGGCTCCACTGGGATTTGAACACACAACGATTCGCACTGAAGAGGAATGGAACGGCATCTCATCGCACACCACCATACCAATTGAAATTATCTCGAGGTTTTATTTTCTGTGTAGGGAACTTCCTACCAGCTGATACCATAAATACACTGAACATCTTTTATATCATCACAAATCAACTCGTTCATAATCAGACCCATTACGCCTGAAATCAAAAATTGTTTTATTTTAAATTGTGTCGTTTTAATGTTAGCGTTCTTAAGATCTGATAATTTACATGGCTATATCGACTCGGCTGTTGATGCTGCTGAAGAATATATATACTTTATATGGTCGGAAATGATTCCTTTTCCCTGTTACATACTTTTGCACAAACTTAATATACTCCATATACCTTTGGTACAGAGTATAAAAATCGCAGATCTCCAAAAGTTTCAAATACTCCGTAAGCGAATCAGTACATTTACTGTGCTTGGGTTACAAAACAGTCAATGATGTTTTGATATCAAAATATGGTATTAGATGACCATCAGACAACATTCTATGGTTCCATACTACTTTAAAAATAATAAAAACAAAGTTTGATTCACAATTGTACCTTGTGCTTTCAAGTTTAAAAAAATTTAGATATTTCGGTTAGAATTACCTTTGTTAAATTTTTAAAATCAATTTTTTTAAAACTAATTCTATTTTGTCATTTTTTCAGCTTTTGGAATTACCCTCAATATGAGCAAGCACTTGCTTGGGTAGGTAGGCGTAACAATAACGTACTGAATGATAGCTCCATCTAGTAGATGAGAAATTGGCAATTGGTAATATCTTAAAATGTTTTTATCTTTCTATTCCCATTTCAAGATAAAATTAGTTGTAATTCTTTTGTTTTTTATTTTCCGTTTGTTGTCGCATGTCTGATTGCATTTAACTTTTATTTTTAACACTTTGACATTTAGCTCACGAGAAATTGGGAAATTGAGAATTGGCTTCGTTCCATGCCCAGCCCCCTACCCCTCACCAGCGTCATGTCATGCGCTTAAATGGCGCTCCCAAAAGAAAGAAAAAAGAAGAACTATTTTTGCTCCATCTCTTTGTCTATTTTATTTGGCTCTGTCTAGCCGTAGCATTTGCCACTTCTAACATAGCTCACATTTTTTATAGCTTATTTGTTTTTATTTCTTTCGCTGTCTGAAAATTGCAACTAAATGCCTCCGCATGCTCATCACTTGCAGACATTTTAGAATGTGAGCTGAAGCAGCGGCCAGACAAACAAATGACCCGCAATGTGGAATGTGAAGGTGTAAGTCTATTAGAGTCTGTTAAACTATATATGTGATATATATGTATTTGTCATGAGCAGCCCTTTGGTCAAAACCGAGCTTCTCTTAAATTCTCGGCTTGCCAAATGGACATCATTTGTTGTTAGTTGTTCCGTTGGGGGTTCGAACGCAGGTTTCCCGCACAGTAGGCGCAGACACACAAATAATTAATAATCAAATTTCATTTAATTGCAAATACTTTGTTTCATATTTAACACATATAGATCATTTCTTAAATTAGATTTTTCTGGTATCCGATGGCTCTTCTATATCTGGTTTATCGGCATCCCTGTCACCTGTACCACCGCCTGGACCACAGTTTACATAAGTGACGCACACCCAGCAACATTGTGGAAAAGGTATGGTCGTAGCTACGCCATCTGAACTGCATCTCTCAAACGCAGCTGGCTTTTGGCAGCTATATGAAAGAAATTATAATTTTAAAGCATCACACCACTTGGACTTGGCACCGTTCGACTTACTAGTGTATGAGAGCATCGCCTTTAGTATTCTGGCAAACATACACGCCGCAGACTTCTGGATCCTCTTCCGTCTCGCCCACACTTATATCACCTTGCTTTCCCACGCAACCATTTGCTTTAATGAATGGGGATTATTAAGTATTTAGATGGTGATTCCATATTCTTACCGCTTGCAGGAAGCTTTTGGTAATGCACCAAAGCATTTAGGCAGGATATGGAATACAAAGTAATCAATATCGACAGATACCACTTCATGCTGCCCTCAACAAAACCGCAACTGTGATTTCCAAAGGCTGTCGCTGGCTTTTATAGGCCTCATTGAGTTCAAATAAACATGCACACCTGCGAATCTCATGATGATTCAAAGTCTCGGTACCAGGAACATAAATATGTTCCAACTCACGCATAAACATGGAGGGCAAAGACCAATTAAATGTTTTTTAAGTAAATATAAAGTAAACTGGAAAAATACCCAGGTAATGGAATCGAATCAAATGTTAGGTGGGTAATTATCATTCGGAGATGAAGATTGACTTACATTTGGCATAAAACAGTATCACAGTCAGCAACTTAAATGCAAACTCAAATGTATGTCCAAATAATCTAAAATATCTGAAGAATATCCTACAAAAATCTCGAAAGTTATGTGTGAATCAGTGAGCTGCAATGCGTAGTCATTAATGCAATCCAAAAAGATATGTAAATTTTATAATTGATTCAGATTATTATAAAGATTTTATAATTGGCAATATATAAGAAGGTGTGGGTCAATCGGTTTTGAACCGTCGCGAAATTTGCATAAATTTTCCAATATGAGTTTAGTTTGTCATAAAGATGAGTGAATGGACGTTTAAATATGAAGTGTAGATCATAAGTACCAAGAATTGGCAAAGTTTTTTAATGAGTTTAGATTATAGCGAAGGTTCGGCTATACAGCCCTAAAAGGACAAATTGTCAAATTAATGCTGGAATCGGATTCAGATTTTGACAGCTATGAATTGCATTTTCAGGACCGTTGTACTTACAGTTTGGATAATATTTCGTCGAAAATACAAATTTGCTCGATAAATATGCTGGTTTGTTTACTAACTTAAATCTATTTCAACTGGATTATCGAAATTTTTCCGGTTAATATAAATTTTAAGAAAACTGTGCGAATACTCATTTGTTTTGCTTATACGCACATATATTAAGCGTAGTATGCGTAGTCCTCAAATATAAAAATAGAGGCAAGCTAACTTCGGCTCGACCGAAGTTTATATACCCTTGGAGCTTGATATATGCCTGACAGTTTGTATGGCAGCTATACTATATAGTGGTCCGATTTTGACAAATCTTGCTGAAATTATATAAAATCATTGAAAACTTATAAATACGAGCGTTGGGAGCGATAACATTGAAAACAAAAAAGTTTTTCTCACTCAGACTTTTTTTCAGACCTAACTTTTGTATGGCAGCTATACTATATAGTTGTCCGATTTCGACAAGGCTTCATGAAATTATGTAAAATTATTAAAAACTTATAAATACGACGTTGGGATAAAACAAGTTTTTCTTAAGCTATAGTTGTCGGATTTGACAAGTCTTGGTAAAAATTAAAAGCATTAAAAACTAAAAAAGTTGTTCTCACTAAAACTAGTTTTTCAACCGATCGTTCCTATGGGAGCTATATGCTATAGTCATCCGATCCGGCCGGTTCCGACAAATGTGCAGCGTATTTATACCAAAAGACTTCGTGCAAAGTTTGGTTAAGATAGCTTTAAAACTGACGGAGGAGATAGCATAGAAACAGACGGACAGACGGACGGACAGACGGACAGACGGACGGACAGACGGACAGACGGACATGGCTATATCAACTCAGCTCGTCATGCTGATCAAGAATATATATACTTTATGTGGTCGGAGATGCTTCCTTCTATGCGTTACAAACATCCGGACAATTTTAATATACCCTCTCCCCTTGGAGCAAAAGCAAATCAACATTCAGGAATACCACTAGTATATACATGACTTAATTTTAATGGTATTCGGTTGGCACTTATCAAAAGAAGTCTGCGATAATTTTATAGCCTTCTGTTGAATAAAATCTCTGTGTTTGAAATTTTTACTATATGTTGTAAGTGATCACACTTTTCTTCATCTTATAAAGCTTTTGTATTTTAAGTAATATTTATTAATCAGAAATTATATTATGGAAGACATTCTTAGAGATGACACTTTCAGTAGTGAGGATACAATGTAAAAATCGATAACATATTCGATTGAATAGTTAAGGCCTGTTCTCAGAAGCGCGAAAAATTTAGCACGCTAAATTGCACTTTATTTATTTAGCATCCAAAATAAATTTTTAGTGTGCCCACATTTAAGCCATTGAGGCCTAATACAGAAACGGCCACACGGGTGGTCAGCTGTTTTATTTTGTTTACAAAAAAAAATTTAAATGCTGTATTTTGCCAAAATAACAGGAACACATAATGTTGACGCCAGTAGCGTTGAACTAAATTCCGTTATAAGGCGTTGAGCGAGGATCAAATTTTTGCCCGTTTGAGACACATTTGTTACTTCGAGCAAGTGCAGATTGAAGAGGAGGCCTACAATTGTACAAATATTGGGCGGTGATCTACTTTGCGGTCCTGCTATCGTCTCAAGGGGGTCGAGCATGTCATCAACAAGGTCAATTTATTTAAGATGTCAGACATAGTCCCGGACTACCAATTGGAGGCTTCTTTGGATGTTTGCCGTTCGGGCAATTATAATCGTTTGCAGAATTTTGAACAAGAGATTGGTTAATCAGCCTACAGTGTGGGTCCGATGGAGCAGTTTCTGGAATACATAGTGGCAGGAATACTGCTATCGTGTGCAGGAAGGTTGCTTGGAGTATATGCAAATCATGGACTTGTGTTGTGAAACCGTTTTCCTCACAACTGGAACGTTACGCTAGAGATTGGCAAATATACTTTTAGTTTTCATCAAACATTTTTGTTTAATTTGTCGTGAATTCAAAATCTTCCTCCTCGGGAGCCGCTGGAGCTGAAACGGCTGCCCACAGCAGTCGCATCGCTATCCAACTCCTTTTTCAGCTGATCCGCATTGGGTTCATTTTCGACCTATAACACGGAGAAGGTGGTGGTAAAAATGATGACCGGGTTGGGTATGGTTATCACCTGCTGACTTCCTCTGACCGAGACATCTCCAAGCGTCGGACGTTGGCATTGGAGACTCTTTTCAGTACGTCCCTTCTGTGCCGATTTCGTCATTTTGTTGGGCTGATGTGTGGCCCTTAGCTTGGGGCTTCCCCTCGTCTGAAACTTTCAATCTGTTTCTTTTTGCACTCAGATGATTTTTCCTCCATAATCAATTTGTCTTGTGAAAATAAAGAGCTACAGCTATTTCCGCAAATCAAATCAGCTGTTCTTTCAATCCACTCACGACCCACACCGCTATCGATACGCCAACTATCGATAGGCCAACTGGGCATTTATTTAGCGTGTCTCAGAAACAGTAAATAAATTCAGCTGCGGAAACTTTCCGCCACTGTTTTTTTTTTATATGGAATGCGTCATAAAAATTTATTTTCCGCGCTTCTGAGAACAGGCCTTTAGAGAGAGACACAGTTACGTTTTAGCGCTCTCTTCGTGGGGAACCCTGCTTCATTGCAAGGCAAACTATTGTAGTCTGGAGAGAGCTCTCTTGTTCACCAACACAAGCGCAGTTTTCTGTCCTCTCCATTTGGCCGCCTCTGCTCCAGACCCGAGGCGTCTTACTTGCAATTCAGTGTTCACCGATTCACACAATCAAGAGTTCTTCTCACGTTTGCATAAGTCCAGGACTGACTTCAATTCCTGGTAGCTATGGGCCGGCACTGCTTTACATCGACATACGCAACAATATTGGCTCGACATTTTTACAAACTCAAAATGAAATAGAAATCCCCAATGGAGAAAACTCCAAACAGAATTAGAAATCAAACAAGCCAAAGAAGGTGATTGGGTAAGAGAATTGCAAAGAAGTCGTTCGCAATGCCTAATCAAAAAATGTTTGGCTTGTTTGATTACTCTTGTCGAGCTGATCAAGAATATCTTTATCTTTTGGTCTTCACTGCGGTATAAGCAAAAGACTTTTATTGTGTGACTGAAAAAATAAATGTCTCTGAATAACTGTTATGGTGCGACGAAATTAAATAAAAATCAAAAATAACTGTTCATTTCGGACTTTTTTAATAAAAATCACTAAATAACAGTTAATTAATGGACTTTTAAAATAAAAATTGTAACTGTTACGGGCCCTGAAATAAATTTATCCGAGTGTGCTTGCGCAAATTAATCTACACAAGGGCGTAGCCAGGGGGGCCTTATTAATAGATTTTGCCCCGAAAAATGAACTTTTTTATTTATAACTTAAGTTTTCCTCCATTATGTTGAAGTTAGTTTCGCATTTCATATCAAATGCATCTTGATCTAATTATTTAATGGTGAAAAATAAAATTAAAGAAATATTTAAGAAAAGTTCACACACAGCTGCCACCATCTCCTTAAATCTACAGCCTCTTTATCTTTTCTTTGTTGCAATCCTTCCACTTGACGCATGTCCAACAGCATTGTGGAAATTCTAGGACCGTCGATACGCCGGTATCTTCTGGCAAACATTCCGCAAAAGTGGCTGGCTTCTGGCAACTAAAGGAAAAGAGGCTGAGTCAGTTCTGGTTAAAGAGTTTGAGAGTGAGTACTTACTAATATATGAGAGCATCTCCTTTTGTGTTTTGGCAACCAAAAACACCGCAAACTTTTTCATCCTTCAACGTTTCACCCACTGCAATTTCACCTTTCTCGTGCTTGCAACCTTTATCTGTAGTAGAGAGAGAGAATGTTAGAAATTCCACAGACTTGTTCATAAGAACTGAAAATAAATAGTCCTAAATTCAGATTTGTTCTCAGAACTTTTATTTCTGTGTTTTATATTTTTTACCCGTCGCCTCCAGTCTTTGATAATGCACCAAAGCATGTACAAGGTGGAGTCCCGTCAAAACAATTAGAATTTCTACAGTACATCTCATCTTTGTGAAAAAAACTTGACTATTCCACCTAGCCCTTGGTGGCTTTGCCTTTTATAGTTCGTCTATTCAAATCGAGGAACTGGCTGATCCCGCACCTGTCAAATGTTCCAGGGAAACTGAAAGTTCTAAGTAATGTGATCCCTCTGATTAGCTGCTAGCATTAGCATTCGTAATCATAGACTACTTTGAGCCACAAATCAAAAAAATTCAAAACAAAATCCATACCGAATCCTGAACGATGAACAGAAGCGTGCAACAACTTTCTCCATGCGAATACGTGACACATTGTTTTGGCTTTTGCTTGCTGTAAACCTGATGATGATTATGACACCCGCCCAGGGATATCGACTGCTGAAGGTAGGTCAATACCAGCTGAGGTCATAGCCAAACTCAGAACCCTTCTACCCATTCTAGAGACATAGAAACCTAAGCAAACGCATGGCTAGTCCTAAAAATCTGTATGCAGACTTTGCCTCCATTAACAGTGATGTGGGCCAACTGACAGATGCAGGTGGAGCTGGTGGTGGTGCCCCTGCAGCCAAATGCATGCCCGGCGAGGAAACTAACCGCAGATGTGACGTCAAGCAAATTCTAACGCCTGGCGATCCTAAGCAGAAAGCCTCCAGCATCGCGCAGAAAGCCGCCCAAGATGCCAAGGCCGCCAGTGAAGCGCAAGCTTCGGCTGGACTGGCTGCGGCTCAGCATATCAAGCAGGAGTTGGCCGATAAGGCTTTCCAATCGGCTAAAGCAGCCGAGGCTGCTCTGACGGGCAAGCAAATGGTTGTCGAGCAGCTGGAGCAGGAGATGAACGAGGCCAGTGCTGTGGTGGAAGAGGAGACCACTTCACTGCAAAACACTGAGATTAATATGAATGCCGCTGTGGATGCAGCACGAGCGGCCACTCAACAGTTTGAAGCACTCACCGAGCTGCAGAAAACGGCTCAGGAAAATCTGGCGAACATACAGACTGTGGCCATGGGCTCGCAGCAGGAAATGGCAGCCAAGACGCAGCTGCTGGAGGCGGCCAAAAATCGCGTCTCCATGTTGCAGAAGCAACTGCAAAGTGCACGCGAAGATTTCGAGAAAACGAAGCAGGCGGCCTATCGGGCAGCCTGTGCGGCTGTTGAGGCCAAGCAGAAGGCATCCTCGAACTCGGCAAGCTTAAGACACAGACGGAAGCTTAAAAACCTCAACCTAAGCAGGAGAGGGAAGGCGGTGTCGTAATCGATTTTTGTTAATTCCGCTTATATATATTTTTGTACATTACAATTTAATTGTTATGAATTCTTCACAAAACGCAAAGAAACTTACAGTTAATGGAAAAATTTAATGTGTTGTCAAGATGGAGCCATAGGCCAGGCTCAGCTGATTACAAACCATACATTTGATATAATCACATGCTCGTTTTGTATATAGTAAAACGTCTGTTTGTTAACGATAGTATGTTGGAGGTCTCATATCACACTGAACTACATGGGAAAGTTATTATCTCAGAAAAAAAATTTGATCTAAATCTACCGAAATCAAGCCCATTCGTTGACAAAAGTAAAGTAATCCCGCTTTTTCTTCAACCGTGAACAGCGGGTGTCATATAATGAGCATTTTGTGCTCACTTTATGAACGGCTTGGGCATGTCTTATGAAAAACAATTAAAAGGTATGTAGTAAATAAAACGAGAAAAGCAAGGCTAACTTCGTCCGTGCCGAAGTTTTTATACACTTGAAATCGCTTGTCTCAACGGTTAGCGACTTCGACCAAACTTCGCAGATTAGCTTAAAAACATTTAGGGCCGTTTTCAAAACATTTGAATTAGGGGATTTGGGCATATCGAAATACAAATTACCCAACGGCCTTCCTGGCCGTGATTGAGAGCGGTAATATTGAGAAAAAACCAGTTTTTCTCATTAAAACCCATTTTTCGACCGATCATTTGTATGGCAGCTACAAGAAGTAGTCATCCGATCCGATCGGTTCCGACATATTAGCAGCATGCAGACGAAAGAAGACTCTGTGCAAAATTTCAGCTCGATAGCTTCAAAACTGAGGGAATAGTTCGCGTAGAAACAGACAGACGGACGGACGGACAGACGGACGGACGGACAGACGGACGGACAAAGCTTAATTGACTCAGCTCGTCACGCTGATCAAGAATATATATACTTTATGTGGTCGGAGATGATTCCTTCTATGCGTTGCAAACTTCTGGGCAAAATTAATATACACTTTTCAAGTGTATAAAAATGCCCCCTCCCACCCTAAAAAGAATGTTGCATACTTTTTGGATGGTCACTCTAAGGAACGCAGAAACACTGTTAAACATGTTGTTTCATGAGTAACGGGTATATCAAAGTCGGTTAGAGCCGACTTTAACTTGCGCTCTCGTTTTTTTTTTGGATTTGCTTATACAGAAACGTAGTTTCAAGCACAAATTGGGAAGCACGAGAGTTTTTGAGGATTAAATTAACAGTTTGTACTTGTAAAAATTTACTTTTGTTGTAAAATGTTTTGGGGTTGACTTTAGAATCAATTAGACTTCGATAGGAAAAACATTTATGCACTTGTTTTGATAGTAAAGCGGTCTTAACCATAACAAACCAAATGTAAAAAGATGAAATGTATTTAAAATATCCCGAAACAGTCTCAAGCAAGTATTTCAGGATTGAAAAAAATCATACTTCAAAAAGGAGCTTAGTGCTAGAAGTATTTTTGTACTTGCCGTACTATTGACGCAGTTTTTAATTGATTCAAGTACAAAGTTCTTGATTATTTTCCAGTTTAGGCTATAACTTCTATCGATAACTGTCAATTAGTGTCGATCTTTTTGGCATTTTAAAAACGATAAGTCGTCACTTTCCGAATTCGATATACCGGTTAATCAGGAAAAGAAATGTTTAATAAAATCCCCCCACATTATTTATTATTATTATTAAATTAACTTTATGTTGGGAGTCAGGGCATGCTGAACCCAAATATATGACAAGAGTCGTGTTCCTTAAGGAAAACCCAATCTTTTATTATTTACAGACTCCGCTTGCTGCCCTCAAATATATAGCATTATGTAATATACAGAGGTTATATATATTGAGCATATAGATGTGAGTTGGCTTGGCTAAAATTGTTTGAAATTTTGTCATTATATGACGTCGTCAAAATTTATTTTTTTGCCAAAGTTTTAGAGATATCTATTTGAAATTTGGAATGATTTTTAGGAAGAATAAAAGCTTCAATGTTTTTATAAAGAAGATAGATCCAACTAGTGCCAAAGGGAACTACTGCCGAACTATCCCTAAAAAGATTAGTTGAAGAGCATTTTTTTATCGATTTATGTTTCAAATTCCTTAAATTTTTTGTAATAAGTAGAACTTTTAGATACGTTGCTCGTAGATGTCCTTACAACCAGTCATTTCAAACATACTACTTTTGCAATAAGTCGGTATTAAAGTGAACACGCGATGTTTTCCTGGTGAATCGTTCACGGTCATTTTTTGCACCTATGTTGCTCGCCTCTTGGGCTTCGTCTGAAAAATTTCTAAAGGGGAGAATGCAAGAAGAAATTAAAATGGTTTCATGACATACAATTTTGTGGGCAATTACTGGCATATTGGCATATACCATGGATATAACCTCAAATAAAGCTTCGTAGTTTCGGAAGGCATCTATATATGTCTATAGACAGAAAGACCACCGTTTATAAAAATTAGTATTATTCGAGACCTTTCGATCAAATCTATTTTTATCCCTGTTATTAATAACTTGTCTAAGGAGCACAAGTCAAATTTTTTAGCCCAACAACAATAATTGTGACTGGTGCCCTAAAATAGTACCTGTAGTACTAGAAATTATAATAATAAGGAATATGGTTTACAGCACGCCAAAGAGTGCAGTACTTCCATTTTTTTAACATTAAACGACTTTGACCAAAAATCTAAAAAATTTTACGTGCTAAAGAATTTTCAAAAAATTTACTTGGTGTAGCTCGAAATTCTTTGTCCTGAACTTAACCCAACCTAGACTTAAGCTTATCGTCCCACCTAACTGATCTCTGTAGAGTGTACCAAGTAGAGAAGGTGGCCATCTGGAAAGCTGCAAAGTTACGTTCAAGGAACTTAGAGTTATCCGGTCTTATACTTTAAGTTAAAGCTATGGTTCCATGGGCATAAAATAAACTCAAATATTTCCTTAAAACTCCCTTTTTAAATTGTATTACCACCTAGCAGGACTAGAGCTTACTTTGGTAACTGGTCTAATACCACTCGATACCATATTCAAGACAACTTCAAGGAGGGATAGCTTCTGAGACTTCAGTGTTTCAAGTTTAAGGTGATTAAGAGGTCGGTTAAGGAGAGGATGTATCTTTCATAGGCCTATGGCAGTTGGTGAACCGCTACGAACAGAGTCAGACCTAATAAAATAATAACCATTTGAAAAGAAAGGTGTGTCTGACCATCTTATCATACATTCTTTGCCTGTGGAACCTTACCTTTAGTTTTGTTTTATTTTGTTAATTTATTCTCCTGAGTGATGGCTTTAATTTCAATAACTCGCACATATCAAAATCTGTCGCTCCATCTCATGCTCAAACTTAAGAAAGTTGCAAAATAAATGTGATGGCATTATGCACTTCATTTATCTTTTGGCAAAAATGACCCAAATACAAAAAAGACAGCAACAGCAACTGGGTGGAGGGAGAGACCCTTAAGGATCAGCAATGATATTTTTTTTATTTTTTGCCATACATATTTCTGGTTTCTGCTTGCCACGTTTTTTAATTAGCCGCCTCCGGCTGTTGCCCAGTTCAGCTCGAATTGAGAAAGGGCCCGCTCGCTCTCTGATCATCCTTCAACCCGAAAAAAAATTGAAATTGAAAAAAGAGCAGAAAATGAAAATGAAAAGATACGCGTACATGCGTTATAAGTAGAAAGAAAAAAAACATTGAGAACCGGACTTGACAAGCTTGCTGCACGCCGCCGCCGGGTGGGGGGCATTTTTTGGGAATGGGTTTCGGGATTGGGCTTGAAATGGGAAACGGGAAAGACAAGAAAAAATCTGAGAAAAAGGGGCCAGACACAATTTGTGAGTTTGCGGCTGTTGATGACACTGTGTGAGAGCCCTACCCCTGTCTAGGTATGAAGGAATATCCTGATAATACGCTGGCTGTCAAATTAATGAGCAGAGGGAATATTTCAAAAATAGAAACTAATGAGCGGCTGAGGAAACTAGAGTGATTGGATTTAATAAAGTACAAGTTGAATTGAATATAGATCCTTTAAAACCAAAAACTATTCTACTAAACTAAACTATATAATTCATTTAGTTCAGCGGTGGTCATACAAGTCTACAACACCTTATATTCTTCTTAAAAAATACTTGTAAAAAAACACTATTTTACAAAAAAAAAAAATAATAATGACCCATTTCAATTGAAATAATTTTTTAGTGTAGTTTAGAATGGTGATCTAAATAATTCATTTCAAAAAATTGTATGTGCTCTTTTATTTTAAGTACAATATTTCAATATTCATCTACGTTTGTTCGCATTCGGGTGTGTCACAGAAATCTCTAGAAGTTTTGGTATAAGCGTTAGAATTTCATATGAAAGCTGTTTGAACTTGAAGGACTGATTTTGCTTTCGCCGCGACTGTACTTCGGTCCGTGCGCGCACCGACGGCATAGGGCGTTCCAAGCTAACAAACGAGCAGCTGGTCAGTTGTCTCCGAGCATCTGGATAATCAGGACAGGCATTTTCGCGCGACGAGTTTCTGTGAGTGGTGCAAGCCGAAAATGCAGCGCGATTAAATTCTGTGTGAAACTCGGTAAATCTGTGACAGAAACGTTTAATATGGCAGACTTACCAAGATGTTGCTTTAGCAAAAAGTGGTGTGTTTCGGTGGCACTAGGACTTTTTGGAGGGTCAGGAAAAGGTCGCCGTTGAAGATCGTTCGACAAACACCGACAATGTGACTCGTGTGCGCAAAGTATTGAACTCGACCGTCGACTAAATATTCGTTTAATTGCCCAAATGTTAAATTTACCAAAATCTGTGGTTCATGACATTGTGACGAAGCATTTGAACATGCGCAAGGTGTGCGCGAAGATGCCCCCAAAAGTGCTCACTGACGGCCAGTGCAAGTGAGCCAAGGCCGGCATCCGAACGCTTCCGCAGCCGCCCTACAGCCCACAAGTGGCCCCCGCGGACTTTTTTTCAATTCCTCGCCTGAAAAGGCCCTTGAAAGGTAAGCATTTTAAGACGACAGAGGGGATCCAAGCAGCATGCACCGTGGCTCTCAAGGCCATTTCGGAGAATGCCTTCCGTGATGCTTTCAATGATGCAAATCGCGCTGGTAGCGCTGCATCGACGCAGAGGAGCCCATTTTGAAAGTTTTTAAAGAATTGAAGCGATCGGCTCAATACATTTTTATACACTTGAAAAGTGTATTATAATTTTGCCCAGAAGTTTGCAACGCATAGAAGGAATCATCTCCGACCACATAAAGTATATATATTCTTGATCAGCATGACGAGCTGAGTCGATTAAGCTTTGCCCGTCCGTCTGTCTGTTTCTACGCGAACTATTCCCTCAGTTTTGAAGCTAGCGAGCTGAAATTTTGCAGTCTTCTTTTGTCAGCACGCTGCTAATATGTCGGAACAGACCGGATCGGATGGCTACTTCTTGTAGCTGCCATACAAATGATCGGTCGAAAAATGGGTTTTAATGAGAAAAACTGGTTTCCGTTGAGACAAGCGTGTTCAAGTGTATTAAAACTTCGGCACAGACGAAGTTAGCCTTGCCTTTCTCGTTTTTAAGTATATTTTCATCGACTCAGTTATGGGGCTCAAATATGCCCTGCTACTAAATTTGATGACAAAAGTTAAGCGCTTTGAAACCGCCTTCTCCAAGCGAAATAGATTTGGTGCGTACGGTTTTCGTTCCACATAATCTAGTAGGCAATTCGCAAATAATGTAGTCCCAGTTTGATTCGAAGTGCAATCGTTTATACAAAAATCCCTTGAGAGAATGTCATGAACATTTTGTTCTGAATTATAAACGCCTTGAGCTTATCTTTGTAGGCTCGCAGGAATCTGTTCAAGATGCTCGGGATACTCACAAAAGGTCTCAATTTGTGTTATCAAGCACTCGCGTGAGAGAGCCACAAATCACAGTTATAAATGCAGCCATGAGCACTTCGCACACTTTGTTTTTTTGCCGTTTTTTTGCATACAACCAAAAATAAATTGTTTTTTAGATATCAATTATGTATCAGCTGGTTTTTAATATTTACATACTCATTTTAGGTAATAAAAAAATCCAAACATATTCTAACTTAGTGGCAACACAGCTTTGTCGTAAAATAAAAAATGTAGTAAGTGCAAATTGCTAGTCCAGTTATTTAAGATTATAATTTGATAATTGTGTCAATTATGCCGTGTTCTTAATGTGTAATTTTAGGTTGACCCTAACTAGTGCACCTGTGTTTTGTGAAATATTAGTTTGGTCTGGCACACCGTTGCAAAAGATTTAAATTGCAATATTATTATTGAAATTGTGCAGGTTAATGAGTAACTAACACTCCTTACTACAACGTGTGACTTTTTGCCAAAATCGGAATTTTTCACTTGGTAGCGTCAAACACAAAAAAAAATTTGTAAGCCGTATTTAGTACGTAGCGTTTAGTTTAGAAAGCGTCGAACACCGAATTTTTGTTAAATAGCGTTAAGTACATCTAAGTTGGAGCAAATCGTACTGATCAGTTATATGACAGCTATATGAAATAGTGTGCCGATTTGAACAAAATTCGATAAATCACTTAATGAGCTTAAAATACATGTTACAACTAAAACTCAATTCAATAGCGTCAAAACCAACAAAGTCAAGTCAAATAGGCCAGATTGGCCTATGAAAGTATGAAATAATGGTCCAAATCGAACCCGATTTTGAAAGTCCTATTAGGAGCTGCAAGTAGAAGTACGAAACAAATTTCAATTTAGTAGCCTCAGAAACCACAAGGTTGTAGCAAATCTGACAGATCGGTTATTGGTCTAAATTGAGTGGATCTTTGCAACAAATCCTGTTTTAAAATATGAAAATGATTAATTAAAAAAAAGATAATCAATATTGTTTAATTTTGATTTTATTTCAACACTGGGTATAAGAATTAAAATTTGAAAAAAAATCTACAAATCTATGAGATTCTCCCGAATGCGTTTTTTGAGGGGTCTATATGATTGGCTCCTTTAAGGGCAATTCGAATAAACTACACACATCCAACAGCATTGTGGAAACTCCGTGACCGTTGACACACCAACATCATCACATTCTGCAAAAGTGACTGGCCGCTGGCAACTAGCAAAAACACAAAGCAACTAGGACTTAAGGATATCCTATAATCCTTTAGTTACGCATAATATACTTACTAGTGAATTAGAGCATCACCTTTGGTGTTTTGGCAAGCAAATACTCCGCAAACATTGTCGTCCTTTAGAGTACCGCCCACCTTTATTTCGCCTTTTTCGTGCACGCAACCAGTTTCTGTATAAAAAAGATAATGAAGTAGTTGGAAATTCTAGATAAAGTCGGATTAACTTAAGCAGAAATAAATACATTTGTATAAATATTTCTGTATCAAACAACTTGTCTCTCAATTTTAGGCTTAGGCATAAGTTGAAGCCATCCTGATCAATGCACTAGACCCACTTCCAACACAACACAACACTGATTAACAAAGCCATATCAGAAATGTTTGTTGTTGATGGTCCAATCTTAGGTATTTAAGATTATTCAATCCCATAGCCTCCTCAAATTTTCAGTCGCTGAACCACCATTAAATTTCAGTTTAACCATACCCACCCGGTCTCGTAGCTAAGCTCCCGAGACGGTCTCTCCTTCATTAATGTGTCTTCTTTCTTTTTGTATTGTTTCCTTACTATGTCTGTGATGTTATTTTAATTTCCATACCACTCTCTCCACTTACTGCTTGCTCCAAGTTTCTTATAATGCACTAGACCCTCTGTTAAGGATAGACTTAAGAAGATCAGAAGAAGTAGATATTCTTGACACTTCATCTTTGCTAACTTGATTGTTATTACCCTTAGTTAGACTGGCAATGCCTTTTATAGTCAATTGAGGGAGAATTGGCTGATCCAACATCTGTCTAAAGTTCCACTGAAAATCAAAGTTTTAAGTAATATGATATGATGATATGCGGTAATTAGCATATTTTAAATTGCACTCCAATAGTAAGCATTCGGCATAAAAGAAAATAATAGAAGAAAACTTATACCGAAAACCAGGTGATAAGCAGAGCGAATACGAGAAGCATTACTTATACCAGCCAAGCTCTGTCCCACGATGAAGGTAGGCCCAATGACAAAATGGCCTAATAAAAATATATTGGTCATGTGTCGAATCAACTGGAATCTGTTCAATAACGTTTTTACAATTTACCCCCTTTGTTCCTTAAAGTGGTATACAAACTGTCAACTTGCTTCCTACGAGCATATATCTTTGATTCTTGACAACCTTAGAACTAGCCTCAGCGTGCTATTGACTCCAGTGCTCTTATACAATTACTTAGTTTAAGCGTTCCTTCACTCGTCTTCTATTTAGTTAAACTATAACATTTATTGTCACCTCTCCTCTTCTTAATTTTGAATTATCTAAAAATAATTTATTGTTTTCTGTTAACAGCTCATTAATAAACCATAAATAATAAACTATAAACAATAACACTTTTATAACCTAGAGGTAGTCATTTAGAACACTGATAACTGGGTATAAGTTTAACCTAGAATAGCAGTAAATGTTAACACCGTAAAGATTCTTTAAGAATTCAAGTATAAACGCAAATGATGTGAGTGAAAAGTTTATTTATTTTTTATGTCGGTTTTTCGTATTTAGGGCACGAAAAGCGATATTTGTGTCGAATTTGATTAGAATAGAAACATTTTTGATCTGTTTTGAAATTTGAATGCTTTGAGCAGTCTTATTTGAATGAAGTATTGTGCCGAACTAAAAATTTTATGTCATTTGGAATTTAGCTCTAAGGAACAATTTAATGACTATCAATCATAGAACTTTTAGCAGGCTTTAGGTCAATAAGTCAGGTCAATAAGTCGGTCCCTAAAAACAAGTCAAAAGAGGCTGTTTTATGGATCACCACAATTCAATCATCAGCAGTCTCTGCCTACCTCATGCCAGCATTGCTATAACTGCTGGTGAATCTCAAAGACAGACTTATAATAGAAGCCGACATTAGCAATCAACGCCAAGTCGCAGAAGCTTTATGTGTGCTTTAGGCTCAAAATTAAATCGCCGTTGGCAGAAACTATGCTTACGAAAACTGAACATATCTAATAACACTAATTTACAAAAATAAATAAAATTAATGACCCATTCATAACAATGATGTTCCCACATCAAGAAAAATTTTTTGAGAATTAAAAACATGATTTGAGTTAATATGGTCCGCCCAAACTCAAACTTGGGTGAAAAAGGGGACATACCTCTTTTGATTGGAAGTGAAGGAAGAGGCAAGACTCCTGGATATGCGCGCTGCTGCTGTTACCTCCTCGAATATATTCCATAGGACTCAGATCGCTTCAACAAGCCACTCTACCTGACTCGTTTCATTTAAGTTTTTCAGAAAAACGCTGAAAATTTGATAGGGCTTGAATGGAAACTAAAACCGGTACCTTATGCACTTAATGTATAAAACTAGGTGACAGCACATTCAGCCGTTGTGCACCTTTGCAGATTCACATCTAGAGGTCTACTTATGCTTGGTTAAGCTGACAAGAAAGAGATAAAAAATAGAGCCAAGTCGCTCTGTCTCTGGTATATCTCTCAGTTGAAACCCGGTTTTTTTGTTGTTTATCCGATTGAGAAAAACTTTAACCATTTCAGGAAAGTTTGGAACATTTGTTCTCAAGTATTTTGATACCATCATGTTCTTATTTTAAGTTGAAGGCAACTTATTTTCTGAACAGGCTTTTTTCCTCTGTGTAGGTGCACTTCAATTTTACGCCATAACTCACTTCATAATCGCCAGATGGAATCAATCAAGATATGAATTGAAAGCGATTTTCCGTGCCGATTTAGAATATAAGAATATTTAAGACAAATAGATTTTTTGGTCGAAAATTAAAAAAAATTAATATTTGGGAAAAATAATAAAACTCCGAAAATATTATATTTATTTTTTCTACTTAAGAACTAGTGTAATTTATCAATAATGACTTTAACTGGTGAACCTCAAATTTTGGGGAATACATTTTAGGTTCTTAATTAGAAGGAGTCAAGTAATTCTTGACAAATGAAATCTCATTGAAAGTTGATTAAAATCCTAAATAAACATTTAATTTAATGTAAGATACAAGCTATAAATTAAAAACACAATCTATGAATTAAAAGAAGCAGCTTAATACATGCAGTAGGAGGGATTAATGTAATCAAATTGAAAGGTGAATTTTCTAATATTTTCTAAATTTATTTCACTACCTTCAAAGTAATCCCTTTATGCCAATGAATATATCAGGTATCATGGCACTAGGCAAAGTCCTCCATCGGAATGGCCTTTAGAGCTTTCTGAAATTCTTCATTTATCATCTCAATCGAGTCAAACGTTGTCCCCAGAGCGGTCTTTTGAAATTACTGAATAGCCAAAAGTCACACGGAGAAAAATCAGGTGAATAGGCAGGCTCTGCAGTCACTGACAATGGCCTTGTTCAGCAGAACAACTTGCTCCCTGATCAAGTATAAATTCGCACTGATCCTTCTGCTGAACTCGAGTGATGCAGTATCATGATAGCCAATTTCAAGTATCATGATAGAGGAGCATGTATCAAAGAAATAGTACGCTTCTTTGAAGTGATACCGCTCCCACCAACAGTAGTTGTTTATCGATAGACATGTTATCGATAAAAACATGCGCATCTTGTGCATTGATTGCAAAGATATGTCTTCTATCGGCTGTAAACTGTAACAATAAATTCTAAAAAATAATTTAACCTAATTGTGACTTCATATATGGGGAATTTATGTTAACACGGATCGCAAGTGTGTATACGCCGCCATTGCAGAATTCAACGCCCCGCGGCGTTGTTAAAAATGTAGCAACTCGTTCAGCAGAAACTATTTGATGCATCATTTTTTTCTGATACCTGCTCAGGGATCAATTATTCTGCTGAACACGCCCAATAATGTTACCACGTTCTGTATACAGAAAGAAAAAACTATCGATTTGAAAACTCCTGGAAAATGTAAAAAAAGGCACATTTCAATTTAGGCTTAAATATTTCTTTTGAGGATTTACTTCGAGAATTTACTTTTTACATTGAAGAACAATAATACGATCCACTAGGAAAATTATAATAATTCAAAATGTTTCTACAAGGTACGACTGTTGAAGCCCAAAAGCTAAATCGACTGAAAATGGCAAGGGTAATATATTGCCCTTGTTCCACTGGAACATTGATGATGAAGTCACTGCCACATTACGCCTTTTTCCGCTAAAAACTATATTTTCTATCGAAGTGCTATCTAATTCCCAATTGACAACTATAGCTGCAGCTGCTCAGTGGTTTAGCATAGTGGAAAAAGTATGGACTGCGTTCAAGGTAATTGCCAAATTTTCTTTCCTTGCTATAAAATGTTATAACAAAATCGTGGAGGGACTACCAGGAAGGTTAACTTTGATTTAAAATTGTAAGCGAAACAATTTAATTAGCTGTTATTTGCTTACGTTGGTGTGACCGAATTCAGCATTACTCAGTAGAACTAGGAATTTACTTCTTTATGAGAAGGATGTTGAATGTTTGCCAATCAATAATCCCATAGATCATAGACTTCAAACACTGTTTCGAACGTTGGACGAAACGCTTTTTAGCGTAAATGATTTGAGATTTGTGTATTAATTACCTATACTTTTGGTATCCCTAAAATTCCTAATCGATTCTAGACATCTAGAACTCTTACTAGTTTTCACTAATATAATACGAAAGCAAGAATAACTCCATGATATGGTCAAAATTTCAAACAGATTTTTGTTACATAGTTTTCTCCATAATAGCCAAAATTGCAGGTTTCGGAAAAGCTGAATACTTTATGGCTTTTAACCTTACAAAATAGCTAGATCGGTGGCGGAAATAGCTAAATTGGCAACACTGATCAAGTTGTGGAACTCTCCTCAGCCGAGCAACAGCTTCGCACAATCAATATGCCCCATCCTTTCCAATTACAAACTGATATATAGGGGACCTACCCCCCAAAGGCAGAACGAAGTCCTCTTATTAATTGAGTGAACATGTCCATTTTTGGACAGGGCGCAAACCAGAAATGAAGAAAAAGACCCAAACACAAAGTGAGCATTAAATTGAACGCAGATTTTTGCCGTAACGTAATAAATAAATAAATAAAAAAAAAATTGAAATTCTCAGGAGCAACAACAACGTAGCAAACATCGAACATCAAACAAAAACCATGCGGTCGCAACATGTTGGCTGTAGAGTGAGATGGCCACAAAACGCTTTGGCCAGTGAAAGCAAACAGTGTGTGTAAGCGAGATGGCGCTAGCTTGGGAGGGGGGGCGACAACAACAACCACACACACCCATATGGCAAGCTAATAGAAATGCGACAACAAATAAACCGGCAAGTGAGAGCGAGTGAGCACGACCAGAACAGAGCTGGAGCTCTGATGTTTGACGGCAAACATGCTGGAAGCGCTGCGTCGTCGCGTCGCTGTCGTTCACTTCAAGTCGCGACTTTTCACTTTTCCGTTACAGTTGATCTTGAGCTGCGTGTGCCGTTGGACGCGTATCTTTTGTACTTCCTCAAAAAAAAAGAACTCGGTCAATTGTCAAAACTCAACTTTCTTAAGTGCTAAAAGAAATTCCAAACGAATTTGAACAGTTTTCTTGTGTGTGTGTGGTGTGAGTGTGTCGACGTTGACCATCTATTAACACCTGGCCGCCTTGTGGGTTTAAGACGCGTGTTTCACACATTTCCATTAAGAAACCAAATTCGCGCGAATCTTACACGTGTTTCCATGACTCACAAAGAAATACATAAAAACAAACCTTAAAAGTAATAAAGCAAATTTATTTAATTGATTTACATAAAAATAAAATAAAACAAACCCAAACAAAAAAATCAAGTGCTAATGAAAGCTACAAAGGGGAAAATTGTTTTACACCCCTTAAAAAAAGTGAGTTCTATAAACGTTGGACGGAAATAAAACTTCATGTCATGGTTTAATAATTAATACAACAAAAATTGTATACTATGATGAGCAGATTGATGAGTGAGCAATGGGAAAGGAAAGGTAATCATACGGGGGGAAGGTTGCACAGTTAATAAAGCAATCAATGAAACGTGGACTTTGTTCCAAATTAGCTGGGCCAACTGTTGCCCCACTTAATCGTTATTTCTAGCATCAAATTTATAAACAATTGTTTTTTATTTACCCATTAAACATTGTTTGGAAATTCTAATTGAGGGTGGGTTAATCCAGATTGAATTATTTAGTTTTTGATTTCGACCAAATCATGCAGAATCGGAATTAATATATGTCCAAAAACCAACTTTGCTATTTAGGTTTGAGCTTTAACACTCCATTTATCTTTATTTGTACCTTTTGATAGCAAAAAGGTTCATTCGAACTCTTCAATCCTTTCTTCGAAACAGTAACTTTTTAGCAGGCCGTCAGCAGGCCATAAGCTTTTTGAACCAGAGCAATCAATTTGTTTTCGTTTTATAATTTATCAGAAACTGCGACTATTCATTTTCTTTAAGGCTTTAAGAAACATTACTTTTTCCCCAGAGTTTCTCATGAGTGACATTTCACAGTCACAGAAGTAACAGAAACGGAACCTGTATATGATGGAACAGTTATCTCGTCAGCGTAAGAAAAGAAAGGTTTACTGTCCAACCTTAACTGAGTCATAAAACCAATTAAAAATTTCTTACTTTAAATTTAAAGTATTTTCAAATCTATGACTTTGAAATCGCAATAGAGCAAGGCTTAGAAAAACCCCATTTCCACTTTTATTTCAATAAAATCCTTAGATCGAACTTAGACATATTATAGTATACACTGAAAAAAAAAAAACGATCTGAAATCCAGATTTAAAATCTCTTTTTCGAAATCTTGAAATGAGCTTTGAAATCTTAAACACAAGATTTATCATCTCTTATCAACCATGTTACAGATTTCAGTTAAGCTTCAGTTAAAATTTTTTGTAATATATATTATACATTTATTTTCTAAAATATTCAACTTTTTTCGGTTGCAATGCAACTTACCCCTCCTGGGACTCGAACCAAAACCTTTTCGTTTTTAGACATTTAGTTGAAGTTTTTGGCGTGGCCTCTTAGGTGCAACCATTTGCAATATAAGAACTCAGCTGGCAGAAATCACCGTCGAGCTGAGTTCTTATAGTGAGACTGGTGCCACCTAAAAAGTAACGGCCAATAACAGAGCAAGCTAAGATGCCATGTCGTGTGTTCAGTTCCCCGAGGAGAGGTTCTAAGATCAAGTCCCAGTAGCAGAGGATTAACAATTTTATAAGTTTTTCAGAAAGATGAAAATGATAATAACTAAAACAGACACAACACTCCAAAAATTTTTACAAAATCATTTCTCAATAGAAATAGAATAGAATTGAATAGAAAAATACATATATTACTATGAAACCATGTTTTTCTGTTTCTTCCACTATATCTGAACGAAACTTTCTCTTAGTTTTCACATTATCACCAAGACACAAGCAAAAGTTTTAATTTTTTTGCCACAAGAGCTGTATATAAAATACAAAATCATTCAGATCTGATCAACTTTATCATATAGTTGACATAAAAAAAAATTGTTCTAGAAATTGTGCTCTCAGTGCTATACTTTGTTACTTTATAAGCCAAAAGCTAAGGTTAAGCTATAGAGAACGTATTGTTCTTGTCTAGTAAGTAATTCCTTTTAACTTTCAACAGCAAAATACATTGGTTTTATATTGGTAAAAAAGGCTTATATAGAGATTGCTGTCGTTTTCACATAAAGTCTTCTTCTAATAGAATTGTAAGAGATTTGTTCTAAAATTATGGAAAATTTTCTGGTTTTTTTCAGAAAGTATTTATTTTTTCATTAACATCTATTTTGTCTCCTTCAAAGTAAACATTTACATACATGTATGCCAACGTTTTTTCCCATTCTTGAAGCACTTAAAAAACTATTATTAGTGATTTTGTTTAGCTTCTCTTTCGATGTCCTCTTGAGCCTCTTTAGTTTTGGGAACAGAAATATGTTACAGCGGAATACGGTGGCTGCGGCATTATTAGAGTGTCGCACAAGTCAGCACAAGTGAGGAACATGATACCCCAAGGTAACGCCAACAAAACATGCAAATTCGAATATACCAAGTACGCGTAAAATTGGAATTCGCAATACTTTTTTTAACAAACTTCGTATGCATTTAGAAAGCGCTTTGATGAGATGACTATTCCATATAACAGCCATACAAATAATAGGTGGGAACTTTTGATTTTCGGGTAGCATTAAATAAATCATTTTTTTTACATTAAATAATCTGAATTTATTATGTTACACTTTTTGAGGCCATATAAATAGTGGTTAATTCTGAAACGTAAGGGAAGTGTAACTTATGACCAGAAATAGGCCATTTGATTTAATTAAAAATGTGTCATTGATCAGGAAGCAAGCGTTTGTTTTGATTTTCGATCTTAGCAACTTGTGGAAAATGTACTTCAAACTATTTAAAAAGAGCTTTTCCAGGCTTAAATGCTTTTAACAAGACTTAGCTTAGTTTTATCACAATCTATATCCTAACTTGTAGAATGATTTTTGAATTGGTCTTTAATAGTATCTAAAAATAGAAACATTACATTTCGGTACTAAAATTAAAGTGGTATTGAACGAATCGTAATTTTTTTTTAATTTTATTAAGTTGCGTATATATAAAATTATAACTTTTTTCAAAGTATCAATACATATCTGTATAAGAATTAGTAAAATAGCATTCAGGCCTGATCCCTTTTCAGAATTCATTGATCAGAATTGGTAAGAGCTGTGATTACTAATTGATGATTGAATAATTCGGGCGAAGGGCTTAATGGGGTGTTAAAAGCCGAAGAACAGTTGGTTTTTGGAAGCGATTCCGCATGATTTGATCGGAAACGAAAACGATAGCAGGCCCTAATATAAGAGCTATTACCCAATATGCTGTTTCCTTGGGTAATCTAGGGTTAAATGGTTCTGCATATCAGAGCATTTGATTATTTACAATTTTCTCACATTTCACACTACTCCAGGTTCCTCGTCGAACGACCAATCACAAGAAACAACAACAAAAACAAATGTTCTTACATATCATTTTAATGCTCAATTTGCTTTAAACAAATTTGCGCGCACATGATCCACATGTGCCTACAGAGCATAAACTCCATCATCCACAGACCATACCCCTTCATCCCTCTTACCCACATATTCCCTACACATTGTGTGCGCGCTCAGCTCGATTTCAATTTGATTAATCAATGAAATGTTCCACACACACACACACACACACACACACACACACACGAACAAACACCCTGATGGTGCGGGCGTTGCAAAAAGGGGGCGTGTGTGTGTATTCAAATGAACACAGCTGCAGCAGCAAACAGCTAATTGATACAAAGAAGGAAGTGGAGAAGAGAAACCGTTACAAAGCGCCAAAAGGAATGTTGTCACCAGAAACGGCAAACGTGCCTCAAACATGTTTGGAGGGGGAGGGCGGCTGCGGCCGCAGCCGCGTCTGCGTCGAACATGTTTGCCGACGCCTAGACCACTAGCGATCGAACCTGGCGACGCTCGCTGCTCGCCGCTTTCGATTCTTATTTGATGCTCGATCGTGACGGGGCTCGGCCGCGCGGACGGATAATCAACCATATTTCCGGTGATTGAAAAATCCAAATCAAGTAATTTTCAAAATTAGTGTTAAATGTGGAAAAGCTTGTGCGTGTGTGAGTGTGGCGCCTCGTGTTAATTATAAATAACATTAATTAAACACATATTAGAAAAAATGTTTTTTTGCAATAAATTTTGTGTATGCCGAGGTAGGCGTTGCTTGCTGCCTGCCTCTGCCTGGCTCTCTCAATCACGCGCGCCGGGTACAAAGTTAAAGTTACATAGTTTCCGTTGGCAGATTCAAGGCTGTTAAACGGGGGCAGTGGGGGCAGCCGACACACCTTTAATGCAACTCTCAAGTGACAACACGTGGCTGAAAAATGAAAAACTTCAACAAACGCTTAAAATAAAAGATAATATTTGAACATTTAGTAGCACTTCTATAAAATCTAGCTTTAAGCTCCATTGAAGTCCAAAAACTGTTCATACAACAGCTGGAAACTTCACACAATCATTACATGATTTCGATGCTTGAAACTTATAATTTAGCTACCAAAAAATTTAGTTTTCAATTTTTTAAACAGAAAATTCCCCCCAAACTTTTTTAACTGATTACCAAGCGCCAAAAGGATTTTGATGATTTTGTATTTAAAATCTGCTTAAACTTAACTGATTTTATAGATCAATTCATCTTACAATAACATAAAAACTTAGTTTCAAAATCAATTTTTGTTAAAATTATTCATTTAAAGATTTTGCTATCCCCCAGATTTGATATGCATTTATTCTTATATTCGCTTTAAACCTGATTAACTGAAGCTGAAGTCGAAAATTTATGTAACAAACAATTCAAAATCGATTAGACAAGTTGCTCTTGCCACAGGACGCTCATTTATTTAAAAAAACTAAAGATTTCTCTTGAAAAAAGAATAAGCTTAGTAAAAACCTCAATAAAGCAACTGCCAAAACAAAAAACTCAATATAAAAAGAACTCACAAAACAAAGGCCTTTGATGTCAAAAGTTTTGTGAGATATTTTCTTATAGAGTTTTTTGTTTTGGCTGTTCCTTTGTAGAGGAATATGAAGATAAATGGGGCAGTTCTCGATTTTTATTAAATCAAGCTGAATTTTTTATTGCTCTCGCTTTCAAAAATCCGATTGTTTTATTCGGCGTTTGTCTTTAAATTTATATTCTTTTTATGTCATGATAGTAAAACGGTTCAACCAAAACTTGAAATCATTTCTTGGGAATCGAAACTGTTTCCAATTCCGATCGGTCTGATTCGGAAATTAAAACAGGCCTTCTCAATATAATTCTCTTTCTTTTTTATTGGAGTTTTGAAAAATGTTAAAAAAGTCCCACAAATTGTAGAATTGTACAGCTTTGCTCTGTGATTCAAATTAAATATTTTTCCTTATGATTTGAGGCTTCATAGAATTTAAAGTTCACGTATACGATCATGATGGAACGGGAAAGGTACAAGATTGGAAGAGCAACTCATTTCTCGACGGACCTTGCTAGAAGTGGATTCCCGACGGGATTTTCTACTTCGCATTTTAACCACAAACCTTATAGAATTCTAATACAATTTATAAATCTTATTTGATTTCTTATATTCAAATGGTGAGATTTGATCTCACTCAACTTTACCTAAAATAACGAAAATATAAAGCTAAAAAACAAGGCCAATTCTAGCAAGCTGTAAAACAACTTGCCACTTTTGTGCCTCTGATAAAAATCATTTAAAATCAATACTAATTCAACCAAAATTTGCCGCGCTTGCCCAACAGCAAGGACATCTGTTCACATCTTACCGGGCAGCATTAGATTTTTGCTTTAGATAACTCTAATACTGTCAGGTAAAGATGTCGTCCGTGTCCTTATCCATCATAAATCATATACAAAAGAGACCGAAAAACAAGTTTCCAAGTTTTTCAATTGTGCGTGTAAAATAAAAAAAAGAAGCAGGAAAACAACAAAGACCAAACTATGTACTACGGAAGGGCCCAACATGCGGCAGAAAATTGCTCATAAATTCTTCTTTTATTTAATTTTTTTTGCAGCGTTATTTCGGATGACATCAGTAAAAAGAGATCGTCGTGTGTGAGTTGGATTGTGTGTTTGTGTGTGTGTATGTTTGTGCAGGTAAACACTGAAGAGAACCTATAAAATTATATATTTTATGGTTCCGCTTCTTCGTCTTGTTCCTCTCTGCTCTTCTCTGACCATTTAGCGGTGGCTGGGCATGTCGCTGTTTTCTTAATTTCATTCGCATCTTTCACAAAATTTAGTGACAAAATTTCGAATTTTTATGACTAGTATTAACTAGTCGAAAGCGGCAGGTTAAAGTGTCGTTTTTTTACACAATACACACACACACAGAGCCACATAAACGAGGTAGAAAAGCGAGAAAAAATTAAATGCTCATAAATTATTAAAAGTGATTTACGAGCTTCTATGGCTTAGGGTTATTATTAATATGTTGAAAGTAATTGAAAAAAAAAAGAACTCAAAATACAATGCTATTACGTGGGTCGATTTATAAATACCCGTTTTGAAAATAATAATTTGATTTTCTATTTTGAGCCAAAATTTAATTTTGGGAATCACGAAGAAGTCGGTTGAGAACCAGGTCAACCGAGTGTCGAAACTAAAAGGCGATGACCTTTGAAAGCGTGTTTTATGCTTGCGAAGATCGGATGTAGGACTCTAGGTATTTATACAAAAGAACCGCTCAATATATGCAGTCCCCACGACTATACCACCTAAGACTTTGTTACAATCACATTTTAAAAAATTTTCCTAATTGCCCATGCAGCTTCGTTTATGGCATTGAAACACAATTATTTTACTGCTTGAGGGGATTATAATTTGACTGAGCCATGGAAAGCCTTATCTCTAAAAGCCATCATTTTGTTATAACCAGGGATGCAAACGGTTACTAATCTAAAACTCGTAAATAAACCGGGAGCCAACCGTTGAATATTGCTGAATCTAACCGAAAGGTTAGGCTTCTTCTTCTTTATTGGAAATCACAACCGTTTGACGGTCTGGGCCTCTGCGATTATCGCTCTCCATTCGCTTCTGTTCTGTGCGAGCTGGCACCAGTTGGTCACACCAAGCTTGGCAATGTCTTCCCGCACCTGGTCTTCCCATCTTAGTGGTAGTCTTCCCTTCTTGCCGCCTCCATAGTCAGCCGCCTTCGATTTATACGCCTTTTTTACTGGAGCTTCTTCCTTCATTCTGGCGACATGTCCTAGCCAGCGCAGCCGCTGTTGCTTTATGCGCTTGACCAGACAGGTGTCTCCATAGAGCTCATACAGTTCGTTATTTCTTCGTAAGCGGAAATCATCGCCGACTTTTAAAGGTCCATAAATCCTCCGAAAAATTTTTCGTTCAAACACGCCAATCGCCGCTTCATCCGCTGCTGTCATTGTCCATGCTTCTGCGCCATATTGCAGGATTGGGATGATAAGCGACTTGTAAAGGGCAATTTATACCCGTTACTCGTAGAGTAAAAAGGGTATACTAAAGTCGTGCAAATGTATGTAACAGGCAGAAGGAATCACTTCCGACCATATAAAGTATATATATTCTTGATCAGCATCAACAGCCGAGTCGATATAGACATGTCCGTCTGTCCATCCGTCCGTCTGTCTGTATGAACACCTAGATCTCAGAGATGGTAAGAGATAGAGGTTTGACATGTATGGGACAAATGCTTCTTTTATCTGCACGCAGATAAAGTTTGTTTCAAATTTTGGGCACGCCCCCTCCCGCCCCCGCACTTTGAAAAAAAACGTTATATCTCCTACAGTTTTGAAGATAGACGGCTCGTACCTTCTAAAGATAGTTAGTAATAAGCCAAAATAATCGATTTGATTGAAGAAATGATAAAGATCGGATGAACGGTTCTCAAGTTATGAGCAAAAAAGTGAACTAAGCTCCCCCGCTACCCCCCCTCCCACCATAAACAAAATGTTGCGTACTTATCGGATGGTCACCCTAAGGAACGCAGGAAAACTGTTAAAAATGTTTTTTCATGAGTAACGGGTATATCGAAGTCGGTTAGAGCCGACTTTAACTTACGCTCTCGTTTTGTTCTTCGCGTGAGGTCTCTGCTCTTGAACTCCCTACTTAGCCCTACTTAGCCTTAGCATCGGTTTGCAAGAGTGATTCTTCGTCGGATTTTAAGACTGATGTTGTTGTCGCTGGTTATCATCGTTCCGAGGTACACAAAGTCCTCTACAACTTTAAAGTTGTACTCTCCCATTGTGGACTTCTGTTTCGAGGACACTAGGTACTTCGTCTTGTCCTCGTTTACCGCAAAACCCATTAGTTCAGACTGCCTTTCAATCTCTGAAAACGCCTTGCGTACTGCCCGTTTGGTTTTGCCGATAATGTCAATATCATCGGCATATGGAAGTAGCATTAGATTTTTATGAATAAATGCGCCGGTTCTGTTGGCATGTGGGCACCGGCGCAGTATATATTCCATCAGTAGATTAAAGAAGTCACACGATAAGGTATCGCCCTGCCTAAAACCTCTTTTGGTATCCAATGGTTCGGAGAGGTTCTTTCCTATTTTGACGGAGCTTTGCGTACTTCTCAACGTCATCATGCAATGTCGAACGTACTTTGCTGGAATACCTAAAGTAGACAGGGCTTCGAAGAAGCTTGACCTTATCGGTGTGTCGAAGGCTGATTTATAATCAACAACAAGGTGGTGTGTTTTGATGCCTCTTTCATAGGTCTTCTCCAGGATTTGTCGTAATGTGAAAATCTGGTCTGTGGTGGATTTACCAGGTTTAAAGCCACACTAATACGGTCCAATCAGTGTATCAATACGCGGCTTTAGACGTTCACAAATAATGCGGGACAGAATCTCATATACGCAGGGGGGGTGAAGACTGATCCCGTGGTAGTTGGCGCAAACTGCAGGGTCTCCTTTTTTGAAGATTGGACAGTGAACACTTAGATTACAATCGTCGGGCAACCCATATACGGCACAGAAGTTGGTGCATGCACCTTTCCAATTCTTCGCCTCCAGCCTTCAACAATTCAGCGGGTTCGTTAGCCTTCGCATGGCTAAACAGACTTCCTGTTGGGTCGGCGGGTCTATCTCTATGTTGTCGATTAGTGGCATCGATACTTCTCTAAAGGCGGCATCATGTTCGTCATCGCCTCCCAGTAGGTTGGAGAAGTAACTTCTCCATTTGTTATGAGGATAATTACATTTAAGAAATTAGCTTACTTCCATTAAGAGCAGAAAGCTGTCTGGTTGAATCGATGGTGGAAATGTTACAGATTAGAAGTTTCAGTACAAATCTCAATTTTCCTGTCTATATTACAGTCCAATTGTTTGCATTCTTTCTTCAAAGTTGTAGATGAAATTGATGAAGTTCATGATTGCATGTTCTGACATTATTCTGAGTATTCTGTATATTCACCACTTTATTTTTTTCCTCGTTTTAAGATAAGCCTAGCTTGGCCATCGAACATTTCGGTTTTCTAAAAACCATGGTGGCTGCGATCCCTATATTGAGGTGCTATATATTTTGTCCCTAACCGAACAAAATAATTCTGGAACTAGTTCTCGACGTCTGCATAACCGACTTTTTTAAATTATAGAACTAAATAATATCGAGATACTTAAGTTAAGTTTTAGCTTAAGATATAGAATTAGTGTTAAAATCGGCAACCACAATAGCCTCTGCTATAGTTCCGCTTTGATTTTGTGTTCTCATTTCGGAACGAAATTGTTCTCTCTTTACTTTTTGGAAACACTGGTCCAAACGAGTTTGGCACTAGATCAGGGTTCCCCGAGAAGAGAGCGCCAAAATGTGACTATGTCTCTTTCTAACACACAGCAAGCATTTGGTGAGCATTGCCGAATGTGTTTTTGCCCCAGCGGCTATCCCTGGGAAAGTCTGCACTAGATAGAGAAGAGAGAATCCACAAGAAACAGTCAAAGAGAAGAAGGGCGAAATCTTTCCCTTTTTGGTGTTGTGAAAACATGAATCAATTCCACTTACAGATTTAGTAGAAGTGGAATGGATAAGTTTCTTATAAGAGCGTTTATATTCAGTTTAAAAATGTTACAAGTTGACCATTATCAAATTTCCAGTTCAAAGCTGAAATAATTTGTGAGAAATTTTAAATGACTAACTCTAACAGCGCAGACCAATTTTCCATATCACAGCCTAAACTCACTCTTTTTTAACCGGCTGATTGGCCAAACTATTTAGTGCCAACAATTTTCCACTTCATAAGTCCAAAGATTTTTAAGATATGGCTTCGAACTACTTTTCAAGCGGTTCGATACCGACCCTCAACCAGTAAAATATCCAACCCCATAATAACAACCAACTTGAACCGGTTGGATATCGGCTTTATTTTGGTCCAAAGTCCGTAAAATATCCAACTCAATATTAAAGTTCATAGCTTAAATAACTTCAGAGATATGGCTCTGAAGCACTTTTGAACCTGATCAAAAACGGTCCTGATCTAGCAAAATATCCTTTTCATATTACCAACCTTCTAATTAAATTTCAAGTTTATATCCATTATTTAACCGGTTTGTTACTTGGTCGATTCCGTTCGTGAATCAGTAAAATAACCAACTCTATATTTCCAATCTACAGGCCAGATTTCAATTTGATAGCTTAAATAAATTATGTGTTATGGGTCTGAAACACTTTTCACTGGTTTGAAACTGGTTCGATTTCGGTTCTGACCCAATTACCAACCTACTGATCAGATTAAAAGTTCATCATTTGAATGACTTCTGAGATATAGCTCTGAAACACTTTGTACCGCATTTTTACCGGTTCACCTATGGATCTTTCATGATGGGCAAGAACATACCGTTCAAATTACGTAAAGATCGGTTTAGCGGCTTAGATGCATATAGGGAACAAGTATACAAAAAAAAGGATAGTTCTGATGTTCCCCAGGATATTTTCGGTATCCATTTGGACTGGATAGTTAAATATCCTTTTTTGGGATCCATTGTGTATTTTAGAAATCGATTTATTTTCGCTTAAAAAGGCTATATCAGAGAAAAAATATTTTATAATCTTTTAACTTATCAACCGTCCTACAAGCTTATAGCTACAAGCGTAAGTTAAAGTCGGCTCTAATCGACTTCGATATACCCGTTACTCCTGAGAAGAAATGTTTAACAGCGTTCCTGCGTTCCTGAGGGTGATCATCCGAAAACAATGCCACATTTTTTTAACTCTGATATTCATTATCCGATCTTGATGAAAATTTCAGGGATTATTGTTATATTTTCCCATAATTTTTAAATTTTAAAACTTTTAATACCGTAAGTAAGCCATGAAGTTGGTAAAATGATACCAAAATACTAACAAATTGAAAAGAATATGCTGTTATTGTTGTTAACACATCATTAAAAAGTTAAAGAAGATCGAACAATGGATTCAATCTGCTCACGATTTGAGAAAGGGCGGAGGATTTGCTTGACTTCGGTCGTTTTTAAGGGAGGTTTATGGCATATAGCATCAAACACATACTAAGGCTATGACTAATAGTAATGGAAATAGTAATATGTAGTAAATTTTATTCTTATTATCTTAAAGCAGTTAAAAAAAGCTGACTAAAACCTTTTAACGACGCTGCCATAACTCGCAATAATGTTAAAATTTCCCAAGTGGAAAAAATTCTTTCAAAAATGTAAACTTAAAATGTTTTAAATGTTGAAAACCAAACTGTGGCCTTGGCAAGATCTAAGCTCTTTCAGACAACAAAATCAATTGTCAGGCATATCATTTACCTTATACAACTTCTCATCTTCAAGTAAAATATATTCATATTTGTTGCCTATTTCCAATGCACAGCGACAAGGTGAAGCACAGAAACATGTCTACGAGCTCATCTTAAGATAACATTTGGTATTGCATTGAGGGCACTCATCAAACATTTCACACACCAATCTCTATAAAAAGAAAACAAATACAAAGCTTGACTGCGAGTGCCACTCAACAAACAACTAAGGTAATTGTCAAGAACTGTGTACGTATGTGTGTGTGTGTGTCTGCGTGTACATAGAAAATATATGGCATAGGAATATGGATCGTAAACTGTTTACAGCGCTTTTAAATTTTACAGTTTTTACCACAGGGGGTTAATCTAATCAACAAAATATATACCTAAAATACGGCATTACAATGTGCGTTAGTTGCGGTCGATTCCCCAAGGCGGAACGACAGCGGCGACGGCGAAGACGACGACGTAACCAGAACGAATATAACACCTGTTAATGAACTTAGGAGCGACTCTAATGGAATAGGTACAGCTCGCACGGCATCCCCTTGCCAACTAAATACCTTTCTCTTTCAGTTGTTAGGCAGTAAATGGCGCCTCCATTTAAAAAGGCTTATTTCAATGGAAACGCGTTGTTTAAATCAATTGCCACAATCAATTGAATAATGCATTTAAGTTTGAGCGGTGTACGTAATTAGTTGATCTTTCCAAGCAATTAGATATGGCAGACCGATGTACTATTAAGAGAGCGATCACATTTAAATGGCAATAGAAAATATTAGGTAAATAAATGTTTTACAAAGGTATTTTGTGATCAAAAAAGCATTTAGACACAGGCAAAACAAAATTATGATCGATAAGTTTAAAGCAGTTTTTCGTTACGAGACTAAAGCAATTAAAATGTAAAAGATTTCAAAATCGTGACATCTTGTTAACGAAACACTAAATTATTTAAATACGAATTCTAAGGGACCACTGTTTCATGCTCGTGAACCATCTGCGAATCGAACAGGTAGCCTTATAAAAAAAAAAATAAGATATTCCCGTATATCCATATGGTTGTGTACATCTCTTGCACTTCGCATTGTCTCCTTAATATTTCTGAGTCAGGTTTTGAATCTTTTTCGCTATTCGCTATACAATTAAGCACTTCATCCTATAGCAGCTACATGATATAGACGTCTGATCTGTTGACTTTTAGCAAAGCTTGTGCTATTACTTCTTAATAAATTAATTAATTAATACTCATATGCCACTGAAGTCTTTGTTAAAGCACTCACATGTGAAATGAATTAAAATTTCCAAGTATTGCAATTATTATTATTAATTTTATTACCATTGCAATTTTTCAATTATTGTAAATATTTGTATTAATTTGAGTGTAAAGTTTGCGTACATAAAAATTTGAAATTGTAATGAAATGTTTAATTACCCAATGAATCGTAGTGGTAATAATAGTTTCAATTTACAGCTCTGCGGTGCTTTCGGCCACAGGTGGTTATGGGCTAGCCAGCCCAGTGTGAATAGTAAAATGTTGAGTAAAAAAAAAATTCCCACGTATCACTGAACAAATTGTTTTATTTTTACCTCAAAAATTTTTTCTACAAACAGCTGATGGCAGTCTTAGTGTGAAGATTTGGCTTTAATGTAGGTATAGGTATATTATACTACCGCTGAATGTATGTGATTTTAAAACTGAGTGAAACGGCCAGATGAATTGAACGATTCTGCAGTCCTAAAAAATTGAACAGCTTCATTTATGGGCGGGGGGCACCAGTATTTTAAAAGAATAAAAATCAAGAGCGTAAGACAGCTTAAGAAAAAAGCTATTCACTTCAATCAGTCCATAAGATATTGCATGAATATTGCTGTCAGATGGGTGCGACTTTTTCAAAGTCGTTAATAAACGCACTTGAGTGACCAAGTGCTGGCCAGAGTTTAACCGTTTTTTAATTATTGAAAAATCGTAAAAGCACTAAAGAATCGAGTGGAAAGATGGCTGAAATGAGTAAACATATTTGCAGTTGTCCAGGTTATTCGAATTTTTTTGTAGGCTAGTGACACAGTTCAAATCGATTAACTTCAATAAAAGAAGGGACTGAAAATACATACTGGATTATATTTTAGAGATATTTGGGACCGATTCAAAACTGTTTGGATAAGTTTGGTTAAGATAGCTTTAAACCGGACGGAGGAGATATCATAGAAACAGAGGTCAGACGGACATGGCTATATCAACTTAGCTCGTCATGCTGATTAAGAATATATACTTTATATCAGAGTTCCCCAGCGATAGCCCCGGGAACATGAACTGACTTGCCGAAGTCATACTTTATTGTGTGTCAGAGAGAGACACAGTCACGTTCTAGCGCTCTCTTCTTTGGGAACCCAGCTTTATATACATACGCACAATCCGGATAATTTTAATGTACCCTCTCCAAGGGTATAAAAACAATCAAAATACGATAGTTCTGACAAAAGGCTAATCGTTCTTCTAAAATGCTTTGAGGAACGAACTAAAGAAGGCTTCGTTCCTTATTTGAATAATGTGGCACAGTGTATTAATGTTTAAAGTAAATAAGTTATTATTTCATTTGAAGTGTATAGTGATAATTATTATTTAAATCTGACAACTGGAAGTGAAGTGGACAAAAAAAAGAAGTGTACTTGATTGCTTCTTTTTTAAAGAACCACCTAGCCAAAATATCAATATGTAGATGGAAAACGTAATAAAGTCAATATAACAAATATTTAATAAAAAATCGTGCGTTTTTTATTAAACTTAAAAAATCGTGCGTTTTTTATTAAATATTTGTTTTTTTAATTTTTCCTAATAAAGAAAAGTTCCCAATTTTTGGGGTTCCTAACTTTTGAGTTCCTAATTTTAGATCTCCCATTTTTGTTTTCCTAAATATCTTTTTCCTAGTTCTGGATCTCCAAGTTTTTAATATCCAGATTTTAATTGGCTTCCTCAATAATGTAGTCCCTAATTTTAGTTTCCTTTTTTAGTATTCTAAATTATATTTTGCCTAGTTGACATAGGGAACCGCTTCCATCTATGCTTTACAAACATCCGGACAATTTTAATAAACCCTCTCCAAGGGTAAGAACTCCTCCAACATATGAACTCATTCAGAGTGTACTAAAATCTCAACCATAACATTGGAAGAAGTAATTTTAATGCAAATTATAAAAGTGCCAAGATAATGTGGTTTTTAAGTCAAGATGCAGTCTTATATTATATGTAAGTTGAAAGCCTTTCACATTTAATAAGAATATGTCCAGTTTTAAAAGGAATCCGCCAAAGAAGTTTTAAAAAATCAAACCTTAAGCAAAGACAAAATTATAAACTCGTTGAATTGGAGTCGACAATGAAAGTTGCAAAAACTTAATTTTGTTCGCTACGCTACAGCCCTACTTATGCTCTTAAATATAGAAAACCAATTATAAATGAATTTATGTAATCAAATCATATCCCAACAGACGGCCAAGCAGGTCAATGTTTGTAATTGTTATGGTTAAGAAATATTAGAATGAATAAAAGAATAACCTATCTATCTATCCATAGCATAGAAGCCATAGAAAATTAGCATCATTCCTCCTTAAGGGGGGACATCTAAGTAGCTCAAAAAAAAAACAAGTAAGACCATTGCAGTCGAGTTATCTCGACTTCAAAATACCCTGTACAATTAACAGACACACACGCACACATACACACAAACGTAAATAATATCGCGCTCACACTCACACACACACACTCACGCGCAAGCCTCAAACAGAGCGCAATAAGTAAAGCGTGTGGTGGGGGGTGGGGGCAAAATTTGTTTCGTGAATAACTTCGGTGTTTTTGCTCAGATCTGATTGTGCTTTTCAGAATAGATACATTAAGGGCCTAAGATAATATATATTAAGCGACGATATTGTAACTTTAAAATTGTGGCTCTGACAGTTTTTTGCGGTTTAAGGGGGGAGGGGGGGAAATTTTCGAGATCTGAAACAAACTTGATCTGCGTACAGCCTATACCTATGTACATGCAAAAATTTGTATCTCTATCTCTTATAGTCTCCGAGATCGATGCGTTCATACAGACAGACGGACGGACGGACGGACGGACGGACGGACGGACGGACAGACGGACAGACGGACATGGCTAAATCGACTCGGCTGTTGATGCTGATCAAGAATATATATATTTTATAGGGTCGGAAATGCTTCCTTCTCCCTGTTACATACATTTGCACAACTTCATGATCCCCTTTTACCCATTTTCAATGGGTACAGGGTATAAAAAGTGGATTTTCAGAATTTTTTTTTGGCCAAATGGAAGGTCCAATCGAAAATTTGTAAATGAGGTATTATAGTGTGATACATTTACTCGAAATGGTTTTCGGGTTTTTTGTATCAAAAACAAAATGGCGGTCGTATATCATTTCTCCGTTGACCCTATTTTTCAGCTGGCCGGACACATAACTCAAGCAAATCTTAACCGATCGATCTGAAATTTTAAGAGTAAATCGGAAATACGGATTTTTCGAAATCTGAAACAAACTCGATGTGCGTACAGTATACACCTATATACATGCCCAAATTTCTGGCTCTATCTATTACAGTCTCTGAGATCGACGCGTTCATACAGACAGACAGACGGACAGACGGACGGACGGACAGACGGACAGACGGACGGACAGACGGACATGGCAATATCAACTATATATTATGTGGTCGAAGATGCTTCCTTCTGTGCGTTACAAACATCCGGACAATTTTAATATACCCTCTCCAAGGGTATAAAAACGGGGTTATAATCAGCATAAATGTCATTCTGGTCTGAACGTCGAAAAATATTTGTGATTTTTTTTTTTGACAAAATGGAGGCCATTGCAAAAATAAAAGTTGATTTTTGGCCCATTTTTATACCCTTGGAGAGGGTTTTGATCCCGAAGAATAAATTGTGGGGGTTTTTTTCTGGGGGGGGGGTGGGTGGGGGGTGGGGTGTTTTTTTTTTGGTTGGTGGGTTTTGTTTTTGGGGTGTGGGGGGGGGTTTTTTTTCTTTTATTTATTTTTTTTGTAGTTTTTTACCCTTTTTTTTTTTTTATTTTTCCACCAAATTTTTTTTTTTTTTTTTTTTTTTTTCTTTTTTTTTGGTTTGTTTGTTTTTGTTTTTTTTTAACAAAATAAAATTAAAATAAAAATAATAATTTTTTTTTTTTTTTTTTTTTTTGTTTCTCCTTCCCCTTTCTCCACACCCCCCACCCCTATTTTAATTTTAAATAAAAATAAAATTATTTTTATAAAAAATAATAAAATTTTTTAAAAAAATTTTCTTTATTCAACAAACACCCGCCCCTTTTTAATTGTTGATAACATGTTACGACCTCGTTAAAAGTGACCCCTACCATCATAAATCTTTAACTTACAAAGCCAAGCCCACAAAATATTTTATAATTTCATATTTCCATCAAGCGATTAGTGAGACAAAAAAAATGAAATAGAATCTAAATCAAACAGCAAAGTCAGCGTCATTGTGTAATAATTTCACAATTTAACCTATTGGACAAACAGTCTGCGGCCAATCAACAATTTAAATCAGGCAATAGAGAGGCAACCACTTCAGTATCGATTACGCGGTGTTAATAAAATGCCCGCACCAGCCAGCAGAACACTTGATATCCACACACACCCAACCCAAACCCAGATAACCAGCAACTGCAAACCTTGACTCAAATCTCTGGCTGGCCACAATTAATTTCATATCGTTACATGCGAGTACATATCTCGAGTGTGGGTCAAATATAACAGAAACACCAAAAAGGGATTTAGGTTTTGGGAGAACTAATTGACTTTTGTTCCCTCTAGCAATAGAGGATTTTGGTTCTTAAAGAACCGCTTATCTTCTATAACCCAATTCGTATTTATAATCCACATTTAGCACAGACTTCACAGCAAATGACGAATTCTCGATGAAAAAACCAACATTATCTTCAAGCACTTGGCTATCGGCGCCAGGAAAAGTAGAGTATCTAATCATAGACCCCAAAAGAGTATCTAATCATTTATGTATATGCAGGTATATAAATATACATATTTATATAATAAGTAAGAAAAAGAGCTATCTAATCATTAAGTTTAAGAATTGATCAAGCTTGTATGGGTTTAATTGAAGAACTATCAAAGGTTACACAAATACACCATAAATACTAATAAACTTTTAAGTTAAAATGATTTGACAATTCTTAAACAAAACTTTAAAATCATATAGAAAATAAGTAAACCTAAATAAATGACATTCATAGTATTATTAAAACCTTTTTGTATCTTACAATTTTAATTGTGCGTCGACCTCGGGTGTAATTAAATTAAGTATGTATTAGGGAATCAAACCGGAACCGTTTACCGAAAAGAACCGATTGAAATTCAGAACCGGAACCGAGTACCGAATCAGTATCAGAACCAAAACAGAACCTTTTACCGAAACGTTAGCCACTCTGCGACACTTATTGGGAGATACGAAAAAGTATCTTCTCAGGGATAAGAAAGCGGTTCACACAACAAATAATTCAAATTTGTGCGTGCTTTACTAGCTTGCTGGTTCCCTGAATTATTTAATTATTCCGAAAAATTT
Organism: Lordiphosa clarofinis; assembly: GCA_018904275.1. Classification (NCBI taxonomy): domain Eukaryota; kingdom Metazoa; phylum Arthropoda; class Insecta; order Diptera; family Drosophilidae; genus Lordiphosa; species Lordiphosa clarofinis. The sequence goes on from JAEIGQ010000011.1 coordinate 2,475,341, forward strand.
TTACTGACTTTGCTGGGACTCGAACCCCTTGGTTCCCTTGGACTGAAAGAAAACACAATGAAACTGAATCAACCGATTTAAATAGCGCAAGTGAAACCAAAACTACATTTCGATAATTTATTCCATTTTTGGAAAAAATGCGGTACCTTATGTGTTTTGTTTTGTAAATCGCCAAACTATAAGAAACCCGAAAAAATGTTTGCAGGGATGATATGTAAGCTTCAAAAATATTATCTTGACTTCTTAAATTTTAGCACAAATTAGTCCGTGTAAGTTTGTAATGGCCATTAATGCAATAGCATGGAACACTTGCTTAACTGCACGGCTTGCCGAAAATAGATACCCCAAGTAAGGAGGATGCAGCCACTGGCGACACCAAATATTTGGTCTTTGATAATCCTAGTTATAATAAATTGAATCGCATCTGAAGTTAAGTTTTTACCTATCACTTTGAGAAAACACTAGATCCATGCTTACTTAATCCGATCCATAAGTCGCTACGCTTTCTCTGGATGGATAAGCTGTCTTCGTTTGAAAACTCTCGAATTGTGCGTCATCTTGCAAAGCGCTGAAACAGCCACAGCACACAGAGGGAAAAAACGTGTTCAGAAAATAAGTTGCCATCAACTTAAAATGAGAACACAACATTCTCAAAGCTTTTGAGAGCAAATGTTCTACATGTTCTTGGAAAGAGTAAAGTTGTTCTCAATCGAATAATATTTGCTTTAAGCCACAGAGAGAAACAGAGAGATATACAAGAGAGAGAGAGCGAGTGATAGCAAGTGGCTCTCTTTTGATCTCTCTCTCTCTTGTCAGCAAAGCATAAGTAGCCCTCTAGACGCAAAACTGCTTCTGCAAAACTGTTCAACGGCTGAATGGTCTAATGCGTTGAGAGCAAAAGGTACCGGGCTCAAATCCCAGTCAAGCTCGAATTAATTTTTCTGTATTTATCCAAATAACTTAAATCGAACAAGTCAGGTGGAGTGGGTCGTTGAAGCAATGTTTCTGATTCCCTATGGCACATAATATGGGCGGAGGGAGAAGCAGCAGAGTAGCCTTGCCTCCCTTCACTTGCAACCAAAAGAGGTATGTCCTCGTTCCCTATTCCACCCAAACGTTAGGAATCCGCCCACACCTGGTCCCAAGTGCAATTAAATTTTTATTTTAGGTGAGTTTAAAATGTTCTCAAAAATGGAACAATATCAACTCAATTTGAGTTTTTGCGTTCTCAATAAATTGTTCTTGAAGTGAGAACATTGTACTACAAATGAGAAAACCCGTTCATGCATACTTTTTGGTAACGATTGTGCTCGTTTTGAGTCCAATGTTCTCGGTTTTTTCCCTCTGTGCAGCATTGTGTCGTGGTATATGTCCTGTGTACTTACATTTTTTATTGAAAACTTCCGCAACAACATATATACGTATGTTTAGTTACAAAAACATTCCAAGGAAGTATAGAAGTTCGTACTCCATATTGAAGTCCATTAATATATCTTCAGCCCGTCGTCTGGGAAAGTGTCTTCTATAGCATTTACTTCTAACTAAGTACTGTTCTGTAAGTACATTATGAAGATGGAATTGGAAATGTGGAATTTGTGTCTTCTAGGTGGACCATCCGATGATTAATCGCCTTATCGCTAAGCTTAAATCTAAGAATTTCCCTTTTTTTTAAACCCAAACCGGAAAATAGAACTGAGGACGGGTTCAAATTAGAGTAAGAGGCAATTGGACGTATGTGAGATCGTGAGTCAATACTTCGCTCATTAACCTAGATTTCATTTCAACACGATCCATCATAATGGGGTTTTTGGTTTTGCATTGAATTAAAACAAAACTTCTTCAATAAAGCAAAATACTCATATTTAAATGTCCAGACTGAACTTAGAGCAAATGTTCTGACCAATGAATGACATTTTAAACTCAGGAGGAAAATGGGACCTCTTCCTAAAACATTCTTTACCAAATACCTAGTTCCAGCCTCTGTTTCGTATAACTTTGGTTTTTAAACCACAGAGCAAACATTTCATCTCTTATACGATTAGTAACATGTTTGATTTTAATCTTCAATTATCTAAAATTTATGAATACCTTTCCCAGCAACAGCCACCGTGATAACGCCGCCCTCACCTTGTCATTTGGTTTATAAATTAACCAAAAATGTATATGAATGAAATATATTCTCAAACAAATACCTATCAAAATATTGTGCCTGAACCATAAATTAAGATAACAATACCAAAAATAATGAAGGTGCAATGCACACACGGAGAAGTAGAGAAAGATTTTCAAGCCAATGAATGGGCGTAAATCAATTAATAAGGGAAACAAAGTAATCAAGCGACATACACTCACACTATGCATTTCGTAGAGTCATGCTCGGGTCCAATTAAAGCCAAAATCCAATATTTCCCCCCACCCCCAAAAGCATTTGATAATTTCAATTAAAAATGCAGTCCAACGCATGTTGCGTTGTCGTTCGTCTAATGAACTTGGCTTGTAAAATGTATCAATAAGCCTTTAAGACGCTTCTTCTTTTTCCTTTTTCTGCATAAATTAGTTAAACACTAATTTCCAATTCCGATTTCAGTCATGCAAATGTTAATTGACCACTTAAGTTAAAACTTCATAATGATCGTTAATAATACGGAGGGCGAGCTGAGCCAGCCCGGCCCGGGCGAACGACAAAACTGTAACCAAAAGAACAGGTTGAACCTAACTAGCCAGTCCAGTCCAGAAACTCGTAAAAGATATGCAACCTATACACACATAAGCGCACATACACACTAGGAGTTACCTTTGGTTTATTTTTCTCTATGAGATGCGAACATGTGAAACCCGAGAAGGTTGAGAGGACTGAGAGAGCTCGAGGCTGTTAACTGTGCATTAATGATCTTTTCTGCCAGCTCATTTATTTATACATATATATTTTTTTTTTTTGCAAAGTAGCGCAAAATCATTTGCCAGAGATGAGCATTTATCGTAGATGAAAGAAGACTAGGGGAACGCAGAAGATTAGAGAAGTTCACCAAACAATTTTCAGCTTGACAAAGTTTACTTACCATTCGGTGGGTCTTATTAAAGCTCTTTAAACAAAAAAATAACATAACTAGCACTTAGAAAATCAATCTGAATCTTTTCGAAAGTGGAATTAATTCATGTTCTCGCAACACCAAAACGAAAAAGTTCTTTGTTTTGAAAAGAAATTCATGAACAACAAGCAAACAAGGTGGAATGAAAAGCAATTGGCAAATTACGCACTCTTGCAGTTGATAGAGCGAACTTTCCTTAATTATGTGATTTATTTTTAAATTGTTAATGAAATTTGATTTGCTTTTAAATCTTTAATTATTTCAATGGACTTTTTTTTATTTATGGATCCAAAATTTTTGGCATTGCCCAGCCTAATCAAAAACTGAAACCAAAAGTCAGCTCTCATCTGTGACTGTTCCATTTTCGATCGTTTCGTTTGGAATTGTGGCAATCTCTTTTGGACCAGTGGTTTGCAAAAATAAAAAGAGAGTAAATTGAGAACACAAAATCAAAACCAACGCGGAACTACGTTCGTTTTACTTTTCCAAAAGTAGTAAAAATGAGAACATGCCTCATTTGTTCTTTAATGCCGTTTATCCAGCACCGCGGAAATTAAAAATTCCTGGAAAACTTCATATAATAAAAAATATATAATAAACATATGTATAATTATACAATAATTATAATTATAACTATACCCTATTATAATAGGGTAACCCAAAAACCCCAAAAATCGGGTTTTCCGTATTGATTTCGACTTTAACTTATAATTTGGTCCACGATTTTCTTAAATTTCAAATCAACATTTTAAAGAAAAATGTCAAAAATTTACTTTAATGAGCATAAACCTTGAGTTTTGGCTTTGCATTACTTGTTTAGGTACCGTATATTAAATTTATAGCCCTTTAAATGTCTATGAACATTAAACAAACTAGTGATGCACTTTAAAAGATGGTTAAATTTTTAAAACATTGAAGTGCAAGTCGAAAGGCAGGAAAACTGAAAGCAATATGTTTAAAATCCTAATAATTGTTTGGAAATTCTTACATCGATAATAACTCGTAAAAATTCCTTTACAAACTCCAAATAATGAAGTTGAAAATACGGGAGCATAAAATAACGCCCAGTTGAATAACGCCCACGGGCGTTGTTTCACTCTCAAAAATGTAATAACACCCAGCGGGCGTTATTTCACTTTGCGCACGTGGGCGTTATTTCACTCTTGAAATAACCTCGGATGATGTGGGCGTTATTGCACTCATAATAGTAAAGTCCGGTGTTTTCATTTGCAGTTTTTAGTTCAGTTTCGAATTTTCAAACATACACGGATTCGGCTTACGATCAAGAACTGGCAGTGCATTACGGTTTGGTTCAGGTGCAGAACCGGTTTGCATTGTTATTAAAATTGTACAGGCATGTTCTCAATTATACTACTTTATGAAGAGTTAACTGAAGCCCCAGCATAATATTTTCTCTAGATACTAAGAGAACAAACAAAGGATACAGATAGATATAGATAATTTAGTCCAACTCACACACAATCCAATTACACCCACAAAATTGCCTCAACGCTAACAATCTTAATTAATTTCATTCCAATTTGCTTTTAAACACTTAAATAAACTTTATCTTAATTGATCAAAATCAAATGAACCATAACAACAGAAAAGGGAAAGCAAGCCAGGATGTAGTGTTCGGCGATATGTGCCAGCTCATGGTTCGTAATCAAAGCCAATGAAGTGACTTCCTGCAACCAAAACAGAAACAAAACACAGAGAAACCAATGACTACAAAGTACTTCACTGGTCTATTAACGCCCATTTATCCAGAAGGTAAGAGAGCAGAGAGCAACGGCAACCTGTGACTCGTGCCAACTTCCTCCTCCTCCATCTTCCACCTCCTTTTAAGAAATGCAAAAACTGCTGCGCCATGCCAGACAATTGGCCACCGAAACCCAAGTCTGGGCCTGGGCTCTGGCCTAGCGCAACTAACTTCTTGCCCTTCTTCTCGAGGGGCACAGATAATTGAACCTGCAATTTCACTGCTTCTTTGGCACTGTGTGTGCGCTACTGTGCGGCTACCTATGCTGCGGTCCATCCATTCATTTACACTGGGAAAAAATCATTAATCATCACTGAATATGAAGGCGACATAATATTTAAAAAAGAGAAATTCCAAAAAGCTTTTCAAATTTATTTATGTTTTAGAGCTTTTACGTATACAATTAACAGAATAGATTTAAAAGATGTATTTTGAATGACAAATTATATCTTTTATAAAAGACAAAGAGTTACCTTCAGGGTTGGGTTGCTTCTGAATTGTTGCCTGAAATATGACGTCTTATTTTGAAGCCAAGACTGATATTTTCTTATCCATGATAAACATGGATTTTAAGGAGAATTAAAAATGTGAAGAGTTTAAATCGGGTTTCGTGCACCTATTCACCTCTAATATAGCCAAAAACAGAATGTCACAACTTAATATATTATAAAATTTGATACCTATATCTAAAAGAACTCTAAAACTTATTAGAAAATTTTAATTACATATTAAGGAAATAATTAAGGTCGTAAACATTTTTAAACAATTAACAAAAATAGGTCTGTTTTAACTGAACAATACAATGCTACACCCATGTGACCATTCAATTCCCTTTGCATTAATTTAGATTTCAATGTACATTTTGTAAGTCCTTTCAATATATAAAAGCAAGGCTGGACCGGTGTCCAAAACGGATTTTTTCGGTCCCTTAAACCGGACAATGTTCCGAACCTTTCAAATACTTAACCCGAACCGGAAACAATGTATACAAAAAAAGTTTCGGTTCATACGATCATTTAAGTCAATATTATGAAAATAAAAACATAAGTCAAGTTGGAAAAGGGGAAAATTTATTTTCCCATTTTTATTTTATTTCCACAGAAGAAAAATAAAGTTCTCGAAACAAGTACGAAATAATCTCAAATTTAATTAAAACTAACGATTTAAATTTATTTGAAATGAAGAAAGTTCAACTTGATCGGAGATAAGTTTTTCTTTGACACAGTTGGGCTCATCTGAGTTTAGTGTTATAGAATTTTTTCCTCGTGTACGTAGAAAGTGAAGCTACCTTCCAGAATAAAAAAATAACAATAAGAAATGTGGAAAATATGACTTGAAGATTTACATAGATTGGTACTCTAGTCGCGTTCTCCTGATCAAAAAATTGTCTTAATTTTGACCTAATGTTAAGGCAAAAACCGATCAACTATTTAATAATCTAAGAGCCAGACTCGAACCAAAACATTAGGTTCTATAAGTATGGTAAGGACCTAACCCTTTACAGGGGGCTCAAACACCCAAACTGAACCTTGATTAAAATTTTACAGGTTTCCAGCCTTCCTATAGAATACTTTAAGAAAAAAATAATTTTTCGTCTTGACCAGATCAAAGAACCCGAGCATCTCTCATTCGCAGGCCTAGTTTAAAGATATTTAAAGATAAATTTAAACGGAAAAACTTGAGAAGTTTGTAGTACCTTCTTACCTTACAGCTGACGACTGCTCACATGACATCCAATGCCACAAACCTTAAAATTCATTTCAGTTCTTCATGACGCATAGACAATGACAAATAGAGGGTTATTGATTCTATTTATTTAATGTGAGTATAGGGCATTACATGCAAACAAGTTATTTCGGGCATGATGTCTCCGAATTGTATTATAGTTGGCCCAAAAGGCCAAAGCTCATTATAATGAGAAAATCTTAAAAAAGCAAATAAAACATTGATGATTTTGATCATTTGCCCATTAATAAAGATCATGAAGTTGTGCAAATGTATGTAACAGGGAGAAAGGAAGCATTCCCGATAAAGCACTGTGCTTATTGCAGGCAGCTAAGGCGTGTGAGTCAGTATGCGCGCGCGTATGGGTGTGTGCGAGCGCGTGTTTATTTGCGCGTTTGTGTATGTGCGTGCGTGTGTATGCGTTTGGGTATGAGTGTGTGCTTGTCAATTGTGGGGTATTTTAAAGTCGGTCCACTATACAGCAATGGTCTTACTTGTTTTTGATTTAACTTTAAAAAAATCAACTTTGACTTAACTAAAAACATGAAACATAATCAAAAGCCATTACCCCTTTTATATAAATCGTCCAAGGAGTTCGAACTTGAGATTTACAAGTGTTTTCTGGTGTTTAGGCAGATGATACAAATAGTATCCTAGAAGCTGTGCCATTAGCGCACTCCAATCGTGTTCAATCAAAGGCCCTGCTCTGGATTCAGAAACATAACATATTTAATTGAAAAATTTATTTTAAAACTAACAAAATTTTAGTTTAATATTAAAATTTATATTAATTTCCATATGTAACGCTTTGCCAATGGTAAAAATGTTAGAGCCAAAGTGTATACACTAAAATTTCAGAGCATTTTTTCCTCAATGCACTCGGTTCGGTTTAAGGTTCGGTTCGCAGGCTCAAAACCGTATTTCAACCCTGCTTACAACATGGCTTTAAAGGATATTTGTTCGGTTCGGTGTTCGGTTCAAGCTTTAAGAATTCTAGAAAGAAAGTAGAACTAACCATAATTTTTTTAAGTTCTTTAATATCGTACCGGCTTGCATTGGTTTTCCGGTCAGAATTGGCTATCAAATTTGTTTTGCATTGCTAAATTTAACCAAAGATCTTTAGATATTATAGATGACGCTTGTGAAAAAAAAAATACTGTTTTTGGGAGCTGACATTGGATCCCAATTTTTTGATCTCGCCGCCTTTACGAGGATACATATAATGAAATTTTGCTATACGTTTTCTAAGTTAGCTATACGACTGAGAGCAATAATTTATAGATAATATAGATGACACACGTGACGCAAAGAACGATTTTTCTTGGGAGCTGACATTGGATCCCAAATAAAAAAGTTTGTATAAGATGCGGTATCTATAAATATATAGTTTCTTTGATTTAATTGAACTGAGAACTTTGCTCTAACCCACTTTTACAATTTATTTAGTATGTTGGTACCTCCACGGGTTTTAAATATTTTTGGGGTTTTGTTATTCTTAAGCTGTTTTACTCCTGCTTTTTTCGCTCTGTATTTCAGTCTGTCGGGTCTTTAGCGACGGCATTTGGCATGTGCGGGAATCGCCTCGCTCTGTTGATCAGTGATCAACATTCTTGAGTGCATCAAATTAGCATTGTTTTGGAAAGAAAAGGCCACTAAGCTTTTTGGTTAGGTAGATAAAGAAGGAGAAGCAGAACCTTTTGTTTCATTTTGAAGTAACTGTACCTAAGAACAAAGAGATGATTAAGACATTTTATTATCAAATTGTGTCGAGCATTTATTTTAAGAAAATAGTTTACGAGCCCAACTGGAAAAACCCGTACCGTCACATTAGTCAATTACATAGTTATCTCTCTGTGGCTGACCTGCTCGACTTAAAATGGTATGTATTTTTTTTCGTTTGTTCCCAATGCCCATTATCATAAAAACATATTTGTAAAGCTCAAAATTTATGACACGGCCTGCAATTTGCATTCGGCATTTATGCATTGGGGCCACGAAATACATGGCAGCTCCAACTGGTGGTGTGGTATTGGTTCCAAGCGTGTGGAGATATTAGACTCACTCCATGCAGGTAATTAAAAACTTTGAGCTTTCCACTTTTTGTGTTTGTTTTTTTTCCTGTAATTTCCCCAAGTTGAACTAATCAAAAAATAGCGTAAATGATGCTGATCTTTCTTTATTCTAACCGAATTCTTACAGGTTCAACCCACTTGAAGTGAAGCCAACTCAGTGAACAATTATCAGACAACAAGAAATATGCATAATGAATATGCATTGAGAATTTTATACGCCCCTGGCAATATTTAAAAAAAAAAAATCTATATCTAAATTTAACACGTAAAAAATTAGATAAATTTGCATAGAAATTGCAATGAACCTTAACTCAAACTGTGGGGGATAACAGCAGCAGGTTAATTTCAACACTATCCTACATAACAAAAACTAAACTTTTAGCAACAATTACACAGTCACTGGCTACTGGAGTCAACTTTGAAGTAAGAAGGTATGAAAAGTATTTTCTAACATCAATCCAAAAAAACTCCGAAATCGGCAAATGTAATAACAGTTGAAGCCTCTAGCCCTTAATACACAATGGAAACAAATGGAAGTGGAAGCTAAAACCGAACTCACAGCATCGGAAACCCCTAACAAGGCTAAACTGTTTAAAAATATTACAACAACTTTTGTTAAAATAAAAAGAATAAGTAAGAAAGTCGGTAAAGCCCGATTGTAATATACCCTATACCTGCAGGGAACTATTTGAAGACAAAATTTTATTTTTGGTTTAAACATTGCAAGTTGAGGGATTTTCTGACTGACCAATAAATAACGCCATCTTTGTGACCATTTGGCAAACCCAGAGCTGATCCGACCTTTATTACTACTTAGGCAAATCGATAAATAATCTTGATTAATAAATATCTGTAAAAGGTTCGATGCATTTATCTACCAAACTGTTGTAAATAAAATGATTTTTACTGGGTGTCACTGTATTAAGAAACATGAATTTTAGACCCCAGTATTCGAGAAATGGTAAGCCATAGCTTCATTCAATCTCGATATCAATCTTGATTGTCCGGAGTCTTGGGAAGCCTCACATAAGCTAATACTGGAAAACATCGAGTTACGGGAAAGAGATAACTTCCAATATCTGGAGTCTCTAAGTGAGCTAAGAACCATTTACAACCTTGGAACATTGAACTACTTATAGGACCCTTTGGCATTAAAAATAACGATGTGAGATGCTAAATCTGAACTACAGGCCGCACGAAAACTGCATCGATACTGACGGTACCTCCTTGCGACTGAGAATGGGAGAGCTACGAAGTTTGTACCTCAACAAGCCTGGCCTATCGCAGAACGATATTGTAACTTGGTTGTATGGAGAAAACTGGTAGATACTGTCTTCGTTTTTACATCATACGCTGAAATATCGCCATGCCATCTTAAACGAATAGAATATAACTTGTGTCAAAACGGTATGAAGGGGTGTTCGTATGAAGCTGGCGTGTACTAGAGATTTGTTTATATTGTTGTTTGGGATAATTTCGCAGAAGAAAGGTTTTTCAAATTCCCAGTAGTTTAGCCGTTTCTGGCAAAAAAAAACATGAAAAAAGTTTTTCCACTTTTGAAGCACTAGATGACAATTTTTTGGGTCAGTCTGTTCATGACTTTTTTCCTCTAGCTTATATCTTTAACTTTGCCAAAGATATAAAAACAAAATTCCAAACGGATTATGATATATGTACAGTTTGGGGTGAAAATATGTTGGGTATCAAAAAAGTACCTTTACGATGTGAAAGGGCCAAGTCCTTTGGGGATTGTTTTAGTTTCGGTTTGCTCTTAAATATATCGGGGTCCGAAGGCGTAACCAATTTATGTGTTGCACTGTGTCACAAAAACAGATCCCGAAAAGTCGGACTAAAAAATTTTTGGCATTGTAATAAACGCCCTGTCCAAAGGACTAAAGCAAGAGAGCTTTCAGGAAAAATTGAGCTTCAGGCCCCTGAAATACGTAATGAAACTAAGAAAATTTGTAATCAATGAAAAATATTTGAAATGTTCGCAACAACCAATTATTGACTCCTTTGACCTGACTCAAATTGTTTGCTGTCCAGTGTGGTCATTAAAAATTGTTGTTGTTGTCTCTAGTTGTTGTAATTATTAGCATGTTGTTGTAACTGATGGCAGACTTTTGAACCCGCAGCTATACTACAACAAAAATGTTCAAAAGTGTAAAATAAATAAACAAAAAAAAAGTTCATTTATTTTTTCCAGCTACTGTTGGCCATTTAATGCATTTGCTTATAAGACTCGAATTTTTTTTTAATATCAAAATTTTTTGCTTGCCTTATTTATAGCACAGAAAACATTTTTTTTTTAATTCTGTAGCAAGTTTGCCGACGCGCAGCCGCCGCTCGGTCCTGAGCAACAGAGTTATTAATGCTTGGAATTTTCATAATCGAAACAAGTTTTTCAACCGGCAGCAGCAGCAGCCAAGTCAGGCAAGGAAGCACGCGCAGACTCGAGACTGCTGGTTGTTGTTGTTGCTAGAATAACTAACGCCTCTTGCCAAGCCGAGCCAAAGTTGGGGTTAAGCGAAAACAGAGGAGGAGAGACCAACCAGGTCCCAGCCAGAGTTATGGCATTGGCAAGACAAGCACACGCCTTGCGCGAACAGGTGAAGCGTTTAACTGTATGCCGACGGTTAGGAGGGTGAGGGTGAGGTTGGTAGGTTGGATGGGGGAAAGTCTGCGACTGGCAGGCCAATTGACTTTGTGTGCTCTTTGGTGACTTTTACCAGGCTTTAGAGTATTTTGGAGAGTTGGAAGTTGGTTCAGACGCCGGAGATAGAATTGAACAAATTTTTGATTTGTGATTTTCGATTTGATCCAAGTAGGGTTGGATCAAAAATGCAAGATTATGTTTATTTAAGAAGTAGCTTACTTAATTCCGTTTCCAGAAGAATATGTCCAACAAATCCATGAAATGATATTGGATGATCGCAATGGAATTAGGTAAAGGGCTTTAAAACATTTTACATAAATACTTGCAAACGAAAATAGTAGTGCTATTAGTATTATTGCTGAAATTGGTTATCAACGCAATCTTAGCACAATTTTAAATAATGTTTATCCGCATCAACAAAATTTTGCGCCGATACGTAAGCGTTTATAAATTCAATCTATTTATTCTTAGATTAAGCCTGGGGTATATTTAAAAGAGGTAGTTTTCTACTCATTTTAAGCGATAATTCAGAGCGATGTGATGCCATTGCATTTGTATTCTAGACCAGTCCAATCAGAGTAACAAGAGTTTAAATAAATTAAAACTAGTGTGAATCTACAAGTGTATTAAGTCATTCTATGGAATATGGGACAAGAAAGGAACACCCAGAGAAAACTAGCCCGAATTGGAGTTACTGCAATCAGCTTCAATTAGACTTTTCTCTTCTTGATTTTTTAAGACGAAAACTGATCAAATTCGTGCAATCCCGATAACTTGTTTTAAGGGGGTATTCCTCATGTCGAGGCTGTTTTTTTTTTACCTTTTTTTAAAAAAAATCTTATTTGAAAACGTATTCTGTTTTTTTATATTGTTACAAACAGATTAAAGTAAAAAAAAAAATTTTACTGCTTCGATGCGAGGGCTGTTCCAAAAGTTATCGGCCGTCAAAAAAAAATGTTATGGTGCTGGCGGCCATGAATCCAGGTCTTAAGGATGTCTGAAATGAAAAGTAAAAATGGGGTTATAATCAGAATAGATGTAATTCTGGTCTGAACCTCGAACAAAAATTTTGTGATTTTTATACCCGTTACTCGTAGAGTAACAAGTAAGAGGGTTGCGGTCGAGTGCCCCGACAGCAAAATATCCTGTCCCAAGTAATGCGGTTCTTATAGCTTTGAATTAAATTTATTTTAAAATTTATTTCAATAAATGTGTAGGCGCACTTATGTACATATCTTCGGTGTTTTTGCTCGGATCTCATTGTGGTACACAAAATAGATGTTGGGCCTCACTGAATATATATTAAGTCACTAAGTTAAAACTTAAAAATTGAAGCTCTGACAGTTTTTCGCGGTTAGAAGAAGATGGAGGAGGAATTTGCCAAACCTGGAGCAAACTTTATCTGGGTACGGTGTACACCTACATACATGCAAAAATTTGTGGCTCTACTTCTTATAGTCTGTGGGATCAACGCGTTTATGCACAGAGAGTGACAGTTTTTCGCTGCTAAATGATGGAGAATGTGGAGTTTTCCAAATCGGAAACAAACTCGATGTGGCTACAGAATACACCTATATACATTCCAAAACTTGTGGCTCTATCTATTACAGTCTCTGAGATCGACGCGTTCATACAAACAGACAGACGGACATGGCTAAATCGACTCGGCTGTTGATGCCGATCAAGAATATATATATTTTATGTGGTCGGAGATGCTTCCTTCTCCCTGTTACATACATTTGCACAACTTCATGATCCCCTTTTTCCCATTTTTAATGGGAACAGGGTATAAAAAGGGTATACCCGCAATTCGGAAAAAACGTTATATCTCCTAAAGGTTTAAGGATAAACGATTCGTTTTTTCTAGAGATAGTTAGTAATTTGCAAAATTAATAAATTTGCTAAAGAAATGATAAGGATCGGATGAGCGGTTCTCAAGTTATGAGCAAAAACGTGAAAAATAGCCGAGTTAAACAAGTGTTGCATACTTTTCAGATGTTCACCCTAAGGAACGCAGAAACACTGTTAAATATGTTTTTTCATGAGTAACAGGTATATCGAAGTCGGTGAGAGCCGACTTTAACTTGCGCTCTCGTTTTTGACAAAATGGCGGCCATTAAAATATGAAAAATCGATTTCTTACCCTATTTTTGTAGTTTAGTGTAAAAAAAATAGTACAAATTTTTTTTAAAATTATGATTGAGGTTCAGACCAGAATGGTGACAATTCTGCGTCGATTTCAGTTTCAATCATCAAAATCGGTTCAGTGTAACTGGAGATATCATGGCCGCCAGTTCGAAAAACGTGGTTTCGAGATAAACGCGTTTAAAGTTTGTTATTTAGGAAATAAAAAAAAACAATAATGAACAAATTCAGTTCTAGAATGGTGACAATTCTGCGTCGATGGCATATAATTTTATCAAAATCGGTTTAGTAGAACTGGAGAAAAGTTGCTTGGAAGTCCGAAAAAGTTGTTTTGAAAGTAGCCAAAAATATTACAGATATTAGTCGGCGATGTCAGCTGCATACAGCGGACCTATCTCATCTTAAAAAAAGCTGTTTTCAGCAGCTGCTCTCTTTGCTTTGTGTGCCATTCTGCCTTCTTTAGATGCGGCCGCAGTTCTAGTTTCTGAGCGGTTTAGTTGGTAGTAGCATTGCGTTGGATAGCCTTCGATAATTATCGATTAAAAGCCGATTAGTAATCGATATTGATCTGGGCGACAATATCTTACCATTCAAATTCAAGAACCAGCCGTTATATCTCAGTTTTATTGACTGGAAATTTATTTACATAAAATTTTCTCGACTTGGCGAAAACATTGATCCACTAAAAACGCTGTTTCTTCTAAAGTATTTCGAATTTCAAAAAGTCCTTTTGGGGCGAAATTCTCAAATATTCAATTTAAAAAAAAAAATTTTGCACATGAGGAATACCCCCTTAAGAATGTTTCGATATATTTTAAGTAAATTTTGAACTCTTATAATACATTTTTGATCAAACTATTAATTTGTTATGGTCTTAAGTACAGCCCGAGTGCAAAAAGGTTACTCATCGAAGTCTAATAAATTCTAATGTCAACCAAAAAATCATTTTTGAAGCAAAATAAAACTTCAAGCCTATCGGGTGTGTCACAGAAATCTCTAGAGGTTTTCGTATAAACGTCAGCATTTTATATCAAAGCTGTTTGAATTTATATGTTATGGGGCTAAAATATGCCCGGCTACTAGATTAGATGTCAAAGGTTGAGAGATTTGAAACCGCCTGCTCAAAGTCAAGTAGATTTGAAGCGTACGGTTTTCCATCCACGTAATCTAGTAGGCGGTCTGATTCTTGGCACTTCGCAAATAAAGTAGTCCCTGATTTGTTCGAAGTGCAATCGTTTACACGAAAATCTCTAGAGATTTCTGTGACACCCCTGTATATAATTCTAAACTAGGTCTCTGTATAATATCAAAATCCAAGGAAAATGAATTAACCAAAGACCAAGATGTTTTACTCTGGGTCAGAAATGTACCCTCACGCCATTACCAAAGTGTTAAAACCAGAAGAGAATTTAAAGAACAGATCGAACTTTAAGTAATTCGCATTTTTCTTAGCCTGTGCATTGTAAGTCTATTCTGAACTCAATCCAAGAAATTTGGTTCTTGAACTAAGTTCGTTTTCTTCTTACATTTTTATTCTAACTATAAGAACGAAATGTTCTTGATTCAAGAACGATTGTTCTCATTTATTTTAACAGTCGTTTTTCTATTCTAGAATGTTTCTTACTTAATTGAAGTACATTCAAGAACAAAACATACTTGAAATTTAAAGTACAAACGGTATAAAGTCTATCCCGATCGATCTAAACCTCTGCCGGTCAAAAGCTTGATAAATATAACGCCCACTTGTCAAGTTTTAGTCACAATTATTTGAAACTGACTGCGTGGCAAAGCTTTCTTTACCGATTGTTGGATCATCCTGCCTTAAATTTTTTATATTAGTGTACACCGAAAAAGAATAGTTTGAGCCTAACTTAATCCGAATCGGAATTGCTTTATGCCGGATCGTACTCAACACTCAAGTGGGACTAACTAAAAGCCGTTTGTAATTTAAAGCAGTGCTAATTTTGCCTTTGCATGTGTGCGTTTAGACACGAGAGAGCGCTCTCAGTTAGCACATGTTTGTTGGTGCAGAAGAGAGCAGTGTAAGCTCGTATAGTGTCTGTGTATCGACGCCACTGCTACAGAGGATGGACGTCACTGCTTGAATACACAGAAAATTGAAGGTGCCGGACTCTGATTTAAAGTAAAATGCCAGATGAGAAACTTGTGAAGTCAACCAACTACACCACGCATAAAATTACGATGTCCAACTGATACAAAGTGAAAGAGTTCTGGCCGCAGCGGCGACGACTCTATCGCACACATATATACATATATGTAAGCATGTCTGCACAAAGCCTCCGAAATAAATAAGTTTTATTTTTCATATATACCAGATTTAGTAGCTATATTCTCCCTTTGTATCCAAATAATTATTTCCCAATCCAATAATAATTTGGATAAATGTGTTGTAATTTGCGAAAAATCTTGAATTATTTTATTAAATATATATATATTTGATATAAACATATGTATATGTATTTTGGGATCTGAATGAATTTATTGAAGAGTCATATTGGTCCCGAATATCGGGCGCAGATCAATCTAGAATGCTTTTTCATCATTTTCTTAGGGGAACATAAGAAACAAGAGCAATACATTTGGATATATGCGATAGGTATCCAACTTTTTATGGCTCTCTGCCCCCATCCTAACTAAAATTCCAATACATCTGAATAAAATAATCTTCAACTTTAACACTTGCACATTTTTCAGCTGGTTCAAGTCAAATATTTAACAAGGTCTTTTGCAAAACGAACAACAACATCAACAAATTCATTTTCAGAATTATCCCAACGAGCATTGACACCGCCCTGTTTATGCAAATATGATGAATATTCAGGTTTCTTAGACCAGCGTCAGTTTTCACTCACATTGCATGCCACGACACATATGCCCAACCCCAATCCCTACTCTCAATGCCCCCCTCCGGCCATGAACATATCATCGACATGGAGTTGCAGCAGGTAGCCGCCAACTTTAGAGTTCTTTGCTCGTTCAAATTAACCTGCTCCTCGACATGGCACGACGGCAAAAGCTGTAATTTGCTTAAAAGCAGCGAACAAATAAAGGGTTCCAATAGGGCCTTCCCCCACTCCCAACCGAAAGATAATGAAATAAGCAAGAAGAGTGAAGAGCGAAAGCAGCAGATCAGTGACAAGTGCTTGGACGTCTTCTTAGGCTATATAGAACGACAGCTGCTACACTTTTGACTTGCAGACGCGGACAGGTCAACGTCATGCTCCTCATCTTCAGCTATGCAAAAAGAATTGCACACGGATTCATAGATATTTTTCCTTCTTCCACATATTTTAATTAAGTGCGCGTAGGTTTTCTCTCCTTTTGCGGCTAAACTTGACTTGATGCGCAGCGACATGGCATTTGATTAAGAGCAAAAGAAGGCCAATTAAACTTGAATTAAACTTGGAATTCTTGCACTGGGATGTAGAAATAAATAAAGAAAAATCGAATTACTACATAATTCAAGTACAATATTGTTTTCGAAGTCGTTGAAGTCATTTTGGTGCTTAGTTTTTTGTATTTGATCCCGATTCGGAAAACATTTCAAAAGAAAGAGAATTTGCCCTTACCGAATCCGGATCTTAACTCTAAAAATCTACTTCAAAAGCTCTAAGCTGCGCTATCTCGGAAATTGTTTTGTCTACGAGCTTCAAATTTTAAATAAAGCAAAATGGGGCGGGAGGTGGGCTGCTATTTTCAGGCTTCAAATTGCATACAAATAATTTCCCGATCTAAACCATATTAGAACTTGATTAGAATTGGTTCGCAATTGACTAGAAACTGATTTTAAAGAGTATAGAAAATGTTTAAAAGTTATGTGAAAGAAAAATATCAAAAATCTTGTATTATTTTTTTTTTATTAAAACTGTTTCAATTTCAACCAAGTTTCGACCTTGGCCAGATTTTTCATAGCCAGCTCTAAGCTAAAGTCATGTATGTGGCAATCTTATTTGAACACTATTTCTTTTTTATGCTATTAGAATGCCTTGTGGATCATCAGCATCTTCATCATCATGCCCGTCACTTTATTTATTTGGTTTTACCGTTTTGCCAAACAAATCAAATTCTGAAACGTTTCCCAGCAATGACACACATTTGTCAAAACGAGCTCACTTCAAAAGGCCGCCAAGAGCTGTTGTCGTGGTGGCAGAAGAGCCCAGACACAATGGGAAGTTGCTTATAGACTTATTTGTTTGTGTGTGTGTGTAGAGAGAGAGAAGGTGCCAGGCAACAAGTGAAAGACAAATGTTCAGGCCATCAATTGTCAAATGCCAGATCGCACCAGAACTGACGGATTTCCACTTGTACTTACCATGAAATTATTTTACAATTTATTTTTATTGCTTTTGTTCGATCTACTTATTTAACTTAGCATCACGTGTTTTGTTGATGGTTAGAAGAACACTCTTCTGGTGTCATTAAAATGAAATGTTGCTAGCCAAATATCGAGCCAAGACCCTGGAGAACAGCTGAACATTTAATGTTGCGTACATAAAAAGATCAAATTAAAAAAGAACACCAGACGATTGTTTTCTTTATTGAAACAGTTGTTGGATTGGGGGGGACGGAACTTACTACATACATGTATTCTGAGTTGAAGCTTAACTATTCGGTTAATAAACTGTGTTTTCATTATACTCTTACTTCCAAATGATCATCACAGACACATTGGCCGGCATATAAACTTATATTAACTAGTTTTAAAAGTGAACATGGTATTTTCAAAAGAGATTTCCAATTTGCACAACTTTTTGAAGTGTCGTTAATTCGCAGTTTTACTGACTTATTCCGCAAATGGAACAAGGCCAAATCATCTAAGAAGATTGTACTTACTGATTCACATAATCTTTTAACAGAATGATCTGGAATGTCTATAATCTCAAACCTTGCCAAATGCAAACGAAAATTACTTTGTACTTCAATAACCTTTTTAAGCTCGAGGTTATCTACAGGGAAATATCATGCTGCTTGGTTCTGTTTATAGATGGGCTTGCGAGTGATTCTTAATGATTTTCAAGTTCTCGATCTGAATCTGACTTAAAAATGTTTTAACAAGTAAGGTTTTAGGAAAAAAATTTGCAGATAACCAAAAATTTGGCGCCTGGCGCCTTTTGATTTTAATAAGAAAGTTTTTAAACTGCTTCGATTTTGTGATTACCTCTAACCGGACTATCTTTTCATTACAACCACATTACAAAATGGAATAAACATTTATTTTTAAGTAGAATGATCTTTAAAAAAGAAAACAATTTAACAGAACTTGATAAGAGAGCTCTTTTGGAGACTAGATTTAAGAATAAAATTTATGTAACTAAATTTCGTTAGTATATATGTATATAGAATAGATCTTGCAAACTAAATAAACAAAAATCCTACTGGACCATCAACTCTAACATTACCCCTAGAAGTTTTTATTAAAAAGTTTCAGTCAATTAATTTACTTAATATTACTACATATTTGAGGAATGCGATCTATGTACTTATTTAAATGAAAATAAAGAATGGTTATTGCTATTTAAATTGGACAATATTATATGGTTGTACCGAATACTCCAGCGATTGTTTGCACATTTTGCTATCCCCCTGCTGGGGCTAATAGAGCAAACTACTTTTCAGACGCTGACCAGCGGTCGGAGCAATACACTCTCTCTTTATGATCTTGCACGTCTAGACAAACCCTGGTCTAAGTACACAGAGGGAAAACACGTGTTCAGAAAATAAGTTGCCTTCAACTTAAAATGAGAAAAGAACGTTCTCAAAATTTTTGAGAACAAATGTTCTAAATGTTCTTGGAATGAGTAAAGTGGTTCTCAAACGAATAAAATTTACTTTAAACAACAACAACACCGGTTTTCAACAGAGAGATATACAAGAGAGAGAGCGAGTTGGTTCTCTTTTTGCACTATCTCTCTCTTGTCTGCTCAACAAAGCATAAGTAGCCCTCTTAACGTGCATCTGCAAAACTGTTCAATGGCTGAATTGTCAAGTGCGTCATTCCATACGTTAAGTGCATAAGGTACCGGGCTCAAATCCCAGTCAAGCCCGAACCAATTCTTCGTGTTTTTCTGGAAACTAAAATGAAAAAGTCAGGTGAAGTGGGTCGTTGAAGCGATGTTTCTGATTCCAATGGCACATATGGGTGGAGGGAGAAGCAGCAGCGCGCATATCTGAGTAGCCTTATATGTCCCCGTTCCCTATTCCATCCAAATGTAAGGAATCCGCCCACACCTGGTCCCAAGTGCAATCAAATTTTTTTCCAGGTGAGTTTAAAATTTTCTTGAAAACGGAACAATATAAACTCAAATCATATTCTCACAAATGGAACAATGTCAACTCAATTTGAGCTTTTGCGTTCTCAATAAATTGATCTTGAAGTGAGAACATTGTACTACAAATGAGAAAACCCGTTCATGCATACTTTTTGGTAAAGATTGTGTTCATTTTGAGTCTAATGTTCTCGGTATTTTCCCTCTGTGTAGAAATCACAGTCGGGTGTGTTCAAGAAATGTCTAGAGATTTTGATATAAATGCTTGCTTTTGAATTAAATCTTCTTGCCTTTATATGTGAAGGGCCACAAAAATGCCCGGCTACTACAAGCCCTAACCACTTTTAATTCGTACGTCATTTATTTTTAGCCAAGTCATACGTATAGTAGTAACAGTTGTTATATAACGGCAGCTAAACTTACATGTGCATATTTTTCTAAAATGCTGTTTAATTATCTCTTATTTCATATGCAATTTAGTACAAAAACTTAAAGAAAAAAATATTTAAACTCAAATGTGATGTAATTTATGCCAACCATATTTAATTCGTACAGCAGGTAATTTTACTTTTTAAAACTGAGTAACGTCTCGTTTGTTTTTTATAACTGCTTCTATCCAATTTTACATTGAATTAACCAAGTTTTGATACTCCGCAGAAGTAATCGAGCTCGAAATATAATCAATTTTGGAGTTTAAATTGCTTAGAGTGCGCTGTGGCTCATATCTGAGTTATATTTTTATTAATGCCCAGAGACTTTCTATTGGGCTAACGTTAGCAAAGCAAAGTTTTCATTTTTCAGAGGTATGTGGTGATGCACCGCCCTGAAGAAAAATATATAACCCACACCAATCTGCAATTAGTCAGTTTTGGTGCTACAGGTATGAGATAATGTTGTATGTTTTAACATTTCCATCTAAAAAGTGAAGCTCTCTTACCCCTTTTGCAGACATGTATTATTATGTGTACCTACGAGTGCTTCTACGAGTTTGTTTTATTACAGCAGACAAAACACATTTATAAAGAATGGAAATTTAAAAACTCGACCCTTGTGTGAAACATTATTGTTTTTATTGCCATTCTCTTAAACGTGTTTCCCAATACTTTCCACGGTTGATCTCGGAAGCTTAACTTCCTATATATTTTCCGATAGCTTTTGCCTGAAATGATCTTATTAGTAATTAACCGCCGAATTTCATCGCACAAAAATAAATCAAGGTAACACACTTTTCTGGTCCCTCAAATGGTCCATCCGCTTAGTCCAATTTTGGCATACTCTTTCCAACATTTCGGCCGGTATCTCACGAATAAATGCTTCAACGTTGTCTTCCAATGCGTCAATTGAAGCGGGCTTGTCTGTATAGACATGAGCTTTAACATAGCCCCACAAAAAACAGTCTAAAGGCGTTAAATCGCACGATCTAGGCGGTCAATTGACCGGTTGTTGAGTAACAGAGTCCCAATTGCTGCGAACGGCGACGAATCGATAATTGATGGTCATCATCACCACTGGCCGATACAGCTGCGATATTTTCTTCAGTTCGCACTCTACGTATGCGTGTTGGTGGTTTAATGTCCAACAATGTAAATTTGGTGAGAAATTTAGTCGCAATAGCCCGAATAGCCGCTTCAGTGGGTCGATTAAACTGACCATAAAATGGAAGAAGCGCGCGATGAACTTTCTTAACAGAGCACGCATTTTGATAATAAAATTCAATAATTTGCAAGCGTTGTTCGTTTGTAAGACGATCCATGGTTAAATTATAGACCAAACTGAAGATGTTTGACAGTGAAACAAAACACGAAACGTGCGTGAGCTGTTTAAACCAGGGTTGCCAAAAAGATAATAGCTAAAAAATCGCCCTTTATATTACCGACCTATGATCTAGTAGCCGACCTTATTCTTATCATTTCATATTTTAAGTTTTTAAGTCGACGAAAATTTCTAATGATTTCTGGAATAAACTTAAATTAAGTAACGTCCGGACAAGTGAATGGCTGGTGAATGGCAAGCGCCCTATAGGATAAATAGGGCTGGTAAGTAGGGCAAAATTCCAACATGCCTTGGAATCAGTAGTGCAGTGGGTACGAAATGTTTGGTCTAAGTATTTAAAATCTTATTTTGAAATCGTGTTTTCAAAGCAACTTATACTAAAGTACCTTTCGTGATATATTAATTACTTTTATGACTATTATCAAATCTTTTATTATTTTAATAAAGTTCCGATATACTCTTAAGACCAAAATAAGAACACTTAAATTATGGACTAAATAATATTCATTAAATTCTGAATTCGATTCCGATTAGTTCTTTAAATAGAGTAATAAAACTGTATTAAATATAGCTAAAAAGATCCAAAGTATATATAACTACTTAAGACATGGCAGGAATAACTATACCGATTTCACAAAAATTAGAAGCATGAAATAACTTGACGTTGCGAAGCCGAAAGTTCTATATTTTATAAACATTTTTAACAGTTTTAAACAGTACTTTAAGGCCTCTACGCAGTTGTGAAGTTAAGACAAGTAAAGAAAAAAATGTTCACTCAAAACGGTTGGAAGTAAATCAAAAGTTAAATTATTTCCAACCGTATTGAATGAAAATTTTACTTTGTACTTTGTGGAATAGTTCCATGTAATCTAAAAATCGTTTCCGACCCAGAGATTTTCCAAATCGTAAGGGTTTCCATTGCTACATATCAGAAATCTAGCATTTCTAGGAATGGAATTCTGGGATTTGGAATTGAATGCACTGCTGAGTATAAAAATAATTGTTTTTGGCTTGACATTGCACTGCATCTGTAACGCCAATTATAGACTTTTAGGAACTAAACTTAAAACTGTCTGGCTGGTTCACTTCGCGTTAATGAACCCTTAGGAAAACACTGAACTTCGACCAACTTCGTCAACCGCTGGACAGCGACTGAAAAGCTGTTTCGCTCTCTTGGCACAAGGCTCGGCATTCGTTCGCATCGTATCTGTGTAATTGTTTTAAATTATAGAACAGATAAAACTTACATAAAGATTTCCAGAAAGAGTATTCAAGCATCTGCCTTTGCTTTTCTCAGCTCCACATCGATTGGAATTCGAAAAGTTGAACGTCAGCAGTAACAGACTTTTGTATTTCAAAGCTGGTTTTTGATTATTGACTCTACGAAAATATAAACTTTTCAGGGCTATTTCTTCATTAAAAAGCCAAGGCCCTGGAATTGAGCAGCAGGTAGCAACAGGTAGTCGTCAGTCCCCAAGTACCCGTTCTCTGTGTGAGTGTGTGCCTGTGGATATGCATATGCACTTATTAGTCTGTTAGTCTGTCTGCACTTAAATAAATCCTTCAACAGGCTCGTCAGAAACTGTTTACCATGATGAGCGTAAGTGGATTTGACAACTGTCAACTGGTCGTGGTTCTTGGTCTTGGTCTTGGCTTGCCTGTCTCAAGACTGTCTCTTGCATGCTAATGACATATGGTTGCGGGGGGTGGGGTTTTGTACTTGACTGTCTACTTTTCTTTATGCATTTTTTTCTTCAGGTTCTTCATCATAGTTTGTAAACTGGTCATTAAAATCTCATAATAAACAGTTGAGGTTTAGTTTTGAAAAATGCCGAACAGGATATGAGAATTTAATTTATTAAATTTAAAAGCAAATCTGACAGTCGAAAAGAAATACTGTTATTCAATACTGTTGTTTTATTTAAATCAACATTTATTTTCCCCAGTTTTATTTGAATGCAATCATCATATCACACACTAATTATAATCGCACTCAAAATCTGACTCTATTTTTTTGTTAAACCCTTCTCAACATATTTTATTATATAGCCAACCGTTCAGCCCGCATCAACATATATGCATAAGTCTACTCTAGCTTGATCGCCCCCAAACAACAGGTGGATAGTTGTTAAATTTATGAAACTTTTTAATTAAGCCGCGACTAGAAGGCGACTAATGAATTGAGTCGAAGCGCATTCACCATAAATTTTAATTATGCCCAGCGAGCGATTAAACGAAAAACTCTAGAAACTCACACTGAGAAGAGTTTGAGTTTGCCGCTAAGTGTGTCACGAATTAAATATTCAAAAATATCCGAAAAAAACACAAGGCAAGGCGAAACTAATGTCTTTCCTTACTGAAAATAAGTAAATTCTCAACGGTAATAATTAACAGTAAGAAAAAGGAGAAGAAAAATAATGAAGCCCAAAAATACATAAATTTACTTAGAGAAGAAGTCCCATCGATAAGCAATAAGTATCAATTCATTGGTGGTGGCTCAAAAAACAGGACACAAGTGTCTAGAGATGGAAGCATCTCCAACCCACATGGATTTTCTAATAAAAAACTCTTTCGGAGCCAAAGAATGCCTTGAAATCCCAGCATTAGAAAAAATCTTTCTAAAAATAGTAAAAAGTAAAGCTGCACTCGGAAAAAAATATTACCCAAAACTTCTCTAAAATGACAGTCAAGGAATATTGGTCTTTATTAAGGACTCTACTATGTAGCTTATTTATGTAACGTTTAACATCAAATTTTTGGCAATGTATGAGCTTAAAAAGTCGTTTTTGTAACAATAAGAAACCAACCCCTCCTTCAAAATTGTTTTACATTTGTTAAAGCGTAGTTTCTTGTTGGTTCGGCTATGTCTTCCTTCTGAAAAACAAACAAATTTAAAATTTAATTTTATTTTTTTTACTGGGATTTGAACTCAGGACCTGGGACTTAACACGAAAAGCGGCATCTTAACATACAGGACTGTCAATCACGCGCGAAAGATAGCGATGTAATTGTATTAAAAAGTGTGTAGCTATAAGAACTTGGCACTTAGCTGCTCAGCCAGCCCAGAGAAAAAACTGTTCCTTTATAACGTCGAGGTCGTGGTCCCCCCAATTCTAGACCAGATAATTAAAAATAAATTAATATGTCTTGATTTGTCTAATGGCTTAAAAGATATTGACCTAAGCTGCTTTTGACCCTGACTGCACACCCTGTCGAGAGTTTTCAGTCAATCTGACTACTCTCACCGATTTTGCCATCTATTCTACCGCCTCTTTTGATTCAATACTTAAAACAACTAAAGAAAAATTGATTTAATTAAAAATCAAATTTCTTTACACATTACAATTTACCTTTAGTGCTTCAAAGAGTATGCTACACATTTAAACACATTTAAATTGGCTTCGTATAAAAATAATTTACCTCAGAGTGCATGTGCTGTATTCCGAAGTTTAGAAAAATAAAACATACTTCTAGGCTGACTGTTTAATAGAATTAAATTATATTCCAATGTGAATATTATTTTCAATGCTTTTTTAAAATATTCAAAGCAAAACCGTGCAAAAGCGCCTCCCTACAGCTAAAGTACATTATCTAAGGAAAATAATAAGCAATATTGCAAGCAAATTAAGAGAGGTTCTTTTCGGTACTCTCAACGCAAAGTTGCCAAATGTAATAAAAACGCTTTCGAATGGAAACTACTGCTACTTTTCTAAGTTTGACTTTTATTTTTTTGCAGCAATTTCAAGAAAAATCAACTTTGAACGGCTGGCATTCAAAAACTATTTTGTTAAAAGATTAAAAGTTATATGTATTTAAAATCATTGCTTACCTTCGTTTTATCCAGTTTTGCAAACAAAGAAGTGGGACTTTTGGCCAAAATTTCAGGCTGCTGGCCAGAAAAACGGCATAGTTTTAAGTTAAAGGATACATTCAAAAAACTAAATCAAGATTTTTAAAGAAAAATAACGTACATATTAGACAATACTGCCTCAAAATCACATATTAGAATCGATTTTCCTAAAATTCAAGGAACATTTTTTCTCTATGTTTTCAGATAAAAATGGTGGACTTTTCAAAAACACTTTCTTAAAGCATTTGAAAACTTCCTTTATTTTGCAATATAGAAGAATGACATTTATGATAAATCACAAATCGCTATTCAAAATTATCCCCTGAATGGGCCCATAATTTGCTTCCACATAATTATTTTTAAATTGATAATACAAATCGGATGATTATTTCGAATAGCTGTAGGAAATTTCGGTTGGACCCTAGGTTTTAGTAAGAAAAGCTTGTTTAAGAATTATGACAGCAATTTGATAAAATTTGGTTCCCAATTTTTTAATTTTTATAAGAAAACAAGGGAGAAAGTTGGTCAAGCGTGCCTTATCTCTCTGTACCTAAAGTGCGCTGCTGCTGCACTCGTCTCAAAGTTTCTCTCTCTCTCTCTTTGCTGAATGATATGAGGTGTTGGTTGTTGGGGAGGTGGAGGGGGGTTTTGGACTTTTATTGCTCATAACTTGAGAACCGCTTATCCGATCTTTATGGTTTCTTTGGAAAATTTATACATATTTCTTATTACTAGCTATCTCTAGAGGGTATAAATTATCTATCTTCAAAACTGTGGATAATATATCGGTTTTTCCAAATTGCGGGGGCGGGAGGGGCGTGGCAAAAATTGAATATAAACTTGATCTGCCTGCAAGTATAAGAAGCATTTGTCCCATACATGTCAAACCTCTATCTCTTACCATCTCTGAGATCTGTTTGTTCATACGGACGGACGGACGGACAGACAGACAGACGGACAGACGGACATGGCTATATCGACTCGGCTGTTGATGCTGATCAAGAATATATATACTTTATAGGGTCGGAAATGATTCCTTCTCTCTGTTACATACTTTTGCACAAACTTAATATACTCTATGTACCTTTGGTACAGAGTATAAACAATATTTTCTTCTAAATCGAATAGATATAACATATGTATATGATGAAGCTCTGTTTGTAAAATAGAATGCGAAATAATGCGACATGAGATTTTCCGATGTTGGAAAATCAAATGGCCGGAAAATTCTGCACGTAAGAACTATTTTTCATACGATTGACTTTGAACTCGGATTGTAAGGGATAGCTTGGGAAATAGTTTGTGATGTGGAATGCATGTAGTTAGGTTTGTTACATCTGTGGGCAGGGTAGAATTCAAGTCTAATCGTTATTTTCTACAGGATCTGACTAAAATTCCTTGCGTAAACTTTTCAGAGCAAATAAATGGAAAAAGCTTCAATATTATGCCGGTTCAAAAAATGGAAAAAGTATGTTCCAATTTTGAAAAACCCATTAGCAAAGCCAGAAAATAGAAGGCTGTGGTGTTTTTTCTTTTATTTATTTACTCAAATACATAGGCTCTGCGGAGGACACAAATATTTTCCAGTTCGGGAAATCCTTCTCTCTCTCTCTCTCTCTCTCTCTCTCTAGACTTCAAACTGATACCGATATTGTTTTTTTTTTGGCTATACTGATGAATGTAGCGAAGCTCGCCAGGTTATACGCTCGTACTATTATATTTTAGAACAAATTCTTTTAAAAATTTAGAGCTAAGTCTCTTGATATTTCACGTTCTCATCTCTAGTCAAGTACAATGACCCCCTCTCCTTGCCAAGGCAAGTCATTCTCATCCTCGACCCTAAGTCCAGGCATATTTCATATATATTCTTTTATGTTGTTCGACTGGGCAACGCTTCATTGGCTCAGACTCGGGGCTGGGCTAGGATAAGTGTGTAGGTAGAAGGTGTCAAATTACCAGCTAAGCATTTATACATACAAGTACATATGTGGCGGAGCACATGTCTCGTTGTCGCCTCTGGATTTCCGCAATGCTAGGAGCAGCATATGAATATGAGAGGATTTGCTGATTTCTCTTGTCTGACCAAAGTGTGAAAAACAAAACTAAGCTGGTAGGGAATAAAAGCCGGCTTCAAACAAGTTCAGATTAATTCTTCAGTTTCCTTTTGCTTCTTCACGTCGCTCACATGGCGGTGTTTTCATTATGAAACGTAAATCAAACAATTTGTCCTAAATAAGTCACGTCTGCATATTTGAGTTGCCCGGTTCCAGAGGATGCCAATTCCGCTTCCATTGTTTTGCCCTTATTCAGCTCTTGGCCGAGGTCCAACCATCTTTTATTTATGAACTTGGTCGCGTATCCTTTTTTGGTCATGTGGCGCGTTCTTCTTTTGTTTTTTTTTGTTTTTGGATTGGTTTTTGTATTTTGTTTGTTCGGTTCGGATGTTCTTTTGTTATCGGCTGTGTTGTATCTGGAACTTGTAGCTTTTAACCAATTGCCTGGCACTTTGCGGTCGACGTTTTAACAGGTCATAAATCTGTTTGTGTTCCTAGTCCAATTTTCAATTTCATGGAGTGCCAAAGCTGACAGCTGCAACAGTTAAACGGTTTGATGACTCAAGCAAGAGGGACTGAAGATAGTTGAAAACCGTTTCTTAACCTTGATTAAAATGAGTTCTAAAATGTAAGAAATTAGTAAAAAAAAAAGCCCAACTCTGCCCTCTGCAAAAGTTTCATAATTTTTGTTTATTTAGTCTGTTTGGTCTGTGAATCTGCGCGAAAATTGCACGCAGCGTTCATAAATTTTTCACACCTTATGATTATCGTGCCAAGCCAATGTCTGGCCAAGGCACTTACGATGGGTTCCATCATATACCAACGCAAACAACAACAACAATTGCACTCAGCTCGTTTAATAAATGCTTAAATTTTATCATGCTCAATGGTTGGGACTCTCTCATGTAGGTACACACAAGTATGTGGGGAAGTTCTTGAACCTGTTGCCGTCCCGTCCGTTGAGTATTTATGAATAAATTCCTGGCTCATACTTCGCGTTTTTATTTTTTGTGTTTTATTTTTGATAAGCGCCTACTCGAAACCAAACTCGATCCCGGTTTCTTCTCTTTATCGACGTTGCGCTTGGCAGCCTTTGGGCATTTATCACCAGCACTTTACCCCTTTGCCCCTTCTGTGCCTGTGCGTGTGTGTGCGCTTGTGTATTTTTTAATGGATTTCTGTCTAATATTTTTTTAGGACCCCACAAGGAATTCAATTGGTTTTTAAATTATGTGCCTTATTTCGGCACTTAATCAGTTTTTCCTTGATTAAAGAATGGCGAAACTTCAAGTTTGATAGCTTATCAAGCTGCTAGGAAAAAATTCAAAATTTATAATAGTTTTAAAACTGAAACCTTGATTTCAATTGCCTACATTGATTCCCTTCCTTGGATTTCAAAATTATCAAGCATCTCAGAACTAATACACAATAGATTTTTTCATATTAGTTTTGTTCTTTAAGGTTTCAATCTTTGGGAGTTTTTCAAGTTATATTTAACAAACAGCAATTTTCTTAAAGTTGCTTTTATCAGTCATGTCCGATTTCCATATACCAGTTATTCAAGATCTTAATTAACAGAGCATTAACATTAATTTTAGCAGAACCCTAAAATAAGACATGTTTTGTGGTCCTTAAGGAAAAGCCGAAAGGTAGGCAATATTTATACCCGTTACTCGTAGAGTAAAAAGGGTATACTAAAGTCGTGCAAATGTATGCAACAGGCAGTAATCATTTCCGACCATATAAAGTATATATTTATTCTTGATCAGCATCAACAGCCGAGTCGATATAGACTTGTCCGTCTGTCCGTCCGTCTGTCCATCTGTTTCAATGCTATCTCCTCCGTCAGTTTTAAAGCTGTCATAGGAACGATCGGTTGAAAAACTAGATTTAGTGAGAAAAACTTTTTTCTTTTTGGTGCTATCGTTCCCAACGCTCGTATTTATAAGTTTTTAATGATTTCACATAATTTAACCAAGATTTGTCGAAATCGGACAACTATATAGTATAGCTAATATACAAAAGATAGGTCTGGAAAAAATTATTCATATCTCAAGCTCCAAGGGTATATAAACGTCGGTCGAGCTGAAGATAGCTTGCCTCTATTTTTATACCCTTGGAGAGGGTATATTAAAATTGTCCGGATGTTTGTAACGCATAAAAGTAAGCATCTCCGACCACATAAAGTATATATATTCTTGATCAGCATGACGAGCTGAGTTGATATAGCCATGTCCGTCTGTCCGTCCGTCTGTCCGTCTGTTTCTATGCTATCTCCTCCGTCAGTTTTAGAGCTATCGTAACCAAACTTTGCACGAAGTCTTTTGGTACAAATACGCTGCACATTTGTCGGAACCGGCCGGATCGGATGACTATAGCATATAGCTGCCATAGGAACGATCGGTAGAAAAACTAGTTTTAGTAAGAAAAACTTTTTTGTTTTCAAAGCGATCGCTCCCAACGCTCGTATTTATAAGTTTTCAATGATTTTACATAATTTCAACAAGATTTGTCGGATTCGGACCACTATATAGTATAGCTGCATACAAACTGTCAGGCATATATCAAGCTCCAAGGGTATATAAACTTCGGTCGAGCCGAAGTTAGATTGCCCCTATTTTTATATATGATTTGCATTTTCAATTTGCCCTTCTTTTCTGTCATTTCTTAAAAATAATGGCATTCCTCACGAA
The DNA here is from genome assembly GCA_018904275.1 of Lordiphosa clarofinis. Taxonomy (NCBI): domain Eukaryota; kingdom Metazoa; phylum Arthropoda; class Insecta; order Diptera; family Drosophilidae; genus Lordiphosa; species Lordiphosa clarofinis. The sequence goes on from JAEIGQ010000011.1 coordinate 2,505,447, forward strand.
GGAATTTTAGTACTTCCAAGCAGAAAGTGTCATTAGCAATGATTTGTTGATTTGACTTTAAAACTAGACGCATAAAGATCACTTTTGTCAATGGAAACGGCAAAACTTTAAGAAATGAAAATAAGAAATGGTGCCAGTGGAAAGGGGCTAATAGAAATGAATCAGTTTTTTCTGAGTGTACAGTAGGCCGGTCCCCAAACCGGCAAAATGGAAAAAAGGAGGTCTCAGCATTCCCAAAGCTAATATTTGTTGTATAATTAATAATTGTGAAAATCAACAAATTTTATTTTAATTTTAAATGGGCGACAGGGTCTCAAAGTTTTAAAAAATATTAATCATACGACACGTTCACCAAATGCAAATTTTTACAAACAAATATTATAAATAAAATCATCGCCGACTTTTTATAAATGAAAAAAATATATGATAATAGGCAACACTGCGTATGGGTTATATACAAAAACTTTAGACGCCAGTCGCGCCGGTTCAAACTCGACTTTTTTATCTTTTGTTTTTATTTACGCTAATTATACATGAAAAAGTATCAGATAGGGGGGTGATGGCATGACCTTAAAAATTTCATAAACATGGGGACCGCTCTAGTGTACAGGTCAGATAGATCATAGCTGTCATATGTGTTTAAAAAAGTGTTTTGAAATGATACCCAAATTTGGTAAAAGTACGAGTGCAACCCTAATTTTAATTCAATAAATTATAAATCAACAAAGCTGGCGCAAGTCGGTCAGTTTGAGTATACGAAAGCTTAATGAAATAGCTTCGCTAATCCAGTCAAAATTTTTAAGTCGCTTTGGGACACAAAGTAAATAAGCCAAATTCTATAATTTCATTATTCCATAATCTAAAATAAAACAAATATATTTTAAAAACGGCCCCAAATACCAGAATAGAAATTAAACACTCGCAAAACTTGCAAAATTTTATAACAAGCTTAGATAGTGGACAATTGTCGACTGGTGAATACATAGGACGCTTGGAACGCTTGGAGAAAATTGCAATGTTTAATTATGAGCTTAGATTGACATTGAGACGGTTAAATTTTCGGCTAAATATTACATTGAACGGTCCAAAAAATCTTGAAATTTGCAGAAGTCATATATGAACTAAGATAGTCAAGAGAGTAAACAAAACTTGTGAACTTTGCTAAATTTTATTTGAGTTAAGAAAGAATTTATAGTTGACAATTTTCGACGAATAAATAAGACGTGGTGGTCAATTGGTCCAAAAAAGCAGAATATTACAATATTTTGATTTGGATTATCATAAACACTGGTAAATAGATGGATGGTAAAGATCTTAATGTCCACAAAATTGCGAAGTCTGCCAAATTTTATATTGAATTCAAAAGATCATGAAGGTTTTTCTCAAGCCTCCCTCTTAAAACTATAGCTCCCAAACAATTAATAATTTTGTAATACAAGACAAACATCAGCAGAAGTGGAAGTAAAAAAATCTGAAATAAAAAAGAGAATAAAAAAATGAAGACCAAAGTTAAGCAGAAACGATTGATACAATTAAATCGGATCCAAGTTTCTTATTTAAAACTCAACTATCTAAAGCATTTGGTGTAAAATCTTCAGATACATTGACAACATCTCCAACTCCGAGTGCTCCAATTCTAAGGAAACTTATTCTTGCGACACGACATCATGACAGTTTGTTGTCGAGTTTAAGACCAAAATAGATACATGGAAAGCGCTTAATTGCATGAATTACGTGGATGAAAATGATACCAATAAACAGCCACAACAGTTTTTGGAATAGCTTTCCGGGCCAAATGCGACAGACAACAAGCAGTGAATCCTATATAGTACGTATGTTTAACAATTTTTAGTGTGGCGACAGCCAAAAAAAAATTCAGAAAATGAAAAAAATTAAGGAAAATGCCGTGAACATTTTGTTGTTGTACAAAACAATTTTCCAAAACCGCCCGGCAGCCAGCGGCGGAGGCGTCGGCGACAAAAGATATTTTCATTGCTGCTCTACAAAATGGAAAAATTGGGGAGACTTGCATGAGCCACCGAGTTGGTGACATCGAATGGAAATTATTTGATGTGTTTATGATAAGCTTTGTCTGAAGCCCAGCCGAATTCTTCATATTCTTTCTTTCCAAAATTATTTTGTTTTATTTTCCATATTTTAATTAAGAGTATTTCCATTTCCCCTTAATTCACTCGGAAGTGAGAGTGAAAAATTTCAACATTCGCTTGAAGCAAGAACGCGCATCATTTCAGAACCCATCAGCGGCGACACGGCGGCACAATTTTCTTTTCAGTCAGAAATTAAGAGATGTTTCCGCCACCACCTCCTGCCCCTGCCGATGCGTAGGTGTCACCCACTATGACGCTCTCTCCCTCTTTCGCTCTCTTTCTGTCCGTCTGTCTCTTCTGTTTGCTGTCAACTGTTGTTGAAAGATTTTCATGTCGTTGTTTCCATGCCGCAACCGCCTGCCTGCAGACGACAGACATGAAATTTTTTCAAAAACATTTCGAAAACTTTTTGTTTTTATACATATTTTTTAGCCGCTTCTCGTACGTAAAAAAGATTTAGCAATAGCCATGAATTTTGTTAATTTATGGCATTATTAATGACATTTCGAAATATTAACAGAACATAAAAAAAATACAACAACGAAAAGGTAGAATGTTTGAAACCAAAATATTTTCCCCAGTCATGTGAGTCTTTTTTATACAAAAAATTATGTTTCCTCTTTCACTAGGCCAAAGTCATAAATACGCGACTTGTGAATGGCACGAGCTGAACATGGAACCCATCAACCTGCATAAAATGCAAATCAAATTCAACAAAACAAAAACCGTACAAAAACCACAATCAATAGGATCGAATCTTTCAATTTGGATTTTTATTTGACTTTGACTAACATAAATTCAGTCGTTGAAGTGGGGGATTTTTATCTTGAACAGTTATCAACCGACTGAGCTACAGAACGAAATCAAAAACAAAATTTACATTAATTTGTGAACAAAATGTGGCATATTATGCAAATATTTTTATAGACCTAAGAACTCTCGATGAATTCCCCTAGCAACAATTATGATAGGCTAAACAAGTGTTGGGGATTGAGTCCCCATTTGGGGGTTCGACTATGTAACACTCAGTAGTCACGCATAAAAATGTAATTTAAAAATCATAAATTATTCAGAATACATTTGCAGGGCCATAATGGTACGAATTTCTCCAATACTCTTTATTTTCGATTTACTTTTATTTAATAAGTATTTTTCGTACTTCTTTTGTAAAGTTTAGAGTAATTTAATTGAACTTGTTTTTATATAGTTTAAAAAAAATACAACTAATTTTATATATCAAACTGGTTTACGCTACTACGCTTACAAATTATATATCAGACTGTACCAACACCTGAGATTTATATTCTATTTCCCGATTCGTCCACCACGTATCAATTAATCGATATTTCGATTTTCTCCACAATGATATTTCTTGTGTTGACGACGTATAAATTTGTATCCCATTACGGATTATACGTTCAATTCAGTTGTGTCGTCTGGCTTGATGAAGTATTCCAAATGTTTCTGTATGGTTGCATCGAAACAGATCATGTAAATTTGTTAAGGATGGTCTCGCACTTTTCTAATATTCCACCCCATTTTTTGGCGCTTTCTGAACATTTTTAAGTACAATTTATTTACTTTTTAAGGCACTTTATTTACTTTTTACCTGGTTACTTAAATAATGAAAGTGTTGATCTCTACTTATAATACTTTTTGATAGTTTTTAATACTTTTGAGCAAATTATTTGATCGACTATATACTGCTTTGAGATATTGAACATGTTTTTGCAAACTCAAAATGGTATAGGTTGGGGTTGTTAATAGTTTCTAAAACATCGAGATCTACTGTATCGGATATCAAACTTTAATATATCGATACTACTATATATCGACAAATCTATACACCGTTATTTCCTGAAGCCTTTCAAAATTACTGAACAAACTTCAAAAAACATCTATACTATTACACTTAGAAGAAAAACCATTGCAACTTGGGCATAAATTAGACCGAATCAGTAAGAGTGCTACTCTGTCACATCTGACTCAGTTTTGTAGATATATGGTTCGTATCTTCTAGACATATTTTGTAATTAAAGTTACTTATCGATCTATCAAAGTAATAGTAAAAATAGAGGATAAACGAGAGCGTAAGCTTAAGTCGGCTCTAACCGACTTCGAAATACCCGTTACTCATGAAAAAACTTGTTTAACAGTGTTCCTGCGTTCCTGAGGGGGACCATCCGAAAAGTATGCAACCTTTTTGTTTAGGGTGGGAGGGGGGTAGCGTGGGCTTGTTCACTTTTTTGCTCATAGCTTGAGAACCGTTCCTCCGATCATTATCATTTCTTTGGCAAATCGATTCATTTTGCTAATTACCAACTATCTCTAGAAAGTACGAATCGTCTATCTTCAAAACTGTAAGAGATATAATGTTTTTTCCAAATTGCGGGGGCGGGAGAGGGCGTGGCCAAAATTTGAAACAAACTTGATCTGCGTGCAGATAAAAGAAGAATTTGTCCCACACATATCAAACCTCAATCTCTTAACATCTCTGAGATCTAGGTGTTCATACAGACGGACGGACGGACGGACAGACGGACATGTCTATATCGACTCGGCTGTTGATGCTGATCAAGAATATATATACTTTATATGGTCGGAAATGATTCCTTCTGCCTGTTACATAAATTTGCACGACTTTAGTATACCCTTTTTACTCTACGAGTAACGGGTATAAAAATATAACCATCCAGATCTGGTGTCTTTAAGGTGTAAGAAAAAATGAAAAAAAAAATTCCAAGCAATAAACAAGCTCATGACAAAGTCTATGACACTGCTCGATAAAATGAGAGTCCAGTTTCCTGATTTTTACAAAAAAAAATCAATCCATATGGGATCAAATCAATCCCATGCGGTAATGAAAACAACGTTATCCCGAATATTCTTGACCCAATCCAAAAAAAAGATTGAGTTGATCCGACTTTTTTAATCCTAAGAAGGATTACATTTAGCCAAGGGTGAACCTATAAAAGACTGAACTAAGCAAAAAATTTGAGCACAATTTAATCACACATCTGAATCATTTTAAACATTGTCGAAATTAATTTCAGCTTGATTTGTAAAATTGATTTGATCCAGGGAAAGATAACTCTTTTTCCTTTCCTCCATAGGACTTTCTTTTACACTTCAAAGACCACATGAGTTTAGGTTTATTTAAGATTTCTGAAAAACAAAGAAATATAACAATTTTTGGACTCAACTGGGACTCGAATCCACGACCATTCGCATTGAACACGAATTGAATGTCATCTCATCGCACATCACCATACCCACCATTTCGAGTTTATGGACATGTGATCTCGAAGGGAAAGAAGTAAGCACATTTGGAATACAAGTTCGATAGGGATGGGCCAATCCTAAAAAGCTTTGTGTTAAATATTCTGGAAGTCGGGATTAAATTTTAAAGCTCGGGCCGGGCTTAAGCCAAGATTTAAAAGATTGAAAATATCTCGAACGAAGATTTTGAGTATCTCATGTACGACCGATATGAAACAAGCAATTGCGAGGGCGATTAATATTTAAAACAAATAAATTATTATTTTATTTGAGGTGTACAGTTGAAATTATATTTCAATTCTCACGATTAAAAGTGAAGCGAAAAAGAAGAAGTGTATGTGATTGCTTTTTTTTTAGAACCACTTTTCCAAAATATATATGTAGTAGGAACAATATTTAATTAAACAAAACCGCGCGACTTTTCATTAAATATTTGTCATTTGGACTTTTCTTGATTTTTGGGTTCCTTATTTTTGTGTTCCTGAATTTTTATTTTTAATTTTAGATCTCCCTTTTTTCCTTTCCAAATATTTTTTTCCTAGTTTTGGATCTCTCAGTTTTTAAACTGGAGTTATTATTTTCCCAAGACTTAATAATAATTCCTAGTTTAAGTTTCCTTTTTTTAGTTTTCTAAGTAATATTCGACCTAGTTCACTAGGGAACCCCACAAAGTTTATTACAGTTGGGCCTGACTGATTTTCTTACTTGCTTTTTTTTGGAAAATTAACAAATTATGACAAAATACACTCTTTGCAAAAATATAAAATATCTATTAATTACACCATATTACACTGTGCCACAAAATCAAACTTTTTTTATAGCCTCATACCCAGTTTTTCTGGATCACGTCAAGTTCGCGTTTAATGGGCACTTTTATGCTAGCAACACAAGGCTACAACATCTATTGCTATAGCTATCGAGCTGAAACTTTGCTCAGAGTAATATGTCGGAACCGACCGGATCAGATGACTATATCTTATAGCTGCCATAGGAACTATCGGTCGAAAAGTGAGTCTTTGTGAGAAAAACTTTTTTGTTTTTAATGTAAACGCCTCCCGCTTCAGTAATTATTAGTTTTATACGCTTTTACACAGATTTGGAAGCTTTGGTCAAAATCGGATGACTATATCTTATAGCTGCCATAGGAACTATCGGTCGAAAAGTGGGTTTTACTTAGAAAATTTGTTTGTTCTAATGCTAGCATTCTTAAACTCTGATGTATTAAAACAATTGCAAGGGTATAAAAACTTCGGCAAAGACGAAGTTAGCTTGGCCTTCTCGTTTTTTTGGTAAAATGCCCTATATTGTTGGAAGTTATTGCCTGAAGATCACATTTTAGGTAATAAACTTAATTTTTCTAAAATTTAAAGAAAATCGTTTTTTTTTGGATGCTGGTCATTTTCGACTAAAATGAATAATCAGGTCTGTTCCCATTTCCGAATTCGATTGATCGGAATTGGTAAGAATTGTGATTTCTAAGAAACGATAAAAAACATTTAACAATTCCGATTCCGCATGATTTGAACGAAATCGAAAACGGAAACAGACCTGAATATGTTTTGAAAAATGCTCTATCAAGTCGAGATTTTTACTATTACCTAATCAGACCACCAAGGAAACTTTATTGCCAATAGCCTAAGTTAAACAACGCTCTCCTGCCTTTAAAACTCTTGCCTAAAATTAAAGAAAATTCGACACCCACACATTCAGGACTGTTTCCGTACTCGATTTCGGTATCAATGTGTTCGCTTCCAAAAACAGACTGAGTTTTTCGGTTTTTAGCTTCAAAACCCCAATACTATTCATTCGACCCACTTGGTGGCAAAATGTTAAACTTTGAGTTTACCACTCTTGCCAATTCGGATCAACAGGTTCTGATTATTTTTGATTGATCAAAAGTATAAACTAAAACAGAAGTATATACCCACACTTTACCCTATTAAAACTGCTCAGCAAGTTTTATTTTAGATAACCCTGTCGGAGATAACCCAAAGTTGAAATTCCTAGGTCGAGTCCAGGCGCTTTATTAATGTTATTTAGCAAAAATAAGTCTAATCGACATCGAAAATGCTTTGCGCGTGCAAAATTCTTACTTGGCAACTTTGAACCCTATTAAAAGATTACATTCTAAATATTTATTCGCTGTCCATTAGAAACTGAAAATAGTATGAGCTCAGCAATTGGTTGTTTTTGTTGTGTTATAGACATTTGCATTGTCTAGCTTATAAAAGTCTCAATGAATATCATCAAAAACTTTTGATTCAAAAGTTAATTTTGGCATTTTTATGGATCAACGCTACCAATTTTCATGGCGACAGTTTTTCGTTATTTATGGCATAATTAAGGAAAAATTATGACGCAAGCTAAAACTTAACCCCAGGAAATCAAATAAAATAAATCTTTCCTCTTAACATTTCTGAGATGCTTTGGAATTTTTGGGTTGCCCAGGGGTCAGAAGATTGAAACATGTAATTTGCATAAAATCACCTGACCAGATCAGAAAATGCTCACAACACTGAAAGAAATTGGTTCACTTGGGCATTTGTAGAGCAACCGATTGGGCAACAAATTTCTCTCTGTGTCTATAAAAAAATATACAAAAATATTTGCATAAAACAACCAAAACTATTTTACATTTTTAATGAACTACAAACAAAACGCAAGATTATGTATAAAAATGATTATGTACTGGCTCTCCTTTATCGATTTATGTGCTCAGGTGATATAAATTAGAGTTTTATGACCACCGAAAAATTGTGTCAACGACATGAAGCATAAATTCATAAAAGAATCCAAAACTAATTAACATTTATGTTCGAAAAAATCGATGAAATGATGCAAAGAAATGTAAATAAGGGAAACTGTAAAATGAAAACCTTTGAACAGTATTAAAAAGACCACACCGAACATTTTTTGATTAAGTTTATTATGAAGTTTTTATAGGTGTGCATTAAAGGCTGTTTAAACAACAGGTAAATTAATGCAGCAGAGATTTTCAAGAAATTTCGGTACCCAGCAAACTGAACCCTTACCTGTTGTGCGGTAGGTGTGGGTTCTATCCCGCCTCGGAACATCTTTCCTTAAAAACTTTTACACAACCGGTTACCTTCTCCAGTTATTGGCGCCAGCTACGAAGAACTTAAACCTTGCCGTTCGAATTCGGCGTTAAACTGTAGGACCCTCTCTCGTGTGGGAAAATTTCAAGACAAGAAATTAAGAGAACATCCTTAACCATTTAATGGATTTTGTCTTCCATTTCTGGAATGTAAGAAAACCACGATCTGCAGAACTGGTCATTGAAACTATTGGTCGGTAGAGACACGACCGATCGACCAACCATAATTTTTCTAAGCTGTCATTGAGCATTACAATTTTGTTTTTACTTACTTTACTGGAACTAGAAGACTGAAACACACACAGACCACGGCAGCTTAGCACACACGACTATCATCCTTAAGGAGTACTTGGCGTCAAAAGTTAAGAACGTACGCAGTTATACCGCTGACATCACACGACGACAGAGTTATGCTCTCTTCATCCTAAACATTTTTCAGGTTTGAAAACAGGAAATAATCGCAGGGTCCACAACTGACCGCCCTCAGTCACAAGATCGTTCGCAGGGGGAGTGTAGCTAAGAGCAAACGCATTATTGACGCGCTCCCCCCAATAATACATACAGGAAAATATTTTTAACCTCAGACGGTGATTTCTAATGAACTTACTTAACGATATTCGTGGGCGGTCCTTTTTTAATTGATTCTAAAAAGGGTTAAATTACATATGCATTTGTTACCTGCCCCAAAGCAATTAAGTTTTTTTAGTATGCAGTTTAAAAGTACATTAACCGAAAGTAATTTAGCGTTTTTTTCTAGTACCAACCCTGAATTTTTAACAGCCATCTATCAGCTAAAAAAATCCACATTTTTTTCTAGTCAGTACTGGCATATAGACACTCCTCCTGAATAATTTTGCAGATTTTTAAATGGCAAACAAAAAGTCAAAAAATTGAGTTTATGTTTTAATTATTATACCCTTGGGAAGGGTATATTGAAATTGTCCAAATGTTTGTAACGCACAGAGGAAGGATATCCGACCACATAAAGTATATAATATATATCAAGAATATCTTGATCAGCATGACGAGCTGAGTTGATATAGCCATGTCCGTCTGTCCGTCTGTTTCTTTGCTATCTCCTCCGTCGCTTTAAAAGCTATCTTAATCAAACTTTGCACAAAGTCTTTTGATACAAATACGCTGCACATTTGTGGGAACCGGCCGGATCGGATGACTATAGCATATAGCTGCCATAGGAACAACCGGTTGAAAAACTTGTTTTAGTGAGAAAAACTTCTTCTTTTTAGATGCTATCGCTTCCAAAACCTCGTATTTATAAGTTTTTAATTATATTACATAATTTTACCAAGATCTGTCGAAATCGGACACCTATATGGAATAGCTGCCATACAAAAGTTAGGTCTGAAAAAACTTTTTTGTTTTTAATGCTCTCGCATTCAAACTTTTTACTGATCAATGTTACATGACCATACCACATAATTCTGCCAAGTTTGATCCAAATCGGATGACTATAGCATATAGCTGGCTTACGAACGAAAGGACGAAAAAATAGTTCTAGTGAGAAAAACTTTTTTTTTTGTAACACTTTACACTTTTTAGTTATGAATATATTGATGAATATATTGTATAGCTACCATATAACAAACTGGCAGGCAGATATCATGCTCCAAGGGTATATAAACTTCGGTCGAGCCGAAGTTAGCTTGCCTCCATTTTTTTAATTTAAGTAACGTTAAGTTTGGTGAAGAATATCATTTAAATAATCATTTTAATCATCTTATGAACAGAAACATAATTTATGTACATATACATGCTTTCCCACTTTGCTTGGACTTAAGTTTTAAAATGTTTGTCAGTTTTACCGGTATACTGAAATAAAAATACAGGTACCGCAACCAGAACCGAATACCGAAACAGTATCAAAACCAAGGCTGTATATCGGTCCTGAACCGAACCTCATAGAACCGTTTCGGTTCGGGTTTTGTGGGTCCGACGAACCTCTAATATTTTTGACTCCTCGAACCTGAACCCGAACCGGACCACTTTTTCGAGATACATATTAGTTTCGGTTCAACAAATTAAGTAGTTTTTCCAACGACACATACAGAGAATTATAGAAATTACTTGTTATCTGACTGCTATAAGTCAAGACGTTCTCCAATCCTACGACATATCTTTAGGTCATATTTATACTAACACCGTCGATAATGGAGTGAGTATGGATCGAGGTAGAGAACTTTGCACAGCACAAAAGAACTGCAATTATGAAGAATGTAATGTTGATGAAGGTTGCTCATGTGCATAAAAAGCAAGAAATGTCTTTGCTATTTGGACGAGATGACCACGTTACCTCAATAGGTTCCCTGGAGAACTCTAAAAATTCTTTTGCTCTTACAAAAATTGAGAAAACTAGTGCTAGTCTGTGTGACGCGATGAACATTTAAATGGCAACATTTGTTGCTGCAGACAATGTATTGAACTTCTTAAAAAGTCCAGGATTTACTATTATTACCAAGTGATTTTTATTTCTCTTGCTTTTCATTTCGAGCAATGGTTCTAAAATCTTTGGTTTCTTACTATAATCGTTCGATAGACGTTCATCTGTTGTAAGCTTTTAGACCCGAGAATTTTAACTTTATTAATTTCTGACAAAAAAAAAGATGCAATGTAGCACATTACAGACATGCAGTAGCTCCAAAATGAAATTCTTAATGAGAGTTTTTAAAAATTCACCTTTAAATAAATCAACTTCTGATTGCGAAGAAGATAAGTTTATCAAATAGAGATTCTTACAAAAATTGTGCAAGAGAACATTCATCGTCAAATCTTCTAAAATTACATCTTTGAAATAAACAATATTATTTTATGTTCAAGCGAACCAAGGTTCGAACCATAACCTTGTGTTCATGGGTTATGAGAACCAGTCCGCGAAGCGAACCTTAGACTTTACAACGGGTTCGAACCCCCGGACCGAACCATCTGAAAAATTTTAGAGGTTTGCAGCCTTGATTAGAACCTTTTACCGAAACGAACAGGAACCGAAATTCGTTTCGGTTTGATTCCTTGGTTAGGATTATACTCAAGATTTAATGGTTGGCAATTAAAGACGGGTAAATAGGATATATTTTATCAAATTTTTATGGGGAAACAATCAAATTAATTTACTATAAGCTAATCTTACATTTAGTACTAACCCAATTGGATATATTCGGTTTCACGGCCGGGCTAGCGCAGTTTTTCTCATTTTACATTAAATTTGCTTAATTTTTTGGAAAAAAGTGACTATAGACTACATGTTCTTTCGTTATCTAAAATCTTTCTGATGGTACAAAGGGCTATGCAAGAATGCATAAGAAACCATGAGAAACTATGCCAATGGAATTAACTGTAAATTTTGCTTCGCTTTATAGCAGAAACCACATAAATATGATGATGGAAAAAAAGTCCCGTGCGACATGTCCCGTGCGAAAATGCTTAAGGTTAAATTTTGAAAAAACTGTAAATTATTGTTGGGTGAAATTAAAACCATTTTAAAGAGACATCAATGCACTACATTCTAAAATTTATCGCAATAATATATTGCCTCAGGATTCGCTGAAATCGTCGTTTGAGTGGTTTCCCGCGAATACCACTTCTGTTTTTATCCCGTGCGAATTGTCATGTTTTTTTGCGATTATCTTCAAAGCAAAAATACTTCCAAAATCAATCTTTGCACCAATTGTAGAGCTATTGAAGAGCTATATCGGGCATTCCATACAAAAAACATTTTTTTCTGGGATGATGTCTCCGAATTGGACGATAATTGGTCCAAAGGCAGCTTATTATGAGAGAAGCTTAACCCCAAAATGTTAGCTTTTTTGGAGCTCTTTTGCGGAAGTTCTACACTTAAAAGTGTAATATTGTGAATTTTTTAAATGTTCAATAACTCGAAAACGGTTTAAAATAGAGCTTGGCAATTTTTAAAAATTTTGAAATTTGTTTTATTTGTTACCTTTCTTGAGAAAAACAAGATTTTTTCCAAAATCTTAGTCTACCAAAAAAGTCCCATCCTTAAAAAATTCTCAAAAAAATATATGTGAAAGCCGCATCTTTTCCAAACATTTTGAGTGCTCGAACATATCGGTAGCTTGAAAATTGAGAAAGTTATGGCCATTTTTGTCATGTAATCTCAAAAATATCAGTACGAAAAATTTGTCAAAAATTTCTAATAATTTTATTTTTGTTTCTTAATTTAACCACGTACAATGGTAAACTTTTGCAAAGTGGTTCCAAAAAAATATGCAATATATTACTGGAATGAAGAGCACGGAAAAGGTGCTTCTGATGGGGCAGGGGAGCGGTTAAACGACTTGCCTGGCAATAATGCCTGCAGCAAGGAACAAGAAATGAAATACTAACAGCTAAAAACCTTTATCAATGGGAAAGTGATCATTTGAAAACCATCACAGTTTTTTTTGCACCACAAAAGATTACCAACAGTGTGCAGAATATCTGAAAACCAGGTTCGAAAATTGTAAAACAATCAAAGGGACGCTTGGGATTCATCATGCGGTGAATGATTCCTCACTTCAAGTCAAGACCACATCAAGAATTGTAATTTCAAAATTAGTTAGAGTGTAGTTTATTTTTAGAGCATCTTATTATTATTATTATTAATACTATATAATTACTATTATTACTATTATATTATTGCTATGAATGCAAATTTTTTCATTTTTTCTTTTATATTTTCTTTTATTTTTAGACTAATAAAATTGCAAAAAAAAAAAAAACAAGAAAGAAAAGGACCCGGTCGTATTATACACTGTGCCAATACAGGTCGCTGCTCGAATTCTGTACCGATTGAATAATTCGAAATCGTTGTCCACACCAAGACGAAGTCGTTGGAAGTGTTTTTTATACCTTTTTCTGTAAACTTTAAAACCAAAGCGTTCTTTTCTGGGTCCTAAAATTTTATTTAACAGTAATTGAGATTACATGACAAAAATGGCCATAACTTCCTCAATTTTCAAGCTACCGATATGTTCAAGCACTGAAAATGTTTGGAAAAGATGCGGCTTTCACATATTTTTTTTTTTTAACTTTTAAGGATGGGTCTTTTTTGGTAGACTAAGTTTTTTGAAAAAATCCTGTTTTTCTCAAGAAAGGTAATAAATAAAACAAATTTCAAAATTTTTTTTAAAAGGGCTTTTTAATCCTGAACATTTAAATAAAAATTGCCAAGCTCTATTTTAAACCGTTTTCGAGTTATTGAACATTTAAAAAATTCACAATATTACACTTTTAAGTGTAATTTGAGCTCCAAAAAAGCTGACATTTTGGGGTTAAGCTTCTCTCATAATAAGCTCCCTTTGGACCAATTATCATCCAATTCGGAGACATCATCCCAGAAAAAAATTTTTTTTGTATGGAATGCCCCATATACCTATTGTGAATATAAAAATCCGGTTTATTTTGTCTTTTTCTTAATTTTATATGCGTATGATTGTGTTGATGAAACGGACCAAAAAATCGCGAAATTTAAAAATTTTATGAGTTCAGATTATTATAAAAACGGAAAAATGGACGGAAGGTGTTAATAATATAAACGCAAGAGAAATCTTCATCTTCACATATTTCTTTTTGAACGTAATTTTATAGTTTGTGTTCAGCTACTACTGTACTTTCTTCATTTTTTTTTAATTTTAGGTGGCTTATTTCATAGAAATTTAAACTTGCAATTGATAGATATATTTGATTGATATTGTTTTCTTAAAAAAAAAACAAGCATGTTTTAAGTAAACAATTCTATTATTTTTATGTTATTTTTGCTATTTCCGCTATTAGAAGTGTTGGGCACCCTAATCGATAATAATAGATAGTCCCGCTAGACGTGAAGCTTAGAGGTGACAATTTGAATTCTTTTGCGCCAAATGTAATTGATAACATGTACTCGATTAATTCCCAGGACAGCCTTTTCCAATTAAAATGCCTTAAGCTAAGTTCACACTAGCAAATTAATTTGTCTTATATGGCGAAAATTAAACAAAATTAGTTTCAATTATGTGTTAACGGTTTAACGAGTTGGACAGGTCAAGTTTTTGAAAAGTTTGTGTGCTGTCTGAACGCAATGTGAACACTGTTTGTCGAATTTGGAAGGAGCAGTTGAGACCATTTGACGAGGACGACATAAACACGTCATGTTGTAACAATTAACAATTAACAAGCGGCGCTCAAATACAAATTATGTGTTTATTTATGATTTATAGATATCAATTAGTTTAATATTTGTATATCGTGCTTAGGCGATAGCTGGTCGGCTGTTTGAACTCTCCACAATGTTTATGGGAAACACAAATTTTGTAGCTATCTTAATTGCATGTGTGAACACTAAGCATAATTGTAAGGAATCTTTCGAAGTTTTTACAAATTTCGATTCCAATTTATTGAACGTTTGTGTTAACATCTAGATTTGGACACAAATCAGTCAAACTCCGCTATGACAGTGTGAACTTAGCTTTAGTCTTAGCTTTCTCGGTTTTTGTTTTAAAACAGGCGGTGGCTTATCGATAATAGATATCGAACATCGATTGAACTTACAAAGAAAATCTCAAAAATAATCAAGTGTGGTCACACTTGTCTCTAAAACAATCAAATCTGGTCACATTAAACATTAACCCTTGTGCACTAAACAAATTTATAATATTAAATATTAAACTAGAATGGATGATCCCCTGAAACCCAAGCCAGTGCCACTGGCAGCAGAAACTGTGCTATGGTTCGAATTTCTGCTCGATCCGCACAAGATAACACAGCATTTGCAAAGACCTTATCCCGGTAAGAAAAAAATCAAGCACCTCCATGTCCAACACTTCAAAATAATAATCTTTAAATTTTGATGCAGAGCCCAGTGCCGTGGAGCTGATCATGCAGTTTATAAGCATGACACCGGACACAGCCTTGACATCGGTGATTACGCCGGGCAGCGATTTGCAAGGACTGCCGGCGGGAGCGGCAGCAGTGGCAGGTGGTGGAGCCAATGCCACCACACCTGCAGCCTCGGCGGCACTGAATGTGCCACCACTGCCGCGAACGGGGGAGAATGGGCTGCAGTTGACCCGAAAACAAATGGCCCTAAAGGTGCTAGAGCTCAAGGTGGCCACCTGGTTGCGTTGGGATTTGGATTTGCTGGAGAAACAGTTGCCCGTGGTAATGCAATTGGGCTTGCTACGAGATCTGTGCACAATTAGCTATGGACGAGCGGTGGCGATACCCTTGACCAGTGATTTTGATATGAAAATAGGTAAGAATCCTGATGAAATGGGAGTTGGATTGTCTTAAGTTGGGTTTTGTTTACAGCAAGCAGTGGCAATGAGAGAGCGGCACGTTTTGCCCTGACCATATATCACAGGATGCTGTTGCGAATGCAGCTGATCAAGGAGAATGCCTTGAAGACACCCAGACCCATGAACATGTAAGTGTGGAGGGCACTAAGTAAGTCCTAAGACTAAACTTTTACTTTACTACGAAAAGGTATCAAGTCGTGGATCAGCTGCAGCAGTTTCTGGACATGCCCACTCAACCCTCCATTGAATATTTGCAGCAACTTTGCAACTCTTCCACCAACACCTCCTCCGCCTTCTATGTATTCCATTATGATAGTTTTGTAACCCTCCAATGTGATGACTTGGGCAGTGGCCAAAACTATGATCTAATGCTGCAGATCTCACCCGAGGAGCTGCGCGCCCAGCTGCAATTCGAACTGGCCCACTATTACCTCTTCACCAAGCAATATATTTTGGCCCGTGAGGCGGCCGCCTCCTGCAATAGCAATCTCCAGGCCATTCCTCAACCACAAACAGATCTTCATTTCTGCCACATTAAGCCCGATGAACTGGAGGGTCTAATGCTGGCCTGTGGCATAAGTGCCCAGAAACCCACACTTCTCGAAAGATTCCATCAGTCTTTGATCTGCAACTATGCGGATCTGTTGCAAATACTAGAAATGGACAATCTGGCAAGGGAAATACCCTTGGTTAGTCGCCGGCAATTGGAATTGGATTTGGAGGCGGGCATTTCATTGGGCTTGGTCAAGGATTTCTTACCCAATTTACAGGTGCAAGTGGCAGCCCTGAATGTGGTGAGGAATATCTTTGAAATGGGCAGCATATTTGCGGGCTTGGAGTATTTCGAGAAATTCCGTGACGTGGACTATCTGACGCCACTGGCCAAAGCCATCAAAGATGTCTGGCCGCAATGTCAGGCCCGGGAGCGAGAGTCCTTCAAACAGTTCCTCACAAACGGCCTGCTCCTGGAGTCGGGAGGCAAAAAGTTGCTACAGTCGGTGCAGGATTTGGGTGTATTTAACATTTTGGAGCTGGAGGATTTGGAGCAGGAATTGCAAATGGCCGTCACCCCTCAAATGAATCAATCACTGGCCTCGCTGCAGGATTGGTTAAGTCATTCAAAGAGTAAGTTTTTAAACTCTCAGAGAATTTATATTTAACTTTTGTTTTGTTTTGCAGTGAATCGCGTGGAGGTGGCTGCCTTGGAGCGGCAGCTGGTTAGCTGTTCGAGTGCCTCCACGGTAAGAATCCTTTTGGTTAAACTGTGCGCCACCGCTCCCGGCAAACCCCTGTGGGCCATTAATCCCAGCTGGGATGTACCCCAACCTTTAAAGACTTTGATCATGGCCATGCCAGTGAGTTTTCTGCAGGATTTCAGTTATGTTCTCATGGGTAAGGCCAGAGAATTGGCCACTCGAGGCAACTACATTGATGCCGTGTCCATGTTGAGTGTCTTGAAGTCGGAAACGCAACGTGTGGAGCTGGCTAGCAATGGTCAGTTGATGGGCAAGCTACTCACCTGGGAGATATTGCACATACAGATCTGTCAGAGTCTAGAGGAGTGGCACCAAAAGCCTTTGGACTTGCAAGCTTTGAGTGGCCGTTGTAAGCAATGCCTGGGTGCCCTGCAGGCGGGTGATTCCATGATTCCACGTCTGGACATACTTGAAAGTTGCTCGATTATGCTTTTGAATTTGACCGAATTTCCACCTCTGATGTATCTGGACAAGCGGGCAGGACCCTTGGAGCTGCCAGTGGCGTTTGCGGCCACTTTTATAGAAATGGAGAAGATGAAGGGACCCAAAAAGGTGTGCCGTGATACCTGGGAGCTGATGTTAACCATGTTTCTCAATGTCCCCAAGCGGGGCAACTCCTCGCCCAGTGGCAACAGCTCGCTGCAGACCTTCCTCCAGCGCGTAAGGCATCAGAGTGTCTTTGGTCTGGCCATTTCCATGCTGGGCAAGATGCACAACATTTTAAAAGACGATCCCAATCATGACTTAAGCTGTGAGTACATGCAGCTCTGGCCCACCAGTGTCACCAAGTGAGTTTTAATTAATTTCATTGATTGACTCCTAATCATTTCTTTATCCCTTCCCCTGCAGCACCAATAGCTATAGCCTGCGTAGCGTGTGTGAGACTTTACAGTGGCTACTCTCCGAGGCACTTTCGTATTATCCCCAAACCATTTCCTGGCTCAAGATGAAAGGTGATCTGGAACTGGCCATAGGCAATAATGAATCCGCCATGCGTTGTTATGTCAATGCCTTGGTCACTGGCACCGATTATTGCACTCTTCCCCTGCAACGGAATGTGGCCGATGATTATGTCATACGCAAAATGATTCGCTGTGCCGCCAATTTGGGTTGCCACATGCAGGCCACGGTGCTGTGCCAGTTTCTGGAGGAAATCGACTATGGCATTGTATTCAAGAATCTCAGCGAGAAGTCATCGAATTTCACCGATGCCATGGATGCGTATTATAGCTGTATATGGGATACGACGCTGTTGGAGTTCATTGTTAATCTGCATGCGAAAAGAGGCGAACACAGTCGCAAACTGGAAGCGGTAAGCGGCAGGACTTAAAACATAAACTATGGTTCTTACTTAACTTGGCTTTTAGCAGCTTTAGACTCTTCAGGAACATTATTTTTCTGCTTCCAAAGAAAAGTAAATCCCGTGTCGCATTTTTATAGAACTTCTGGCCACTTTAAGTGTCTATTAAGTGAACGGATCCAAATAGCTTTAAAGCAAGTGGAAATCAGAGTTCCTTTTGTTGTGATAGTTTTTACGGCTCATTTTAGAGCTCTTAAACCGGCTTCTGATTTCGATTTTTAAATTCTTTCCATCCCGCCCTTCCGCAGAACTCCCGCGATAATTTGGAGTAAAAGTTGAAGTCTTAACTCGGAGTCCGACGCGACCCTATCTTCTGGGTATAAAATACTGACTTGCGACGGCGACATCGACACGCCTTATACTGCGGTCATTTGCAACAACAACGAAGTGTCTGTCTTCTATTTTAAAATATTATCGCTCCAGCTTGATTTGAGAATTCATTTTCTTAAGTTTATTATAGATCGCATAGCATCCGAGCCCATTTCTAAAGCAATACCTCTATAGATACACAATTTTTTATCGACAAGCTTTTAGCATGCAAGACTAACCGTGACCCTTTCAGATCTCACCCCCAAATTTTGTAGGAATGACGAATTTAGTTTTTGACCATGTTATATCTTTTATTTAAACCTCAATCCGCCTTCATTTAAAAAGTTGCATACAATCCGCTGGCTATTTATGATAAAAATTATTATTCAAATTGAAGTAATCTACTACAAAAATAAAATGAATAAAATGTGTTCATAGTTTTTGATCTGTACATTTTAGAAGAATGTCCGATTTAATGCATACTTAAATTTTTTGTACTTTTCATGAGCGCCAGTTTGTAGGATTACATGCACCCAAATATGGGTAGGTAGGGTTTTAAAGGCGAGAAAACCGCATATTTTTATTATTTTTTTGCGCCGACATCAATAACACTGTGACACATTTTTGAACTCAAAAAAGTTGATCCGGTCGAGACCAAAAAATTCTGAAAGGGTGTGATGGTAGTATAAAAAGGCTGCATGGGTTTGGTCTGATTAGCTGCCGTTTTCTTTTTATTGACCTTTGAACTTTTCAGCTTCAGTGTAGGATTAATGATTTCATATCTCGTAAGCTATATTGAATTTTGCTTTTGTGTCTTTAGCAAAGTTGTTTCTCTTGGCTTGGCCTACAAAACATTTCTTAGTAGCGAATCAAAAAAATTACGTCTTGGTACTTAAAATTACAAAAGATGTCCAAAACAATCAATTTTTCACAACTTTTTTCAGTTTTCCAACTTTTTCCTGAAATCCGTTACAAATTTGGACAAGTAATGTAGTTAAAAGTTGTTGCTTAGACCAAAATAAACAAACCGTTAGCACGAACACACTTCATTTAAGTACTCTTTGATATAGTAAAAAGACCAAAAGCATGAAAAACAGTCAAAAAAATTTAAAAAAAAAAAACGAATTTTATCGGTAAAAAAGTAAGTAAATTAAATTTCTTTAGCTACATTTTTTAAGTTATATTTTTTGACAATTTTATTGATTTAATACAAAACAATCAAAATTTTTGATAGTGTCAGCCAATTTCTACCAAAACTGTACTTGAAATTATTCATCTTTTAGGGTCTTTAACTATATGAAGGACCATTCGAATGAAGTTGGTATGTTCCAACCGATTGTTTACGTTAGTCTATGCTACTTATTCGTCCTTCATTGCTTGGTCAAATTCGTTATAGTTTTCAAGAAAAAGTTGAAAAACAGTACAAAATGAGGGGAAAACATGATGAATTTACGACATTTTTGCAATTTTGAGTTTAAAGATGTGACTATTTTGACTTGTTACTTAGAAATGTTTTGTAAATTAAGTCAAGAGCAACAACTTCTTTTCAGACGTCAAGTTACAAGTCCCAATCATATGCTTAAAACTTCAAAGTGCTATAAAAAGAAATCGGCAGCTAACCAGACCAAACCCAGGGAAGGTTTTTGTACTACTATCATACCCTTTCAGAATTTTTTGGTCTCGACCGTATCAACTTTTTAGTGTAATCAGGTAATCAGGAAGTGTTTTTTCCATTTTTTACAGCACTTCGAAGTGAAAAACGCGATTTTAGCTAAAAAAAAAAGAGCGGTTAATTGGTTATTAAAAATAGAAAAAGATGAACTTCAACTTTTTTGGATCGGTTCAGTAGATTTTGAGTTCTGATCTACACGAACTTCAAAAAAGACGTTTTCGTCAAAATCGATTTAAGGGTACTGTATACCTTCAGAAAATTTTTTTTTTGATTTTTTTTTTATTTGCTTAAACGTTCTATTAGGATCTTATAAACATCCTGCAAAACTTTCAAGCTGATCCGAAACTCAGTTTTAAAGATATAAACAAAAACAATTATTTTTTCCGACCCTTTTATATGAAAATTGTTTTTATCGATCCTCGTATTTTTAGAAATTCGTATTTTTTTCCCTATTTTGGTCAAAAACTTTATAAATATTTATAAAATGTTCGATATTATGGAAAAAAAATTTTTGAAAAAAAAAATTTTACTTGGAAATTATTGGAGATTTTATTTTTTACCATGTCTTGACGCACTTTGACTCAAATTTCTGGAGAACTGCTTAACCGATTTTGATAATCTTTTTTTTCGGTGAAAGTTAAAACCCAAATGCACCAAATCCGATTTATACATTTATTAAAAACGATTTTTATTTCATCGAAAACAGATGTCGAATCTTTAAACGCGATTATCTCGGAACCACTTTTTCCAAAATGGTTGCAAAGATTTAAAGAGTACCTGTTATCCGATTTTCAAATTCTTTCCCTTAAATTACTCCTAATACCCACCACCATTCTGGTGTGAACTAGGATATTTTTGATCGGTCAACAAATAACGGAGCTAGGACCAATACAGTGGGAAAAAATAGTCGATTTTCGAAATTTTGACATAACTCCGCCGATTATTGACCGATCCAAAATATCCTAGTTCACACCAGAATTACATTAATTCTTAACAAAACCCTGTCTTCAGTTTTCAATTCAGATCATCCGTTCTCAAAAAATTTTTGCAACCATGGGCCTATGTTTTAAATTTTTGGTTAACTTTGAACAGAAATACAACAACAACCCTAGGTACAACAACATCAACAAAAATGACTAAATTTAGTTTAACCGATTACCTATCCAATGAAAAAATCCGCTTCTTAATACCACTTATAGTTTTTGAGTAATCTAATTTTTTGTAAACCTTTAAAAAATGACACCTGAAGGTATACAGTACCCTTAAAGCAGAGATTAAAACCCAAACGAATAACGGATTGGGTTACGGTTACTGTTTTGGCCGATCGCTTTTTTCAGGTTACGGTTATATTACGGTTGTCGGATATTGGTTACGGTACTGGTTACGGTTATTAACCTAATTCTGTTTCGGGTTTCGGTTACGGTACGGTTATAAGTATAAAATATCCCTTTGAAAAATCATGCAGACAAATGCGGCCCCATTTATAAAAAAAATTATATATTTTCTAATTAGCTGCTATAAGTCAGCTAAATTTAAAATGTACTCTTTTATGTAACAGAGTGATACGAAATCGGCCCTATAAAGTAAAAGCTTGAAAAAAGATGATGAACGAATGAAAAAATAACAACATAGTTTTAACAAAAAGGCCAGAAAAGCTAGCATATTTAACAGGTTGAGTCAACGTCAAAAAATAAAGTAAATTTTAATAGAAATATTCCATTAAAATTATTCAGCAGGGCTGTAAATCGTAATTACTATTACAATTTGTTTAATAATCAAACAGCAAGATTTCGCCTGCTCGAGGTCATGTTATGTTTGTACAAAACAGGACAACGAAGTCGAGTGTACAGCTGTTTCAGGAACCTTCCGATACCATAATTAGCCGTCTTTGGGTAATGCAGTTACAATTATTTTGTAATTAAAAGAAGACTATTACCATTACAACACTATGACTTGACATTTAAAATTTTTTAATAAGTAACCTCAGTAGTACGGCTCTAGGAAAATGGGTAAATGGAAATGGGTAATTCTATTTTACAGATATTGCATACGAGAATTTCTAAAGCCAGATTCGGGTTCAGCGTGAAAAACTTGTCTAGAAACAATCTTCTTAGCATTTGAGGTCCTGCGCTCAAAATAAACTAATTTTAAAATGTTGTCATTTGACTTATGCCAACCCAATAAGCACATTTTGATAATATTTTCTAATCTAAGCAGCTGATCGTCCACTACTTATGTTTTATTGAAAGCTTACTTTTATACCAGTATTCGATAAAAATTTCAGAGTTTTGGGATTTTCTGTTTAAAAGATGTACAGGCCTGTTCCCGTTTCCGAATCCGATTAATCGGAATTGTCAAGAGTTGTGATTTCTAAGAAACGATTAAAGAATTCGGTCCAATCTTTTGGCCATCCAGAGGATGGAATGAAGGTAATTGGGATTTTGAAGTTAAAAATGGAATAACACAGTCGGTTTTTGGAAGCGAGAACATTTAATAAATCCGATTCCGCATAATTTGATCGAAATCGAAAACGGGAACGGGCTTGATATTGTTTATTTATAAATTTTTTTCTGAATAATTACAAAAATGCATCCATGAAAGTGCCCATGGCACCACCTCTAAATTTTCCCTATTGATTTCCATTACTAATTTTAAAATCGCAACTATTTTATTTGAATTAGCCCGCCAATTTTTTAAACACAATAGCAAACTTTATTGGCTGTTTTCTGGTCATTTTCCGCTCCGACAAAATTGTCCGCGTCTGAGTACCTACCTTAATTAATTAATCGACATAAGTACAAAGGTCAAGCTCAACAATATTTTCTTTGTCGGATACATCTGATCGAAAATTTTACTAAATGAGGAAAACCCGAAATTAACCCATATATCTGTTTCGGTTACGGTACTGATAACCGGTTATGTAAATAAAGGTTGTACAATTAAGGTTATAAAAAAAAATTCTTTTCGGTTACGGTTTCGGTTTCGGTTACGGTTTTAAAACCATACATTGATAGATGGCGAATGTAGACGCGTAAATGGTTCGATACAACGGTTCAAAAGTCGCGAAATTTTTAAACCTATTTGTATAATGTGAATCAAGATCGATAGACTATCACAAAGATTTAACTGTTGGCAACTAAAGACGGGTAAATAGGAGGTGATTGTCGCTCGCCTTAATGAAATTTGAACATTTGTTTAGATCAGGGAAAAGAACCGATTGAAACTCAGAACCGGAACCCGAACCGGAACCGATACTTTTAATTTTTTGTATACCGGTATCCGAGAACCGATATTCTTGGAACCAAAAATAACCTAAACGTTGTACCGGCACGGTTTCGGTTCTGAGTGCAACCACTAGACTGCGAATTGAGCAGTTAGGTTTGGTGAATTTTTATTTCAATTTGGCTCAATTGTTAGCTTCAAATAAAAAAGATTCTGGGCTTAGCAAAACTTTTGTTCAGTGAAAGAGAAAATCACGAGACCAGTCCCTTTTCTCAGATCCTCGTTATAACGTCAGGCTAACCTCTGAAAAAAAAAAGAAAACGTTCGTATCGTACCAGTGCGATAGCGAAATAAAAAGGCACCGGAACTGAATACCGAAACAGTAGCAGAACCAAAACAGAACCTATTACCGAAACGTTAGTTTCGGTACGTACCGGAACCGGAACCGAAATTCGTTTCGGTTTGATTCCCTGGTTTAGATTGACACGAAGATAGATCATACAGACCAAAAAATCGCGTCGATTTCGACCAATCTTGGTGAAATCATTGAAAACTTATAAATACGAGCGTTGAGAGCGATAGCATTGAAAACAAAAAAGTTTTTCTCACTAAAACTAGTTTTTCAACCGATCGTTTCCACGTCAGCTATATGCTATAGTCATCCGGCCGGTTCCGACAAATGCGCAGATTTTTGGGACCAAAAATCAATGCAATTCGAATTTCAACCGATTTCAGTTCGAACTTTAATTGGTCCAATTCGTGAAAACTAATTCCTTAATATTCATCGATTCTTGCCATCAATTTATCATCTTGTTTTATCACTTCCAGATCTCCATGATGGGCACCTTGGAGCTGAATGCCAACAACAATGAGGAAATTAAGCGTGAAAGCGCCATGGTACGGAAATCCCGTTTTCTGCGTGCCCTGGCCAAACAGTATTTGCTGTAGTCGGCGGGCGTTAGGCCCCCCCTCAACCCCAGACCAATTTTAGTCATTAAGATTCAAAAGTGTTTTGTAGATTTTTTGATTAGTTTATAAGTACAAAATAAAAAAAGAGACCTTGTACATGTGAGAAAATCAGAGTTGTTTATTTGGGTCTTCTGCCGCGACCGGCACCGCCTCCTGTTTTGGCCTTTTTGTTATTGGCGCTCTTTTTGGCCTCCTCGGCTTTCCGTTTCACCGCTGGATTGGGTGTACTCGGCAGCGTTTTAAAGAAGCTATCCAGCCTTACCTGGGTTTGGGCCTGTTTGGATTTCATCAACTTCTTTGCACCACCACGAACCCGCTCCTCACTGAATTGCCGCTCACCGCATAGAAATTGTACCAGGCCCTCCTCATCGGGTTCCGTCCATTTAAGGTCAATTTCTGCAGCGTCTGCTATTTCGGGTTGAATGAACAATTCGCGGGCCACTTTGTAATTCCAATTCTCCGGCACGGTATACTTGCTCGTGTCCAGATTATCCAGAATAGTCTCAATGTCACGATAGGAATTAATCAGTTCAATTGCTCTTTTGGGTCCTATGCCTCTAATGCTCTCGCAATAATCGCAGCCCAGCAGAATGCAGAGATCAATAAACTCCCGGCTGTTCAGTTCCAATCCTTGCAGCAACTTATCATAACTAAACTCCTTGACCGGCATCTTGCGGGCCTCACTGTAGGTCAGATAACGCAGCAGCTTGGTCGAGCCAAAGGTCAAGGCATCCATATCCTCAGTGGCGGTGGCATACACCTTGCCCGCCTTGACCAAGGCGGCACATTGCGCCTCTGCCTCGCAGGGAGCATCGACGTAGGGTACACCCATTAGTTTAAGCAGCTCCTTGGCCTCGCGTGCATGCTCTTTGGTCACACGCACCAGGCGACGATTGAATTTCTCAATCTCCGCATCATCACCCGCCTCGGTGGCCGCTTTCAAAGCCTTTTCCGCTTCTTCGCGACGTTCGGCACGCTTGGCCAGCTCACCGCTTTTTAGATCTGGGGGCTTTCCATCGAATACATATACCGGCTTGATGCCATTGTCCAGAAGGCGTATGGTTCGGTAGAACATGCCCATCAGATGGGAGGTAGGATCACCATTGACCGTGGCCAGTTGGGCACCCTCAGATCGCACAGCGATAAGAAACTGATAGAGACACATACTAGCATCTATGGCCACTTTGCGACCTGGTAGTAGCGGAGAATCATTAAATGTATTTATTTGGATGGCCAAAACCAAAACTTACCAAAGAAATTCTTGATTTCACTCTCTCGTATGGCCTGCGGTGCCAGATCGGCTATGAGCTTGGATAGGCCCAAAATTCCCATGTTGCGGGGGTTTGATTACAGCAACAGAGGAGGAATTGATGCAGAGGTGGATGTATTAAGTTTGGCGTGGGATATTTAATTGATTTCGGTCTAACAATAATGCCGCGCGCTTTTTTGGCAATATTAGTGTGACCATAAATTAGTAGAGATGTGCAGGGAATCGATAATATCTCGTGATAGCGGTGTGACCAACAACAAGACTGAATGGGCCTATAAAGGGTGTCTCCATTCGTAAAAGAAAATTGTACGTTTTAATAAAAAATAGTTTTAAGAAGAAATTAATGTAAGTATATATTGTTACTTTTGTAATTTTACGACCAACTCTTTAACAAGATTAATTGTTCTGACTTAATTGCTCGGCAGTAGTGGAAAGGTTCGCGTCGTTTTCAATAAGAACAGTGACTGTTACAATTAGCTGTTTGCTTATTCCGCAATGGCTAATATTTTTGTAATACTTTACATTTGTCTTAAACTTCTCTTGCACTTAAATTTTTAATTAAAATATTGCATTCAGGTTTGTCACGAAAATCTCTAGAGATTTTCGCATAAACAATTGCACTTCGAACTAAACTGGGACTACTTTATTTGCGAGCTGTCAAGAATCAGACCGCCTACTAGATTATGTGAAAGGAAAACTGTGCGCATCAAATCTACTTGGCTTTGAGCAGGCGGTTTCAAATCGCTCAACTTTTGTCATCTAATCGGGTAGCCGGGCATTTTTGAGCACCTTAACAAATAAACTAATGTGAAATTCTAACGTTTATACGAAAATCTCTAGAGATTTTTGTGACACACCCAATTAAAAAACCTTAACTTAATACTCATAGAATTGTATAATATATTAATGAATTCATGCCTCCAATAGAAACACCCTTTATCCGATATGCCCACCTAATTGCACCCATCGATATTTTCACAAGCACGCGACATTATCGATAGTGACATCTCTAGTTACCAAATTGAATGTGTGTCGGCTGACGGAAAAAAAGTGAAAAACCATTGAAAATATGGTATGTAAATAGTTAAGAAATGTTGTAAAATCATCATGAGTGTGTGTGCTATGTATTAGCATTAAAATTTTCTACCGCGCAATTGTGTTTCGCGTGTAAATAGAGCGCAACAAATATTGCTTGAGTTTTTTTTTGGACATGGCGTCTTGTGCAGAGACCGATGCGTTAGCATGCGTGCGACAGGGACGACACGAGTGGTGCGTGCGTGTACTCTGATAGATTTGCAATGTTGTTTTTTGAAATTTCTATCGCCTCTCTCGCTCAGGCTCATCGACACGCATACACAAATCCACGGAAAGAAAACTTCCCAATAAAACGCAATGGTAGCGGAGCCGCCAAAAATCTTTGACAGAGTGAATAAAATTTGTGTATTAATTTCTTGTCTCGTTTTCTTTGCAAATAGGATGCCAGCAAAACGTCAGAGACGGCGACCAAAGAAAATGCCGCCGCCGATAAGGTAAACGAATCGACGAAGGGGCTAGAAAATGCAACTGTAGCGGGTGAGGAGTCTGTGGCAACGGGGGAGGCAGCAAAAAAAACCGAATCAGGAGCCGATGCAGCACCCGCTGCCACCGACGCCAGCGATGCTGATGACGTCGCTGATAAAAAAGCTATAGCGGCAGCTCCCGAATCTGATGCAGGTAAATAACACATAGAGGCGGGCAGGTTGCATGTGTGTGTGTGTGTGTGCTAGCGAAGAAAGAGCGAGAAAAACAAAAATCATAAAATGAATTTGCGCGCGTTGAATTCATTTTGTATTTTGTGTTTGCCGCCACTCTCTGCCGCCTCTCTAATGGGATTTTATTTTCTTATTGAGAGAACTCTGCGTTGGTGCTGTTGTCTAAAGCGCCAGACTACTTTCTGCGTTGCGGTTCATGTTGGTTTGATTGTGGGTTCAAGTCCCCCCGCCGGGTAGAAGGTTTTTTCTAATTTTTCTCTTATTATTATTATTATCCTTGGCATTTGTTCATACTTAACCCTGAACAATATGGTTTTGTGTAGTTAAAAGCCTGAGGTATAAGAAAAATTCAACATTCACAGTTCCTTGCGCTCCCAAATGAAGTAGCAAGGGCCTTCCCAAGGTTGAAGATAGTTGTTTTTTTATTTATTATTTGTGTTTTGTGTTACTCTTAAGTGCAGAGTACAGTACAGTCTTGTTATTACTATGTCAGTCTATTGCTTATTACTTTTTAAATCAGTTACATACAGCTGCGTTCAACAAAATAGATGGGAATATTTATTGCATATTCCTTCTTGTAGATTTACTGTTTGGGCATTTTGTAAAATGGTCTACAGAGATTATCAATTGGAAACAGCTGGCGCCCGCTTTGGTATATTTGAAATACTTTTGGTGCAAAATGCAGTTCTTTGGGAGTACTTTCAAACTAATTTTAAATTATAGGTTATCTGTTTTTGAAAAAAGTTATGCTTGTTTAAAGTTCCGTGCGGACGTTACAAAAAATGGAAGTCGACTTTGAGGCTTATTATGTAACATTTTTTAGCGAATTTTTGCATAATAAACAAAAAATTTTAAAAAAAAAAATTTTTAGGATATAATAACCAATTAACCCCCCCTTTAAAAAATGATAATTTTGTTGTTTTAAAAATTTTTTTTTTTTTTTTTTTTTTGACGTTACGTTGCGGACGTTACACTTTTTCCATTGACCCAAATAGTATAAAAAATTTTTTTCATCCGATTGACTTGAAACTGGGTTTGTAAGCTTAGTACGCGAAATAGTTCGACACGTGTTTTCCAGATTTTGAAAAATCCGCCCACGAGGAAAATATCCGTAAAATTCTGCTTACAAAAAATTATTTTTTCATCCGATTGGCTTGAAATTCAGTTTGTAATGATAAAAACTCGAATTAATTTGGGTTTTCATATTCCGATGTTGGAAATACCGATTTTTATCGATATTTATCAATTATTAATATTAATATTATTTAAACACACTTTTTGTTACTTTGAGGTTATGTTTTTCGGATTCTCGACAACCTAGAGCAATTTAGAGCCCAGATTCAGACTCAGCGGGCAATAATCCATTATAAACACCTATTTCAACCTCAAATAAAAAAAAATTTTTTTGAGTATTTTCTTGCCGTTGCGGACGTTACACATTTTCAACATCAACTTTTTTCAAAAATATGTGTAATAAAGGTATATTTTTTTTTCATCAGTTTAAAGGGCATAAAAAACTCTGTTCTGTTAAATTAAAAAAACCCAATTTTCCGTTGCGGACGTTACACACAGCAAACCGATTTTTAGTTTAAATTTTAATATATATTAGATATCCTAAAAATATAATGAGTACCTTAAATTAAAGGAAATGAAACAAACTTTAAGTTTTGCTAAGCAATACCATAACGACTGTTTTTACCATTTTTGTGACCAATAAAAAACCCTTTTTTTCAAGAATTAATAAAAGCAAGAGGAAGGTGTAGGTATGCCTCTGCCAAGAGCAGACAAACCACCGTAGAACAATATTGCTTACATATTTTGAAGCTTGAATATGTACCCTATTATTCCATTAACAAACATTTGGATTTTGGACAACTTTAAATTTCAACCCTTGGTTTAAAATTTTTCGGATTAGCCCATATATAGATACCTCATCTCATACAAACTTTTTTTTGGGATCCAATGTCAGATCCCAAGACAATACGTTTTTGGCGTCACATGTGACATCTATAATATCTACAAATTTTTTATTTCGACCGTATAGCTAATTTAAAAAAGTATAGCAAAATTTCCATATATATATCCTCGTCAAGGCGGCTAGAACCAAAAATTGAGATCCAATGTCAGCTTCCGAAAACAGTAGTTTTTTGTTTCACATGCGTCATTCAAAAGCCTCTTGCCATGAGTTTACCTACAACGAAATTTCTGAATTTCAGTTAAAAAACGATTCAACTTGGACGGCAATAATGGGTTTATTATTTCAATGACATTCGATAAGAAGAACACTTTTTGTCCCGTTACCCAAGCCGTGAGAAATTTGTTATGGTGGGCCGTGCCATCTAATATATTATTATACCCTTGGAGAGGGAGGAAGCATCTCCGACCACATAAAGTATATATATTCATATTGCATTGACAAGCATGTGCGTCCGTCTGTTTCTACGCTATCTACTCCGTTAGTTTTAAAGCTATCGATTATTTCACATAATTTCAGCAAGACTTGTCACAATCAGACAACTATATAGTATAGCTCCCATACAAAAGATAGGTCTGAAAAAAAACGTTCATATCTCAAGCTCTAAGGGTATATAAACTTCGGTCGAGCCGAAGTTAGCTTGCCTCTATTTTTTTTTTAAATTTTACTCTTCTTAGTGTAAAATCGATGACTATCTGTCACATAGCAGCTATCTGAGAGAACAGAAATCGGCCCTTAGATGTTAGGCTTTATGTAAAACTCTTCGTACTGTTTCGACTTTAGCATTTAACTGTAATTTGTAATGCATTTTCGAAACTGAAGTGTGAATCTTAAGCTTTTTCAACAATTTGCTGCTCTGATGCCGCCTTTCATGTTCTTCCTATAATTTGATGGTTTTTTTAAGAAAATTGCATATAAAGGCCTGTTCTCAGAAGCGCGGAAAATAAATTTTTATGACGCACTCCATATAAAAAAAACAGTGGCGGAAAGTTTCCGCGGCTGAATTTATTTTCCGTGTTCTGAGACGCGCTAAATAAATGCCCAGTTGGCCTATCGATAGTTGACGTATCGATAGCGGTGTGGGTCGTGAGTGGATTGAAAGAACAGCTGATTTGATTTGTGGAAATAGCTGTAGCTCTTTATTTTGACAAGATAAATTGATTATGGAGAAAAAATCACCTGAGCGCAAAAGGAAACGGATAGAAAGTTTCAAACGAGGGGAAGACCCAAGCTAAGGGCCACAAAACAGCCCAACAAAATGACGAAATCGGCACTGAAAACAGTCTCCAATCCCAACGTCCGACGATTGGAGACGCCTTGGTCGGTTGGCACGGACGGTTGCGTCCGAAATTGAAGGAAATCAGCAGGTGACAACCATACCAACCCGATATAGTGGGCAGCAGTTTCAGATCCAGCGGCTCCCGAGAAGGAGGATTTTGAATTTACGACAAATAAAACAAAAATTGTTGATAGAACTAAAAGTATATTTGCCAATCTCTAGCGTAGCGTTTCAGATGAGAGGAAAATGGTTTCACAACACAAGTCCATGATTTGCATATACTCCCAAGCAACCTTCCTGCACACGATAACAGCATTCCTGCCAAGAATGAACAGTCAACCAACTTGGAATCAAGCCTTAAAAATGCTACCACCCACCCCCATCTTGTCGCATATCTGGGCATCCGTCAGAGCCGCATGATGCACTATGTTCTCCAGAAACTGCTGCCATCTGGCCCACACTGTAGGCCGATTAACCAATCTCTTGTACAAACTTGTGCAAACGATTATAGTTGCCTGAACGGCAAACATCCAAAGAAGCCTTCAATTGGTAGTGCGGGACTACGTCCGACATCTCAAATAAATTGACCTTGTTGATGACATGCTCGTCCCCCTTGAGACCCAGAAGTTTGCAACGCATAGAAATATTCATTTCCGACCCTATAAACTATATATATTCTTGATCAGGGCGACGAGCTGAGTCGATTAAACTTTGTCCGTCCGTCTGTCTGTTTCTACGCAAACTAGTCCCTCAGTTTTGAAGCTAGCGAGCTGAAGCTTTGCACAGAGTCTTCTTTTGTCTGCACGCTGCTTTTACCATTAAACAGAAGCACTTCAATTTTGTTCTTCTCTCTCAGTTACAGATGCTCTAAAAGAAACATTGAAATGCGCGGAGGATGTAAGAAAACTTTATCAAAAACTTTGAAGTGAAATTGGACAAACTTGAGCCATCCCCAACTGTCCAAAGGCGATTAGTGAATGCAAAGCTACCTGGCAGGATAGCACGCAAAATTCCTTTGCTTGGAAAGGCAAATTTAAAGAAGAATGAAAACTTTGCATTGGGTCATAAAGACTGGTAGATACCAATGGTGGCAATAAAATGGTATGGAGCTGCTTCCATTGGTCCCTACCAGTCTTTATGACCCAATGCAAAGTTTTCATTCTGCCTAAGCACAAAACATCAAATCGATATCTAAATGAATCGATTTGATCACAAAGATATAGTGCTGCCATATGCTATGGATAATATGTCTCTTATATGGAAATTCCAGAAGGTCAATGACTTAATATACTCTCCAAAATTTGTGAGGGAATGGTTTTGGGACAAAACTGTCAGTCTCTTGAGTTGAACCCTATGGAAAATCTTTAGGGTGATCTTAAACGACATGTCGAAAACCACGTTTGCTCTGGAAAATTACAAAAATTTTCCTCGCGAGTTTGCTGTCATGATTATATTTTAATTTATCGTTTGCCAAAATCTGTGGTTAAATTTTTAAATTTAATTGGAAAGATTGATAAATAAAAGAAAGTAGAGGAAGGGACTCTGTTAGACAAGCTAGAGATGAGCATACCGTTTTATACTTACCTCTATATTTCGATCGACTTGTAAACTTTAATAACTTGAATTTTTTTATTTATCTAACTGCTTATAGCCGCATCCGATAAAAAGGAATCATCAGCTACACCGCCGCCATCAGTGGCCAAGAAAGTCAGTAATCAGAATAATAATGCCGCTAAAAAAGAAGACTCAGCCAGCAAAGCAGATGACCAGAAGGATGCAGATAGTGGCGATGACAAAGACAAAGAAGAAGCCGATGAAGATCCAGCGGACGAGGAGGACAAGGACGAGGACGAAGCTAGCGAAGAAGAGAAGGAGAAACCTAAAGAGAAAAAGAAAAACGATGCCACAGATGGATCCAAAGCTAAGGCGGCAACAGTCAAGAAATCGGAATCCAAGGCCAAGAACGGCAAGGTGGAGAAATCTAAGGACGACAATGATGATGATGAGGAAGCTGATGAAGATGACGATGGCGCTAAGGGAGATGGCCTCGATAAGAACAATGAGGTGGCCGAGGATGATGAGAATGTGGTGGCTCTGGCCGAAATCGATCGGATTAACGAGAACATTAACAAGACCCGCGTGGATGGCCTACAGACCCTGCATGCCCTCTGTTTTGGAAACCATGGCAAGAATAATGTGGTGAAAAAGAATTTGCGCTCCTTTGCGGGCTTTGAGTTCGCCAAGGACTCTTCGGAATATAAAAAGAAGTTGGAATCCATTCGGGTTTTGGACAACAAATCTTTGCGCAGCATTTGCGAAATACTCACCTTGGATCGCAAGGGCTCTAAAGACGAGATAGCGTCACGTGTGCTCAAATTTTTAATGGAACCCGATGAAGCGCTGTGCCTGGAACAGGGCGATGAGGAGGAAGAAGAACTTGATGAGGAGCTTGATGAAGACGAGGAAGAGGAGCCGCACAGTGAGGAGGAGAAGAAACGTGGCAAGAGCGCCAAGGCAAGCGGAGGTAGAGGCTCGGCGCGAAATCCCAGCAGTGGACGTCCAAAACGTTCCACGGCAGGCAAAAGTGAGTCACCTTTGATTTACTTGATCTGAACTATTAAAACATGTTTTTGTTTTCTTCAGAAATGTCCGCCTATGTGGATTTCTCCAGCTCTGAGGAAGGCGAGAAAGTCGCAGTTCCCAAGCGAAGACGCAACGATGACTCAGAGTCGGGCTCAGATGTAATGGATTAATTTTTGAAGTTTAATTCCTTAGAAAGCTTGTTTAAACTTGTTAATCTCTTCCAGTACAATCCCTCGGGCAACTCTGACTCAGATGCCGGCCGTGGAGGCGGTGGCGGAGGTGGTGGTGGTGGTGCCGGCGGAGCTGGTCGCAAGCTAGCGGCGCGTGGTAGTCGCGGTCGTCCCGCTCGAAAAAGTCGTCGAAGAAATTCCGATTCTGAAGAAGACGAAGAATCTGAACTATCCGAAGCTGATAGTGATGTAAGAACAAAGCACATCCTCTCAATCAATATTCTGAATTTGTAAATTATTAAAGGTACCCAAACGTAAACGCGCACCGGCCGGCAAACGTGGCCGACCTGCAGTTGCAACACCAGCTGGCCGAAGGGGACGTGGTCGAGGTGCTGTTGCTGGCCGTAAACGCAAAGACAAAGATTCCGAAAGCGAGGAGGAGGAAGTTTCCGAAGATGAAGAGGAGGAGGAATTGTCAGAATTTGGCAGCGATCAAAGTGAGGTGGGTTAAACATACGATTAAGGTAACTTGCAGCTCACAAAAACAAAATGTTTAAATTGTTAACTTCCAGCAGGACGAACGCCCCAAGAAGAGTAAGAAGCCTACAACGCCTGCGAAAAATAGCAAAGCTAATAACAAGTCGAAACCAGCTGGAAAAGGTAAGTGGTGAAAAATTAATATTTATTAAAGATATCGAGGCCTGTTCCCGTTTTCGATCAAATCATTCGCAAGCCAAATACTTGCCGTAGTCACTGAATTCCCCTATTCCCGTATTCCCCTTCTGCACTTACACTTTTACTATCCTTTCCTTTTGTAGAACCCTAATCTAATACTGCAACGCACTGGAATGTAAGGCGAATGTGGAATTTCTGTACAAAGTACAATTCTAAATTGATAGCCGGTTTTGTTTTTCTTGCTCCAAGATCGCACAGTGATTCACACTATTTGTCTTGGTTTGATTTTCCTCAGCCCCCAATGGTTGGCCAGTGCCTTGAGAATCTCCGTGATGGATTTTGACACTTTCGTTAACTTGTCCCTTCGTTTTTTTCTTTGCTGTGGTTTCTGCAACTGTTTTTACGGAAGCTGATTGAGCTCTCCCTCCCACTTACCGCCACATCCCACCCAATTCCCACCTACATCCCACCACTTGCCCACATCCCACTTCCCGCCCACTTCCCACCAACATCCCACCCACATTCCAACCACATACCACACACTTCCCGCCATCTTCCCGTCCACTTCCCGCCCACTTCCCATTAACATCCCACCCTTTTTTGGATTCAGAATTTTCCGGCCATTTTCCTCGTGTGCGGATTTTCCAAAATCGGGAAAACACGTGTCAAATTATTTCGCGTACTATGCTTACAACTTATGTTTTGTTATGCGTAATTTTGAAAATGAATTTGGTGCTAATCGCTGGCAACTAAAGTTTCGCCCATTCAACCTTGACCACCCACTTTCCATCCAGCGGGGTGAATTTTCCGAAAGATTGGTATGCAGTTGTTGTCGAATTTTCATATAGATCTTTAAAAATGAGTTTAAACTTGATCGGATGAAAAACAAAAAAGTTTCATACAACAGTTTTCCGCGAATTTTCCACATTTGCCGACAGAATTTTCCAAAATCCGTTCTTAGTACTCACTTTCAGCATAAGATAAAACTACTGTG
This sequence comes from Lordiphosa clarofinis, assembly GCA_018904275.1. NCBI lineage: Eukaryota > Metazoa > Arthropoda > Insecta > Diptera > Drosophilidae > Lordiphosa > Lordiphosa clarofinis. Next base: position 2,540,720 of record JAEIGQ010000011.1, read on the forward strand.
AAAATCTCATCTTCCTATCATTTATGGTTTAGGCTGTGCGACGGTCACCAGTCAGTCAGTCAATTAGTCAGGTTGAACTTTTTTATATATATAGACTAAGAGAAGGGAATTAAACCGGAACCGTAAAACAAAAACAACCGATCAGAACCAGAACAGGAACCGATTTTTGATATGAAAAATCTTTAATTTCGGTACGGACGATTTTAGAAGGAGTAAAATTTGATTTGACCATATTTTGTTTTTGTGTTTGCTCTGTGCAGTGGCTCGGCACACACACACACAAGACTGTTGGCAGAGTGATGGCAGGGGGAAGATTGGTGATGGGGGGGCGGAGAGAGATGCAGAGAAGAGTTTAAGACCACACACCTACACCCAACATTTCATTTACAGTTCTTTGCCTATGGCTCAGCCAAAAAATATCCAAACAGAGAGAACAATAGAGAGCGTACTCCCACAACTTTTGCTGTAAGCGCGAGGGGGAGACTGAGTGCTACTAAGTACTGAAAAGACAGGGCACTGAGCGCAGCATTATACCGTATTAGTTGTATCATGGTTTTCTTCTTGTGACAAACTGCCATTGCTGATTTGTATACCAAGGAGAGAGCTTCTTTTCTAAAATTGAAGGGCTTAATTTAAAAATCATAATAATTTTGACTTTGGAGCTTATCAGATTTTGCTGATCATTGTAAGTAAAGATAAGATAAATTTTAAATGTAAATTTTCAATTAATGTGGATTATTGGGAATGAAAAGGGGCATAAAATAAGGAATTCAACAGTAGAGAACTCGCTAATGTGAAAAAAACACTAAAAATGGATGCTGAGTATTCAGACACTATCTAACTCTATCGGTTTTTCTAATTAAGCCCATTTTTTTTTACCTATGGTTCCTATGGCAGCTCCTATGGATATAATCATCCGATTTTGACCAAAGCTTAAAAATCTACGCGAAAGTATATAAAATTAATAATCGCTTAGTTTGGATACGTTAACATTTAAAACAAAAAAGTTTTTTTCACTAAGACCACTTTTTCTACCGATAGTTCCTATGGCAGCTATAAGATATAGTCATCCGATCCAGTCGGTTTCGACATTTTAGCAGGCTACAGTAAAAACAAGACTCTGTACAAAGTTTCAGCTCGATAGCTTTAAAACTGAGAGACAATTTCACCAAGACGGACAGACAGATGGACGGACAATGCTCAATCAACTCAGCTCGTGGCCTTATCAAGAATATATATATATATATATATAGTTTATAGGGTCGGAAATGGATATTTCTATGCGTTGCAAAGTTTTGAGCAAAATTATAATACCCTTTGCAAGGGAAACAAAATGACATGTTTCACATCAAAGCTTCGTTACTGTTAACCACACTCACACATTTTTTTAACATTTTGGGTACCGGAATTCAAGTTCCGATATTTTTGAAACCGAAAAGAACCATTCCACCGATGAGTGTAACAACTATGTAGACAGCAAAGCAGAAACTAGGTTTTGCTTTCAAAAAGGTCTGGCTTAGCTAAACTTTTGTGTAGAGAAATAGAAAAACGCGATTAACGTGAGAAAGGCAGCTCTTACACAAGTCGTTCAGCTGAAAGTAGAGTTCATTCTTACGTGTGTTTGTATGAAATGTACAAAACAAATAGTTGAGTAACTTGACAAAAATCTCTATACTTTAATGGTGGTCAGAAAACTCTACAAAGTTTTCAAAATTGTTTGCATGGCCTGAAGAAGGGCAAAAAAAATCTGTATTTACACTTGTCTGATATCTCATTTGAGAAGCTCAAAAAATGTTTTAAATATATGAGAAGCCAACTCTCAAAACGTTTTTTTCAGCCATATCATATGGGATATCAGGCAAGTGTGCATACAATTCATCTAACCTTTGACCGATTTTACCGGTACGTACCTGTTAGCCAAACGAAGATTCGGTTAGTACCAGAAAAGGAACCGCATTCGAATTCGGATTCAGTTTGATTCCCTGATCAAAGCTTACTTCACAAAGGCAAATAACTAAACAAATTTGTAGGAAATTAAGATGAGAATCAGGCTAAATTGGTCAAATTGTCGAACTTCCCGGTCATATTTGATCAAATTCTTAATGAATGGAAACATAGTTAATGTTTGAAAATTCTAATTTCTAACTTTCTAAAAATTTTCAAAGTTTTTGACTGTGCGAACTTAGCTTAAGAGCTAACAAACCTAGTTTCTGCTCAGTCGCAGTCAAACATTTTCACCCATGGAGAGAATTGGGGAAAACTCTTGTCCAAATATTTCACAATCTAAGCTTTAAGATCAATATTTCACTCTTTTTAGATAATTATTTGTTTATTTCACTTTCAAATATTTTCGAAAACCTCCTATTTTTCGTAACAACCTTATTCAGTTGTTCTCAAAACCATGTGACACAAAGTTAATGAATTAATTTAAGAATGCTTTGATTTTTCCATTAAATCTTGAAATCCGTATTGTTCCTTTTATTTAAGCCTTCGCTTTATCTAAATTCCACTTCTAAATTATCTTACAGCCGCTGGTCGACCGAAGAAATCAAAGAAAGAAACATCCGAAGAGGAGGATGATGTTGATGATAAGGATGAATCCGATGAGGATGAGCCTTTAACCAAAAAGGGCAAATTGGCTTTCCCCACGGTAAGTTGGACCACAATCTCCATATTTAATTGAACTTATGTTTATTTTCGACTTTACCAGGATGAGCAGATTCGTGGCTATGTCAAAGAAATTTTGGACAAAGCCAATCTTGAGGAGATAACCATGAAAACGGTGTGCAAACAAGTCTATGCTAAATATCCAGATTTTGATTTAACAGAAAAAAAAGATTTCATTAAGGCCACAGTCAAAGCGGTAAGCCGAGTTTAGAAGTGATGATGATGATTTCCAAGCAATTGCAAAAATTAATTTTTCTTTCTTTTTGTTTTTCAGTTAATTGCCACATAAAAACAACAACAACAAACAGACACATACCCACACACTCACACACACACAAAGCGAGGGGGAGAAAGAAGGCATTTCATGATGAGGGGTTGGTCCAGCAAACAGTTAAAAAACACAACTTGTACCAAACACAAACAAAACGAGAGCCGACAGAAAAGTAAACGTTTTTTGCCACTTTTTGGGAGCTGCTGAGTTTTCCCCCTTTGTATAAGTCTATATAATTTGTACTCTTAAAGTATACCTTAAAAGATGGCGCCTTTTTATTTGTTCGATTATGCAGTAGGATATGTCCCATTCTATATTTCTATATATATATATATCTATGTATGCATGTATGTATGCATGTGTATATAATTATTATTTTTTCAAATCTTTTTCTTTGAATGCTCTACAAAAAGTGTGTAAAATTAAGCTTAAAGAAAATGTGTAAAAAAAATCCGAAAAGAAACTTTGATTTGACATTCAAAATATGTGTATTTTTAAATTAAGAAAAAAGAGGAAAACAAAAAGGATTCTAATAAACATAAAAATATAAACTAAAACAAACAATTTCACACACTGGCAAACAGTACAAAAAGCAAAATATACACGAAATTTTTCTAAAAAAAACAACAGTAATAAATATTTGGAGAAAACTTTTGGGCGATAGAATCGAAGAAAGGTTAAATTTATATTTGAGAGATGAGTTTTAGACAAAATAGAATCTTTTTTAATTGAAGTTGACGAGTGGTGGAGGATTAAATTCTGTTTACCGAGTTTTAGATATCCTGGAAAGGAAGGGCAGACAGTTCAAATGCAAGGTTTTTGTATTAAAATAAGTTTAAAGTTGTAAGTAATCGACCTGTTGGTGAACTGATAATTAGGTTTAGAATTGGTTTCAAAGTCAATCCAAAAAATTACCTTTAGTAGGTAAAGGAATAAAACTTATGCTCCCACAAATTTTCTTCTCATTTCGTAGACTCAAATTTATTGAACTAAAGTAGAATAAAAAATGAATAAATACTTAAGAGGTTTAGTACGGGGTTAATAAATTGTTAATTCAAAAAATTGACGTTTTCCAGACTCTGTGGGGAATGCAGTCTTATGGATCCGATTCTTTATGTAAAACCTCCTGTTCCTGTTTTCGATTTTGATGAAATCATGCGCAATCGGAATTGTTCCTGCTCTAAATACCCGACTGAGTTTTTCGACTTTGAGCTTAGAAAACCCATTTATCTTCATTCGAGCATGACCTTGATGGACAAACGTTTTAGCCCCATTCCTAATTGGTTCTTAGAAACCCCCTTTCTTACAAATACTGATCAATCAAATTCGGAAATGAGAACAGGCCACATTATATTTCAAGGTTATCGTTTATCCCTAATTCATTATAGGATCATTGAGTAATTTTTAATGCTATTTTAAACGGATTTTTTAACCAATCGGTAAGGATTAGGGTCTGATTTCACTTCGTGCAGATAGCTGCTATGTGACTGATAAACTTGTTTACTCTGTAATTTGTTAGTTTATGTGACAGATTACTCTATGGGGCCTGTTTCCGTCTTTGATTCCGATCAAATCACACGGAATCGGAATTGTTAAATGTACTAAAAAATGTAAATGCGCCTGTGTTAGTTAAATGCGGGGAAAGAATTTCCCCCACTAGCAGCAGAAGGGCCGATACACGGGATACACACACACACACAAAGACCTTTGTGTTTTTGGCGTTTGATGCTGATGACGGATTTTGATTTTGCTACAAGCCTGCCTTTGGGATTCCCAAGCGGATATAGCAAATCTGTCATGAGGTAACTTCTGCCAACACACTAAGGACAGACAGAGACAGCTGAAGATTGAATTGGTATTCATGAAATAGCGCTATACTGTCAACCAGCCTCCCTTGTGGTGTTGTGCGTGTCTTGTTTTAGACAAGTTTTGGACAATACCCTAAACTTAAATGACCTAGAGCCTGCTTTAAAAAGTTCTATGTACTCGCTTACAAGAACCGAATGTGTTCTTCGGTTTCAAAACCCCATTTACCTTCATTAGACCCTCTTGATGACAAAAAGATTCGGCTGAGTTCTTAAATCATCTCTTAGAAATCATAGCTCCTATCAATTCCAATCAATCGAGTTCTGAAACGGGAATAGCCCCGTATATTAAAAAACTGTTAAACTTAACTTAATTTTTGTTGTTACATAATCATGCTCTTGTCCACATTTTCGGCCTCCAAAGATGTACTGGTCTTTCAAATTGACCTTACGCTTCTATTTTCTAATGCTGGGAAACTATTGAGAAAAAAGTCGATGCAATAAGAACACACAAGAAATTATTAGATTTATTTACGAAAACTATGATTTTGATATTTTCGAGAGAAATCAAATTCGGAAACGGGTTCAATGGAAAACTTTGTAGAATTCCTGAAAATTCTATTACAAGCCGAAGCTCAAAAAAAAGGTCTATAACACACCTCAATGAAATCTAAGAGATATTTTGTCTACTTGGCGATACTTAAAGCTTTTTTTAGTCCGAATTTTTACGATTAACGAACTCCAAAAGTTGTTTAAAAAAATGAATGAATTTCGCTTTATCGTTTAAATCCCGAATAAGTAAGGATTAGAGGTTTATAAATACTAACCTCAAAACCAAGGGAATAAAAATAAAACTACAGAATAAGGAAACCTATGTAATCCATTCCATCCATCCATCCAGAGACAAAGGAAGGGTAGAAACACAGGCGAAACCTAAATGGGAAATCGTAGAAACTGTATTAACCCTTAAAAAAGAAGATTCGTGTCGAATGAATTTAATTCTGAAGCTGTAGTTCCTGGGTACCCACGGCCTATGCGTACAGTACGCATACGTTGGTGTCTTGCGCATTGCTTTAGCCACGCACAAATCACACAGACAGCGCAAAGCACAAAGCAAATTACAATAACAACTTTGTAGTTAAACGGAACCACAAATGTGGTAATTGTGGGCGATTATCGGGCTTCCCTTTCCAGTTCAAGTGGTTGTTGTTACTTCAGAAATATGCGGGCCTGTTCCAAATTTATGGTCGATTTCGTGTAAACGTTCAAATTTTGCAGTCGAATTTTGTACAGTTGTATAGAAGGTGAGAATGATACCTGACGGTTCTTAGACCAGGTATTACAAAACTCTGAATCGTTTGGGCAGCTAAAACCGACTGCTCAATCCCAAGTGAATTCCGTTTAAAATAAAAAAGTTTCTGGTTTAGCCAACTCCTATGATAGCACAGACAAGTAAGATCTTTAGTAAAAATATTAACCATTGTTTCCATATTTTACATTAAATGTGTATATCCATGTATCAATCATGTTCTTCGATTATTTCGTAACATAGAAGGTAGTTTATAAATACTCAAACTTTATGTTGTCATTTTAGAAATTGACATTTGTTTATTTAACCTTTCCAAAATTGTAAATTTGTAAAATATGCTGAAATTGTATATGATTTTTGCTAGATCATGCCATCGATAAATACCATTAAAATATTAATTTCAAAAATTGAACCTTAAAGGTTTGAGGGACTTAAAAAAACCGAACCGAGTTCTAAGACGTTTGGGTACTCCATTTTAATTTTTCAAGTATTTAAACTAGAGATAAGTGCGGAACGAAAATCCTGCGGGAGCAAAAATAAATTTCAGGTCTGGACCATATTTAGAAATCCCCGATAATAGCGATATTCCATATTTTAAATAGTTTTTTTTCGATTTGGTTCTATTTCGGAGAGAAATTGATTTGTAGCACACAAGGAACATGGTCTTTCAATAAGGGCGGGTAAATTTTGGTTGTAAATTGTTAAAATATAAATTTTTTTAAATATTTCGAAAAGGGACGGAAATCCTACGGGCACGTAAATAAACTGGAACAATCAATTAAAGAATGAGGTGAAAAAGCCTAATATTTTTTGCCAGGATATTTTAAGAAACGAATTCCAACTGCATCTGCTCAAAGTAAGCTTCAAGCTTCCCCTGACTTTCCCAAATTGAAATAAAAGAATAGACTTGGCACCTTAACAAATTCCTCCACCAAACTTCAACTCATTTAAAATTTTAAGTTTTAACTCAAGAGCTTGGGACATTCACTTAAAAATAAAACAAACATTTTCTGCAGGCAAAACATCAGAAGAAGAAGGTTTCTCTTATAGAGCGGCAACATTATATACACACGCACCCCCCAAAACACTTGCATATACATACATACATATGTGTAAAGAAAGAACACAAAAATTTAAAATAAAACAAAAACAACAGTGCAAGTTAAATATTATAAATATATATATATATACAAGAAAAATAGCTGTATGTAAATTTTAAATTATACAAAAACAAAAAACAGTTTAATTTTAAAATAAAAATAAAAATCTTCAACACATCCGCATCTCAAAGTATCGTTTTCTTGTAGTAGAAAAAGCAAAGGCCACAAAATAAACTTGATGTATGTTAAATTACAAACCATAAACGAAAATGAATATAAAATATATGGAATGCTCTCAAGATCCCCAAAAAAATAATACACTGAAAAGCGATATTTTGTTTTAACTGAAAATAAGAATGGAAATTGTATATCAAGAATAAAAATGTCTAAGAGTAAAATATACTTTAACTGCAACGAGTCGTTTTATTCTCTTGTCAGGAAATAAGGTATGTAAAAATTCTTGTGGCTTTTTCAACTGAACTCTTAATTATAAAATTAATATAGAATATATATTGGAAGGTTTAGGTTTACTTCCATCTTCCATTTTCTTGAATTACATAAGTGTTCTTGTACCTACAAGGTGAGCATTGCTGAGATCTAAGGACTAAGACTCACTTTCATGCCAATTTAATTTGCTAAATAATAAAGGGTGATTTTTAATCAGCTTTCGGTTTCGGTTACAAAAAAAAATAAAATTTAGAAAATTGTATGAAATCTTAATTTTAGTCAATAGAAGGATATTTATAATTTAATGTTTGGAAATGAACGAAATGGTTCACACGCTGGGTCCAACTTTGGCAGGCATAGTTTCCTTGATTGCGCTGTTTAATGCATCTCTGCTCTTGTTCATGTATTTGTATTAAAATGGTTGCAAAATATCGCAAAACAAACTCGGTAACGATAACCTGCCTACTTGTTTCCTATGAAAACAAAATTTTATAGATTTTTCGAAGCTGTGTGAATAGACTTTAAAGAACCGTTTGACTCTGGAATCTATTGATCATTTATTTTTGAAAAATATTGTCGCCGTTTAAAATTTGGTTTTGATTCCATCCAGGCCTCAATACCGGAACCATTAATCGAAATAAACCGAAAGTCGCTTACCGGAACCAGAACCGATTCAATTTGTTTTTTTTTTACCAGTAGTTTTTTGTCGAATTCGAACGGTTTTCAAAAAAAAACGAAACGAAAACGAACATTTTGTTATTTGCTGTTCCCAATTCCGAACGATTTGGCTACGTTTTGACTTTTCGAACTCGGTTTCGAAGTCGTTTTTATAAAAAGCTGGCGGGCTGACCTGGCAGCCAGAGTTGTCACCATCTGTATAATTTTAGTTTACAAAGCTCTTATTTACATATTAACTCAATTTAATTTTTTAAAACAGTATTTAATTATTACATTTAAATTTGTGATATTAAATATAGCTAAACTAAATAGAAACAGTGCTGTGCCAATACATAAATTTATATGAAGCAACCCTAGCAGCTATCGATTGAATGATGACATCGACTAAAAAGTAAATTGGAATTCAGAACAGCTCGGTTTGAAATCGACGGCTCGGTTTGGCTTTTCACGCAACATTTTATAGATGTTTGTTGGGAAAACTGATAAACTTGATAGAAATAAAAACGCTTTAGTTTAACTTTATGTTTTATGTTTTTATAAGTTTTAATTTCAAAGCTCTTTTCGCTGCAACACCGACGCCACATGCACAGTTCTCGAAGTCAAAGTAAAGAGAGAGATCAAATGTTCAAAGTATGACCAAACTATATGTAGAGAGGAAATACACATTGTAGTGTTGGTAAATGGTATTTTTGATTTTGAATAGGGATATTCAACACGCCCCCTCAAAAATAACATCTACAGAAATTTAAAAATCATATTCATTAAGAACTATTATTCACTTATTCTAATGTGGCTGGTGTGCATTCTGGGATGTACAATGTGATCCAGCATTCGCTGCAAGGATACGGGGAAAACCCAGAAAAACCCGATCAGATCACTTTCAAATATTATAACATAAAATTGAATTCAAATATATCTGGTAGTTTAGTTTAACAACTTAAAAATGCAATATTTCTCTTTGTCATTAATGAGGAAAAATAAAAATGGTAATATTCAGCATCGACGAACAAATAGATCAGTCATCTTGAAGCAGTCCCATCTTGTCCCGCAGTTCCACAAATCTTGCAGCAGGCAACGGCTTCGTAAAAATGTCAGCAAGTTGATTCTCTGTGGAAATATACTCAAGACAAATAACATTATTCTCTACTTGCTCTCTGGCAAAATGATATTTAATGTCAATATGTTTAGATCGTTTATGACATGAGGGGTTGTTCGCTATGCTGATACAGCCTTGGTTATCTTCATAAATTTTAATAGGTCTTTCAAGCCTTATATTTACACTGTTTAGAAGGGATTTTAACCATAGAGCTTCTCTTACTGCTTCAAATAGAGCCATATACTCAGCTTCAGTTGATGAGGCTGCTACTGAATTCTGTCTTTTTGTGTTCCAACAAATTAGGTTTGAACCAAACATTTGAAATAAAAAGCCAGTTGTACTTTTCCTATCAATCTCATTACCACCCCAGTCAGAATCTACATAACCAACTAATGTATTTTCAAATGCGGCATTCTTCTTAAAAATCAATTTCATATTAAGACTTCCCTTTAAATATCTAAGAACTCTTTTTAAATATTGCCATAGTTCAGAATTATTTTTGCTACTATATCTGCTTAAGATATTGACCGCAGTAGCTAAATCTGGACGAGTACATAGCATTACATACATTAAACAACCAATAAGGTTACGACATGGCGCATTACAGTTTTCATCTGAATTAAGCGACTCATAATTTAGTTTGTTTGGTAAAGGGGTACTGACTGCATTGCAGTTATCCATATTAAATTTATTTAAAACCCTCTTTATATAAGCAGCCTGACTTAAGCAAATTTTATCTTCATACACTTCTATTCTTATGCCAATAAAATGTCGAATTTCTTTTAAGTCGGTCATTCTAAACTTTTCCATTAAATACCTTTTGAAACTATTCATTCTTTCCATGTTTCCTGTTGCTATTACCACATCATCAACATATAACAATACATATATGTTTTCTTTGATATCACCTCTGTCAAGGATATATATACAGCGATCTACCGGAGAGTTTACAAACTCACATTCTTTCAGTGCTTGCTCAAATACTTCAAACCAGCATCTAGCTGCTTGCTTGAGCACATAAATTGCCTTATTCAATTTACATACATTTTCATCACTGCATGGTACACCTTGAGGAAGTTGCATATATATTTCCTCATTTAACGTGCCATTTAAGAAAGCTGTTTTAACATCCATTTGATGGACTTTCAAGTTATATTGAACTGCTAACGACAATATAAATCTGAAACTTGAAATTCTAGCAACAGGAGCAAATGTTTCATCATAATCGACTTGGTATTTTTGAGTAAACCCACGTGCAACTAGTCGTGCTTTGTATTTTATTGGATTTCCTAGTTCATCATATTTGACAGAAAATACCCATCTACTATCAACAATGTTTTTGTTTTCTGGCTTCTTTGTGATTGTCCAGGTATTATTTATTTCGTGAGCACTCAACTCTGTTTTGATGGCTTCCTCCCAAAGTGATTTATCGTTTCTATATTTTATTTCATCAAATGTATTTGGGACATCATCAAAAATTGTATGTGCATTTAATACATGTTTGTTCAAACAGTTATCGTCTTCATTATAGGATATCTGTGGTTTGGCTTTCAATCTTTCACTTCTTCTATTAATTACTTCGATATCCTCATTGTTGTTGTTAATGTCATCAATTACATTTGAATTCTTATCACTTTCAATTTCCCTTAGCTGTTTAGCCTTTTTACTTTCCGTACTCTCATTCGGGAAATTTAACTCCTTACTTTCATTCAGGAGATCGGTTTGCATTCTTTTCCTACTTGCATTCGGAAATATTACATGATCACATTCCTTACTCTCATTCGGGATTTTTGTTTGCTTTATTTCCTTACTTTCATTCGGGAATTTTGTTTGCCTTATTTCCTTACTTTCATTCAGGAAATTTTCATTATCATTTTCCTTACTATCTTTCAGGAAGTCTGTTTCATATTTGACAGCTCTAGAATAAGTCATATTGGTCTCATCGACAACAACATCCCTTGCAACAATAAATTTTTCATTAATAGCATCCCATAATTTAAAACCATTTGGTTCATAACCAACAAGAATACTCTTAAATGATTTATCATCAAATTTTCCTTTTTTATTTTTATCATGCACATACACAGTTGAACCAAACACTCTCAAATGTTTTAATATTGGCTTTCTATGGTGCCACATCTCGTATGGGGTCGTTGCACTATCGCCTAGGGCTCTGCTAGGAATTCTGTTAACTAAATATGTTGCAGTTAACACTGCTTCACCCCAGAAACTTTTATCCAACTTTACACCATTTACCATTGCACGAGCTTTTTCAGTAAGGGTTCTTATCATTCTCTCAGAAACACCATTTAATTGAGGTGTGTGTGGCACTGTCAAATGATAAGTAATTTCCTTCTTAACACAAAACTCACGCATCTCATTGGACAAGTATTCTCTACCATTGTCAATATACAAATTTACAATTTTGAGATTAAAATGCGCTTCACTCTTCGCTACAAAATCTTTGAACATATTGAATACCTCTGACTTGTATTTCATTAAGTACGTAACACAGTAATGTGTGAATTGATCTACAAAGATTACATAGTAGTTTTTGTCATTTATAGTACCTGGTGTAATTGGGCCACAAACGTCTGAATGTACCACAAATAGAGGTCTTTTAATATGGCTTTTATCTTTAAATTGTTTGAATGGCAGCCTAGCTTGTTTTCCATTTAAACAAGGTTCACATATTTCATTAGACAGTTCTAAATTATTAAGAACCCTGTTGTCGCTAAATAGATTGTTTCTTTTAATTTCTAACAATTTACCATTGCTGATATGACCAAACCTCTCATGCCATAATCGGTAGTTATTTTTACTTTTCGCATTTACACTATATGCTTGAAATTTCAGAATTGGTATATTATTCAACATACCTGAATTTTTGACAACTGTCAACCCATTTTTGGATATTTTTACGCCATTGCTGTCAAACTCGATTGACATTCCTGCCTCTTGCAGGCGCTTTACAGATATTAAGTTGCCTGCCGCCTCCTTGCAGTAGAGAACATCCTCAAGTATTATTTCATGTTCATTGTGCAGCCGCACAATACCACGCTTAGTTGCGTATATAAATTCTCCTTGTTTGGCCACAGCGATCTTAAGTGGGTGCTCCAATTCCACACTGTCAGCATATAACAACTCGTCGTTGATTAGATGGTCAGTCGCGCCAGAGTCAAGTATAAATCCAAGTTTATCCGACATCTCACTTGTTTTAAATTTTCTTAACATAAACGCGAAACCGTGCTGTGATGTTGCGATTTGAGCTTGCTTATTTTCTTTATTTTTTTCATTGGTTATTCTTTTAAAATGATAGCAATCTTTCTTAATGTGACCCTTTTTACCACAGTGATGACACTTAATATTAATTTTAGATTTGGCCTTGAATACATTCTTTGGTCTGGTCGCCCTATTTTTAAATGAGTAACTTTTGTGGCTGTTGTTGTTATGGTTTGGAACAAATGCTTTCATAACTTTTCTACTTGTATCATTACTGTCACTTTTAATTTTTATTTCATGGTCAAGCAGACTATTCTTAACGAAACCTAATGTCAAGTTCTCCTCAGACAATGTTTCTATTGCTGTTATTACACCATTGTAGGATGAAGGCAAGGTAAGCAGCAAATGTGATACTTTATCCATTTCGTCTATTTTTGCACCTGCAGCTAACAATTCACTCACTAACTCATCTCATAAGTTTGAGCGACAGTAGCCGTTTGCGCACCGCTAATTGCGAAGCCAAACTTTTGCGCTCATATATGGCGTCTAAATTCTTAAGAATTTGTCGCGCTGAGATGTCACTTACTGCGAAATTTAAGAACGAGTCACTCAAATATTCTATTAGCGTACTTTTTGCACAACGCTCTGCCTTTTTCCAATTATCGTCAATATTATCGGGCATTTGTTCATCAATAACCTTTAACACGTCTAATTCTGCAAAGAGGGCCCTAATTCTGAATTTCCAAACGGAATATTTTTCGCCGTCAAAAGGCTTTATATTCCGTTTTGCCTTTTCCATTCTTTATTCACACACACACACACACAGCTATATGAGGTTAGGGACACACACGTGCAAATTGAATTTCACAACCAAACTTATTTCACAATTTGTAATTATTTCTATCTATTAAGCATGAACTGGGCCCATAACCTGTTGGGAAAACTGATAAACTTGGTAGAAATAAAAACGCTTTAGTTTAACTTTATGTTTTATGTTTTTATAAGTTTTAATTTCAAAGCTCTTTTCGCTGCAACACCGACGCCACATGCACAGTTCTCGAAGTCAAAGTAAAGAGAGAGATCAAATGTTCAAAGTATGACCAAACTATATGTAGAGAGGAAATACACATTGTAGTGTTGGTAAATGGTATTTTTGATTTTGAATAGGGATATTCAACAATGTTTATAAAAAAAAATAGAGGCCAGCTAACTTCGGCTTGACCGAAGTTTATATACCCTTGGAGCTTGATATATGCCTGACAGTTTGTAAGGCAGCTATACTATATAGTAGTCCGATTTCGAAAAGTTTTGGTGAAATTATGTAAAATCATTGAAAACTTATAAATACGAGCGTTGGGAGCGATAGCACTAAAAACAAAAAAGTTTTTCTCACTAAAACTAGTTTTTCGACCGATCGTTCCTATGGCAGCTATATGCTATAGTCATCCGATCCGGCCGGTTCCGACAAATGTGCAGCGTATTTGTACTAAAAGACTTCGTGCAAAGTTTGGTTAAGATAGCTTTGAAACTGACGGAGGAGATATCATAGAAACAGACGGACGGACGGACAGACGGACATGGCTATATCAACTCAGCTCGTCATGCAGATCAAGAATATATATACTTTATGTGGTCGGAGATGATTCCTTCTATGCGTTACAAACATCTGGACAATTTCATTATACCCTCTCCAAGTTTTTCACCAAAATAGCTGCCATTCAAATTTTTTTAAGCTTTTAGAGCAAAACAAGCGTTATACTTGTTGTTATTTATGAAAAAGGATCAAAGATTTTTCGACGGTTTTTTGAAAATTCTGTAATTTATCAGCATAAAGGTTGCCAGTTCAAAACTGGAGACCCAATATATGTTGAACGGTGTTTGCTTTTTGAAACTACATTGCCCAGATTTTATTCACAAAAACAATAACTGACTACATGTTTCTTTTTTCTTTTCAATCTGTGAGGAACTGCAGCTTAGCGCTTTCAATGGTTCGACATTAACAACTCCAGCCTTCATTGTCCATGAAGCGGAAATCAAAATCATCATCTTCCAACTCGTCGCTCAAGAATCCCACATCGAACATATACTGATCGTTGCGATAGAGTCGTCTTTCATTGTCATTCAGTTCAATCTCATCCGGAATGTAGTCGTATTCACCTAATTGAATTGTAGCAAACTCTGCCTGCATCAGATCTGGGGTGTGAAATGACATGAAAATCAGTTGTACTATATCCCTGGCGACCACATCTGGCTGATGCTGGAGAGAGTCGGCTATTTTGGTGCCCATCACAAATAGCTGAAGGGGCAGCTTGCGTTGGTTCCCCTTGTTCTTTATCTGCAGACTCATTTTGCTGACGAATTTCTCCACCAGTTTTTTGGTCACTTTAAGGCAATCCTCCAGGTGCAGCACTTTTAATTTGGGACAACTCAAGATTAGATTTAGTAAGCCATTGTCGCTGATATTGTTGCACTGCGACAAATTGATGGACTCAAGCTGCTCGAGCTTGCCAAACTCCTCCAGCACCTGATCATTAATGGCCTCGACATGAGGTAGGACCAGAGTACGTAAGGCACTTAGCTCAGGAATCCTGAGCAGCAACTCAGTGGATAGCGACCAGGCACCGTCTATCTCCAGATGCTCCAATTGCTGCCTCTTGAGCGCAACCAGCTGAGTGAGGAACACGGCACGTACAGTGCGCGACGGCAGAGTGGTCAAGCAAATGGCCTTAAGGCTTGGAAGCTTGGTTATATTCTCATAGTTGGTGTGCTCGCAACCACTTAGATGCAGCACCTCGAGAGCCGGACAGAAATCCGAACGGTTACAAAACTCCATCGCATTGTACATCATGGAGTTGATACCCTTGATATTGAGCTCCTTTAGCTGGGTGAGCAACGTGCACATGCGGATGATAAAACGGGGCACCAATACCGTACAACCAGCCAGGTTTAGCGATTCAATAGACACCGGCAACTGTTCCATATTGCACCCACTTAGCAAGTCGTTGCCCGCGATATTCAGCTTCTTCAGGCTCTTCAAATTACTCAAAGCACAGAGACCGGCATCGGTGAGCGAGCAGTTGCCCAGTACCAATTCCTCGAGCTTGGTAGTCCGCAAGAACAGCTTGCGCATATTCCGCGCAGTCAACTCACTGGCCAGCAACTCAAGGGACTTCAAATTAATGCAGTGAATACCAAACAAGTCACATATTCGATCGCTTCTTGCGGCTGGAAGGATGCCCCGGAAGTGCTGAACCACCGGCCCACTCAAGATGAAAAAGTCGCGCAAATCCCACACGCTCAATGAATCCAATTGACAAAAATTCATGTATTGCTGTTTTATAACCGATGCATACTTATACACGCTCTGGAAGCGATAGCAGGTGCGTGCCAGATGCAGTTGATCGGCCAACGAAAGATATTCCAGCACGTGCTCCAGACAATAATCATCCAATTTCAGAATGGGGGCCATTGGCTCCTCTGGGTTTTGTGCCTCGGCAATGGCATAAGCATCCGGCTGATGCCAACTATCACTGGCTTGGACACTAAACCGAGATCGTTTGACATAATGAACTCGATTGTACAACGCCTTGGCTGCATCACGCGCCTCCTCGAACAGAACGTAGCCCGTTTGCAGTCGTGTTTTGTTCTGTTTGTTGCCAGTAGAGAGGCTCCGGGGACTCTGTCCAAAGATCTTAATGCGAACAACATTTCCGAAGTTGTTGAAATGACACAACAACTCTTCCTCCGTTAGTTTTGCAGGTATTTTGTATACAAATAAATTCTGCACTGGAATGTGGTCCTCAGTGTAGCACACGTTGTTCTTGAAATAATAGTTCTGCTGCGACTGGTTGCTGACGAAATGGGCCATAATGTATCCTTTAATTATTAATAAATATATAAATGATTTTTCTTTTTTATTTAGATTTTCTCCTGATGTTGCTGGCAGTTCAGTTTAATTGTTTTAATTGTTCAGTTGGATAGCAAAATCAGGGCACCTGGGATTGTGTATGAAATTCTAGTTCAAACGTTAAAACTTTTACGGAGTAAACATTTTCTTTCTTCGTTCAGTATAAAAAGGATATTTATTGATGATGCATTTTATAACTTCGGTATAGATAGTGAAAATATCGTGAAAAATGCTAAATTAAATGTTAAATTGATCTTAGATTTTCATCCAATGTATCTGAAAATCGGCCAAAGAATATAAAAATGCAATCCATCCCAAAAGAAACTTAACAAATCTACTTTTCTTACTGTTTAGTTCCCAATTTCGGATTACCTGACATTCCGTGGACATGTCTCTTGTTTTTACTGCCAATATTTTTTCCCAGTTTGTATTAAAAAAAGAGCGATGTTGCTCGAACCCAGAGTTGGATTTCATTTTCGAGCAAAAAAAAAAAAAATTATTTTGTATGAAATAACTTGATAATTGTTCAATACAAAAAAAAATTTTTGTGTGTGTCTTACCGTTTTTTAAATCCAGGTCAGTTTGACTTTCAATTTCATACCTTACCCACTACACCACGGCTGCCAAGATTAAGATAACAGCTAGACGTGCTATATAACTCAACAGCAGAGGTCGCAAAAAACGGTCCCACATTCATTAAAAGGTACCGAAACAACCTTCAACTGGGCTCTCGGCCTTTTATTGGTTGTGAGAGAAAAGAAACACATTTTTTTTCGTTTTTCTGTCAGGTCTTTCTCAAGGCAATTTGTCAAAATTCCCGCATTCAAAAGGTTTTCTTCGTATGCATGTATCGGTGTCTAAGCTTACAGCTTAGGCTCGGCTAACAATATGAATGTGTGCGATAAACTATATGCCTTCTCTCGATCTCTCTCACGCCGACTCCCTCTATGCTTATACTAAACTGTGGCGGTCTCTTGAGTTTGCAACCTTTTCAACTAACATTTTTAAAGTTCGGTCTCCGAGAAGACCGCACTTTATGAGCGATAGACTGACTTGGGCCTGGTATGGGGTTGCTTCCAAGTTGATCAGTGCTGTGTGTTCACCAAAGCCACAGAGCAGAGCGCGTTTTGTTATCGTTTTTTTGGTCAGTGACGTGAGCAGAGCTAACTGAACATTGGTTTGAGAGTTATTTACGAGCTATGCTTAAAAGTATCTTTTCTATTTTTTTATTTTTATTTTTTATCAAAGATAACAAAATCTTCGTTAAAGCCTCGTACGGAGAACGACAGAAAATTCCTTTCGTCAGAAACGGACATTGACATTTTCTGAGTCTATAAAACTTTTTCGAAATTGCGCAAACATGCTCTTCATGAAAAATATTCACAATCACACAAACTTTTTCATCTTCGGTAATCCGGCATAATATTACTAGATTTGCTCATCGTAACATAAGTTTGTTGAGTTTTGATTAATAAAAAATAACATTAAATACAACAAAAGCACATCTATGTTATACATACCTTGGGCATTATTTATTAATTCCACAATAATATAGGTACAGTGTTATTAAAATCGGTACAAATCAAGCACTCACAAAATTTCGAGCAAAAACTTTGCACGCCTAGCGTATCACAAACACCTCGAAAAAAACAACTTTTTTTATTTTTATTTATAGTAGACATTTATTTAAAGGAAATAATAATAAAATTGTTAAAATATTAAAAAATAACACAGGCCAACAAAATTACCAACTTTGTGAGGTGCAGCCATGTTGGTTTAAAAATATGATAAGTCTATGTTCACTGAATCCAAAACTGGTTTCGGTTTAGCTCCATCAGCTCTTCTTTACAAAATATGGCGGAAAAACGAAAAAGTTGAATTTTTGGCACTCTAGGATTTATGGACGCCACACTAGGCATAAATATCTGAGTTTATGAACTAATTGCGATAAAGTACATATCCATGCATTTATAAAAAACCATAGGGACTATATAAGTCCAGCGGAAAGTGTCTAATTTGGCCTTTAAAGAGAGACATTTAACGATTTATAGCATCAAAATAAATCATCCCGTTTAAGGAAGCTCGGTAATTAGATTAATATTTTCGCCATCTTGGGCATATGATCTAAAAATGAGCAGGGTGGGAAAAAAGTAAGAAAATCAAGTAAAAATCTGCATTGTAGCGGATGTGAACCCAGATTTTGTAAAAATCGCCCTTAAGGATTTCAATCGATTTAACCTAGCGAAAATTATTCTTTGAATTTCGAGTCAGTCCAGTAAAATATTTGAGTTCTTGATGAGTTTGATACATAGTCTTGCAGTAAATAAGCATTATGTCAAGGGCTTAGCCCCGACGACAATACGTATTTAGCAACTTCCCCTGTTTCGTCGTTGTGGACCTTAGAGAGTCGTACCAAACTTGAAAAAACGAATCGTGTATCAAATGCGGACATCACATGATTTTATGCCATTGATTTTAAGCCCACCACTTCCCCCGCCTTGTTCACAAAATCCACTTGGGGTGAAAGACCAAAAATGACAACCGATCTTTAGGCAAAATTAAAAGCATTGTATGTATATAGTTCTGGCGACGACCATTCCTCCCCCAATTTTCATAATATTCTGATCGGCGCAAAAAAAAAAAACACTTAGGCCGTTTTCGATAAAATCATTCTGAATGTCAATTGTTAAGTATTATCGCTTCCATAATCCGACTATGTTATTCGACTTTTAACGTCAAAATCTCAATTACATTTTATCGATCCTCTGAATGGCACAAAGATTTAAGAGAATTCTGTAACAGTTTCTTAGAAATCACAACTCTTACCAATATCGATTAATCGGAGGACTGATTATAACGAACGTTTATATACTTTCCTTTTATATTTTTTTTTCAACTACAGAATCTTCTTTCAATATAAATGATTAAAAAAGCGGTCACCATTTCTTTAATAAGAAATACATATCATTTGGTAAAAATACTAGGGTTGTCGAAAATGTCATCGATATATCGATATTTTTGCCCAAAATGACGAATATCATTATCGCATATTTTTCTGAGGCGATATATCGGAAATCGAATATTTTGTGGTGATATTTTTATACCCGTTACTCGTAGAGTAAAAAGGGTAAACTAAAGTCGTGCAAATGTATGTAACAGGCAGAAGGAATCATTTCCGAACATATAAATTACATATATTCTTGATCAGCATCAACAGCCGAGTCGATATGGACATGTCCGTCTGTCTGTATGAACACCTAGATGTCAGAGATGGTAAAAGATAGAGGTTTGACATGTATGAGCCAAATGCTTCTTATACCTGCAGGCAGATCAAGTTTATTTTTAATTTTTGCCACGCCCCCTCCAGACCCCGGAATTTGGAAAAAACGTCATATCTCCCGCAGTTTTGAAAATAGATGATTTTTTCCTTCTAGAGATAGTTAGTCATTCGTAATATGTATTGATCTCAAGATCCGATGAGCGGTTCTCAAGTTATGAGCAATAAAGTGATAAATAGCAGAGTTAAAAAAATGTGTAAGGAACGCAGGAACACTGTTATACATGTTTTTCATGAGTAACGGGTATATCGAAGTCGGTTAGAGCCGACTTTAACTTACGCTCTCGTTGTTTTAGCGTTCGGTCGCGCTGTTTCGAATGACTGTTTCTTGTGCTCCTGACATTCAAGACAAAATGTTTAAAAGTTATTTAATCAAAGTTGATGCACAGAAATCGCAGTGCAAACTGTTCAAAAAAGTTTTAGTGACCAGTGAAAACTCAATAAATATAAAAGCGCCCTTAAAAGCAAAGTATGGAGATGCTTGGCTGAAATGCAGCTCATTAACGGTAAATCTAAGTATAAATGATTTTGAATTGTGGGAATTTGGGTCCTTTCTGTGTAAAATTGTCTTCTATATATGCATTTTTTCATATTGTGGATATTTATATTGTGATGCACATTATTCATGTGTTTATAGTCTTTGCTTTGAGAATACATTATTCTTCTAACTTAAGCTGATTAACAAACTTTCAGGGGAACAGAGAACATTTTAGTGTAGACAAAAAGAAGAAATAAAACTTTATTCATTTAATTTTAAAATTGATCGAAAGTTTATTGAAAAATATATATATAGAATATTAAAATAAATATATTTCAGTCAGTCTGAGTTGTACGGATCACGTAGATAAGGGCTGCTGCAACAAACAAATATTTGTTTAAAATTTCATCAGTTTTATGTGTATAGAAATGATTAATTAAACGACTACACCAAAAGGCAACAAAAATCAAAAATCTTTGGACATAAATATATGTTCGATATATATATAAATGATCAATATTAGGTCATATGGGATTAATAGAATAATGGTTTTTTTTATGATTTTACTCAATTGGCCCTGCAAATAGATCAAAGCACGTAATTTAAATCAAATATAAAGAAATATACAAATATATATATATATATGAATGTATAGAGATAGAGATATATATTTCAATTTCAAAAATATCATTTGATTGCGAAATAAACGGTTTGATATTGACCCAAAACAAAAAGGGAAATTTTAAATGGAAATGGTCACTACACATAAAAGGAAACATACTTACAAAATGGAAATATACTCACCCCGCAACGAGATTATGGAGGAAAGATCTAAGCTGAAAGTAGAAGAGAAAGAAACGACTTCCCAACAAAATCTTATACGAAACAAAACTACACCAAAATCTGACTTTCAATTGATATCAACAGATCTAAAGTTTATATAGAAGATTAAGTATTTTCAGAACTAGACCTAAAGCTGTACCATATGTATAATATAATCAGGTTTAGAGACAATATATAGACCGCATATAGTCGCAAGCAAATGATACCTTGAAACAACAATAATTTAAAAAGTCAGATCTCATAAAGTGGAGGACACAGTACAGCTTGGCAAATCGTTGAAGTTGGGCTATGGAAATATACAGAAATATATAAATGTCACATATATAGCAGATATATCAGATGTATATATACATATTGGCAATCAAGTTTAAATGTATGTGCATTTTAAAAAGAATGTTTCAAGGCATACCAACAAAATCAAGTGAATATAATCGTCCCCCTAGACATCACATCATTTCTCCTCCGCCTCTGAAAATACGCTTAGAAAAACGTTTTTTCATTTAAAAAACAAATAGAAAAACACAATAGTTGACCATATGGGTTATACATAGGCCATATGTTAAGTATATATAGGTATATATTGTATATTATAATATTTATATTAAATGTTTTATTCAATGTTTCGTAGGCTGTGGGAAGGGATTAGTAAATCTTTGCAGAGAGCCTACCTACAAAATTTCTTTTTATGTTTTTACAAATATTTAGATTGCTTTAGGCAACACACATAAAACTTAGACTATGGCATATTATATTCATCATAGAAAGACCTACTATATATTTTGTATTTTATGTATAAGTAATGTATGCATGTTTTCTCATCGTAAGACATAGACAGTAAGTATTATATATATATAAGTATGCAACAACACAAGATCTTACCAAGTTTTGACACTTTTACAATATTTCGGTTGTTTTTGTTTTAAATATTTGGTTGCTTTTAAGCTTTGTTCATTATTATTTTTGTTTAGGGTTTAAGGCTTTCTGAACTGGTTTGAAGAACGTCCTCTGAAAGTATATACACGTAATAAAATCATGTTTCCTGTTCACCATATTAAGCTATGGTATTTAAAAATGTGGCTTACCAAGTTGAAAATGAAATGAAAATTAATTTACCACTTTTGAAACATGTCCATATGGTGAATATTCAAAACCAATACTACTTAAAAGAACATTGACTAAAAATTTCTACTATTTTTCAAAGGGTTTAAACTGAAATGCATGAAAAAAATATAGAAAGTATTTTACAATCCATTTAACCCAATACTTTTCTGCAATATTTGGTATTATTACGAAATTTAAAAATATCAATAATTGATTTAGTCTGAATTAGAGCCTTGCACGATAGCATAATAATATAAGATCTACTCACCACAAGACATAGAAAATATTGTCTCCAACTATATTGAGTATGTATATGTAAGTCAGCGTATGTGTGTGTCTACAAAAGCTAGTTTTCCAGTTCTAGAGGTATCCTAATTACAGCGGTAACATTTATTAATCTCTCAGGCTGAAAATCACCACAAGAAACGAAGTAGAATGACATATGTTACAGCAAGACACGGCCGGCTTTCATACATAATTTTTGTTTGAAGATTTTTGGACATCGATTTAACTGGTCTCTGAATTTAGCAACATTCCAGTACGTAGTTTGTCTGTTTATTAAACTATTTAATGATATTTAATATTTACGATATCATGAATCAGGGAAAATGCAAAGGAAATAGAGAAAAAAATAACACCCTAATAAACACTAGTTTTGATTGATGATGAACCAATCCAACCTTGATTTCGCTTTGATAACATTCATGTTCTCTTTCGTGCCAATCAAATCGGGTATTTGTTCGTTCAGCTCTATAAAGATTGTTTAGAATGAGTAAGAATCGACAAGTAAGAATGAACTCATGCAAAAACGCTGCTGACAGAGATGGCAACAGTAAGAGAGAACTTGCCTAGCATTTTAAGCAGGGCCAGCCAAATATCGGGTTCTCGCAACACCAAAACGAAAAAGTTTTTCGTTTCAAGAAATATGGCTTTTGGTGGAATGAAAAGAAATTGCCAAATTTCCCACTCGTAAAGTTGCTAGATGTATATAAGGAGAATTTTCCTTAATTCTGTGATCAGCTTAGAAATTGTTTATGAATTTATATTTCCATCTAACTCAGGGATGCCCAGAATGAGCTTACCAGCGCGTCAAAACCAATACAAATTCACAAAATATATTTCAAGCAAAACCAACAATACGAAATAGAAAACCGATTGTTGTTTGTGTGTCCTTGCTACGCAGACCTACCTCGATGAAGCGAATAAGAGAATGTGTTTGGTCTCTTGGCACAAGCCTCCGCATGAGTTGGATAGCGAGACGCGTTCGGCGCGTTGCGTTCGAGTTGGCGACAGACATCAGTTGCTGTTGCAAATCTGAACGAGACAACAACAAAACACAGAGACCGCATATGAATTTGTTGTTTCTTTATGTAGGCTTATTGCGTGCGCCGCACCTATACGCGCAAGTGATTCCTTTGCGTTACATAACAACCAATGCGTGGCGTGCGGAATGGGCATGGGAGCCCCTGATCTTAAAGCCTATTTCCACCAAAGAAATGAAGCTTTATTTCTTGAAATTAAAAGAAATGAAGAAAATTATGTCATTTCTTTCATACAAGTTGTTGTTTCAATTTGTCCTTCGAAGGAATCTGGTATTTTTTAAAAAGTACTAGCTACTCTCTGGCATTACTCGCTACTCTCTGGAAACAGAGAGTGTTATCACTAATAAATTGTTCATTTAAATTTAAATAGTAGGCGCAATTTTGTTTAAAATATAAATTAGTCAAAAAAAGTTGTGTATTAAGCTTTCTGCTGATAATTCAGGACGATAACATTGCGTTTGCCCCTCAAAATTGCTGTCATGACGGGTATGTTATTGTTTGCTAAATATTCCATGACGTCCACGTGAGTTTGAAAGTGGCGCCTGTTATTTAAATCAAACTTGTCAGCTGTTTTTGACAACGTATCGTTGTGAATGTTAAATAAATGACAATTTGTCGATGGAAACGGCAAAATATTGAGAAATGAAGCCAGCGGAAATAGGCTATAAGTCCTTAATTGATTTACAAAGAATTTTATAAAAAAAGTTAGGGCATGCGGACGTCCGTTGATTCCCAAGTTTATGGTTTATATATAACGTGAAAAAAGAATAAGTTGACAAAGCTATGTTTTAATGGAAGCGAAGAGGCTCCAAAGTTTTTGATAAGTTTTCCCTTTTTGTTGAGTATTGGAAAAATTTTTATCTTTCAAAATCGCAATAGTTTGACATTTTAAAAATTTTCAACCCAACTCATGTAGCACAGATTTTATTGTTAAAATTTTTAAGTAGCAATACAAACAAAACAATACAAAAGGAATCCGTTACTTGGGCGCCCTTATAAAAAAATCCTAGTGACAGTTTTATTTCTGACTGTTCCATTTACGATCGTTTCGTTTTGACTGGTGGTTTCTTTCTTCAGTATCCAGGGTAGCGATTATCACCGGATGACCCCAGGGGCCGAAATCATTTTGTTGCTTACACATACACGACCCTAACGCATGCCAAAGCTGAGGACAAGAGTGTAAACAGACTTCGGTGCGATCAGATCGAAGCTGGTTCACGAATACACTCACTTTTTGATCTCGCTCTTGTTGACAATCGCTAAACTTATTCCAGTCTCGCTCGAACCGGTGGTTTGCAAAAAGAGAGCAATTTCATTGATTATGATAACGAAAGCAAATCGGACCTACAACGTTTAGTTTTATCGAATCTTTTTTAAGTTTCCTTTAATCTTACTTCGGATTTTGACTTAGACACACACATTTTTTCAAATATCCTTTTCACATTTCTCAGCTCCTTTGGATGAAGAAAAAAGATCAATGAAATATTTTTTCTCTGATATATCCTTTTTAAGCGAAAATAAATCGATTCCGAAAATATCCAATGGATCCCAAAAAAGGATAGTTCACTATCCAGTCCAAATGGATACCGAAAATATCCTGAGGATCATCAGAAACTATCCCTTTTTTCCTCTGTGCAGGCATCATTCTGAACAATTATTGTTGTGTGGTTGTATAAGGCAAAATAAACTTAATTTTGACAAAGTGGTGACTGTATCTCCGCCACTCAGAATGCCAAATGTGTTCGGCCGCTGGTTAGGCTTAAAAAGACATCAAAAATTTAAGACCCCACGATATAGGGTCCTTACTAGCTTTTGAATAAGAATACTGTGTGAACGATCAATCTAAATGAATGAAGAACTAACTCAACCGAACTAAATTAATAAAATCACTAAAAAAACGGAACAAATTAGTGAAGTAGATCTTATAAACAAGAAAGCAAAGTTACCTTTTAATAAACTTGAAAAGTTTCGCTCCAAAGATTAGCAAGCTCGATCAAACTTCGCAGATCAGTTAGAAAACGAAACATTATTAATGACAGAGTTAAAGAACGCTAACATTGAAAGCCAAAGAGGTACTCAATAAAAGAAGTTTTTCGACCGATCGTTCCGAATAATAAAAAGCTCAGCCGCTGTCGGAAAAGATTTTAATACAATTTAAAGTACAATTAGGGTATTCACCAGCCCGCCTAAGAGAGTAATTGTCTAAATTTACGCGACGCAGCTATTGAGCGCCCCTAGAATGTATCAATTGAAAAAAAACAATACAGACACTACAAATGGGCATTTCCATTCTGTCGAACCGAAAAAAGTCAAAATAGATCGAATTTTTAATTCTTTTATTACTGTATAATATAGCTCTTAGCAAGCACTTTAATTAGTTTTAAAGTGTATATCAAGTTCGGTTTCCAAAATAATGACAAAATTGGAAGCTATTCGAACGTAACTAAAACAGAAGTGGTTTTAGGAAGCAGCTATATAAAGACAAAGTTTAGCGAAACCTAGCACAATAACTAAACCCAAAAAGTGAATGAATAGTTCTGGGAAATATATTATATTTGATTTAAATACCTTGAGTACATTTTTGTAAAAATATATTTATCTCTGTCGATTTGTGACATGTCGAACTTGACATATTTTCCATCATCATATTTATGTGGTTTCTGCTATAATGCGAAGCAAAAACTTACAGTGAATTGCATTGGCATAGTTTCTCATGGTTTCTTATGCATTCTTGTATAGCCCTTTGTAACATCAGAAAGATTTTAGATAGCGGAAATGCATGTAATCTCTAGTCACTTTTTGGCAAAAAATTAAGCAAATTGTGTTATTAGTAAGATATCTCCTCCGTTTAATACCCTTAATTGCTGCAATTCATGTCGGCTATCCTGTTGGCTGAGTTATCTAAATATGGGATTTTGACTACGTGTGGGCCGAGTGGAATATCATGTGCAGTGTATACCTAGCAAAAAAGTTGTCTACGTAGCCAGCTGATTTTCTATATTTTATTGCTTTGTGACTAAGAATAGAGGCTCTGTTTTATCAAAGATTTATTGAGTTGTAACCCAACATTTTTTTATCGCAACCGAAATTAGTTGCGGGATTATAACCCTGGTTTAAACTACAGTAACTGCTGAAACGAAACCTAATGCCTGGAGAGTTAGTTTTTGATTTGGGAACAATTAATTTTGTGCAGGGCCAACCTTTCTACAAGCTGAATGTCATAGTTATGTTTTCCTGTAAATACATATTAAATGGATTAAAATTAAATTCTTGCAGTCGATTATAGTAGAATTATAGAAATTATCATATCAATTGGACTGGACTTAACTGAAATGTGCAAAAAACAACAAACAAAAAAAAAAACATTTTTTATATTATATATAGATTTCAATAAGGCATAACCCATACATAAATCTCCACAGATTTCACACGAATCAACAAACCAGTTTTTTCTTTTCTTTTTGTGTTAAACCCAGAACCCTTAATCGTAGTACAAGATTTCAATAAGTATTATTGGTATATATGTAAGTAAGTGTGTATATTAGAGAGAGTGGAAGTGCCACACGAAATGTCATTTGGATTAATTTTGTTCATAAATTTCACAAGTTGAAAAATCTTACCAGATCAGCAATCAGAAATCGTAGATCGTACTATTATAAATGTATATATAATATGTGTATGTGGATGTTGTATTTGCTTTTAAGTCTAGTCTAGGCATATATCATTATTAGAGAGATGTATGAGAATTGGTTATAATTTAATGACAGTAATTATGTTTCGTTTATGTAAATATTGTTGTCTTTCAGTGAGAAGAACACACACTCCATTAACTTGGATTTTCCTAAATTGACCATAAAAGAAATTTGCATGGATTTTCCGTATTTCTCTTTCCAGGGAAATTAGGTCACTTACTGACTAAGAAATAAGAGAAATCATAAAGAAATAATCATATAATCATAATATATGTATATATATATAATATTAATTTACATTTATGCAACAGAAAGCGACGCCACAAGCTGGAAAATTTCATTGATTGAGATTTGATTGATCGCCGAACATTTCTGGACTCTCCCAAACTGCTGGTTGTAGGTTTTTTTGCTAGTTTTATTTTTGTATATTTTTTGGGATTTTGTAGGGGAATTAAAGACATAGGACATAGTAGAACAATAGATCACTGCAAAGAGTTTTTACGCAGGGTAAACAAGATGTTGGTTAGGATTAGGCATAAAACATATATATATGTGTGTGTGGGTAATTGTTTGATAGAGAAATATCAATTCAAGAAACTAAGCAGAGCAAATATATGGAAAGTAAAAGGCAAGGAAATTATATTTGGCTGACTCACCCCATGCAAGGCACCCTCCATATCATCAAGATCATCATCATCTGCTCATCCCGCTTCTCAATGCTTGTCATTCTTGTGAGATTTTGGTGGTCCTCCGCCCGAATAACCGCCATAGCCACCGCCCGGATAGCCACCGGCGTAGCCTGTGGGTGGAGCGCCTCCCTGACCACCTGGTTGTGGTGCGCCGCCCGCAGCAGCCGCTGCGGCATAATACTGTGAATATTGTGCATATTGGCTAGGAGTCATACCTTGGGCATAGCCGCCGGCTGATGCAGCCGCTGCTGCTGCTGCTGCCGCCGCTGCAGCTGCTGCATTGGGCTGCTGTTGGTTGGGATTGGGACCACCACCGCCACCCTGATTGGACCCACCACCAGAGCCGCCACCATTTTGCGGCTGCTGCTGAAATGGAGCCAGAGATTGGATTTGAGTCTATAAGGAACTGGTGTGTCAATAATACCTTTGTCTTCAAGGTCTTCTCAATGGCCTCGGCTTCATCGATTTTGCCCACACTGCGATAATATTCTGCCCATTGAGCACTATAATCGGCTCCACCAGCGCCGCCTCCACCACCAGCTCCTCCTCCGCCCTGCTGTTGCTGCTGGGAAGGTTGCTGTTGGGGTTGTTGTTGTTGTTGCTGTGGAGCTTGTGGGCCCGGTCCAGGGGCATTGCCACCCGTTTGTTTGGCCTTCATTTGCTGTTCAATCATCTCAGCCTCGCGATGGCATCCAATTTGTCTGTGGGCAAGCGAAGAGTTATAGAAAGCACAGAAAATCTCACTCCAAGGCGTGAAAAAATATAAATTTTAGTATCATTATTTTTCATTAGATACGTCTCAGCATCTAACCCTCAATGCACCGGAATATTACCCAGCCTAGACAAAGACATAACAATAAAAGAGTGTTAGAATCGGCGAGCTTAAACAACCTAAGGTCTCAGAATACGATTTAAGCAAATATGAATTTGGGGGACATAGTACTAGCTGTTTTTTTGCTTGACAATTAATGTAACGTCTATGTTAGATCACGTCATAAATTTTATTTGTAAGGCCTGTAGCTTTGTACATCAATCTCATAAAAATGCAACAAAATTTATGAAAATAGAAGGGTCTTTGGGCTTTATGCTAAAATCGACCTCCGCACTGGCTGGTCAAGTTTGAAAAATTTGCCATTAACTAAGGAATAACTCTCTTCAATTTGGGCACTTCGGGCTTGCTGATGCTGCTCGTTTGATTATTTTGGGCTGCATTGATATGTATTCTATCGCATAAGACTTATAAAACCAGAACTTTTTGCACAGTGTGACCTCCACAATTTTTTCAAAGCAAAAAAACATGCAATACACATTTTCCGCCATATCCGATGGAGCCAATCCGAGACCAGTTTTGTATTCAGTGCACAAAACTGGACCAGAATTTTTCATCAAAGAGTTTGCAGCACACAAAAGTAGTCATTTTGTTCCCCTGTGTAATCAATTGAAGTCTTTCATTGTCGGTTACAAGATTGCCTAAATACACTAGCATTTACACTCATTCAACTTTAATTAAACAACTTATGTATATTTTGTTCAGTAAAATATGTTCCACTTTTTTTGTGACAACAATTGCTAAAAACATGCTTGATTGAAGTTAAATCAACAATATTGAATATATTAAATATATTAAAAGCATTTTAACTCCACGTTAATTTAAATGAAAGCCAGTATTATTCACAACTTGTACATGTGGCTCCGCAGTGACCCGTGTAGAGCCCTGTCAGAATCCTGAGGGCATTCTTTTCTTGTTGGATTAACTTTTGGAACCTTTTGAGGTCGTGGTTCACTATTAATGCTTTAGCTTGTCTCATTCCCCTGGTGTTTACCCAGGAGGCTGTTCTAAGCGTACTCTCTTCCTTTCTTAAAAGTCCTTTTCTTGTGTGTTGGCCTATGCCGCAGTAGGGTTCTGGCCCTACCATTGCGTCGGCCAATTTGTTTCCGGGGATGTTGTTGTGTCCCGGTATCCATCGTAGGGTCAGGTTGTTCCTGCTGCCTAAATGGTCCAATTTGTTCTTTATCTCTAAGACTAGCTTAGAAGTGAACTGCTTGGCTATCGGAGAGGATAGCTATTTCTCTATTATGGTAGTTCTTCGCCATATTAGCGTCTGCACAACGGAAGATGGCACATACTTCAGATTGAAATATTATTGTGATTTTCTCCCATTGGTTCAGATATTTTCATTCCTGGTCCTTCTACCCCAAGTCGGGTTCCTTGGGGCGTTAGGGACACGTCTGTATACCACATAATTGTGTGTGATTTCATTTTATGTGTCTCTTATAGTGAGATCCGTTCTCTCTTATTACTTTAATGTACAGTGAAATTTCTGTCAAAGTGATACTCGGCCACCATTTCGTCTCTGGGTTGGAGGATTAAAGGGATATCCTTTTCCAGCTTTAGCAGGATACAATCATGAATAGCGCTATTCGGTTAGTTATTCTCGAGCTCATAATTAAGTCTGTAGGATAAATCCATTATTAATTGGTTTTTATTGATGCAGACTTTTTACTTCTTTTCAATACTGGCTTTAATTAAATTTCGCAGTAAAAACTTAATTTTTTTTATAAGAAATGGAGAAAGCATGATTTGAATTTAGTAAATATATTCGATATTGTTGATTTAACTTAAATCAAGCACGTTTTAATAATTTTTGTGACAAAACAATTTAGAACATGTTTTAAACATTTTTTAACGAAGAAAATATAGGTGACTTTTGAATTTCGATAAGAATATATTAAGGATTCATCAGTACTTTCTCTTTGTACTTCTGATGCTCGATCAAGAGTCTCATAAAAGGATACCACGGTTAAATTGGCGTGTTTGTGGAACTCCGCCCGACCAGGACAGCCCATGTGACTACAACTATATACCGCAATTTGGACGCTAATAGATTTGCCTCTGATCTGGCCCGGTGTGTTTCAACTGTTCTCTCAATCTACACAAGCTATTGATATGCCAACAATCGATAAGAAACTGTGGACTTCGTTCATGTTGGTGAATACACAAGCAACGGAAAGGTCACAGTTTTTATACCCTTGGAGAAGGTTTTTAAAATCGTCCGGATGTTTCTAACGCACAGAAGGAAGCATCTCCGACCACATAAAGTATATATATTCTTGATCAGCATGACGAGCTGAGTTGATATAACCATGTCCATATGTCCGTCTGTTTCTTATCTTAACCAAATTTTGCACGGCCTTTTTGTACGACCACGGATCGGTTTACTATAGCATATAGCTGTCATAGGAACGAAAGGCCGAAAAAGTATTTCTAGTGAGAAAAACTTTTTGTTTGCAATGGTGTAGAATTACACTTTTCAGTTATGAATATTATCTGCTTCATCAATTTTGGAGAGCATGATCAAAATCGGATGAATTCATCGATTTGATGCTATATAACAAACTGGCAGTTCCAAAGGTATATACACTTCGGTCGAGCCGAAAATAGGTTCCATCTATTATTTTTTGCTTTTTGAAAGAACAGTTGGGTAAATATGATAGCGCATCTTAGATGGATATTTTTTTAGCTGATGGCAAGAGCCAGTCCAAAGCGAACACTTACATTTGTAAAATCAAAACATTTACCCTCTTAAATAAGCGAGATAACTCCTGTTGCTACTCACTTGTAATATTCAATCCATTGTGCTGAATAGTCCTGCCCTCCGGCACCAGCGCCGCCAGCACCACCGGCTCCACCTGCAACACCTCCCGGACCCATGGCCATTTGTTGCTGCTGCTGCTGTTGCGAAGGATCCCAGCCGCCCTGTTGGCCACCATAAGGTCCCCAAGGTTGTGGCTGCTGTTGTTGCTGATAGGCTGCAGCGGCTGCGGCAGCTGCTGCCGCATTAGGATCACCGCCCTGCATTTGGTTGGGTCCACCATATCCGCCTCCGCCTTGTTGCTGCTGATTATGATGCGAGTTATTGGGACCACCGCCGCCAGAGTTGCCTCCATTATCTCTACCCCCGCCGCCTCCGCCGCTGATTGGGTTTCGTGAGATGACTGTCAACTCCATGTTAATCTTTTCGGAGATCATTTGACGCGCAGCCTCCACCTGATCAGTAGTGCCTTTGGATTTGAAGAGTTTCTCATTGGGCGGGTTGCTGGCATTGCGATCCATTTCGGTGTGTGCTCCAGATTGCTGATTGATCAGTTTGATGGTTTCCCCGCCACGACCAATTACAATCTGTGAAGGGAATATAGGTTATAAATGGTAACAAACAAGATTGGCCTTTGGGGACTTACACCACACTTGGAGGCGGGCACTAGAAAAGTTATCTCTTCCCGTCCACCTTGAGCATGATTGACACCATAGCCATAACCATAATTGGAGTTGTTGGGGTCTCCACCTGAGCCTTGCCCACCATTACCACCGCCTTGGCCTCCATTTCCACCGCCTCCGTTACCATTGCGATTCATTCCATTGCGTTGCTGCAAAAGATTGAAGATGACACTCCATTTCAAATAAATCCGGGGTAAATTACCATCACATTCTCTATCAATCCATCGATGGTCCGTTTGGCGTCCTCCACCTGCTGCCGTGTGCCCTGAATCACGCATCTACGGTCGCCCATCTCGTCGTTTTTGCCCTGAATAAATTGTAATTTGCAACCGCATTCCGTTTGGATTTTCCTAATCATGTCGCCACCCTTGCCAATGACCACACCCACAGCAATTTTGGGCACAAACACCTCTAGGGATTCGCCGCCGCCATTGCCATTGTTGAAGTTGTTGAAACCCAAACCGGGTCCGCCGCCGCCACCACTGCTGCCACCACCACGTCCTCCGCCTCCGCCGCCACCACCACCGCTGCCGCCTTGCTGCTGAGACAGGGCATCTTTTTGAGCAATCAAGTCCAAAACCATTTGCTTAGCATGCTCAATCTTCTGGGGATCACCGGATATCCTCAGGGGTTTGATCACCTCCTGATTGGGGCCATCTTGTATGATAATCATTTTGGCTCCGGTCTTCTCCTGCAGCTGTTTGATGGTGTCGCCGCCTTTGCCAATAACCAAACCCACTTTGGCGCCGGGAATCATGATCTCCTGATACGGCGGATAGCCACTGGGACCTGGTGGCGGCATATTGATGGTAAGCAAAACCTCCACAGTGCCGCCGCCTCGATTCGCTGCCATTTGCTGAACCATCTCCCGACCTTTGGTCACAGTTTCCCGCGATCCTCGCAGAGTGATGACACGCTCCTGTTCAGGCATGAGTTGCACCTTGGCGCCAGATTCGGCCTGGATATGAGTGATGGTATCGTTACTGCCGCGGCCCATAAATGCCTGGGCTATTGCATCGGGCAGTCGGATTTGCTCCTCGCAAACGGTGCCGGCCGAGGCAGCCAAACGAGCAGCCACAGCCGCCGCCTGGGCAATGGCCTGTGTTATGTTTGCTCCGCCCGGACCACCACCTCTATCGCCACCACTGCCGCTGCTCATGTTGGAATTGTTGTTTTGGCCGTAGTCAGGGCTGCCAAAAGAACGCTTGCAATCCGGGCCACTGTCGCCGTCGTCGTTATGCCGCTTGAAATTATTGCCGGATCCTGAGCCCACTCCTATTGGTGGTGGACCGCCAGCCTGCTGGTTGGGCTGAATCTTGGCCGCTATCTATAAAAAGAATAAACCCAATACAACTCATTTCCGGCTAACCGCGATCTATGCTTCTTCTTACCTGCTTGGCACGCTGTATGGCAGCGGCCAACGCCTGGGATTGACTGAGACCCGCCTGCTGCGCTTGAAACTCGCTCATTTTGTCCAAAAACACACTTTAATTTCACAAATTCACTTTTCCTCTGAATTTTCCGGAAAATTCAATAAATGCCAACAGCCGCTAAAATTTTGTTTTATAATGAATTTCTTGCTTTCTGTATGTTTTCCCCAGGAGGGGTTTCACTCGTGAGTGTTTAAGTCACAAATTTAAGACAATTTTAAGGCAGAAAATCTGTTTTTCCAAGGGTTTTCCAAGAGTTTTCGCAAGAGTCGCGTCACAAATATGGCGGAGTTGCCTAGGGATGGGCAAATAAATATCGATATGCCGAGGTGCGATAAAGAAACTTGGGTATATTGCAAATGGTCACACTAAACGCCAACTCTATCGAAAGTATACACATAAATTAAAAATAACCGTTGAAAGATGAGCCAATTTTCCTCTGTTTTTGAAGCAATTGCTAAATTATGTGCAGCACAAACCAGATTGAACTCCTTGATGCAAGAATACGAGGAGGCGCTCCAGGAGAACAAACATCTTTGTGAATATGCCGATCGTAAGTGATCCTCCCGTTGACTTGGTTTGTCTTGAAATAACTGTAAATTTTACACTTTGCCATAGAGCTGCGTCCCCATATGGATGTCCTGCAAATTGAACATGGTTTAGATAATTTGGTGGACCGTATGGATGCCTCCGTGGTTGACTTTGACCAACTGTTACCCTTGGAGACCAATGGGCAGAACGTGCAAGAGGTTCGCTCGAGCTCCACCTCATTCACTCAGGATGTAGTTAGCTTGGCTTCGGTGGAACCCGATGCCGCTGCAGCTAATATAAGCGGCATTTCGGATCCGATGGATACTATTAATTTGGAAGAATCAGAGGAAGCCAGTTCTGATGATTCGGAAGAAACCAATTTAACAAATGACACGGAAGATGCCGTCGTCTTACCCACCAATCAAACCTAGAACTTTTCTGAGCCCAGCGATGATTTCTTCTTAAATTTCGGACAGGAGCCGCCCAACCAGGAATACGATTTGTAAACCAATTTCAGTTGGTATTCTATATTATGTTTAAAAAGGCCTCTGAATGGCAATACGTAAAGCCTCTGGACAAAGGTGTTTTGTTTTTAATTAATCATTTTAAGATATCTTATCAAAAAATAAATTTAATAAATTTCCTATGGAACTATTCTCCGCCCATCTCTAATTTCCTGTTTGCTCAGTTCTGCTCATCGCTAATTCTTCGCTCTCTTTTCTACTGACTGTTCGGCAGCGTTCAACGGCACACGGCACAAATTTTGTTTAAACGCAAATTAAACTTTAAATAAACGTTTTTAAAATGGCTTTTGGTGATGTAAAGACCCCACAAGGACTGAAGGAGTTGAACAACTTCTTGGCCGACAACAGCTACATCTCCGGGTAAGCATGCGGCTAATGTGAGGTTATGTGCTGCTATGCCACCTCTGCTGTGACGTCACTTAATCATACTTTCTATTTGCAAAATTATAGCTACACCCCAAGCAAGGCCGATTTGTCCGTGTTCGATGCCTTGGGCAAGGCTCCAGCCGGTGACCATGCTCATGTGGCTCGTTGGTATCGTCATATTGCTTCCTTTGATGCTGCCGAACGTTCGTCGTGGACGGGCACTCCATTGCCCCAGTTGGCTGGTGCCAAGCCAACAGTTGCTGCCGCTGCTCCTGCCAAGGCAGCTGCTGCCGATGATGATGATGTGGATCTCTTTGCTTCCGATGATGAAGAGGACGAGGAAGCTGAGCGCATCAAGCAGGAGCGTGTGGCTGCATATGCTGCCAAGAAATCAAAGAAACCCGCCCTTATTGCCAAATCTTCAGTGCTGCTCGATGTCAAACCCTGGGATGATGAGACTGACATGAAGGAAATGGAGAATAATGTTCGCACCATCGAAATGGACGGTCTGCTGTGGGGTGCCTCCAAATTGGTTCCCGTGGGCTATGGCATCAACAAGCTGCAAATTATGTGCGTCATCGAGGATGATAAGGTGTCGATTGATTTGCTGCAGGAGAAAATTGAGGAGTTTGAGGACTTTGTACAGTCTGTTGATATTGCTGCCTTCAACAAGATCTAAGATGGCAGATCTAAAGTTTAAATATTTTTTAAAATAAATCAAGGCAAGATCAAGCATTTGTAAAAAAAGTTGAATTAAATTTTATTTCAGGTGTAAATTGGCACCAGCTTAGGGTTGGGCTAAGGGTTATTGATTTTACATTTTAAGAGGACCTAAGCTAAGGTCCCAAATATTTATAGAAATGTGGCTAATTAACCATGATTGTAGGTTTGAAAGGACTTAGAACTAAAACTAAAGGTACATACGTAAATAATTTAATCAACTACAAGCGAAAAGTTCCCTAATTTGGGCTATTTAGACAAATTTTCATCAAATTTTTGCATTTATGTAGGTGTATACTGTAGCCACATCGATCATTTAGCAGCGAAAAACTGTCACTCTCTATGTATAAACGAGTTGATCTCACAGACTATAAGAAGTAGAGCCACAAATGTTTGCATGTATGTAGGTGTACACCGTACCCAGATAAAGTTTGCTCCAGGTTTGGCAAATTCCTCCTCCATCTTCTTCTAACCTCGAAAAACTGTCGGAGCTTCAATTTTTAAGTTTAAACCTAGTGACTTAATATATATTCAGTGAGGCCCAACATCTATCTCTTCTGTGTACCACAATGAGATCCGAGCAAAAACACCGAAGATATGTACATAAGTGCGCCTGCCCATTTATTGAAATAAATTTTAAAATAAATGGAATTCAAAGCTACAGGATCCACATTACTTGGAACAGGGTATTTTGCTGTCGGAGCACTCGACCGCAACACTCTTACTTGCTTTTCCTCAGAATTTTAGCAAAAGAAATTTTCCGCTCCAAGTATAAAGGAGTTGACTTTTATTTCTTTTACGGATCTCGATTTTTTTCAGAAAATCTAACCGGAACTAGAAGCGGAACAAGATCCGGAACCTTTTACCGAAAAGAACCGATTAAAACTCTGAAGCAGAAGTGGTCTTTATGGGTCATTTACGCAAATGGGTTAAATTGGCTTAGGTAAACTTTTGTATTGAGAAATAAAAAGAGGGAAGATCAGTATCTTTCAAAATATTGCATACTATATTCTTAGACCATTTCTGTTAAAGTAAATCTTAATGAAGAAAGCAGCTCTAAGTTAGAGGCTCTAACCAAAAATCCTTGAGCTAAAAGTGGAGGTCTATTCGATTCATACATGTATTGGAACAAAAAGAAACAATACAATAGTTCATATAGTTACATATTTTTTACAAAGCAGTTTGATGGCATCAATCATGATCAATTTTCCTGAGCTTAAAACGTTTACAAATGATAGAAGATTTATTTAAACGATCTTCCTTTGTTTTCTAGTACATACTAGTACGTACATAATAATAATAATAACACAGTGCTACAAATTTCCAAAAATTGTAATAACCTGGGTATTGGCATAGCGTACGCTGTAGAGCAGGTCGCGAATAGCATTTCCTCATACCTGGTTTTCCTCGGGGACCCCCAAAATCTGAGGTTATGGCCCAAAAACCGCTTTTTGCTATTTTACCGCAATTAAATAGAAATAACTCGCGAATGGACCGTCTGATTGTTCATATCCTTATCGATTCCGATAGTGACGAGAGGAATCTAATACATTATAATCAACGGTTAGACTAGTTCAACGCGATGACTGAGAAATGCGACTTACAGATGAGGCATTTTGAACTTTTTTTGAGAAATTTGTACTTTGGCCATCACTGGCTTAACTATTTTATTCTATGCGATTTTTCATTAAAGTTTGTAATAAAAGCCCATTTAATTCTCCGTCGAACGGTTGTTGTCCCAATGAATTTGGATACCGTTTGACGAAGTTATGCGCGATTTTCTGAGTACACATCGACAATCTAGTATTTTTTAGTGCCCCTAAAAGTAAACTCAGTTTTGTTTGGCGCCAGATTCAAATAATATTTTTAAGTACTTAAAATGCAAATATATATAAACTTCCTGTTGTTTGGACTTTAAAGCTGCTTTTGACTCTGTGAACAGAAGAAGCCTGTGGTACAAATTGAGCAACCTGAATGTATCCTACAAAATATTAAGAGTGCTACAAAACTTGTACGATGGAGCGGAGGCGGCGGTATGGGATGGATCTACGATATCAAACTGGTTTGAAAATAACACGGGCGTAAAACAGGGTTGCCTCTTAAGCCCTCTGCTATTTGCACTTTACATCGATGACATAGTTCACTGGATTAGAGGAGGAATCTCAATAGGAGGAACACACATAAAAGTCCTCATGTACGCGGATGACTTGGTGCTGATGGCAGATTTGCCGGAAATGCTGCAGGAAATGCTGGATGACGTCTACAACTACTGCTGTACTTGGGGTCTTACAATAAATGTAGATAAAACCAAAATTTTACTCATACGGAACAGCAGAGGAAGGATCAAAAACGATGAAAAATGGCACATTAATGGTTTGGAAATAGAGAGAGTGAAATCCTTTAAATATCTTGGGGTAACGATATCCTCCAATATGTCACTCAGCCACCATTTGCAACAGAAATATCACGATGCCATCAAAGCCCTCAACAGTACCTGGAAAACCCTACTAGGAAACCCAAATGTCCCGCATAGCATAAAATACAGGATGTTCCAAGCCACCTCCAGTTCAATCCTAATGTACGCCTCCCAGGTGTGGGGTTTCAAGGAATATGATTAAGTGGAGAAGTTACATCGCTTCTTTTTAAAAAAGATTTTTAGATTGCCCCAAAATACTCCAAATTACGCCTTATTTATTGAAACCGGTCTCTCTCCTCTATACTGCCAAACACTAAGCACACACTTTTCGTATATGAGAAAAATAATTTCTTTGCCCGATACCCGTTTGGTAAAAATCATTGCCAAGGACTTACAGGCGAAGGGAACCCAATGCTTTGAAGTCTGGAGCAGGCTTGCGGAGGAACACGGTGTTGGAGTCAGCATCAGCAACTCTGATTCGTGGAAAGAGGCGCATTTACAAATTGTGGAGAAAGTCAGCAACAGCTTTATGCTTAAACATATTCGGCAGGCCAGAGCGAGCGAGCACAGAGTAATTTACAGGCAACTGAACTATTCCTTGGGAGAAAAAAACTACTTCGACAACCAGCACAGCCAAAACCAAATTTCCGCTATATTCAGAGCCAGATGCGAAATGCTAGATGTGAATAACAGACGTTACGCCAGGGACACGGAAGCCAATTGCACAATGTGCAATCTAAATGTGAAGGAAGACACGTGTCATTTCATTGGAGTATGTCCGATTTTAAGTGAAATTAGGAAACTATACTGGCAAAAGGCACAGCTCTCATCGGAACAGATCGTCATAATCTTAAATGGTGAAAACTGGAACAGCCTATATCAATATATAAGAGATGCATCAACCTACAGACGGCGCATACACAACGAAGATTTTTGGATTAGTTAATGTTAGAAAAACACTTTTCGTATTACTAAATATTCTACATACTAAAGCTGACGGCACACTGCCAAAGCTAGTTTTTTCTTTTCCCCGATTTTATTCATAATTTTGTATACTTTTTTACGATTTATTTAAAATAACTTATGTTAAATTATTGAAAAAGTAAAATCACACACACACTACTATAAACTTCCATGTTTCAAAATTTTTTCGCAAATATTAACGGTTTCTGAATACTGTTATCTAGCAAAAAGATAAATTGAGCTACGTATAGTGAGTAGATGTGGGTTATAAGTGGTTGTGGTTATTTGTCAATGAGCTGAAATTGGCATATAATATAAAAGAGCCGTGCACAGCAAGAATCGTATACAGGTAGGCACGGTTAAGGCTTGTGAAAAGCAGATTACTCTCATGGCGCAAGCCTTGGCCGCGCCTGGGCATATCTGGTCTAATGCAGAAAATTTAGCTGCGGGTTCCATTTAATGATAAACCCCTTTGGTACCTAAGAAATTACTTTTCAAGTCCACAAACAAGGCCCAATGATAACTGTCTAACCACGATTGTAGAGAACCGCGAAAAAATACCATGGATGACCAATGATGAAGAATATAAAAATCACTATAACAGGATGGACGCACCATTAAATACCAAATAAAAACCAAAGTGGACCACGCCAAGTAAAAATGAAAAAAGTGACATCAGCTTGCACTTAAGCAGCAATGGGTAATGCATAGCCCGCTTGGGCCGCGACGCCCGGCCCGTTATCCTGTCTAAAAACTCAGCGCATAAATTGCCTTCTTTTGAGGCGAGGACCCGCACAAGCTGACGTCGCAACAAGAGTAATTGGCTCGATTTGAAGTGAGTTTAAACTAATAAATCCAAGGGTGTCGACGTGAGCCCGAATAATTAGCACACAGCGCAGCAAGTGCAGTATGGGCGACTTTAACTCGCTTATAAGGGTGGTTTGTGCTGTTTCTACAAAATAGCTTAACTCGCCGCAATAGGTAACATTATTGGAGAGCGTTAATCTTGGCCCAGAAATCGTAAAGCATTGACGTTTATATATTTCTCTCGTAGTTATCGGAATTGATAAGGTTATGAGCAATCAGACGGTCCATTCGCGAGTTATATCTATTTAAGTGAGGTAAAAAAGCAAAAAGCTGTTTTTGGGCCATAACTTCAGATTTTGGGGGTCCCCGAGGAAAACCAAATATGAGGAAGTGCTATACGCGACCTGCTCTACAGCGTACGCTATGCCAATACCCAGGTTATTTCGCACTGTGTAACCGGAACCAAAATACTATACTGTTTGATTCCCTGGCTTGAATCGGCTTATAACCATTTTGCATTCCTGATATAAATTTAATTTCATTTAAATGTAAATTTACAAAACTTTCAACTTTTCAAATTTTTTTATTTACAATTTTAACAAATATAGAAAATATTTTTCGGAACATTTCTCTCTTATGCTTTCATATTCAGTTTGCTGCTCAAGTCTTTTGTAGGCAAAAGCTTTTGAGCACAAAAGCTTTGCGTGAACAAAATAGCTCAGCTTCAGTCCATATCAGTTTAGTTTCACGCTGAAAGCGTAAACCTAAGGTTCTCGTTTTAACATCAATATAAATAAATATTTGCGAACTCAAACAAAATAAATAATTTCGGTTACTAATGGCTGCTAACAAATTGTGCTGCACTTTGGCGTTAGGTGCTCTCTTCTGCCTGGGCTTGGTGGCTTTGATTCAAGCGCAAGGTGAGTCAGTAGATGTGTGCGTGTGAGCTGGTGTGTGGAATATATAGAACGAAAATAGGCGGGTTCTGTCATACTTGTCATTTTTTAAATGTGAAATGAACATACCTGATTCGTGCATTTCATTAATATTAATTAGCAACAAATTTTGGTGGCTTATGTTCTGGTTAAGAAAATGTGTGGCGTTTTTTTTACTTTTTTGTTAACCTCAACACGCCTATCCATCCACTTCCGATTTCATTATACCGCGGAAAATAATTAAATAAATTGAACAGCTTAAGTAGTCAATCATTTGCTTAATTAAGCAATTGAAGCCAGTTGGTAACCATTTGCTTTCCGTTCCAGAGAAGGATGTAAGCGCCGAGTATTTCCCCAAAATGAAATCAAATCTATTGTTCAGTTAGTTAAAAACAAATTCCAGTTTCGTGATGGGATGCGACATTTTTTACCTATGACGTAGTGCGTATGTGTTATCTCTGATTTTGGGTTATTCCGCAAATAAATTAATGTTATAATAATTTTGAATTAAAAAGATCAATAGATCAACTTAATAAACCTTTTAATTCGAAGATTTGTTTTAAGTCAACACTATTCAAATTGCGACCCAAATTCGTTAGTTTGGTTCATTGAACCTTAAATTGGACTTAGGTAGGTGGTAGAATGATTAAGAACTTGAACCATTTCAAAAATGGTTCAAGCATGCCCACTTGACTTTGAGTTCTTCAGTTCTGTCAAATCTAGAATAAAGTATACAACTTTTTTTTTATAATAATTTTTTTAAATAAACCTCATTTCTGACATTTATTCACAAAATCGGTTTAATAGAGGTGAGCAATCGGTGGTCATGCAACCACTTTTTATACCCTTGCAAAGGGTATTATAAATTTGCCCAGAAGTTTGCAAAGCATAGAAATATTCATTTCCGACCCTTTAAACTATATATATTCTTGATCAGTGCGACGAGCTGAGTCGATTGAGCTTTGTCCGTCCGTCTGTCTGTCCGTCTGTCTG
This sequence comes from Lordiphosa clarofinis, assembly GCA_018904275.1. NCBI lineage: Eukaryota > Metazoa > Arthropoda > Insecta > Diptera > Drosophilidae > Lordiphosa > Lordiphosa clarofinis. Next base: position 2,582,645 of record JAEIGQ010000011.1, read on the forward strand.
TCTCTTTCTACGCAAACTAGTCTCTTAATTTGAAAGCTATCGAGCTGAAACTTTGCACAGAATCTTCTTTTTACTGCACACTGCTAATATGTCGGAACCGACCGGATCGGATGACTATATCTTATAGCTGCCATAGGAACTATCGGTCGAAAGTGGGTTTTTGTGAGAAAAACTATTTTGTTTTTTATGTAAACGCCTTCCGCTTCGGCAATTCTTACTTTTATACGCTTTTACACAGATTTGGAAGTTTTGGTCAAAATCGGATGACTATATCTTATAGCTGCCATAGAAACTATCGGTCGAAAAGTGGGTTTTATCATAAAAATGGTTTGTTTTAATGCTGACGTTCGTAAACTTTGTTGTTTTAAAACATTTGCAAGGGTATTAAAACTTCGGCAAATACGAAGTTAGCTTGGCCTTCTCGTTTATTATGTTACAAACAGATTAAAGTAAACAAAAAAACTGCTTCGATACGAGGGCTGTCCAAAAGAGTTCGCGGCCATCAAAGTTGGGTTAATTTTTAGAAAATCGCCCTAGAAAAAGGACCAAAGGCGACTCGCCCTATTTTTAAGAAAATTCTTTTCTAAAAAATAGAAAATTGTGTTCTAGATTTCAGGGCAGTTTTTCTAAAAAACTTAGACAATTTTAGCTGTTAAGTCTATTTAAAATTCCCAAGCGGTTATGGCAGCGCTGGAATGAGGAGGCAGCATCTGACAGTAAAAGACTTAAAAAAGAAATTTTAGGGAGTGGTAGAGTAGGACCGACCAAGGTGAATTTACTTACAAGGTGACGTATTCCCCACAGCTGCTTTCTTTCGAGGGGCCTTACGACGTCTAGCATCTGCCTCTCAGAGCAAATGTCATCTATCTCAGAGAGCCGAGAGAGCGAGTTGAAAAAAATTAAGACCCCTCCCCACAACGGAATACGTCACCTTGTAGTAAATTCACCTTGGGACCGACCACAGACCACCCCGTGCGGTTGTTGTTTTTGTTGGTTGGATCCCACCCCACCCTTGAGTTTGCCCACTTTTTTCGAAGCTATAATTAATTTTTAAATAAGCATTATTATTTTTTTTACCTACATTACTGGGACTTGAACACGGGACCTCTCTTAAGTACTGAACAATACTGAACTGAACACTCGGACGACGCCTTAGTCCACTCGACTATTGGTCTTAAGCAAGACGTAGCGACATAGCCATAGTTAATAATGTACACTGTTGGTCTAGTTAATATTACATTTGGAGGATGGGATCAAGTCCCAGTAGAAGCATACTTTTTTTTCTTATATCATATATATATTTTTTTTAATGTTTGTTTTTTAATGTTTTTTTTATTAAGCAAAACCTTGCGGTAAAATCATACCTAAGAATTTGTATGGCGTATTTGGAGCTTAAGTACTCACGTTGACCACTCAATAAGAAGCAAGAGCCGTGGTCGAGTGGATAAGACATTAGCTTAGAAAATGTCATGGACTGGGATCCAATCCCCGGAGGAGCATACTTTATTCTTGTTAAATGGTTCTTTTTTTTAATGTTTTTTTATTTTTAGTTGAGGTGTTTTTAGCATTGCCTTTATTTTATACCATCCTTTAATCGATTACCACAAAACAAAAACTTGCTCAATACATCTACATTCTTGAGGCATTGCGAATGGACATTAGTGTGTGTAAACAAATGCCTTCACATAGACGGCTTCGTCGTTAAAACTGAACGGCAGCATAGCGCAATGCAATTTCGCAAACATTTGTAGAAAGGTCCAAGGATTTAGAAAAACTTTCCTAAAATAAGGTTTTATTTTCTAAATTGTAGGGCAAACTACCCTTTGTTACAAATATTTTCTAAAATCAAAGGTGAAATTACCCTAAAAATTAGAAAAGGCAATAAAGCAAATTCACCCTAAAATTAAAAAAAAAAAATTCTTTTCTAAATTTGAGAAAGTTTTTTCTAAAAAATTCATTTTTAGGTCAACTTTTCTAAAATTCAAAAAAATTTTTCTTAAATATAGAAATTTTTTCTACGTTTTAGGGCGATTTCGTTTCTAGGGTGATTTTCTTAAATATAGAAAAATAATTTTCTGAGTGTGGAGAGTAAAAACTGGGTTATAATCAGTATAATTGTCATTCTGGTCTGAACATCGAAAAATTTTGTGACGAAATGGCGGCCATTGAAAAATTATACTTCGATTGAATTTTTTTCTGTTGTTTAGTGTAAAAAAAAAAAAATTTAATTATTTTTAATTTAATTTTTTAGTATTCCGGTATCAAAGAACCGAAAAGACACTTTCGGTTCTGAGTGCAACAACTAGACAGCGAGCAGTTACTTTTGAGGGATTTTTACACAATTTGGCTTAATTGAAAGCTTTAAATACGAAAAAAATTTTGTGTTAGAAAAACTTTTGTTCAGTGAAATAGAAAAACGCGATACCAGATATATATGTATTCAAGAATTTTATCCACTTCTGTTCAATTGCAACTAAATGAGTAATGCAGCTCTGATCCAATTACGTTGTCTGAAAGTGGAGATATATGTACATATATGAATTTTGAACGATAAGAAAGAGGATAGTATTTTCACAAATTGTTTAGTATTTTCACAAAGCAGTTGATCATGTCTCTGCTAAGAAAACAGATGGACGGAAATACATTGACCTCTCATATTGCTTCTTAGAAATAATCGTTAATTAACCTTCCTTGTAACTAAGGTTTTATTCATATTCTTTTATTTTAATCGTCTTATGAATATAAACTTGTGCATTTTGTAGGGCAAACACACGCAAATAAAATTTATAATTTATGTACACATAGATGTGTATAGCTTGCTTACCCACTTTGTTTGCACTATAGTTAAAAATTTTCTGTTTATTTTACCGGTCCATAAAAGGCTAAATCTTCTAAAGTATTTCGAATTTCAAAAAATCCTGTCAGGGCGATCAAATTTACAAACCCCCTTCAAGTTTTGAAAAAAATTACTCCTAGGACACTTTGCTCTCTATTTGGTTTTGCAATTCAAAATAATTAATTATTTAAATCAATTACGACTATTTATAAATGTAACAAAAATATTATAATAGCCTACACTGCGTATGAGTTATTCACACAAACTTGAGACTCTATACGCGCCCGTTAAATCTCGACCATTTTACTTTTGATTTTATTTTTTTACGCTTATAATACACCAAATAGCATTTGATATGGGGGTGAGACCAAAACCTTAAAAATTTCATTGTCAGGATCTTTGTATAAGTTTAATGATTCCAATTCCAAAGTTGAAAAATATTTGTTTCATAAAGTACCAGTGCTGCATATCAGTTCGAACGTGAAATTTTAGCTTTTATTTTACTCTGAACCGAAAAGTAAACCGAACCATTTTTTTTTTAAATTTTTGTAAGAAAAACAATTGTCACCCAAAAAAGCCTCTCTAGATCTTGAATTCCACAGTTAAGTTAAAGATTTTTCAAATTTTTTTAAGGGACAATTTTAGTTACAATTTTTCGTCTATAAAAAAATCGTTAATGATATAGGCATTTCCAAAAAAGACTTTTAGTCACGTTCGAGTGCAATTGTCTTTAAAACGAAAAATGGCCCAAAATCAGCCTTAGCACCAATAAAAGGGCTTATTAAAAGTTATAAGTTCAACTTATTTAGACTTTACTGTACATGTGCTCGATGTGTCCCGTTCGACAAAATGGAATGCCCAAAAAAGCGACATTTGTCCATCAACAGTAATTTTATCTTTAAATTTTAGGAACTATGCGGTGTAAGTGTAAGCACTTTACGCTATAAAATTTGTTTAATAAATGATTAGGTTTATTTTTGGTCATTTTTGGTTCGGCTTATGAGCGGCTTAGTTATCCGTCTGTCGTGTCGTTCTACTGATACTTGTGTGGCTGGAGCTGCTAAAACGATTCTAGCATTTTCTTAAGCTAAGTCCAAATTTAGATTTTCGATGGAATTGAATCTCTATTATTATGTTGTTTGGAAAGCTAGCCTTTACTTATCGATTTCAAAGAATTATTTGTTATGCTTTCATTAACGTTTTGTGGTATATTAACATCAAATGAGATTTTGCTACATTTGTTCCTGATAGCAGGTTAGGCGGATTCGATAGCAATGACGTAGCTCTTTTTCCAAAGCGTTGACTAATACTAAGCTAAGTTATCCTCCCTTTTTTTAAACTTTATTTTGCTTGGCTGCCAGCCAGAGAAAAAATTTTAAAATTTTAAAATAAATATCGTATACTACAGAGCATTTCAAGCTGTTCAATGTTGATGACCGGCTTTTCTCTATTTCTTTTCAAAATTCATTAACTTTCTCTGTTTTAAAATGTTTTCCCAAATTGAAATTGATTACCTAGTTAAAAATTGAATTTTTGTTACTTATTTAGATCGTTAAAAATTTATATGTACAAGACAACCTTGAAAATTGAAACAAAAAACTGAACGTGATCAATAAAACAAGAGTTTCAATTATAAGCAGAAGTCGATGTCTTGATAACGCGAACATTGACTCATCTTTAAGCCCACTCAAAGAAGAGGCATTCTTGGCATCGACAAATATATTTTTGCCATTGAAAGTTGCAAAACTAGTTCGGCAAACGGAACCTGGTCTGGGTTCATGGGCGTGCGTGCATCATCATCATCATCATCATCATCATCATCAGCGGATTATTTATTTCATATTTAATATAAAAATTGTTTACATCGTATTCAGGTTTCCAGTTGATTTTTATAAAATTTTATGGGTCAAGCTAATCGCCAAATGGGAGACTATTACTTACATAAATACGAAATTCTTTACAGATAAGCCGGTGACTGATGTGTGTTTAGGTTGCATATGCGAGGCCATCAGCGGCTGCAATCAGACGCGCTATTGCGGCGGCGGAGTCTGTGGATTGTTTCGCATTACCTGGGCCTATTGGTCTGATGGCGGCAAATTGACACTGGGCAATGAGAGTCCCCAGTCGGAGGATGGTGAGTAGGAGGGGTATAGCTTTATTCGAGCCAAATGAAACTAACTACATCGTATCTTCCATAGCCTATGCCAACTGCGTGAATGATCCCTATTGTGCGGCCAACACCATTCAGAACTATATGACCAAGTTTGGCCAGGATTGTGATAGTGATGGTAAGGTTGACTGCTATGACTATGGTGCTATACACAAACTGGGCGGCTATGGCTGTACCGGTGAATTGGGCTACCAATATCGAAATGCTCTGGAAAAATGTTTGACCAACTTCCAGTCATTGGATGTTCGTACTGCTGGAAAATAGTTGGACGATTTATTTTTAAAAAATAATTTATACAAAAAGCTTGAATTGTGCAAATGAAAATTAATGCAAAAACCTATTGAGATTTGTAAGTAAAAAATAAAGTGAAAGAAATATATAAGGAACAACAAATATTATTCTTATTAAATAAGTAGGGTAAGTTCTAAGGTCCAAATGAAATAATTGTTGTAGTAGAGAAAATAATGTATACAGTCAGAAAAAAATCAAGTTAAAATTTTCAATCCGTTAATGAATTTTAAATTTTTATACCCGTTACTCGTAGAGTAAAAAGGGTATACTAAAGTCGTGCAAATGTATGTAACAGGCAGAAGGAATCATTTTCGACCATATAAAGTATATATATTCTTGATCAGCATCAACAGCCGAGTCGATATAGACATGTCCGTCTGTCCGTCCGTCTTTATGAACTACAGTGAACCGAGTAAAAGATAGAGGTTTAACATGTATGGGACAAATGCTTCTTTTTTCTGCACACAGATCAAGTTTGTTTCAAATTTTGACCACGCAGACTCCCGCCCCCGCAATTTGGAAAAAACGTTATATCTCCTACATTTTTAAAGATAGACGATTTGTACTTTCTAGAGATAGCTAGTAATTAGCAAAATGAATCGATGAAGAAATGATGAAAGGCGGATGAACGGTTCTCAAGTTATGAGCAAAGAAGTGAACCAAGCCCCCCCGCTACCCACCCTAATTAAATGTTGCATACTTTTCTGATGGTCACCCTAAGGAACGCAGGAACACTGTTAAACATGTTTTTTCATGAGTAACGGGTATATCGAAGTCGGTTAGAGCCGACTTTAACTTATGCTCTCGTTTAGACTTGATCTTGTAGCCATGGGTGTCATGTTCGAGTTGGAATTGTAAAAGAAGAATGTTAAAATAGGAGCAGTTTGTTTTTGGATTAGGCACGACCGATGTTAATAGTGCGGGTAAGTACGGAAATACTTGATTCAATTATAAAATACTTATTTTTTATTACCGTTTCAACTATTTTAAAATCTTTACGATCCTACTTATAAGAACAAAATAGTCTTTATTAGAATTAGGGAATCAAACCGGAACCAGAACCGTATACCGAAAAGAAACGATCGAAACTCAGAACCGGAACAGATTTTTTATATTTTTTGTATACCGGTATCCGAGAACCGATATTTTTAGAACCGAAAAGAACCTAAACTTTCTACCGGTACAGTTTTGGTTCTGAGTGCAACAACTAGACTGCAAAGCGAGCAGTTAGTTTTGGGGAATTTTTCCGGAATTTCTGTGGCATTTTCTTAGACAGATATATATTCAAGAATTTTATCCACTTCTGTTCAATTGCAACTAAATGAGGAAAGCAATTATTTGTCTGAAAGTTGAGATGAAGTCGATTTATACTTATAGGGGAGAATTGGGGGATCTGAGCCACTGGGGGTTGTGAGCCACCCGAATATTGGCCACGAATAAATACAAATTACAACTTTTTGTTTATGTCAAGTGTCTCCCTTCTTATTACCTAACTTTTGACAAGCAACCTATCAGTCAACACGTTCTATAAGTTTGAGCATCAGAACTCGATTTTTTATTAAAATTCGTTTATTTTATTCGTTTTACTTACCCACTTTGATTGGACTATCGTTTAAAATTTTCTGTTAGTTTTACCGGTCCATACCGGTACGTACCTGTATACCGAAATAAAAATCTAGGTACCGAAACCGGAACCGAATTCCCGAATTCGAAATAAAATAGAACCAAAGCAGAACCTTTTACCGAAACGGTAGTTTCGGTACGGACCAGAACCGGAACCGAAATTCGATTCGGTTTGATTCCCTGATTACAATCCAAATATCTCTAAAGTCAATCTCATTATATTCTTGAAGAAGTCCTGAAACCATTAAATAAGTAAAAATGGTTTTTGTTTTATCCCATTTGAATCATATAATTCTGCAGGCTGGCCCCATGTAGGGGGGCCGCACATAGACCTTACGGTCCTTAATTCTGCATAGATCTAAGAAGTTTGAATAAAGCAAAAAACGGAAGGTGTAACTTTAGGCAGTGGCGTGCGCAGGACTGATAGGAGGTTAAATGCGAGGTTGGGAACAACCTCTATCAACGAGGCTCGAGTATTTAGGGCTGTATTTATTTTTACATTTTACATTGGTCTGCTTCTACGCCAAGCGATTCACGACCAAACACACACTGCACTTGTTGTGCCGCCTGCTTGTGCCCCCATCTGGCGCCGCACTCCGGCACGCATAGATTTTATTGTTATAACTTACTTCGAAACGAAGCTAATGCGAGTGCGGCTGAGAGGTGCCAGTTTCCGAAAAAAAGTCTTGAAGCAATAGGAAGCAAGGGTGGGCCCACTAATTTTCTTCAATTTTCAATGCACTTCTTACACTTTGATTGTACCTACCCAGTTACATCCACAACGAGGCATTTGAAGTCTCTAACAGTTTCTTCTGGCGTCAGAAGAACAATGGCATTACCTGTCTGGCTTGTAAGCGGATGAATCATTAATTCGTAGCTTTACGACATCAAAGCGAGGAATACCCGCCTGCTGTTTTCATCTTTTAATGGAACAGTTGTCACGAATTCTGAGTTGACGTCGAACATTCCATTACGATCTATTTATAAGAATACAATTATTAGCTAACAATTCAAAGAACGGTTGAAGTTTAAAATATAGTACTACCAATTTTTGGATTCTTATATGGAATTTTGTAAAATAATAGAAAGTCTTAAGGCATTGGTCGTGTTCACCAGCAAACAGTAGGTACATCAAATATCAAAAGTCATACATCAAACATCAACCATCAAAATAAAATTTATCTGTTTCAGGCTTACAATACAAACCTGGAGTTTTGTGACATTGCGTTATTCAATAGAAAGCCTTACGCTGATCCAACCCGAATCTTCTAAAGCTTTTGCCTGGTTTGCATCTTGGATGATTTGTTTTTTTTTTGTTCAAGAAATCAGTCGGAAACATTTTTGTAGCACAAGCCGTTAGAACAGTAACTCCTCTTTATATTAATTAATTGCTTTATCATATCCGGGGGTGTCACAGAAATCTCTAGAGATTTTGCCCTCGGTTTTTGCAAAACGCTCGAAAAATCTGTCGGTGTCCCAGAACTTCGAGAGATTTCATTTTCTTATTTGAAAATCGAGTTGGAAGGTTTGTGTCCATGATAATGGAATTTTGCAATCAAATCTATAAACAGGGTTGTCCTTTCTTGCAAAAAAAAATTTCCCATCTTCTAGTTATGAGTTAAGTTGATGTTTAAGTGGAATTATTTGATTGTGTTACATGTTCTACGATGCATTTTTCAATTATAATTCAAGTTTAAGTCATATTCTTCAAAAATAAAATGCAAAATTTATAAATTTTTAAATATTAAAACAAATAAAATATTTTATTCAGTTGATGCAACCTATTCAGAAATATAATGTTGATTACATTTCCAACCGAAAGAGATTTGTGTGACACCGAGAATTGGTTTCGGGTTGGAATTTGGTTGGAAGAGATTTCTGTGACACCGCTGATCAAACCGGATATTTCTCTTGCCAAGCAAGCTTTAGCCTGGTTTGAGTATTGGCTAAGTATACACATTTTCCCCTGTCTCTCTCTCTCTCTTTTAATGGTTTCCCCAACAAAAAATTAACTCAGTTGTAGATCTTCGTTCCAACTGAGCTATACAAATGCTATCTCATTTGTTTATAAATTTGTTATTGTTTTGTGGCCTGGCCCATTTCTGCTTGACTTCTGTTGATGTTAAGATTGTTGATTTGACCTGTCTGGAATGCCTTTGCGAGACGGTTAGTGGCTGCAATCTGACCAAAGGTTGTCAGGGAATCGCCTGCGGTCCGTTTGATATAACCAAACCCTATTGGGAACATGGCGGCAAATTGACACAAGCTGGATTTGTTGATACCAATGATGATGAGGGTAAGATGGAAGATTGTGAATGGTTAAATAGTAATTCCTAATGCATCTTTCTGTGCTTACAGCCTATGCTTACTGCACCAAGGATGTGTTCTGTGCAAGTGATGTTATACAGAACTACATGAAACGTTTTCGTCAGGATTGTAATGGAGATGGAGTGATTGATTGTTATGATTATGGAGCTATACATACACTGGGTGGCTATGGATGCAAGGGTGAAGTACCGAAGCTTTATGGTGAGGCATTAAAAAACTGTCTAAATAAAGCGGCATCAGTTTGAGGTGACCTTCAGATGAAAAAAAGTGTGTGCTCTTAATATGTATATATTTTTATAAGAAAGATTAAATTATAATTAAATAAATAGCTCTGTTCCACTGCTAGATTAGACCTGCTAAGTATGAAATTTTTGAGGTCAAGGTGTTACTCCCCTGTCTGTGTGTAAAATAAAAATAAATAAAAATAGCGGAAAGCTAACTTCGGCTCGACCGAAGTTTATAGACCCTTGGAGCTTGATATATGCCTGCCAGTTTGTTAAATGGCATCTTCTTCTTCTTCGCAATATATACTCCATCAGCAGATTAAAGAAGTCACACGATAAGGTGTCACCCTGCCTAAAACCTCTTTTGGTATCAAAAGGCTCAGAGAGGTTCGTTCCTATTTTGACGGAGCTCAACGTCATCATGCAAAGTCGTACGTACTTTGCTGGAATTCCTAAAGTAGACAGGGCTTCGAAAAACCTTGACCTTATCGGCGTGTCGAAAGCGGCTTTGTGATCGATAAAAAGATGGTGATTTTCGATGTTTCTCTCATAGGTCTTCTCCAGAATTTGGCGCAATGTGAATATCTGGTCTGTGGTGGACTTACCAGGTCTAAAGCCACACTGATAAGGTCCAATCAGTGTATCAACAAGCGGCTTTAGACGTTCACAAATAATGCGGGACAGAACCTTATATGCGATGGGGAGGAGACTGATCCCGCGGTAGTTGGCGCAAACTGCAGAGTCTCCTTTTTTCCTTCCTTTCGGGCATAGAACACTTAGATTCCAATCGTCGGGCATGCTTTCGTCAACCCATATATGGCACAGAAGTTGGTGCATGCACCTTACCAATTCTTCGCCTCCAGCCTTGAACAATTCAGCGGGCATCTCATCAGCGCCTGGTGATATGTTGTTCTTTAGCCTTCGTATGGCTAAACAGACTTCCTGTTGGGTCGGCGGGTCTATCTCTATGTTGTTGATCGGTGGCATCGTTGCTTCTCTAGGTGCGGCATCATGTTCGTCATCGCCTCCCAGTAGGTTGGAGAAGTAACTTCTCCATTTGTTAAGCGCCACTTGCGGATCTGTGACCAGATTCCCGTGTTCGTCTTTGCATTGTGCGACTTAAAACCTTCCCTTAATTGCTTAATTTTTTGGTAAAATTTTCGAGTCTCACACATGCCGAATAACCTCTTGACTTCGTCGCGCATGCGCCTTTCCTGCTCAAACTTTTTTCTTCTAAAAAGGCGTTTCTCCTCTTTCTTTTTATCCAGGTATCGCTCCGTAACAGCCCGCGTTGCTCTCGGCTGCAGAGTTCTCCTGTAGGCAGCGTTTTTCTCTGCAGTAGCGCGTCGGCACTCCTCGTCGTACCAAGTCCGCTTTCGAGGGGGCTCGGAATAGCCGAGTACCTCCTCGGCAGCCGTACTCATGGAGTGCAATATACGCTGCCACTGTTCGCATATATCGGAAGGGAACGGGGAGGTTTCCCTGAGCAGTTGGGCGAGTTTAGCTGAGTAGGCTTCAGAGGTCCCTTGTGATTGCAGCTTCTCGACGTTTAGCTTTGACGTGTGCCAGAGCGTGGGGCATGTGCCACACTGAGCCGCGTGCGTACCTTGGCTGCAACCAGGTAATGATCCGAGTCTATGTTGGCTCCTTGAATCGCACGCACGTCTAGTACACTCGATGAATGCCTTCCGTCGATCACAACGTGATCAATCTGATTAAATGGCATCTATTCATCAATATATTCATAACTGAAAAGTGTAAAGTGTTACAAAAAAAATAAAGTTTTTCTCACTAGAACTACTTTTTGGGCCTTTCGTTCGTATTGCAGCTATATGCTATAGTCATCCGATTTGAATCAAACTTGGCAGAATTGTGTGGTTGCATGTAGCAATGATCAGTAACAAGTTTGGATGCGATTGCATAGAAAACAAAAAAGTTTTTCTCCCTATGACTTTTTTTCAGACCTATCTTTTGTATGGGAGCAATACTATATAGTTGTCCGATTTCGACAAGTGTTGGTGAAATTATGTGAAATCATTGAAAACTTATCAGTACAAGCGTTGGAAGCGATAGCACTGAAAACCAAAAAGTTTTTCTCACTAAAACTAGTTTTTAACCGATCGCTATCCGATCCGGCCGGTTCCGACAAATGTGCAGCGTATTTGTACCAAAAGACTTCGTGTAAAGTCTTAGTAAAGTAGCGTAGAAACAGACGGACAGAAGGACAGACGGACGGACAGACGGACGGACAGACGGACATGGCTATATCAACTCAGCTCGTCATGCTGATCAAGAATATATATGCTTAATATGGTCGGAGATGCTTCCTTCTGTGCGTTACAAACATTCGGACAATTTCAATATACCCTCTCTAAGGGTATAAAAACGGAACCGTACGTCCGACATGTAATAAAGCAAACATAATTACCATCCCTAAACAGAAAATTGAATTCAGACCGATATCTATTTTGCCACTCTTATCCAAAATTTCGAGTCTCTTTTGGCTAGCCAAATAAATAATTTGCTGGCTTCACGCAACTATTTAAACTTTTATATCCATATATTTCTTAATACACTAAACTTTACTTTGTATTCAACAGCTTTTAACTTATTAATCATTATGATTTTCTTTGCACGGTGTAGAAACCGGTATTTGCCTCTAGCTTCAAGGGAGGCGAGTTGATAACATTCTCTTCACACACAGTTAGCTTCAATTGCATTTCTCTAGCGGAAGCGTTAGCACATCTAGACGATTCACTCTGAAAAAATAATGCAAATTTTGATGAATTTTTGCTTATATTTAACCTTAGTTTTAACACCTTCTTTGGTGCTGGGACAAGGTAAGTTCTACATAGTATTTCAAATTTCCTAATTATAAATCTAATACCTTCACAGGTCATGTACTCGACAAACCCGTCACAGAGTTGTGTCTCACCTGCATTTGTGAGGCCATCAGTGGCTGCAATGCCACCGCCATATGTACCAGTCCCCAGAAGGGCACTTGCGGTATTTTTCGCATAACTTGGGCGTATTGGGTGGATGCTGGCAAACTGACCATCAATGGAGAACATCCCGATTCGGAGCGTGCCTTTATAAATTGTGCAAATGATCCGATTTGTGCGGCCAATTCGGTGCAGAACTATATGAAAAAATTCAATCAGGATTGCAATGGGGATGGGGAAATGGACTGTCACGATTATGCCAGGATACATAAGTTGGGGGCCTATGGTTGTGACAAAGATATGCCGTATAAATATCAAAGTGTTTTCGAGGAGTGCATAGAGAATTATGAAGATCAAGGATTTGAGTAAGAATGATAATAGTCAACCATTTTGAAAACTTACATCGTTTAGGTTTCAGTTATTGTTTTTTTAAATTTCGCTTCAAAAAATTAAAAATTGTTTATAACCAGTCTTGTTAATTTAAGTGAACTATATATCAAATTATATAAGCGGTATATATGGATTGAATATTAGTGGAAATGATTAAAAATGAAAAACCAATTTAAACGAATTTGTAAATAAGCTGGTTGTGTATAATATATATGTAAGTGCCTAATGTCAAATATTAAATAAATAATAAAATTTAACGATTCTTAATGACTTACCTCTAACATTGAACTGAATTACTATTTCCAGGTTCATTTTGGAATAAGCAGGCATTGTACAAACCTTAATATAAAATGTCTTTCTTTAAATGTAAAAAATAATAAAAACGACTCAATTCCCATTCGATTTGCGCCGTTTTTGGTTGGTATAAGAATAGATAGTGAAATATGTTTCGAACAATGTTGCCATGAGTATAGATAATTATGAACACGGGTTAAAAAAAGATTGAAGTTTAATTGATTTCAGATATTCATGAAGACTTAATAGATGGCCATGTAAGTTGTACTTCTTTTTGTGTTTAGAATACTACAGGGGGCGTACCAACTTGGGTCGGTACAACTAGTAAGTAATACAAACTAATCATTTTTAACGACTTACCTCTAAAATTTAACTGAATTTCCATTTCCAGTTTCATAACGCAGACTAATAGCAAAATAATAGAAATGATTAAAATTTAAAACAGTATTTAAAATAATTCTAGTACAAGCATATTCGTACAAAATAAATTTATGAAAATGCTTTCCTTGAAATGTAAAATAAACAATAAAAATTAATTATTTTTAACGACACAGCTTCAAAATTTAATTACCATTTTCAGGTTCATAGAGCTGTCTCATAGTAAAATGCAAATTGATGACTATGGACTAAGGGCTGATTTCTCTTCTTCCAGATTGCTGCTGTGTGCCAGATAAACTTACAATTTACTCTGCTACATGTTAGTTTATGCGACAAATAGCTCTATGTAGCTCAACAGTTTTTAATGTTGTAATGACATTGATGAGTATACCTAAAAAATATTTTTTTGTACAAAACCTACATATTTTAAAATTCGTGGCTGACTCCATAATTTGTGATCTATTGAAGGAAATTATTTGTATAATTTTCTGAGAAAAGGTCGGAATACTAGACCGTTACCCTTTATATTCCAAAGCAGGATATCCCAATAAGAGAGAACAGAAAATGTGTTTAGTGATGCATGAATTCATCCGGCATTCGGTGTGAATTGCCGAGTGTGTTCGGTCCCCAGGGGCTTTGGCTTGTGAATAGTCTTCGGAAGAAAACAATCAGAAAACGTAGGTTGAAGACAGTTTACAAACTAGTTTTTTGAAGTAACAACAAACATTTTTAGTTTCATCGGATATTATGTTTTAAAGTACGTCTTAAAATTATAACAACATGCTTTTAAAAACCGGTTAATTGAAATGCGGTGAATAAATAAACAATTGGTGCTTAAAGTTTTTGGATCCATTACAAACTATCGCTTACGTATTAGCAAATTGAACATGACAATTAAACCAACCAGCATATTTTTTGTGATACTCGCCCAAATGAAAATAGTTTTCGAAATCTAGCAAGCATCATGGATATCAATCATGTATTAAAGAAGATTGAGTTTGAGAAATCAGTACTATACAATTTAAATAGGTCGTGAACAATCTACTGAAGAAAAGAAATAAACTTGTACTCGTAGCCCGTAGCCGTGGCTACAATCAAACTTTTTTCTGATCGATTTTCAATGCAAGTAATATATCCTGAAAAAATCTTGTCGACTGATATACGGGATCCTAGCGTTAATGGGTTAAGGCAGTGAACGCACCCTCAACTATTCAGCTTTACGGAGCAATTTGTTTGCTTTCCATTCCTGAAGATTATCTTTTGCGCTTTTAAATGCCATTTGGATTTTTATAATTTTTTCAACAAATCTTAAGGGGTTATATACCTTTTTCATTTTCAAAAAATCGAAAATTTTTTTATTGCTTTATCTTGAAGAACAACTCCTTGACAACATTTCCTCAAATTTTCGTAGAGATTTGAGCAGTAGAATTAAAGTTACTGCACTCCTAGCCACGCGTCTCGTCCCGGCTCCAAACTAAATTCGAATCTTTAAACACGAATATCTCAAAATGGTGTTTTTTGCAAAATGACTTTGAGGAAATATGGGTTGGCGGAAAACTACTGAACCGATTTTCTTCAAATTTTTTTTTAAAATGTTCGTAATGAATTTTGTGTGTACTTAAACGATCAATTTTTCATCCACAAATTTTAAATTCACCGAAATAAATTTTTCAGTAATATTTCTAGGGACCGAAAAATAAATTTTTTGCATAAAACGTTCTCGTATGCACAAAAAATTTTTTTTATAAAACCTATCGTTCAGATACACAGAATTACTCTAACCTAATAAAATTGTTTTATTTTTATGGTTTTAGTTGACTTGTTCGACCTGGTGAATTATCACCGCAAGGCTCTTCCAAAAAAAGGCGTTTAAGGGAAACAGCCACCCCTTAAAAACTATTTAAAATTTTTTCACCAATTTTTGCACAAACATTGTCAACAAACTAAACTATAAAAAAAAAACATTATGTCAATTCCGATAGCGACGAGAGTGATCTAATACATTATAATCAATGGTTAGACTAATTTAACGCGATGGCTGAGAAATGCGGCTTTCAGATTTGGCATTTTTATACCCTGTACCCATTGAAAATGGGTAAAAGGGGATCATGAAGTTGTGCAAATGTATGTAACAGGTAGAAGAAGCATTTCCGACCCTATAAAGTATATATATTCTTGATCAGCATCAACAGCCGAGTCGATTTAGCCATGTCCATCTGTCCGTCTGTCCGTCCGTCCGTCTGTCCGTCTGTCCGTATGAACGCGTAGATCTCAGAGACTATAAGAGATAGAGATAAAAATCTTTGCATGTACATAGGTATAGGCCGTACGCAGATCAAGTTTGTTTCAGATTTGCAAAATTTCCCCCCCTCCCCCCTTAAACCGCAAAAAACTGTCAGAGCCACAATTTTAAAGTTACAATATCTTCGCTTAATATATATTATCTTAGGCCCTTAATCTATCTATTCTGAAACGCACAATGAGATCTGAGCAAAAACACAGAAGTTATTCACGAAACAATTTTTGCACCCACCCCCACCCCACACGCATTGCTTGCAGCTTGCGCCCGCGTGTGTGTGTGTGTGTGTGAGGGCGTCCCAGTCGGACTTGGGTGCAAGACAGATGTCCATATTTCATGCCAGCTTGTCACGTCAGAAGGCATGAGAAAATCTGAAGGTTCCGTTTCGTTTGTCTTAAGAAACGCCGTGAAACTCAGGGGTTGTTGTTGTAACCGTTAACCGTTTGGGTGACGTCACGCACCAGCCTTCGGGTTCCGCGTTTCTCCTGACTAACTCAGTACTTCAGATGCACTGACTTTGTATATCGTAGGCAGAAAAACAAAACCGGAAAATCAAGAATTCATGTTTTTTGCATGCCTCTGAGTAAAATGTCACCCCCATAATAAACTTAACTACATTTGAGTTTATTTGCAATTTTTATTAACAAATAATTTAATATACAAAGCAACAACTATTTTTGTTTATTAATATTATTATTATTGATGTTGCCTTTGGTTTCTAATGTTAGGGATGATTGTTAGTGAATTGGCCCTTAAAAGTGTTGTTGCTTATCGTTTCTGCAGGGATGACCTGTTTTAAGTAATAAAGTTGATTAATAATGACTAATTAATGATAATTATAATACTTTATTGCTATTGAGTCCGTAGATGTAACTAAATTCGATACTCACCAACAATATATTGCGCATTTATAATTAAAAAATTATTTTATATATTCTCTGGGAACACGTCTTTTTTCAGCATAAGCCGAAATCTCACTGACTTAAGAATTTTTTCGCTTTTCTCTCTCTCGTTTGGTCAACGTTCGCCAATCGTTGTCCATTTTTTTTAGGTATTTGTACTTTGACCATCACTGATTTAACAATTTTATTTTATGCGAATTTTTCTTAAAATTTATTAAAAAGCCCATTAAATTCTCCGGTGAGCGGTTGTTGTCCCAATGAATTTGAATACCGTTTGACGAAGTTATTCGCGCATTTCAAAGTACACCTCGACAATCTAGTATTTTTTTAGTCTATTTACATATTAATGTCAAAATTAACATAAGTGCCCCCCAAAAGTATGCTCTGTTTTCTTTGGCGCCAGTTTCAAAAAATATAATGCTATGAGCGTGATTTAAGATCTCTAGCGTGTATTCAAGGCTGAGTGGGTTAACATGGCTTGGGCTCTGGCGCACGGTCGCCACCTATTTAAAGTGCCATTGTAAATCATCCATTACAATCTTAACTAGTGGTTTAGTATAGACCCTGAAAGCTATTATCGCTTTAATATATCAACTATTTCCCATAAAAGTTGTGTAATATATAATTGTTTCCCGATTTGGTTGTACAATTCGATATTCGACCCGCAGTTCCAATTAGTTAAATCAAAGCCCACTATTAAATTTTCAATAAAACTACCCAATCGTCGCGCAAAGCGTTTCAGTTTTTCTACACTTGTCGGAAGTGCATCATGTCTAGCTCTCGCATCTACGTTTCTCTAATTCTTATTATTGGCCTGAACTGGGCTCAGACGGACGATAGGCCACAGAAACCCATCACAGAGACTTGTTTAGTTTGCATGTGTGAAGCCTTGAGCGGATGCAATGACACGGCTGTCTGTGTAAATGGAGCATGTGGCATTTTTCGGATTACCTGGGATCAATGGGTGGATTCGGGACGTCTAACCATAGAAGGGGATACACCTCTATCTGACAGTGGTAAGCAATAGTTGGGCATTAAATGGAGTAACTGTTAAAATATTGAATGTACTTTGAAGCCTT
Source organism: Lordiphosa clarofinis (assembly GCA_018904275.1). Lineage (NCBI taxonomy): Eukaryota > Metazoa > Arthropoda > Insecta > Diptera > Drosophilidae > Lordiphosa > Lordiphosa clarofinis. The sequence goes on from JAEIGQ010000011.1 coordinate 2,600,401, forward strand.
TACCAATTGTGCCAATGAACCGCGATGTGCCGCCGACACTCTCCAAAGCTATATGGTTAAATACGGCCAAGACTGTAATGATGATCAACAGGAGAATTGTGTCGACTACGGTGCTATACACTACATGGGTCCCTTCAATTGTAAGGCCGATATGCCCTATACATATGAGAGCATTTTCAAGAGATGCCTCAAGCGAGCTCAGCGGGAACAGCAGCAACAAGTGAAATGAATACATTAAAAAGAAGATTTATTAAATATTTATACTCGGAAATATGAGTGTTGCATTGCTAATTTGTTTTCTTAATAAATCTATCAAATGCTTCAATCTAGCTCAGTTGTGCGGAAAGCGCGACCGAGTCTGGTACTCGTCGAGAGAGAACGCCAAAACAGTTACAACAGCATTAAAGCGCAAAACTATTTCCAGTTCTATTTAAAATGTTGAACAGTTTCCACCGGCTAAATACTTTGTTATGTTTGTGGGTTTTCCTCAGTCTATGGCACTGTGGTACTAGTCATGAAGGTAAGAGAATAAAATTTTATTAAAAAATGTGAAGTATTAATTGTTAGAAATATTATAAATATAAACTTAACTAACAAAAAATGTGAAAACTTTCGGGATGAATGGACACATATTTGAAAAGTGTACATTTTTTTCTATGTAGAATATGTTACATATTATTGGATATGTGAAAATATGTAAATATTTGCTATAGTGGAATTGGCTATTATCCGTTTATTACTCAAAGTACCGCTTTGACCAGTATTAAAACTGAGCTGCATATTAAACTGCACGCGATTCGTAACATGTAACAATACTTTCACTTAATGGTCGTTAAAATTCGACCACCGAACAGGCTATTTAATCTAAGGAGAAGATTCTGGTGTATTGGCATTGCCAATTTGGCAAACGACAATGAAGTTCTTAACAATTGGGCTTGTGTGATTCGATCAACTGAAAGATTTTATCTAAGGACACCGGAATAATACCTTACAAAACACAGCTGGTCCAAGAACTGAAGCCGTGCGATGATTACCGACTTCTTTTTTGCCCCAAAAGGGAAAAAATGGAATTGAATGAAATGTGGTTTCAATAAGACGGTGCCACATGCCATTGGGCATGGACATATTGAGAGGCGAGTGTAGTAAGCACTTAAACTTATGCTTTGGACCAGTCCATTGGCCGCCAAGATCATGTGATTTGACCCCACAAGACTTTTTGTCAGGGAAGTCTTTCGTAAACAGGGCCAAAATTACAGCCCTGTAAGACCATATATCAGTTAATATTGGTTGTTACTAACCGAAAAGCTGTAAAAGTATGTCAATCTTACATATGGACCACCGCAGGCGTAGCATCAAGCAACATTTACATAAAATAAACTTTAAAAAGTAAATGTCACGAATCGATGTTAATATTGCTACAAATAAATAGGGCTCTCATTAAAAATCAGCCATTTTGTAGTAATTCCTATGTTTTTTATTTAGTGTGAACAGACTGTCAGACAATTGATAAAATGGGCCAAACTTCCTTTATTTGTAGACCTGAAACTTTCACCCCTGCCACTGGATTTCCCAAAATGCCAAATTATTTTGAAAACTCTGCTTACAGCACACTAACCCCTGGGACACATACGGCCACAAAATTAATGTACATATATAATTTTCTGGCTTTTTTTCTGTCCAAGGACCGTTACTAACCGAGGTAGAAAACAAACGGAAGAATAAGTTGTTTCCCCATATAACCTTTTCTGGGAATTTTTCATTACGCCTTGGTAGTGGAATTTTTCTCACTAAGACTTTTTTTCAGACCTATCTTTTGTATGGGAGCTATACTATATAGATGTCCGATTTCGACAAATCTTACTGAAATCATGTGAAATCATTGAAAACTTATAAATACGAGCGTTGAAAGCGATTAAAACCAAAAAGTTTTTCTCACTAAAACTAGTTTTTCAACCGATCGTTCCTATGGCAGCTATATGTTATAGTCATCCGATTTAAATCAAACTTGGCAGATTTGTGTGGTAGCATGTAAAATTGATCAGTAACATGTTTGGATGCGATAGCATAGAAAACAAAAAAGTTTTTCGCCCTATGACTTTTTTTCAGACCTATCTTTTGTATTGCAGCTTACTATATAGTTTTCAGATTTCGACAAGTGTAATTGATATTATGTGAAATCATTGAAAACTTATAAGTACAAGCTTTTATTTATTTGAGTCCCCTAGACTGACAAAGTCTTTACTGTTAGTTATTGTACATTTTCCTAGGGCGTGAGTGTACAAAAATAAGTAGCGCACTAGATTGTACATGTATTTCTTTTATTGATCTTTTTTGTTTAGTGACTCATGTTAAGTGATTTTTTACTTATTAGTTCTTTGACTAAGTTGAGTTACCAGCTGTCCCAAATAATTAAATACTACCTCAATATAAGCTTTCCTCATGGTGAAACAATTTGTATACTAACTTGCACCACTGCACAGTGGTCGATTCTGCCAATCTGGCGGGCAATAAATGCCAATTTCAAAACTCAAATCTTGTTGATGTTTTTAATTTTCTTGAAAACAAACATCCCGCCAATATATACTCCGATTTTTATATATTTTTTTATTCGTAGTCACGATGTCGTAAGTAATTTATAAAAATAATTCCAAAAATAATACTTAATTATTTTGTATGTTATTAATTATTGCCTGTCAGTATGGCACAATCGACCACTGTGCACTGTGCTGCAATTATTTATCTAACGTTTACCTAGCTGCTTTATAATTATTATGGTAATCCATTCTCATCGTTAGAATATCTAGTATATATACTAGTATAAACTCAATCAGTCATAGGAAGTCAACTATTTTCTATCTTTCTCTCTCGTATTTGTCTACAGTTGTAAACAAACCCGTCACGGAAGATTGCCTGGAATGCCTCTGTGAAGCTTTGAGTGGCTGTAATGCCACCCAGATTTGTGTAAATGGAGCTTGTGGTATATTTCGTATTACATGGGGCTTTTGGGTGGAAGCTGGCAAATTGACATTACCTAATGATACTGCTTTGAATGAAGATGGTGAGTAATTGGATATCCCCTTCATTCGTAGTAATACCAGCTTACCTCCTCACAGCCTTTACCAATTGCGTGAATGAACCCCGATGTGCGGCCGATACCATTCAGAGTTATATGCACAAACATGGGGAGGACTGTAATGGAGATAATCTCATCGATTGCTTGGATTATGGCGCCATACACAAGTTGGGCAACCTTCAGTGCCGCGGCGAGATGCCGTACAAATTCGCAAAACCCTTTAATCGTTGCCTGAAGTTAAAACAAAGACAGGCCCAAAATTAACTAAATAACTTTTCTTTATTTTCTGTTATTTGTTTTTTGTTTGTTTTTAAAACATCGAAACATTGCTTATGTTTGCCTTTTGTTGAACAGAATCTATAGATATAGATTTGGATATAGTACAATACATAGTATATATAGGTTCGTATATGTATGAAAACTACTTTCAATATATATTGTTTAGAATTCATTTCCAACATGTTTAGAATACAATTTGATCAGGGTTTAGACTATATATGTGAATATATATATATATATCTAACCCTTTTGCTATAGCTTGGCTCTAACATAGGTAAGTTTTTGTGTCTATTTGTTATTATATAGATTTTAAGTTGAGAACTGTCTATGGTTGGGAAACTTTAATTTAGTTTAGAATTGGAATCGTCTTATAAATAATTATTTTTCAACAACCTTTCAAATTATGAGACAGATATATGAGTGTTGAAGAATGTTAAACAGAGAGAATGACACTTTAAACGTAACTCTATCTAGGGCAGAGTTATGCAAGTTGGGATCTTGCCGTAAATGAGGATTATATTTTTAGTGGGACAAATAATTTGTACAACATTTTTGACAGAAGGAAAGCGATTCCGTTGGACCAAATTTATTTGCCTTACCACAGATTTGTTGGGGAAAAAACCACGCAAAAGAACATTAAATATAAATTTAATTTGTTTAGAAATAAAAAGTACAAGCAATTCGAACAATATGAAGAAGTTAACTTGGGCATAGAATTTGCAGTTCTTGTTTTGAAAATTACCTTTGATTGTGTTCCATCAAATTTCGGACACAGAAAGAATAATTGGAATTAAAATTTTTGAATAAACTTTTTTTCATAAAAAATATAAATGGGGAATAATTTTTACAAAATAAAAATGTTTATCATAAATTGAATTGAAAAATATACAAACATTTAGTTTGTCATAAACTTAAACTATATTTACATGGGCTAAGTTGTGTTAAATTGTTCAACTAAAAATAAACAAATATATAAGTTTAAATTTATAAGAAATTTGACACAAAACTTGAGTACCACATAATTTTGGGCGAATTTGGTGGATTATTAATCCTTGCAATTAAAACATAGACAACTCTTGTCATTAGTTTAAGAATACAAAAGCTTCTATAATTTACCAAATGTTTGCCCAAGCCTTACAACTTTGAAGTTGCGAAAAAAAAGTTTCAGTAAAAAGGTAAGCAGTATATTAAAGTTGTTTTCAGTATTGTTTCTAGTTGATTTACGTATGCTGAGCGCTAAAGATGGTCCTTAGTGTCTAGATTTGTTATAATTTGAGCCTAAAGTTGATATTTTGACACTTTTCAAGCGCGTTTTGGCGGAAATCCATTCTTTTGTTATAACTCACTTACATATAAACGTAAAGCATTTGTTGAGAGGGTCGGCCTACACTGGCTGTGTGGGCGCTGCCTCTTAACTTTAAAATAAACTATCCCAAAGAATTATTCGATTTTTTTTTAGCAAAGAAATACCTTTTTAAATACATGCGCTGGAAATACCGTTTTGTATTACCTATAAGTATACAATGTTTTTTTTTTTTAATTTACTTTAGAATCTTATTCAAATTACAAGCTTGTTGTACTGTTTTTGCAGGCATACTTTTGGGCAGTAAGCAATTGTGCTAATAGATCGATATTTTCACCAAATATATATGATTTCTGTTGGATAGTTATGATTTTTATGTAGTTTTAAAGTTAAAAATAATTACTTTACGCTAATATTTAAGTGAGTTCAAACAGAGGAAAGGAGGCCCTAAAAATCCCTCCTAAAAAGGGTCAAAATAGGCAGTAGATTAAGCTCTAACTACCAAAAAATGGACCGTTTCCGAAAACAGATGCGTGTTCAGCGCACGACAATTATTTAGATTCACTAACAACTAGGGATGCCGGATATAATATCGATGTATTGAAATTTTAGTTGAAAAAAGGATAAATCATTATCTAAGACTTTTCTGCTGCGACTATATTTTTTTGTCTTCGCCCACAAAAAGGTTTTTTTTCTACCTAAAACCTCGTGCTGGGAACGGTCAAAAATTACATTCGCCACAATCTGTACTTACTGACTGAACTTTTAACATGTTGAACAGTGTTCCTGCGTTCTTTAGGGTGAAATTCCGAAAAGTATGCAAAATTTTTTTAACTCGGGGCGGGTGTGGGCCTGGCCAAAATTTGAAACAAACTTGATCTGCGTGCAGATAAAAGAAGACTACTTGTCAAGTTTGGTAGCTCTAGCTTTTATAGTCTCTGGATCTAGGTGTTCATACAGACAGATGGACAAGTCCATATCGACTCGGCTGATCAAGAATATACGAGTACGGGTATATCAGTTTCCAGACACCAGAAGCCGAATGCCCGACGAGCACATAACTCATCGCGTCTTCAAAAAATCTCCGTCTAACGATTATTGATAAAATCAGAAGTTTTAACGTTTCGTAGATTTAACTGAATAATTGTTTTTATGCTTTGTAGATCGTTAAATAAAATTAAATTCATGAATAAGTTTGCAGAACTTCTCTTGTTATTAATGAAATAATAAATTATTATCTTTTGTTAATTCAATAAATATACATTAAATCAATATTTTTAAGCGCTGTCTGAATGCATGCATGCATGCAATTTCTACCAGCCGTGAACTCAAACTGTCTACAACACAACTTCGACAATTACTTAACAATCTTTCGGATTCAGCTAGTACTATACAGGTATATGTACAATGAATCGATTTGACGAAGAAATAATAAAGATCAGATAAGCGGTTCTCAAGTTATGAGCCAAAAATGTGAAAAATAGCTGAGTTAAAAAAGGGTTGCATACTTTTCAGATGTTCACCCTAAGGAACGCAGGAACACTGTTAAACATGTTTTTTCATAAGTAACGGGTATATCGAAGTCGGTTAGAGCCGACTTTAACTTGTGCTCTCGTTTTTTCCTCGTATTAACAAACATATACAGATTTCGTACTGAACGTAATAGCAACAAATTTGGTCCATTCATTTGTGTATTGTTTTTCCAAGCAAATCCTAAATATATTAATTAATTAGAATTTAATAATTTTTTTCCATTCCTAGCCCAATAATTCAATTTACATCATACAAAAATTTGTTGACAGGATTTGTTTGGTGTCCTATTATTTTTGAAGTACAAAACAGGATACAACTAAAAATTAAACTCTAAAAAATACAATTTAAGCTCGTTACATGTATGGCTGTTTTGGAGGATGGGGGCGTAATCTGTCCTGATATATCATGTATTTTCGGGTGAATATATAAGTTTATTTCTTATTATTGTTATCATTTGCCAATAATAGTTCCTTGGCCTCTTTTTTGCCACGTTTTTTCTCCTCCTTGGCCTGTAGTTTGGCCAAACGCTCCTCCTCTTTGGCCAGACGTTTCTCCTCCTGAAAACGGAAAACAGAAATTTGATGATTTAACTTTGTTTACATGCACTAGAAAACATGGAAAATGAGAAAAAATGCATAATGTACAGCTTTTGCCGGTTTGTGCTTTTCCGAGCATAAAAGACGCCCCACGATTAATGAAAAACTTTTTTGCAGTCGAGGCGAACGAGGCCAATTACAAAACAATGCGAGTGGCGCCCCCTGCTGGCAGAAACAATAAAGCTGTATGCACATTGGGACTCACCTTTCTGGCCTCCTTTTCAGCCTTTTGCTTGAGTTTCTCCTCCTTCTTTTTGCGCTCAACGGATTCGTTCTTTTTATTGTCAGCTTTCTCCTCTGCAAAGCGGAACTTAATTAATTTCCATATCTGCGGAATCTGGCGTTCAAGCCAACTTACTATTATTGCTGGTGCTCGAGAAGAGCGGAAAACTGCGACTGGAAGAGCTGGAGTGTGGTTTGGGATTACTCGAAAGACCGGATGCTGATGATGATGAAGTTGACGAGGAGACAGAGGCCCCATTTGCTCCCTTGGCGGAGCAGCTGGCCGCTGGAGCACTTTTGGGAAGAGATTTTCCTTCCAAGCCAGAGGATTTCTTATCCTTGGGCATCACATAAGCGTTTTTAGGCAGCGAATTTTTTGTGGTTAGCGGGCAAATCTTAGCTCCGCCGGCCTTAAGTGGAGGCGGAGCCAGGGCTGTGCAACTTAGCTGTATATTCATGGGACTGGGACGTCGTGCAGGTGGTGGCGAGGCAGAGTCACGCAGTAAAGGGGCCAGCTCATGGGAGCCGGATTTGGTGTACGAGGCATAGCTAGACGGAGGGAGAGAGGACACACAAAACAGAATGAGCTCTTAATTATTTGTTTGTAGGGAGTTTGTCCTACAAAATATAACAAACCTAAATAAACGATGAGGGGCACTCAGTCTTCAGCTAGCACTATAAACCTAGTCCAAGAGTTGGACAAATAAATTTGATTTAAATAATAATTTTCTAATCGGGTAACTGAACTCAACATTGAGACGAAATGTGTTTGAAAAATGTTTACAAATTATTTGCCTTACTGCAAATAACGCAAAAATTATTTGTGTACAAATTTTTAAGAGGTGAACGACAAATTAACAAAAAAATATTTAATAAATAATTGTAAAATAAAACAAACCAACAAAATTAGCTTGTTTTTATTTCAAACGAACATTTTGTGGCAAAGTTATTTGTCTAAACTGCCCAAAAAGTTAGCTATCTTCTCTGGTTTTTTTATTCGACTCACCGAAATCTGGGATTGCTAACATGCACAGGCGAGGGATGTGGCACTTTGGCTGGACTACGAAACTCTTTGATGGGCGGCAGACGATTCTGCAAATCCAGCATGCGACTTTTTACATGCCGACGCCCGGGATAGGTATGCGTGGGTGTCATAAAACCGCTTCCACTTCCACCCCCTCCTATTCCTCCTCCACCACCACCACTACTGCCACTTGAGGAGGAATTCGAATTACTGCAATTGCTCAGCATGTGTAGCGGCTTACGAGGCACTGCCCCAGAACAGCCACTGGGACAGCCATTATGATGCGAATGATGTACACCCAAGTCTCGAGGAGACAGTGAACTGGCCGAAGAACCCGAAGGTGTTGGCGAGGCAGTGGCTGGCGTATGTGATTGCTGATGGTGAGCATGATGAGTGGTGGGTGATGGGGGAGCCAAGAGATGTGAACTGGAGGCCACCACCGCTGGTGAAGCCGGCGAACAGGCACCACTGCTCGATATGGAAGACGTCTTGGAGTAATGCGAATAACCAGAGAGCGACGATCCCGCCGATCCTGTCGAACTCATGGAGTACAGACTATCCGATTGTGAGACTCGGGCATGTTTAACAGCTCGATGTGCTCGACCACCAGCTCCTACCGGAGCCTTGTGCAAAGTCGGCTGATGGAAGGCATGGTGTCCACTGTGCGCATCGTTCATGGAGTAAGAGCTGGCCGAGGCCACTACACCACCGGCGGCCACCCCAGCCGAGCTCCAACTTTTGGCACCCATTGAATAACTGCTGGCCGACTCTTGAATGCGCCAGCTGCCCGAAGAAGAGGTCAGACGGTTGACTCGTGCACGGCAGATCACACAGCGGAGAGGCAACAGACGCTGGGCGACAGCACTTTGGATGGTCTTGACGAAACAGCGACGACAGACCACACGATGGCCACAGGGTGAAGTTTGCATGGTGGCCCGGGCATTAATGCAAATCACGCATTCATCTTCCTGAGAGGTAGGCGGATCCGGTTCGCTTTCTTCCTCGAGCTTGCTGAGCAGTTTGTCCTGAAAAGTAAAGAAAAATGTTGATTTGAATACAGTTATTATACTGATCAAGAATGTTTTAATCAAGGATGAAAACTGGCAAGTATATAAAGCATTGGTACAACATGTCGAAAACACGCTTATCGAAATTTACTTATGAATTCGCTATATTTAATAAATTGATTCGACGACCAGTGTGGACCTGTTTGGACCATAAAGTGGTCCATATAAACAATAATGTTGCTCGAATACACAAAACTTAATTGAATTGTTACAACTTTCCAATAAGTTATTTAAGATTAACTCATCTAATGAACTCATCTAATCTAGACTCGTCTTAAAAATTTAACAATCTGTGTACCTCGACACATCCTATGTATCACAATATTAAACCGTGTTATTTACCAGCATATTTACCCGTCTTAATGACAATCAAAACTTATATTTCTTAGGACCGTTCGATGTACATCTACTATTTACGCAAATATTTACCTGTCTATTTACCCTTTTTCATGTCAATCCAAACTCATTATAAAATATTACAAAATTGGCTACTACAACTATTTAGTTTTCATAACAGTCTAAACTTATTATAAAACTTATGTAAATTTCGCGATTTTGTTTGTAACATTTTGCAAATTTTCTCAAATTATTTGGACCGATAGACTTTCTACAAGTTTTTGAGCAACTTTCTTTAAATTTTACTCAAATTATTAAAAAACGACACGAGATAAACCATTTTCCAATATAGATTAGTGCTTTAGCTCACGAAAGTCATGGCAATTGGTGGCAGAATTCTTTCATTTCAGTTCGGGCCCTTAAGCAGCTGAATAGGATGGTGCACCACGTCGAGAATTTTTGCGATTTGAGTTCTCAAATATGCCTTTTATGACACTTTTTTGGCGCATTTTGTGGGGAACTGATACTTTTGTTTTGACTCTCTTTGATATTTTTGGAAAATACTATTCCTTATCTTTGAAATAAACAATCCAAACAGTTCTACGATTTTTTCAATAAAGCTATACTATTTTAATTATTTTATTGCAGCCCTAAAGTATGCAATGGGTATTGCTATAAATGTTGTTGAAATACTCTGCATATTATTAGCCTGCTGTACTTATTCTGCAGGGCATACCTTTGGGCAGCAGACAATTTTGTTATTTTATTATTATCGAGACTGTCAATTCAAAATGGAATATCTTCGGTAAAAAAAATCGTAAATTTCTTCGGAATATTTTTTTTAAGGTTAAGAAATAGTAATTTACGAAAATATTAAAAAATGCCTAAGCAAACTATAGCTTCCCAACGAATCACGTCTAAAAAGGTTCAATAACGCATTTTTTGCAATCATAAGCTCAAATTACTAAAAATCTCGATAAGATGGACCATTTATGAAAAGGTATTTGTGTTCAGCACAAATACACCTCTGACCTTTTAAGCGATTGCATTAATATAAGGTTGTAGTGGCTTATCGCTCGGTTGCTCAATATTATAGCATCGCTTTTCGCGCCCACTCTGACATTAGCCTAAGAAGCAACCGCCTCAGAAACTTTCTAACAGACAAATATACCACTAACTCAGCAACTATCCTCCCCTCTAATAAACTTTACACCATAAATAGACCTATTTTACCTGAATTTAATATTACATACAAATACTACGTTTATACACACAAAAGTTATTGTAAGTAATGCCCTTCAAGATATGCAAACTTTATATCCCTTTATAATCATCAATTTCAACGTAGACAATTGTAGTCAGATATGGCAGCGTCATGCAGAATCTACACGGAATATTCACCCAAATTGTCAGACCAGTTAAAGGTATACAACATAATTTAGTGTTTAGCCAAAAAAGAATAAATATTATTCTCAATACAGTCTTTTTAAAAGCATAGCATACTTTTAAAGGCATTAATCACAATAAATTGTGTGCGTATAAACATTGTAAAAGATAAGTTATGAAGTTCTCTTCATAGCCCCTGATATTAGTTACATAAGATGACAGAATATTTAGAAAAAATAAGTATTTAATGGATTAAGGTGGAGCTTTACTGTAAATCAGCTTAGTCTTGTTCACTCATGTTTTAAACTAAAGAGTAAACCACAATTTAAAAAAAAAATAATAACTGGCAACTGAGAAAATATTCGTTTACATTTATAGAAATAAGGAAGAGAGAATTTAAGAGCTTCTATTTTCTTCTTCTTCTTACCACATTTTCAACTTTTTGCAAAACTCTATAGGAGCGGCTGAAGATCTACCAAAGTCTCTGCTAACAATGCCCACCTTTGCCATAAAGTCATGCACCTTACTCTATTTTGTGACTGATGACTTCTTTTATAAGAACTATGTCTTGTGTCATTGGGATATTAAATAAACCAAACTAAACTAAACTAACTAAGGTTGGCTTTAAACTAATCTTGCTAATTGCTAATTTTATAAGCAATCTAAAGCTAAGCCAATAAGTTTTTATACAATTACCTGCTTACTCTACTTCTGTCTAAATTTTAAATTTTACGTCCAGCCCAAGAGAATGCCGTATTATTTTTTATAGAATTCGTTTTTGTGTTTAACGAGCTGAGCAGTACGCTAAAATGTTCATTATATTGCTTTTTATGTGGAGCTTAAAAGTAGACCGTTAAATTTTTACACTTAACCTTGTTTTGAATTTAATTTTCAGCCCCTGAGTATGCCACACAGTAATGCTGTTTCCTATCTCTAATTGGGGCTAGTTTAATTGTGTTTCTATGCAAATTAATTGGCAGCTACATAAAATTTTACAGTAAAAGAGCTGTAAATTAGACCTCAAGGTCGCAACCGGAAGCTCTTTAACATGCCCATAAAGATCACCCACATCAATTGATGGTCAATAAAAAAGATATCTCTCAGCATTGGCTAACTGTAATTTGATGTTAAAATATACAAAAAGATTTTGTCATCATTTTTTGTTTCATGCAGGCGCCTTCAGAGGTCAGTTTTATGGTGTGTCTTTTGTCTGGCCAGTCGATCATTATGAATTTAATCTTTTAAGAATTATTGAATTGTTTGTTTACTGCCCGCATTCATTAATTTTATGATTCAGCATTTTTTTGTACTTATACTTAAGTGAAAAGGTTTATAGGCTATAAATAGCTCCTTTTTATTTTGGCACCTATTTTTGGCATTTCCTATTGTCTCAATCCGAGGTTCATGTGGGTTCCTTGGTATATGGCAAGTCAAGCAGAACGCCTTTAGTTAAATGCCCTTGCACTTGGTGTTCGTTCAATGCTAATGTTGCAATTTACCCACGTCGTGTGAGCCATCACTCAAGGTTGCATAATTTGTAAAAATTACACACAATATGCAATTAGTTAATCAATCAACAATTCATGGCGAACCGAAAACCAAAAAACCGCAGCTGACTAAGAATTTACACAAGATTTTATATACAACGAAATGGTTTTGCCATCAGTTGGCGGAACTTTGCTCGAATGCACACATCACTCAAGTCTAACAAAAATTGCCAAAAATAACCAATATCAATATCAACTTGAAAGACAATCAATGGCCAACATGCCGCGAAATTACACGCCCACAAAATATGCTGAGCTCACAAGAAAAAAATGATGAGAAATATTGAGAAGGTAATGCTGACTATGTGTATGCCAAAGTTTTAATACGCTTACTAGAGTCGTTTGAAACTGATCTTTAAATAGGAATGTAGAAGTCAGAATTTGTCTAAATACACAAGAATCTATTAATTAATTTCTGAATTTGTTAAATTTAATATGCTAATAATAAACATTTCTAACAAAAGCCCATCTTCTAACAGGTTGTTTCTATGATGTAGTCATACGAATTTGGCCAAATATGTCACAGCTATTTTAAACGCTAATTCTAGAAGCAAAACTGTTTTATTTTTAATGCCAGCCCCAGCAGTAAGATGTACTGGCCTGTTCTTATTTACGAACTCGATTGATCGCAATTGGTGGGAGTTGTGATTTTCAAAAAAAAATTAAACAACACCAAAACGACGAGGCATCATTTAACATTTCTGAAACGGAAACAGGTTTTAAAGTTATTCGTTGGACAAAATTTGTCAGAGCTATTCGAAAGCTTATAATATTCTGAGATACAGAGTTTAAGATTTTGTACATTGAATTCCGGAAAGTTTAAAAAGTGAGAAACATCAAGACAGGCTTATGAAATTGTATTGGAAAAGTATTTTATTTAACAGAAACCAAAAGTATTAACTTATTGGGAACATTTAGGTTTGCGCCGCCACAAATAATTTGTAAAAATATTGATCTGGTGTGCTCCTGCAGACGATCTCCTGAATGTTTTTTATAAAAGAAGTTTTTCGGTGATCACGATTTCACTGGTATAGTTCATCCGAAATAAAAAAATCCAAAAGTAGATAAATAAAACAAAGTACTGATAGAAGGAATTACCGATTTTTAGATTTTTGATTTTTTCGTAAAAAAATCGAGTTTTCTTCCAAAATTTTCTTATTATTATTTTTATTACGTAAAATAATAGAAATAATTATCAAAAATCTTTTTCTATCGATTAACACCTTAAGAATACACTTTAAATGTCAAACCGATTTGGATAAGCCCTTTTAAAGAAATCGTGGTTACCGACATTAAAAACACTCACAGAGGGAAAAAACCGAAAACATTTTACTCTAAATAAACACAAACATTACCAAAATCAGTGCATGAACGGGTTTCCACACTTTTATTACAATATTCTCACTTACAGAACAGTTTTTTGAGAACGCTTAAACTCAAATTGTGGTAATATTATTCCATTTTTAGAAACTTGACTTGAGTTAATATTTATCCGTTTTCAAAAACATTTTAAACTCAATTGAAAAAAAACTTGATGGATTTTCGACCAGTTGGGTGGGAATAGGGAACGGGAACATACCTCTGTGGATCGGAAGAGAACGAACTCCCTCCACCCATATATTCTGCACGATCAGAAACATCGCTGTACAACTCACTCCTCCTAGCTCTTTAATTAAAGTTTTTCACAAAAACACAGAAAAATTAATTTTGGCTTGAGTGGGAATCGAACCCGATACTTTATGCATTTAACATATGGAATGACGCGCCAGCACATACAGCCGTTGAATACTTTTGCAGATTTACATCTTATGCTTGGTTGAGCTGACAAAAAGTTGAGTTGAAAAAAAATGTTAATCTCTCTGACGAATGCTGGTTTTGGTGTTATATAAAGCAAATTTAATCTGATTGAAAACAACTGAGGCAATATATTGGATATCAAATATATTTTGGTGATATTTTTCGGCCACCAAAAATGAGATTTACTGAATGCACTCTTTTGGATAATAGTTCACTCTAAATTAACTCATTCAAAAAAAGTTTAGCATTATACATGTCTTATACATGAAAATATGTTTTTTGCTTAAGTTAATCATCTTTCATTAATCCCATTAATTTAATTGCGTGAATTGGTTTTCACAATAAGTCTCTGAATCAAATAAAAAACATATCGTAACTGTTACAGTTTTAACCTCATCGAGGTCATGTAATGTTCCCACTTAACTATTAACTAAAACACACAACACTACACAAAGCAGGCTGTTTGACTATACAGTTGCATGAAGAACTTCCCGATTTTATCTTCCGTAGTATTTGCCCAGCATGAGTGCAAATTCCGATATCAAAAGACAACGATGTGTTTTTTGTTCATGTTTAAACTTATGATCTTGAGCCGGCTAAAACCTTCTAGTTCAATTTATAAATCATTTGTTACACTTTTGAAAATACATTTAGGGCCAATTTAACATTACATGAATGTATCTTTCACAAAACTAACAAATAACATGGTAAATTGTTAGAATAATTAACACATAGCAACTATCTGAAAGAATAAAAATCATTCCTCAATTATTATTATTTCCTTACTTTGGAGCTTCGATCCTAGATTTGGAACGCAATCGGAATGTGGTGTCAATTTATTGAAAATATCAATAATATCGATGTTTCTTTACAACAAATTATCAAATCAAAATGATAATTTATCCATATCGAAAAAATATCGATAAAGATATTTTCTATATATCTAGCAACCCTAAAAAAAATCGCACAATATATTGGCAAAAATTCAACCAAAGCCGAAAAGAACAAAGTATCTATGTAAAATATGTTAAATATAGAACTTTGTAATAATTAATTCGGATACAAAATTTACAATTAGTTGATTCGGATGCTTTAGGCCAAGGAAATTTATATGCCACCCTTAACCACCCTTATTCCTGTCACTTTAAATAAAGTCATATTGGTTTAGTTGCAAGTCAAATCTCTAATGATTTCTGTGACACCTCGCCAATATCTACATTTATTTGTTACGTGTTAAGTACATTTTCAATTCAGATCAAAAGCAATTTGTTAGCAATTTATAGTCCATATATACATTAAGCTAAGTGTCTGGGCTTTGTTTAGAGTAGGTTAACAATGATTTTGTTTCGTCTAGTAAATTTGAGTCGATATATTACATTTCGAGCTTGGCATCTTTTCTCTCTTAATGAAACTCTATTAGGGTGTTCACCAGGCCTCGTAAAAGCGTAATTGGTTAATTTACCACTCATGACCTAGTGAGCCCCCGCCTTGTGATTTACCCTAGTAATTGTTGTGGTAATCCAGATGGTTTGAACAGCCTCTTAACTTTGCCCTTAATATTTTCAACGGATTTAAAACTCCTCAGCGGCGTGGAGCACTGTATGAATAACTCATAAACAGGAAGTCGTGTGTTCGAACCATGTAAGCTGCATTTTTTTTTTGTATTATCGTTTGTAATTGAACATCTATTCAGACCTCGGCAATTGAGGGAGCATACATTGACAAGGTTGTATATGTTGAAGGCGCAGCTGAAAAAGTATAGCAAAAGTAGGTGCATGGAAATGAACAATAGTTAGCTATATTTAGGTTGCGGTAGTGAAAAAGCAAAGGGAAGTAAAGAACTGGTAGGTTTTTCAAACAGCAGTATGGAATTTGTTGGTGCCCTCTTACTTACAGTAATGACAACATAACTTTCATAATCCATTAATTCTAATCATCCCTATCGTTCAAATTAATTACCAAGCTGACAGAATAATTAAAAATGTCATCATTCTTAAACCACATCCCCCTTCCAATCCAAATACCCCATCTAAAAGGGTATGCAAAATAAATTTCATATGATTAATATGCCAAAAATCAACGCCTAACTAATTGACCCGCAGCTCAAAAGAGGCAAGGCAAGTTCCATATTGATTGAGGATGGGTCAGAACAGCTTAAAAATAATTGTTGTTGCTGTCGCTCTTATTGGCTTATCTTTTGCCAACATCGGAAAGCATTTTATGGGCAAAATGAAATCAAAAGTCCGTTGCCGGTCAAGGTGAGCCAGCTTATCTCTGGGGCCAAATTAAAGGCTGTCAGCCTGCTGACTGCCGCTGCTGTCTAAACTTTTTGGCCTGGCAGTTGGCCACCCACCAATTTCTAATAAATTTATTTCGTATTCCTCGGGCATGTGAAAAGCGCGCGACAATCAGGAAATTATACACAATTTGATGATCTTCAATTACTCAGTTGGCATGCTTGATTAAGTTTTGTTAAGTTTGTTGCCTCAGTCTTTTGTAGCGCTGGGCCAGCAGCTTCGTTCAGTTTGTCTACGTAGCTCGTCCAGAACACAACGCGTCGAACACGTCGGACACGTCGGAAGCACAACAGTTTAGATGCGGAAATCGAAATTGTGCATTTTAACACCTCAACTAGAATTGGATTTGCTTTCAAAGGTTCAGTGAACGCTAAAACAATAAAAACAAAACTAAGCAAACAAACCATAAAAAGTTGTGTAAAATATTTGTCATGGTTCTGCCGGCTGCTTCCACTTTGTGCAATGTTTTTACCTTTCTGCTCGGTAAGTCTAAGCGAAAAGTGTCGCATTGATTAGCACTTCATTCCTAAGTATTTACAGAAAATGTTAGGCATAAGTTCAAGGTGGAGGTGGAGTACTGGAGGGTGTGCCAACAAACTGATGTCTTTGTTGTTGATGGTCAATAAATATTGTATAGTATAATAGCGTCAATTGTTGACTTTTCGCTGTAAATTAAGTCTGAGTTGCATTGGGCTAGGTCAGTTGGGCTGCTTTTGAGGGGCTTACTCATCTGTGACAGAAGGTCGTTGTTAAGAGCAAAGTAAACATTACTAAGTTCGGAATAAAATTGTGAAAAACGTACTTAACAGTTCTAGCATAGAAAATTTTACAAAATTAGTTACAGTATTTCAATCATAAAATGAAAAAAATTATTCTTTGAATATTAGCGGTGAATTAGTTATTGCTGAGGCCATTAAATTGTAGAGGAGATTGTGTCCCTGACTTTCTAGTCAAGTTTTCTTTTAAAATGAAAGCCAGACAATTCCAATACACACAGGAATATATCAGGCCTGTTCCGGTTTTCACTTTCGACAAAATTTGTCGAACTCGAATTGGTTAAATGTACTGTTGCATAAAATTGATTTGGTTTAGCAGATTACACTGTTTTCACTTGAATCCGTCGTGTAAAGAAGAACGAATAACTGAAGGTTTGATACGGTTTTCCTTGCTTGTTTAATAGAAAATAGAACATGTACAAAATTCGAATTTACTTTAGTGAAAACCGGAACATGGCAGTATATTACTAAGCCGGGTTTTACACGATGAACCAAACTTCATAAAGTTATCTCAGTAGGCGAGACATACACGTGTAGTTCTATACATTTTGATTAACAAATCTAGTAGAATTCCTTTGATTTTCAAGCCTACTAAGAAAACTTCATGAAGTTTGCTTAAATCTTTGGTGTCCCAGAACTTTAAGAGATTTCATTTTCTTATTTTAAAATCGAGTTGAAAGGTTTGTGTCCATGCTAATGGTCCATCCGTATCAAATCTATAAACAGGGTGGACCTTTTTCGCTAAAACAATTTCCAATCTTCTAAATCTCCCAACAAAACACGGGAGATTTTAAACCAACCGAAAGAGATTTCTGTGTCACCGAGAATTGGTTTTGGGTTGAAATTTGGTCACAATTCGATCTGCTACTTCCATGGAAAGAATGCGGAATGAGGATAAATGTGTTTAAAAAAGAGACGACAATTGCAGAAAATGGACAAATTCATCTGCAACCTAACAGTTTGCTGTTCTTTAAGCGATGGCTGGAAAAACTCTACAACACTAGAACGATACAAGTCTCTTCGTTAAGTTGATTAAATTAACATATCTGGTCGAGGTTAGACTTTGCTTGTTTAGTTATCTTTTGATTCCGGTTCTGGACTTTCAAACAGACCCCTATTCTGTTCGTTGTTCCGTTTACTACCACTAATTACTGGCTTGCAAACCTGATTAATACCAAACTTTCATTAATCGGTTTCCCAGAATAGCTTCTCAAAAGATTCTATCTGTATTAGTCGAATCGGAACATCAAAAGTAGAGAATGTGGTGTCCTTCAGGGCAGTCATCTTGGCCCCTTACTTGTTGTTCTGTTTATAAATGACCTCCCTCTCATCACACGTTTTGATGTATGCGAACGATGTAAACATTTTTTTATCCTTCAATGGTGCTGACTCACATAATCAGTTTCAGATTGATTCAATCTTGGTGCCAAAACAATTTGCAGCACTTAAATCACTTAAAGTGCAAGCACATGACATTTTACCGCAACTGATCTCATTTGTTTACCTACTCTCTAGGGCACTGCAATCTTGAGCGCATCCAAACTATGACTAACATAGGTGCTCAATTCGACAATAAACTTTGCTTTAATGACCACATCGGAATAATAGTAAATAAAGCTAAGGGTGATTTGGCTTTTATTTAACGCTGGTCAAAGTATTAGTCTTTTACCATTTGTTGTCAACGGAATGTTCTCAGTCTATTAATTCGTATAATGTTTTACTGTTTTACTGTTTTTGTTTTATCCTTTACACGCTCTTGAACCTGCCTTCTCCATTTACCTGATGTGAGCCGAGGCATATCAATAAAAGACTCCCCTATCTGGATGGTGGTTAAGCGATCTTAATTATAGATTGATTGACTAAGATTAACATTGCGAATATAGTCTTGGGTTAGGATTATACCGTTTTGCGGATAACGTTTCTCTTTAATTCAAGATTATAGTCTTAATTTTAGATTGATTGCTTTCTCAGAATACTTATTAAATTTTTAAGGATTGCTCTTTGTACCCTATCTTACTTATTTCAATGTTAATGTTAAGAACGTTTTAAAGTTTTTTTAAATATGTTCTGGTTTTTGGCAAACTGATCTTTGTTTATCCAAACATAGTTATGCTGAATCAAGGTCATGCCCATGTAATAAAAACTTAAAATTTGTTTGTGTTTATTCCCAAAATATTCTGGACTGCGCAGTCCGCCTTCAGGGGCTAACAAACAATACTATTGTTTGTGTCAAATTCTAAAAATAATATAACTTATGTATTCACATCGTTTACTACGCATTCAAAATAGTCAATCTTGTTGTTGCAGAATAAAATTTGGATCAAGACTGTGTATACAAAAAATAAATATATATACATATTTAATTGAATTAGCGTGAATAATAATAGTTCTCGTCGGCAGTTTGAAATACGTCAAAGCTTTGACAATGTAAGTTAATAACTTACATAATACTTTTAGCCTCTATCCCGAGCCAAGACAAATGAAAATCCCCCTCTTAATTATCTCAATTTTTATTCAATAAACTTTACGACTTCATCAAAGTAACAAAAAAATTTTTTTTATAAGCCTTAGCACACTTCCAACTCAATGTCAACGTGTTAAGAATCAAGCAGAATTCAGAACCATAAAGCAGCTTACTCTGGGGTGCCCCGACAGAGTTCTGAGTGCAAAAAGAAATACACTACACTGGTCGCTAATTAGCCACTGGCCGTATGAACATTTAAATTAATATTAAAATACACGGCGTGACGATGCCGACAGACAAACAAAGCAAAATAAAAAGCAAAACAAAGAAGATATAAGAAGATAAAATAAATACAGAAAACATTTCTCATACCTATAAGCGGCAAACTCTTCCGCTCTGCATTAAAACAGGAAAACAAAAGCAAAACAAACTGAAAATAAATTTACATAAATAACGTGCTACTAATTTTTTTAAGCTACATACATAAAATTAAGAGTAGAGAATAAAATGAATATTCTTAACGAGTCTCAAATACACTAAAGAAACCAAAATTTGTTTCGTTGAGTTAACATTCCATTAAATTTATATACACAATTGTTAACTAGGCATGAGGCATGTAAATACAGATTAAAAGTAACTTAAAAGTTTGGTCAAAGTTTTAATAAACCTTGAAAGTATTTTCGGTAATTCTTCCTTAGGATATATTAAATTTAAAATAATTTATTTTCAGTAATATGGCAAACCGAATCGGCGAGCTTTAAAAAATGCTGAACCGTACCAAACATTACTGAGCAAAACGGTTTAGTTCGGTGACGAGATTTAGGACGTACATTTTTTTCTTAGGTGATTTAGTTCCCTATCACGGAGAAAAAGTTTTTCCAATTTATGACCCAACTGAATTGGTCTTGAAATTATTTTTCGAATATCCTTACAAAACTTAAAAGTCATAGATGATGCATTAAAAAATATGATTTTTAACCAGGGTTCGGAAATGAACTTTGCAGCTGCAGCACGCTGCTCGCGAAATATACACACTGCACACGAGCAGGAACCCGCTGCAATTTAAAAGAGGTATTATATTTGAAAAATGATACATGGGTTTACCTATTACTAAAAGCAAGCTTGAAATAGGAAAGTCGATTACGGGCGGTTGCTATCCACAGCTTTTTGATACATTTGATATTCATTAGAAGACAAAAACGAGTGCATTTGGCGAAGAAAACCAACGATAACACTGCACGATCGCCATTTCAAAAATCCAGATAAAATATTTCAGATTTAGCTAAATCGAATAAATGCCTCTACGGTAAAAATTTTGGGTCAATATAAAGTTAAAACAATCGTCCAAACTATTTTTAGCAAGGATTGAAAATAGGCAGATCACATTTGATATCAAAAAACTTGTCTTAGCTGATATACCTTCTCTGAGTTTGTGGGCACTGCAATAACTGCCCAGAATTGCCTAGTAATGTGGCATTGTGTAAGGTCATCATCATCGACAACATTCTCATTATTATTTGATTTGGCATCTCATCAAAATCGATTCAAAAATCATCGCTGATAAATTTGTGTAGCAAAACAAAACATGACAAAAACATGAAAGCGTCATTGACATTGCACTGCTTGACCCACTCATATGGATATTGATATCACAACGGCAACAATCACTCGATGAAAACTTGTTTATTTTTGTTTCCTTCTTTTTCATCGTTTGAATTTACGACGTAACATGCGGCGTATGCGTCACGTGCTAGCCATGTAGCAGCCAGTAAACAGTAGCCAATGGCTGGCTAAGTAGCAGCAAATGCCTCCACTCAAGTTCATGGCCAAGTTAAGTTTCATTTGGCTGGTTTCGTTTTGCATTACGACCGCTTTGTATTGTTGATATTTTGTTTATGTGTGTATATTATTGTTAGTTGGCATTTTAGCGACTTGTTAGTGAGCTAATGAAGTTAATGAATCAATTTGTGTGCAGCCTAAGGGCTGTGTATTTTTACTGATTTTTCTTTATCTGTATCACATATTCCTCCGTTGCAGCTGGCTCTCCCATATTCTATAGCGCTGCTCCACGTGGTTCCTGTGCCAGCTGCTGTTTAATACGCGAAAGCGAGGACATCAAATTTTTGCTGTACACCAGGTAAGACTGCTACTCAACTTCCTTTCCCAGTTCATGCATATTGACGGCTTATTTCCGTGCCTTTCCTCTGCTCACCCCCTTTACTTGGTTTTTTTGTTGGAAAGACGGAACCGTCAGAGCGCCCAATTGCTTCACCTGAGCGATGTTGTTGGCCTGACGCAAAGCAATTTCAATTTCAATTACCCGCTGGCCATCTATCTACATGGTTTCTCCGAATCGGCCACCGGCGAACAGCAAAGCAGCCAGCAGCTCAAAGATGGTGAGTGGGTCCCAGTCCAGAGCCAGTGCTTCATCTGTGTTCTTTTCCGTATCCTTACAGCCTTTTTGCGGCGCGGTCAATACAATGTCATTCTCATTGATTGGAGTGCGATGACAGCTGTACCCTGGTACTCAAATGCGGTTGAGAATTTGCCCATCACAGCTCGTTATATAGCGCGCTTCTTGCGTTTTTTAGTGGATCGTGGCTATCCGGTGAAGTATATTCACATGATTGGTTTTAGTCTGGGCGCTGAGGTGGCTGGTTTCGCGGGAAAACAATTACAAGAATGGGGAATTAAATTGACCCGAATCACAGCTCTGGACCCAGCTTTGCCTCTGTTCGAGGGGAACAGTTCGAATCGTCGCTTAAGTCCCAGCGATGCACGATTTGTGGATGTTATACATACAGATGGTGGCATATTGGGTAATCCCACGGCCATGGGTCATGCCGACTTCTATCCAAACGGTGGACGACCCTTACAGCCGGGATGTGCACGACAGGAAATTGCCAATAATCGTTGGTTGGGCATTATAAGTGAGTATTTTGGGGTGGAGTGTGGATAAGTCTTAAGAAAGTTTTCGAGAGCTTCTTGTTTTTTATATTATAGAATTAAGTATCTTATTTAAGTTCTGGAAAATTTAGAAAATATATTATAGAAGCTAACAACAAACAGAGTAAACTGTAATTTTATCTGGCATTTACACTTGTCTGATATCTCATATTATATGGTTGAAAAATATTTCACTTCGTTGTGAGTTGGGTATCAAAAAAAATCAAATGAGAAACTTCGAAACCAAATTCAGGTAATGAAAATACAATTCCTGATTACTATTTTTATACCCTGTTCCCATTAAAAATGGGAAAAAGGGGATCATGAAGTTGTGCAAATGTATGTAACAGGGAGAAGGAAGCATCTCCGACCACATAAAATATATATATTCTTGATCGGCATCAACAGCCGAGTCGATTTAGCCATGTCCGTCTGTCTGTCTGTATGAACGCGTCGATCTCAGAGACTGTAATAGATAGAGCCACAAGTTTTGGAATGAATATAGGTGTATACTGTACCCACACCAAGTTTGTTTCAGGTTTGAAAAATTCCTCCTCCTCCGTCTTTAAACAGCGTAAAAGGAACCTCTGTATAAACGCGTGGATCTCACAGACTATAAGAGTTAGAGCCACAAATTTTTGCATGTATGTAGGTGTATACTGTAGACACATCGAGTTTGTTTCAGATTTGGAAAACTCCACATTCTCGATCATTTAGCAGCGAAAAACTGTCACTCTCTAAACGCGTTGATCTCACAGACTATAAGAAGTAGAGCCATAAATTGGCATGTATGTAGGTGTACACCGTACCCAGCTAAAGTTTGCTCCTGGTTTGGCAAATTCCTCCTCCATCTTCTTCTAACCGCGAAAAACTGTCTGAGCTACAATTTTTAAGTTTGAACCTAGTGACTTAATATATATTCAGTGAGGCCCAAAATCTATCTATTTTGTGAACCACAATGAGATCCGAGCAAAAACACCGAAGATATGTACATAAGTGCGCCTGCCCATTTATGAAATTAATTTTAAAATAAATGGAACTCAAAGCTATAGGAACCACATTACTTGGGACAGGGTATTTTGCTGTCGGGGCACTCGACCGCAACACTCTTACTTGATTAATAATCGTCATTGTAACTTGGAATTATGATTATTCAGTGAATACTCCAAAATATAATTACTTTTACAATTACTTAGGTATATTTACCTGCGACTACGTAAATATGCATATGAAAATTTGGTAATTTTCGCGGGTATTGGTCTACGTCTCTTAAAGATGCGTCTTCAATTTTGCATTTATCCTTCCTTCATAACATCATAAGAATTTTGAAAAATTTCGCGACTTTCTTGACCAATTGATGTACACCTATTTACAAACTCCTGCATTATCCAATCATGAAGCGGTTTAATAAATAGTCTTATAGTAATTTTTTGCCAATTTCGCGATTTTTTGGACCATTCAAATAAAAGTTTATAGCCTTTGTTCAAGTCCAGAATATCAACTATCTAAGTGCCAAATTTCTTTCTAATCCATTAAGCCATTTGTGCGTGATAAAGTAAGAAACTGACAAACATACAAACACACAAACATACAAGCTTTTACATTTTTTATATTAAGAAAATAATTAAAGTTTTAGATGGAACCCAACCAATAGATAATGGCATAGACGCTTCGCTATCTGCAATAAAATACTATATAAAAGAACAGTTGGGAAGAAAGGGCATAGCAGAATAAGCATACAAAAACTGCCCCCACTTCGATCAGCACCAAATTTAAATATGTTGTTACCATCAATGAGAAACTCTCTCTCCTAAATTTGTAGTCTTCTATAAGGGCGGAAAGATAAAACAAAAAAGTCGTTTATCTTAAGAACCGCTTAACCGATTTGAATGCGTTAAAAACATGTTATAAGTGTCCACCACAGAATTCAGAAAATTATTTTTGCACATTTTTATTACCAATTCTTAGGCACAAAAAATATTATTTAAATTTTCAAATAATTTTTTCGAGGTGTAAATCGATTTCAACTCTAATAGTTTTTTGCTGTTTTTTTCAGTAAAAAATCCTTAACAATGTAAAATTTTTGCACGGTCATCGGGAATCATCTTCATAGTGAATGCCAATAAAACATGTGAACAGTTTTACAAATATATTCTATAATACTGAGCACACTGTAACTACTCACACAGAATTGACAGAAAATTTCCCCTTTTTCCTTTTTTTAAGTTGATTTACAGTGTGCCTAATATGTATAAAATATTAATGAAAAATACTAATTTAACGTTTAATTGTATTTCACCATGAGGTACACTTGGGATGTGTTTTGGCCCTGAAAAAAATTTTTCGAGACAAAAGAATTATTTGAAGATTTCAGTAATTTTTTTTGGGCCAAAGAATTGGCAATAAATATGTGCAAAATTTATTTTTTGAATGGTGCTGTGGACACTTACAACATATATTAAACCCATCCAAATGGGTTAAGCGGTTCTTAAGATAAACGACTTTTTTTGATTTATCTTTCCGCCCTCGTAACTCTACTCCAATAGCGATTAGAAGACTACAAATTTAGGAGAGTGAGTTTCTCATTGATGGTAACAACATATTTAAATTTGGTGCAGATCGAAGTGGGGGCAGTTTTTATACACTTGAAAAGTGTATTATAATTTTGCCCAGAAGTTTGCAACGCATAGAAGGAATCATCTCCGATAAACTATATATATTCTTGATCAGCGTGACGAGCTGAGTCGATTAAGCTTTGTCCGTCCGTCTGTCCGTCTGTCCGTCCGTCCGTCTGTCTGTTTCTACGCGAACTAGTCCCTCAGTTTTGAAGCTATCGAGCTGAAATTTTGCAGAGTTTTCTTTTGTCTGCACGCTGCTAATATGTCGGAACCGACCGGATCGGATGACTACTTCTTGTAGCTTAATACAAATGATCGGTCGGAAAATGTGTTTTTATGAGAAAAAATGTTTTTTTTTTCTCAATATTACCGCTCTCAATCACGGTCATGGGTAATATTAAATGTTTTTAAGCTGATCTGCAAAGTTTGGTCGAGGTCGCTAACCGTTGAGACAATCGTTTTCAAGTGTATCAAAACTTCTAGCTTTGCCTTTCTCGTTGTATGCTTATTCTGCTATGCCCTTTGCTTGATCCGTCGAAAAATTTCGACAATTTCAAAAATATGCAATGCTTAAAATAAAAAAAAATTCATTAATTTTTTTCATAATTCTGTTTACTTAATTTGTTTTTCCCTTAATTTTCGCTCAGTTGGTTGCAGTCACCAGCGTGCCTGGGAATACTTTGTGGAAAGTGTGCGACAGCCTCAAGCGTTTCCTGTGCAACGGTGCGAACCTTCGCAAGCGTTTGGCAAGTGCCGTGATGCGAAAGGCAATGCCTTCATGGGCATGGGCGCAGATCCCAGGTAAGTCAATTATCGACGACTGCTTCCCTCTCTCCCACTGCTTAATTTGATTTTTTTAAAATCAGACTTCGTGGAAAATTCTTTTTGGATACCAATGACGCCAAGCCATTTGGCCGAAATAGCAAAGCCAAGCCCATCGTTTCACTTGCTCCCCAACTGCCCATCGCCTACAAAATGCCATTAAATGCCACTAGGGTGCCAGAGGCGACATACATCAATCAGTCGGACGACGACGAGGAGGAAGATAACAACATGCTGAGCAACAATATTGACAACATACCAGTGACGTGATGAAATGCTTAGCTTAAGATTTATATATTAGCTAAGTTAAATTTAGTTGTAAAAGTAAATAGCTTAAGTGACTGCCCAGAAATGGGTCATCCATTTGTGATTTTTGTTATAAGTATGTGTTAGATATGTGAAATTTAAACAATTGTAATTAGAGTAGAAACTGAGGAAAATTAAACTCATTTTCTAAAAATATTTTTACAGACCTTGGACAAAAATTTTTCGACAAAGGAACTGCCAAAACGAAACATTCCATAAAAATAATCGCAAAACTTTTGAACTTGAGTTGTTTTTTATTTGGCAGTTCAATTGGTGATGTATACTAAGATGATGGTGCTATGTAATAAGCTGATGGTAGTTTTGTTTTTGGTTCTGTAATTTTTATGCTCGCGTCTGAAATCGTAGTTCCGCTTAAATCGACTGGTCTGATTTATTGGTTCATGGCTTGGTTCGCCATATGATGCTTCAGCTGGGCGAAATTGAATTTTCCTTTTACCAGAAATTTGCAAAACCCTTGTCATGTTCTTTCCCCAGCTCATTCTCCATATTTGCTGCCTACTTTTAGCCATGACTCAGGACAATCGCTCTAAAAGGCAAGTAATTTAATTTAGTTTTTTTTTTGTGAGTGTGTGTAACATGCAAAGTGGATGTGCCTATGACGCAACGGGAAACCTTAGAAGCATACTGAATTCCCCCAAGGCCCAACGAAAAGCACATAAACAGCGAGTACAAATTTTGCACGAAACAACATAAAGTGCCGCCCTCTGGCCGAAATAAAAAGAGAAATTGCCTGTGTAATTAAAAAGTAATTAATAAATAATGACCGCAAATTGTTTATTAACTTTGGCGGAGTCGCTTTAAAATGCAACCCACCTATAATTATGCTTTTTTTCCCCCTACCACCCCATCTTCACTTTCAGGATGTGAGCCATAATGTGCAATGAGCGTCGACCGCTATTGCAGCTCATTTCATAGGCCATCGCTTAACGAGCGGAAGTGGCGGCAAGTTCGGTGTGGCCCGGCCGGAAGGAAGGAAGGGAGAAGTGAAACCCATACGGGGGAAGAGTTCAACCAGGCGTGTGTGAATTGCATTATTAATGAGCCTGAAAATGCATCGTAGTTGCAGATTTCGTACCACAATATTCCTGCTACAGCTACGTGACAGCTTAGTGCTGTTTGACTTAGAGCCAAATATCGAATTGTGGCATTTTTTTTGTATATTGCAAATGATTTGTGAATTTTGTGGCTAAAAGTTTACTAGGTCAACTGGGTGTGGGTGGTTGGTAGCCTATACGAAATAATAGTTTATGGCTGCCCAAGGCAAAAGGTGAAGGCATTCCAAGCAGACGGTAAAAGTTGTCGATGAAAGATGTAAATGGTCTTGGGGAAATCGATAGGAAGTTTTAAGCAGAGCTAAAAATACGTGAAACATTTGGAGTTAACGAAAACAAAGTACAAAATACTTTAAAGAAAATAAGCAAAGCTAAAGTCATTTATCAGTATTAGATTTAAGATTCGATATAAAGTTTAAACGTCTTTTTGCAATTTATTTGTTATTTGATGCCTCAATTAGGCCCCCTAAATTCTGCCATTCTTCATACAATTCGAAGGACCCACCTAAATCATCAATAAATTACGCTAATAATAGCTAACAACAATTTGCTTATTGAGAAATCAAATTAATTTGCTCTGCTTTTTGCTTGTGCGTTCCTTCATTTCCTACATAATTCCAGGCATATTTTTAGCATTCTTCTAAGGGGTCAGTTCAATTATAAGTTAATTGGGTCATCAAGCAGAGCACGACTCCTACTCATCTACTTGAGCAAAATATTAAGTTCGGAGTGGTTAAATTACAGGTGTTTCGGCTAAATAAATAAAGTGATTTGGATAAGTTCTTAGTTGTATAATAAGCATTGTTATGATTGATTGATAAGTAAGCATTAAAAATTTATCAATTTAGATGGATCATAATTATACCCATTCTGGGAAAGTGGCAAAGTTCTAATAGTTTTGTTGGTTAATTTTTGTGCAGCAATGAGCAAATAAGTTGGGTCAACCAATACAAACTGTTTAAACTTGTCTCGTAAAATAACTAGAATTTTGGTTTAAAGTCTTCAGCGGTGTTCTGTTTCACCTATGGCACCAAACTGGATGGTCGGATAGAAGAAGGAGCCTTAAGTAGAGAGCTCGGAAGAAATCTTAGTGCTAACCAAGCAGAGGTTGTAGCTTCTAAACTTCTAAAACCCTTCGTAATTAGAGGAAGTAACGCACTCACTTATTCAGATAGTAAACCAGCATTAAAAAAGGGTTGAAGGTTATATTAATAATGCCAAACCGCTTACTGAGTCCTTTCCTATTACGGAATCTTGTAGAACCGGTTTGGATCCTGCTTTTTGGGTCCATCGAACCGGACCTTCTAAGTCTATTACTTCGCGAGCTTAAAACCGAACCAGACTTCTTCTGCATTGAAAAAGGTTCGGTTCAGAAAATTCTACAGAATGATTTCCAAGGTTTCCAAGGTGTTAACTGGGGTTTACGGTTTCGGTTCCGTACAGAAAACTATGCGGAACGGTGCCCAAAGTCTTTTTTAAGCTTTTTAATATTTTTGCTATGTAAACTAGATTTTTTTTTGGGCTTTCACATAATACTTATACGTTTTACATATTGACTCAATATGGTTTTATTATTTCACGGTTTGTTAATACGGGTTTTTTTTAAGTCTGTCTGTCTATTTTATTTACCACGTTTGTCTTTGACCCTCTTTTACAATCCACTACTTTCCACTCTAGATCTCGTAATCCTTTTACATTTTCAGTGTGACCTTCATCTCTGCCTTTAAAATACCTTTACACTAAAATAAAGATACAACATGGAGGTCATTTTCAATTAATTTTAAAGACTACTGCTGGTAAAAATCATTGTTTAGTACTTAAGCGGCTGATGCATTATCTAATGAAGATCCGATTTGTTAACTCGGATTATTGCGACTATGAGAAGAGCAATAGTTCAATTTTAGCATGGCAATATAAACTGCTCATAGTAAATACTGGAGAAACCAGAATCTTGTGGGAGGGGACATATGACTGACTCAAACTTAACAGTTTATTTTAATTCATAGAAAAGTGTCATAGAATTTAGATTTCATAAATCTACGATCGAACCAAAACCTACTGTTCGACAAGTTAAGGAACCGGTATTATTGTTCACGAAGGGTTCAAACTCCAGACTCTTTTGCAGAATTTTTGAGGATTGCAGCCTTGATAATAAGAAAAGGGAAAGTAGAGAAATGTTTGTTTTAGATATTAACATTTTGTTCTTTTTGAAAAACTTATATAATCCTCCGGTACTCGGACATAAACTCTTTTTCTGTACCTCAGGTGACTGAACACACAGCAAGGCCTTTTAGCTCAGTCGGCTATTGGCCTTTTAAGGCGCCACCAGTCGCAGTATAAAAACTCAGCACGAAGGTGATTTCTGTCAGCTGAGCCCAGATTTCTGCCGGCTGAGTTCTTATACTGCCACTCGGTGCGCCTAAAAACTAAGTGGCCATGCCAAAAGCTTCATTAGAACGAAAAGGTTGTGATTCGAGTCCCAGGAGGGGCGGGTTGAATTTTGATTTTTTTGTAAATTTTTTAAAGTTTTTTCTGGCATGATGTCTCCGAATTGGATGAAAATTGGCCCAAAGGGAGCTTATTATGAGAGAAGCTTTATCCCAAAACTAAAACTTATATATATATCATAAAGTTTTAACTGAAGCTTTACACAAAACTGTAGGATGGAAGCTTATTTTATATTTAAGGTCATTTCAAGGTTTTTCAATCTTGATTTTAAGAGATTGCAAGATTCTCGAAAAAAACCTTTTTAATCTGGAATTTGGATTGACTTTCATATACGATTAGTTCTTAATATTGTAGTGAAATTTAGTGTCCACTTGACACCGAGATCACATGATGCTGGCTAGCCGAGCGAAACCTTCTTTTTTTGGTGAGGGAGAAAACGCACGTAGGGCAGTCCGAGCGCGCCGGCGACTTGGCAGAACAGCAGGAAATATACAGCAAGTATCAAAAGGAAGAAATTAGTCCGTCGCGTCAACTCAGTTAACAATTCATTTATTTTTCAGCTTATTTCAATTAACAATTAGGTTAGAAAACGTGTTAGCTTGCCGGGCAGAAAAACTAGATAGCGATATCACCTGCTTAACCAATCGAACTCGCCTGTGATCGTTGATCGATAACACAGTAACGCTGCCCGAAGTACCGAAACCGGTTAAAAGGATCCATTTCCTGAAGTCAGATCCTAGATTCGCTACAATATAATTTTTATATTATTTTTAACTGTCAGTGTTTGTGGCCCAGCGGCTAGTGTGCTGGCTAGTTGTAGTCGCCTCGGACCATACATTAAAAAATGTTTAGAAATAACCTTTTACACATACGGTCACTTTCACTAGCTATTGGCTCCTGCTCTGAAATAACTGGCCATTAAAAACACAAACTTTGCCGTTCGGCGTTAGTCTTGTAGATCCCTATCTCTTGTGCGAAAAATTATAAGCACACACGCCAAGAGATTAAAAGAAGCTTGGCTTGGCCCTTTTTTGGACTGTTTTGTAGTATGTTCCATACAACTTATTACTTATCCTTTAGTTCCCTCTTCTTCACAGTATTTTGCTTGTCAGCTGTTATAAAGAATTTCTTAAGCCACAGTACATCGACCTTATAATATTCTAGACTTAATTTTACATCAGTTTTTACCCCACAAGTCCCAAATTTGCAGGCACTCACATTTTGACACCCCAAATGTAGGCTATGCTAAACAAGTGTTTACCTGCAGTCAGCTAGTCAGTTAGTCAGTCAATCAATCAGTTTCTACAAGTTTAAAAGGAAAGAAAAAAATTAATTAAATCGATAAGACCGGCTCAATTTCTCTTTTATGTGAACTCTGCATGTCAGCTTTATGAGTTTCTTGCTTTTGTTGTTATTGTTTATTATCGCCCGACTGCACTGGGCTTTTTCTGTGCAAAGGAGTCCCCTTGAAGTGGGCTAGATAAAGGGGGGATAAGTGTAGAGTGTGCACCAACAATTCCATTAAGTTATACACCAGCGACAGCCCGGGTTTTGAGCACGTGTCTTTGCTGTTTATTTGTAGC
This sequence comes from Lordiphosa clarofinis, assembly GCA_018904275.1. NCBI lineage: Eukaryota > Metazoa > Arthropoda > Insecta > Diptera > Drosophilidae > Lordiphosa > Lordiphosa clarofinis. The sequence goes on from JAEIGQ010000011.1 coordinate 2,631,897, forward strand.
ATACTTGGCGGCGGCAGAGGCCAACATTGTCATAAGAAATTGCATTTATATCAGTCAACGTTTACGTGTCAGCGAGTCAATGTGTGGGTGTGTGTGAGTGGGTGCTGGTAAGATGTCTACTGTTGTTGCTAAGTGAATTTATTGCATTTAATATGCTTGTCATGTCACTCTGTCTCGCAACATTTTTCTTTGTGTGTTAAACAATCATTTAAGTAAGGTGCTGTAGACGTTAAAGAGTACACAAGACAATTTCATTGACCCCAAAATATGGCCAATAAGAGATATTTTTTTTGTCAACTGGAAAAAGCAACTATCGGATATGATTTGAAATACATAACACAGGCCAACAAAATGACCACTTTTGTGAGGTCCAGCCCAATTTGTATTAAATTCTGATCCAGTTTTGTGCACTGATTCCAAAACTGGTCTCGGTTTTTCTCCATCAGCTCTTGTTTTCAAGATATCGCGGAAAAACCATTTTGCAGTATTTTTGGCTTTAAAAAAATTATGGAGGTTACACCGAGCAACAATATCTGTATTTATGAGCTCTATGCGACAGTATACATATTAAGGTCGCTTAAAAAAATCAATGGAGCATCATCGGCAAACTCAAAAGCGCCTAAATTTGCCTTTGAAGAGAAATATTCATCAAATTATAGCAAATTTTACAAACTTAATCGCCGTGTACCAGCCATTTGGGGTGCTTGCATTTTAATGAAAGCCACTTTAGCATGCAGCCCAATGGTTCTTCTAATTTCACAAATTTTGTTGCATTTAAATCTTCTCGCTGGACAAAGTTAGAGGCGGTTAATCCCGGAAAAATGAATTAAAATTTATGGCAGGATAACTAGATTGATACACAAAATGTGTATAGGAAATATTAAAAGACTACGTGATCTAACATAGACCTTAAATTAATTGTCAAGTAAATGTACATTAACATTCAATCAGTACTAGATTCAAACAATTTTCCTCAAATTCATGTTTGCTTAATATCAAGAAAACTCGCTGGAATGACATTAAAATTTTATGAATTGGGCTGCGAATGGGCCAAATGAGTTCCACACTCACTATTATTTATGGATTAAGCCTCCTGTGACTATTATGATTTTTCAAGTTTCAGCAAATGCCCGGCGGAAAGAGATTTCAGTAAAAACTCTATTTGTGAAAAGAATGTATATGTCGAGGAAATTGACCATTCCTTTTATTTGGAGGGATGAGCAATGAATGATAGGTAGCGTAAAAACTCGCTCCATTTCGCAAGCGAATAACTTTGTGATTCTGTCACGAGATAAGACATAAGTTGGAAGATCGAATTTTTTAGTTTTACTTTGATTTAAGTGGTTACATACAGTTAAGTGGCCCAAAAATAAAAATCGATTTTCAAGAATTTTTTATAAGAAGACCTCTTAATGGAATTAAGTAAAAAATTTCCCACAAATAAAGGAAATTTTTAAACACTTGAAAAGTGTATTATAATTTTGCCCAGAAGTTTGCAACGCATAGAAGGAATCATCTCCGACCACATAAAGTATATATATTCTCGATCAGCGTGACGAGCTGAGTCGATTAAGCTTTGTCCGTCCGTCTGTCCGTCTGTCCGTCCGTCCGTCTGTCTGTTTCTACGCGAACTAGTCCCCCAGTTTTGAAGCTAGCGAGCTGAAATTTTGCACAGAGTCTTCTTTTGTCTGCACGCTGCTAATATGTCGGAACCGAGCGGATCGGATGACTACTTCTTGTAGCTGCCATACAAATGATCGGTAAAAAAATGGATTTTATTGAGAAAAACTGGTTTTTTCTCAATATTACCGCTCTCAATCACGGTCATGGGTAGTACTAATTGCTTTTAAGCTGATCTGCGAAGTTCGGTCGAAATCGCTAACCGTTGAGACAAGCGATTTCAAGTGTATAAAATCTTCGGCACGGACGAAGTTAGCCTTGCCTTTCTCGTTTTATTTTTAATGGTAGCGTCTTTATTATTTCCAGTTATGAATATTATCTGTTTTCGAAATCGAATGAATATATCGTATAGCTGCCATATTACAAACTGGCAGGCATGATTTATGCTCCTGGTTATGCTTATGGTATACTTATAAACTTAGGCTTTGGTCGAGCCGAAGGTTGCTTCCCTTTTTATTCTACTGTGGACTGCAAACAAGAATGACAAAAGTTTTTCAATTCAAAATGTCCATGATTCTGCTTCGGGACATTAAGGCATTCATACCAATAACCATAACCAATTTTTCTTTTTCCGTTTGTCCTTGACATAATGGTGACTCCGGACAGCTGCGAACCATCAATACTCCATTTATAAAAAAAAAACTTTTTCAACACCCCACTTATTGACACATTTCATTCTCGCGAGCTTCTTTAATATTAAGCAAATATGAATTTGTGGAAAATTTTTGAATCTAGTACTGATTGAATGTTATTGTACATTTGCTTGACAAATAATGTAAGGTCTATGTTAGATCACGTAGTATTTTAATATTTCCTATACACATTTTGTGTATCAATCTAGTTATCCTGCCATAAATTTTAATTCATTTTTCCGGGATTAACCGCCTCTAACTTTGTCCAGCGAGAAGATTTAAATGCAACAAAATTTGTGAAATTAGAAGAACCATTGGGCCACATGCTAAAGTAGTTTTCATTAAAATGCAAGCACCGCAAATGGCTGGTACACGAAGATTAAGTTTGAAAAATTTGCCATAATTTGATGAATATTTATCTTTAAAGGCCAATTTAGGCGCTTTTGGGTTTGCTAATGCTGCTCCCATGATTTTTGTAGGCTGCATTGATATGTATACTGTCGCATAGAGCTCATAAATACAGATATTTATGAACGGTGTAACCTCCATAATTTTTTAAAAGCCGAAAAACCTGCAAAATTGATTTTCCGCGATATCTTCAAAACAAGAGCTGATGGAGAAAAACCGAGGCCAGTCTTGGAATCAGTGCACAAACCGGGATCAGAATTTGTCATCAATAAGGCTGGACCAAAATGGCTGTTGGCCAGTGTAATTATTTATGGCAAATTTTGGACTTTCATAAAATAGTTTCTTAATGTCAACCGTTTAAAGCTGCCTTTTAAGATCATTTCATAATTGCAATATCGCTGTGGTTTTTGGTTATAATTATTTGCATCTATGGACTTGTTGGCAAAGATAAGTCTAGTGCAGCTTTCATATCCAAGTGCTAAACGTGAGAATAGTGTGTAAATTCTTGTTTTTTTTTTTTAGAGCGAAGCACTTTTACGGGCATTTTACTGTGGGATTAAAACTAAACAAATTTTCTCTTTACTTTAGACTCTTTTGAATAAGTTTTTTCTTAGCATTATGTATTTGCAAAGTCATCTGCTTTATACTTTTGCCGTAGCAGCAGGTGGGTTGTGTGTTTGTGGGTGTATGGAGTGGGATCATGCGGGGGTGGGATGAGGGGTTAGCAGTAACTCTTCAGTGACTTAATAATGACTCAACAGTGATATAACAGTGAGTTAACTGTTTAATTCACAAGCAGATGACACATACTCCAATTTACATCAGACAACTTTGTGCCCTGGCGCATGGCTCTTTATTTTCTCTAAGTATTTCACTATAAAGTGAGGAACTCGCTTTTGAGTTGATTTGCTTAGATATTCACAAAATCGATTTTGAAGTATTATAAAATTTGAGATTTTCCAGCCACATGGTAAGTCATAAAAAAGTTTGTGAAAATTTCTTATAAAAAATTGGAACAAATTTTATTTAATTTTATTTATGTTAATTGTGAAATTTTAAACAGCGCGCTAATAGATATAAAAACCTGTGAAAGTGGTATTTCGACACAATTCTGCTGTGGCTGTTTCAGCAATTTGCATGATGACGCCCAATGCGAGAGGTTCGAAACGAATACAGCTACTACTACACCTACAACTAACTTTTCAGAATAAAGCGTGGAACTTGAAAATAAAATCAACTTTGTTGTACAAGTAATAAATCATTTGACATATAATAACAGATTAAATAGAAAATTTTAAAAAAGATTTCCTTCTGAACTTGCTGTTTTTTATTTTTAATCAACATTTTCCATATTTCCTTATTGAAGATGAAAAACTGTGCTCCCTATTATTTAATAACACAATTTAAAACCTTTCAATTTAAATTACTTACTCAGCTGTATCATATTTCCTCCCCCCCCCCCCACCAGCTGTTTCCTTTTGTTTCAAAAAAATCCTGCCCACCAATGCACATTTCATTACGCGCAAAAGTTTTACAACAAAAAACAAGGAAAAAACTACGACAATATCTTGCTTTACATAAAAAAAATGGCAGTAGCAAAAACTACACAAAAAAAAAATGGTTGTCATAAATTTGCAATGTATACGCAGCCACCCGCCCGGAAATGCGAGATGCAAAATTGGAAATGCGCCCGCAAAACACACAGCCTTAAGGACAATGGGCAGCAACCAAAAACTTCTGCCTCAAGGCTAAATTTCAATTAAAATTTATTGTTTGTGCCAACGAAATGAATTGAATTGAACTAAGAGAATTATTTTAAATTGAGTTTTTATTTTTGGCTTCTCCTTTTTTGTGAATTGTAACTAAATATGGACACTCATCGAACAAAAGACTTGTTTAAATTCCACCTTTACAGTTTAGCACTTCATCTGGAGAAGCCTTTGCACGGCATTTGAACATTTACAAAAAGCAAACTTTTCTGCACATGAGCTGACATGAAAGCCCTGGAAATGGAAATATCCGGGCAGGGGTGGGACTTTTTGCACAAAAAATATACTCTATACGTATGTATATAATGGGGAAAATCGCTTTAGTTGCGGTCTAAGTTAACTATATCATGTACACCCACTCATCCCATGTGGGCCTGTCAACTGGGTTTTCAATGCACTTTTCACTTTGCACTTTTGTGTTAAAAGCCATAATTATGACTGATGAGGCTACTTCCAAAGCCCCCCACCTACCCGCCCTAGCTGCGGCTGTGTCTGGTTGGCAAATTTGACACTTTTGTCATAATTTTGTTGTACAGCAGGAAAACAACTGGGTGGGCTTTTACACTGAACAAAAATGTTTTTCAAACTTTTACTAGAAGAGGAAAATCCGAAGTTTATTACCGACGTTAATAAATAAGGGTTATACGGTTAGGCCAATTTAAATTTAGAACTGTTCTATTCTAACTTTCCACACATTTTAACTTTCCGACCACATATTCTGGCAACACTGTTTGCAACAAACAAATTTCACAATTAGCCATGAAACAAAATAATTTGGAAACCTTAAGGGTTAATTTGCAAGATATTCATAGATAAAGAGAATTTGAAAGTGGTTGAAACGTGAAAAGTAAGAAGTCTGCTAATGAGAGGATTTTGGTGATGTACGGACATGGCATTAATACTCCAAAATGTTGTAATTAATCTCTGTTTATTTGTGTTGATTATTAAATTTTAATCTTACAAAATTTTTTAAATTTCTTGGGGAGAGAAAAAGGTGCTAATAAAACAAGTCAATAAAGAACTACCGAAGAAATAGTTCTAACTTGTTTTGATTACTTTCTCAGATCTGTATTTTCGCTTACTTCTTACACTTTTATTATGGATACCTTATTATCTTCGTAGTAGTAAGTACCTTAAGTATTATATGGAACAAGAATAACTTTTCAAAGACATAAAAAAATTAATACGATTTTGGGGAACAATTTATTTGTATCAATTAAATTTTTTAGTGGCACCGATTGGAAAATATTGTTATGCCATCGATTTCAACACGCGATAATCAAGAAAAATTTAACATATAACATATATCCACGAACAAAAAGTTGAGGCTTTACGGGGTATTTTGCTTTAAACTAGTGTAATGAAGATGCATTTCAATTAAAGCTAATCGAAAACTAAAAAAATGCATAAATATTGCATGTGAGAAAAAAAAAAAAAAAAAAGAAACGACAATGGATGTGTCCCACTTAAAATTCGATAAATCGCTGAGTATCAATGGGGCTGCCAAACTTGCTGCTCAGCCTAATCCCCGCCAGCGGATGCTGAGGGTGCTGCATCTACTCCTGGTCGTTACTTTGAGCCACGTTTGGTGGCCGGGGCTGAACGCAGCTGACGTGCTGCTCCAGCATCTCCCACAGGCATCTGTTCCATTTCCTCTTCGGGCATTTCACGTAGGATCAATGTTTCATTCGAGCTATGCTCATATTCCGTCTCCGCATATGATTCAACTTCACGTAATAAGGCAGCGCCTGGCAACCATTGATTCGAAGCATCCACCATATTCTGATCACGCAGTATATATAAATCATTTTCCGATTGAGAATTCTGCAGGCCACGTGCATTCGCCTGTGTCGAGAACAGGCTTATGATCTTAATTGCTGTCTGCATGATGACTTTTGTGGTATAGTAAACACCCTTTGATCCTAATTTTAGTGCAGAAAAATAACGGCGAAATATGGCCTGATTTAAATACTCATCGATTTCCCGTTCACGTCTAGCTAGAATCGGTTCAATTACAATGCGATACAAGATGGAACTGCCTGCTCGCGACAACAGGCAAAAAACAATAATCACTTTAACTCCATAATAAAAAGGGAACCAAAATAAAAATAAATCGGAAAATGTTTCAATGCAAGTAATAAAAGCATAGACAGTCCAGTACATCATCCATTTGGCATATTCATTGACATTTTCGGTGCGCATCGCCCTATGGCAGGCATAGGCCGGAAATAGGGTGCCAAAGACCAATATAATAATTCTTGAGAAAAAACTGCAGATCATTTTGAGAGCCTCCTTGTGTCCGTTGTCCTTTGTTCTGCTGCTTGCTTCTGGCCTTCGTTTGCCAGTTTCTTTACGTTGAAGAAATTTTACTTTAGTTATATATATAATATAAGTACGAAACACAATTTTGATATGAACTCCAATTTGCTTTCAACCGAGTTGATATTGGCTTTATTTAAATTCCTAAGCCTACTAAAATTACGTACAAATTTTAGCATTCTGTTTCTGTTTGAATTTTCAAAATATTTTACATAATTTTTTTCTGTGTAGGCTTCCCGACATTCTCGCTCATTCATTGTCCGGGTCTGCTGTTGTTGTTTAGACTCATGTGTGTGTGCGCTTGCGAGAGTTTTGCAATTAGCCAGAGCTGGCCAATTGATAGCTAGGCAGCGCAAGAGTGAAACTATGTTTCCCCTTATGCCACCCACACTCAAATGCCTGTCCACAATTTAGTTGTCAACGAAGCATTTCGCCTCCACTGACATGCAACATATATTGTTTATTTGGCTTTTATGGTTTCTAATTGGTTTTTAATGTGGCCAACAATTAGGAAATGGCTAAAAGTGAAAGCGGCAAGTGGTGGAGCAAAGTAAGGTTATTTGAGGGTAGGAGATAAGTAGAAAGTTTTATATTAAAGAAGAAATTATCTGTACTAAAAGTTGACCATCCAGAGGTCCTGAACTATTATAAATTTGTCCGATGAATACTGCGCAATTTGAAATTTCGATGTGTTGTACGAGGGTCCCCACATGTCAAGGATCTCGCATCTTTTTATAATTTTTATGGTAATAGTTCTTATTAGAAGTAATCAAAAATTGTTTTGCCAGAAGCAATATCGAGGTTTTGGGTTGAAAGTTTTAGTTAAAACCACGTTTCGGCTCACGATTTGTCTTTATTTTATTAGAAACGAAATTACAATAATTTACAATATATCGAATTAGGTAGTTAGGCCACACAAAGACCAAACGGTCTTCAGTGAGGCCGGGTGCTTGTTTGGGGTACCATTTCCTTTAGAAATCCTGGAGGATCTTTGACGTTTTGGCAGATGCCATTAGTTTTTTGGGGGAGAGGTGAAACTTGGGAAGTGCAAATGTTTTAGTCTTGTCGTGGCGACTCAATACTAAGAATTATGTCGACGATCTTTTAGCAGATTTGAAGACTTATATAATTGTTTTAGTGAGCGCCAATATCGCTGAGACAATTTTTTTTTGGAACCGAATTAAAATCAATAACCTGAATGGTTATTTTGTCACAGTTGTTTCGGTTGCAATGAAAAAGATAAGTGAACTCCTGGTTCGAACTATTCCTGGAATAAGGACCTCGTCTCGTTCAACTTCAACACAGAAAAAAATCCGAGACATCTGGACTAAATTTTGCCAATTTTTCATATGACCTTAGAATATTATGTCAGTAGTAGAATATTTACCCGCCGGATTACCCGTTTGTATAATAATCTCGAACTATTAAAATATTTTTTAATTTGCAAATTTCGCAATATCGTCCGATCAAAAATATCCTAGGGCAGACCAGAATGGTGGGTATTACAAGTCATTAAAAACAAATTTTAAAAATCGCTCCACACATACTCTTTAAATTTTTGCAACCATTTTGGAGAAAGTGGTGCTAAGATAATCGCATTTAAAGTTTCGCCAACTTTTTCTGATGAAATAAAAATTAATTTTGATAGATTTGAAACTTCGATTTTAAGCATTTGGGTATTAGCTTTCACCAAAAAAAAATTCTTAAAATCAGTTAAATAGTTCTCAAAAAATTTGGGTCCAAAAAATATTTTTAAACATTTTTTTTTCGGTAATTCTGAACATTTTAGAACTTTTTTGAAGTTTTCCGACTAATAATAAAAATTCGTTAAAAGTGCCGATAAAAAAAATTTTGTTTTTGTTTATTTCTCTAAAAAGTATTTTCGGATCTGCTTGAAAGTTTACAGGATGTTTATAAGATCCTAATAGAATGAATGGTAAATTAAAAAAATTAAAAAAAATTGTTCTCAGTATACAGAGTTAAAAGAGTTTGAAAAATTGATTAATAGACAGAAAATAGAAGTAAGTAAAGTTAGGCTGCCTTGGCCCTGTTCGACAAATGAGACATGATAATCTAGTAGGCCTGCATTTCCCCATGAAATTCTATTAATCGGGTGTGACACAGAAATCTCAAGAGGTGTTCGTATAAATCATGATACAATTATATAAGGTATGGCATTCAGAGTTTATCGAGGACTGACAGCTATTGCTAATATTGAGAGAGAGAGAGAGAGAATAAAACAAAAAGCAAAGCACCCTTAGAATTACAAACACATAGTATATACATGACTAAATTTTATTAGTATTCGCTTGGCACTTTTCAAATGGCAGCTGATAAAGCCAAATCGCTGCTTGAGAGCGTTGCTGGTTGGAACACTCTAGCCTGCTAATGGCGCTGCTTCTTCGATAGAGATTTGTTCTGAATTTTGATTGTATCGCCAATAACTGTTTGCTTATTTAAATTTGTGCCCGTTTTTGCTAGTGAAGATTTGAATTTGTAGAGATTGTTCGCGGTCTGGGGTTAAGATCCCGCCCTGAAATGACTTGCTAGCCGGTGTCAGCCCAAAATGCAGTGCCGTAACAATATGACAGGAGAAACACACAGCCACAAACTCGGGCTCTCTTCTTGGGGAACCCTGATTTACTTCATGTCCCAGCGGCGCAAATGCACATTACGGAATCGAGCACCTCTTACACACTTCGAAGGCTGTGTGTCGCACTGCATCGTTTACAACAACCAGTATACTTTTGCTTATGCGCTTTTGGACGTAGCTTTCGAATCCCCATTACTTTGTAATCGACATGTGGGCGATAGCCGAAAGCTTTTTGGAGCTCCATTACAACTGCAGATAACAATCTAAGAAATGTAATTGACGGTGTGGATAAGCCGCCCACTGCACGATACACATAGTATGCGCTGTTGTAATGTAGGTACTTTACGGTATAATGTACTTTGAACTAAAAGGTAAATGGAGTGGTAATGCTATTAAAGAACGCTAGATGTCCGGTGTGTTAAGGTTTATTATTTATTTAAACAATTTATTAGCAATTCCAATATACAAAAATTAAAACAAATCGACTTAAAGCTATTTAAAATTAATTTAAATTAAATTAAATTAAATTAAATTTTTCACTGATGCGGAGTTGTACGCACACGCTACACGTCAGAAATCAACTGCACATACGCGCACTTATTCGTTTGTGTGTAAATGCATAAAGAAACACAAAAAAACGAACAAGCATACGAACGCAGTTCGAAATTTCGACAAACGAAGCTTCGAAGATCTGACAAACTCCGTATGACAACTCAGTATACAAAGTGTGCGAGAGTGTTTTATACTTTGTGGGCTTTTGTGATGCATGATGTGGGCTCGCCTCATTTAGCTGTGCGCCGCTGGGTGCCGGCCAAGAGAGCACTCTTCAGACCAGAGGCGGCGACAACAGTAATGGTTCGACATTTTCACAAATTATAAATAAATCCCGTCGGCAAATCAAAAAAAAATTCGTTAGCACACAACCTTATCAATCAAATGACAGCAACAAAATGAAAATTTGGAGTCCCCAACAGAGAGCTCTCTCAGAGAGCACCTTACCGTATATAATTGTGTCATGGTATAAATGTTAGCATTTCATATTAAAGCTGTTTGAATTTATATTTTAAGAGGCTCAAATTTCCCTGTCTACTAGATTAGACTACAAAAGTTAAGCGATTTGAAACTGCCTGCTCGATTCGATGCGTACGGATTTCCTTCCACATAATCTAGTAGGCGGTCGGTTTCTTGGCACTTCGTAAATAACGTAGTCCCAGTTTAGTTTGAAGTGCTTTGTTTATACGAAAATCTCTACAGATTTCCAGGGCAAGAAGCAGGATTTCTAAACTATCAATGCGGCTTATCTGTCGAACAGTGTGAAGCCTGCTTTAGGCTGTACGCTTTTTGTCGTTGGTGTAAGCGAGTCAGAGTATACTTAAATTCTCCGCAGAATGCTTCAGAAAAGGCTGGCATGAAACACAACAGCAAATTCGACCTATTAACAGAAAATTTCGACAATGGTTGTCTTAAAAAATGAAAAGTGTCATTCCAGCCTCAGCATCGAAATTGTCAATATTTTTAAAGAACATGTTTAATCGCAGCTGGTCACACGAAAAGTTCCAATAGGGTGGGCCATCGGCCAGGGTTTTTAACCTCGTAGTATGGTAACACGAAATTAGTTGCAGACCCATTATATTCTTTGCCACATCTTCCGCGTAAGTAAATAAAAATGTTTTCACTTGGAGAACGCTTTAATATATTAAATATGTATTTATTTTCAAAGTCAGTGTTGTATGGCCGAAACAGAAAAGAACTATGGGTCAAATTGATAAAAAAAAATGTAGACGAAGGGCTAAAAGTCGATAACAGAAAAAGTCATAGAGTTCTTACAGTTCGCCAGCCCGAAAATATTGAGGCAGTGGCCAATGGCCATTAGTGTGGAGCAAAATCTGATAAACTCAACTCGACACCGCAGCAACTGACCATTAGTCGAACCAGTCTAAGGAGAGGCCTGAACTGAGACTATTTGCCTCTTAAGCTACCAATTGAACCAATTCTGAATACACTTTTCCCGCTTCGAATGCGAGCCTGAAATGTCAAATGGAAATCATTGAGGTAAAATCATTTCTAATTTTGTGTTTATTAACATTTGTTGGAAAAAATTCAATTACCTTATCTGCCTAGCCAAGGCTTATTAAGCAGTAACAGTCCTTCAGCTTATAATACGCGCAATTGTGAAACTCTTGAAAGTAATGGCGAATCATGAATAGCGCAATTACCTGACGACTTCTATGCTCCCTCTATGTCCCAGCCATCCCACTAAATGCTCCAATCAATGCAATTATAGTAAACGTTGGCACAACACACACACACACACACAAATCGTATGTAGACATCGCGTGAGTGGCCCTAATGTGCAGGCTGCCGCACCCCACTGCAAGCAGAGTAGCGCAGTAGCAATCCTTTTGGGGCCACATCAAATGCAGCACGTGATGGCCGACGACGATGAAGAGTCATGGCAACAACTGTGGAACGAAACTCAAATGCGTAAACACTAAAGTTTAATGCACTCTAATTGCTAAGAGGGGAGGGGGCTGGTGTGGGGGTAAGGCAAAAAACGGAAGTTCGCAGACGACAAAGGCACCAGCACATGACATTCTAAACTATAATATTTAAATAAGGTTTTTGCCATTATACGCAAAAGTGGCGTGTCTGCTGCCACACAAAAGTTCAATTACTTTTCGCTTTCCTTCTTCTTCTTTTGGCTTCTCTTTCTAGCGGATATCCGATTCCGCCCGGCGGCATTGCGTGCTAAAATCTTTAGGCTCTCACTTTAATGACCATTGTAGCAACTGGCCATAAAATTGATTAATGTTTGATTTTAATGATTTATTTTAGTTGTCCAGCAGCCAGGACATTGATTGAGTGACCGAAACAGGTGAAGCAAACGTCACCCCAGGCGCTATGTATAACATTCGAAAAGGCCACTCAAAACGGAATTATTTTCAAATGCTTTGTGTGATTTATGGAGACAGCTATGAAGGTGGCGGTGCAGGCGAGGACTGTGCAAGAAGTGTGACGAGACAAGGTCTCATGCAATGTTTGTGCAATTGACCACAAAGAAAAAAAAAAAGGACGAAAGAAATATTTGAACATTAAGAGAAAGACCGGTTATTACCCCTTAAAAAAATAATTGCATTATTTTTTAAGCTAAAATAAAATTTACAGATTCGGCAATTCATCAAAGTGTCGAGGCAGCAGTATATATTTTTACCTTGTTTATTTAATTGGACCTACTGAGTTGAAATTTTTAAAATCATGTAAAAAGCAAAAATAGTGGACCTAAATTCAAAAATATTTCGATTTTCAAAACCAAAATTAGAGCTCTATGGTAATTTACTGGATTTATTTGGTTTCTATATGGGAGAGCAACTAAGTCAATCTTTTATTTATCCCTTATTCTTGATCAGCATCAACAGCCGATGTCAGTCCATCTATTTACATTTAACGACTTGTTCTTATCGATTTTTTTTAACGCGCAGCCATCAGCAGATAATATAATCGATTTGACAAGAAAATTACAACCAGAAGTGATTTTGGAATATTCCATCTACATTGTACATTCTTCAAGTATTTAAATTATTCTCAAGTAAGAAGCTTAGTTTGCCAAATAAAGAATCTAATTTTTTACCCACTGGAGTCCTTTTGCTTGACAAACTGGAAGCATATTAACTTCAATTTTTTAAAGTTAAAGAAGTCGTCACTAAAATTAATGGCTCTACATTTATGTGAAAAAAGGTAATTGGCAATGTGGTAGTCCCTTTGTCGCTTGATCGATAAGTATATGTTTTAGTCCAGTCTAGAGGTTTTTTGTGAGTTTTAAATACTTGGAAATGAGTTTGAAAAAATATTTAAAAAAATATATAATTATGTCAGCTAGTATGTACTTATTAAGGATCTTCCAAAAACTCGCTTAAGTGAATATGTCCTAGTCTCTGGCAATCTAATTTCACTTACTTCAATACTGGCATAACTCAAAAAACGCGATTTTTGACTTGATGATGCTGAAATATACGCTGTATTGTGTAGTATTTTTTTGCAAAAAATTCATGTATGTATGTATAAAATGGAAATTATAATTTTTAACTAGATTTTCTCGAAACTAAAATCATAATTTTTCAACTAAACTAAATCATAAATCATTTTTTTCTGGACAAACCCATTGAAAACTTTAAACGCGTTTTTCTCAAAATGGATTATTTTGAGTTATGCCAGTATTGAGGTAAGTGAGCGATATTATAAATTAATTCTCCTACGGCCGAAAAAAACCAATTTTTTTTTTTTTACAAACATAACAACAAGAACTTTTTAAATATTTTCGTTTTTTTCATTAGCAAAACCCAAAATTGTTAATTCAAATAAGCCAGGGAAGCTAAACGTAGTCCAAATCGGAACTGTCTATAAAACAAATAAAACTATAACTATACAAAAAAATTATTACCTTCATAACCTAATCCGGAACTGATAACACAGTCCAACAAAATTACCACTATTGTGAGGTCCAGCATAGTTTGTATTAATTCTGATCTAGTTCCGTGCACTGTTTTCAAGACTGGTTTCGGTTTTTTTCTATCAGCTCTTGTTATCAAGAAAAATCCATTTGCAGTATTTTTTGGCTTTAAAAAATTATGGTTACAATGATAAAAATATATCTATATTTATGAGTTTTATGCGACAATATGTATATTAACGCAGACTAAAAAAATCAAGGGAGCAGCATCAACAAACCCAAAAGCGTCTAATTTGCCTTTTAAAGAGTAATTTACATCAAATTATTGCAAATTTTTCAAACTTAATCGTTACTATAATTGTCAATCAGATATACAATAACATTCAATTAATTTTCCCCAAAATCATATTTGCTTAATATCAAACAGCCTCGCGAGAGTGAAATTAAAATTTTATGAATAGGGCTACAAATGGGCCAAATGAGTTTCGTACTCACCATAATCTCCGGACTAAGCCTCTTGAAACTTTTATGATTTTACAAATGTTAAAACAATTTAAATAATTTTTTTTTCGGTGAAAGCTAACAACCAATTGCTTTAAATCCATATTTAAAATCTATTAAAAATAATAAATATATTATCGAAAACATTTCGACAATGTCACAAATGATTAGTCCATATATTGCCCGTGAATGGCGACTTTTTACTGATTGTTGCAAAAGTAGCTTGAAATGTGTGCTTTTGCATAATAGAAACAAATACGGGTCCATCTCGTTTGGTCACTCAATGACACTAAATAAAACATACTCAAATAATTTAATAGATTTGGAGAAATATAAATTTAATAATGTTAAATTTCTTCTTTGGCCACTGAGGAAAGTACAAAGTGTATAGTTAATACCCCTTCTATTTCTTCTTATGGGATAGTAGGGCAAGTGCAGAGCACTGGACTAAAAAAGAATGGCCGAAAAGGACTGAAATACACATGGGAAATCATATTATTATTGCACTCAAAAAAATGTTCTTCCTAGATTTTAGGAAACGGTAAGCCTTAAATGCAAAAATGGAACATCTGGACTAAAATGTCAAAACTTAGGCAAACAACTTTAGGCTATGGTAACCCTAAGGCCGTCTGTGGCCCAGCGGTTAGTGTGCTGGACTATTGGGCGGGAGGTCGTGGGTTCGAACATCTAATAACAACGTTTTTTTTTTCTTTAGAAAATAGCTTTTACACATACGGTCACCTTCACCAACTATTGGCGCCAGCTGTGAAGTAACTAGCCATTAACAAGCAAATTCTCAAACTTTGCCGTTCGGATCCGGCGTTAAACTGTAGGTCCCTTTCTCTTGTGCGAAAAATTTAAGGCACACACGCCAAGAGATTGAGAGATGCTTGGTTTGGCTCCGTTGGAGGAGCTGTGTAGCCAATTTTACATTTACAAGCCTAAGGTCTAGGACCAACTTCCTAAAACTTTATGCTACGGAAATGATATGACTATAATTTATCAACTTTTTATGATCTCATGACTGGATTTGCTTGCAATCATCGAATTGAAAGCGGTATTCTATGACTGTTGCATTTCCGCACATAGTAATTTGGAAAACTATTCATGACAAGATTGGTGGGTAATTTACTTATTTGCTCATAACTTGAGAACCGCTCATCCGATCTTTATTATTACTTCGGCAATTCGATACATTTTACTATCTCTAGAAGGTACAAGTCATCTCTGAGACTTAGGTGTTCATACAGCCGGACGGACAGACGGACATGGCTATATCGACTCGGCTGTTGATGCTGATCAAGAATATATATACTTTATATGGTCGGAAATGATTCCTTCTCCCTGTTACATTCTTTTGCACAAACTTTATTACTCTATGTATCTTTAATACAGCGTATAAAAAACACTTGGACCGATTTTTTGCCTGCAAGGATCTAAAACTTTATAAGCGTGGAATCAATCTCTTGCCCAATCAAAATGAAGAATATATAATTTCATAAAACGTTTTACACAATAAAAAAATCGTTTTTAAATTGCACTAAAAATAACTCAATTACTTAGTGAACGACCCAATATTTTTATGGTAGGGGAGAGTCTCCGGTTGTGGACACGCTCCGGTTGTGGACACCCCAGTCTATTTTTTGACAGGTAACAGATAACACCAAACTGAGTAATGTCAAACTGAGCCAATACCGAAGTGTAAACACGCAATTGGTTTTTTGCTGTGAGCAAATAAAAAAAAATCGTGAAAATTTTTCCGAGTTTCTATTTTTTTCAATTTTTACATCGCGTTAAATCGAAGCAAAACATTGAAAAGAGGTGAGTATTATACTTTTTTATTTAGTGCAGTAAGTGTACTTTGTGATGTGATATCAAGTTTCAGTGAAATGTTTGTGTCGTGAAAATTTGCTGAACAAAATAAAAATGGCTACCATTTCCAAGAATGGACACACTTTTGCACCGGTTGTGGACACCCTCGTTTTATGTGTTTAAAGCGTGTGTTTGGCCGTATCGTTATGTCAAAAATCGTTGTTTATGCATTTACAGCATTTTTGTGAAGTTTTGTGCATTTCTAGCCATGTCAACACCAAAAAAATCGTCCGTTTCAACAAATATCAATTTTAATGGGTTGGTCGATGCCAATAAGCAATGCCTCATCGATAAGATGGCCGTCAAAGCTACATCCAAGGAATATGGGCTTCCTCAAACAACTTTGATCCGGTATTTGGAGAAATTCAGAGCAAATTTTGCAGATGTTTCGTCCGTTGTTGATTCGGTGTTGTTGGAATTCGTTCGAGATTGCAACCAACGAACTTCATCAAGCATGGTGTGTTTTTTTAACCTTTCTCATAAGAAGCGTAAAATATTTTTCCGGTATTGGTCCGTTTGACCCTGATGCTTTCTCCGAAGCTGACTTCATTGAGGCTGTCGAACGAAGTGCAGAAGAAATCTCCACAGAAGCTGATCTTAAAGAAGAAAATCAGCGTCGTAACATCGTTTTCGCCGATCCCAATATTGGGCGAAAAGACGAGGTGTTATCCTCCCCCGAGCCATCCACTTCACGAGCGTCTTCGGCTATCCGCTTAGTGTTGGATGAAATTGGGCCGGTGCAAGGAACTTCTCCGAAAAAGCCATCGAATCGCGTTCGCAAGCCAATGCAAATCACTAAGCTAACTTCTCCGGAAAGCGTCGAGGTTTTGCGCGAGAAGGCAAAAAAATCAGCTGAGAGCGCAGCCAAGCGTGATTCTGTGTCGCACTAGAAGAGACCCCCCCAGAAACGTAGCCGGCCAGGAAAACGACAGGCAACACCACCAGCCAAGCCGTCGGCCAAACGCGGTGCCATAGGAAGAAGACGCGTCATAGGAAGAAGACGAAGATGTCGACTTCTGTTTGATTTGTTTTGCGCTCTTGCCAAAAAAACTGACCGCTGCAAATTCGATCCATTGCATTTCGGAATCATTTTTCTTATTTTTCCACTGAAGGCTTCTAAAATAAATAAACGTTCTTTTTTCATCAATTCATGGCCATTTTACTTCATATTTTTCCATTTCTAGCGATTTTACAAGGGTGTCCACAACCGGGTACAAAAAAATTTTGGCCAAAAATCATCACTTCATATACATGGCTGCAAATTTTTTTCCGTTTGTCTAAAACAATAGGTTACTTCAGAGGAAAGTTAGCTAGAGTCTCTAGCTTTACAATGATGTTCATATCACCGCATAACGTTGACGTAGAAAAAAGTTATAAGTGAAAAACGCAACTATGTCCACAACCGGAGACTCTCCCCTAACATTTACTTATGACCCAGTAAACGATCCAAAATATCCTAGTTCACACCAGAACTACATTATTTCTGAACAAAACCCTGTCTTTAGTTTTAAATTCAGATCATCCGTTCTCAAAAAATTTTTGCAACCATGGGCCTATGTTTTAAATTTTTGGTTAACTTTGAACAGAAATACAACAACAACCATAGGTACAACAACAACAACAAAAATTACTAAATTTAGTTTAACCGATTACCTATCCAATGAAAAAATCCGCGTCTTAATACCACTTATAGTTTTTGAGTAATCTAATTTTTTGTAAACCTTTAAAACATGACACCTGAAGGTATACAGTACCCTTAAACTCAAATGCTGGCGTCTTAGCCTACACAACTATTCAGGGCTCGCGTGACGGTGCAGCAAGACTCAATTAAGAACACAGATAATTATTATTTATGTTCAACATAAAACTAAAAACTTTTCATAGTTAAATTTAATTTGTCTCATATTAACCATTGGAGTTTTTGATTAAATGTGTTTAAACTTTAATTTTAATATGATTACCTTATACTTCAAGTATGGTAAAATCTATATTTAAATACAAAAAATATTCAATTTACATTTTTTCATAGTACTACGAAAACCTTTGATTTTAAGTTGAACAAAATATTCAAATTTAATACGAAACATTTTTAACTTTACAACGTTTTCTTTTAAGTGTGTGCATAATATAAATGAATATGACGCAACATACAATTCAATATGACCAACTTTAAATTAACTGGATTACACTTCGACTTTAAAAATTTTCATATTGACTAGATATTGCTAATATGATTTTATTTAAACTTACTTAGTCATTTTTATTTAAATTTAATATGAAAATTGTTTTATAGTAATTTTTGTTTTTTTTTTTAAATATTTTTTGTTTTTTTTTTTTTTTTTTGTTTTTTTTTTTTCGTGTTTTTTTTTTTTTTTATTTTGTGTATACGCCCCGCTTTCTCAAAAACAACAAAAGACAAACACAGAAATTACGTTAGAACAAAATACATGTAATAGTATTTCGCAGTAGAATTTACTGTAAAAACGGGTGGAAGAAAAAACAGATAAAAACTCCATAACAGTTGCATGCTAATGCTACGCTTTGATTAGCAATTTAAATTCTAATTCATTTATGTAATTTAAATTTCCTGATTATCTTACCCAGAAGCCGAAATACCCAGAGCTAACACTAGGTCTTAGAGCTTTGAGCACTATAAAACTGTTTTGGCATTTGTATGAATAAGTTGGTTTCATTTCTGTTTTTTTTTTTTGTTTTTTATTTTTTAGACCATGTGCCAAGTCAAATTGTGCGGTCATTTATTGGCAAACATACACAGAAGACCAGAGCTGGGTGGCAAATGCTCGCCCAAACGTGAAAATTGTCAAAAGGACAAAGGTTCGTTCTTCGTCCACTGCTGCAGCTAATAATCACGTCCAGTTTGGTCATATCAATTTGTGGAAATGTCAACCTTCCCCCAAGCAGAGGCTAAGTCAAGGCTACATTAATTTTCACCTATTTTCAATGTCATCAACTTCCGTTTGGCTGTCCACAAAAGTAAATTATAAAATTTTATTTTTATGGCATGGCCAGAGCAAATAGAAGAACGCTGAAACTGTTTGCTGAACGTGTTCAATGTCCACGTTTCCCATTTAGGGCTTATCTTATGTTGCATTGTCACGCGACTGAGGTGAGGTGGTGTGGGATGGGTAAATAGTCGTCTACAGCATTTCCCTTTTAAGCGCACAAGGATTGTCAGCCCGACTTACCCCATTTAGCAGTTCTAATCAAGTTTTAATGTTATAGTTTTTGGTCAGACACAAGCAATATATTATGCGAATATCGCGTATACGCCTCATAATTAGGCTTTCGCTTCTCGCCACGCAAGCAAGAATTTCTTTCATGCATACTTTTGGGGATTAGCTGCGAAATGATAGCAAAATTGTGCGTGCGTGTGTGTGAGCTTTGAGCTTTGGGCTTAGCTGATCACATTCCCATGTGCGCTGTTTAGTGTAGCACACTTTTGGGGTCACGAGTTAAATAGGAAAAATGTGAGCGGCACTTTAAACTCAGTTTACTTTTGTTGAAATCACCTTTGGAAACATGTGAATAGAATGCTATTTACAGTAGCTGCTGTCTTACCAGAAAGCCTGGATAATGAGCTGC
This sequence comes from Lordiphosa clarofinis, assembly GCA_018904275.1. Lineage (NCBI taxonomy): Eukaryota > Metazoa > Arthropoda > Insecta > Diptera > Drosophilidae > Lordiphosa > Lordiphosa clarofinis. The sequence continues at coordinate 2,651,721 of JAEIGQ010000011.1, forward strand.
GAGTCTGTTAGTTGTTGTTATTTGACCAATGACTTTCATTATATGTCGTGTTGGTAGCTTTATTAAAAGCAATTACTAGCTTTCTGTAAAAAAATAAATTGTCCTTCCTTATTAGGCAATACATTTTTTTCACTGATATCCCAAGGGTCTAAGATATTTTGTAGTTTGGACCTCTTTATGAGGAAATTTTTCATCAATCATGGAAGACTTTTCTGGCTATAAAGCATGGAGGAATCGGTATACACATTTTCCATTTGTGTTAAATTGCTCTCACATAGTGTTAATTTTAGTGTCAGAAATTGTCGCTGGGAACCCCCTTTTTACCCATGAAAATGTGTCCTGTCTCACTTTGCATTTATTATTTATTGACTGACTCATCTCATAGACATTAGCCTAATTATAACTAAAAAGGCAATTTCGACTTGCTCTCAACCTTTACCTGATTTTGTTTTTGTTTCATTTTGCTATTTAATTGTAAAAGCATTTTTAATCCAGGCCTTTGTAATTTTTAATGTTGCATAAAAGCTTTTTCGTGTGTTCCTCTAAGAGGCTAATATATGTGTGTGCGTTTGTGTTTGCGTTGTTTGCTGCTTTTCAAGGTCGCCAGTAGAAATTACAGTCACGCGTCTGATTTTATGCAAAACAGTTTTTGTGTTTCTTTTTTTCTAAAGTATATTTTGTGCATTTTCCGGCCTTATGTAAGTGGCCAAGTGTGGCCAAGTGAGTGTGCGAGTGTTCTAGGTGGGTGTGGCTGTCTATGGCTTTTGTAAAGTCATAAATTTCAAACAAGTCTCGTAAAATCTTAAGTGAGCTTAGTAGTTGGCCGCGTTGTTCATTTTGGTTACTGTCAGAAATGGACAAGTTGAAATGTTTGCATAAGTTTTCCCTTTGTTTTACAACTTAATGTGAACTTAAAATGGCAAAAAAACGGAAGTTGATGGGAAGTAAAAAAAGGCATGTTTAATTTAGCAAGACAAGTTCAACTAGTTGAAGCCAAAAAGGGCCATTAAAAAAATGACAGCAAAATTAAGCTGTAATTATCAGGTTTCGCTTTTATATTTATATTTTGCAGTATAAGTTTTTCTTTGAGGGATGGCTGAAATAGAATTTATTTTAAATAAAATATTGTTAGTTCAGACTTTAATTAAGGGAATTTTTTCGACAACACATTTTCAAAGTATTTAAAATAGTTCCTAAGCTACACTGTTTTGGAATTGTGTTCAAGGAAATTAAGAAGTTTTGCAAAGTATTTTCTTTGACTAATTTCTTTGCAGGAAACTTTTGTAAAGTACTTCCTTTGACTAATTTCTTTGCAGTGTTTGCTAAAATCGATAAGTGCTACATTACAAAAACCGCAAAATGGGACTAAACACAAACAAAATCCTTGAGTTTTTGTGCAAACAATTTTTTGAGCACGCAAAAACTTGATATGAGTTGATATTGTTCCGTTTTCTAAGCTGGGAGAAAAAATTTGACTTGAATTTGGCTTTGCATTAGGTTCTAAGCACATCATTGTATTGTGGGGCTTCTATATAGGGGACACATCAGTTTGAATCGTCAAGCAAATATTACTTTCCAGCGCTGAATATGCTATTGCTGCTACAGCCAAACTGGCTTGGTTTATTTAAGTCTTTAAAAACACAATTAAATTTTTTCAGACTTGTCTGGGAATCGATCCCAGGACTTTTTTCATATTGCGGCATGGCATAGTTTTGTAGTAACACGTCGAAATGACTACTTATACTCTTTTGTGTGGTGGATAGGTTGAGTTGAATTATCATTACCATTATCAACTCAGAAACACTGAACCGAGCATTTTAACGGTTTGACCCCTGCTCGCAGCATTAATGATCGGAAGGAATTTTAAGGAAGGCGAAAGAATGCGAAATGGTCAATTAGAGGCGTATAAAGAAGAAGCAACAGGAATCCTCAATGGCTATCATTCATACATACATATCAATCATTGGGGAAAAATTTGGAATTTTGAATTTGTTCTTAGCCTAGCTCTTAGCTCTACAGAAGCTTCGGTCAAGTGCTCGGACCTTGAATTTGATTCCAAGATTGGTTCATGGACTCTTAGATCGTTGAGAGTATTTTTGTAAAGAAAAACAAGTGAGAATGTCGGTCAAGCCCGACTATAACATACTCTGTACCTGGAGTAGAAGCTGAATGCAATGCTGGCGCTGCGCTCACCTCAAAGTCTCTCTCTCTTTTTCTCTCTCTCTCACTCTCTATCTCGCTCTCTCTCTCTAAGATTGTGTTAGTTGTGAATGGGTGGGAGGGGGTGGGGCGAGGGAGATGTACTTTTTTGCTCATAACTTGAGAACCGCTGATCCGATTTTTATCATTTCTTCGGCAATCTATACATTTTGCTAATTACTAACTATCTCTAAAGGATACGAAACGTCTATCTTCAAAACTGTAGAAGATAAAACGTTTTTTCCGAATTGCGGGGGCGGGAGGGGGCGTGGCAAAAATTGAAAATAAACTTGATCTGCCTGCAGCTATAAGAAATATTTGTCCCATACATGTCAAACCTCTATCTCTTACCATCTCCGAGATCTGTTTGTTCATACGGACGGACAGAGGGACAGACGGACATGGCTATATTGACTCGGCTGTTGATGCTGATCAAGAATATATATACTTTATATAGTCGGAAATGATTCCTTCTCCCTGTTACAGACTTTTGCACAAACTTAATATACTCTATGTACCTTCGGTACAGAGTATAACAAGTAAGATCGTTGCAGTCGAGTTGCCCGACTTCATAATACCCTGTACAATTGACACACACACATATACACAAACAAACACACACGTACACATACACATAAACGCATTTAAAACAAGTAAGACCGTTGCAGTCGAGTTATCTCGACTTTAAAATACCCTGTACAATTAACAAACACACAAGCACACTCACGCGCAAGCCTCAAACAGAGCGCAATAAGTAAAGCGTGTGGTGAGGGGTGGGGGCAAAATTTGTTTCGTGAATAACTTCGGTGTTTTTGCTCAGATCTGATTGTGCTTTTCAGAATAGATACATTAAGGGGCTAAGATAATATATATTAAGCGACGATATTGTAACTTTAAAATTGTGGCTCTGACAGTTTTTTGCAGTTTCAGGGGGGAAGGGGGGAAATTTTCGAGATCTGAAACAAACTTGATCTGCGTAAATTTGTATCTCTATCTCTTATAGTCTCCGAGATCGACGCGTTCATACAGACAGACGGACGGACGGACGGACGGACGGACAGACGGACATGGCTAAATCGACTCGGCTGTTGATGCTGATCAAGAATATATATACTTTATAGGGTCGGAAATGCTTCCTTCACCCTGTTACATACATTTGCACAACTTCATGATCCCCTTTTACCCATTTTCACTGGGTCCAGGGTATAAACACGCACTCACACACACACACACCCACACGCACACGCGGGCGCAAGCTGCAAGCAATGCGTAATACGCAAAGCGTGTGGGGAGGGGTAACGGGTATACCGAAGTAGGTTAGAGCCGACTTTAACTTACGCTCTCGTTTAACTTAAAGAGGCAGCACACCCTGGCCCACTAGGATTTAAATTTATTTGATTTTTTTTTTTTTAAATAAAAATAAAAGCGTTTATTTTCATTATTTACATTAGTTTTTTGGTACCTTTTTCTGGCTCCTTAACCTAATTTTGCGCCTTATACATTTGTCCCTGCTTGATCGATCTCCTATTAGATATTCGTGTTACAGTGTGTTTATGGTTTGAGATTTGAGATTTTTAGAATTTTTTTACAGTTTAGTCTTGTTAGTGAGTATGCGTTTCTTGATTTAAATTTCCCTTGTAGGAAGATCCTTAGGGTGGAATCTTTGCAGCCTTCCTTTCTTTTTCGCCCTTGCTTCCTTTGTGGTAGTTGTAGTTACCTTGCAACGTGGTTTGGGTGAGCAGTCAGTCTTTCTGGCCTGCTTAATAATAACATCGCCCACGTTATCGACTTTGAGGTTTTCCTCAATGATTCTCGTCCTCATGTACCAATGAGCCCCGGTTATGCGTCTTAGGATTTTGGCCTGCAGAATCCTTATGCGATCTAGGTGCGACTTTGCTGCTATGCCGTACACCTGTAGTCCGTACCTCCGGACTACTCGCAGGTGCGAGTATGGTTTTGTAAATGAGTACCTTGTTTCTTAATGACAGTTTGCTCCTGGAGTTCAGCAGCCAGCTCATCTTTTGAGTCTTGAGCTGTATTGATTTGACCAGACCGCTAATGTGTGATTTGAAGGTGAGCCTTCGATCAAGGTATACTCCTAGGTATCGGTAACCTGCAAAGTGGTCCAACAGCTCTCCTTGGAGAAAAACTCCTGGGCAATCGTCTTTTCTCAGAGTGTAGGTAACACTAGCACACTTTGAGTGATTTAGTCCTATATTCCAATTAGAGCATCATTTTCCAATTCTTCTTAAATACTTTTGCATCATGTCAGAAGCGGTATAAATATTCAGGGATCCCGTGCCAACAGTGCAGTGTCGCCTGCAAGGGTAGCGATCATAAAATCGTATCTGTCGACGATTTGGGGATTTCGATTAGATGGCATATCGTGAGTGAAAAGGGTGTAGAGCGTTGGGCCTAGGACACTTCCTTGTGGGACACCAGCGCTGATTAGCTTTGTCTCTGATGTTTCTCCCTCTTAGACTACCGTGAAGGTCCTTCCAAATTTATTTGAAAATATGCAAGATCCGCTGTCTAGTTATCAATTTAAGTGCCTTGACTTTGAAATGGTGAGATTGCTTCACATTTTATGTAAGTACATGTACAGATTTGCTTTGAAATTAAACAACTTGACTTATGGAATTCAGAATTTCTGTACTTTTTAATCAGATAAAAAAGGATGAAGTTTTTGTTATCAGAGACTCATTTGAAAGTAATGATTAAACAGAGAGATAAGATGTTAATATTATTAAATATCTTTAATTTAGTTGGTTCGTCTTCGATGGCTATAATGATGTCAGTACTCACTTAATTTTTTTAATTTTGAAATTTAAAATGAATGCGTAAAAATTGCGGAGATAACTTTAGTCATCAATCAAGGATCTAAACACAGAGCAAAACACATCATTATATAATCTTTAATTTTAGTCCATTTTAATTTCGTGACGGTTTTGAGTCGCAAAATTTCAGAATGCCTTTTGAGTCGAACCAATAATTTTGTTTGGGAACAGTTTTGGTTTGAATTTTGGTTGACAGTGTATAAAATGCTGGGACTTTGGACTTAAACCGGTTCGGTTTATAAACGGTTTGCATTCCTGGAAATGACAATACGCCGATTCAGAACTCAAAAACTATCCGGTGAATATATTGTGATTGATAAAGCCAATATATTTTATCATTTTATCATTATATAAGTTCTACAAAAAGCTGGGTGAAGTCATTTTTGAAAAAAACTACTACAATACAATTTCAATTTTACATTTTAAATGGCTGGAAAGCCAGCTAAGTTTACATCAATGTTTTTACAGCTAAGGAGAACGCCGCGAGACAGACAGACGGACATGGCTAAATAGTTTCAGCTATTCTAGTTGATAAGGTCCATTTTTGCATTACAATCATCTGTACAAAATTATAGTATCTACTTAAATAAAATAAATTTACTTTATTACCAAAAAAAAAAAATTATATAGCAAATTGTTAGACATGTTCAAATTTTGCTGTCGTTGTTTTTTTTTCTAGTACATCCTGGCTCTTATCTAAACTTCCTTTTACCACAACATTCTCCTAGTTTTCATTTTTATTTGTACTTAAAATGCAAATAACTTACACACACCCAAAACACCCTCGCATATGTGAAATGTCACACAAGTTATAGCCTTTTTTATTGCCTACTTTTGGGGGGCATAGCACCCAAAAACACAGAAGCCGCCTCACCTTGCTGATGTGTTTTTTTGTTTGTATGTATTTTATTTTGGCCAAACCAAAACATTAGAGCCCAGTCAAAGCGTCACTTTAAAATGTTTCTTAGGCTAATGATGCCTTGCCAGTGCTGCTGATAAACATTTGCCACCGTTTTATTGCCTATTTTGTTTGCTTTTGCTTTATGTTTCTTTGTTTATACGTAGTACTTGGGCTTTACTTACGATTTTATGATGCAGCGCGGAGAGTTCGCGCTCGGTGACCCTTCGGCTGGCTGCCTCGCGTCTCCGCTGCCGGAATTGGCTGTACTTGTAGGCGAGCATCACACCGGGCAGGGCCAATGCCTCCAGCGGTGACTTCCGACCAAAGGGCATGCCTCGGTAGTCCCTTCCTCCTTTACTTTGATTTCTTTTTGTCCGTTCTTATACAGTTGGTTGAGATATTGCTTTTTCTTGATTTGGGTTAGGCTTGCCGCTTTTCGTCCTTTTCGTTAGGAGCGTCTCATTATGTAAGCACTACATAGACACGAACACGGACACGAAAAACAAACGATATTTACAACATGATGTTGAGTATTGTTAGGCGTACATTCTTTTGTTTTGGTCAATGCGCACAATTTGCAGTTTCATAGGTAATTTCTTTCGCCTTCGCATGCTGATGAGCGGTAATCAATTTTGCATTCACAGCGAAAGCCTACGAAAAAATGAAAAAATAAAATAAAATAAAAACAAACAATTCGAAAGCCATTTATCAGGGGTAGCCATTAGGGGGACGAATTGAGGGCGTGTTTCATGTTTTATGAGAATCCAATTGTTGTACGATTAAGTTAGACAGAGTGAGGCTATATAGTATAGATGCCGTACAAAAGATAGTGCTAAAGAAAGGAAAAAATTGTTTGTTTATAATGCTACCATTCTGCCAAGTTTATTCAGATCGGATGACTTTAACATGTAGCTGCCATAGGAATGATTGGTTGAAAAAGTAGTTCTGGTGGGAAGAACTTTTTGGTTTTCAATAATAGCGTCTTGTTTTAACACAATGTTGGGGATATTACTCAAAATTAGACGAATATTTCGCATTAAAATAAAATTGAAAATTTTTTGAAAAAAATTTAGTAAGTTATTTTTATTTGATTCAGCGATTTTCCTCCTTTTTTGACCGCTCGAAATGTATTTTTTTCGAAGGTATGATATCCTCGCGCAAGTGGATTTTCTTAAGTGATGATTCAGGTTCGGGAAGAGATAATAGTCTAAGGGAGCCAAATCGAGCGAATAAGTTGGTTGGAAAGGCAATTGGTTTTCACACCGAGAAAAAATGATATTTTTTCAAATCAAAATTACTCCGATTGATATGTTAAAAATTTTAAATCGATATTTTTTAACATATAATTTTAACTAGACCCCGGATTTTATGCAAAATCATATTTTAAACGGGTGATTGCACTGAAATTTGATTCAAAAAAAATAATAAGATTGGACCCAAGTAATTTTTGCAAATTTTGCATATACCGAATTTTACCGACATATTATTAAAGCAGGTTTCCAAAATATATATTCAAATAAATATTTTTGAAGTCGCACCACTGTTGTGGACATTATAACTTATAATATGAGTTAGGGAAGGGGAAATAGGGAAATTTTAAATATTGAGCTAAAACCGGAGCCAATTATAGCCAGATGGGGCAACTGGATTAAAGCTGTATGCTTTCATGTTACAAATTAAGAAGGTATCAAGACCGAACAAGACTGTTGTTTATTTACTAAATTTAATATGAAATTAAATTATATTGATCAAATTGAAAGCATAATTCTAGAATGCAGTACTTTATGTCTCCGAAATTTTTTATATGTTAATGTTTTCGACATATTTACCATATTTTTCGACATATTTTTGCATAAAAAAATAGAGGCAAGCTAACTTCGGCTCGACCGAAGTTTATATACCCTTGGAGCTTGATATATGCCTGACAGTTTGTATGCAGCCATACTATATAGTGGTCCGATTTCGACAAATCTTGTTGAAATTATGTAAAGTCATTGAAAACTTATAAATACGAGCGTTGGGAGCGATAACATTGAAAACCAAAAAGTTTTTCTCACTAAAACTAGTTTTTTAACCGATCGTTCCTATGGCAGCTATATGCTATAGTCATCCGATCCGCCCGGTTCCGACAAATGTGCAGCGTATTTGTACCAAAAGACTTCGTGCAAAGTTTGGTTAAGATAGATTTAAAACTGACGGAGGAGATAGCATAGAAACAGACGTACGGACAGACGGACATGGCTATATCAACTCAGAATATATATACTTTATGTGGTCGGAGATGCTTTTTTCTCTGCGTTACAAACATCTGGACAATTTTAATATACCCTCTCCAAGGGTATACAAATTCATATATTTGATATGTTATTTTTATTCGATCCGCAATTTAATTTCATAAATAATTTCGGTGACCATGAAACTTCGAGAACAATATTTCACGGTGTGATCTGAAGGAACATTAGCGCCATTATATTTGTCCAACTTTAATTTTGTTTCTATTGCCGTTTTGCCTCTCAAATAATAATGTTTTATGAGAGAACGAAAATCGTTGTTATCAATATTCAACATGATGCTAAGAATGTCAACAACAATCAGCTGTCAAAACAAAACTAAGTTGTGTATCGCCTAAATATGAATATAGCATAAGCAAAGACATTAGAATAATAAGATGAGTAACGCCATACGATTTTTTTGGCGTGGCGTGGCGTTTCAAGTGGCTCTTCGATCTTCAAAAACCAGAGAGAGAGAGAGAGCGCTCTAGAGCCAGCCGCTTTTTGTAAGCATACAGCGACAGCCGACGACTGTAGGTGAGCACACGTATTCTCAAGCATTACTCACACAAGCAAGTAAATTCTATTTTTATACCCTTGCAAAGGGTATTATAATTTTGCCCAGAAGTTTGCAACGCATAGAAATATTCATTTCCGACCCAATAAACTATATATATTCTTGATCAGGGCGACGAGCTGAGTCGATTGAGCTTTGTCCGTCCGTCTGTCTGTCCGTCTGTCTTCTGTCTGTTTCTGCGCAAACTGGTCTCTCAGTTTTAAAGCTATCGGGCTGAAACTTTGCACAGAGTGTTCTTTTTACTGCACACTGATAATATGTCGGAACCGACCGGATCGGATGACTATATCTTATAGCTGCCATAGAAACTATCGGTCGAAAGGTGGGTTTTATTTAGAAAAATTGTTTGTTTTACTGCTAACGTTCGTAAACTATGATGTATTAAAACATTTGCAAGGGTATAAAAACTTCGGCAAAGACGAAATTAGCTTGGCCTTCTCGATAGAATTTTTACGCTCTCATCTTTGTGTGAGCGGAGAGAGCGCAATTTTCGTCGCCACCAAAAAAAATAGCTGCATATTGCAAAACCAATATATGGCCGTTCGGCATCTTAGAGATTATATTGGTCTTTGGCATAAGGCACCATAATTTTTTTTGCGATAACAGCGCACGGTCAAGGCGGTCAAGAAAGTTACTTAAACAGTAAAAGGTTGAAATGTGTCTTAAATATTTGCATACTAGTGAGGTATGGACCAAAAAAAAAGGCACACAAAAAATTAAATATTACCAAAGCATATATGAAATATGCTTAGAAATGTTGCGAATAATTTTACACAAGAACTAACAATTGAATGGGACTGGATTATAAATATTTAGACCAGCGATTTGGTAAAATAAAAAATTATTTATATTTGGAAAAAAAAAAAAAACCATCTGCTACTGTATGCCGTAAAATTCCTGCCTTTAGAGTTAAATGAGATAAATGAGCTCTACAAATTAAAAGTTCTATATCGATTTTTGGTCACCAAAAATGCAAATTAGTGCACCAAATCTTTGAGAACTATTATAGTATACAGCATTAGTTTGGATTCCAAGCCTTGGTATGCCAAAATCTAAGGTTTTTAAGTTTAAAAAAATCCTTTTCTTTTAACAAAATAAAACAAAAACTTGAAAAACTTAAATTTATGCCATAAAATCGACTTTCTTCCCAATTTCAATACCATCTAAATAAATAGTTAGCTTTAAAAAGTCTAAAATAACATTTTAGCCTAGAAGATTATCAATGCGTAAACAGTTCTCCAGCATACGGTACATCGATTTAACTTTCATAAATCGGGGCACAAATCCCAATCATCATTTCTTAATGCACATTCTTAAAATATTAATTTTTCACTTGCATACTCTAGCGATTCGACTGGCTTTCGACAATTTCATTTCCTTAATGTTTTACCTAAAACATAAAAACAAAATACTTTTGGGATCATTTAAAAAATTTGTCTCTAGTGAATTTACAATTTTGAAAATCCAAACAGCGAGCTGAGAATCTTCTCATACAAGTTTCATACAGCTTTTGCTGGGCTCCTTGCAAATTCTCTGGGGGCTGGCTCCTTGAATAATGTAAAGTGTCATGATTTGTCATAAATTACAGACAAGCAGTCACACATAGCCCACCATTAATTTCAATTAGCAAATGCAAAGAATGACAAAAGATTTGCGAACTTATAGGGCGGAGGAACAAAACTGTGGCTGAGATTACATGCTGTTTTATTCTATTTTCTTTTATTACACATTTTGTTTAGCCTCACACACTTTTGCACACGCGTTTCTTTCTCTCTCTCTCTCTATCTTTTTCTCTGTGTCCCGCTTGTTCTCTAGTTTATTGGCGGAGTCGTTGTCCACGTGCGGTTGCGGACAACGCAGAACATTGAATGTTCCGAATTTCCCACGCAACCCACTTTGGAAGCTGCGTGAATTTAACGCCAAATTTCCAAAGCCGTGCAGCAGGCACTGGAGTCCCTTCCAATGGAATCACACGTTTGTTTACACATTTGTTTTTGGTTTTTTTCAAACTTTTGTTTAATTTATTTTCTCGGAACTTTAGTTTTTCGTTTTTGCACGCAACTAGCTCGAGGTCTTCATTAATCGACTTTTATTATTTTTATTGATGCAAAACTCACGACAATTTTTTGCAGTTCTATCCGCGCCTGCTAAACTGAGAACCTTTTCGTGGCGCTTTCGACATGCGACTGGCCATGCGACTTTCGCAAGGATATTTCCAGCGGAAAGTTATTTGAGTTTTGGCGCAGGCGCTCTACACAGAGCCGGCTATTAGTTTTGGTATAACACATTTGCTCATGTTGCCAATTTCATTGTAAACAGAAAACAGAAAACGTCATCATATTTGTGCTACCTTCGCTGACAACTGTATAAACAAATCAGAAAAGCTGGAAAGGGGCGGCACAGAGCGTCGCACAATGGGAACGAGAGAGTGTTTGTGGCAGGGTCACTTCTGTGGGCTCCAATTGCTGTCCTGACCAGCTGCTGTTGCGGTTATGTCAGCTGACAATTGTGTTCGTTCAATTTTATGTGGCACTGTTAATTATGGTTGGCCATTTACATTTGTTTTTTGTGCTAATTGTTGCGGTTCTTATTGTGCATTGTGGCTAAGAAATATTAGGTCTTACAATCCTTGGAAGAAGAAGAGAAGGGTAAGGGTTGTATTTTAAATTTAAGTGTTTTTAAACCCTGCTTGGTTCGGTTCTAGACTCGAGTGAATAATATTTGCACACACTCTGCTTCAAAACTCAACTTTTGCAAGATAAAATACCAAATGGACATTTTCTTAATTACGGTGTGTTATGTTATGTTTTTAACATAAAATAATAATAAAATAATAGAGACAACAGGACATCATCAAAGGCGTCACAGCTCACAAATCATGCTTGCAATTTAAAAACTGAGTTTCTTATCTTTCTGCCAGTTTTCACTGATGGAAATGATGGACTTTTCCGACACCAGAACTTCAGATGTGATGGAATTGTTACTTCAACCATCTTTCGATGTCATGTTTGAAAAAATCAAGAAAATAACTGACAAAGTGAAATTTGAGTTGGAAAGTCCTCATTTATATGGTCGGCCAAAAAACCACACTAACATATCGCTCACTTACTTCAATACTGGCATAACTCAAAATAATCCATTTTGAGAAAAACACGTTTGAAGTTCTAAACGGATTTAACCTAAAAAAAATGGTTCTTTTAGTTTCAACTCAATTAAGTAAAATATTATGAAAGACAAAGTATGTTTGGTCAATATCGACAGCAGGACAACTGAGATATGGCCGTTCTTGCATCAACATGAAAATGAACCTAGAAATTGATATTGCGACGTATTCTCATCTCACATGGAAAGTAGAAGAGATAGCAATACGAAAATTTTTGCATAAAATAGTACAGTAAAGCGCGCAGATTTCTGCATCATTAAGTCAAAAATCGTATTTTTTGAGTTATGCCAGTATTGAAGTAAGTGAGCGATATGTACTTGAAGAGGACTCTTCTGGAATTAGTTAATATTTGGCGTATACATAGCCTTAACGAGCTTCTCTCAATCTCATGGTATGTGTGTCTCTAACTTTTATTTATTCGGTATAGGAATTTTTCTCATATTTGCTGTCCACTGGATAGTATGTAGAAGCATTTCCACAATTTTATAGTTTCTCAAAATATTTAATATTTAATAGCTAAATTTGTTACTTTAAGCACGGAGAACCTACCCAAACGCTTTAATATCTTAACTTTAGTGACAATGAGTTCAATATTATTCAATAGATTTCAATTAAATATGGCACAATCTATTTCTAACAGATTTGATGACCAGTAAAAAGGTTAATATACAATCTTATTCTTGGTAAAAATTGCACTTAAAATGTTGCCATTTTTCGAAAAAATGCAAAATATATGCAAAATATTAGAAAGTGGTTTATGAAGAAACAATATGTGTTCAATAACATTTCAAGAGAATTTGTCCGGTCTAAAATCCACAAGATAAAACTTTATTTTCCTAAAATTACCTTTCTTGCCATTAAAAAATTTTCCCATTTTGTTTTCGTACCAAGCAATTGGTTTAACAAAGGGAGTCCGAAATGTTTGGGATCGAAAATGTTGCGATAACTAGTCGGTAGAATTTTATCATTCATGATTAATAATATAGAATTTGATGCTTGCTGGCTCGAGGTCAAGAACTCGGTTTGTGTTTGTTTCCAATATATTTCGGATGCACATCGGCATCCGTCTTCAGGGACACTACAAAGAACAATTCACCAATTATAACAAAACATTTGTAACAAAATCTTGGACATTTTTAACATACATTATTTAACACGTCTGTACCGCCTAACGTCGAGTTTAATACTAAGCTATTGTCTGTTGAGTAGATGTCTGTAAATGTGCGCGCAGTTATCGGTGTCTGCTTTGAAGTTAATTCTTGTCTCTGTTGTTGTATTTATGATATTTAACATTTCCAGAGTGAAACGCTATCTGTAGTTGCTCTCTTGAAAATATAATGACATATAGTAGCAGTAATAGGAGTGATTCTTTATTTAAAATTGATGAAACAGACAATAATAATATAAATAATAACTAATAAAATTGCTCTGAAAAAGAAACGAAGTTAACCAACATGGACATAAACCAAAAAACAAATACGCATGTAAGACTAATTGAAGACTTCTAAAATTTGCTGCTCGATATTTTAAAGCTTAATAGTTTATAGTTGTGCTGATCTTAAGTAGTCTCTCCAGTCTATTTTAAGAGGGTTGCACATTCATCCAGACTTCTTACCCAAAGAATCTTCTTTTCGATGTATTACCATGCTGGTAATGTGGTGTGGGAGGCGATTCTCATAAATGTGCATCGTTTTACGTAAAAAGCAGTCAATCGTATACAGGTGGGCATTCTCCAAACCGGTCTCAAGGAATAGGGCATAGCTGGCACTTTGGACATTGTTGACTACTTTTTTCTGGAATAAATTAGATGGAATCTAAGCCTAGCTTTGTTTTTTATAACCAAAACTTGCTTTTTCAGACCCTGATGCCATTAAAAGTGTCACTTTAAAACCGAAATTATCCTATATATTTGTTTGCGGTTTCGTAACTGTTGACCGATTATGATGATAAAGATAAAGGGGTTTACGGCTATATAAAAAAATTCTTTTTGGTTAGGGTTACTGGTTAGTTAAACAATTAGCGCACCGTGACCAATCCTGGTCTTATGTGCCCAGCAACTGAATATACAACTAGCAGCCCCTTTTCCCGTAAAAAGGTCTGGATTCGATGGTTCTAGGTTACTGATATTGTTTGGGTGTCCTCTTGGAGAAACGGAGTCCTCCTTGGAACATTTCTCGCCTTGGGAAGGTGGCCTTTGTCCTACAGAGGAGGCGGGCCCGGGGCGTGTTCCCCTTGGAGAGAGGCGATGGTCCCTCTTCGTTCCCAATCTCTACCTTACCGCAGGATCTCGGTAATGACGCCGTGGTGTGGTTTTGCGCATTGCTGCGCGTTTCGCATCTCCCAGTCCATCTGCCTTTAATAAAACTTTCTCGCGGCAGCGGTTGCAGGAATATCCAGCTTATATTTAAATGGGTCCCTTTCATTTCCAGATGGTCGTCCACCGGCCGAGGCCCGACAGTGGCAATGCTACTTAGAACATACGGTCGCCACCTGCCTGAGCCTACCGTTTGAGAATGGACTATTGGTTACCCGGTCCTCCAGCTAGGTTGACTCTCGGCAAGGTCCGAGTGACATCTTAGTCCGACCCGGGGTGAGATGTCTGCGATTAGAAGAGGATAGCTACTGTGTAGGAGTTTGGTATGTGTGAGTCTACTTATAGCAGGCGGCAACACAAGCGCCTCTTTGGTGCACTGCGGCGTGACTCCCGCTGGCTGTCCGGAACTGCTTATTTGTGGGGAAATCCCACTTATTTGCAGCTTACCTCCAAAATAAGGCAGTTCGCAATCCGCAACCTGCGACCCGTCCGAGGGCCCAACAGCTAGGCAATAGATGGCGACGTTTTTGTGTGCTATTTAGTTACTGTCTAATTTTATTTCATATAACTTGAATGCTATGTTACAATTCTCGGTCAACTCTCCATACTCGCTGCCGCGTGACAACGATGAATAGTGAGTCCAGAGCCGCCACCACTATTTGGCCGACCAGTTCGTATCTAACACATGGCACAGCTTTTGGTTTTTACTTTCTAGTTCTGAAGCTGAAGATAAAGTAAACTGATTGCAAACGAAATTAAAGCGTCCCACAGGCCAATAATTTGCGCAAAATGTTTACAAATTGGACTAAATAGGCCACATTGGGGAACTCTTCGAGCATATTCGATCGAATTTCTGCGTATGGAAAAAATTGTTGCAGCTTTTACCTTGGCTTTAATTTATACAAAGTGTAAAATAAGGGTTCTGTCGAAGTACATACGAAGTCAAGGTGAGCAATTAATATAAAAAGCTGATGTTTCGGAAATTATTGTGCGTACTTTCCACTGAACAGTTTTGCTAATAACTGCAAAGTGCAGTGTCATGATCACACACACTCCGACACAATTGCAACACCATTGAGAGCACCCTTGGCAGCATGTTGCTTTAGACTGGCAGCATGTTGCTCAAGTACCTTTCATAGCTCTTAATTCTATGCTCAGTAAACATCTAACACTCACACACTCACAAACGGTGTTATGCAGATCAATAGGTGTGAAGAGCGCAGGTCAACAAAGCGTTAGCAGCAGCAACAACAAACAAAAAATAACTAAACAAATTGCCAAATGACCAAAAAAATAATAAAATCAAATAAAATTCAAAAGTAAAAACAAAAGTAAAGACAATAACTGGAAGCGCCAGTGTTATACAAAGAGAGGCCGAACAGAGTGTTTGCGAGGGAGGGGCGCATGTGAGCACAAGGAAGGGAAAGAGCTTGGCCTGTTTTGGTAAAATGCAAAAATAAAAAAAATTTGTTTGGCGACGCCATGGAAATGATGACGTAAATTGAAAGCCACGAAACCAGCAACAGCAACAAAATCTATTTGAGCGTCTGCCTGTGGCCCCTTCAATGCCTCGACCGACTGTCATTGTCTGTCTACTCTGGACAGGGCCAGGTGTATATGGGTGTGTGTGTATGTGTGCAATCACTGAGAGCATATTTGTCGACTCAAAGTGCACTTCTGGGCTACATTGACTGGAGGAAACTCATGGACTCGGCTTCAGCTGGCTCTAATGACATTTGCTCTTGTTGCTGTAGTTGCTGCTGCTATTTCGCGGCTGACAAAGGTTTCCATTTCCGCTTAAATGCATTTTGTACCCTCTCAACCACTGCCTGCCCCGCATTGCTCTCGTCCCTACGTCACAAGTTGTTTTGGTTTGGATTTCAGGCGAAAAACTGCAGAGCAGCAGCTTTTAGTTTGTGTCCTTCCTTTTGCACTTTGTGCTCAATTTGCCTTTGCGTTTTCTATTTTTAGCTAAGGTTAACTTTGGATGAGGGCTTCGTTGCTCCATAAATATCAATTATATATTCATACAACATGTTGCATAAATTAATCAACAACGACAATGAAATAATCAACATCGTTAGTAGAGACATCCGCGCACTGAACACTCGTAATTGTTCGTATGCATCTCTTCTGTCTTTTGTTCTGTTACCGTTGGTTGCTGCTAGCTGCTCTCTGCTGCTGCTGCTGTTGGCATTGTGCAAGTTTGTTGACATGCCCCCATGCTGTCCATTGACGTCACATCACACATACGCAACGTATGCCAGCTGTGGCTGATGAGTTGCTGGCAGGTTGGAGCCATGCAGTTGGTAAGGGATAACTTGACCTTTCCCAAATTGTTCATCCGTATCGATGGTAAGTTATTGGAACAGGCGTTTGTGGGTAAAAGGGAATAATTGATTTGAAATTAAATTCTGGTGCCGCTAAAGTATGATTTGTGTAAAGTGATAAACTCCTCAAAAGACTTGTAAACAAAATTGCGAATGCTTTAAACTTTCAGTATTTTTGTTCCGATTTTGTACATTTGTATGTTCATCTACACAGAGAAAAAAAAATTCAAAAGCTACACGGAAATGTAGAATTTCTACACGTTTCGACCGGGTTTTTCACACGCGCGTGTGGCTTTGTCATTTCAACACGCGGCGTGCTAAAAAGCTACACGAAAGAAATGGATTGAAAATCCAGGTCGAAACGTGTAGAAATCCTACATTTTCGTGTAGCTTTTTAATTTTTTTTTTTTAACAAATTTATATTTTTTTACTTACTCTGGTAGATTTGAAATCCCGGCCCCTTGGACTGAAACACGATTGGAGTGATGGCTTAGACGTCTCCGCCACGTCAAGCGTGTAAGGCATTAAGACATTACTTGCATTGAATCTGCTAAAGGCACAATCCGATATTTGCTTGCTTGAAATTCTCAAGTTCTAATTCAACGCTATCGCTATTTATATACAGGCAACAGAAATTTGCGCACGACTCGTGTAAATTTTAAAACACGCAGCGTTAAGATTTTGTAAATCTAAACGTTCATTTAGAAATACCACAACCAGTTTGCTGAACGAAAAATATAAGAATTCAGTACTGATTTAGAGCTACATTTTTCGTTTAGAATTTCCACACGCGCGTGTAGCATTTCAATATCTAAACGTCAATGTTGAAAACCTAAACGTCCGTGTGGTAATTAGATTGCTGCATAAAAAATGTAGATATATTTAGGGAAACAAGCTGATTTTCAAATGTCGCGTAGACTTTGCTTTTGCACACGCAGCATTTAACTTTTCTACATTTGCATTTAGATTTTTAATTCCTACACGTCGCGTGTAGCTTTTCCACACGTTCGTGTGGCTTTCTAAATTCTACACGCAGCGTGTGCATTTTAACAGGGCGAAATACGTTGCGTTTAGGTTTGACGTTTCTACACGCGCCGTGTTGCCAATTTTGTTTTCTCTGTGTAGGATTTGGGATTTTTTTAACATCTTTGTTGCTAGCTGCTTGTTTATTATCTAATAGGGTTAGTTATTTTTGTATTTTATTAGTTATATTTGAACATTTATTTTCTTTGCATTAAAATTTCTAGAATTTTCTCAATTTGCACCAACAATAGAGTATATATCGCTCACTTACTTCAATACTGGCATAACTCAAAATAATCCATTTTGAGAAAAACACGTTTGAAGTTCTCAATGGACTTAACCTAAAAAAAATGGTTCTTTTAGTTTCAACTCAATTAAGTAAAATATTATTAATGCTTATTAAAATAAAATTGAAAATATGTTTTAACTGAAAGACAAAGTATGTTTGGTCAATATCGACAGCCGGACAACTGAGATATGGCCGTTCTTGCATCAACATGAAAATGAACCTAGAAAATTATATTGCGACGTATTCTCATCTCACATGGAAAGTAGAAGAGATAGCAATACGAAAATTTTTGCATAAAATAGTACAGTAAAGCGCGCAGATTTCTGCATCAGACGAGAAGCGACTACAGGGCTTCCGCGAGGTCGCCTGAACTCCCCAGCCCAAGTAGCATCGCGCAAGAGTGACTTCGTCGGATTCCAGACGTGTTGTTCTTGCTGGTTATCATCGTTCCGAGGTAGACGAAATCCTCACAACAAAAGTTGTACCCCCCATGAACAGATGCCCAAGTCGCATGACTTTTGTCCGGTTACTAGGTACTTCGTCTTGTCCTCATTTACCGCTAAACCCATTAATCTAGACTCCTTCTCAATCTCTGAAAACGCGCACGCCGGTGTTTGCCGATAATGCAAATCACGTAGAATAATTAGATTTTTATAAATAAATCCGCCGGTTCGTTGCAGTTCGCACTGCGCAGTATATCTTCCACATAGTTAAAGAAGTCACACGATAAGGTATCGCCCTGCCTAAAACCCTTTGTATCAAATGGTTCGGAGAGGTTCTTTCCATTTTGACGGAGCTTTGCGTACTTCTCAACGTCATCATGCGTCGAACGTACGCGAATACCAATAGCAGGGCTTTGAAGAAGCTGACCTTATCGGTGTGTCGAGGCTGTTTATAATCAACAAAAGATGGTGTGTTTGGTTGCCTCTTCATAGGTTTTCTCAGGATTTGTCGAAGGTGAAATCTGGTCTGTGGTGGATACCGGGTCTAAAGCCACACGATAAGGTCCAATCATGTATCAATAAACGCTAACGTTCACAAATAATGCGGGCAGACAGCGTGGGAGGAGACGATCCCGGAGTGGCCACGGTCCTTAAAGCGAGACCAACGCGCGCCGCACCCAACGGCCAGTGGCACACCACCAACCACGCCCCAGCCGAAACACGCACCCCCCTGGTTTGTGCACCTAGGCTCAGCCTGTCGCGGTCACGTGTCGTCGGCACACTCCAGGCGCACCGCCATCGCCTCCCATAGGTAGAGAACCCCATGAAGCGCCACGCGTGGCTGATCCGTTTCGCTTGCATGGGGACCGGCGAACCTTATGAATCTGGACGAGTCCCCACCGAAACATCCGACTTCCCGCGCAGCGCCTTCCGCTCATTCTTTCTTCAAAGGCGCTTCTCCTCTCCTTTCTTCTTGAAACAACAGCATCCGCTCGCGCGATTCTTACACCACGTCCCAGAGCGCGCGCACTCCCACGACCAAGACCTGAGGGACCAACCCGAGACCCCCACCAGAGACCACACCACGAAGATTCTGAGCAGTTGGCGGTTTAGCTTGTAGCTCAGGTCCTGGGCAGCATCCACGTTTAGCCGACGGCCGCGGCGGCAGCGCCACACGAGCCGGGTACCGCGCAACAAGCAGCCGAGTCAAAGGCCCCGAATCGCGGCACTAGTACACTGATGAATGCCTTCCGTCGATCACAAGGATCAATGTTTCGGTTCGTTGATCGGGGACCCATCGCCTATGAGTCCTTGTTCAAATCGACTACACGCCTGCCGGCCCGCGAGTCTATTAGCCCCTCCGTTACCAAGGTTGTTTATGAAGGCTAGCGTCCGCTGTCGAACCAAAACTCCTTCTCTCCCGATTTCGCGTTAATCGCCTAGCCGTCTTAGTCGTGATCGGGCCGCCTATAGTTGTTCCAGCGCTCTAGAACGTCTATCGGGTCTATCGTCCCTGTTGGCGCGGAGCACGTAAGCTTATTATTTTGCCTTAAGTCTGAGCGCGGCAAGCCGCTCGTCACTGTGTAAGCGGACGGTGGCGCAGTATCACTCACTGCAAAGCCGCACCCGCCGGTGAGCTGACCGTTAGTAGATCTCCCAAGGGGTGTTTTATTTCCCTCATCCGGTAGCGCTTTTCGCTTCCATATCCAATCCATCGCATTTCCTGGAGTGCGGTAACGTCCGTGAAATTCCTTGAGGACATTCACCAGATATCATCACCATCCCTTGAGGTGCGGCATATTCTCAAATCGTGGTCCTTAAAACGTTTGCTGGTCGTCATCAGGGGGTCCGACCGAGGCTTGTAGTCCAGTTTTCTTGTGGAGATTTTTACGATGGTGGGTACCAAACCCGACGCACTAACCCATATTAACCCTGTAGGGAAGGGGGGGGGGACGCCGCCACGTTATCAGCAGCGAAGCGGGGCATGCCACGCTCGTGGTCACCACGAGGAGGGTGAGTCGACGAGACGTAGTGAGCCAATCACTCTGGGTTCGCCACGTTGAACCGATCAGAAGCTTTCCCTGACCACATACGCCCCCATTTGGTCCAGAGCTCTATGACTAGAAGTTCTGAACCACCACCTGTCAGTGGTGTCAGTTCTGAACCATTAAGTCAAAAATCGTATTTTTTGAGTTATGCCAGTATTGAAGTAAGTGAGCGATATATTTAGTTCTTTTCGACTGGACGTTGTGCGGGCATCAAACTGTATGGGCACTTAGATCTCTTCAATTATAAGAGGTGTTTTTATACCCTTGCAGAGGGTATATTGAAATTGTCCGGATGTTTGTAACGCACAGAAGGAAGCATCTCCGACCACATAAAGTATATGGGTGATTCCATGAAAAATCGACCACTGGGATTTTTTTTGGATCGAAATAATTTTTTTCGCATTCCTTGTGGTAAAATAGTATATACGTATTTTCAGCATTTTGGCGAAATATACTTAAATCGCGGGTAAAGTCGATTTGAAAATTTACAAATTTAAAAAATTTAATTATTTTTAATTGCTTGATATCCAAAGCCATTGGTAATAAAAATATTTAAAAAATCTGAAAACTAAAATCTGAATCCAAACTTTCAAATAACTCACACTTAAAAATTTAACCATTTTTCTTTGGTCTTCAAATCGCGAAAATAAGTAAACAAAAATTAATTGCCGCGAAAGGGATTTTTTTTTTGTCTTCATTTTTTTCTCAAAACTTGCTCTTGTGTCCAGTAATTTACTGTATTAAGCTGTAAATGGGAAATCAAATAGTTCCAGAGTTATGGCCATTTTTCATTTATTTAAATTCATTTATTTTAAAAACTAACAATATTAGATGTTTCGGAATGTGAAATTGTTTTGGTTTTCAGAAGATAGTTTTTATTGTGGTTGAAAAGAATGTCCCTTGTATAGTTTTGCATATCGAAAATCGTAATTTTAATAATTCAGTGGCCCTAGTTTAGTGATTTGTGTTTCTGTAAATTACTGTGATGTTTGGTAAAAATTCGTTAACCCATTCATAGAGTTCCGGGGCAGGGGTAATCTGTTTATCGGTAATCATTTGAAGGCTTGCCCTTCTAGCCATTCTTTTTAGTGTTTATCCAGCTCCATCGCAAGGCCCTTTACTGTGGGCTGTTGCATGGAAATGCCACTCCGCTGGTCTGTTAAAATAATTTTTATGATGATTGACTTTACTATATCCAACCACAAAAATATTACCCTCATAAAGTTAAACATACTAAATCTGATATTGTTACAGAAAACTAATTTAAATAAATGAAAAATGGCCATAACTCTGGAACTATTGGATTTCCCATTTACAGCTTAATTCAGTGAATTACTGGACGCAAGAGCAAATTTTGAGAAAAAAACTGAAGACAAAAAAAAATCCCTTTCGCGGCAATTAATTTTTGTTTACTTATTTTCGCGATTTGAAGACCAAAGAAAAATGTTGAAATTTTTAAGTGTAAGTTATTTGAAAGTTTGGTTTCAGATGTTAATTTTCGATTTTTTAAATATTTTTATTACCAATGGCTTTGGATATCAAGCAATTGAAAATAATTAAATTTTTTTAAAATGTAAATTTTTAAATCTACTTTACCCGCGAATTAAGTATATTTCGCCAAAATGCTGAAAATACGTATATACTATTTGGGGTAACGACATAGCTCCGACGTCATATCTCCGCCGCGTTTCAAACGACATATCTCCGCGCGGAGATATGACGCTTTAAAACGACATAACTCCGCGCGGAGATATGACGCTTCAAAACGACATAACTCCGCGCGGAGATATGTCGTTTGCAACATGGCGGAGATATGTCGTTTGAAATGCGGCGGAGATATGTCGTTTGAAGCGTCATATCTCCGCGCGGAGATATGTCGTTTGTAACTCGGCGGAGATATGACGTTTTAAAACGACATAACTCCGCGCGGAGATATGTCGTTTGTAACACGGCGGAGATATGACGTTCTAAAACGTCATATCTTCGCCATTGATCACGGCGGAGTTATGTCGTTTTAAAACGACATATCTCCGCCAGAAAAAAAGCGACATATCTCCGCTGGCAAAATGTACTGGGCGGAGATATGTCGTCGGAGATATGTCGCTATGCCTACTATTTTACCACAAGGAATACGAAAAAAATTATTTTGATCCAAAAAAAATCCCAGTGGGCGATTATTCATGGAATCACCCATATATATTCTTGATCAGCATGACGCAGTCTTGCTTGAACTTTGCAAGCAGTCTTTTGGTCCAAATACGCTGCACATTGGTCGGAACCGGCCGGATCGGATGACTATAGCATATAGCTGCCATAGGAACGATCGGTCGAAATACTAGTTTTAGTGAGAAAAACTTTTTTGCTTTCAGTGCTATCGGTCCCACCGCTCGTATTTATAAGTTTTTAATGATTTCACATAATTTCACCAAGATTTTTTGAAATCAGACAGCTATATAGTATAGCTGCCATACAAAAGTTAGGTCAGAAAAAAAGTCTTAGTAAGAAAAACTTTTTTGTTTTCAATGTTATCGCTCCCAACGCTTGTATTTATAAGTTTTTAATGACTTCACATAATTTCAACAAGGCTTGTCGAAATCGGACAACTATATAGTAGAGCTGCCATTCAAACTGTCAGGTATATATCAAGCTCCAAGGGTATATAAACTTCGGTCGAGCCGAAGTTAGCTTTCCTCTATTTTTTTTTACTTAAATTTACTTGATACATTTATTATATTTTGTGATGCTTAGTTTTTTGACTCTTTGTAATTGACCAATGACTCAAACGAAAAGTCTAAATTGTTCATCTTTTTTGGGTACAAGTTCCGAATCACATTTTCTGCTGGCTGGCCCTTGCACAAAAGTATATTATTCCTATTTAAATTCATCCAATTATTTACTATTTTAGTACTGTCACTTCTTACTAATATTTTCTGAGATGGATCAATTGTCAAAACTCGCTTTTTCAAGCTAAACAATGCCTGCTTAAATCTTTGTCTTTCTGTAGTCAAACCTCTTTCTATAAATATTTGTGTTCCTGCCAGTTTTTTTTTTAAGTTTTTTAGAACGTCTTCTACCATCTCAAATTTTTCTGTTGTTTTTAATTCTTACGTCCTTTAACCCTAGCTTGTCTTTGCCAATTTTACTTATCACCAATAAATCTGAAAATTTCGGGAGACCTTTGAAGATGATGTTTGCTCTTTTTAACTGTTTGGAGATCTTTTTTAGCTCTAGTCGATCTGCTTCCCGGTCCTTTTGGAGCTTCGCTATTTCCCTTTTTAGAGTTTCGTTCTCCTCCCGCAGCGCCTGAACCTGTCCATTCACTTCTGCGGCAAGGTTGCCGATATTCTCCTTTGTCGCCATTTTAGCAGCAAGAAACCCCACATCAGATCTAGTATCCAGAATAGCCTTGATGACATCAAACAGTGTTGGCTCGCGCAAACCACGTGAAATCTTTGGCGTTTGTTCCGATATATCCAAATGTAAGACATAATCCATCTTTATAGCGGAGTTTAGAATTTAGTTTTAAATTCAAATTTAACGGTCGTTGTTGGCGCCTATTAAGATCAAACTGCAGCACCCTCTGTTGTTGTCGCTTGTCACCGTGAGTTGTGAATGGCAGTGTCAGCTGTTTATGTCTACAGCTGAGTGTGTGTGTGATGATTTGAGTGAAAGTGGCGAAACAAGCTATAGTTTTCTTTTTTGGCGCAAATTTCTTAATTTCTCTCTTGAGTCGATTTCAAGCTGGATCCTAGGAACATTAAAAGTGGTTTTGTCCGCTTCCAGTGAATCCTTAGTGCATGCGATGCCGGATCCTCCTTTGCAATCTCTGTATCTTGCCTTTGCACACCAATCCAAGTGTAGCCGCCAGCTGGAACACCCTTAAAGTGAGACACCAATGGACTAGCTTTCGACACACGTCTGCCTTGTACAAGCAACGCAACACTGCTCCACTCAACTATAATTTGTTATAAACTAAATTCAAAAATAGAGGCCAGCTAACTTCGGCTTGACCGAAGTTTATATACCCTTGGAGCTTGATATATGCCTGACAGTTTGTATGGCAGCTATACTATATAGTTGTCCGATTTTGACAAGGCTTGGTGAAATTATGTGAAATCATTAAAAACTTATAAATACGAGCGTTGGGAGCGATAGTCATCCGATCCGGCCGGTTCCGACAAATGTGGTGCGTATTTGTACCAAAAGACTTCGTGCAAAGTTTGGTTAAGATATCTTTAAAACTGACGGAGGAGATAGCATAGAAACAGACGGACAGACGGACGGACAGACGGACATGGCTATATCAATCAGCTCGTCATGCTGATCAAGAATATATATACTTTATGTGGTCGGAGATGCTTCCTTCTATGCGTTACAAACATCCGGACAATTTTAATATACCCTCTCCAAGGGTATAAAAACTACTCTTTGCGCAGCACACAGTTTCAAAAATATCAACGTGTAAGAAATTGTGACTTTGTGACGTCACAATAGACACTTTTTTTTGAGAAGCGACGCTTAGCACTACCTTCTATTTTTTGTATCATGGTTGAGCTTCTTTCATCCTTTTAGCTTCTGTATTTCAAATTTTCACTTAAAAAATGGACTTTCAGTTACCTGCCTTCCCGCAGTTTGAAAAAAACTCATATCCTGCGCAATTGTTTGGGTAGAATGTTCGTTTGTTTAAGACATATTAACATAGTAATCAGCTATATAGATCGAGCCTCCCTGGGGTTGGTAACAGAGAACGCAGCGGGCTGTTTTTTTTGACTTTAAGTATCTTATAAAAATTGCGGTATGAGTAAGTATTATACTTACACCGCAAACACCGCAACACTGCATACACCGCATTACCGCAATAATCGCATTTCAATATCGTACTACCGCCTACTACCGCATTTGAATATCGTAGGCACCGCATTACCACCGCAATGTTTATATATTTACTTTTCCGAAGATTGATGATGATGAGTGTATGTAGCTCAGTTGATATATGTACAAAGCAAAATCCAAATTAATAAAAAATCTTAGGGTTCAAAACCCGAAAAGAGTTTTATTTATTTTTTTTTTTTGTGATTGTTAGCCATAGTCGGTTGAGCTTTGTACGTGCGTCATTCCTTTCTAAGCAACTAACACCCATGAAGTAATCAAGAAATGTTCACTGACCTTTAGCCAGAATAAGTGTTTTAGTGCAAAAATACGCGATAAGTTACAACGTATTTCTTCACATATAAACGGTATATGAGTTTAATATTAAAATGACTTTTAAAAATTTTTTTCTTGCGAGCCCATACTATTTTTTTATTTATTTGGTATTCTTCATATGGTTGTTTTGTTAAGTGTGACAAAAATTTTTTCATAGGAGTTTCATAGCATATGCTATGCATAGCATATATGCTATATATGCTATACACCGTCTTTGGGCCAAGTATCTCCAAGCTATTAGGTTTACAAAGACTTCTGATTTCAAGAATGGACGGTATAACAAAACATAATGACGGGGTTTGCAAACTTGCATTTTCTGAAAATTTCTTGCTGATCTTCTGACATTTTTATATCTCTAACCAGAAATAATTTAATAAACAACATATGCAAAATGTATCTAGTCTTAACTATATGAAATTTTGCCGTTATGCTTTTTCGATTTTTTTGCTTTTAAAAACGTTTTATGACGACGAAAGCTGCTTTCCTTTCGACCAAGTGGCTTAAAGTCATGACATATTTTGTTTCGTATAGTTCTCGAGGCTTTCTATTTTTCCCACTATAATAAAATAAAAAAAAAAATTCGCTGCGTGTTGAATCTTAAAAAAAAACGTGTTTAATTGTGTTTTGATTTATATACATACCCCTGAGCTACGTACACAAGCACGCTTCTATAACGTAGTAAAAGTAAAAATTTTGCCTTTGATAACAAATATTAAAATGCGGTAGTAATGCGGTGTCTACGATATTGAAAGCGGTGCGTAATACGATATTTGAATGCGGTAGTAGGCGGTGAAACGATATTGATAATGATGTGTCGAAATGCTCAAAAAAAATGTAACAAAAATGGTTTTGGCTCTTCGTAAATGCGTATACGCATATATTTTGTATGTAGTATAAATTAGGTCGACTCACTAATAAATGAGGTATTTTAGCTTTCGAAAATTGCGATACACCGCTGCAGTTCTCTGGTTGGTAATATCGGATGATAATAATTAAATCTCAGGTCGCAGAGGATCAGGATATTCCTAGTTCAAGGATCTCCATAGAACCGGTAATCACAAATGAGCTGACTGCACTACTTTGCTTATACTAATCTGCGATAAAATACCATGGATAAACTATGGTGAAAAATATAGAAAAGTGAATTAAGAATGTTACAAACCACATTACCGAGTCTGATTAGTCTTAATATCAACGATGACAATTTCACACACATTTCGCTATTCACACAGGCTTGTGCCAAGAGCGCAAAAGATGAACATGTTTAAAATGCTAGGTTTGTGTTTAAGGTTCGGTTCAGTTTTTTGATTTGATTTTGAAAGAAAAGAAAACTTATTTGAATGGTTGTCAGATAACTTGACAAATTAGCCGAATTTTTTGTGTGCCTTGGAGAAGGTCAAGTACACGAAGAACTTTTTTTCTGGTCGAAACAGTTGTGGTCTTGTAATGGACCTAGAAAACCGAGATATACTCGGAACAATATAACAGACCTTAAAGCGTGCGACTAGCTACATTTTCATTCCCCTCAGTAAGTTCCATCTCTAGTCCCTCTTCTTTGTTTACAAACCTGAATTAAAACATAATCCCTAGTCTAGCCCTTTCCTCTCTTAGCATTTTTCTGGCTTCTTGTACCCCAAACTTGGTTGTTCACATCGGTCGCTGGGTCAGTTGCTTGTCGCGCCTGAAGCCGCGCGGTGTGTGAATCATTTTTGTTTTTCCGGTCACATCCTTTTTGGAGACTAATTTGTCATGGCTGCTGCTGCTGTTGCCACGCCTGGGGCCACGGTTTTGCCTGCAACGGCAGCTCCTGCTGGTCCAGCTGGAGCAGGAACTGGCAAAGCTCCTGGCAATCTATTGGAAATCACAGGGGAGGCAAATATTGTAAACTATATGAAGAATCGCTTGCGTAGGGGAGCAATGAAGCGAAAGGGTCTGGAGATTGTGAATGGACATCGGTTTGCTGTGCGTTTCTTTAAGCAGCCCACGTATTGTGGTCACTGCAAGGACTTTATTTGGTAAGGATATGCAAGGGTATTGTGATTTTCTTGCATTGTTTTTGTGGCAAGCGTCGACGCGTTGCTAATTTAATTAGACTTTTGTAATCTGACACGTTTTGTTGTTGCTCTCTTTTTTTTGCTATTGTTGCACCCGTGGATAACGACGACGACAATGTTGACCGAGTTTAGGGGCTTTGGCAAGCAGGGCTTTCAGTGCGAAGGTAGGTTGAGCAATTGTCCATAGAATTAATTTTAATATAAAGGTAAAAACTAAGTCAAGTAATTAAGGCCTGACTTTTCAATAGAGACAATTGCAAAGAAGTTAGCTTTCCTTCCATTTTTAGTTCAAATGATTTGATACCAATGATACAACAAAAAATGAAGCAGTCTTTACATAGTACTTGCTCTAACCCAATATTTTCCTCCGTTACAGAATGTCGTTTCAACATTCATCAGAAATGTTGTAAATTTGTCATATTTAAGTGTCCTGGCCAGGATACTGATTTCGATGCGGATTGTGCCAAAGTAAAGCATGGCTGGATCTCTACCACCTATACCACGCCCACTTTTTGTGATGAGTGTGGCATGCTGTTGCATGGTGTGGCCCATCAAGGCGTCAAGTGCGAGAGTAAGTGGGAAACACAGAATGCAAATGAGGCATCTTTTATAATTCTATTCACCTTTACACAGACTGCAATCTAAATGTGCATCATGGTTGCCAGGAGAAAGTACCACCCATGTGTGGAGCAGATATTAGTGAGGTGCGTGGCAAGCTATTACTGTTTGTAGAGCTGAAGGGAAACAACCTGAAAGTGGATAGTAAGTAGAGAAATAGTACTTATCTTTAGTACACAAAAATAATACTTCTACTTCATTACGTTAAAGTCAAAGAGGCCGCTAATCTTATACCCATGGATACTAATGGTTTTAGTGATCCCTATGTGGCTGTACAAATGCATCCGGATCGTTCAGGGCGCACCAAAAAGAAGACCAAGACCATTCAAAAGAATCTGAATCCGGTATTCAATGAGACGTTTACTTTGTAAGTACTACCAAACTCTTTACAAAAGATGAACATAGTAAATTAGATTAGAGTGTAGCATTTATGACTGTTTCATGGCGTTATCTCCAATCTGTTGGAGTCACCCCCATTGGATCACCATATCACATCGATCCACTCATTTTATGCAGTTGTTTGGCACATTAAAAACCGACTTTAACAGTATTTTTCTTAACAAAAGATCTACGATGACACAAAAGGCTTTGGTTATATTTTAAAAATAAGACCCTTCACAGTTTTATTTAGAATTTAGCATTTAGGGCCGATTTCACATCTTCTACATAGAGCTATTTGTCACATAAACTAACAAATAGCAGTGGAAAATCTATGACTATCTGACACATAGCAGCTATCTGGGAGAACAGAAATCGGCCCTTAATCTTATGAAATTTATTTGAATAATAAGGGATCTAACGCCGACGGGTGCGAAAACGCACCAAAAAAAGAGGTGTTTTTGAAAATTCTTAGAAAATGTTTCGTGATTGATATCGCTTTTCTGTCTTTTGCTATGGATAATAGATGAATGGGCTTACATATTTGACCTGGACCGTTTTTTCATACGACGCCATCTACTTGATGATAAATGCATCGCCAGGTGCAGGTTTTCCGACATGCAAAAAAAACCCCTATTATACGGTTGAAATATATAGAAAACGAGAAGGCCAAGCTAACTTTGTCTTTGCCGAAGTTTTAATACCCTTGCAAATGTTTTAATACGTCAGCATTAAAACAAACCATTTTTCTGATAAAAGCCACTTTTCGACCGATTATTTCTATGGCAGCTATAAGATATAGTCATCCGATTTTGACAAAAAACTTCCAAATCTCTGTAAAAGCGTATAAAACTTATAATTGGCGAAGCGGAAGGCGTTTACATTAAAAACAAAAAAGTTTTCTCACAAAGACCCACTTTTCGACCGATAGTTCCTATGGCAGCTATAAGATATAGTCATCCGATTTTGACAAAAACTTCGAAATCTGTGTAAAAGCTTATAAAACTAATAATTGCCGAAGCGGAAGGCGTTCACATTTAAAACAAAAAAGTTTTCTCACAAAGACCCACTTTTCGACCGATAGTTCCTATGGCAGCTATAAGATATAGTCATCCGATTTTGACAAAAACTTTCAAATTTGTGCAGAGCTCGCAAATAACTGTTGACCGTTTTTTGTTGTCCAAAAATAACTGTTATATACAGACCCTTTGAGCAAAGAGTCAGAGATGAACCGTTCATGTCGTCTCTTGAATAAATCGCTCTCCGCTCAGAGAACAACCGAAATTTCCTTTGCCTGTTCAATAAAAGACCGTTTGACCGACGAAAATAAAAGTCATTGCATTTTTGCGTGTGTGTGCTATGAGGCGTTCGTTTCGGCTCGAGCTACAGAAGCCAAACACAAAAAAAAAAGACCGTTTGCGCTGAGCCTTTCATTTTTGTCATCTGCTGACTGTTATTGTGAGAGCGCTCAGTCGGATCGCTCACAGTAAGTGGTCATTAAATGAGCATAACAAGAATAGCTCAAATGAGAACAGTCAACGAAAACCAAAACAAATCGGAACGAGGTGTTTTGCTCAGGAGAGCAAGCGTGTGTGTTTTCGGTTATGTTAGTGCGCGAACCGCAAAGGGAAGTACGGTCAACAGTTATTTGCGAGCTCTGAATTTGTGTAAAAGCGTATAAAACTTATAATTGGCGAAGCGGAAGTCGTTTACATTAAGAACCAAAAAGTTTTCTCACAAAGACCCTCTTTTCGACCGATAGTTCCTATGGCAGCTATAAGATAACGTCATCCGATTTTGACAAAAACTTCGAAATCTGTAAAAGCTTATAAAACTAATAATTGCCGAAGCGGAAGGCGTTCACATTAAAAACAAAAGTTTTCTCACAAAGACCCACTTCGACCGATAGTTCCTATGGCAGCTATAAGATATAGTCATCCGATTTTGACAAAAACTTCGAAATCTGTGTAAAAGCTTATAAAACTAATAATTGGCGAAGCGGAAGGCGTTCACATTAAAAACAAAAAAGTTTTCTCACAAAGACCCACTTTTCGACCGATAGTTCCTATGGCAGCTATAAGATATAGTCATCCGATTTTGACAAAAACTTTGAAATCTGTGTAAAAGCTATAAAACTAATAATTGGAAGCAAGGCGTTTACATTAAAAACAAAAAGTTTTCTCACAAAGACCCACTTTTCGACCGATAGCTCAGCATATAGTCATCATTTGACACTAAATTTTGTAAAGCGTAAAACATAACCATCGTTTACTTAAGAACCAAAAGTTTTCTCACAAAGACCCCTTTTCGACCGATAGTTCCTATGGCAGCTATAAGATATAGTCATCCGATTTTGACAAAAACTCCAAATCGTGTAAGCTTATAAAACTAATAATTGCCGAAGCGGAAGGCGTTCACATTAAAAACAAAAAAGTTTTCTTACAAAAACCACTTTTCGACCGATAGCCCTATGCCAAAGATATAGTCATCGATCCGGTCGGTTCCGACATATTAGCAGTGTGCAGTAAAAAGAAGACTCTGTGCAAAGTTTCAGCTCGATAGCTTTAAAATTGAGAGACTAGTTTGCGTAGAAACAGACAGACAGACGGACAGACGGACAGACGGACAGACAGACGGACGGACAAAGCTCAATCGACTCAGCTCGTCGCCCTGATCAAGAATATATATAGTTTATAGGGTCGGAAATGAATATTTCTATGCGTTGCAAACTTCTGGGCAAAATTATAATACCCTTTGCAAGGGTATAAAAATAATCTAAAAATATGTAATGATAGGGATCGGCAGCCCTCTGTCCTATACTTAACTCATATTAATTTCAAATTTTTGCATACATACGTCTTTGCACAGTACTGGGTGCGTCGCACCCGTCCGCTAATGAGACTTTTAGTAGAATTTGTTTCGGTTGTACAATCAAATCCACTATAGCACCGTCTGCTCTCTGACACGATCTCTTTTACGCAACATTTCAGTAACGTCAGCGACTTTACAAATTTACCCGTGCCAAGTGCATATGATGTTTTATACCAGAGCATAGTGATGAAGTAATCGATCTTATGGTTGAAAACACAAGCGCATATGCTTGACAAAAGAACAGTTCTTTCATTGCTGTTTTGTATGTCACTGGAATCATAAGATTGCCATCAGTGCGAAATTATTGGTCTCCGTCAGTAACTGGCCTTCCTTTTGTAAAAAAAGCTATTACTGGCGATCGCTTCCTGAAGGTGAAACAATATATGCATGTGTGCAACAGCAATGAACTGAATGCAAGTGATAAGTTTTCTAAGATAACTCCATTCAATGCTATACTCAACTGAAAATTCATGCAATTTGCATACAATTTATACGTGGCAAACCGAGACGTTTTGAATCCAAGTACTGGTACCATTGTTCATCGGAAGGTTATTGTTTCCAGGGAATCAAACCGGAACCAGAACCGGAACCGTATACCGGAAAGAACCGATTCCAACTCAGAACCGGAACCGGTACCGGAACTGATATTCTTAATTTTTTTTTTACCGGTATCTGAGAACCGATATTTTTTGAACCGAAAGAACCTAAACATTGTACCTGTACAGTTGCGGTTCTGAGTGCAACCACTAGACGGCGAAACGAGCAGTTAGATTTGCGGATTTTTACGCAATTTGGTTCAATTGTTAGCTTCACATAAAACAAGATTCTGGCTTAGAAAAACTTTTGTTCAGTGAAATAGAAAAACGCGAGACCAGTGTCTTTGAAAAAATACTTATACATATAATGCTATGTGGCGTTTTCTTAGACAGATATAGAGGAAGTCGATTTAAACATATGTATAGAAATTTGTTCGAAAAGAAAGAGGACAACGTTAGTTTCAAAGTATTTATATTGCATTAATGAAGGTTCTTCTGAGCATTAAACGTTTACAAAAAATTGATAATCTTATACGTTAATCGTCATATAATTATATTATATGATAAACTTGATAGTATATGTACAGTGTACACATACATGTGTATAGCTTGCTTACCCACTTTGTTTGGACCATCGTTTAAAACTATCTGTTAATTTTACCGGTCCATACCGTTATACCGAAATAAAAACCTAGGTACCGGAGCCGAATACCGAAATAATATAGAACCAAAACAGAACCTTTTACCGAAACGGCAGTTTCGGTACGTACCAGAACCGGAACCGGAACCGAAATTCGATTCGGGTGCCAGTCAAACTTACGACAATGAATTGGGCCTCGGCGAGAATGTTGTTATGCAGCTGATGGGAACAGTTGCATTTGACAATTTCTTCACCTCCCACAAATTGATGGTTCCCTAAATGCAGAGGGATACTTTGCCGTTGGCCACCGAAGGGGGACAACACGAATCCGCTGTCGCCACTGTGCCTCGCACACCATCTACTATTGTGCCAAGTGCAAAGTGTCAGTGCATCCGAAATGTTTCTCAGAATACCATAAAAAAATTTAACTTAAACTTCAACCTATTCCTTGTATTTTCCTTAACAATTCCATTATTTCATAAAAACTTTTATCAGTAATAAAATTGAACTCACTAACGCCGACGGGTGCGAAAACGCACCACCCCGCACGGACTTGGGTGAGATGGGGCTGAATTTTTGTGGCGGAATTGAGTGTCATTAT
Source organism: Lordiphosa clarofinis (assembly GCA_018904275.1). Lineage (NCBI taxonomy): Eukaryota > Metazoa > Arthropoda > Insecta > Diptera > Drosophilidae > Lordiphosa > Lordiphosa clarofinis. The sequence continues at coordinate 2,685,018 of JAEIGQ010000011.1, forward strand.
GGCATCCTCAGTGTTTCAACCTTTTTCTCCCACTAACGGAGCCGGGTTTGGGTTAAGGGGTATTCATGTCTGTGCTTTTTTTGACCTTTTTTAAAAAATATCCTATTTTAAAACGCGAAAAGTTTTCCAATTCTGTTTTTTTTTTGTTTTTTATACCTTAAGGTAATTAATTTCATGTTTTAACTGATCTCCACCATAAAATATGATCGAGGTATGAAATCCGCTCTCTCGTCTTCTTCTGTCTCTTCTCTCTGTTTCTATGTATCTCGTTGTTTTAAAGTATCGAACCAAACTTTGAAGTCTTTTATACAATACGTATTTTCGACTCAATATACATACCCTACGATCTCAATATTTAGTAAGAAAAACTTTTGTTTTCATGTATCGCTCAACGTTGTTTTATAGTTTTAAATGTTTCCTATTCATAGTTTCATCACCACTGTTGTATAGCTCCATAATTATCTGAATCTTATGAAAACTTTTTTTTAAGTACCCCCAACGCTCTAATAATTTTCATGTTTACATAATCACAACTTGTCGAGATCGGACACTATATAGTTATGATAAACTAGCTGGCGGTCTTTTTACAATGAGATTAAAGTAAACAAAAGTTGTTATCTCCAGGTTGTGTGAAATGAAAACTAAAAACGGGGTTATAGGTAATGTGATTCCTATAGCTTTGAATTCCTTTTATTTTAAAATTTATATATCTAATTTTCGATTTTGAAATCGAGCGCGCGCCCACTATATGAAGTCCGATCGCTGCCAAACTTTTTATTAAATCTATTGGGACTAAAACATAAGTTTATCCACCCGGTATTTTGAAATCTATTTTTAAGGGCCAGTCTAATGAAGGTTCTACCACCTCAGAGTAAACAGCGTTTAAAATGAGGTCTTACTTCGAACCAATCAATTGTCCAAAAAGAGAAGAAAATTATACTTTTCGATTCATTGTGTTATTCTGAAATCTGAAGAAATATTTGCCGATTGGATAGGCGTTTTAGTCGTAAAACAATAATTTTCTTACCTACAGCCATTTATTAAGGTTTGTAGGTTGTGCAACTTTAGCACCCATTTGGCTCTCGTTTGCATATTCCGGCCAGTCTAATATTTAATAACTTCTAATTTAGATTTGGCTTGTTTAATAGTAGAACCTTCTATTGGTAGGTTATTTAATACTTCGTAGTATTATTTTATTTTATTGATTTTACGGTAAAAAATTTGTATTTGCTTAAACATATTGTAGGGGGGCGTTCACACACGACAGTTATTTGGAAGTCTGTTCAGAATGACTGAAAAATTAAAAATTTGACTTATATGTTAATTTGCTTACGATTTCTCTAAACTTATATGGGAATAGTCAACTGGTACCGTCTCTGCTGGCCTAACCTTTTTGACTTGAATCTTATCTCTTGAATAATTCAGGTTTTGATGAGTTCACTTTATTTAGTAGAGCATTAAAATTTTTTTTACTTTGTCTTTACAAAAACTAATTCCAGATTTATTATTTCATTTGTTAATATTTATAATTGTGCCATCTACTGACAGTCTTTGCCATAATTATTAAATTTATTTCTTCTACGTTTAGTGAACTTCAGCCTCAGGATAGGGAGAAACGTTTACTGATCGAGATCTGGGATTGGGATCGTACTTCACGCAATGATTTTATGGGTTCCTTTTCCTTTAGCTTGGAGGAGATACAAAAGGAACCCATTGACGGTTGGTACAAGTTTCTATCGCAGGTGGAGGGCGAACACTATAATATACCCTGTGTGGATGTCATTAATGATATTGCACGCCTTCGAGATGAGGTCCAAGTGAGTTAATCTTTACTTAAGCGCTATATTTCTTACTCTTTGTGCTTATCACTCAGCACGAACGTCGTCCCAATGAAAAGCGACGCATGGACAATAAGGATATGCCACATAATATGAACAAACGAGATATGATTCGTGCTGCTGACTTCAATTTTGTCAAGGTCATTGGCAAGGGTTCTTTTGGCAAGGTGCTTCTAGCCGAACGTCGTGGCACCGATGAGTTGTATGCCGTTAAGGTACTTCGCAAGGATGTTATCATACAAACGGATGACATGGAATTGCCACTGAATGAGAAGCGTGTGTTGGCCTTGTCGGGACGTCCACCGTTTTTGGTATCCCTGCACTCTTGCTTTCAGACCATGGATCGTTTGTTTTTTGTCATGGAGTATTGTAAGGGTGGTGACTTGATGTATCATATGCAGAAATATGGCAGATTCAAGGAGTCGGTGGCTACGTAAGTTAAGGAGTTAACTAAGGTTCTTAAATGATAAATACTTGTTTCCGCAGTTTTTATGCGGTGGAGGTGGCCATAGCCTTCTTTTTTCTACACGAACGCGATATTATGTACCGTGATCTGAAGCTGGATAATATTTTGCTAGATGGAGAGGGTCATGTAAAGTTAGTGGATTTTGGTTTGAGCAAGGAGGGTGTATCCGATCGTAATACCACTCGCACCTTTTGCGGCACTCCCAACTATATGGCCCCAGAGGTACTGTTCTTTAATAAAATGTTGGTTCCTTATAATTTATTATCCACTTTAAATAGATTGTCAGCTATGATCCCTATTCTATTTCTGCGGATTGGTGGTCTTATGGTGTGCTGCTTTTCGAACTAATGGCTGGTCAGGCTCCTTTTGATGGTGATGATGAGAACACTATTTTCCGAAATATCAAGGAGAAGAAAGCTATTTTCCCCAAGCATTTCAGCCAGGAGGCCATGGATATCATTACCAGCGTATGGACAGAAATCGATGTGTAATTAAAAGCTCGACTTATTTATTTTTGAAATTTTTGTACTACAGTTCCTTGCCAAGAAGCCCAACAATCGCTTGGGTGCTGGTCGTTATGCCAGACAGGAGATAACCACACATCCTTTCTTCCGTAATATCGATTGGGACAAGGCCGAAGCAGGGGATATGGAGCCACCTATTGTGCCCAGGATTGTAAGTGCCTTAAAAACCGAATTTGCTTTGAAAACGTTTTGTTTAATATAGACCAGAATTTCGAATTCTTATAATTTTAAGTCAACTTTTCAGTTTGCTTTTACTAATTAAACTTTTCTGCATTTCCAGAAACATCGCAAGGATATCAGCAACTTTGATGAAGCTTTTACCAAAGAGAAAACCGATTTGACTCCTACCGACAAGCTTTTCATGATGAATTTGGATCAAAATGATTTTATTGGTTTCTCTTATATGAATCCTGAGTTTATAACTATTATTTAAATAACTGCAATTGTTGTTGAATGTTATTAAAGCTATAAAAGTTAGCTGAAAAGTCCTTGTCTAAGTCCTTTAAGCTATTTAGCAGCTATCAAAGCTTAAGGGGTTCGAATACTTGATAAACTTTTAAGCAAAAAGCTTCGCCATTGAATAACGGTAAATTTTTGTTAGCTTTAAGATAGATTTGTGGCAAAAGTTAAGAGTGTGAAACTTTCAAACTTATGATTAGCTTAGTTCTAGAACACAAAAAGTTCTTTTCAGTAATTCATATTCTAAACCAATCCAGGTTACCTCTGGTGTACCCCAAGGTAGTCACTTGGGTCCATTGCTTTTTACACTCTTCATATATGATCTTCCGTCAGTCTTGACTCACTCTCGTGTGCTTATGTACGCTGATGATGTGAAACTATGTTTAACATACAATGATTTGGTTTCCCGCTTTAATTTGCAAGCTGACTTGGATGCATTTCATTCTTGGTGTAAAGATAACCTACTAAACCTTAACAGGTCCAAGTGTAAGCTTATGACATTTTATAGAAGCTCAACACAATTCTTTTCTTATATGATTAAAAATGTCCCACTAGAGTGTTTGAATGATTCAGGCAATGAGGTAAATGATCTAGGGGTTATTCTTGATCACCGACTTAAATTTGACTCTCATACAACGGCTACTGTTTGTAAGGCCAGGAGTATTCTTGGGTTTATGATGATCCATATAAGACGAAAACTTTGTACATTTCTCTTGTAAGTCCTATACTCGAGTACGGATCTTGTGTGTGGTCTACGCAATATTCGACCCATCAAGATAGAATTGAATCTGTGCAAAAGCAGTTTTTATTGTTTGCTCTTCGTGGCTTAAACTGGAATCCTGAGGTCCGTTTACCATCTTACTCTAGTAGGCTACTTTTGATTAATGTAATTTTTGGTGTAATTTTTATACATAGATTGATTAATGGTGAAATCGACTCATCTGAGTTAGTTGGCCAAATTAACCTCAACGTTCCTAATAGACCGACTCGCAATTTTATACCCCTATTACTAAATCGTTGTACCACTAACTATGCTTTGCATGAACCTTTTCGTGTTCTCTGTGCTGATTACAATAAACTCTACCGAGTAATCAACTCGGAAGCTTCTCTTCCTGCTTTAAAAACTACTATTTTAACATATTTACATACATAACATACGTTAGTGTCTCCGCCTCTCGGTCTGTTCGGCTACTATTTAGGGCTACTATTTTGCCTGCGGTTCGCGCGTAATAGGCCCTGGCTTGGTGTCGCATGGGCCACTTGAACGTACTGCGCATTGTACGTCAATGTCCATATAAAATATGCCCTGATGCCCTTGTGAAGTGAAAACGTAATAGTGAAAAAACAATAGTGAAATAAAAAATTGTATGCAATGTTAGGTTAATCAGCTAGCCAGTACAGTTTACCTGACTTTTGTCCCTTTAGTACAAAAGTCAACATGTTAGTTAAAACCAGAGCTCCCAAAAATGCTCCCTTTTCACAGGCTGTCAGATAAAATACAGTCACTCTGAGACACTTTGAACTAGTGTAGCGAAATGACATCTCACCTCTAACTATTCACAAAGTGCTCTTTGCTCAATCAATGAGAGATTTTTTTAGCTTGCTTTGCTCATGTGTTTCCTTGAGACACTTTGCTGCTCAGAATTTGTCGAAAGTGTCTTACAAACATGTGTGTGTGACTCAGTAAACTATAAGTGTTTTTTTTTTTTATTTAGGAGGATACAAATTAGGGTTAACAATAACAATATAGAGTAGAAGATGGCAGAGAAGGGAAAGATTAAAGGAAGAAATTCCGCTCCCGCTAACCCCCGCAAAGCACTACTTCGCGGGGCGGATGGCGGTCATGTTAGCCGCTCAATCTGTAGGGGGGTGCGCCGACTCCTTTCCCTTAGCCGCAGGTCCTTGAGGATTGCCGCCGCCATATTGGCAACAGCCTGCCATCCAGACTCACTCTTCAGCATACACACTATTATGTTGCTCGCGCTGAGCTGTGTGCTAGTGGCGTGGGAAGCTTGGTCACGTTCACGCCAATATAGAGGGCAGGCAAAAAATGCATGCTCCACATCCTAGATAGCGCCGTCTCCACAGTGGTCGCAATACGGGTCTTCTTCATGCTTAAAGCGGTGAAGATATGCCTTAAAACAGCCATGCCCCGTCAGCATTTGCGATAGGTAGTAGTATAGATAGTAGTATGTGGTATAGTATTTACTGGCCTCCATGTTTAAAATTTTGAGGCGGTATTGACGGCTAAACGCCAAGAAGTGTTCGAATCATTTAATGAGGTCTAAGAGTACACCGGTGTGCAAAAAATTCGAAGAAATGAAAGGCAAATGAACAAACAATAATTGCGCCGAAAGTGAAAATTGTATCCACGACGGCATGCCCTGCAAATGGCTCCAATAGTCTCGAGAATTATGGATCATGTACGATTGAAAGGGCTGTCCATAAAAGAGGATATAAAGGTTATGGTTGCACGCAAGCTCATATCGCTTCAAATTGTTTTGGCGACCAGACTAAATAAATCAGTCCAAGGAATTAATTTGCAAATTGTTGAAGACTGAGATTGTCGAGAAAAAGTTAGGGATGATCCAGCTACTTATTGCTTAAAAATAAAAATTTAAATTATTATACATCGAATATTGTATATTTTTAAACATATTTTAATCCTAGTAGGCCAAGGTGAGTGTGTAACACAACAATAGAAAAGACAGTTTGCTCGGACATTTTGCTGGATTTGCTCAGTTGCTTATGCTCAGCTGCTGACACCCGAACGAAACTCTCCCCATCAAACTGTTATAGTCAGACAGCTTCGTGTGTTTCTCTCATCGATTACTATGAGACAGAAAACACTAGTAAATCAAAAATCTAGTGTTCTGTTCAGAGAGTGAGCTACTCTGTTAAATTTTTTCCTGTCATTTCGGTGAGCAGACAGTATAGAAAAATTTGGTTGACCATATTTTGCGAGCTCTGGTTAAAACAATTCTATTATTGTGACATTTAAAATAATAATAAAAACATTTAGCAAATTAAAGGTTGCCACACTTTAAAGTGTCACTTGTTGCCCTACATGTGTGAACGCCTGCAAGAGGAAGTGCCACTTGACATGGCATTTTTACTAGTTTTTTAAATACGGCAAAGTTGGTTAAAATATTCTTTATATTGTTGTCTATATTTTTTAGCTTTGTTCGTCCATTGTATTATCATAATCATGGATATACAATTGTGTGTGCTCATTTTTGGCCTTGACCGTGTTTGTGAGCGCAAATATCAAAAGCCTAACAGTTTTTCTCACTAAAAAGTTCGACCACACATTTCCACGGCAGCTACAAGAAGTAGTCATTCTATCCGGGCGGTTCCGACATATTAGCAAGGGAGAATCGGATTCTATGAATGCAACTAAAGTTCTATCCACTGGAAAGTTTATGGAGTCAGTAATTTTGAATGTCCGTGGAAATATTCATATTAAATTTATTGAATAGGGAAAAGCAATTAACCAACTTCATGTAACCTTCGCTGGAAAAACTTAACTTAACAAAAATTATACACGTGTGTCCTAGAAATCTCTAGAGGTTTTTGTATACACGTTTGCATTTCGTATTGAAGCTGGTTGAATTTATATGTTTGCTAGAGATTTGATGAATAAAGTTGAGGGATTTTAAACTGCCTGCTCTAAACCTAGTATATTTTATGCGTACGGGTTTTCTATCACACAACCTATTAGCCGGTCTTATTTGAAAAAGTTGACACTGCCGTTTTTGTGATGGCTAGATCTGATTTGATGTTCAAAGCGTCTCTTCCCCAAAATAGGATTTTTCTGAAAAATAGGCTTGTTAAGCCAGCTGGAAAGTTCGGAATTTGTAATTATAATCAAAATATGCATTCACCATTTTATCCATCAGAGTTTCTTGTTAGGCCTAATTCCTTAAAATTCTTTATTTTGATAAAATAAGTTTTACTTATAAAGGGTGATTTTTATGATATTAGGGTTTTCAGTGTGACACCTGTGGAAACTCCAAAAATGCTTAGTAAGGCTTGCCATTTCATCATAATTTAACTAACAAACGAACAGAGCTTGCAATTCATTAAATTTTATTATCAAATTTCGATCCACTTTTTGTTATCGAAGGCAATAAGGTCATTTTTGGCTCAATGCGTACGTCAACAAACAAAATAGCGGAATTTGTTATTGGTCTGCCGGCGGCATCTTTGGACTGCTTTTTCAAAAATAATGAAAATCACAATTTGACAGTCATTGGTGCAAAGTACCGTGAAAAGTTATCTTTTTTTTGCCTAATATGGAAGAATTCTACTTGGTTAAAATTTGGTTTCAACAAGACGGTGACACATGAAACAAGGCAGGAGAAACCATCGACCAATTGAGAGGCGAAACACCAACCTATTGGCCGCCAAATCATGTGATACCTCTCAACTAGTTTTTGTTGGCCTAAGCCAGGAAGCCCCTCAGGCGTAGCCAAGGGCAACATTAAGATGATTTAATAATTAAAAAGAAAATAGCAGGTATTGATATGTCGCTCTAAATAAATACTTCGTTTACTATACCAAATTCTTTTCAATTCTTTTTATTTTTAATTTTCAAAAAACAAACGTTTAAAAAATCACCTTTTATAAGGCAGATCTGGACACAAGTTGAACAAGCTTAACAAGAGTTTCTTTTTAGAAGCTTAAACATTAATTTCAGCGTGGTACTAACTAAATTTTGAATAAGGAACTACATTTGTGGTGTGATAGGTCTGCTTTCAGGAATGTCCAGGCAATTTATAGAATTTTCTTATGGTCCCTCGAAATGTCCAGTTAAAATTGTATGACTTTATATGTGAAGCAACAAGAATACTTCAGCTGAATATTGTATCCTTAACTTTCCATCCATGATATAACTAAGGGCTCAATTTCTGTCTTGGTGTTCCTTTTATTACTAAGACGTAGACATCTGTTCTGTTAACATTTTCAATGTTTTCCTTCTCTTAGTTCAAAGTTTCTGTGGCTTCTGAAAGCTCTCTCTCTATGTCTTACGTTCTCTCTTTCTGCTAGTTAACAGTGAGATGCCCAGATAGTAAATGAAAACAAACTCAAACCCCAAAAAATGCGCAGCTAGTCCTGGCTCGGACTCAGGTAAAAGCTGCCTCTCTCTTGCTCTCACTTTCACTCTCTCTCATTCTCCTCAGCGCTCCGGCTGAACTTTAACCTTCAAAGGGGAAATCGGCATACGAAATTAGTCAGGGGAATAGTATGGGAATTGCTTTTGGCTAAAAATTCACCACTCGCCAAGCAGTCTCCATGTTTATACTGAGCTAAAGACGATACGCATACGCCTCGTGTTACAAAAGTTTTGAATTTTGTTGTAAACTTGTTGACATTTCACTAAAACAATTAGCGCATTTTCAATTTAGTTTTCTCTCTTCTCATTTTCGACACTTGAAATTGGCTGGCGTTGGCTACACCAGACACGACGCTTCTGTGAGGCACGCACTCAGCCGTAAAATTGTTTGAAAATTGTTTTGGCACACACATTCCCCGATGTAAACTATGACAGGTGCGCGCGGTTTATCCTTAAGGCGAAAGTGGGCTTGAGTGGACCAACAAATAGTTTAGTTGTTGTTGTTTTTGTTTTGCCTTACAACAAATATTTCGTTGGAGACATTTTAATACCGAATTCCGGCATTGTGCATAAAGTAAGAGGAAAACCTGACCCTCGAGCAACAAAAAAAGCTGAACCTAAACCAACAAGAGGGAGACACTGAATGGGGGTGGCCGGCAGCGAAGCATTTGAAATTTTTGCCGAATATTCAACTCCCTGATGAATAGTGTTTTGAGTGTGGAGAAGGGTATAAGGACTTGAACATGGAGTTGACTAGAGAAGGAGTGCAAAACTTTAGCAGAGTAATACTGGAAGCTTTGTGTTTTCCTTAAAACAGGAAATATAAAAATCGGGAAAAACTGAAAGCTAAAATTGTGGGTATTGAAATCAACCCTAAAAACACTTCACTACTTCTCCATTTTGAGACAGAGATTTCAATATAGGATTTGTATTTCTGACGTTCGGTTTAACGGAAGTGCACATTTCAGCTTCTCTTCTACTCTCTGGGCTAGTGTGCTATAAGAATTGGTAACTTAATTTCGTTTCTGAACTTAGCTAGATTTTGTTATGGCTACTCCATAAACCAACCTGAAAACTAATGCAGGTCACTGGAGAAGTTAATGTCGGCATACAAGCTAAAAAGAGATTCTTTTTATTAGAAGTTCCAAAAGCGGAACCAAATTCCTTTATCAGCTTTATCTGAAACGAATTTCGATACAAAAAATGTTAATCGGTTGATACCCAGAAAAAAGGAGTAAAGCACAGATATAAAACGACCAAACTGCCTTGTCCTGTCCTTGAAATGAGCTTAGAAAGTTTCTCAACACGCTGTTAATGTTCGTCCAGTTCGACGATTTAGCTTCTAAGCCATCGATGCAAACAAACGGATTAACGGGCATGGGAAATCATTGACATGCAGATAGCTGTGGTCAGATGCATAATGATGTTTGCTATGCAGATTTGGGTGCCATTGATGACAGATTGTACACATCATACAGTCGAGTTTGTACAGGGTCGAACAAGAAATATCCCTAGTCCGTTGGTTAAACATTCGTATTGATGCTCGAAAGGCAATTCTGACTATGCAGAATGGAATTATTTTAATAACTACAAATAATTAAGAAGAAAGCATTAACACAGCTAATTAAATTATTCATAAAGCAACGGGATACAGTCAAATGTAAGTGTAAGGACTTTGCTTGGAAAAAGTTTGACGCCCAGAGCTTCGATGGCAGGGCACAAGTTTGCTGGACTCTCGAAGTCGTACGGTAAAATTTTTGAACTAAAACAAAGGGCTAAGACGATTAAGCCTGGGAACAGTACCGCAGATCATTTTGGACTATTTTGCATGAGGCAGTAATCCTAAATCATAAATTAGAACTAATATATAACTGAATATAGCTGCCATGAGGTCATTTTGTTTTGATATTTAGTTGTAATTTTTGGTATGAAACGCAATCAAAATATATTGTCTCTATAAATTTTGGAAAAGACTTGGGAACCTAAATGTTCCCAACTATGAGCAAGCAGTGCTGATGCTGCTCTGAAATCTACAATTTTTTAATGTATTTACTAGATATGGACGCGGGATAGAAATATCGCTAGACCCAAATTTCATATCCACTTAACGGAATTTATGAGCGCCTAGAAAATTAGGTTGGGTCCTTTAGGACGGAATGGCAAAAATTTTTGTTATATACAATTTCTAGAACAACATATTTATATGAAGCAGGAATCGAATTTATTTTTGGTCGGTAATTTAAGACCTGATTTTGTCGAAGCAAGCCCATATTGATAAATGTCTATTATACACCCTTCTCTCCAAAAACTCGGTAAATCACTTTCCACGATAGATCGAGAATTATAAAGAACTCAAATTGAAATTTCAATCCCAAAAACATGTTTAAATTTAGTAAAGGGCATAGCCGGATAAGCCTGGGAAAACTGCCCCAGCAGATTTTTGAATATTTTGAATCAGGGATGGTAGCTATTATATAGGAGGGTATGTATGCCAAATTTCAAGTCAATAGGTCTTTTGGTTGACGAGTAATCTGCAGAAATGCTAAAACATAAATATCGATATATCTGGTCTCACATCACGATTTACCATGAACTGTTGATTGAATATTGAAAAGATTTAACACAGTTATCCGTTAAAAAATTCTAGAATTTTTACTCTTATTCCTTTGGTCAAAAAACCGTGGTCAAAATTTTCCAAATTTAAAATGACCACTTTCCAGTTTTGACAATACCATGGAATTTTTAAAGTTCATGTGTCCTTTAACCATCTAATTAATAAAAACAAGTGAGAAAGTCGGTCAAGCCCTACTATAACATACTCTGTACCTGGAGTAGGAGCTGAATGCAGTGCTGCTGCTGTGTCTCTCTCTATCTCTATCTCAGTCTCTTTCTCTCTCGCTCTCGCTCTCTCTCTCTCTAAGATTGTGCGGTGTTGGTTGTGAAAGGGCGTGAGGAGGGGGTGGCGGGGGAGCTTGGTTCACTTTTTTGCTTATAACTTGAGAACCGCTCATCCGATCTTTATCATTTTTTCAGCAAATCGATACAACAACTAACTACCTCTAACTATCTCTAGAAGGTACAAACCATCTATCTACAAAACTGTGGAAGATATGACGTTTTTTCAAAATTGCGGGTGCGGGAGGGGGCGTGGCCAAAATTGAAAATAAACTTGATCTGCCTGCAGCTTTAAGAAACATTTGTCCCATACATGTCAAACCTCTATCTCTTACCATCTCTGAGATCTATTTGTTCATACGGACGGACGGACAGACGGACGGACAGACGGACAGACGGACATGGCTATATCTACTCGGCTGTTGATGCTGGTCAAGAATATATATACTTTATAGGGTCGGAAATGATACCTTCTCTCTGTTACATACTTTTGCACAAACTTAATATACTCTATGTACCTTCGGTACAGAGTATAAAAACTCTGATTTTTAAGAGTGGTGCAACAAGGTCAAATTAAGAAAAAACATAAAAATTTTAATATTTTAGCATTTAATTTTGTTTAAGTCTTCATCACTATCTTCGTTTATAATTGTACATTCACCAGTTGTCTTAAATATATTTGTCAGCATCTCGGCAGGCATAACGATTCTTGACTTGAACCTTGCATAAAAAGCTAGTTTTTCGAACACGACTTAAATAATCTGACTGCATTCTGTGGCTTCAGTACTGTTTCAAAATCAGAAATTGCCGAATTGCTCAATTTAAAAGTGGATAGTAAAAGCAGCTTTTATATTTCACAGGTATGTACGTTACGATTTGTCAAAAACTTATGTACTTGCAAACATATATAATTAAAAATATAAAATATAACTTCAAAAACTTAAAAAATATAGGTCTTAACTGGGAGCAATTATACCAACTGACGGCATCTTTACCTTCAATGAGAAATTCGACTGGTCGCACAAAGGCAGAGGCTTAAATACATTTTTAATCCAAAATGGGACTTGGCAAAAAGCAACAAAATAATTACTAAACTATTTTTAATAACCCCGCCGCAAGTGGTTTCTTAATTTGTAAAATGAGTAGCAACGGCTTTTCAAAATAATTTATAACCAATCTGCACTTACCAAATTAATTCATACGGCAACTACTACAGAAAGGACCAAATTGTTGTGAAAAGCAGTGGACAAACAAAATTTAACTGTGGAAGGTCAGTGGGTGTTTTGTATCATGTAGCGAGGGACCGCACAGTGTAAGATTTTGCCAATCTAGTGGGACTTAATTCAATAGCAGTCGTATTTTTATACGCGTTACTCGTAGAGTAAAAAGGGTATACTAAAGTCGTGCAAATGTATGTAACAGGCAGAAGGAATCATTATATTACTGATCAGCATCAACAGCCGAGTCGATATAGACATGTCCGTCTGTCCGTCCGTCTGTATGAACACCTAGATCTCAGAGATGGTAAAAGATGGTAAAGGTTTGACATGTATGGGACAAATGCTTCTTTTATTTTTGGAAAAAACGTTATATCTCCTACAGTTTTGAAAATAGACGATTCGTCTATCCTTCTAGAGATAGTTAGTAATTAGTAAAATAAATCGATTCGCCGAAGAAATGATAATGATCGGATGAGCGGTTCTCGAGTTATGAGCAAAAATGTGAAAAATAGCCGAGTTATAAAGTGTTGCATACTTTTCAGTTGTTCACCCTAAGGAACGCAGGAACACTGTTAAACATGTTTTTTCATGAGTAACAGGCTTATCGAAGTCGGTTAGAGCCGACTTTACCTTGCGCTCTCGTTTTTTGTTTGTTTTTTTAAAAAAAAACACGCACTCAGCACGCTCTCTTTCTCTCTCGCGTTCTCAGCGAAACAACTTATTTCACAACATTGCCTGAGCGCAACAACCGTTATGTCCCCATACAAGCTTTTCATTGGCCTTTCCATAAGATTGGAGAACAATTTTTCACATTTTCTTTCGAAGTGCGCAAATTTCAATCCTGTAGTTTAAGCCGTTTAGGCTGTGGGTTGATAATATGTCAGTCGGGTCTACAGATTTGTAAGTATAGATGAAGTGTTTCCTTGGAAAAAATTTAGCTTTGGTAGATAAATGACTTCATAATTAAATATAATATTTTCACTACTTTGGTCAAATTTCTCCGTATGGGCTTTGTATCTTTCATTGTCTTCTCGAATCAATAATACGAATTTATTGTTTGGCTATTTAACCAATTAAGAGTTCTACATGCAGTTTTAAGAAAATTAAATTTAAATACCATAAATATTTTGTGTAGTGTATTTCCCTATTCTTTTTAATTGTCTTGTATTTCAGGCATTTCCTATTCCCGTTCTGGCTGCTGCTGTTTCTGCCGTTACCAAACGGCAGTCAACTGTTTGCACTCTATTAGCGGCAATTTGCAGTTTTACGTGCTCTTTTTCGTGGCTTTCAGACACGTGGCCAAGTCCTTTGGCAGAGTGCAGCATTGTCCTTGCCAGAGAAGCACCTTTGCCCCAGCAACACGTTGAAGACTAGAGTGTGGGGGCTGGGGTTTTTTTTCTTGCTATGCTCCCTGCGGCATTGGGCTCTTTGACTAGCGTATACCGAACGAAACCGGAACAACAAAACGCATTAGGATATACTAAAGTGCTTAACACAATACAAGTATATATAATGCCTGGCTGGAGATTGCATGGGGTAGGAGACGGGGGACTTGCAATGTAATAAAATGGAGCAGACAGCCAAGCAAAGGCAAACTTAAGAGTCATCTATTCGCTTAGATGGCTTAGCTTTCAGGCTAGTGCAGAACTAATGAAACCTTGACCCGTCCCCTGGAACAGATATAGAGGGACAGATAAACAAGAAAAAGCTGATTAAGCTGTTAAGTGAATTCACTTAGAAATTGATAATGAGATATAGCCGAAGGGGAGCAAATAAAAGGTACGTACCAAAGTAAAGAGGAGTTTGTAAAATTATAATTTTTTTTTGTTGGCGCCTCATTTTAATGGGTGACTGCGATAGGTCGCCTCCACTTGACTATTAACGTTTGAAAAACTGCTTATGTAATTTAAGGAAAAGCGTTTTAAGGACCTCGGACCAAGTTTGATGAATCAAAAAATCGACTCAGAATTATCACCATTTTGATCTGAACCTCAATCATATTTTAAAAGTTCGCGAGGCTCAGTTCCATCTATCATCTAATCTATTAAAATAAGGCTGTGCGAGAAAAATGGCCAGTCAGTCAGAGAGTTAGTCCCACAGTTCTTAATTTATCTTTTTTCAGAAATTATAAATTATAAATCATTTCTTTTAGTGTTTAAATACAAATTTTTCAAGCTATCAAAATTAATAAATTAAGAAATGAAAAAAGGAAAAACAATTTAAAGTTTTATTTTTTGGTTCATGCCTAAAAATTCTTAACTGACAGCAGCACGCACCAAACTTCTGTTTGCCATTCCTTCGAGCAAACTTTCTAATGAAATCGGGACACAACCCCCTTATCCACCACTCGACAGTTGCTCTTCGAAATTGCGCCAGGCAGGGAAACTTTTCCCAGCACAACTTTTGAATCGCTTCTTTCGTATTAAATTAAGCGTTGCCCAACTGAAACTGAGCAGGACAATGGCAAACTGAAGTTGAACTGTTGGCCAACTGTTGCTCCAGCTGATTTGCATCCCAATTATATTTTTATCACAATTACACCGAAATGGAAATCGCTTGGAAATTTGCTCAAGAAAGCCCCAATTAACCAAGACAAGCATCGATTATTCATAGGCCATGCGTGTCGGGATGTGCTGCACTTGACAGGCACCACAAAAGGCACTGAAGTATAAAACCGGGGCAGGCAAAAGCAAGAGTTGCCTCAACTTGGCCTTAGAAAACTGCCTAGAACAATGGGCTGGCGCACAGGATGGCGATTTGGCAGGGGAAGGGGAGGTGGACGACAATTGAACTGCGGGCAACTCTTGCTACTGCCTTGTGGATGACACTTTTGACTTATGTATGTGGCAGCTGATGCTGCTGGACCTGACCCAACTGCTGCTGCTGCTGCTAGTGCTAATGATAATGACGACGATGATGAGGCTGCTGCCTGACTCTGATAGAAGTCTGAAATGAGCTGGAGATGCTGCTGCTTATTATGACCATGTGAAAAGGGACAAGGATCTGACTAACAATTTGAATTGAATTCAAATTGTCGCTTACGCCGAGACAATAGAAAATCAGCCTTTGAATGTGGGACAATTGCTGATGGGGGATATTGTTGGACAGGGCACTTAACTTAGTTCAAAGACATTTCAGCTTTTAGTTAATCGATCTATTAAAATTTAAGATTATTTTGTTGCTAATAATGAGTATTTTAAATATTTCTTAAAATAAACACTTGATGATACTAATAATAATGTATATAAATGAAGGTTAAAATGATTTTCATAAATTCATTTTCGCTTAGAAAAATGTCAGCCAACTGATCTCCCAAACGGAGCAAAAGATGGCGACACTACTTTTACCTTGTGGCGGTTCTAGTCCTTTTTCATCCAGCTCCAATCACAGATCCAGTTCTGAAAGGGTATGATGGTAGTACAAAAACCTTCGCTGGGTTTGGTCTGGTTAATTAGTCACATCTTTAAACTCAAAATAGCAAAAAGTCGTATAATAACCATGTTTTTCTCTCATTTTATACTGTTTTTCAACTTTGTTTTGAAAACAGTAACCAATTTGACTAAGCAATGAAGGACCAAAATGTAGCTTACACTAAAGTAAACAATCGGTTGGAACATACCTAGTTCGTTCGATTGGTCCTTCATACAGTTAGGGGCCCTGAAGTATGTATAATTTCAACCAAAGCTCCAGCCCAGAGCCACATCTTTGCTAAGGACATAAAAGCAAAATACAAAATAGTTTACGAGATATGGTATCGTTAATCCTACTCTGAAGCTGAAAAGTTCAAAGGTCAATAAAAAGAAAACAGCAGGGTTTTTACTACCTTTACACCTTTTCAAAATTTTTTGGTCTCGACCATATCAACTTTATTGAGTTTAAAAATGTGTCACAGTGTAATTAGCTTAAAAGAAATCAAAAGTAAAATAAGTTGAGTTTTAACGGGCGCGATCAGCCTTTAAAGTTTTTGTGTATAACTCATACGCAGTGTTGCCTAATATCATATTTCCATTTCATTTTTCCATTTCTAAAAAGTCGGTGTCGATTTTATTTAAAAACTATTCAAATGAAAAATAATAAAAGACTACTGCTATGTGTTATTCCCAAAGATGACAGCAATTCAAATGAACAAATAATTTCGATCTGAAAATTTGTATTCAATGAACGTGTCGTAGAAGTAATTTTTTTTCAAAACGTCAAAGCTCTGTCTATTAAAAATTAATATAGAGTTTATATTATTTTCACAATTATTAATTATAAAACAAATATTAGCTTTGGGAATGCTGAGACCTGGTTTTTTCTATTTTTCCGTTTTGGGGTCCGGCCTATTGTTCACACATTACTAACAACTATCGATGCTCGATACTCCAGCCTTTTAATGCATCTAACAACTACACACTTTTCTTTCCGCCTTTGTGTTACACTCATTCTTACCGGCAACATGCCGTGTGCACTAAACTTCAACCCAATCTGTGATTTAACGTAAATAGTTAAAGTGGCGTAGCCACATATGGTTCCCCCGTAGGAAGGAACAATAAATTATTTAAATGGTTATAGTTCGTGACGAAAATTTGTTGCTTTCGATACACACATAAAACGGGTGCCGCCAAATCGGCGTGGCGTCAAAAAACAAATATACTAACAAAACTTAAGAAAAAGAGTGTTATGTGCAAAAAAACATGAAACAAGTTCACATAAACAATACAACAGAAGGCTGCATGAAGAAGTGCATGGACTCACACACCCGCATACACACACAAACATGCAGACGGCGTCTGCAGCACAGAATTTGCGATCACAGAGAAAGCTACGCTCCAACTAGGACTTGCGCATTAAAATCCTGCAACAGCATTCAAGGTGCGGTTTAGCCCCTGAAATTCCTTCTACAAATTGTGAAATTTCGATAGAAACATTCACATGTACAACCGCATTGCAACAGCAACCACACAACAAAAGTGAAATGTGCACAAAACATTGAACAAAACTCTTTAAACAAATATACAAGCAGTGTTCTTGCGAGTTCTTTTGAAATAGTTGACCTTAAACGCCAACACACATGTACATTAGGCCTGAGACATGTGTGTTGGCGTTTAAGATCAACTAACTTCTGAAAGTCTCAGCATTCCCAAAGCTAATATTTAGTTTATAATTAATAATTGTAAAAATCAAAAAATTCTATTTTGATTTTACATAGGAGCGACAGAGCCTTAAAGTTTCAAGAAAAATTACAAATACGACACGTTCATTGAATACAAATTTTTAGATCGAAATTATTTGTTCATTTCAATTGCCGTCATATTTTGAAGTGACACATAGTAGTAGACTTTTATTACAATTATGCATATAAATGAACAAAATATATGATAATAGGCAACATTGCGTATGAGTTTTATACAAAAACTCAACTTTTTTTACTTTTGAATTTTTTTTACCCCAATTATACATCAAAAAGTATCAGATAGATGGGTGAAAGCATGACCTTAAAAATTGAAGTTAAAAATATGTTCAATTAATTTTAAACAGATAAAATCAATATAATGCTGTTGGCTGTGGCCAAGTGTTTTTGATTAATAACATTTTAATTAAATTGCGTTAAAATAAATAATAATTATATATACTACGTATAATTTATTGTCATTGTGCTTATATGTTACAATTTCCAATCTCAGCCACTTCCACAATTCAATTTGCAATTAAATATCACACACACACGTCTTCAATTAAGTCGCCTGACCTGCCAGCCTGGCCGCGTTCATCTGGAAATCATTAAATGGTTGGCCACAATCATGGATGCGTTTTTGAAGTACTCACCGCCTATTCAGATATTAATTAAGTTGCACTTAACAACTGAATTAATGAGTTTAGCTTGGGGCAACAGGAAAAGTAAAAGTTTTAGCTGCATTCCGTTAAAGCTACTGTATTTTGTCTCTGGTTTTGTGGTTCGCCATATGCCCCCAAGTAAATACCACAAAATGGCATAGCTCCTCCAGCCATCTCCCTGCAATCCTTTCATAGCTGCGCAAGCATTTTTAAGGCATTTAGTGACCAAAGTTGCAACTCTTGCCCTGTGGCATGTGCACTATTTCGGTGCATAGTTTCCCCCCAGCTTAACTTAATCCATTTGGATGGGCAGGGGATTGAAACTCGATTATTTTTTCGGGAGAGCGAAACAGTGTAAGCTCTTTATTTTCGTTTTGGTGTTTGTAATTAAAAGCCACTGAAACTTTTGGCAGCCAGTGGCACTGACCAGTCCCTGAATTAATGTTCAATTGATTTGGCCAGCGTGGGAAACTTTTAATTAAACAAACTACGCGGAATGCAGAACGCGTGGAATCGCGATACAGAGTGGGCGAACATTACTCAACCTGAATTTATCTTTAATAGTAGACTCGAATGGTTTTCAAAACGCCTTCTCTTTGCCTGGTTTACTTTTTGTAATTTCACAAGATTGATGTGAAACGATGCGTATACGTGATGTGCTTGCTTTTATTTGCCTTTAACGCAATTTGGTGTGGAAAATAATTTAGCTCCAGCGCTTGGCATTTGGTCCCAAACTCATCTCGCCTCCGTATCTGCCATTTACTGTGCCTCTGCACGCGCTTCAATTCCGTTTTAATTACATGCCCACAGTCGCCAGCGTCGCTTCGGGTGTAAATTAGTAGCTACCAGGGATCCTTACTCGGCATAAGTTGTGTCGACTGCGGTTGCCCACTTTCTGTGTGATGCCAAAAGGCAATTCCGCTGAGCTGCCACGTGTTGAATCATTTATGACTGCCAAGGGAGAGAGAGAGAGAGAGAGAGAGAGACCAGGCAGAGCGCAGATAGGCTGAGTGGGAGGCTGACTTATCACATTTCGAGCCAACAAATGTCGAATGTTAAAATATATTTGATATTTTTTGTAGGTAAATTAACATTTAAATTGCTAAAAAAGCAAACTGTCAGATCCATTCAACCAATTGCCCCCCGTAATGATGACATGTCTCTGCCGCGACAATATGCATTTCCATGGCAAGGGCAAGTGTGTAATTATTATAATCAGTGTGACATAATTGGCAAAGAGCTCAATTTGAGCTAATGAGTGGTAATCGAAGGAGTTAAAGTACCATTAAGCATTCGCAAGGAATGCTAAATGAGGTGAAGTGCGCTCAAATGAGCTCTTGACCAGATTGATAATTAGCCAGCTTTAGTCTGTTTGGTGTTTGCTCATCACAGGTAAATGGATTTGAAATTTTTAAACTGCATTTGGTTATATCTTCTTAGTAGGTAGAGTTAAGCTAAATGAGACCGAAGGTCGTTTTCGATAATGAGTAATTAATTTAAGGCAGGGACAGCAATAGCTGGTGAGATTTTGATTTTGCTTTTGCCCGGGCGACTAAACTATCTTTTGGTCCCGAAAGATATAATAAAAAGTTTGGCTGCGATCGGACAATATTTAGTGGACGCGCTCTTGCCCCTAAAAACCAAAAAATTTTAAATATGCTACCCATATAAGGGGAAGAAAAAGGGAAAAATGCAAAATTTGAAAAAAACTTTTTTGTGATTTTTGCTCTTTAAATCCTTTAAGGGGAATACCATAGCAACATTTTACATATTTTTGTTGGATATTTCGAGCGTAAACTTGGTCACAATCATATCAAATCGGCCAATTTAAAAAAAAAATTTTTTTCTGAGATTAATTTTAAAAATTTTTTTAAAGTGTTAATTCTCTTTAAATACTTTTTGCGGAATATCATAGCAACATTTTAAATATTTTTGTTGGATTTTTCGAGCGAAAACTTGGTCAAAATCATATCATAACTCCTATTTTTCTCATTTTTTGGGGTTTTTTTAATGATAAATTATATTATGCGAGACTATGATTTTTGCTCTTGCCTGAGCGGAAGAAATTTCGTTTTAGTCCCAATAGATATAATAAAAAGTTTGGCAGCGATCGGACTTCAGTTGGTGTAATCGCACTCGCCCTCAAAATCGAATATTTGAAATAAATGCGCAATAATTGGGGTGAGTTTTGGGCTTAATATCTAAAATTTTTAATAGAAAATGTTTAAGTGTTATTTCTCTTTATATTCTTTTAGAAGAATATCATAGCAACATTTTAAATGTAAATGTCCGATATTTAGTGGATATCTCGTATATATTATTTTATCTTAAAAAAAACATAAAAAAAATTATAAAAAAATGTGAAAATGTGCTTTTAAATATGATTCTTACCAAATTTATTCTCAAAATATCTTACATTAATATTTAAAATGTTGCTATGGTATTCCGCAAAAAGTATTTAAAGAGAATTAACACTTTAAAAAAATTTGAAAATTTTAGAGATAAAATCCGAAATTAATCTCAGAAAAAATTTTTTTTTTGAAAAATTGGCCGATTTGATATGATCCCACCAAGTTTACGCTCGAAATATCCAACAAAAATATGTAAAATGTTGCTATGGTATTCCCCTTAAAGGTTAAAAGAGCAAAATTAAAAAAAAAATTTTTTTTTCAAATTTTGCAGATTTAATCCGTATCTCATCCCATATATTGGTAGCATATTTCAAATTTTTGGTTTTTAGGGCAAGAGCGCGTCCACTAAATATTGTCCGATCGCAGCCAAACTTTTTATTATATCTTTCGGGACCAAAAAGATAGTTTAGTCGCCCGGGCAAAAGCAAAAATCAAAATCTCATATGTATTAAAAATTCTTTGAAAAAAATACCAAAAAAAAGTTTGAAAAATTGACCCTTTTGATATGATTCTGGCCAGGCTGACTCACAAAATAAGACACATTTATATTTTAAATGTTGCTATGATATTCCCCTAAAAGGATGTAAAAAGAATTAATACATAAAAATTTTTTTTGGAATTTTTAGAAATTAAATTCGAATCTCATCCACTTCATTTCCCATACATTTCATATTTTCGATTTTGAGGGCGAACGCGCGTCCACTAAATGAAGTCCGATCGCTGCCAAACTTTTTTTCATATCTATTGGGACCAAAACGAACCCTTTTCCGCCCGGTATTTTGAAATAAAAAAAAAGTTAATATAAGGGCCAGTCTAATAGGCATAGTACTAAATTAATGGGTTAACATATCTAAATTCAATTCAATTGTTGGTTCTTATGATTTTAAAATAATTGCAAATTCAAATATAAAAATATGAGTCATTTATTATATTGTTACTGACTTTCAGCAGTAAGGAATTTTGGTCAATCGCTGGGGGTTGTGAGCCACTCGAATATTGACCATAAAAAAATAAATTTAAACTCTTTGTTTATGTCAAGTGTCTCCCTTCTTATTACCTAACTTTTGGCTAGCAACCGATCAGTCAACACGTTCTTTAAGTTTGTGAACCAGAACTCGACTTTTTTTCAAAAAAAAAAGTTTTTTTTTCCATTTTTGGCTTATGAATATTATACAAAATTTTTTTCGTAATGCCATAAGTAAGTATGAGGAAAATATCTTTGGTCAATTGCCTTTTTGACAGAAATTTGTTTTTTTTTTTAAATAATTTTTTTTTTTTGTTTATGTGACGTCACCAAAAAAAAAGTGAGATATGGGGGGTTGTGAGCCACTTTGAAAAAAGTCGGTTTTGACTTCCAAAGAGAATATTGCTTGAATATTATTGAATATTATTGGGAAAACTCTCCTAAGGAAAAAAAAGACATTAAGAAAGGCAAACATTGGAACAGCCACCAGCAAAAAGTGCTCGTATATAAAAGAAAACAAGCCCGATGCCGTCAATCAATTTTCACTCTTCATTGATATTTCTTAATTCAGAATATGAGAAAAATTGTTATTTTTTTCATTTATTAAACAATACTTGCTTAAAAACACGAATTTTGAACTTTTAGATGGGTGGCTCACAACCCACCACAAATTTTTGAAATTTCAAAAAATCACTTTTTTTTCAATATAAAATAAAAAATCCCCAAAAACTTATTTTTTAAATCTAGTGATGAGGAAAGTTTTGTGCATCTTTTACCTAAAATACAAAATTTACAGAACGAAAAAATATTGATTTTTGGCGAAGTTGTGTTCGAAAAACAAAACTATGATCACAACCCCCCACTCTCCCCTACCCATTTCATGAAAGCTTTTTAAGCTGCGCTGAACTGAAGTGGTCCGACATGCGAGTTACATAGGGACCTTTTCACCTTTTGAATTTGCATAATTTTTACTTCTTAGCACTTAGCAGACAAATGAATCTTGATCGGAGTATGCGTCCAAACCACGATTTAGCCCAGGCCTACAATCGCTGCAGAACCAGGTACCAGTTTGGACCCTTGGTCGAATAATGCGCGGTGCACCGTATTGGGGTTTCAACGTGAACTATAAAATTATTTGGTTTTAAAACCTTCGGAGAGGGTATATTAAAATTGTCCGGATGTTTGTAACGCATAGAAGGAAGCATCTCCGACCACATAAAGTATATAAATTCTTGATCAGCATGACGAGCTGAGTTGATATAGCCATGTCCGTCTGTCCGTCTGTACGTCCGTATGTCCGTCTGTCCGTCTGTCCGTCCGTCTGTCCGTCCGTCCGTCTGTTTCTTTGCTATTTCCTCCGTCAGTTTTAAAGCTATCTTAACCAAACTTTGCACGAAGTCTTTTGGTATAAATACGCTGCACATTTGTCGGAACCGGCCGGATCGGATGACTATAGCATATAGCTGCCATAGGAACGATCGGTTGAAAAACTAGTTTTAGTGAGAAAAACTTTTTTGTTTTTAGTGCTATCGCTTCCAACGCTCGTATTAATAAGTTTTTAATGATTTCACATAATTTCACCAAGCCTTGTCAAAATCGGACAACTATATAGTATAGCTGCCATACAAAAGTTAGGTTTGAAAAAAAAGTCTTAGTGAGAAAAACTTTTTTGTTTTCAATGTTATAGCTCCCAACGCCCGTATTTATAAGTTTTAAATGATTTAACATAATTTCAATAAAATTTTTCGAAATCGGACTACTATATAGTATAGCTGCCATACAAAAGTTAGGTCTGAAAAAAAGTCTTATTGAGAAAAACTTTTTTGTTTTCAAAGATATCGCTCCCAACGCTCGTATTTATAAGTTTTCAATGATTCTACATAATTTCAACAAGATTTTTCGAAATCGGACCACTATATAGTATAGCTGCCATACAAACTGTCAGGCATATATCAAGCTCCAAGGGTATATAAACTTCGGTCGAGCCGAAGTTAGCTTGCCTCTATATTTTCTTTTATAAACTCCTTACTTTTTCCATTAGATACCTTAGAGTAGTTTTAGAGTTATATTTTACGTTACGTCAATTTCCACTTATTCACCGTGTACAGTATATATTGACTTGGATCGGTTAAAAATTAATTGGACACAGTCTGTGAGCTTTTTACTCCAAGCGCTACTCTCAAGCAAGGATGTGTTAGCATTGATGCGGGCTATATACATATGACCGACGATGGCCAAGAGCTTTTCGCTTAGACAGATGTTTCACCTAATTGCGGTCTCTTTCTGCTCCGCAACATAGACATAGGCTGCGTGTGAGAGGCGCCAGAACATAACAAAACAAGTAAGATCGTTGCAGTCGAGTAGCCCGACTTCATAATACCCTGTACAATTGACAAACACACACACATACGCGCGCGCTGCACAGCGTGCTGTACAGAGTGGGGGCGGGGGAGGAACAACAATTGTTTGCTTTTGTGTTTTTGTTCAGATCTCATTGTGCGTTTCAGATTCAGGTTTTTTGCGGTTTAAGGGGGGAGCGGGGAAATTTTGCAAATATGAAACAAACTGGATCTGTCTACAGTATCCGCCTATGTACATGCAACAATTTGTATCTCCATCTCTTATAGTCTCTGAAATCGACGCGTTCATACAGACAGACGGACAGACGGACATGGCTAAATCGGCTCGGCTGTTGATGCTGATCAAGAATATATATACTTTATAGGGTCGGAAATGCTTCCTTTTCCCTGTTACATACATTTGCACTACATCATGATCCCCTTTTACTCATTTTTATACCCTTGCAAAGAGTATTATAATTTTGCCCAGAAGTATGCAACGCATAGAAATATTTATTTCCGACCTTATAAACTATATATATTCTTGATCAGGGCGACGAGCTGAGTCGATTGCGCTTTGTCCCTCCTTCTGTCTATTTCTACGCAAACTGGTCTCTCAGCTATCGAGCTGAAACTTTGCACACAGTCTTCTTTTTACTGCACACTGCTAATATGTCGGGACCGACCGGATCGGATGACAATATCTTAAAGCTGCCATAGAAACTATCGGTCGCAAAGTGGGTTTTATTTAGAAAAATAGTTTGTTTTTAATGCTGGCGTTCTAAAACTCTGATGTATTAAAACATTTGCAAGGGTATCAAAACTTCGGCAAAGACGAAGTTAGCTTTTCCTTCTCGTTTATGAGCACAGGGTATAATAATATCTGTACAATGTTTAGGTTCTGTTCGGTTCAAAAAATATTGGTTCTTGGATACTGGTACACTACAAAATTCAAAATAATGGCTCCGGTCCCGATACTGTTCCGGTTTTATTCATTGATAATGAGTAAAAAATGCAAAATCATTTGGTATTAAACCACCACTCTGGCCTGTTGATATTGATTTGCCTGTAATGGAATGACAGCAGACCCATCCAAGCCAAAAACCGCCATAACTTGGACTAACCACTAACAACATTCCTACGCACAGTTAAGGAAAACCTGGTAACGATGTGCTAAATGCCATTGCAAATAAACGACAGCCACGCACATTCGCATACCAAATTTGTGTCCTCGTTGGTCACGCAGGCCAAGGCAAACAGGAAATCCCTCCCCCTCCCGCCACCCACCCCTTATTTCGACTGTCAATCCATAATGCCAATTGCTGGCATGGGGCATAATCATAATCATAATTAGTCTGCGGCGCAACCGCTGCAAACCAATTTCCAAATATTGTAAAATATCTATGAGCGAGAAGCACTTAATTATTTGGCCATTTTCGTTACTTTTCCCATCAGCTGCTGCTTCATTACATTTTTCTTTTGGTTTGTCTTGTTTATCTCGCAACTGTGAAGCTTTTGGTTCATGCTTTGTGCTTAATTTACGGCGCTTAACCTTCGAGTTGAGAAAAGGCAAAGCGAAAAACCGGAAATGGCTGCTGAGCAGAAAACAAAACGGGAGACAGACAGGCATGCAAACAAGGCTAAGCACACAAACACACACACCCACACACCACACTGAGGCAAAGCCACAGCTGTTGCCGCCTGCCTTGCAAAAGCATTAGGCATTTGTTTCACGCTCCTGCCATCCGCCTGTTGTCTTTTGTGCTTGAGTCGAAATGCCGTTTAACTGCCGCTTGACACAGAAAAAAATGCGCAAAAAATAACGGAAAAAAAACAAACTTGATGAGGGGCCATGTCTACCATTTATAAGTTGTCGAAGGTAAAAGAAAAATTGGTCAGGAAACAATACAAAAAATAAAAATTAAACAAAAGTAAAAGTAAACACAACAAGAGTTATGCTAAGCATACTTTTGGGAGGCTGTTTGCTTAATTTTCACCCCAAAATTGGCTTATGCGGCAGCAACTGGAACTTACTTTAATAAGTGCAAACACAAGGTTTTCATCTAGCCCCATAAGCAATACCAATATTTTGAGTCGTACCAAATTAATGTAGCCATAAGTATTAAACTACCCCTGAGCAGCAGCTTAAATGCAGAATTGATTAACATCTGCTAGCTATAAGTTTGTTCAATGAACAATGTTCATCCAATCATTAATTCTGCATAAGCTGCACCTAATCTTATGTCATACTTTTAGGCCCATTTTGTGATATACGCATTCTTAAAAGATAACCTAAAATTTATGTAGGCGTGATGGACTCATACAGCATTGTCTAACGAGAGCGAGTCCAAAAAGAGAGAGTGTGCAAAATAAAGCGCCGTCAAGTTGCTTTGATCTGACAACAGGCTAGCCAGCAACTGAAAGGATTTTTGCTCTCTTCTTCCCAGCTTCGGCTTGCATTCGTTCGGCTCGTATATGTATAAATTACGAAATGGCTTAGCCCCCTGGAGCGATCCAGGGACCACCGCTGAGTTATATAGCTATAAATTTCGACCTTTGATTATACATTAAAAACAATTAGCAGTAGATTGCAAAAAGGTTGATGACTGAAAGCGACAAGTCGCTCTCCCACATAAGCCTTGTTTGACCCATGGCGAAGCCATATGTACTCCCTGTTAAGTCTTTTAGTAATGAGAGGGGTCCTAATAACTGAACCATTGCACAGGGGTAAGAAAGCACGATAATTCCGCATTAAAATTTGGCACAGATGTCTCCGGGAGGTTGAGAAGTCTTAAGTCTCCTTCCTTTTGCTCAAGGCGGGGCAATAGCAATATTCTTTGTTCCTGCAACATTTACAGAAGTACCTTGAAAAGTTAAACAATTGGGCTCCCATAATATGGTAATAAATACTGACAAGTATATGTCGATGTCCCATTCCACCCGCCATGACAACTGCTCAGCAACAACTGTGGTAGTGACAACCAAAGCATCGCGATTATGGTAGCTCCTGAACCCCAAATACAAATTATCACTCAGGAACAGAGTTTTGACACAAAAGTCTTTTTGGCTCGACTAAATACTTAGGTATGTGTCTACAGATCTGTGGCATTGCGGCAAAGACTTATCTAATTTCGGTTCCTATTCCAATAAGTAGGCCGTCCGATACCCCGACAAGTTACCCAAGCAACCTGGCAAATACTTGGCTTGCTTAGAATCCGGGAAAACAATGAAACGAGAAGGGTAAAACGAGTTTTAATCAGAGACCTCTATCTTTTACACTCAAAAAAAAATCAAAGCCAAGCGGTAATGAAAACAAGATAATCCCGGATATTCTTTACCATATTTAAGATTGAGTAGATCCGACTTTCTTAATCCTTAGAAAGATTATATTTATCCCGGGGTAGTCTTATAAAAGATTGAAATAATGGGGCCTGTTCCGAATTCCGACTCGATTTTCGTGTAAACTTTAGTATTTTGCAGTCAAATTTGAAATAGTTGTATAGAATTCGACAAACATACCTGCGGCTACTAGATCAGAAATTACAAAACTCGGAATTGTGGCAGCAGCTGAAACCGATTGCTTAATCCCAAATGAATTTAAATCGAGAGAAAATTGCGACGGGTCTAGTAGCCTCAAATTAACTTGACACTTACGTTTAAATTTATACAAATTGCATTCAAAATTCACATGTTTACACGAAAATCGAGTCGGAGTTCGGAACAGGCCCCAATATTAATTA
This sequence comes from Lordiphosa clarofinis, assembly GCA_018904275.1. NCBI lineage: Eukaryota > Metazoa > Arthropoda > Insecta > Diptera > Drosophilidae > Lordiphosa > Lordiphosa clarofinis. The sequence goes on from JAEIGQ010000011.1 coordinate 2,712,807, forward strand.
TAAAAAAATTAATTTATAAAAAATTTCACTACAATTTAATCCTAAAATGGATCATTTTAAGCATGTTCGAGACTAATTTGAGCTCGATATTTAATATTGATTTTAACTCTCTTCCCCACCGGCACACCGCCGAGCTTCCCGCACCTGGTCTTCCCATCTTAGTGGTGGTCTTCCCACCTTGCCGCCTCCATAGTCAGCCGCCTTCGATTTATACGCCTTTTTTGCTGGAGCTTCTTCCTTCATCCTGGCGACATGTCCTAGCCAGCGCAGCCGCTGCTGCTTTATGCGCTTGACCAGGCTGGTGTCCCCATAGAGCTTATACAGTTCGTCGTTTCTTCGAATGCGGAAATCATCGCCGACTTTTAAAGGTCCATAAATCCTCCGAAGAATTTTTCGTTCAAACACGCCAATCGCCGCTTCATCCGCTGCTGTCATTGTCCATGCTTCTGTTCATCATGCAAAGTCGAACGTACTTTGCTGGAATACCTAAAGTAGACAGGGCTTTGAAGACGCTTGACCTTATCGGTGTGTCGAAGGCTGATTTATAATCAACAAAAAGATGGTGTGTTTGGTTGCCTCTTTCATAGGTTTTCTCCAGGATTTATCGAAGCGTGAAAATCTGGTCTGTGGTGGATTTACCAGGTCTAAAGCCACACTGATAAGGTCCAATCAGTGTATCAATAAACGGCTTTAGACGTTCACAAATAATGCGGGACAGAACCTTATATGCGATGGGGAGAAGACTGATCCCGCGGTAGTTGGCGCAAACTGCAGGGTCTCCTTTTTTAAAGATTGGACAGAGAACACTTAGATTCCAATCGTCGGGCATGCTTTCGTCAACCCATATACGGCACAGAAGTTGGTGCATGCACCTTACCAATTCTTCGCCTCCAGCCTTGAACAATTCAGCGGGCAGCTCATCAGCGCCTGGCGATTTGTTGTTCTTTAGCCTTCGTATGGCTAAACAGACTTCCTGTTGGGTCGGCGGGTCTATCTCTATGTTGTCGATTGGTGGCATCGTTACTTCTCTAAAGGCGGCATCATGTTCGTCATCGCCTCCCAGTAGGTTGGAGAAGTAACTTCTCCATTTGTTAAGCGCCACTTGCGGATCTGTGACCAGATTCCCGTGTTCGTCTTTGCATTGTGCGACTCTGGGCTTGAAACCTTCTGTTAATTGCTTAATCTTTTGGTAAAATTTTCGAGTCTCGCTCATGCCGAATAACATCTCGACTTCCTCGCGCAAGCGCCTTTCCTGCTCATTCTTTTTTCTTCTAAATAGGCGCTTCTCCTCTTTCCTTTTCTTCTTGTAAACAATTTTATCAGCATCCGCTCTCGTCTGCAGAAATGTCTTGTACACCACGTTTTTCTCTGCAGTAGCGCGTCGGCACTCCTCATCGTACCAAGACCGCCTTTGAGGGGACTCGGAGTACCCGAGTACCTCCTCGGCAGCCGCTCTCATGGAGTGTGATATTTGATTCCATTGTTCACCGATATCGGAAGGGGATGGGGAGGATTCCTTGAGCAGTTGGGCGAGTTTAGCTTTGTAGGCTTCGGAGGTCCCTTGTGATTGCAGCTTCTCGACGTTTAGCTTTCGACGTGTGCCAGTGCGTGCGGCATGCGCAACACTGAGCCGTGTGCGTACCTTGGCTGCAACAAGGCAATGATCCGAGTCAATATTGGCTCCTTGAATCGCGCGCACATCTAGTACACGTGATGAATGCCTTCCGTCGATCACAACGTGATCAATCTGGTTTCGATTGATTTTAACTCAGGAAAGAAAATTCTTCATCCTCTCCTTTGGCTTTCCATATGCCTGAGTACATCCTTAAACACTTAAAATATCACAAAATGGTTACTTTTTAAACTTCTTTCTTCTTTTAAACTTTGGGTACAAGAAGTATATGTCCCATACAAATCAAACCTATATCACTTACCATGTCAGAGATATGGACAGATAGACGGACATGGCTATCTCTGCTGTAACGTTGTGTAGAATTTTTTAAGGATGCTCTAGGTCATTAAGATATGATTTTGTCCATAACTTGTATAAAACAAGACACGCACAACACCACAAAGAAGGCTGGTTGACAATATAGCTATTTCATGAATACCAATTTAATCTTCAGATGTCTGCGCCGTATCGACTCTTCTGCTTTTTGACAGAGCTCGAATTCATTGCACTATGTTGAATTTAACCCGTTTCCGTAGCCAAAATTAAAATTTTTAAAATTAACAAGATTTTTCACTGCAGGTTTCTTGTATAATGATGGCTATGACTATAGGAAGGTATTTTAGAAAAGTGGGCGTGTCAACGCCCCCCTCCGCCCAGAGAAATCGGAAAAAAAACGAAAATTTAAAGCAATTATAAAGTTAGAGACTCCAATTTTGGAACACAGGATGAATGTCCTATTTCAAATGTGGCCTGCAAATTTGGTCCAGATCGCATAATAAATATAGAAGTAATTCAATAAGAAATAATTTGGATATATATCAGCTTTCCTGCATTTTGCATTCTCTCGAATTGCGCAATATTGTTCAGTTGTGAAACCTTGATCCAGAATCAAAGCCAACGTCTTTTCAGCGGAAGATCGCAAAGGCTACCACGGCGGTACCACGGGCTTGTTTATCATTTTGCGAATAGTGACGGCTTTTGCAGGGTTTAATGCAAGTAATCTTAATAGGACAGCAAGATCAACTAGCCCGCGCCTTCGAGCAGCTATGCTTGCCGCTTGAGTCAGTAATCTTGCGTTATGTTTTTGTCCCGCGGAGAGATCGGCTGCTTGCCTTCTTTGAGCTCTTCTACCTTTTATATTGAATGTCATTTTTGGACGTCCAACTGGTTTTTTTATTTCCTCTCCTTTGGCTTCTTCTCTAGTTAAATTAAGGCTCATATAACCTTCCATCCAATTTGAATATGTTTTTTTGAACCTTTCCACCTTCCTACAGCATTTTTGCCAATTTCGCCATAAATTTGCAGAAAAATTTCGGACTTTATCTTTTAAATAACGATGATTTTCTTCCAAAAAGCTGCCATCAATTTTGTCACTAATAAAAGTGTATATAGCATTTTGTTTCTCACAAAAGCTCCTTTGTTTACGCCGCACTTCTAGCAGATCTGCATTGCTGATTAAGATGTTGCTTCCTAATAAATCAAATAATGCAAAAAGGCGCAAAAAGCACACAATGTGCTTATTAGTTCTGAATTCAGAATTGACAACTCTACAACATGTATATAGACACTCACTGAAATAATTTGAAATTTGTTTTTAAACTCTTTGGAAAGTTCAACTTTCTTTCTAAAAGTGACAAGGGAACACCACTTGCTAAATATACAAATTGTTAGAAAAATACACGAAACACGCACATACTAGTATCACACATAGACTGCCTGAAGAATTAATATTAATTTTGAATTTGATTATTTAATGATTTTTTGTCAGAGATATGCCAATTTGAAATTGCACCGCAAATTTAACCTTTAAGACAGCACGTGTTGTTCGCTTGCAACAGCTGACTTTAACAGCTGTAATCTTAACACTATACTGTTAAGTTAACATTTTAGGTATGTAACATAGCATTTTGATCATTTCTTAACATGGTAACATTAAAAAAACCGAGATTCTAATACTCGGAAACGGGTCAAATTCAACATAGTGCATTGTAGACCCATGGTTTCTTGGCGAGTTTTTTATTAAAATTGAACGGAAATTTCGTTTTTGCTGTACGCTTCATATATTAATTTCCAACCATTTTATTTCTCGAGAAACTGTGAAAAGTTGTGTAACATGTGTAAATAGTCAAGTAGTAAAACTTTAAGACGTAGGTTCATATCACATTTTGCTATCCTCTTAATTATGCATATAAATATTTATAATCTGCTATCGCTCGCTGTTGCTCTCTTTATGGCTGTGCCATACTAACACAAAATCAATAAAATCGTTTTAGAGCTCATTGAATCGTTAAAGGACAAACAACGAGCCAATGATTTATAAATATAAGTACACACTCACACACAATCACCCCATTAATCATGTGTATATCTATGACAAAAGTTTACATGGCGCATTTAAAATACATTAAATAATTATTTATAACCTCTTAGGATACCAAAGATATTTTTGTAGTTTATTCTGTGGATTAAGTTTTACTCGTACACATCATCAGGATTTCGCTTGATTAAAGCAATTAATTTATGTCCATCTCACATGTGTGGAGTACCCCCACCCAGCCGCGGGGTGTCGCAGGATATCATTAGCAGCCAACCAGATATGTCCAAGAGATACTTACAACTCCGACAAGCTTGTAGCTTCAGCTCATGGCCAACTTTACCAAAGATTCGCATGTGTGTGTGTATGTCTCTACGGATGTGCGGGTACATGCGAGCCAGATAAATTGAAAGAGTTGCCTGGTTGGATTTTTCTTATTTGTCGCAATTCTTGCTGCTGCGACTTTGTCTTGATAATTGGACAAAAATGAGTTGAAATTTCAGCTGCATTATGAGCTTAATTAAATGTCAACAGAACTTGATAGCAATTGAAGTTTTAACTAGTTGAAACAGGTGAGTTAAATAAAAATGCAGCTGTAACTAAAACTTATCTTTTACATTGGTGGTTACAAAGAATTGAACGTTTTTACTTTATCGACTCTTCCATAGCATTCAGAAAAATGCTGAACCTTTTTTGGTTAAACCAGTAAATTTCTCTTAAACATTTTACTTACATTTTTTGATTATCATATTTTATACATAATTCCTTTGCTTGTGTTTCCCTGGAAGAAAGTTTGTTTTGTGTGATAAACTAAGCTGTAAGAAAACACAGTTTCTTTAAAACTGAACTCAGTTCAAGATTTCCACCGCCCCAATCACAACAATGAGATTTTTACGATTTGCTCGTAAATGTATCCACCACCAAACTCCCCAAAATATGTAGCTGTATCCCATTACCCACACGGTACATACATACTCGTACACTACCCGCCTGTTGTGTAGTGTGAAGCAACAGCACATGTTTGTCTTTCCCATCGCCCACTCACACTCTCGCTCTTATCCTCATATTCATGCATCAGTCACTTCGCTAACTCACTTTTCAGGCAGCAGCAGCAGTCCCCTTCCCCCCACCACCAGCCAAACATTTGCAGGCACATTGTCATTGTTTATTATGCCAATTTCCCTTGAAGCTGGCTGGAACAAGGCATTGGTAACATTGGCAAATTTTACGAAAATTATGTTTTCCCCCTTTTTCCTGGAAAAAAGAAGAAAATTCAATGTTACACGCGTTGAATGAAATGCCTTCAAGCAAGTCACTGAAACACATTTCAACAAAAGGAAAGAAACGAATATGCAAATTGGACAGGCAGAAATATTTTTCAGTTTTATGGGGGCAGCCTTAGTTCTTAGAAACAGATTTCGACTGCTCTTGTGGTGTTTGCTTTGGCAAGATTTATGCTGCCAATTGCAGTTTGCAAGTTCGCCAAAAGCCACAACAGCTGCGGCAAAGTCCAAACAAAAGTCAATGCTCCATAGTTTTCCATACATAAATCAAATTTATTTTTTCTGCTTTCGTTTCAGTGTGGAATGAAAGCCAGAAAAATAAAAGTTTACGATTGAATAAATATTGAACGACAAGAAAGTTTTTCTTGCTTAAACATATTTCATTGAAATGTAAACGCGCTCTGTGATTGCCCACAGCTCAACCTTCCCCCCCACCAACACCAACACCCCGCTGGCAATTGATGACAACACGTGCTGGAAAGTATGCTACGATATTTTCAAATCACTTGTTATGGCATTTTAAGTGAGCCACTCAAGACGGCAATTGGAAGAGGTGGTGGTGGGTGGGGGTAAGCAGGCGTGGTCAATGGTATTCTCTGCAGTGCGCCAGCCATTTACTAATTACCAAGCTGGAAATAAATTTCAAATGTAAAGCACAAATCGGAAATACTCTTAGAAAATGTACGAAACTTTAAGCTTTGCAACAATAGGCATGATATAGCTAACTGCTAACTCGCGCGCCTAGGAGTTCTATGAAATAAGCCCAAAATGGTGCTAAAAAATTCTAAACTGTTCTGCAAAATAAGGACCAATCGATCTTCTAAGAAACGTGGCTGAATATAGAAAAGTGCCAATAAGTCGACGGGGTAATTATGAACCAAAACAACAAATTGTAAAACCTACATTGTCCGATTGGCGCTCAAACTTTTTGTTTTAGCAATTTTCCCTGCTCATTTTTCCAATTTAAACGTAAAATATGTTAAAAGTTACTGTGCGGCTGCTTAAATTTCAGTTGCCCCTTTTATATTGCTCGAGCATGGAATGCAAAATCTAGAATCAAAAGTGGTCTTACTTCTGACATAAGCATCTGTATGTTCGTAGACAGATTCAATACACATTATATCTTAGCCGTTCGAAAAGTGAACACAAAATTTTAATACGACAAGTTCAAAATGATCATGAAATATTGTAGGCAAATGCTTCTGAACTGGACTTTCGCCAACAGTTCATTCATTCGTTCTTTCTCTTTTCCTCTGATATACTCTCTTCCTCTGCTATTATTGATTTGGATTTATATTTGCATCTCTACATGAATTGTATTTTGTGGTTGCATTTGCTTTGAGTATCTTCTTCTTCTTCTTTATTGGCCCGATGCTTGCATCACAACCGTTTGACGGTCTCGGCCGCTGCAACTAATGTCCGCCAGTCGCTTCTGCTCCGTGCGAGCTGGCACCAGTTTTTCACGCCAAGCTTAGAAATGTCTTTCCGCACCTGGTCGTCCCACCTTAGAGGTGGTCGTCCCACCTTGCCTTGTCCCAGTTCTTTCGCATTCCTCTTGTAGACCATTTTGCTGGAGCTTGATCATCCATTCGGGTAACATGTCCCAGCCAGCGCAGCCGCTGTTGCTTTATGCGCTTGACCAGACTAGTATCCCCATAGAGCTTATACAGTTCGTCATTCCTTCGGATGCGAAAGTCCTCGCCAACTTTCAAAGGTCCATAAATCCTGCGAAGAATCTTTCGCTCGAAAACGCCAATCGCCGCCTCATCCGCTGATGATATTGCCCATGCTTCTGCGCCGTATTGCAGGACTGGGATGATAAGCGACTTATATAGCGCTATTTTTGTTCTTCGCTTGTGGTTTCTGCTCTTGAGCTCCCTACTTAGCCCGTAATAGCATCGGTTTGCGAGCGTGATTCTTCTTCGAATTTCCAGGCTGATGTTGTTGTCGCCGGTTATCTACAACTTTAAAGTTGTACTCTCCCATTGCAACAGATTGCCCAAGTTGTGTGTACTTCTGTTTCGAGGACACTAGGTACTTCGTCTTGTCCTCGTTTACCGCTAAACCCATTAGTTCAGACTGCTTCTCAATCTCTGAAAACGCCTTGCTTACTGCCTGTTCGGTTTTGCCGATAATATCAATATCATCGGCATATGCGAGTAGCATTACATTTTTATTAAAGATGGTGCCCGATCTGTTGGCATTTGGGCACTGGCGCAGTATATGCTCCATCAGCAGATTAAAGAAGTCACACGATAAGGTGTCACCCTGCCTTAAACCTCTTTTGGTATCAAAAGTCTCGGAGAGGTTCGTTCCTATTTTGACGGAGCTTTGAGTGCTTCTCAACGTCATCATGCAAAGTCGAACGTACTTTGCTGGAATACCGAAAGTAGACAGGGCTTTGAAAAACCTTGACCTTATCGGCGTGTCGAAAGAGTCTTTGTAATCGATAAAAAGATGGTGATTTTCGATGTTTCTCTCATAGGTCTTCTCCAGGATTTGGCGCAATGTGAATATCTGGTCTGTGGTGGATTTACCAGGTCTAAAGCCACACTGATAAGGTCCAATCAGTGTATCAATTAGCGGCTTTAGGCGTTCACAAATAATGCGGGACAGAACCCTTTATGCGATGGGGAGGAGACTAATCCCGCGGTAGTTGGCGCAAGCTGCAGGGTCTCCTTTTTTAAAGATTGGACAGAGAACACTTAGATTCCAATCGTCGGGCATGCTTTCGTCAACCCATATACGGCACAGAAGTTGGTGCATGCAGCTTACCAATTCATCGCCTCCAGCCTTGAACAATTCAGCGGGCAACTCATCAGCGCCTGGCGACTTGTTGTTCTTTAGCCTTCGTATGGCTAAACAGACTTCCTGTTGGGTCGGCGGGTCTATCTCTATGTTGTCGATTGGTGGCATCGTTACTTCTCTAAAGGCGGCATCATGTTCGTCATCGCCTCCCAGTAGGTTGGAAAAGTAACTTCTCCATTTGTTAAGCGCCACTTGCGGATCTGTGACCAGATTCCCCTGTTCGTCTTTGCATTGTGCGACTATGGGCTTGAAACCTTCTGTTAATTGCTTAATCTTTTGGTAAAATTTTCGAGTCTCACTCATGCCGAATAACATCTCGACTTCCTCGCGCATGCGCCTTTCCTGCTCAAACTTTTTTTCTTCTAAAAAGGCGTTTCTCCTCTTTCCTTTTCTCCAGGTATCGCTCTTTAGCAGCCCGCGTTACTCTCGACTGCAGAGTTCTCCTGTAGGCAGCGTTTTTCTCTGCAGTAGCGCGTCGGCACTCCTCGTCGTACCAAGACCGCTTTCGAGGGGGCTCGGAGTAACCGAGTACTTCCTTGGCAGCTGTACTCATGGAGTGCGATATACGCTGCCACTGTTCGCATATATCGGAAAGGAATGGGGAGGTTTCCCTAAGCAGTTGGGCGAGTTTAGCTGTGTAGGCTTCAGAGGTCCCTTGTGATTGCAGCTTCTCGACGTTTAGCTTTCGACGTGTGCTAGAGCGTGAGGCATGTGCCACACTGAGCCGTGTGCGTACCTTGGCTGCAACCAGGTAATGATCCGAGTCTATGTTGGCTCCTCGAATCGCACGCACATATAGTACACTTGATGAATGCCTTCCGTCGATCACAATGTGATCAATCTGATTTCGTGTTCGTTGACCAGAGGACTTCCAGGTCGCCTTATGGATGTCGAGGTGTTCAAATCTGGTACTACTTATGACCATGTTCCGGCCCGCAGCGAAGTCTATTAGCCTCTCTCCGTTACCAGAGGTTGTTTTATGAAGGCTAAAGCGTCCGACTGTCGAACCAAAAACTCCTTCTCTCCCGATTTTCGCGTTAAAATCGCCTAGCACGATCTTTATGTCGTGATCGGGGCAGCGCTCATATAGTTGTTCCAGGCGCTCATAGAATTCGTCTTTTATCGGGTCTATCTTGTCCTCTGTTGGCGCGTGAGCACAGATAAGACTAATATTAAAATATTTTGCCTTAAGTCTGAGCGCGGCTAGCCGTTCATCAACTGGTGTGAAGCTGATGACAGAGCGACGCAGTCTATCACTCACTGCAAAGCCGCACCCAAACTCGTGCTTGGAGACATGCCCGCTGTAGTGTATCTCCCAGGGAGGTGGTGGTTTCTGTTCTGTCTTCTCTTTTGGTAGCGTTATTATCTTGCTCCCATGTCCAATCCATCGCATTTCCTGGAGTGCGGTAACGTCCGATGAATATTTTTTGAGGACTTTCACCAAGGCGATATCATCACCATCTCTGTTGAGGGTGCGGACATTCCAGGTGCATATTCTCAAATCGTGGTCCTTAAAACGTTTGCGTGGGTCGTCGTCAGGGGGGTCCGTATCCGAGGCATTGTAGTCGCAGTTTTCATTGGTGGAGATTTTTTACGATGGTGGATACCAAACCCGACGCACTAACCCTATATATTATACCCTGTAGGGAAGGGGGGGGACGCCGCTCACGTTAGTCAGCAGCGAATGCGGGTGCATTGCCACTTCTTCCGGTGGTCACCACGAGGAGGTGTGAGTCGATTTGAGACGTAGTAAGCCAGGATCACTCTGGGTTCGCCAAGTTGAACCGATCAGAAGCTTTCCCTGACCACATGCGCCCCCGTTAGGTCCAGAAGATCTATGACTAGAAGTTCTGAACCACCACCCTTTGAGTATCTATATTTTTAATTAATTGAACTATAAATTAAGAAAAAATTACTCATACGACACGTATAAAATATGAAAAATTAAATTATATTTTGGTTGGTATATTTGGAGTCTAAAGCTTAGTATACACTTCCACCAAAGACTCGCCAAAACAAAAAACTCCATATAAAAAAAACTCACAAAAATTTTTGTGCCAAAATCCTTTGGTAGTCTCTTTGGTGGCAGTCCACACTCAAAACAAAAAGGCCTCGATTAAATACCGATAAAATACTAGATCCGTAGTTTTTGTATTTTTATCGATAGCACCCTGAATAATTAATTTTAATTATTTCAAGAGGTATCGGACATTGCCGATACACAAATATGCGTAATCGGGTGAAATTTGAATAATTTTCTCATCAATGATTGAGCGCAATATTCAAAGTAAGGTACAAAACACCGTGAGACTTCAATCATACTTAAACTGGGTTATAATTATGAATTTAATCATTGCAAAAGTGTCATATCTGCTCATCAGGCCCAGTAGCCAGGGTTTGGCCATGAAGAACGCATGTTAATAACTTGTGTTTATTGATTGTAAAACTTATAGTTTAAAATTAAACCAAAAGCTACGGTCTTGACAAAGTGACCATTTTACATGCATACATCTTAATATCTGGTCACATTGTCCCAAAACAAAAGAATTGTCACTTTTGGTATTTTTGTTTTGGCGAGTCTTTGGTGGAAGTGTATACTAAGCTTTAGGGGCAGTTTTCAAGGGTTACGGAAAATTTCTCGTGGAAAGTAGATATTCCGCAGATTCCTAACAGACTCTGCTAAGCCCCTACTATTAACACTATAACACCGTAATTTCTATCGATAAAAGTTTCAATGAAACCATTGTTTTATTTTTTTACTGTTAAATGAGCTCGCGAACTTATAAAGTTTGTAATACAAACAACAACACCTCATACAACTTAAATGAAAATTTTCGAATTTTCGAGGAAATATGGTAATCAAACTATTGAACCGATGTAAAAACAATATTCTATGCGATTAATGGCATTAATGGCTCAATTAGGTGACGTTTTCTGTCTGAATCTTTTTAGCTCCGCTCATTGTCAATTTGATGTTGTTGCTGATGAAAATCAACATCTCTTGCCCGCACAAATTAGCATCGAATTCGTTGCATCACTAAAAAGAGGCGTTAACAGCACTTAAAGCTACGTTATTTCTTAACATAACGTAGCGGCAAACGTAAGATTTTTTCCCGATGAGTGGAAACCGAATATGAAACGGCCACACAAACAAATTACGCAGTAGTTATTTTTTTATGGAGTATTTTTTTTCGTGGACGTTTTGCGAGCCGTGGAAACCGTCTTTTAAGTATGATAAACTAAATCTATCTGCTAAAGTCAAAATTATTCCAATTCTGTAAAGAGAAATTTTTTTCAAGAATTTTATATAAATTTTATATGGGTGCTAGATAGTTAAGGGAAAAACAATAAAGGAGTGTTCTGGAAATCTCTAAAAATGTTGACTTCGTTTGGTAGGAAGGTTTCTGTTTAAGATAATTGTCCATCTACACAAACAGAGTTGCATCTGAAGCAAAAAAAAATCTTATATTCTAGTTCTCAGTTATTATGATGTTTAATTAATTTGGTTTTTTTTTTAGGATTGTGTTAGATGTTTGATTAACTGCACAAAATTAATTTTATACAATTCTATTCTTGGCGAAAATTGGACCAAAAATCTAACTATTTTTTAGCTAATTAATTTGCAGCAAAGTTGCCAATATAAGATTTGAAAGCGCTGAATCTTGACTCCTTGTGTTAGAAATAAAGAAAAATCTTATCATAACATTCTATGTTGTTTGAACTGGCACCTGAATAACACAATTAGGAAACCAATGATACGCTTACACCCAACTAAGTGTATTGGAAAATGTCGACCCAGATGGGTACATGTCAGTGCGTTCAATAAGATAAATGAAAGTGTTGCACAAATGCCACAAATGGTTTAAGGAAGGGATACAGCATTTCTGCCTGTCACCTGTCTGACCACCGCTCTTTTCTCTAGCCTCAAGCTGTTGTGTGTGTCGGGTGTCATTTATAATGACCCAAGTGAACAGCAAACTTTCCCACTTTGCACTTTCCAAGCACTTTAGCCATCAATACGCAATTTTAAGGATTAAACAAAAACTTGGAAAAAAGTATGACAGAAGCAGGAGCAGAGTCACAGCTGGCCAGAACATCTCATTTGCCTATCATATGGCTCATTATGACAGAGAAATTGAAATTGGATTGCACACACACAGACACACCCAGAGGAAGCAGAATCGAGCTCTGTCTGCTCGGTTTGATTGCGTATTTCATTTCTAGTTTTCAATATTTTCTCTTCCTTCTCATTTTCTTTCGTTTTGTGGAACTGTCGTCTGCAGAACGTTGTCGATGTCGTTGTGGAAGTCGACACTTGGGATTTGTTTACGTTGGCTGATTGCAACTGAACCGCCTGTTAACCAGAGACGGAGTGCGAAGGAGAGAGATATTATTTTTAATTCAATCACTAAAAGTTCAATGGTTCAATCGCAGTTAATAAATGGATTTCATTTAAGAGTGAGACAACAGATTTAAGCAAACTTTGCTTAGGGTCAAACATCTTGCTCGAACATTATCGATTCTCGGTGTCGCTTTTGTCAAGTCCATTCAACCAAGCGTCGCGCCCTTTTCACACTTTGCTAACTTTAAGTGCCCCATTTTGACCCCCTCCTCTGCTTGCCTCTCAGCGCCCCTCCTCTCACACTCTGTCCAGTAATTGCACGGCCAGGGCTATTATTATGTGCTAAAAGTGTTGGCTGGCTGTGGAAATTGGCAGGCAACCAAAACGCAAAAGCAAAAGCAGAACCAGAACCAGAGCCAGACATTAACATTATAAATTGGGTGATGTGCTGGCAACTTAACTGCCAGCTCTATATACAACATAGACAAAAGAACAGAATGAACAGAATCCACTGTATGATGCCCTGTAAATGGGAAGAGAGTGAATATAATTCAAATGAAAGTGATTTCTGAAACAGTAGTTTTGAAAAGAATGGGGAGACTCTTTTATTCTAGGGGTAACAATTTTTTTGAATAATTTTGTGTAAGAAGTGTACTTTATTTCTAGAATTTTTCATCTTAATCATTTATTGTTAAAAAAGTTATACTCCAAAATAGAGAGTATCAGACTATTATATACTTTTGGTAAAATAATTTTGGTTTTGACTTTGAAAACAGTTGAAATCCCCAATTCATACCCTTTGGTATTCTTTGGACCTTTGCCATGCTCAGAATCATATTTCAGCATATGTGTGCGGATGAAGCCAGACTTTGCTTTTATCTGGCAATTTCAGGCACTTGATTTGAATTTACGATTGTCGCTTATTGCTTTTTTGTTTTGTTTTTGACTGTGGGTGAGTAAGGCTTCCGTCTACCAACTTCTAGGCTCAACAGTTGGCACGTGGCCTCTTCTCTCAGGGATTGATTACCCGTCCATAATTATGCATGCTGAGCTGGTGCACATAAAAAATATCATCATAATCATGCCGAAAGCTACGGCTGATTAATCAGCAAGAAAGCAGTAAAATTCTGCCAAATCCTAAGGCACACAATTCGAATTTAATAATTCAGGGCATAAATTTCAGCATTGCCTGCTCTCTTTATGTTGGTTTTTATGTTAATTTCTTTTTTTTGCCATCTTGTTTACTTGGCATTTGCCAGGGGTTCGGTGTAATATTTAATTGTTAATTTATATGCTGGCTTATGGGAAACTTTTTACAATTTTCATTCGAGTTAAAGGCTTCTTAATTGTGGAGAAAGCAGAAAACTTTTTAACTTGGGTCAGCACAAAGGCAGAAAACCTGTCTACGCGAAAAGTAATTAACAAATGTGTGTGTGTGCCCACCGAGTGGGTAATGTGTTACAGGTTAGAGCAGAGGTTGGTCGGGTAAAGATGGGTGGGCTTTAGCTTGGGGTAGAATGCGTTCTTATGTGGGCTTAAAGTTCCACCCACACGCTTAATTAATGTGAGGCAATTTGGTTCTGGTAGTTCAATTATGGCCTGTGCAAGTATTCAAGAAGTTTTGCTTTCCAAATTGCAGAAATTATGAAGTGCATGAAAATAAACAAAATTCAAATATTGCTGCAAGCTTTTGGAAGTGCAATTTGAACAAATTCAACTCTTTCATAACTGCATGGAGCCTTGATGGGATTCTGATTGTCTTAAAATTCAGTACATTTATACAAAGAGAAAACAAGTCGGTCAAACACGACTATAATAGTGGGAGGAAGGGAACGTTGCAGAATTTGGAAATTAAAATGCTCTGCCTGCAAGTATAAGAAGCTTTTGCACCATACATGTCGAACCTGTATCTGTTACCATCTCCGAGATCTGTTTGTTCATATGAACAGACAGACAGACGGACATGGTTATATCGAATCGGCTGTTGATGCTGATCACGAATATATAATCATTAAAGCAGGGCTGCAAACCTCTTAAAAATTGAGAGGGGTTCACTCCGGGGTTCGAACCCTAAAAACTTATTGCGTTCGGGTTCATTGAGCGGGTTCAGGTACGAACCGGGGTTCAGAAATAAGTTTGTTTTCGCTGGATTGGAAAAACATTAAGCATTTCATAAATATTTGGAAGATTAGAGTCTTCATATTTGGAAAATAATAATTGAACTCAATGCAATGTTTAGATAAGGGAATATTTATACCCTTGCAAAGGGTATTATAATTTTGCGCAGAAGTTTGCAACGCATAGAAATATTCATTTCCGACCCCATAAACTATATATATTCTTGATCAGGGCGACGAGCTGAGTCGATTGAGCTTTGTCCGTCCGTCTGTCTGTCCGTCTGTCTGTCTGTCTGTCTGTCTGTTTCTACGCAAACTAGTCTCTCAGTTTTAAAGCTATCGAGCTGAAACTTTGCACAGAGTCTTCTTTTTACTGCACACTGCTAATATGTCGGAACCGACCGGATTGGATGACTATATCTTATAGCTGCCATAGGAACTATCGGTCGAAAAGTGGATTTTTGTGAGAAAACTTTTTTGTTTTTAATGTAAACGCCTTCCGCTTCGACAATTATTAGTTTTATACGCTTTTACACAGATTTGGAAGTTTTGGTCAAAATCGGATGACTATATCTTATAGCTGCCATAGGAACTATCAGTAAAAAGTGGGTCTTTGTGGAAAAACTTTTTGTTTTTAATGTAAACGCCTCCCGCTTCAGCAAAAATTAGTTTATTCGCTTTTACATAGTTGTGGATGTTTTGGTCTAAATCGGATGACTATATCTTATAGCTGCCATATGAACTTTAGTCCAAAAGTGGGTTTTTTTAGAAAAATTGTTTGTTTTAATGCTGACGTTCGTAAACTCTGATGTATTAAAACGAACTCGGCAAAGACGAAGTTACTTGACCTTCTCGTTTACTTTAAAATTAGACGGTAAATTTTGAACTAATTTAAAGAAAGTGACTGGAAAACAATTGACTTTAATTCAGCAACCAAACCAAATAATGAAAAGTTTTCAATTTATTCTTCTAAAACAGTTGGCCCGTTTTTATACCCTTGCAAAGGGTATTATAATTTTGCCCAGAAGTTTGCAACGCACAGAAATATTCATTTCCGACCCTATAAACTATATATATTCTTGATCAAGGCGACGAGCTGAGTCGATTGAGCTTTGTCCGTCCGTCTGTCTGTCCGTCTGTCTGTCCGTCTGTCCGTCTGCCCGTCTGTCTGTTTCTACGCAAACTAGTCTCTCAGTTTGAAAGCTATCGAGCTGAAACTTTGCACAGAGTCTTCTTTTTACTGCACACTGCTAATATGTCGGAACCGACCGGATCGGATGACCATATCTTATAGCTGCCATAGGAACTATCGGTCGAAAAGTGGGTCTTTGTGAGGAAAACTGTTTTGTTTTTATTGTAAGCTCCTCCCGCTTCAGCAATTATTAGTTTTGTACGCTTTTACACAGATTTGGAAGTTTTTGTCAAAATCAGATGACTATATCTTATAGCTGCCATAAGAACTATCTATAGGAACCATGCTATAGGAACTATGCTCACGTTCGTAAACTCTGATTTATTAAGGGTACTGTATACCTTCAGGTGTCATTTTTTAAAGGTTTACAAAAACTAATTACTCAAAAACTAAGTGTATTAAGAACGGTTTTTTCATTGGTATAATGGTAAACTATTTATAATGTTGTTGTTGTTGTACCTGGTTGTTGTTGTATTTCTGTTCATTAACCAAAAATAAAAATGCCCTGGTTGCATTTTTGAGACGGACTTAATCATTTTTAAATTTGTATTTTGAGCTTATTTTGAATCGGTCAATAATGACGTAGGTTTGGGGTTTCAAAGTCAAAATTTCGAAAATCGACTTTTTTTCCTGTATTGTCTACTCCGTTTTTGTTGACCGATCAAAAGGTAATTTAGAAAGAATTTGAATCGGTCAACTACTCTTTAAATCTTTGAACCATTTTGGATGTTCGATAATCGTTTAAAGTTCGACTCTGTTTTCTGAAATAAAAATGTTTTTATAAATGTATAAATTTTTTTTTTTTAATTTTAACCTAAATTTAATTTCCATTTATCATGTCAAGACATGGTTAAATAGAATCTCCAAAAATTTCATAAAATTTTTTTTCATTGTTTTTTATAATATCATTTTAAATATTTTAAATTTTTGACCAAAATAAAAAATAAATTCTAAAAATAGAGGTCGATAAAACATTGTCGTTATCAGAAAAAATATTTCTCCTTAAATTGTTATTTCTAGAAATATATTTTCTTAAATTTTTTTTGTTGGCATATTTTTTGAAGATCAATCAAAATTTTTTATAACTTTTTAACCGAACCCATTTTTATCTATTTTTTGCTCCGATTCAGGTTCAGGCTCGGGCGGATAAAAATTGACCTGCTCCGGACTTACCAAAAATCCCGGAGTATCTGACTCCGGAGCGGTTCAACTCCAAACCGGTTTACAGCCCTGCTTTATAGTTACAATTACATACTATTCCACAAACTAAATATACAGATAGGGTGTTCAACAGCCCGCGTAAAAGCGTAAAGCAAAAAGCGTAAACTCCAAAAGCTTACACCACAACAACAAAACACATAAGAAAACAATTACGCACTTTTTGCTGCCCTGGGGTATGTTTAAAAAATCAGCGTAAAAGTGTAAAAAGGGTAAATAGTTGAAGCATTGTAAAATTATTCAAAGAAAGTCTCATTTCGAGATTTTTGTCGTTGAAATATACGATCAAAAAATGTTCTGTTTAACTGCATCTGGCCAGTAAATAAAGCACCTAGATAGCCGTCATCACCTACTGTAAACATAGTTGTAGCTTTCCTTATTGATGCAGCTTCTCCAAACTACCCTAAACAGAAAAGTGTTACCTGTAACTAAAGTTCCATTTGTGGTCCAAATGCAGTCCACATAAAGCATGGGGCCGCAGGGACCCATTGGTCATTGAAAAATGGTAGCACATTGGTTCGCCAGTTGACTTATTTGGGACGCAAAGAACTTGGTTCCTCGCTGCCAGCATGCAATTCCAGCAAGATCCTTCATAAGGTCTAACTCTTATCGACAGCAGCATGGTCCATATCTCAACACTTTTTTGTATTCATATTTGTTCATGCTCGAATTTAGCTTGATTTGTACACCTACAATCAATGCTATAAAAAATACGTATTAAGTTTTGACACACAGAAGTGACAGAAAAACTCACAGCCTGTGAAAAACAGCTGATTTAAGCCAAAAATTACGAGGGTAAGCCTTTTAGGGGCGCTCAATAGCTGCGAGGCGTAAATTTACACAAATACGTTTTTACGCGTGCTGTTGAACACCCTAGGAGTATAAGTTGAGCTAAGTATTTTTTTAGAACATTTGTTTATTGAATTTAGTTACACTAGGACTAAATTTTTACAGTTTACTGTTATTGCTTAAAACTAACTTATACTGTAGAGAGTATTAATACATGAGTTTGTATATATGTTTAGAGAGTAGGGAGATAGGAATCTAGAGATAGGGATTTTTCCTCTAAGACTAATTTAAGGTTTACTAGTATATGATGTAAAATTCGATTGTGTCTTGTGTCTTTGTATCAGTTAGTTTAGATCTTTAGTTATTTTTATTTACAATTCAGGTGGGTATTGGGTTTAAGCAGTTAAGTGGTTTTTAATGTGTCTAGCCGGTTAGTTGTTATTAGTTATGATCTGGTTGTGTGATGGCAGCTTGTTGTGTGTTGTTGAGCTAAATCCTACGATTTGCCAGGTCAGCTGGGTGGATCCTTAGGAGCCTTCTCCTTGTCCTGATCCCGTTGATCCTTCGCGATCTGAGTAGACGCCTGGCGAGGTTGTTTGGATGAGCAGCAACCTTGTTCAAGTATTTCTCTGCATGATTATTGATTGTGTCGCCAAATAGGGGGACGCCACAGTCTCTCTCGATGTCTCGAGTGCGAATGAACCACTCAGCTCCGGTGATCCGTCTAAGGATTTTGTCCTGGGTGACCCTGATTTTGTTTAGGTGGGTCTTCGCGGCGATATTGGTGCCAGAATCACCTTGTAGATGAGGACCTTATTCCTAAGCGAGAGCTTGTTATTGGCGTTGAGTAGCCAACTCATTCTCGTCGCCTTGCTGCGTTGCTTGCCTGCTACTTCGGCAGCATGCTGCTTGAAGGTAAGCCCTTATCCAGGGTTACTCCCACATACTTATGTGGGTTTCACAAAATGTTTATTTATTCGGGAATAATAGGAATATTTCTTAATGGTAATTACAGATAATCAGTTAAAACCCGTATTTTCCTCATGATTGGAATCTGAAATTATACTCTCTTTGGCGTTTAACTTTCTACGCTGAAGTTGCAAACCTGCAATCTCATCTTCTAACAAACTTTTCAGCTTTACATTCACCAGGGATTCAGTGGTCTTCAAACGTTCATAAGAATTAATTAACGTTTTTACTTCGCATTTTTGCGTCTCACTAAGATGCTCCAAATTGACTACATCTGCTGGTGTCTGCTTGTGGACTACTTTATTTGCGCACATGGCTTTGTATTCTTTTGGGCAAACATTTTCTTTTTGCTTTAAAAACAACGCTATCTCTACTAAACAGTAAGTCCACCTTTCTTAGTACATCATTACCGATGATGACTCCATATTCCAGATCACCTTGTTTAGCTACATGGAAGATCACATTAAAGGCTACATTATCGGCCAACACTTCTATTTCCGAAACTTCCAGTCGTGCACAACTCACCGCTACCAATGCCTTTTAGATGCTTGACCTCACTTTTCAGACGAATTCCCTTGAGTTTTTAAAATATATCGTCCCTCATTATGCATAACTCGCAGCCAGTATCTATCATAGCACAAAATTGAACCTCACCTGCCTCTAATTGCTTTTGAAAAAGTCCATCACTTTTCCCAAGCTCAAGTATGTTCGCTTTTCCTTGCTTTGAAACATTTTCTTTCAGCGTACAATTTTTAGCTGTATGGCTGCATGAATAGCAAATAATCTCTTCAGTACAATCCTTTATAAGGTGTCCCTCTTTTAATCACCTAAAACACTTCTTCTCAGTTTGATTTAAACTTCTATTTTCTAGCGTACCACTTACTCTCTTATCAGTTTCCTCTTTAACAGTTGGTTTTTTGCATCCCCTCATCTTTTCGTATACTTGGATTTCCTTTTTAAGCTCCTTTATATCATCAGCGCGATATAAACAAGATTTTTTCATCGTTGTATCGGGAATCCCTTCTATAAAATAACTTACTAGACTTTCCTCATCAAGACTTATTGAGTTTCCAATCTCTATCAACCTGTAAAGAAATTCCATGCATGACTCGTTTTGCAATTTCTGTTTTTTCCTCAAAATCTTATGGACTTCCGCTGCGCACATTTCTTTGCCAAACTCAGACTCCAACTGCTTTTTATCTTCATCATCTTCATCAGTCTCATTTAAATTGAAATGCTCCAACAACCTATCCTGTAAAATACTTTTCCTTCCCTGTACCTCTAGTCCCAGCTCACCTAACATCTGCTTGAGTCCTGCTACATTTAGAGCCAATATCGCTTTCGAGTCCATATTGCTACACACCCACCTCAAAATATCTGAACGTCGGCCACCTTTTGCCAACATCACTGCTTCGCTGATATGATAAGCTTCTTCTTGCCGACAAACAACTCGATCAGGTTACATCAAGCGTCAAACCAGATAACTTCTTTGCCGAAACCGTCTTCTTCTTCACTGGGCTCTTCTTTGCCAAACCACTCCCTCGCAGACTTCTTCACCGGGTATTTCGGGCTCACCTTTGCCGAAATAACTGGACTTTTTCACCGGGTAGTTTGGGCTCTTCTTTGCCAAACCACTCCCTCGCAGACTTCTTCACCGGGTATTTCGGGCTTACCTTTGCCGAAATAATTGGACTTCTTCACCGGGTAGTTTAGGCTCTTCTTTGCCAAACCACTCCCTCGCAGACTTCTTCAACGCGTAGTTTGGGCTCTTCTTTGCCAAACCACTCCCTCCAGAAAAATTTTCTAGAACACGCTCACATATGTGCACCGTTAATGCAGGCACGATCGTGATTCTCCTCAGCGTGGTCTTAAACTCTTCCAACTCTGCTCCTGGCTCTCGCCAAAACTTCGCTTTGTCGTCTCGTTGTCGCCGTACACATCAAATCGTTGAAAATTTTGAGGTAGAATACACACACACACACAGTTGCCGCTGCTGCACACACGTCTCGATTCTGCTCTCGCTTGTGTGTATGTATGTATGTGCCAAACTGCGCATTTTTTGCAGGCGTCTGTCGCCGTCAAGTTCCGAAAAAAATTTTTACAGTTAGCGCCGTCTTTTTCCTCCGAATTTTCTGGCTGCTTCTATGCGACGAACTTCCATTCGACTTTTCCAACTTTGAGTTATTTTATTGTGGACAGCCACGCAAGCTTAAAGTTTTTTTTCACGTTGATGCGCAAATCTAATTATCGAAATTACCAAATTCCTATCCCGGTTGAGCCCCCAAATTTTGTGGGTTTCACAAAATGTTTATTTATTCGGGAATAATAGGAATATTTCTTAATGGTAATTACAGATAATCAGTTAAAACTAAAACATAGATGGCTTCACTTTAAACTTCACTTCAACTTCGACTACTTCTGCACTCAACGACGCCTCGATATTCTCTGCCTCCCTCTGTGTAACTCACGATCTTCCTTCTCTCCACGCTTGCTTTAGTGTGACCAACTCACGCCAAGCCCAAAATGCTTACATGCCTGTCTGACACTACCCCATTCCCACACTTATGGGCCGTTTTAAGAGGAAGCACCTCACCATGCAGGAAGACTCCAGTGCTGATGTCTCTTCTGAGAGTGTGCGTGGCACTAACACACTTCTCAGCGTTGATGGATATATTCCAGCGACAGGCCCAGTTCTCAAACCTCTTGAGATATTCCTGCAACGCATCTGTTGCTGAATAGACGCATCTGTCACGTGCTATGTCGTCAGCAAAGGTTGCTATGAGGAGGTCCTGCGGACAGGCTGTACTGGGATGGCCCCAGAACGCTACCTTGAAGTACACCTGCTCGAATCCTCTTCCTCTGGGATTAAAGGCCATCCTGGACAACTCTAAATGATTTGAACATTAAGAAAAGCTGTGAATTTAGCATTCCCTTGAGCTTGGCTAGTATGCCATCATGCCAGACGCGGTCAAATGCCTGTTGAATATCCAAGTACGCTAAAATCTAAATCGAAATCTTATGTTCGAAAATATCACTACTGTATTTTCTAGTCATATCGGAGTAAAATTGATATGCAAAAATGTGGATATAACTGACCTTATTTTCATTTTGAATGGCCACTCAGCGCTCTATTGCAAGATGAACAGAGATCGTCAGTGACCTGCGGTTTGTAGCCAAATATGAGTATTTCTGTTCTTGCCCGATATATCAATGTTTTCGTAATTCCACTAGTCCACTTGCTCTATCATACGCTACATCATTTCGCTGAAAATTTCTGCTGCTACAGCCTTCGCACTGCGGCTCATGACAAAACTCGTGCGACATTGGCAGTCCTTTATCGGATTGAGCTTATATGAATATCGAACTTAAATTATCCAGCTTAAGTCAGTTTCGGACCTCCTTCATTGGATCCGACTGAAAGATCAAATCGAGCTCGAATAACAAGATAAAACCATTCACGTGTGTTGTTGAAATAAGTCTATATCATTATAAGTCGCGCTCTCTCAAGCTGAAATTGGGACTAAAACAAGAATTCCGCGATTGAACAATCAGTCCTGAAATCAATCCTCCTCGTACTTGGTTTGAGAACAAACGGGCTTGACCGACTTCTGACATGACAAGAAATGCTTGTTTAAAACACTTATTTGAGGTTGTTGTTAATAAATTGTAATTGAGATGGTTGCAAACGAAGCAACATAAACAGACTGTCATAAAGAACACACAAAATGGCTGATGCAGGGAACAGTTCTACAGCACCTATGCCATCTGTTATTAAACTAAGTGCAAATTTCTGCTAGATGGGTCAGTTCCCTCCCGCCTAAGCCATCTGGCATTAAACTGGTTGCAAATGGCTGCTGCCCTTGACAATATCCACATTCCTAAGGCATGCCCGTGTAAAATGGACGACTTCAATACATGGATTTGGCTTCAAAGTGCAACCAGTTGAAAGTTTTTAGTGACCGATACATTTCTGGTTGTAAACTAGACACTTTCCCTGCAGGGTTGTTTCGGTACTTCTTTTCATGGTGGCCAAAGCGGTCGTTTTCCTGACCTCTGATTTTCATACACATTCAGACACCATGGCTAGCAGAATATTTTTCAAGGTGGCTGCATCCCCGGCATGGCCAGTTTATGCAGCTTGCTTTTTATATTTTTCCCATAAGCATTTTCTAATAGTCCTTGATGTGCGTCAGTATCGCAACATCTGTTTATCATTTTATAGTTCTTGGGTTATTTTTATTGATTTCTTTTCTTGACAATCTTCCGTTTCCATTTACTAATGTGAAAATTATGTGCAACCCACAAAAAAAAAAAAACCCAGGATTTTCTTTTTCTCCCCTTGTTGGCCTGTCGCACACACACACACAAGTCAACACAACACTCCTCTTCTTCCTGCTTATGATTTCGTTTATTGATTTCGTATGTTTACCGCCTCTACACTAAAAGCGGAAGCACTTAAATTCCTGCGGTGTTTCCGTTAAGCAACAGCCACCGCACGTCAACGTCACCAGCAACGCCACGTGCTATTGCTTCAGCTTTCAGCTTCTAGTTTCCGTCTGGTGTTGCTTAAGCAGCTGTCAGGCATCTCTATATCCTCTTAGGGTCGGTTGCGGTTGCTGTAGCAAGGCTGTGGGGCAGTGGAGTTGACCAAAAATCACAAACAGCGTTCCGCACTCATTGGCGCGCAGAGAGGACGAGAGATTGGTGTGGGAGCAGCAGCGGCGGTAGCAGTTGTTGTTGGTTTGGTTGAAGGATTGGTTTGATTACCACACGCGGTGGTGTCACGTGCTGTGTGGCTAAAGTCGCCCAAAAGTAGGCAATGCCATGCACATTTGAACGCTAATGCAGCTGCCGCCAGCACAGAAGTTGGTATTGTTCTATTTTTGTCAGATAAGAAGATTAATTAAAATGTGAAAACAAAAGTTCAATTATTGAACTGAATGAAGGGGGCCAGAGAAAATCCCCAAAACAAATGCAGGAAGAGATTCGTTATGCTATTCTCTTCGAGTTTCGGCCAGCGAAATGTTTTGTTCATTAAAATCTGCTTGACAGATGGGAACCAAAAACGGGATACAGTACGATTGACATCATTTAGAATATTTTAAGCAGCTCTTTAAAGAAGCTCTTCAAATGAATCCGGCCAACGTACCCTAGTGGGTGTGTTCTTATTAGGAAAGAAAATTATCCAAGAACTAAAGTTGGCAGAGCTTCCCACTTGACAGCTGCGGTTTGGTTTGATATTATTTTTTCTCTCCATCTCTCTTTTCCCCTGTCTTTTTCTCGTTGCCCCAACTCCCTTCAGATTTGTGTAGCCTTGAAGCATTTTAGTGTTTCTGAATTTCTTTTTTGGGTGCCCCAACCCCCCAACCTCCCCAAGGGGTTTTTGCAGCTAACATATTTTGCTTACTGACATGCCACTCACTCCCACTCGCCACTGGCACTGGCGCTTTGATGGCCTACACAACTTTTTACCTTCTTCCTACAGGTCTCATTTTCATTTAGTGTTTTTACAGTTGAACTGTTGCTTCTGTCTTTTGCCTGTTACTCATTTCCGTTTCCGTTTTGCAAACATTCTCCCAGCTGCCAGCGGGCTTCCTTCTGCAAGTATTTTGCAAGTCCTTAAATATTTCAGAGAATTGTGAATAGTTTGCCGCCGCACCTCGAGGCATTTCAGATTTCATATTTATGTCGTACGCTCACTGATTTCATGAGTTCAACGATTTTTTATTGATTTCAAATGCGAAATTTTCAACCGACAGAAAAAGTTACGTGAGGCCGTCTTTTTTCCAATTGTTGCTTCCTGGCTGTGAAGGACACACGAACACAACGGAACAGAAAAAACTTTTCTATTGCCGAAAATGAAAAAGTTTTCTGTGAAAGGTCGTTGCTGTTGCTGTTTCGGCCGTTTTCGCTTTCAATTGAGCAATTTTTGCTTAAAATGGAGGGAGGCAAGCAAAAAATAACAAAAAGTTTAGCAATTTCTTGCCCTTTTTTTGTTTGACGCCTGCAACTGATGCACTTGCCAGAGTTTGCCAGGATATTCAATTTCATTTTCACTTTAGACTTGAGTGTTTATTGCCAGCGATTTGTTTGATCAACTTTGGGATTGCTCTGATTGCTCTTTCAGCGATTATGCTAAGTGATTGCAGATTATATTTAATGGACAACTGTCGTTCGTTGAAAGTTTTCATAAGCGGCATTAACACAAATATACTGATAAATGAATGGAGATGATAAGAATTTGTGGACTTAAGGAAATTAAAGGGAAACAGAAACGAGAGCGTAAGTTAAAGTCGGCTCTAACCGGCTTCGATATACCCGTTACTCATGAAAAAACATGTTTAACAGTGTTCCTGCGTTCCTTAAGTATGCAATTTATTATCCGATCTGGCAAAAAACATAATATTTATGTCATCTAAGAATAGGCCTTTAAGAGGGAATACTTAGGAACGACAATAAACTATTTTTTACTACAAGCAAGGAGGATTGAGATGAAAAAATATGGTAAATCAAGTTATAGTTTAAGCAAAGGCTTCGGAAGGGTTCGTGATGAGCGTATTTTGTTAGGCAAGGCTGAAGACAAATATGATAAATATTTCTAGTAACGCGTTGTGGGAGTGCCAGACTTATATTAAATAACAATGCGATAGAGTCGATATCTCCTGAAAGGAGTTTATGAATAAAAAGAACACTAGCCAAGTTCGGCGGTTCATTAGGGAGGAAGATGAATTCCAGTTTATCTTGATATTTTTGGTAATAGGGAGACCACACACACGACCCATATTCAAGTATTGGTCTCACTAGTGAGACATAGAGTTGCTTAATGACTAAGGGGTTATTAAATGCCTTCGACCATCCTTTAACAAATCCGAGAACTCCCATTGCCTGGTTTGCGATCAATGATATATGACTATGGAAACTTAACTTGGGAACAAATTGTATACCCAAATCATCAACTTTATGGAAACGTTCCAAAGGGATGGAATCAATCAAATTCATATGGTTGATTACGACTAAAAGTCATACACTTACACTTGCTAAGATTAAGAGGAAAGGTATTAACAGAGCACCAGGTGTGAAGAGAGTTTAAATCAGATTGCAGGAGTAGAGGAGACTTGGGGTCCTTATACGACAAACAAAGTTTGAGGTCATCGGCATACATCAGTGCCTGCGTATGGGATAAAACCTGTGGGATATCATTAATGAAAAGGTTAAATAGTAAGGGGCCTAAATGACTACCTTGGGGGACCCCAGATAGTACATTAATGGAGCTGGATAGTACTGATTTGAATCGAACTCGTTGAGGTCTATCTCTTAATAAGACTTTATCCAGTTGAGGAGGATTGGTGAAAAGCCGAGCAGACTTAATTTATGTACTAGGAGCTCGTGATTGACTGAGTCAAAAGCCTTACTGAATCAGTATAAACTACATCAGTTTGTTGCTTATTAACAAACCTATCGTTTGTAAATGTAAATAATGGCTATACAGCTCCTACAACGGGGCCAAGCCAAGCTTCTCTATCGTTTAAAAGAGTAGTAAACTCAAGTAGATTTGTAGAGATAGAGCGATTCTTTATGAAACCATGTTAAGATATAGATATTACCGAACGACAATAATGCTGTAGTGGGGGAGTCAGGATCTTTTCAAGAAGCTTAGGAATGTCCGATAGTTTCGATACACACCTGTTGTTCGAAATGATTGACTTTGGTCTCTTTTTATGGATAGGAATAATATAGGATTTCTTCCAAAGACTTGGGAAATCTCCCTGTTGAAGAGATATGTTAAATAGTTCACAAAGCTTCACACACAGCTGGGAACTTTGTCAGGTCCCGGACTGGAAGAGGACTTGATTGATCGTAGGCTGGATAAAACACTATCTGCATCTACAGCAGGGCATACAATGCAGTTGGAATTTGCCACAGAATAGGGATATTTATTGACAAAAGTATTAGCAGATGCAGAATAGTATGTCGGAAACAAAAACAAGATCAAGGAGTCTGTGTAAACTATTATGGAGTTAAGCTGCCCAAGAGATTGTTCAGCCGTAAGATTAAGAAACTCATAAGAGGCGGATGGGTACAGTTGGTTCCAGTTACCTGGAATTCTACCTCATCTTACCCTCATTGTAAATACCGCCCTGACTACATCAGGTTTTCCAGACAGTTGGAAAGTGCCAAAAATACTGGCTTTTCCAAAAACTAATGGAGACAATGGCATAAAAATAATAGGTACACTTTGCAAGGGTATAAGAATAAATAACAAATTTGCACTTAATATAAAAATTATTTCTAAATTAATTATGATTTGTGACATATTTATCAGTAAAACGAAATTATCCGATCAGAAATAGCATCATTTTTGCAATACTTATTAATAAATCTCCCACTGTGCATGG
Source organism: Lordiphosa clarofinis (assembly GCA_018904275.1). Classification (NCBI taxonomy): domain Eukaryota; kingdom Metazoa; phylum Arthropoda; class Insecta; order Diptera; family Drosophilidae; genus Lordiphosa; species Lordiphosa clarofinis. Next base: position 2,739,907 of record JAEIGQ010000011.1, read on the forward strand.
GCGAGTTGTATCTGAGTACTTCCATCACTCATACGCAGTGTTGAATTTCTAAAACTGTTGTTAAATTTGTTAACAGTTGGTTTAGATTAGGCACGATTTTAAATTTAATTTAAATTTTACCAGGAATTGCTCATTGTTATTTTAATATCATAGTTTGCAACTGAAATGTTTCACAGATTGTTTTCGAAAAAATGTTGATGGGCCGCACATGTCGTATGACTTAAAAGAGAGGAAAACACAAATGATACTTCAACTCATAGTCCGTTCTATAATTTATTCAGCTGTTTGTTGTCAAAAATTCATTAAACGCCGATAACTTTATTTCTTAAAGATTTCATCAGAAGCCAAACTTTTTTTATTGATGATTTATGATAAATGATTGATTAAAGATTATTCATAACAAAACTTTCAAGAAACAGTCAGTCACTCTTCCATACTTTATTCACTCATTGGAAATTAATTTTCATCCTTAGCTATTTTCCATTTGTCTGACTCATCGAATTGCTTGGCATTTTATTTCCTTCCTTTTAACCGGTCAAGTGACCTTCTTTTCCCCATTTTTTGTTTGTGTTTACTTTAGACTCGCTTTTCATCTTCGGGCAGTGACTTTATTTTTACAATTATGGCAAACAAATTAAGCATTTTGGCCCAACCTCTTTTCTATGTCCGATTGGGGGTGAAGTATTTGTATTTGCTTTTTACACTTGACCTTTTTGCCACTTCTTTCGTGTTGCTTGGCTTTGCTTTTGATTATGAAGTCCTACATTATTTACACGTCACATTAACGCAGCATCCAAACAGGATAATAATGATTTAATGCAGCTCCTGGCCGGGCAAGAGTCCTTGTCAAGTGACAGACGCTTTATTTGCTGGGATTATGCATGAATCCTTGGTGCTTGTACAATTTCGTATATGACATGAATTTTTAATCAAAAAACAAAAAAATCAGGAGGAGCAGCAGAGGCAGCGTCGTCAACAACAACTACGTTAATCAGCCGGAGCATATGAGAGGGAGGACTCAATTATATTATGTATGTATGTATGCACCCAAAGGTACGCGTATGCCTTATGCTTTACTTAAGCTCGTATATTTCCACAACAGATGTTCCCGCTCGCTGTATCCTTTCTTACGCATCGCCAAAGAATGGCATTCATACCAAATTCTAAGCGAAATCTCATTAATACCCGCAAACCAGAACCAACCAGGCCTCACTTGCTCATTTGTATGCACTGCACGCCGCATTAACTCTCGCTCTGACTCCGACTCTTCACATCCTTCGATGCAAATTGAAAAAAATTGTCTATCTTCTGCTTCTTCTTTGGCGTTTTGTCAACGCAAATTGGCAGCTTGGCATAAATGAAGTGCTCGACTGGGGATCAACTTGGCTCACAGCTCAAGCGCCCCACGGGGAGTAATTAAGTGATGTTTCTTTTTCCAACTTCTTCCCCCTTTTTTTTGCCGTTTTCATTATGTGCAATAATATGCAATAATAATGTGGCACAACAACACTCACCCAACCAACCAAAAATCAGCCATAAACGCCAACAATTTGGCACTTAAGCGGCGCGGAAAGGTGTGTGTTTGTGTGGGTGACCTCGTCCGTTCTGCTTTTTGGAGAGCCAGAAATTTATGTGCATTTTTATTAAATGCTCTGTGAGCCTGTTTAACCGTAAATGTTCACGTAACGCCATAAACATTTCCACACTTGCGCTTATATTTTTGTTTTTGCTTTTTTTTTAGATAAAAAAATGTTGGTTTAGGCCATGTTTGGAGGCCGAAACAAAAGCGCCGCAGCCTGCACACAAAAATATCCCTATTCATGCGCTTGATTAGACTCTGCTGCCAAATGGTGGCCTTCCTCTCCAGTTGCACAAATTAAAACTAGATTTGGGTTTTCATTAAGACTCTTGCTTGAACTTATTTGATACCCTAAAGACAGTGAAAGTAACCGAAAGTACTAAAAATAAAATAACCTTTTTATATCAATTAAATAATTTCAGTAAGGTTTTGTAGTACCTTACCTCAGTTATAAACTAGCTAGCTTGTTTACGGAAAATAAGTGAACGAAAATCTGTTACTTTTGAACCTCACTTGATATCGATCAAAACTTTGGATTCAACTTCAAAGTGAGTTTGCAAAAAATGACCTTTAATAATAAATACTAGCTGACCCAGCAAACGTTGTTCTGCCATATAAATAGTTTCTAGTAATAATTTTTATCGAATAATAACAAAAGCGTGATTGTTACTTTGTGTATGTGTGTTTTAAAGAATTTTAAAAATTCATTGAGCTCATTAAAAGAGAGGTGGCCGTATGTGGCCTAGTGGTTAGTGTGCTGGACTGCTGGGCGGGTGGTCGTGGGTTCGATCCCGCCTCTGAACATCTAATAATAAAAGTTTTTTTCTTTCTTTAGAAAATAGCTTTTACACATACGGTCACATTCACCAGCTATAGGCGCCAGCTTCACTTTGCAGTTCGGATTCGGCGTTAAACTGTAGGTCCCTTTCTCTTGTGCGAAAAATTTAAAGCACACACGCCAAGAGATTGTGAGAAGCTTGGCTTGGCCCCGTTGTAGGAGCTGTATAGCCAACATTTTACATTAAAAGAGAGCCCAGCTCGTCTACGATGCGCCTAACGTCAGCCGAGTTCAGGTTATTGTATCCGCAACGTGCATCCTACGTCCTCACCGCCCATAAAGTAGATTTGTAAAAATCTATCATTCTTTGTGCAATATTTCAGTTCCACCGAACGAAGTCATTTAAAAGCATGAATTTAATCTACGAATCGACTACAGAAATTTATTTTAATCTGATTCCGTGCCGATGAGCAAGCCGTTCAAAGGTAGTTCAGCGTCTCACTTTGCGGTAATTGCGCTTTTCCTGATGCGCCACACATTCCGGCAATCTGATTTTTGAATTTGAGCGCCTGACAATTGGGAAATTCTTTTTTCGATAGCACCAATCAGAAAATTCGGATGAGCGAAATACTCGATTCGAACGAAGCTGATGTAAATGCTCGATGTCCTTGTTGGCGTTGTCGGTCAATTGTTCTGCGTATGTTAACATCTGTTCGGCGCGCTTTTCTCTGCTCCAATTGTTGTTGTTCACTTGCCCCCCTAAACATTTCGCATGTTGGTTTTTTAACAAAAAGCATAAAAGCAGCCATGGTGCAATTAGGATCCCAATTGATTTGCGATCTTAGTAGGATGTTCATCAAGCCCATGACTGTTAATAGCCTCCCAAAACCTAGGCATAGCTCTTCCCGTTCGGCAGCGATTTTCGGACTCACAAAGAATATATTTTCTGTGTCTTTTTTAGTACGCGCACAGTGTGTGTGACCTATAGAGATAGGACTTGAAGCATCCATGTCCAGTCAGTAGCTGTGTTAGGTAAAAGTCGGCTTGTCCGTGCTGTCTACCCACCCACGGCCTTACCTACGCAATCATAATTTTTGCTCGGCTGACACTGGTGGCACTACTCCACCTCACCTGCCATTTCGTCATCGTGCTCTCTCTTTGCTTATCATCTGCCTCTCTGCTTTCCATAGCTAACAGGTTTAGCGGAACCATTTCTGTCAGTACTAGGGCCGCGTCCTCCGATACTAACCGGAAGCTGCAGGTAACTCGTAGAGCACACCTCCTGTACGCCATTTTACATCCTCGAGCGTACGACGATACGGTCATTGCAGAGGCCCATGTCGATGCTGCATACATGATGATTGACCTGACTATGTTGCAGATCTAATCCGTTTTCAGGGTCCTCCGATATTCGCCATGATTTCAGATAAGGCATTCGTTGCCTTGATGGCTTTTTCCTCCGTGTATGCCAGGTGTCTTTTGAAGTTTAGCCAGCGGGGGGCCAGGCTCAGCCCGTGAACCTCTAGCCAGTTGGTCAGCTGCACTGTTGGATCATTTGTATTGCACAGTACGTCTTCAAGCTTTCAAATGCAACTATGCTGACCCCAATTGTTGTAGGGTCCCAAAGTAACACCGACGGCCCAAATAGCCACTGCCACATGTTGCTAGGATTGTTTACTTTAACACATAGATGGGCGAAATTGAAACGATTGATAAGAAACGATATTCCGGTAATGACAACGATTTTCACAATTATGAAATACGTCACTCTACTACAGATAGACAACATGCTGCGTCGTCAATTGAAAAGAATGATCTGCACAGGAACGCCGAAATATAGTTACAATCCAGGCAGGTGTGCACCAAAATATACTAAAAATAAATCATTAAAATTATTCCAGCCGTTTCGGAAGAGTTTGCTAACAAAGATTGTAACACGAGACTTATATTTATATAGATTTTACTATACTTTAAAGTAAGTTGTTTTATGGCTTTGTATAATGGTAACTCCCTCACAGATTAAGAGGGTAAATACTCTATTGGCCCAACACCTTTACCACAGCAATAAAAACTAAGTGAAAAGTCTGCTATATTTGTGCATTGTTTTATCACTTTAATAATTAAGTTGTCAATCTAATAGTATCATTTTGATATTAGCTATAATTAATTTAGTATTTCATTTCCTAAGTTAATAGTGTCAATTCTGCTCTTCACAAATCGTTATTTAAATTGAAATATAACATTTTAAAAACTTTTGACTTTTAGTTTAAAATTTTATAAAATACTAGCAAATAGCCCGTCACGCTTTGCTGCGCCTTCAACAGTATATAACCATCGCACACCCACTTCCCGCTCGTTTTCCGCCCACATCCCACTCACTTTTTGCCCACTTCGCACTTTCCATTTACATCCCACACACATCCCTCCCACTTACAGCCACATTCCACCCACATCCCATCCACTTCCCATTTTCATCCCAACCACTTCCCGCCCACATCCCACCCACTTCCCGCCCACTTCCCACCTACATCCTACCTACATTACACCCACTTGCCACCCACATCCCACCCAAATCCTTCCCACATCCCTCACACTTAACGGCATATTTCACCCACATCCCACCCACTTCCCACCAGTTGGCCACATCCCACTTCCCGCCCACTTCCCATCTTCATCCCACCCACATCCCACCCACATTCCACCCACTTGCCACCCTCATCCCACCCACTTCCGTCCCACATCCTACCCACATCCCGCTCACATCCCACCCACTTTCCGCCCACTTCCCCTACCACCCACATTCCATCCACTTCGCCCACTTACCGCCCAAAATCCCACCCACATACAACCCACCCACATTCCACCCACTTGCCACCAACATACCGCACACTTCCCGCCCTCTTCCCGCCCAAATCACACCCACTTCCCATTAACATCCCACCCACATCCCTCCCACATCCCACCCACATCCCTCCCACTTCCTGCCACATTTCACCCACTTTACATCCACCCACTTCCAAAACAACTTTCCACCCACATCCCATTCACTTCCCAGTGAGCATCCCGGCGGTATTTCCAAATTCGGAAAATTAAAAACAAAACAAATTCTCATTTTGAACTTACAATTCGAGTTTCAAGCCAATCCACATTAGGTCAAACATCCCCTTTATCTGTGCAAAAGTGATAATAATCAAAGTGTCGTTTTATTTTTGTTGTTGTTGGTTTTTAATAGAAAATGTTTCAAAAAAATGAATCGTGATGTCTGTTTGTCCTAAGAATAGATTACTGTTACACAGCTGTGCGTCAAAGTCAATCGATGCAATTTTCTCTAAATATGTGATCAGTTTTAAGTGCGTCTTACTGGTATTGTGTTGCTGATAATTCATTGGTGTAAAATGGAAAATGAAGAGACACATAAGTATATAAGTGTAAAATTAAAACTGCTTCATATTTATGTCGCTACATTTTCAAATAACTCAATAGGCTACATCACCTCGGAAGGGTAGAATTATTTTCAAATTTTTTTCCTCGTAACAAAATTTGGCAACATTTGGCATCTTTCAAATAAATACAAATAGTTTAAGAAAAATCTAATAAGTTCTTTGCAATTTATTTCATAGAGCGATTTTTTGCGTTTTACGAGTAATTCCATTTTTTGTAGGTAACTTCTGCATAACAAAAATCGATTTGTTTGAAATATGGCGGATAGAATGCACAAAAAAGGAAAAATTGAATGCCGTTTTCAAACATGTGGTTGACAAAATTCGAATTGATTCAATTTCGAATAAAATGGAGAGACACATAAGCCAGAACATAAATTTTTATTGCTTAAGATCAGCTCAGAACTGGAAAAAGTCTCACAGAAAGATAAATATCTTTTTTGGACCAAAATCGTGCTTGGCTAAAAAAATAGTTGATCGCATATCAAAAAATGATACTCCTACCGTTGTTGGACGTCCACGTCTGCCAATCAGTGCCAAATCAGAATTTGGAAAAAAGAAAAGAAGCCGCAGAACTTGCCAAAAAAACAGCTGATACTAATCTTCTCGTTCGTGCAGCAGCAACATCAGCTCGTAAACAAGGTGATGCCGTTTTGGCTGCAGTCCTTAAAGAAAGTATGGAAAGCCCAACAAAGCCGTCAAAAATACGCAATATTTGCAATAAAGACCCCCAATTCCACTTTCTGCGGATGAAGATTAAGCTTTCCTTCTTGAATATAATTTTTCAAAAGACCAGTATAATGCAATGCGCAACAAATGCAAATTAAGAAACTGCGACATATATCCACACTGCAGTAAAATTACAGCAGCCAAATTGAAATCAGGGTATAATAGCAAAAGAGGCCCTCGCAAAATTTTCGTTGCAATCTATTTTACTGCATACGGCTGATAAAATTGTTGAGATGCAAAAAGAAGTTTTTCAAGTTTTTTCGATTCAAATTATTCAAATTAAATAGACGCTTACAAAAACGAAAGCGTTCCACCCTTCCACCTGAAGACATTCAACTATTATGTTGCAGCGATGCCATGGAAGACATTGAAAAATCACATTTCAAATTATTTCGTATTTTATCCTTACAAACCGAGATTCAAGCCAATCGGATGAAAAATAGTTTTTTTCATGCAGAATTTTCCGGGAATTTGTCGACCGTCAGGTCAAATTTTCCAATTTCGGAATATAACATTTTAAACTATTTCGCATTCTATACTTACAAACCGAGTTTCAAGCCAATCGTATGATAAATACTTTTTTGGATTCAGAATTTTCCGGCCATTTTCCTCGTGTGCGGATTTTCCAAAATCGGGAAAAAAAATGTGTCAAATTATTTCGCGTACTATGCTTACAACTTATGTTTTGTTATGTGTAATTTTGAAAATGAATTTGGCGCTAATCGCTGGCAACTAAAGTTTCACACATACAACCTTGAACACCCACACTCCACCCAGGGAATTGAATTTTCCGGAAGATTGAAATGCAGTTGTTGTTGAATTTTCATATAGAGCTTTGAAAATGAGTTAGAACTTGATCGGATGAAAAAAAAAAAAATTTCATACAACAGTTTTCCGCGAATTTTCTGACTTTGGGTATGGATTTACCAAAATTTGAAAGTCACTTTGTTTATGTTTGACCACGCACTTTCCACCCAGCGGGGTGAATTTTCCGGAAGATTGGTATGCAGTTGTTGTTGAATTTTTATATAGATCTTTGAAAATGAGTTTGAACTTGATTGGATGAAAAATAAAAAAGTTTCATACAACCGTTTTCCAAAAAGTTTCATACGAATTTTCCACATTTGCCGAAAGAATTTTCCAAAATCCGTTCTTAGTACTCACTTTCAGCATAAGATAAAACTATTGTGAAAATCGCATTTTCCTATCTTTTATGGTTTAGGTTGTGCGACGATCACCAGTCAGTCAGTCAGTCAGGTTGAACTTTTTTATATATGGGTGATTCCATGAAAAATCGCCCACTGGGATTTTTTTTGGATCGAAATATTTTTTTTCGTGTTCTTTGTAGTAAAATAGAATATATAAAGTCGATTTGAAAATTTACATATTTAAAATATTTAATAATTTTCAATTGCTCGCTATCCAAAGCCATTGGTAATAAAAATATTTTAAACATCTGAAAATTAACATCTGAACCCAAACTTTCAAATAACTCACACTTAAAAATTTTGAAAATTTTCTTTGGTCTCCAAATTGCGAAAATACGTAAACAAAAATTAATTGCCGCGAAAGGGATTTTTTTTTTTCTTCATTTTTTTCTCAAAACTTGGTCTTGTATCCAGTAATTTACTGTATTAAGCTGTAAATGGGAAATCCAATAGTTCCAGAGTTATGGCATTTTTTCATTTCTTTAAATTAATTGTCAGTAACAATATCAGAATCAGCATGCTTTAATTTTAAGACTGTAATGTTATAGTGGTTGAATATACTGGAGAGTTCGGGTCCCTAATAGAGTTTTACAGTTGGAAAACCGCGATTTTTCAAATTCTGCCTTATTATAGCGACTTGTGTACTATTTCTGATTAAACCACACTTGTCTTATTCGTCATTTTGAATATCTCCCAATTATTTAAACAGATTACCATTGTCATAGAACTCTATGAATGGGCCAACGAATTTTTACCAAACATCACAGTACGATACAGAAACACAAAACACTATAATACAGCCACAGAATTTTTAAAGTCACGATTTTCGAAATGCAAAATTATACAAGGTACACAAACTCTCCACTCTATTCAACCACAAAAAAACTATCTTCTTAAAACCATAATATACTCACATTCCGAAACACATAATATTGTTACTTTTCCAAAAAATTAATTTAAAGAAATGAAAAAATGCCATAACTCTGGAACTATTGGATTTCCCATTTACAGCTTAATACAGTAAATTACTGGATACAAGAACAAATTTTGAGAAAAAAATGAAGAAGAAAAAAAATCCCTTTCGCGGCACTTAATTTTTGTTTACGTATTTTCGCAATTTGGAGACCAAAGAATATTTTCAAAATTTTTTAGTGTGAGTTATTTGAAAGTTTGGGTTCAGATGTTAATTTTCAGATTTTTAAAATATTTTTATTACCAATGGCTTTGGATAGCGAGCAATTGAAAATTATTAAATTTTTTAAATATGTAAATTTTTAAATCGACTTTACCCGCGAATTAAGTATATTTCGGCAAAATGCTGAAAATACGTTTATACTATTTTACTACAAGGAATACGAAAAAAAATATTTCGATCCAAAAAAATCCCAGTGGGCGATTTTTCATGGAATCACCCATATATAGATGTTTTCGATATGTTAAGGTTCGGTTCGGTCTTCCCAAACATGCCAAGTCCCCTACTCCGGAGCGGTCCCCGGTAATAATTTTTAAAATTTAAACCAGCCCAACATACCCCACACACAGTAGAACGAAACAAAACACGTATACGCCGCTTTGAAAATCGGAATGAAATGAAAGCAAAGCCCTGGACTTTGCTTTGATGCAAGCAAAGCACAGTTTACCTGTTTAACCGTTAGATAGGACACACACACAAACACACATTAACTTTCACTTGCACACGGACACAAGCCAACACTTTCGCACACTGCGCTTTTAGAGTGCACTGAAGCGTAATGGGCGCAACGACCGAACGAGCGACCCAGCGACTTTGTCTATTTTATACAATGAAAGGACAAAGACGCGCGGCAACACTGCGTATTTTTATGCTAGTTTATAACTGGAATGTGGCATAAATTCCTTTATTTCGCATTTCTTCTTCACTTATTAATTAAAACACAAGACGTTGTAGCTGGGCAAGGGAGAAATCGTGCACAAATTATAACAAAACGGGAAAAGTTAGTGGCTCAGAAAGCAGAAATACGTAAATAAACCACGTAGTAAAAGTGTGTGTGTGATGGTTAATGGCTGAGGGATTGGAACAGCAGCACAAGAGGGGCGTTACCTGTAGCATCCATTTTCAGTGCAAAGTGGAAGAGCAGGCTCGGCGAAGCTGTATAATTATTTCATGCGCTCTGTTTGCATTGGGAATAAGCGAGCGCACTGAGCGGCCAATATGCATAGCAAACATATGCACGAAAATATGTACACGTGTACGGTGGCCAATCAGGGGCGCAGGCAGCTAAATGTAATGAAAGGGGTCTCAGCCAAACGGAGAGGGAAATATTAAAGTTAAGGTTAGGGTTAAGTGTAAGTCACTTAAATCAAACTAAACGATGAAAAATGTTACTCGAAATAATTGGTTAGTAAGACCATCTCCTCCAGTAAGTTCACCTAAGCCCCTGGGTCCTACTTAACCAACACGCTTGAACCATAAAAGCAGCATTTACGCCGTATCTAAGTGCGGTGGTGTGTGTGTAAGTTTGTTTGTGTTTATTAGTCGCCAGTGTGTCTAGATTGATGGCATGTGTATATAAGCTCAAGCTAATAAAAAGAAATAGAAAAGAAAAGAAAATAGTTAAATAAAACAAATTTCTAAAAGCCAGAAATTTCCTAAGTGAAGATTGTATTTCTGTGGAAAATATATTTTCAAATTATTCTTTACACACAATGAGCTTTTGCTGCCAAGGTGCATAATAACATAAAACTACCTTCTACTAAAATATAAAATAAATAGAAATTCTAAACTACTTGTAAATATGCAAACCAGACTTTTAGTTTGCTTTACTTATAACTTGCTGGTAAAAAGAAATTTATGTAAATTCGCATTTGAAAGTCTGAATTGCCTGGTGAGTGCTTTTTGGTTCGACTTGACTTTGTTTTGTATTTCATTTAATAACGAAGTAGATTTGATGGGTCGAGTCCCAGCAAAGTGTCGCCTGCATTTTGCATTTGGCAGCATTCTGCTGAGCGGCTGCCAAATGGCTTAAAAAATAAATAAAAAGCGAAAAACAAACAAGGCATCTGGCACTCGGGCAACAGTTTGTTTGTTAAAAGGCTCAAAAAGGCGCCGAGAGATGAATAACAATTCCCTTGCATTTGACATGAGCTGCAATTTGTAGGGGAAACGACAACTCGCGGGCAGTTCAAATATTTAGGCAGCCATCCAAATGTGTTGCTGAAACAACAAACGCAACCACAGAGTTTGAGTAGTCGCATACCCTGGGTATAATTGTCATTTAAGACAATTTGTAGGCTAATCGAGTTAATAGTTCTTTGCTTTTAATAGCTTTACTCCTGGGAAGAGGTGGGATTAGGTAAAAGTTACTTCTTACATCAGCCAGATTTATCAAGCTATTTTTGTAAAACAATAATTTGAGAGAATAAAATACAGATGACTGAAATGACTGCAAACAGGTCTCAGGTTTTAAAGGTCCCTTGGTGGCCTTCTCTAAAAGTATAGACAAATTAATATCTAGTTTATCATACCAACTAGAGTGCCGTTTAAACTGATCCCCGGTAGCCCAGCCAACATTTGATAAAATTTTTTATCACATTCGAGTCTTTTTTGACACCTCTGTCTGATTAAAATAGTCATAACTGCGCTCGTTTTCTGATCATAAATGATACTTCGGGCGGGAGAAAACAATACCCTAGCCGCGACTCTTTTTTCTATTCAGTTTCGACTCATTTTCGAGTCAGTTGCGTTTCTTTTTTTTGTCGCTTTTTTTAATAAGTCCTATTTCGAGCAAATACTTAAGACATTTCCGAGTCTTCCCTAAATCGGACATGAAACTAATCACTTTTTAATCGTCAAAAGGGCTCGAAAAAGAATCACCAAGGTGATTCTTGATAAAATGGTCTTGTAAATGCTTGGTGGGAGATGGCATGCGCCAATCTTACGAAATCATAAAAACGTTCACTAAAACCAGAAAACAAAGGGCTTTTCTTTAAAGCATATTCTTCTAATGAATGAGGCCGATCAGTTTCAAGACCAAACGTTCTTTATCTTCATAATTTTTATCTTCTTTATTACTTTAAATTTTTTCGCCAATAAATATTTAATAATAGGGAAGTTTACTTCGGTCTACTTTCTACTAAAATATAATAAATATGCGGAAACTTGTTGTTCTTATTTTTGTTAAATTATTTATATATTAAATGAAGCATTCACTATTGAATGCATTGGTCGAATATAAAAAAAAACTACAGGGTAACATCAACGTATTTCAAAATAAAAATATTTTTCTGTTACGAGGGGTCTAAATTGCAGCGGAAAATAAATTTTAAAAAAATAGCAACAATCCCAAAAAGTTTAAAAATAGTATTAAAAAATTGTAAATATTGATGTTCAAACGTTTTGTTTTAAAATACAAATAAACTAACTAACTAAAATAAAACAAAGCCTACTAAGCTACTAAGTAAAAAACAAAAAATTTGTCCGCGGAGATGCTTTACTTACAACAGTTGCCTACTGACTGAAATTTAACAAGTGGTCAAGAGAGCGAGTGAGCCTACCTTGTTTAGTATGCCTTGGGCGCACTTATGTACATTAGAGCGGTCCCCAAACCGGCAAAATGGAAAAAAGAAGGTCTCAGCATTCCCAAAGCTAATATTTGTTGTATAATTAATAATTGTGAGAAGTGAATGGGAGTGGGTGGAATGTTGTTTTGAATTGTAAATGGGGGCGGCACGTGGGGGGGTAGCTCAAAGTGGCGGAAAGTGGGTGGGATGGATGGGATTGAAATGGGGAGGTGGATGGGATGGGGGGAATGGGCGGTAAGTGGGAGGGATGTGGGGTAATGGTAAGTATGTTATCATACGAACACGGGAAGTGTGCGGAATGTGTGGCAAGTGTGGGATGTAGAAGTGAGCGGAAGGTGGATTGTAGTTGGCATGTTGGGAAGTGCTGATAATTGGGAATGGATGGGATCTTACATTTGGGAGGTGGAAAGTAAAAGTAGTGGGTGGTTTTTCAAATATTGAAGTAGGTTTATAAATAAAATCATCGCCGACAATTTATAAATGAAAAAATTTATAATAATAGGCAACACTGCTTATGAGTTATTTAGAAAAACTTTAGACGCCACTCGCGCCCGGTAAAACTCGACTTTTTTTACTTTTGTTTTTATTTACGCAATACATGGGGATGGTGTTTTTGCTCAGATCTCATTGTGGTACACAGAATAGATAGATGTTGGGCCTCACTGAATATATATTAAGTCACTAGGTTAAAACTTAAAAATTGAAGCTCTGACAGTTTTTCGCGGTTAAAAGAAGTTGGAGGAGGAATTTGCCAAACCTGGAGCAAACTTTATCTGAGTACGGTGTACACCTTCATACATGCAAAAATTTGTGGCTCTACCTCTTATAGTCTGTGAGATCAACGCGTTTATACATAGAGAGTGACAGTTTTTCGCTGCTAAATGATGGAGTATGTGGAGTTTTCCAAATCTGAAACAAACTCGATGTGGCTACAGTATACACCTACATACATTCCAAAACTTGTGGCTCTATCTATTACAGTCTCTGAGATCGACGCGTTCATACAGACAGACAGACGGACAGCCGGCCATGACTAAATCGACTCGGCTGTTGATGCCGATCAAGAATATATGTATTTTATGTGGTCGGAGATGCTTCCTTCTCCCTGTTACATACATTTGCACAACTTCATGATCCCCTTTTTCCCATTTTTAATGGGAACAGGGTATAAAAAATGAAAATAACACAGGTTTACAAAGAAAAATTCAACTTTTGCAAAAGATATAATTTGGATATAATCAATTTTTTATTCCAAGTTTAAATAATTCTGAAAAATTTTCTGCTGATATTAAAAATCTTAGAAAAAAATAGTTAACTACCAACTTTGTTTCTTCTTATTTTATATATTTTGAGATTTCCGCTTTTACAAGTTATAGCCCAAAAATTATAAAAAATTTCAAATGATTTGGCATAAAAATTTCTTGCAGCTTGAAAATAACAAAGCAGTTATTGTGAAAAATTGGTGAATAATAAAAAATTATTTTAAATCAATTTTGGTCAATTTATAGACATTTTAGAGGTAATTACTGTTTAAAAAATGTAAAAAAGTTACGTAAATTATTATAGTTTTGGGCTATAGCTTTTAAAAGCGCGATATTTTTTGCACAAGAGAAAGGGACCTACAGTTCACTCGATAAACTCAAAATATGCCATATAAGAAGGCGAATGCGGACGGCCTTTCATTCACCCTTTTTTAAAAATGAGCTCATTTCAGCCAAGAATCTCCATTCTTTGCGAATAAAAGCGCATAAATATTTGGCTATATAGTATGGCAGCTATAGTATATAGTTGTTCGATTTCGACCAATCTTAGTGTAAAATCATTAAAAACTTTTAAATACGAGGATTGGGAGTGATATCATCGAAAACAAAAAAGTTTTTCCCTTTAAAACTATTTTTTAGCAGATCGTTCCTATGGCAGCTATATGCTATAGTGTTCCGATCCGCCCGGTTCCGACAAATGTGCAGCGTATTTGTACCAAAAGACTTTGTGCAAAGTTTGGTTAAGATAGCTTTAAAACTGACGGAGGAGATAGCATAGAAACCGACGGACAGACGGACACGGCTAAATCAACTCAGCTCGTCATGCTGATCAAGAATGTATATACTTTATGCGGTAGGAAATTTTTCCTTCTGTGCGTCACAAATATCCGGACAATTTCAATATACCCTCTCCATGGGTATAATAAAATAAGTTTTAAACATTTTGCTTTACATGTCCAGAGCCCAAAAAACAGTTATTCTCGACAATGTTACCGAAGGCTGAAACAAAAATATCACCAAAAAATATCAATATATATATCGATAATATTTTGGACATCCCCCAGCGGCGCAGAGGTGAATGAGGCTGGTCCACAATATGCATCGCAGTAGGTGCCCACGTAATGGGAATTTCTCGCTACGTTTCTAATATACAGTTGTGTGTAGAGAAGTTTAACTTCGGGTCGAGTTGTTGCTCGTGTACATATAATAGTTGTCGCCAGTTTTCCCATATGCTTAATAGTCAAGTGAGCTAACGTACCGTTGTCCATGTGTTTCTGTGTTATGGGTCCAGAGTTCAATTCCTTCCTATTCTCCTACAACATTTTTTTTTTTAAGTTTTTTAATTTTGATCCCCATTACAATCCGATACACCTAGTGTGTGGACGCGCGCACAGCTAGTCCACAAGTCCACACACAAGTTTCAAAATGGTGTATCGTCTTGTGAACTAAACGCATACTTCCTCGCCAACATTTTCTCAAATGGTATATTGAGTTGTAATCTAAAGCCGAAGTGTTTTCTGTTATACGCCCACTTTTCCGATTACATAGTATTCTGCTTTGGATACAGTATGCCAACGAAAACGGCCCAGCTTACGTAAATGTATACAGAGTAGTAACCGATACTTGAAGGCTGCCAGCCTTCAAAGTGTTTAAGAGAACATCGAACTTGTAATGGACATTTGCGCCGCTGGGCCCAATTAAATTCCTACGATTAACGTTTATTAAATCCAAGTACACAGTTTGGTCTATAAATAGCAGAGAATATATGAGGACTAAAACCCAACTAGGGGTAAAAAAGAATTCCACTATCAACGACTGTAGATATTCGTGGCAACGTAACTAGAATATGAATGCAACGATGGAAAGTCATGAACATATTATACATAAGTATCTGAAAATAAGAAATTTTTGAGGTGAGATCATTAATAAATACAGTAAAAAACGAGAGCGTAAGTTAAAGTCGGCTCTAACCGACTTCGTTATACCCGTTACTCATGAGAAAACATGCTTAACAGTGTTCCTGCGTTCCCTAGGGTGACCATCCAAAAGTATGCAACATTTTTTAGGGTGGGAGGGGGGTTGGCTGCTTGGTTCACTTTTTTGCTCATAACTTTAGAACCGTTCATCGGATCTTTGTCATTTCTTCGGCAATTACTAATTATCTGTAGAAGGTACGAACCGTCTATCTTCAAAACTGTAGGAGATATAACGTTTTTTCCAAATTGCGGGGGCGGGAGGGGGCGTGGCCAAAATTTGAAATAAACTTGATCTGCGTGCAGATAAAAGAAGCATTTGTCCCATACATGTCAATCCTCTATCTCTTACCATCTCTGAGATCTAGGTGTTCATACAGACGGACGGACGGACGGACGGACAGACGGACAGACGGACATGTCTATATCGACTCGGCTGTTAATGCTGATCAAGAATATATATACTTTATATGGTCGGAAATGATTCCTTCTGCCTGTTACATACATTTGCACGACTTTAGTATACCCTTTTTACTCTTCGAGTAACGGGTATAAAAACAAAGGACAGGCTAAGAAGTTTTAAAACGTAGCCGAACTTTGTGGACTCTATCGTAATCGATTAATCTTTAAGAGGAGAAAATCCTGGTTTGCAGAGTCAAAAGCTAACCTGATGTCGGTGTAAATGACATTTTTCATCGCTAATTTTTCTAATATCAACTTCTTGAAACTTGTAAAAAATGTACCATTGACTTTTAATTAAGATCTATTTAAAATAACTATTGAGTTTCTTGTATACTGGGTCAGCACTAAAAATTATATTGCAAGTTCCTAAAAACGGGTAAAATATTCTGCAAACCAATAAAATCTTTCTCTTTATACTGTCGAAATCTCTTTTCTATAAAGAGAGCTTTTTCAAGTGTATTAAAAATTCGGCACAGACGAGTTAAGATTAGCTTTTTTGATTTTATACACTTAAAAAGTGTATTATAGTTTTGCCCAGACGTTTGCAACGCATAGAAGGAATCATCTCCTATCACATAAAGTATATATATTCTTTATCAGCATGACGAGCGGAGTCGATTAAGCTTTGTCCTCAATATTACCGCTCACAAATATGGTCATGGGTAGTATTAAATGTTTTTAAGTTGATCTTCGAAGTATGGTCGAAGTCGCTATCCGTTGAGACAAGCTTTTTCAAGTGTATCAAAACTTCGGCACAAATGAAGTTAGCTTTGCCTTTCTCTTTTTTTTTAATATTATCCAATTAAACAATTTTTATCTATCTTTGCTTTTTTTCTTTTCCAGAACAATAATAATATGTCTTAGAAATGTCAACTCTTAAGGCCAGCCAATGAAATTAACTGCAATAATGATCACCACTTTGCTCATTCATCGCCAGGACAACACACTCACACACAGGGGAACTGGAACTGAATCATCAGCTAATTCAAGGCAATATTTTGTGGCTTTTGTGGCTTTTATGGGCCTATGGACCATATGCATGTCACCGCCAGGTCCCATCAGCAGCTCATAAGAATCAAAAAGACTACAACAAGTGGTGGAGGTGGGGGAGCAGTTAGAAGCAGCACGAAAAAAGACATGCCCAGTCCGAGTTGGGAATAAATGTGGAGATTGTGGTGGGGAGGGCCCATTGAGTCCGGGTGCTCAAGCGGAAACGGAAGTGACAGTACATGAAAGACGGACAGCAGGGGGGACGGTTCAGAGGGAACCGCAGGTAGATGGAAAGGAGAATAGACATGAATAAGAAACGCACTTAGTAAAGCGTAACAATTTTATCGTTATCGTGTTAGGAATGGCATGACAAAAACTAAACTAGATGTATATACATAAATATTATATAGAATGGCTGTACATGTAAATGTGCGCCTGTGTGAATAGGCAAATTTGCAGTGACTTTTCGTGGTGTGCGGTGGCCCCAGGCAGTTCTGTGTGCGCTGGTGATGCAAAAAGGCCGGAAAGGTAAACGAGCTGTGAGATGAGACGGTTGGATTGGTGATTTTGCGAAAGTGTCAAATCAATTCTGTTTACATTTCACTTCATTTCCATGATTGGCTATATCAGCTAGCTTAAAATTGCCTAAGCCTAAAATTCGGCTGTAATTTTTTGGATTTTACTTGTGCGCCGAACGTTGACCATCAATTTCTCGTTTATTTATGAAGCAGAAAATGCAAAACAACAAATACAAAACAATGAGATTAAAAATTTCGCATGACTTTGAACCAAATTGTAATTAATGCGCATAAATAAATATTAAAATATGCAAAGAAATCGGAAGATAGAGAACTTGACCAAATGCAAAAGAAAATGTATCAATCTAAAAATATACGAAATCAGAGAGAGAGAGAGAAGTAAAACAATTTGGGCAAATTATTTAGCAAAAATCCAATAATTGAATTTTCCATGACATTTGATTAAATTGGAGCAAATTAAGATTAATTCACATGGAATATATATGCGGGGGTAGTTACAATAGTACTTGCTGTTGCTGTACCCATACAAATACAATAAAATCTAACAACTACAATTAATTCTGGATCTACTTAAAAGTAAATTTATAAATAATTTCTAAATAGTGCCACGAAAAATGAATGCAGTCCAGTTGTAGGTATTCAATCGTATACATGAAACGTATAAGAAAAAAAGGGAGTGAGTGTCGCTAGCACTCACGAGTGTTTGATGTGAAACAGGATGCTTAGCTTAAGAGCTTATGTCCAAATCACAAGCTCTCTCAATGGTATAGAAATGAGCAAGGGCACTCTTTCGAAAGAAGAAAATTAACGGGGAGTAGAAATACCAGAAACAAGATCACTTGCTGCAGAGTTTCAGGAAGTTTATTCTGCTAAGATACCACCAAGGTGAAATCCAAGATTCCAATCATTTCCCTCCCAGATCCCACCCAGATCTCTCCCGGATACTACCCAGATACCACACAAATCCCAGCTAGATCCCACCAAGATCCTACTCACTTCCATCCCAAAACCCATCTAAATCACACAAGAGTTTTACCCAGATCCAACCAAGATCCCATCCAGATCCAGCCCAGAACCCAGCCAGATGCCACCCACATCCCACCCAATTCCCATCCAGACTCTACCCAATACCACCCAGATCCCACCCCGATATCACTCAGAACCCTTCCAGATCCTGTTGAGATACCACCCAGATCCCAACCCTGGTACCTCCCAGATCCTACCCAGATTCCTTCCAGATTCCACCCAGATCCTTTCCAGATCCCACCCAGATCCCAGCTAGATCCCAGTCAAATCCTACCCAGATCCCACCCAGATCTTGCCCATATAAGACTCCACCCAAACCCCTTTCAAATACCACCAGATCCCACTAAGATCCCACCAAGATCCCACCCAGATCTTTCCCAGAACCCACCCAGTTGCGCCTCTTAAGCATCTTTCCTACCTCTTCGCTTTCCCCTCTGACCATTCTCTTGTGTTTGTGTGTGTGTTTATCGGGAAACTCCGCAAAACAACAACACAAAATATGAACGGCGTCAGCGTCACGTGACGCTGAAATCAAATTTTACTCCTACAAAAATCGTCCGTACCGAAATTAAAGATGTTTCACATCAAAAACCAAACAACACTTGAAACAATTTTACAACTTTTAGCTTCTCTTCAGTATGAAATTTTTAAGGTCATGGTCATTTTATTTGAACTAAAAAATTCATCAAAGCGTTCAGCATAAGCCAAACGAAATTTTTTTATGGATGATCTTTGGTGTATGATTTTTGATGCTTGATGTATGCTGGTAAATACGGCCAATGTTGATTTGGTTCTTCGTTGAAGCAAAATAATATGTCTTGTGATGTCTTTACTTACACCACACAAAAATCACAACCAAAACGAAACCCTAATGTGATCTACTGGCTTCACAATCTCTGGTCTCATCGTTGCAGTGATAGGCAATTATCGATAAACCTGACATTGAATTGGGATTAACATGCGGATTGGGATTGGAAAATTTGACAATCATATGAACATAACTCGAACAAAACGCATTATTTTTTAGCCAATCTTTGTTCAGACTATCATACGAAATTTTCCATATAACAAATCCATAAATATTTCAGATTTTGTGTGATTGCTACCCTTGTTCAAAAATTCTAAGACCGCGGAATATTTTTAAGTCTGCCATCAACTCCATTCATCTGAGACTGCTATCACAAGTCGTTAATCGGTAATCGCTAGTAAGAAATTTCTGCTGAATAAGCCCGATATAATTAAAATATAATGTATATAAAAACCCGATAGAATTTGTACACACTTGAACTTAAGGGGTCCAAAACAAACCTTCCTTTACAATTGGTTACAGTGTCATGGTAATGATTTCGTTATATAGAAAACTGTATTGTACGAAAGTTCTTCATAAAGCAGTTTTACTGTACTTGGAAAAAAACTTTTAAAAAACTAATCAATAACAATTCGAAATGCAGAGTGAGTTGTTTGCATACAAACAAGTCAAACTTTTCTTGAAGTTTACGTATTAATAAGAAATTAATATTGACTAAGTCCCATGGGCCAACAGCAAATTGGCTGCGACCCTTGGATCAAATAAAATAAAAACCCATTTACACAATCCCTAAAGCGAACGTTTTTTTCTTCTGTTAGTCCCCAAATGATTTTCATTGAATTATTTATAGCACATTTTTTGATTTATTTACTGCCAAAGCTGTGCACGCTGATAACTGTGCAAGCCGAACAGGGCAATCCACACCCTATAAAAAAGAACAAAATCACTTTACACCGACGCAAAGGCGCTTTTGCACAGCAACAACAACAAGAGATAAATAAAGGGCCCAAGCGATTTCAGTTTGGAATTTTTTGTATTATTATTTTGTAGGAGGAAGCAGACCTTGACAGTCATGTGATGACGTCCGTACATAAAAAATTGGGATAGGCTTTTTGTATGCTTTTTTGCGCTTCCATGGAATTTGAAATTTTAGAGACTGACAACAACAAAGATTGGCAGACAGCCAGATGAACGTTGCACAAATGGAAGCCAAACAACAAATGCAATCTCTTAATTGTCGGCAGTGATACTGACAGAGAGAGAGAGAGAGAGAGAGAGAGAGAGTGAGAGAGAAAGAGAAAGAGAGACAGTGAGTGAGAGAAGCGAAATGGAAATGCAATTAGGCAGAGTTGCTCATTTATGTAATGTCCAGAGCTCTCCACTTGGGACAAGATCAGCTGCAGACAAGTCCGAAACGCCAAAGCAGCAGCCGAGAGACAAACAAACAAGACCAAGACACCAATCCAATTCAATGGCATAAAAATGCAATAATAAATGGCAAATCGAAATGTGTACTGAAAAGCAGAATGTTGACTTTTGTATGCTCTTTGCTTAACAAGAATGAGCTTAGACCAATTTTTTTACCCATCCTTCTTTTGGCAGCTAATTGGTGTAGTCATCCGATTTTTATCACACATATTGAAATTATCTGCAAGAGTATGTATGTTTTTAAGGGGTGGTAATCTTAAAGATATTACTATCGATACCAATAAAGTTTATTCAACTCTTGATATGACGGTGAAGAAGTTGAGAAGCCGCCAAAGCTCTGTCAAAAAAAAAATATAAGAGTTAAGCAGGGTGATATCTTATCGAGTGACGTCTGCGATCTACCGATTATATGCCAACATATCAAAACCAAAAAAAAAACACAAGAGAGCAAGCGTTAACCAGGGCGTGTTCAAAAATTAATAGCACTTTAACCGCTAAATTGTTTCCATTATTTGTTTGTTTTCAAACTATTTTTTTAATACTTTACTCCAAGGAGTGGTGTAGTGCAAAAGCTGTAGCTTTTTTAAGCACTCATTTTCAGCGTTTCCTTATTCTTTTGCTTTTTACGGTCTTAGGGTTCCCAAACACCGGAAAAATTGTAAAAATGATAACCAAGAATTTTACATCTGGAATTCTTCAAATATTCTACAAAAAAACTGCTGAAGAAGATGTGGAATCTCTAGCCAAAAACACGGATAAATACCGGAACCGTTAACCGAAATAAACCGTTCCAAGTCACGTACCGGAACCGGAACTGATGTAATTTCTTTTGGACCGAAATCTGTTTACCATTATTATCGAAATCGACAGCACCGGCACGAAACCGAAACGTAGAAACCGGTGCAGTTTCGTTTTTTTTATACCCTTGGAGAAGGTATATTGAAATTGTCCGAATGTTTGTAACGCACAGAAGGAA
The DNA here is from genome assembly GCA_018904275.1 of Lordiphosa clarofinis. Taxonomy (NCBI): domain Eukaryota; kingdom Metazoa; phylum Arthropoda; class Insecta; order Diptera; family Drosophilidae; genus Lordiphosa; species Lordiphosa clarofinis. The sequence goes on from JAEIGQ010000011.1 coordinate 2,761,665, forward strand.
GCATCTCCGACCACATAAAGAATATATATATAAGATATCGCTCCCAACGCATGTATTTATAAGTTTTCAATGATTTTACATAATTTCAACAAGATTTTTCGAAATCGGACCACTATATAGTATAGCTGCCATACAAACTGTCAGGCACATATCAAGCTCCAAGGGTATATAAACTTCGGTCGAGCCGAAGTTAGCTTGCCTCTATTTTTATACCCTTGGAGAGGGTATATTAAAATTGTCCGGATGTTTGTAACGCATAGAAGGAAGCATCTCCGACCACATAAAGTATATTATATATATATTCTATATATTCTTGATCAGCATGACGAGCTGAGTTGATATAGCCATGTCCGTCTGTCCGTCCGTCTGTCCGTCTGTCCGTCTGCTTCTATGCTATCTCCTCCGTCAGTTTTAAAGCTATCTTAACCAAACTTTGCACGAAGTCTTTTGGTATAAATACGCTTTGTCGGAACCGGCCGGATCGGATGACTATAGCATATAGCTCCCATAGGAACGATCGGTTGAAAAACTAGTTTTAGTGAGAAAAACTTTTTTGTTTACAATGCTATCGCTCCCAACGCTCGTATTTATAAGTTTTTAATGATTTCACATAATTTCACCAAGCCTTGTCAAAATCGGACAACTATATAGTATAGCTGCCATACAAAAGTTAGGTCTGAAAAAAAGTCTTAGTGGGAAAAACTTTTTTGTTTTTAATGTTATCGCTCCCAACGCTCGTATTTATAAGTTTTTAATAATTTTACATAATTTCATTAAGCCTTGTCGAAATCGGACCACTATATAGTATAGCTGCCATACAAACTGTCAGGCACATATCAAGCTCCAAGAGTATATAAACTTCGGTCGAGCCGAAGTAAGCTTGCCTCTATTTTTTCTTCATCATTTGCTTCATTTTTGCGGCAAAAGATAACGACTTTCTTTTGCACCGGAAAGTGTGGGACTCAGTTTACGAAATTTTTGAACCTTTTAGGTGGCCGCAACTTAACTTCAAGCCAAAATACACCGCAAATTGGAAATCTCACAAAAGTTCGTCCCTTCTAACGAAACTATTTGTTCAGGAAATAGAAAAGCAAGGGAAATCCCTTATTGTAAACCATGCTTGTACACGGGTGCACCGTCATTTTCTGAAAACTTATAAAGTGAAGAATTTTTAAAATTTTTTCAAAATTTTCGAAAGACGTTTAGAGGTCGCAAAAATCGAATTTCCCCCCAAAAATGGAGTTTTCCGTATTTGTTCCGGATTTTATTATTAAAATTAAATTTTTCGTAAATTTTTCATAAATTTCAAATAATTAATTTAAATTAATAAAAAATTTAAGTTAGACTGAGTGATACAGTTTTGGACCTGAGATATAACGTAATGTTAAGTACTGAGTCGGTTGCGGATCCATCATAGTTTAATGATGAATAAAGTTTCAATACAAGTTTATTTAAAAGCGCAGACGAAGTTAAGGCAAATATGGTATAACAGGAAAAAAAAAAACTTGGTGATAAAAACACATTAATTGTGTCGACAAATATACTGGATTTCATTAAGACTTTTCTCGAACTGAAACCTGTTCGAAACCATGAAAACTTTCTTTAGTAGTGCCCAAAATCCGCTTCCAGTTCGAGTGCATACAATTCGCACTTGAATATATCTATAAAAGAGAGTGTCCTTACTGATTCACTGATTTACTTAATAAAATTTTCTGTGAAATTAGCTGCTTAAAATTCTTAATCAAATAAAATTGACTTTAATGATACAGATATCGGAAGTAAGAACTTAAAAACTAATTGCGAAACTTTTCTAGAGGAATATTTCTTCTAGGCACAGAAACCTTTATTACGAGACTTGCCGCCTTGGACTTTTGTCAAGTTTTATTAAAACCATTTCGATTAGTGTGGAGCTCATACTTGCCTCCATTTGTAGAGTATTTAAAGTGCCGAAGTGACTTGAATTGAAATTGATCGCTGCCGGTTGTACAGTGGGCCAATCAACCAACGACCGCCGAACCCGACGAACCCGAACCGGTGTAGTCTGTCAAAACAGTCGTGGCGGCGTCTCTGCCGGCTTTGGCTTTTGGCTGCTGTGAAGATTGCACGAAGGCAAAGCAGCGCAACACGCGCAGCCGATCGCATTGTGTTGAGTGGTTTTTTGTTGTTGAATTTTTGTTTTGTATATTTTGTGGGCCAGACAGACGTGAATTGTATCTGAAAGATACAAGAAGAGGCGGGCGCGTACGTGATTAACCAAATAAAAGAAGACGAAAATCCCATACCGGCAATCGAAGACGAAAATTGTTTGGGTGCCATTTCATGCCAAACAGCTGGAACATTTGGTTTATTTAAAAGAATACGCAGAGAGACAGAGAGATAAAGAGATTTCTCTCCCTTTCCCTCTGCTGCAATTGACAAATTCCACCCAAAGCAATCGGATGAATGTAAAGTGCACACTAATTTTAAATTGATTTCCAGCGGCATTTTAAACGAAACATAAATTCCACACGCTGCAAATTCATGTGAATTGTATTCACAGAAATTAGCCTTTGTTGTTGTTGTTTGTCGCTTTGATTGCCCTAATTGTGTCAATTTGTGAATTGTGCGTGAGCGGGAAAATACTTTTGATTGAAATTGTTGGCGTCTGTGAAAATGTTCGTTTCATTCATTAATTAGTTTACCTTATGGTTTTCTTTAAATCGATGACGTCACAAACAAACAAATGCCTGAGGGCATCCTTCGGTCTCGAAGTGGCGCAAAGCGAAATAAAATTCAGCCATGTGAAAGTCTTCTTATGCCAGAGTTTTTATGATGATGCTGCAAGTTTGTTTAACTTGTATTTCTGCTGAGGAACTTACAAAGTAGTTTAAAAACTGTGCAACAACAGCAAAACTTAAGTGTCGACAATTTCAATAGATTTTAATTGCCTAGCGGCGGTGGGTTTTTCATTGAAATTTATTATCTACAATTCATTCGTTATCTTTAAATCAAAAAAAAAATACAAAAAAAACTGTTTCCATTTACATATCGCAAACATGAGTCAAACATTTTATCAACAATTTGGTGTGTGTATGCCAAAGTAATTACGGCATATTATTTGAGTAAATATTGAACTGAAGTTGGCAAAAATTTACATAAATAATTATGAGCACAGAATTGGCATATATTTTTTTTCCAATATTTTGCCACAATCTGAACTGGATACGTGACACTTGGCTAACAGATTTTTCATTTGAAAGCTATTAAAAAAAAGAGACGAAGGTTGCGGTTTGGGGCACGTACTAAGCCATGTAAGTGGAGACGGGTTGGGTAACCCATGTGGGTTAACTAGTCTGATAACAAAGTTAATATTTAGAATTGATTAGAAAATGAAACAGAAATTTGGTTACAGAAATCAATACAAAATAGGTAAATGTGCATGTGTACTTCGATACTTAACTGGCTTGTCTCTTACCTTATTGTTCACCGTATACCCTTACCCAGGTAGCTTTTAAAATAATTATTTAATTAATGAAGCCACAATCCCAAGCCGATATAAGAAGGAAAAGCTTTTCACATGGCGGAGCACATACCATTAACTTCTAAATGGATGTATGTATCTTAAGTAGACTATTTTTCACCGAAATCGCATTCCAACTACCTGTTCACTTCAGCGTGCAGCAAGTAGAACTGACAGTCATCCAGAAAGCCGACAACTACCTTAGTTATTACATGATTAAAGAAGGGAACACATTTTACACAGCTAGTTAAGCCCTGAGAGAGCTCAGTTTCCCAGTATTCACCTATTATGGGTAATAGGAGGCTATCCAGCACCTTGTGGAAGGAGCACAACAGAGATGCCTTCGGTCGCTTTCAAAAAGCACGAAACTTTCCGGTTGGCGCTTTGGCTTGGGTCAAGTGTAGGGTTGTCGGTATTTCTTAAAGTATCAATATCGATAATATCAAACGCCATTATAAAACCTTTAATTTAAAACCAGAACACATCACTCCACAGCTGTTTCATTGATATCTCTACCAAATCATCAGCGGTCTTTGCCTGTTTTCACTGACAGGCACCATGAAAACAGTACTCTTTGTAAGTGTAAGTGTCCCCAATTTGGCCTTACTGTGTTAGTGAGAGAGATTTCCTCCCACAATTTTCATTAACGATATTTGAAATATCGAGTCCAAAAACATCGATATATCCTTATCTTCTAAAGCTTAAGAGAGCTGAAAAATGTTAAAAAACGTCCTCTCCATAAGACTAAATTTTATTTTATCTGAGTTAAGCTCTTAATCGCCAACAGATTCTGCTTACTAACAATTATCAAGTGACTTATTTATTCTACGTTTAGATATATAAATTGTCTGTTGCTACCAATTGTGGTTTGACAAAGATTTTAAGAAAATCCTCCGCTTTATGTGTTTCCCAGTCAGTCTGCTGCGGGTGTCGGTAATCTTTAGTTTGATTGCGAATGCATTTCGTTCATTGCCCCCAGGAACAATTGTGCATCAAATGTATTTCAGACAGCAAGAACAATTCATCAGCCTTAGCTTTCTAATAAGCTATTGGGTACGCGTCGACATCTGCACTGCATTCCAACTGACTCCTCATATTGAAGCGCATTGCCGCATTTGTTTTCAGATGCGATTTTAAGAAGTATAACCAGATGTCTTGCCATATAATTTGCACCTGCAATTACCGTACAAATTTTTATGGATATAGCTATACCATATATTTGTAGAAAAAAAGTGTGTGTGTTAGGAGCTATCTTCGCAACACGTGCACCAAATTGCAGGCGAATTTTTTTTTAAATCATAGCCAGAGTATGTAATAAAAAACTTTTTTCTTTTCTATGAATTGATTCCTCAAAAATTCAAAATTAGCCAAAAAATCTCAAACTTGGGACAAAAATGAGAGTTTGAACGCCTTTTCATTTTATTTTGTGTCTTTCTGTAGAACGAAACATTTTATGATTGATTTTGTTCTTGTAGAATTTGTGTGAAAAATTGTTTTCTGAAAAAATAGCAATTTGTTGTAAATTGCAAATTGTATTTTTGTTGCTTTGGACAAAGTTAAGTTTGAGTTTAAAGTTAAATTTCGAGACGATCGCGAAATGCGTCTCAAGTAGCCAAAACATTTCACATCGCAATAAAAATAATCGTCTACGCAAAGCAAGCTCCCGTTGAGATCAACGGAACAATGAAGCAACAACAACTGCGAATGAAGGGCGTGAAACAAACTCTACAAGGTGTTGCGCTCACGTACAATAGTGTCACCGACTACGCTTCTCATAGGCATATTATAGTCGGTCCAATTAACGAACGTTGTCGCCATTACATTTAAAGGAGAAGCAGATGGGATGTGCTGTGCGAGTGGAATTGCCTGAATTAGGGACCACACCACAACCATTGAGCACATTACTAAATGGATTGACACTTGAATCTATCATTCCTTCTTTATCATTCCTTCGGCAAATCAGTAAATAATCTAATTTCTTAATTTCTCTAGAAGGTACGGACCATCTATATCTGAAACTGAAGGAGTTATGACGTTTTTTCAAAAATTAAAAGTAAACTTCATCTGCCTGCAAGTATTTGAAGAATAGGTGACACGTCTATAAATCACACAGTCATTTCACCCAACAACATAATTCAACAATCCGTCAATTCAACACAAACAAATTCAACACAAAACATAGTCTTCACAAAACAATTTCAACACGCGTCAATACAACACTAAGTCATTTCACCCACGTCAATACAACACTAAGTCATTTCACCCAACACAACAATTCAACACACGTTAATTGAACACAAAACAATTTCAACACGTCAATTCAACACAAAACAAAATAATTAATTTATTATTAAATTTAAATTTGGCTTGAATTGAATTGACGAAGAGTTAAATTGTTGTGTTGGGTGAAATGACTTATAGACGTGTGTTGACTTTTTTGTGAAGATTGTTTTGTGTTGAATTGACGTGAGTTGAATTGACGTGTGTTGAATTGACGTGTGTTGAAACTGTTTTGTGTTGAATAGACATGGAACCTAAAGTTGAGTAACGATGACTTTTATAAGTGATAGTAAATATAATGCAAGTGTGTAGTACCATCAGAGATAGAAAGGGGACACTAGCTGCAGGTAAAAATTTTTTTGGAAAAAATCGCGCGACTTTCAAAAAGTCAATTAAACATACGTCATTTCAACACATTACAAATTAAACACAAACAACATTTACGTGTGTTGAATAGACTGGCCCTTAAAAATAGATTTCAAAATATCGGGCGGAAAAGGGTTCGTTTTGGTCCCAATAGATATGAAAAAAAGTTTGGCAGCGATCGGACTTCATTTAGTGGACGCGCGTTCGCCTTCAAAATCGAAAATTTGAAATGTATGGGAAATGAGGGGGATGAGATTCGAATTTAATTTCTAAAAATTCCAAAAAAATTTTTATGTGCTAATTCTTTTTACATCCTTTTAGGGGAATATCATAGCAACATTTTAAATATAAATGTGTCTTATTTTGAGAGGCAGCCTGGCCAGAATCATATCAAAAGGGTAAATTTTTCAAATTTTTTTTTGGTATTTTTTTCGAAGAATTTTTAATACATATGAGATTTTGATTTTTGCTTTTTCCGGGCGGCAAAACTATCGTTTTGGTCCCAAAAGATATAATAAAAAGTTTGGCTGCGATCGGACTATATTTAGTGGACGCGCTCTCGCCTTAAAAACCAAAAATTTTAAATACGTGTGCACGACTTAAGTATACCCTTCTTACTCCACATTGAGTAAAATCGTTTTACCAGGTCCATTGCAGAAAATTAAGAGCATACTCAATTTTTTAAAGAAATTACCGACTTTTTTAATGTGTTTTTGGCCTTTTTTTCATACCAAATCGAAATATTCTTGAACCTGAGCTCTCAAGATTCGACACTTTGTTCCTGTCCACAACTTTTAGAGAAACTCTTAAGTATTTGCACAATCGCAAGAGTGTTTTCAAAGCTCAGAGTTATTTACCAATCAAAATACATAAGACAAATCAAAAATATTCAAGTTTTTATTAACTTTTGGCTTCCATTTCCCCTTCACACTCATTCTCTATTCACATTTAATTCCTAACTTTATTTTATTTTATTTTTAACAACTTGTTCAAGCCCCCCAACTCAAAAATAACTCATATGCATTTATGGTCTTAATTGGCAGCATGAAAAAAAACTGGCTTGGCCCATTAGCACGTCTCGTTTGCGGTACAACCAAACTTCCAACCGTTTGAATCAATTAGCCAAGCGTCATCAAAGCAAAGTCTGACGTTAAATCTAGGCTTACTTATGTTTATCACATGCAAATGAGCTCAAATTGAGAGAGCCTCCAATTAGCAGTCTCTGTTAGATAACAGAGCTCTGTTAGCTAAGCTCAAAAAAGCTCGCTATAGAAATTTTTTGTTATCTGCAGAGCGAAACACGGGCAACTGACCAGAACGCGTTTGTAAACCGAGCGAAGCGCACGTGTGTGAGCTGAAAGGCGGACAAGTACCAAAAAAGTATTACCAGCCCAGTTAAGGAGCCCCTACTTTTTGGCAGGGGCAAACCAGCAACAACAACAAGTGTGTGTAACTAAGAAAAACTCACCACGGCTTTTATATTTCTCTGGTCGTGTGAAAATATTTGCACACTCACCACGATACAGTTTGTGTGATAATAGTGAATTGGAAAAAAACAAAACGTAAACAAAACATGAAACAAGTGAAAGAAATAATAATAAAAAAAAATTATTTAAAATAAAAATTTGAATAAAAACTCAATAAAGCTACTCTATTATTTACATCAAGCCAATTGGGAGAAACGAAAAGGAAGAACAAAAAACTGGCCATGCTCCATAAAAAATGAACGCAAATGGGCTCAGTTTATAGTTTAGTAACTGTTGCTTTTCTCACACACACACAAGAACTCGCTTTTTATGTGTGTGTGAGTGTGTGTGTTTCTGTGACTGTTTGTTTGTTTGGCTTTACATTGTGCATATGTTAACTTTTTTGTGGCGCTCAATTTAATGTGGCGAAAAAAATATGAGCAAAATTGTTTGCCAAGTCAAAACATCTGAAAAATGAATGGCAATTTCACATTTTTTTTCGCGTCATAAAAATTCTGAAATGTTACTTTTGTCATTTATGTGAACGAAGCGCTTAATTAAATTCGAAGTTTGTGAACTTTTCTTTTTAGAACCATTTTTCACAAGACCGTCTTAAAAGTTTTCATTGATTTGATTTAGGATTACAATTCAGACAAAAGTTTGAAGAAACTATGAATAACCGGAGAAAAATATGAATTTGCTTTTAACAGCCCACAAGGTCCTTACGACGACTTCTACTTTTCGCACAAAAGAAAGGGATCAACAATTTAACTCCGACTCCGAAAGGCAAAGCTTAAGAAGCTTATTCATGCCTAAATAGTTACTTAATTGCTGACACTAATAGCTGGCAATAGTGAAAAAGTTGAATAAAAGTTTTACAAAAAATAAAAAATCATTTTTTGTAGTCGATGTTTTGATAAATACACTACCCGATGCACCACAACCTGCCAAATAGTGTTATAAATATAATTATTCCAAGTTATTAGAGCTTTAAATCCAAACATTCTAATATTCGCATACGTATACGCAATGTAGTTGGTATTCCGTTGCCCTTTTCCAAAATCTTGGACACTTTTTATAATTTGAAAGAATTTGGACTTTTCAAAATTCCCAAAATCTTATTCGGAGGTACATATAAATCACCAATTCTCGGTGACAAGACCTCTCTTTCGGTTGGTTTTAAAAATTTTCGTAATTGGGTATGAGATTTAGCGAAATTCGTCACATAAACAGTTTGGACAAGGAATATTAGTTTTGGAAATGTAAGCCAATTTATTTTTTTGGATAGGTTGGATCTAATACAGTAAATAATTAATTTGTTTCAATATTGAAGTTTGCGTATCAATAGAATTTTTAAAATTTCTCAGATCGACAGGCAAATACCAGTGTTAAAATAGTGCAATTAGTTTCATTTTATCTGCTTTTGATTCTGCTTTGAGAATTACAGAAACCGTACTGAAAGGCAGCAGCACAAGCTGCACGATTATTGTTATAAAGCGAGCAGCAGCAGCAGTCGTCGCTCATTTCGTTCATCATTTCTGACTTTGGTTCTGTTTTTGATCAGTGGACTAAGTCGAAGCCGCAGCCGCAAGCTCGACAGAAGCCTCTCTCATCTCTTTCCTGCTTTTGCATTTTTCTTTTTTACTTGGCGCGTAATTTTTCTCAAAACACACAACAAAATATTTACCTTTACTCTGCTCGGCTCGGTTGAAGGTAACAAAAACAGCGCGTTGAAAAACAAATGTAAGGCTGTGAAAAGTAATAATTTTGGGACTTTTGCTACTTCGACTGAAGCAATTTAATCACGGGTTCATACATAGGGAAAGATTGAAAAAGGACACCGACTAAGCTGTGGACGCTGATCAAGAATATATGCTTTGTGCCCTACTACAATACACCATTTCCAAATATTTGATTATAAATATCATTTGTGCCTCCAAATGGCTTTACCAGCTGTGTTAGTTGGCTTCATAAATTTATTTGAATTTATTTTAATCATTTCATAACACTGCAGTGCAAGGCTTGTACTATAGAGTGTTATATTGTTCTATTAAAACTTAGTTATACTGAAACTCAAAGTCAATTTTATAAAATTTAAAATTCAAATTTTATACGGTAAGCCCGACATCAAATTTTCGGTCAAAGCTAAATTTGTAGCTAGATATATTGTTTGCCTTTGCCATTCTGCTAAATTTGATAAAAAAAAACAAGTGAGAAAGTCGGTCAAGCCCGACTATAACATACTCTGTACCTGGAGTAGAAGCTGAATGCAATGCTGGTGCTGCGCTCATCTCAAAGTCTTTCTCTCTTTTTCTATCTCTCTCACTCTCTCTCTCGCTCTCTCTCTCTCTCTAAGATTGTGGAAGGGGGCGAGGGAGATGTACTTTTTTGCTCATAACTTGAGAACCGCTGATCCGATCTTTATCAATCGATACATTTAGCTACTTACTAACTATCTCTAGAACGTACGAAACGTCTATCTTTAAAACTGTAGGAGATATAACGTTTTTTCCGAATTGCGGGGGCGGGAGGGGGCGTGGCAAAAATTGAAAATAAACTTGATCTGCCTGAAGCTATAAGAAACATTTGTTCCATACATGTCAAACCTCTATCTCTTACCATCTCCGAGATCTGTTTGTTCATACGGACTGACGGACGGACGGACGGACAGACAGACAGACGGACATGGCTATATCGACTCGGCTGTTGATGCTGATCAAGAATATATATACTTTATATGGTCGGAAATGATTCCTTCTCCCTGTTACATACTTTTGCACAAACTTAATATACTCTATGTACCTTCGGTACAGAGTATAAGAATAGAGGCAAGCTAACTTCGGCTCGACCGAAGTTTATATACCTTTGGAGCTTGATATGTGCCTGACAGTTTGTATGGCAGCTTTACTATATGGAGGTCCGATTTAGAAAAATCTTGTTGAAATTATGTAAAATCATTGAAAACTTATAAATATGAGCGTTTGGAGCGATAACATTGGAAACAAAAAAGTTTTTCTCACTAAGACTTTTTTCCAGACCTAACTTTTGTATGGCAGCTATACTATATAGTAGTCCGATTTCGAAAAGTTTTGGTGAAATTATGTGAAATCATTAAAACTAGTTTTTCAACCGATTGTTCCTATGGCAGCTATATGCTATAGTCATCCGATCCGGTCGGTTCCGACAAATGTGCAGCGTATTTGTACCAAAAGACTTCGTGCAAAGTTTGGTTACGATAGCTTAAAAACTGACGGAGGAGATAGCATAGAAACAGATAGACGGACGGACAGACGGACGGACAGACGGACATGGCTATATCAACTCATCGCGTCATGCTGATCTAGAATATATATACTTTATGTGGTCGGAGATGCTTCCTTCTATGCGTTACAAACATCCGGACAATTTTAATATACCCTCTCCAAGGGTAAAAAAAATGGGAAGCTAACTTCGGCTCGACCGAAGTTTATATGCCCTTGGAGCATGATATACGCCTGCCAGTTTGTTATATGGCAATTATACGATATATTCATCCAACTTTGAGACATTTTTGAAAACAAAAAAGTTTTTCTCACTAAAACAACTTTTTCGACCGATGGTTTCTATGGCAGTTATGTGCTATAGCTATGTGCAAAATTAAAAAAAAAAATTTTCACAAAAGAAAATTATACAAATCTCTGAAGAAAAGGGAAGCTCACTTGAAACTGTTTTAAAAAAAATGGTTCTTTACATAGAAATTCACCAATTGAAGTCAATCTTAGCAAAAACTTGGTGGGGCGAATTAATAAATAAAAAATTAAGCATTAAATTTTAAGCAAAATTATTTAAGTAAATCTTTAACGCACAACAATCACTTTTTCAATATATTCGGCTCTAAGGGTTTCTCTCTTGTCCGACAAAATATTTTTATAAATCTAAAACGATCGTTCAACACCGCAAGAAGTTACAGGTTTATTACAACAAGACTTCATAAATATTTCATAAGTATATAAATCTGGGATCAAAAATTTCTAATTTTGTTATTGTTGTGCGACTACAATTTCTCTTATAAATTTTGCTGTACTAAAAAAAAGTTGAAAGTGTTCAAAAGAAAAATCTATACTAAAATTTAATTTCTGAAGCGGCATTAATTTAATCACGAAGATTTTTAAATTTGGGATACAATAGTTTTCTGAGTGTTATTTTTGTTTCTCAAAACACATTTGGCATAATTCAAGCTCCATAGAGTTGTTTTATAAAAATTAAAGGCTTTGAAAAATATAAATCAGGAATCAATTCATGGGCTCATAAATTTTTAGCGAATTTATATAATAACTCAAGGTCTTAAAAAAACAAATCGTAGAAAAAAATTAAGTCACTTTATTATATTAAGATTGTAGGAATTTGTTGTTTCTTCACATAAAATATAAGATAAGAAAAAGTTTTATAGCCACGTTTATAGGTAATTTTTAAACCAACAAATATAGTTATAAAAACAAAAAAGAAAGTCGGTCAAGCCCGACTGAAATATACTCTTTACCTGGAGTAGCAGCAGAATACAGCCTTTCTGAACAATAGATGGCTCCACTACTTATATTGAACAATGAGGGATATCAAAACTGACTAATAGATGACGATACTGCTGCCAGGGAGTGGGGAGTAATTTTCTTTTGGTCATAACTTGAGAATCGTTCATCCCTTTTTTCCCCAAACGTATCTCTAGAAGGAACAAATGTTCCTACTTTAAAACGTTTTTTTTTAATTTCCGGGGGCGGCAGGGGGCTTTTGTACAGGAAATATGGCTGCTAGAAGAGTTATAAGCTCAGTAGGGGCACAATAGACCAAAATTGGTCGAGGTGCACCACTTCAACAACAACAAATAAACCTTTGGTACAGTGTATAAAAAAAGAAATTATTTTTAATAAATTTTTCAAATGGTGAGGACATTAACTAACACTAAGGGTCTGAACAAAATCCATTAATGATATAAATTAGTTAAGATGGATAAGGGATTATACTTAAAGTTACACAAATAGCTACAGATTATACAAAATCTAGCCCTCATTAGCACTACTAAAGTTTTTTGCTAGTTGCATTAAACTCTAACGTACGATCAAAAGAATTTTTTAGAGTAAAATCAGTCAAAGATTTTGTCCCATATTTGAGCTGACCCATACCTAAAACACAATTCACAATTCTCCCAAAGTGCGGAGTGAGGAACTCTGTGTTTACGAACGTGTCTGTTCCATATTAATAAACACGAAACACAGCGACAATTATTTCGCTAACAATTCTGATTTTTATTTGCACGCGCCAACCAAACAAATGAAAGCAAAACAAAGCAACAACAACGAAATATAATAATAAATATATTTAATCATAAAACATCGCCAATTCGTTGGCTCATTAAAAATAAATGCAAATTATGCGCTTGTTTGTTGTGTCATTTATCACAAAAAGCAAAAATGAAAAATATTTTTTTAAATGTTTTAATCGTCTTTCAAATAAGAAAATAACAATAATTATGCAAATTTATATAAAAAAACATTAAGCAAACTCGATCACAAATATATTTATTAATATAAAATTTTTTGTGCATACACAGAGAGAAAATATAAAATTATATAAAAATCAATAAATAAATGGAAAAAAGTTAAAGAACTTGAGCAGCAAAATCAACACAAAAACAACAATACTACAAAGGGAGAGCGACAGAGAGCGTGAGAGAGCAGCTAACTAAAACATGTCCGAGAACAGTGATAACAATGGCGAGTCCCAACAACAGGGAGCCGAGGGCGAGGCCATGGGCGAGAATAAAATGAAATCTCGTCTACGCAAAGGAGCCCTTAAGAAAAAGAATGTCTTCAATGTGAAAGATCATTGCTTCATAGCCCGTTTCTTTAAGCAGCCCACATTCTGCTCGCACTGCAAGGACTTCATCTGGTAAGTGTTAAAGCCAGAATTTCTAATTAAGTAGAAATGTATGATGTCATCTCCTGCAATTAGGCAAAGAAAACTTGTAGTTTTTTTTATAATTTTTTCGGTTTTGTTTTTACCCTGAATTATGTTTATGGTAAGCCAGGTGGAGCGGGCTGCCTTACATTCCTTTACCCTCCCCCCAACCATACAAATTCATTCCATTCTGTGGCACTTGTGGGTCTACACATCCATTGACCAAGTCAACCACATAACATCGACTACAAAAGAACTAAGCAATCGATATTTGTATATTGACAAAAGGCAAAAGTGTAAGAGACCAGCAAAAATAAACAGCAAGATGAATCAAGACGAAATTTAAAGACTCTGTATAAATGGAAAAGTTAAGAAAAAGCATCCCTTACTGTATAACAAATTCAGAAACATTTTTATGATCTTTGTAACAAGCTTAGGGGCATTAATAGCAGCCGACAATAAAAATAGTAGCACTTTTAAGTGCCTCCTGGTCCAAGACTTCAGTCTTTAAGTCGCTTTACCATTAACCGATGCTGAAGTCAGTTGCAATTTGCAACTAAAAGCTACGAGAAATCCGCAGAGATAACAAAGTTGGTGTTCTGTTTATATGAGTTTGCAGTTCAAACTCACTCCAAGTCGATCACGAAGTGAACGTTTTAATTATGTGAACGTTAATGTACATGACCAAAGTAGACTTTTCACAAAAAAAAAATGGCAATTGTGGTGAATATACTCTGGTCAAACCAATCACGTTACAATCAATAAATTATATCACACTAAAAACCAAGAGCTTTCTATTTAAATTAAGTACAAACGGTACGGTTAGTACGAATATACTTGATTCAAGTCCAAAATTCTTATTTCAAGTACGATTTTAATCTATCCCAAAATATCATTGAATTAAGAACGCTGCTTACTGTAAGAACGAAAAGTTTTTGATTTCATTCAGTAATAAAACAAAATAACTATACAATTTTAAACAACGTTTACTCGCGAGATAGGAGCAACACATTTTAAACAAAACTCCTGACTTTCAAATTTTTTATACTCTGTACTAGAGGTGGGCGCGGGCCTGTATTTTGAGGCCCGGGCCCGCACGAACACGAACTCTTTTTTGAGAGGCCCGGCCCGGCCCAACACGAAACTTTTTCACCAAGGCCCGGGCCCGGCCCGGCCCGGCACGAAACTTAATTTTTTCTAAATTTGAGCTTTTTAGCCTAGTGCGTTTTTCATTTAAAACATGGCCCGATGTTGAAAAAAGCCTTTCGCTCGTAGACGAACTGGCGGGAATAGCCAGAATGGTCCGAGCTAATTTGGGAAGGTATTTTAAGTCCCTTGCATTTTTCCAGAATTCTAAAATATGTGTGCCAGGAGCTGCTGGATAGGCCTAATATTTGTCAAGCTCTATGTCGATAGCGTTTTTCTCAACTTTTCGTTTTTTTATATAACTTAAGTCTAAAAATTCAGCAAACATTCCATTTTCGGAATTATTTGGGTCTATGTTATTAGTTATATCATCAACGCTACTATATTCATGATCCCCTATAAATTCGGAGAGCATTGCTTTTACCGCAGCTCACACATTATCTCTTTTTTCCTCTGAGAGGAAATTCATCTCTCTATAAGGAGGGTTCAAGAAAAGCCCAACCAAATGAGCGATTGCCGGAAGAAACCTTTTTTCTAATGCGCTTAGGGTCATTGTTTTAAACTCAGTTATTATTTGGGAATCAAGTGTACTAGCTCTGCAAAGTTTACATAATTTTTTTGACCACAATGCAAATATTTGCAAATATTGCAAAGTTTTATCAATTTCACAATAGGACGCCAATTTTGAATTAGTGGTGAGCAAACAAGTAAAATATGTATAAGCAAATCGATAGTAGTATCGATAAACAATTAAAATGCGATAAATGGCGGTTCTAATTCAAACATAAACAAAAATAGCGCGAACAAATCAAAATTGTTTTCGGGCCTATTTCGGGCGTTTACGGGCCTATTTCGGGCTTTTACGGGCCGGGCTTTTTTGCTAAGGCCCGGGCCCGCACGAAGCCCGCACGAATCTTAATTTTAAGGCCCGGGCCCGCTCCGGGCCTGTGTAAGCCCGCGGGCCACGAAAAAAAGCCCGGCCCGCGCCCACCTCTACTCTGTACCGAAGGTACATAGAGTATATTAAGTTTGTGCAAAAGTATGTAACAGGAAGAAGGAGTCATTTCCGACCCTATAAAGTATATATATTCTTGATCAGCATCAACAGCCGAGTCGATATAGCCATGTCCGTCTGTCCGTCCGTCCGTCCGTCCGTCCGTCCGTATGAACAAACAGATCTCGGAGATGGTAAGAGATAGAGGTTTGACATGTATGGGACAAATGTTTCTTATAGCTGCAGGCAGATCAAGTTTATTTTCAATTTTTGCCACGCCCCCTCTCGCCCCCGCAATTCGGAAAAAACGTTATATCTCCTACAGTTTTGAAGATACACGTTTACCTTCTAGAGATAGTTAGTAATTAGCAAAATGTATCGATTTGCCGAAGAAATGATAAAGATCGGATCAGCGGTTCTCAAGTTATGAGCAAAAAAGTACATCGCCCTCGCCCCACCCCCTCCCACCCATTCACAACTAACACCACACAATCTTAGAGAGAGAGAGAGAGCCAGAGAGGAGTGAGAGAGAGAAACTTTGAGATGAGCGCACCACCAGCATTCAGCTTCTACTCCAGGTACAGAGTATGTTATAGTCGGGCTTGACCGACTTTCTCACTTGTTTTATTTATGGCCTATGGCAAAGTCACCTGCGCAATGGGAGCAAGGTCGTGTCCACCGCTGGTTTAGGGAAAAAATGTTTGTTTTAACACCAACAAATACTGAAACATAATAATATTTAGTGTTATTAAGTGATAAAAAATTTATAAATTACGGATTTTAGTAGACTTAAATACTATTCAGCAAAATTAGTCCAGTAACAAAGCAAGAAAAATCATTAAAATAAATAGAGGGAAGCTAACTGCGGCTCGAACGAAGTTTATATACCTTTTGAGCATGATATATGCCTGCCAGTTTGTTATATGGCAGCTGAACGATATATTCATCCGATTTTAATCAAACTCTCCAAAATTTTGCTGAAGCAGATAATATTCATAGATAGCAATAATATAGATGCTACCATTAACAAAAAAACGGTTTTCTCAATAAAACTTCTCTTCGGCCTTTCTTATCTATGGCTATAGCCATCCGATTTGAATGAAACTTGGCAGAATTGTTTGGTAGCATGTAATATTGATTAGTGGCAAGTTTGGAAGCGATAGAATTGAAAAAAAAAATAGAGGCACGCTAGCTGCGGCTCGACCAAAGTTTATATACCCTTGGAGCTTGAGATATGAAAGATTTTTTCCAGACCTTTTTTTTGTATAGGAGCTATACTACATATACATATAACACACATACAAAGCTATACTATTTAGTTGTCCGAAATTATGTGAAATCATTAAAAACTTATAAATACGAGCGTTGGGAGCGATAGCAATAAAAAAAAAAATGGTTTTGTAACCGATCGTTCCTATGGCAGCTATATGCTATAGTCATCCGATCCGGCCGGTTCCGACAAATGTGCAGCGTATTGGTACCAAAATACTTCGTGCAAAGTTTGGTTACGATAGCTTTAAAACTGAAGGAGGAGATAGCATAGAAACAAAGAGACAGACGGACGGACAGTCGGACATGGCTATAGCAACTCAGCTCGTCATGCTGATCAAGAATATATATCTATATATATAAAAAAGTTTAACCAGATTAATTGACTGACTGACTGACCGTCGCACAGCCTAAACCATAAAAGATAGGAAGATGAGATTTTCACAGTAGTTTTATCTTATGCTGAAAGTGAGTACTAAGAAAGTATTTTCGAAAATTCTGCCGGGAAGTGTGGAAAATTCGCGGAAAACTTTTGTATGAAACTTTTTTGTTTTTCAAACTCAAGTTCAAACTCATTTTCAAAGCTCTTTATGAAAATTCAACCACAACTGCATACCACTCTTCCGGAAAATTCACACCCCCTGGGTGGAAAGTGGGTGGTCAAGGTTGTATGGGCGAAAATTTTGTTGCCAGCGATTAGCGCCAAATTCATTTTAAAAATTACACATAACAAAACATAAGTTGTAAGCATAGTACGCGAAATAATTTGACACGTGTTTTCCCGATTTTGGAAAATCCGCACACGAGGAAAATGGCCGGAAAATTCTGAATCCAAAAAAGTATTTATCATCCGATTGGCTTGAAACTCGGTTTGTAAGTATAGAATACGAAATAGTTTAAAATATTATATTCCGAAGTTGGAAAATTTGACCTTACGGTCGACAAATTCCCGGAAAATTCAGCATGAAAAAAACTATTTTTCATACGATTGGCTTAAAACTCGGTTTGTAAGGTCAAAATGAGAATTTATTTTGTTTTTAATTTTCCGATGTTAACGCGGTATGGATTGATTTGGAAGTTGTTTTAAGTGGGTGTAATGAAGGTGAAATGTGGGAATGGGAGATGTTGATTTGTGCGAAGTGGGGAAGTGAGTGCGGGAAGATGGCGAGCTTTATTGTTTGCAGTGGTGGAATGTGGGTGGGATTTAAGTGGGAAGTGGGCTGGAAGTGGAATGTGGGCAAGTGGTGGGAATTAAATGGGAAGTGGGTGGGATGTGGCGGTAAGTGCGAGGGATGTGGGTAGGATTTAGGACGGATGTGGGTGGGATGTGGGTGGAATGTGGCGGTAAGTGGGAGGGATGTGGGTGGGATGTAAATGGGAAGTGGGTGGGATGTGGGTGGAATGTGGCGGTATGTGGGTGGGAAATGGGTGGGATGGAAATGGGAAGTGGATGTGGGTGGAATGTTACGCTAAGTGGGAGGGATGTGGGTAGGATTTAGGACGGATGAGGGTGGCAAGAGGGTGTAATGTGGGTGGGATGTATTCACGCATGTGAAACTAAAAACGAGTCTTTTTGGGAGCTGACAATGGATGCAAATTTTTGCATTTCGCTGCCTTTACGAGGATGCTTATACTGAAACTTAGCTATACGTTTTCTAAATTAGCCATTCTGCTAAGAGCAAAAATTTATAGATAATTTAGATGACTCATGTGACGCAAAAAACGATTTTTATTGGGAGCTGACATTGGATCCCAAAAAAAAAAATATTGTATGAGATGCGGTATCTATATATGTATTGTCTTTGGCATAATCTTACAAATTTACTATAAAAGAAAGCTCATATATATCGGAGAAATCGGCTAGTTACCCTGCAGTTCAACGTCTCAGTACTGAATTAGTCAGTGCTGAATCAGACCTGAGAAGTAGGAATTGCTCCAACTCATGACTGATTTCAGTGCTGTTTTTAGTACTACACATTTTTCAGAACTGAAATCAAACCTGAAAGATGAGAAGGTCATGACGTAGTAGGCCCTGTCTGTGCTAAATTCAGGCCTGAAATGCATGTAAAGGCAGCCATGATGTCAGTACTTGCCCTTCCAAATGAGGGCTGATTCAGTACTGAGCCGTTTCAGTACGGCAGTGCCAATACTGAACAATAAATTCCGATTTGAGTTTTAGTTGCAAGGCCGGTATCCTAAAATTATTGCTACGGTTATTGGAGAACAAATAACAAAATACCTATATTAAATACAAATACTTTTACAAAAAAAAAATATAAAAAATACCTCCCTCAAGCTGTCTTTACACTTGTCATGTACAGAGACAAACTTTAATAAAGTAGAACCCGTCTTATTTCATCATAGAAGACTGCGTTATTTTCAAAAGTATTTAAGAACGATTACAATATTTTAGGGTTGCCGAATATTTTCAATATAGCTATACGATATTGAGATATTGAAAGAGTATAATTTCGATATTGATATAAAATAGACACAATTTACCCCCTGAACAGATTTTCAGAAATTTTCACAGAATGTTCAAACAACGAGCAAGAGTATTTATGATAGCGCTTAATGTTTAGATGACAATATAGGGTGTAGATAAAATAGTAGGAAAAATCACGAAATTTTCAAAATTTTCATTGCACCTAAGATTATTAAGATGAATAAAAGATAAATGATAATTGATGAAGCATATATTAGAAGAGTAGAACAAAAACCTAAAAATTTGCCAAATTCTCATTTGACATCGATACATAAGAAGTGTAGATTAGAACAAGATGGCAAAACTTGCAAATTACGGACCATCAATTTGGGAAACTTCACAATTTCTCATTTGAGTTTAGATTATCATAATGACGGGTAAATGGGAATGGTAGATCAAATTGTCAAGAAAATCCCGATAGTAGACGGGTAAATATAGGAGAAGGACAATTAACAGTTTAACGGTAAATAGGCGTTGTAGATCAAACGGTCAATCAAATTGCGAAATTTTCAAACTTTTCATAGGGCCTTAGATTACACTTGTTTACAAAAATAATATATACAGAGTTATTATATAATAGCAATCAGTGACTTCCTAGCAGAAAATGAAGTAGTTTAAATTAAAATAAGTTAAATTTGAAATTTGAAAAAGCTTTACTAAATCTATTTATTTTCGAGCTGAAATAGGGCTTACAATATCTATAAACACATAGAAAACTTTGCTCTGACTTTAACAGAATTTCAATATACACAGAAATTGATTTCAAATACCAATTTTGAAACCATCCTCTTCGCCATTAAGCTTTCCAACTCGATTTCATTTTGAGTACAGTGTAGAGTTTCAACTTCATACATTTTCTATTCTGGTGTTCGACCCTTTTGTCTCTCTTGGGCACAAAAGCCGAAGCCTAAAGTCAAGCAACTTTCAATGGGAAACTTGATTGTTCTGGTTGTTATTGTTGTTCAAACAACAAAAGCAACCTGTACTATAATATTTAATTTAAGCAAAGCTGCTGAAATCTTGCTTAATCCATTGTTGTCCCCAGAAAAAAAAACAACAAAAAATAAAATAAAACCTGAAAACCAAACCGAATACGAAAACTCATCTCAACACGTGGCTGGCAACTTGTTTGTTTTTGGCCAAAAAATAAATCCTTCAGCAAAAGAAAAGGCAACCACTCTTCCTGTCTGCTGCTCCGTGTCGTGGATTATAAATCAATTTCATACGCATTATATTTGCCATATCTCTGCTTTTGCCTCCACCCCCTCCCTTGCCAACTAAAATTCCAGCAGACTTTTGGCTTGAATTCAGGCAGTAGAAAGCCAGAATTTCGTGTAAAGAACAACTTTAAAATTTAAATATTCAATTTAAATGATTTCTTTTTGCAGCGGTTATCAGTCGGGATATGCCTGGATGTAGGTATTCTTGTTTTATTAAATACTTTGACTAACTAGTCTAAGTTGTATTGCTCGATAAAAAAACACTTTATAAAAATATTTAAAATACTTGCAGTGTCAAATAACATTAAAATAACAAAAAAGATTAAGACAAATTTATAATAGGGGATAAAAGTAGTAGAGAATGGGGTGTTCTGAGCCATGGAGTGTTGTGAACCTCGCGATTACTGTCTTCCTTAACTTTTGACCAGTCAACACGTTTTTCTAGTTTGTGCACAGGAACAATAGTTTTTTTTTTTTTTTTTCAAATAAAAAAAGTTTTTTTTTTCTTTTTCGGCTTGTGAATATTAATCAAAAAACTTCTGGGCAAGATTATAATACCCTTTGCAAGTGTATAAAAAGAGAGCCGATTTTTTTTACCAACAATTTAATTTTGAAGAAAAGGCATTGCTATATATATTTTGTATTATGTTTAGGAGCAATATATTTATGTTCTGTTGATCAAAAATAGAAGAAAGAGATTAAGCTCATCGCAATGTGAAAACTAATTCATGGCTTTCACTCTGCGAAGTATATTATTGAGTTGTGATTACAGGTTCCAAAAATGTAAGCCAGCAGACCTAGATCAGTTGGTAATGCTTAGCACTTCTTTTATCTGAAAATTAACAATAATATATTTCAGCTATGTCTTACCGTTGTCTATACCGTTGGCATTGGATTTCCCTGGCACTTAAGCAATTAACCCTTAGACAATTAACCCTTGCTCTTAAAGCTTTTAATCAGTTTAATTCAATGAGCAAAAAAATTCTAACGACATTTAATTTTTTATTTGCGAGCAATTGATGCAAAACATGTCATGAATGCTTTAAAAAATTCGGTAAGGCTGGAATGACACTTTCAATTTTTAGGAACAATTTTAGTCACAATATTTCATCTATGGGCAAAAGTCCTTGGTATAAGCGAGTCAGAGTATGCTGGAATGCTCCTCAGAATCCTTTAGAAGATGCTGCAATGATACACAACAGCAAATTTGACCTATTAACAAAAAATTGCGACAATAATTGTCTCTAAAAATTGAAAGTGTCATTTCAACCTTAGCATTTTTAATAAACACAGTGGAGGAGTTCCCCATAAAATTTGCTTTTATGACTTCGTGCTCTCCAAAAGTTTAAGATTTACCATTGAACCTTTTTACAGCGTGAGATTGCTGTTGCATTGGTTATGGTGACCAATGATGCTTTCGTGAAAACAGTTTGGAAGGGGTACTTACATATTTGCCGTTGAGACAGTACTAAAGGTGCTTTCGGGAGCGAATTTTCACTCACGATTCACGCACGATTTAAGAAAGCGTCACGAATGATCACGCACGATTTAAATGCATCTACTAAAAATTGAGTTATGTACAAATTAAATAAAGTGCTTTTTACTCCTACATAAACTCTTAAAATATATAAATCAAATTATAAAAAATTAAAATTATATTTTTGTTTAAAATATAAGCGACTCAATATTATCGCTTAATGTCCTGTGATGGCCTTTTTTTGTAACTGTCTACCTTGCTTGTGACCCATTCGTTTTTGTTTGTTTTTGTCTAGGTCATTTCTCGTTGTCTCGATTCACATTGGGTCATTCTGTCTTGGGGTCACGTTTCCGGTTAGGGTTTTGGGTATGATGGTCGCTGCGCGGCGGAATACGGTTCGTGGTCGTCCTGTACGCCACTGTGCCTTCGTTTTCGGGCGTGACACTGCATTTTTTCTAAGAAGCACGCCGATTTTTGGCGCTTAAACTGTCACTTATTTTTCAAGACTCCAAGTTATCGTACGGGAATCGGGCCGCGAAGTTTTCTGATGGTATTCTGAATACACTCACTCGCCGACTCTCTTCTGATAACTTTGTATTCTTCGTTACGCGTTTTTGATTTTTTTTTTTATTAAACCTAGTTGTGCGTTCTGGGTTTTATTGTTTAAAAATGAACTTTATATAATGCCGTTCTCGGTGACTTAAATATGTGATTTAATATGGGTATAGTATAGTGATATAATAATTATAACGAAACTACTTTATGACGTGCTTAATTTAGATAAAAAGTATATGATTAGGGTATAAGATAATTATAGTGATTAAGTAAGAATATTTAAGTTAATTCTAGTAAGTTACGCCGCTGCGTCGCATCCTGTTGTTTTTTTTTTTATGTAAATCACATTAAATATCTCCAAAATTCCAAAATACTATGATTAATTGAATTTTGTTTCAGATTAGGGTGACCAGAGTTTTCAAACTATACCACAACCGCAATCAGCATTCCTATGGCAGCTATATTTTAGCAACAATTACTCAATATTATTAAATGATTTAATAATCTATAAAATTATAGTTTGAGTAGAAACAGTAAAATACTTTTCACCAATATCAACTTGAGATCTGTCTGATAAACCAAACCTGAGAAATCCCGTATTAAAAAAATCTTTTTTCCATTTTTTCGTTTTAGTCGGTTTTTGAAATTGTTTATAAAATTAACAAAAATCTTGTGCAAAACCTCAAATGACGTTTTGGTGGGCGTGTAGAGATCTAATTTCGTATATTTCGAACCGAAACGGGATAGAAGGAATATCGGGGCAAATGTAAATACAATCAAAAATCCATATGGCTAATTTGATATTCCAAATCAAAATAAACTTTAATATAAAGAATTTTCTTAATATAGATAAAGAAATACGTAATACCAAATTGCAGTGTTCAGGAAACGAATTCGTCATTTAGAGAACTTCGTTTTACGGAGGTTTGTAACATTGTAGAAAAGTTTGACTGTATAACTGACAGCCATTAGAAAGAAAACAACAGCTAAGCATTTTCTACAACATTTATAAAAATTTTAAATCTTTTGAATAGCCTAGTTTCAAATTTAGGGTAATCCTAAACCTAAAAATTAATGGCAACCACAGCTGACGCTTTTTACCGCCTTGATTTGGTGCACACACATGCTATAAAATCAAAATTGTGTGTAATTCTATGCTCAGCTCTGTCCGCAAATGGCTTAGTCGTAAAATATTTAAATAGCGTAAAAAATATTAATCTTCCAGCTTGGGCCGAACGGCAAACTGGCTTTAAAAATGTAGGATATGGGATGTAAAAAAATATGTTAACAAATATAATTTTCCCAAATTTGTTACAAAATTTTTCAAAACAAAAATGAGGAAGAAGTTTTTGAATTCCTTAAAGGTAAAAATGTAGAACAAGCTATTACTTATTGATAAATTCTCATTCCTCTCCTCTAGTTTCTAAGTACAAAATTGATTATTCCTCACTTAAATATTCATAGTCAACTGCCCTCAAACCATTAAACTCTTGATGACAACAATTTCAGTTTAATTAATTCACATTTAATATTTACATCTCTTTCACTCACACATTGTCCTCTCCTTGGCAGAAAATTGCCATTCATAAGCATTGCGTTGACAATTTAAAGCCACAACTACTAAAGAAAATGACATGAAAATTAATTGAGAAATCGTTCAGAGCAAACATGTGACTAAGTTGAAGTTTTAGATGTGGGCTTAAGCTCTTTAGCTAATTGGCCACAAAAAAAATAGAAAAACATTTGGGCAATAATTAAATTAATTGCTGTTTAAAATGCGCCACCAAACATTGCTACCGAGCCAAAAAAATAGGAAAAAGACCCATGTGAAACTGATAGGAGCTGGCTGAACATTATTACACGTAATTAACGCACTTTGACAAGCCTCGCTTCTAATGTAAACGCCTCTTTTGGAGTGCAGCTAATTAACAACTTCAGTTTTCTGTTTTCGGCTCTCGGCTGCCATTCGACTTTTAATTAATAGTGCGGCGGGGACTTTGGGAGCAGCCACTGTTGCTGTTGCAAAAAGGCGTTGCAGACACGTATTGTTGGTCGGAAAAAGTGCTTGGAGAGGGTGGGGGTTATCGTCTGCCTTGTTGGTGGGTAGCAGGTGAAGCATTTGCCGTGTTTATGGCACGTAATTTGCATAACAGCGTCAAAAAAAAAACGAAACAAACCCAAGGAAAAGACAAAAATTGTGTTCTAAATCTGACAAATTTTCCGTCATACTTGGCAGCACATTAGATGATGCTTTTAGGTATACTATACGGCTTAGTAAGGAATGTTTAACTAATTTAAGGAAGGATAAAGAAATAAACAGAAAGATCTTTAAACAAATTTTACATTTCACAAAAAGTGAACTGTGCTATTCTCTTAGAGAAACATAAATTAATTCAAACTACTTTCTTAAATAAAATAAGTTGCCAATAAGAAGGTAGTCGAAAGACGCAAGAATGTCACAAAGAGACAAGACTTAAGGGGAAATAATGAAGGTAGAAAAGGGAAAAGGGCGAAGAAATGAGAAAAGAAACAACACAAAATAAACAAGAATTTATATACTCTGTACCAGCGCTGCTGCGCTGCGGTAGTGCAATTTCTTTTGGTCAATAGATGGCGTCACTATTTTGGTGGCAGCCCTGGTCACACTAATCTGTGGCAGCTCTGGTCACACTTATCTATTGTATACTTTACAATAGTTACACATCTAGTTTTAGTAGCTTGGCGTCCGCAAGCCTTTGAACAGCATCATCTTGAAATTAACTTAATATATTTATTATTAAGCGATACTAAATCAACTTTTAGTGAATTCCTCCGATCTTAATCATTTTTTTGGAAAATCGATAACCAATGCTAACAATACTAACTATCTCTAGAAGGTACGAACCATATTATCATCAAAACTGTGGGATATGTGACTTTTTCAAAATTGCGGCGGCATGGCAAATATTAAAAACAAACTTGATCTGCCTGCAAGTACAGGGTTTGTCCGGATAGTAATAGGACTCATTTTAAGCCCACAACGAAGAAGTGCAGCTTACTTGACGATCCTCTCCATCCAAATTTCGCAATTTTTGTGCTACTGCTATCTATCAAATCATTATGGTCATCTGAACTCACTTTGCAATTTTGAAAATTTCGCGATTTCATGGACAATTCGACAGCAAGATCTACACCTCCTATTAACCGGCCAGTTTACCCGTCTTATTTATAAATTTAATCTTCCATGAGATTTTTAAAAAAAATTTCGAGTGCTTTTGGGCAGTAATTAGCAAATTTCGCAATTTATTTTGGACTGTTTAATCTAAACATCTTATTCGCGGTTATTGTTCAACACTTCTTATATACACAGAGGGGAAAAACTGAGAACATTGGACTCAAAACGAGAACAATCTTGACCAAAAAGTATGCATGAATGGGTTTTCTCATTTGTTGTACAATGTTCTCACTTCAAGAACAATATATTGAGAACGCAAAAACTCAAATTGAGTTGACATTGTTCCATTGTTGAGAACATGATTTGAGTTTATATTGTTCCGTTTTCAAGAACATTTTAAACTCACCTGGAAAAAAATTTGATTGCACCTGGGACCAGGTGTGGGCAGATTACTCACATTTGGGTGGAATAGGGAACGGGGGGGACATTCCTCTTTTGATTGGAAGTGAAGAGAGGCAAGGACTCTGGATATGCCCGCTGCTGCTTCTCCCTCCACCCATATGTGCCATAGAAATCAGAAACATCGCTTCAACGACCCACTTCAGCTGACTCGTTTCATTTAAGTTTCCAGAAAAACACAGAAAAATATGTCGGGCTTGACTGGGACTTGAGCCCGGTACCTTATGCACTCAACGTATGGAATGACGCACTTGACAAATCAGCCATTGAACAGTTTGGCAGATGCACGTCCAGAGGGCTACTTATGAGCAGACAAGAGAGAGAGAGCAAAAAAGAGAACCAACTCGCTCTCTCTCTCTAGTATATCTCTCTGCTGAAAAGCGGGGTTGTTGTTGTTTAAAGTAAATATTATTTGTTTAAGAACCACTTTTCTCATTCCAAGAACATTTAGAACGTTTGTTCTCAAAAATTTTGAGAACTTTCTGTTCTCATTTTAAGTTGAATTCTACTTATTTTCTTAACACGTTTTTTCCCTCTGTGTATGCGTCTTTAATTGCCATTTTCAAACTTTTTCGACAAAAAAATCACAACTTTAACTAAGCTCTGAGGGGAAACTTCCCGGGCAAGCGTCCAATCATGCCCCAAAGTTTCTTCACAGTCGGAAATTTCGCAAGCTGCTAATATGTCGAAACTGATCGGATCGGATGACTACTTCCCGTAGCTGCCCTACAAATGATGACTTTAGTAGTATAGGTATGGGTCATGGGTAATATTAAATATTTTTGAGCTGATCTGCGAAGTTTGGTCGAAGTCGCAAACCGTTGAGACAAACTT
This sequence comes from Lordiphosa clarofinis, assembly GCA_018904275.1. Taxonomy (NCBI): domain Eukaryota; kingdom Metazoa; phylum Arthropoda; class Insecta; order Diptera; family Drosophilidae; genus Lordiphosa; species Lordiphosa clarofinis. The sequence continues at coordinate 2,788,800 of JAEIGQ010000011.1, forward strand.
TTTCAAGTGCATCAAACTTTGGCACAGACGAAGTAAGCTTTACCATTTTAGACTAGATTAAAACCTATATTTGTTATTAATATTAAATTATTAAAAACTTAATTTAAAATTATTTAATTATGAAAATTTAGATTTTTTATTCAACTGAAAATTTCTAAATATCTTTAAAATAGTTTTGCATTTGGCTGGCTCGAGGTCGGTGGAGAGTTACAATTCAATGTAATCAACACAAATCAACAGAGATTAATTACAACAATTTGGAATAGCAATTGGTATGTCCGTACAACGATCGCTGTTTCAAAGATAACCACATCTTATCATCAGCGGACTTTTGTATTGCATTTGTGTTGATTACATTGAATTGTAACTCTCCACCGACCTCGAGCCAGCCAAACGCAAAACTTTGACAAAAAACAGGTCGCTAAAACCCATATAAGTATCTATAAAATATATATGCGCTACTTAAATAGTGGTGTTTCATAAAATTGTATAAGAGATTTTGCAAAATAAAGAAACCATTAGTTCGATTTCTTTAGTTGTAAAATGTTAAAGTAAATCTTAAATTAATATTTTATTTTTGTATATTTTGTCTGCAAATTATCCCTTTCATAGTTTTTCTTCCGGTCTTTATTAAATTCCTTGTTTGACTTTCTCGCTTTCATGGTATTCAGTTCACCCGCTTTCTTTTATATTTTGTTTTTTAAGTTTTTTTTTATAAATATGTTTTTTCTGCACTCCTTCTGCTGTCAGCTGCAAAATATGCGCTTAATTAAAAATTGAAAAATACACAAAAAAAAAAAGCCAGGTAGCAAGATACAGACAGGAACAAAAAAGGGGCATAACTGCAGGCGCACAGCCACAGAAAATTGCTTTTTCGCTTCATTTGATGAACAAACCAACGAGCTGTCAAACTGGCAAGCAAAAGAAATGAAATGACAACTGCAATAATTACACAATGCAAATATGAAATTAAAAACCGTTTACAACTAATCGGATCAATTGGGCAAATTTGACCCAAATCTAACCATCAATTACAGATTGGAACGAGATTTGGAAGGAAATTTAACAAATGTTGTGAGAGAAATCGTATGCATGTGAATAATTTGCATGACCCGAATTGCAGCCAGGAATGGTAGGGGTTGTTTGAGGTGGTGTGGTCAGGTTAAGCGGCTTGTGGGTACTGTATTAATGGCTTATGGAATATGGTCTATTACAAGAGAAAGAAACCGGGTTGACCGAGTGTTTTTTACACGTAAGCCTCACAACGTAACGTTAAGGTGAAAAAGGGGCACGAATTTAATGCTTATATGGATGTATGTGTTCGCATGTGTATGCAAGGACATGTGGGCAACGGCAACTTATATTTTTTGAGTCTGCATTTTATGATTAATATCTGGGGCAAATATTTTTGTAGGTAAAAAATAATATCCAACATATTCTAGGATGTGTCTCTGACTTAATTTATTTTGATATTCTTTACTTTCATTGAATCCCACAAAAGAGGGTAATCTTATTGCAAAAAGGTACAAAAACCAAAATTTTTCTTAAACTGTTCCAGACTAATTCGGAAACAGTTTTCAAACAGGAAAACATCTAACCTTTTTCATTTCCAACCTATTTAACAAATGTTTACTTTAGTAATCGAATATTTTTCAAGACATTGCTTTGAACCAGGTTTTTGATCCTTAAATGTGTCAAACTTCAAATTACCGCCACGAACTCAAAAGCTAAAATTATTTATTAAGTGTCTGTGAAATTCCTTTTAACCAGAGCTCGCAAAAACCAGTTGACCATTTTTTCCTTCGCGAATGAGCTAAAGGGAAACAATTACATTTTTTGTTCGCTTAGCTCAGACCAATTTGCTTAAGAGTCGATGTGAACGGTTTATTTCTGGCTGTTTGCTCAATGGTTCCGCAAAAGCCAGTTATTTGTGGACAGCGAAAACGCGCCATTGTTATTTTCGATCTTTGCTTTTGGCCCCCGACTTTTCGCAGTGAGCCAAGCAGGTTGCATCGAACTCAATCTGTATACGAGCGCCATATTGAAACTCTTCTTCAGTTGGTTGGTCGCGTTGGAAACGGCCAGACGTCATCGGCAAACGTTATGTTAAATTACTCTTATAAATTATCATTATGTATTTAAATTAAATATTATTATTCTTTGTATTAAATTAGTATAAACTACGATCGTCTCGTCTGCTCAATTGGTACCGTAAGCCGCTCTGCCCGAACGCCTTAATCCTGACAAACCTCCATCATGCACATGCTCATTTGATGACCAAAGGGGCGAGTGACACTTTTAACCAATATGGCTCTGGTTTTAACAAATTAACATTAAAAATCTGTTAAAATGAACACCAAGTTTCAAATTCATAGCTTAAAACGTTACACAAAACCACATTTGATCCGGGAATATATCTGACTTCATATCACCAAGCCAAACAGCAACTTTTACCAGCAGTAAACCGGCTCGGAAGCTGTTTTGAATCAGTAAAGTATCTAACTTTATAATCCAAGCTGCCGTCCATGTTTAATGTTCACGATTTGATCCTTTAAACTATTCCACCCTTTTTTAACTTAAACGCGTGTTCTAATTTAAATATATCGAACGCAGGCTGAACACAAATCTGCTACGGAAAATGCTTCATTACTTAAATTTTCCTTTAGCATAAGTTGCTTCAGTGCATATTTTGACCTATTTTAAAGTCCTTTTGTGGTGAACCTACATTTTTTTTCGACTCTCTATGATATTATTGTAAAGTTCTGTTTTGTTATTTAAAAAAAAAACGGACTCAAGCATTTCTGCAATTTTTCAAGCGAATATATACTATTTTTATTATATGTGTTCGAAATGCATACCATTGAGTAATGGAGAATTATGCAACTTCGAAATGTTGTAGAGTTTATTGGGAAAGATTTTTTTGTACATGGTACATATTCAATAATTTTATGAATGATTCGATCATATATGTGAGTTCCCTATGAAAAATCGTTGAAATAGGCATTATAAGCAACGTTAAGCTACCAATTACCTAAAATCTGCTTTGTAAATAAAAAGTTTCCAATATCTGAATATCGATCGCACTACAATTTTCAAAATTATGCTAAGCGAATATAGGATAAGTGAAAAAAATAAACAATGATAGCAAAATACGTTAAGAACTATGCGGACAACCCGTCAAGAAATATGTAAAAAGATGTTGATGCGGCTAACATTTGCAGTTTACCGTTGCACTGGCTTCCACTTTCCTTCACTTGTTCGTACACCACCCCACTACTCATTAATTATATTGATTGAAATTTAATGGCAAGTGCCTTGTATAAAGGTCTCTTTGCTCTGAAAACGGGAGAAAACAATTAGCATATTGATTAACAATTGTTGGTGTTGTTGCCATTGCTGCAAAATTAAATATTTATGCTAATTGTAGAGCACACAAAAGCAGCAGCAAGGATAGGCAGGATATACAAGCATAAATATATATAGTATAAATATTTTAATTAAAGTTAATTAACCATTTGCTAAGACTCTGTATTTTTATCTTACTTTCAGGGGCTTTGGCAAGCAGGGATTCCAGTGTCAAGGTGGGTTAATCTCTTCACCTAGTGACCTCAATTTTCTGATCTCTCACAAACTTTTTGCAGTCTGCTCTTATGTGGTGCACAAGCGTTGTCATGAGTATGTCACCTTTATATGTCCCGGCAAGGATAAGGGCATTGACTCGGTAAGTTTATCCAAACTACAAACCATACATATTTATTTTAGTATTCTCGTATATATAAAAGCATTAAAGAAAAAAGTTCAGACAGAAAGGATGTGCATTTTCATGGGCGAAGCTAGAAGCGTAGCACACTTTTCAGCGCCATTTTCATTCTGTGTATTCTGTTGCTTCTGTCAAATTAAACTGTCATTTGGTTTTCTTTTTGGTTATGTCCCCCATGTTTTATGTCGCCCTGGCCTGTCAGCTTTGCTTTTCGGTTGTCCTTCGCTAAAAGTGCTCGACTCGATGGCTTGTTGGGTTAGGGAAATGTCATTTGACGTCCGCAAACAAACAAAGCATTTTGTATTTAACTGTAACATACTAATGCTGACTTGGCTTACAAATGTCCAATGAACAAAAAAAAATCTACATAATATTTTTACTAAAAGTTCCGACAATGATCTGCATGTGACAGGCGAAAGCAGAGTGATTTGTGACTGAGAAAAGTTATGCTGATTGCAGACATTTTGGATCAAAGTCAGCTTTAGATTAATTTTTTATAAACTCAAAGCTTAACAAACGAATTTTTTTATCACAGACCAATCGAAAATGCTTACAAATATTTTTATGTAACATTTTTATTCCAAGAATTAAACTTGCATTGAATTACTAATAGAAAATTATTCCTAACTACAGAACAGAAAACTATTTATGAACTAGGACAGTGTAAATACTATTACTCCGTAAATAATTCCTTGACCCTCCTTAATAACGATCTTCAATAATGTCGGTCTGAGCCGAGAAAACTCAACTTGTTATTAAAAAAACATGTGATAAATTTTCAAAAAAGGTCAGAGACATTTTGTTTAGAAAATTTAAAGAAGATCAATAAAACAATATTATAATCATTTGAAGAATTTAATTTAAGACGAAGAAGTCGCTCTGATCAAGCGGTAAGGTCGCAATTAATTTTATGAAATTTGACCTGGATTTAAAAGTAACACGATTGTAGTTCCGCATCGTTTTCATTTTGATGTTCCCGTTTCAGAATGAAATGGAAACCGATTTTCTTTTTGAATGAAAGTTCGAATCGTTTTCGAACTATAATTCAGCTGAATGGTGACCGCTGAACATGCAGTTTCTGAGGTACAATTTTAAAAAAACTTTTTTTAAATCAAATTGTAACCTCAATATAGTTATGGATTCTTCAAAATCTCCGCTATATTTATCTTAAAAGAATAAAATGAAAATTGTCAATTACTTTTCATTCCACTGACTCAAAGGCAAAACTTTTGGAACCGAATAACTTGATCGTTTTTCGGAAACGGGAACACCCACCAATTCCAATTCCGCATGATCTGATCGAAATCGAAAACGGGAACAGACCTGATAGTCACAAAAATAACTGAGTCAAAAACTGACTCAGAGAGCCAAAATGAGAGCGAAAAGCTGACTAATTTCTTATTGAAAATTTGATCTCGTAGGAAAGTGTGCTTCTTTGTTTGTGGATATGATTTTGGATATTTGTTGAACGCGAAATTTGATTGAGCCCAACAACAACAACAACAAAATCAAACCCCACACTGTTGCGCCAAGCAGGTCTCGATCGAGCACCCTGTATTCGTAACAGTTGCGTGTGCGCCGAGCGGGTGCCGTGCGCCGATACACATGGGCTTTGTTGTTTTAACTTTCTATGCGGCTGAATGATGACTGTACTCAAAGTCCACATTCTCATCATTCCTTTCAAATTTCTTGCAACGACACCTGGTGAGCACTGAGTTATAAAAGAACCATGTCAAGCATCTTTTTCATTGCTGACGCCAATAGCTGGTGAACGTATGTGTAACAGCTATTTTGTAAAGAAAGAAAAAACTTTTTATCTGATGGTTCGAGGCGGGTTTGAGCCCACGCCGCTTGCACAGCAGGCCGCCACACTAACCGCTGGGCCACACCCGGCCACTGCTGGGAACTACTTTACAGTAAATAAAATATGACTTTGACTTAACAGATACTTCCCGAGGTGCTCATGCACCAAGTTACGACCGCGTGGACTCTAATACAAATGAAGAAAATATTTCTGGAACCACAAGACCAAACAAGACTAAAACAATTTTAGTTTGAGTGTGCTCGTGGCCGTCTAATGCACACGAAATCATTCGCTGCCAACAACAAAGCCTTTGTTCGGAAATATAAAGAGAAAAGCGAACACATATTAAGATGCTGCAGGGGGCTCTAATGCATCAACACCAACAAATTTGTTTCTTTCAGTGAAACATGCTATATTAAGTAGAAGCACGTATATCGCTCAGAATTTTTAAAGGTGTTGGAGTATTTAGCAAACTAGGTAACGACGGTGCTGTACCTTTATGTGTCGCTCCACAAATACACTAAAATCTACGATCTGAATTAAATATATAACAAGCTTTTGTTAGCATAGAAACAGACAGCCGAATCGACTGATAGAAAGGCATGTCTATATTAGAGTTTATATATGGGAATCGGAGATGCACCATTGACCGCTTTTAATATACCTTCTACCTGGGCTGCAAATCTAAATAGCCATTACAATTTTCTGGATAATTAAAAATAACTATTAATATTACAATTATTTCTAAATTAAACTAATTTCCGATGAATTTTTTCCTTACACGAATGCAGTTGTAATGGTAATTACAGTTTTAATTACGAAATAATGAAATTGTATTGGTAATTTTAATGATTATTTCGACTTACAGCTATGCCATCGAAAAAGATATACAAATGCATTATCATACCCCGATATCGCTCTCAATTGAAGATTAACTCTGTTGGGTAAAGATTAAATTTTCCGATTCCACAATTTACGTCCATTGATTTTTATCGCATTTGAAAGTTGGTTTGTTGATTTCAATGTCATTTTTAATTATTCAATTGTGGTTTATTTTTCATGTAGGTGTGGGAACTTAGAATTCAGTTCCCACTTAGCTGCTTTTATCCAATTGCTATCACATTTTCCCATATTTCGTATACAAAATGTTGTTACAAAATTTTAAATTTAAATATTTGAAGCTTTTTTCTCAACGCGTTCTACTCGCCCATGAAAATGCCTTTGAAATTAAAAACTTTCTTCTTCAAAATAGATTAGAGAATTTCAAGTAGCTTTAAGACTTAAATTTATTTATGCCCAAGTAAAGCTTTGTTGTCTTTCCGCCCCCATAAAGAAACTAAAAACCAAAAAAAATTATCATTTGTGCTCTGTTGATTTACCATAAAATTGTACTTTGTATTTTTCATGTCACCAAAAACCAAATTCCAAATTCAAACTGCACCACAACAACAACAACACGCATTCAAAACTCTCTCAAAAAAATCAAATTCTGAAATATTTAAAACCAAGGATTCACCAAAAACTCAACATCATTTCGAACCATTCACATATGCAGGACCCACGTTCTGTGATCATTGTGGTTCGTTATTATATGGAATTTACCATCAGGGTCTCAAATGTTCAGGTAATACAAAAACCCCCATTTCTTCTGCTGTCCTTCCCACTAATTATACTGCTAACCCCTCCAAGCCCCCTTTGGGCCTCTTTCCAACCTTCTCTATCTTTCGGAGTGAAAGTGAGTACGAGCGAATGTGTGTGTGTGCGTGTTTTTGTATATAAAATTAAATTTTAAACACAATTTGACCTACAAATGAGGGAGAAAAGCCCGGAAGGGCCCGAAAATGTAATTAATAAAATTGTTGTATAAGCCCCACCCTGTGTACCTACCTGCCTATGTATGTGTGTATGTATAAATGTATATATTGTTAGCTTGGATAGGTCACCAATTCATTTGCATAATTATGCACACACACATTGTATTTTGTTTTGGGTCTTAGAAACTTTTATGATACATAAATATGATTCTAATGATAAAAACTTTTTTGTATTTTTAATGCACTTTTGGGACATAACCAAGATTGAGCCAGGACACAACAAGGTGAAGGTCTTCCACTCACACACACACACACTCAGACCAACACACTTAAGCATGCAATTTTGTCGAGCTCTTAAGTGCTATTTTGTTCGTTATGTGCAACTCTTGAAACGCATTTGTTGTCTAGCCGGGTCTGTGGGCTTAAGGTCAATGTGACTGAACATTGAGTGAAGAAGTGAAAGTAATTTTCATTTGCTAGCTAAGAATTTAATTAAATCAATCTATCAAAATCATTTTTGTCTCTAATTGTATTTGTAAAAGATTTTTAATAGGGAAACAGTGCAAAAGAAAACAGATCAGAAAACTAATTATTTGGAGGCTTTTTTTTGTAAGACCTTTTGCTTTTATTTCAATTTAAGACAACTTTTATAATACAAATTAAACAATTTTTAAGACCTTTTTTGAGGTTGGAAATCCGTTTCCCAGAGGCTCACAGTGGCTTCATGAGTCGGATCATATGTTTTCTGAGCTTATCGAACCGCGATAAATAAAAACTTTTCCAAAGTAATTTAAGATTTGTACATAGTAAAAAATCAATATAACTATTACAGAACTTTACAAAGCATTGAATTATTGCTTTTTCAAGTTACTTTAGGTTCGAATTTTCTAAAGATTCTAATCTAGCAGGTACCCGGCGTGCGTTGCTACGCCGCCTTTAGAATTTTCAACACAAAACGAAGAAATAAAGCTTACTTTTTGGACCTTTCAATTTTTACCATCTGTCTCTTTACCCGTCCGTATCATACTCAAAACTCATTATAAAATTGAGCAAATTTCTTAATTTTTGGTCCGTTTGATCAACACCGGTCTATATAACCGTCTTTATGTCAATCAAAACTCATATAAGAATTCTTTTATATTTCTTATTCGTTTTAAACCAGTTGACCAACAGCTCCTATTAACCCGTCTTCAATTGCCAACCATTCAATCAAATATTATTGCAAATTTTGCGAATTTCGCGAGAAGACGGGTAAACTGATGGGTAAATAGGAGGTGTAGATGAAGATGAACTGTGAAAAAAGTCGCAAAGATTTGATAGAAAACAATTGTATACCTGATTGTAGACTAAAACGGAACGAAAAATCGCGAATGTAGACGCGAAATGGTAAGATCAAACAGTAAATAAAGACTGGTAAATTGATAGGTGAACATTTTAAAATTTTATAAGTTCAGATTGTCATGAAGATTTCATAATTGCAAATTCAAGATGGGCAAAGAAAACCAATGCACCGGTTTAAAAAAATCGCAAAATGATTAAATTCTTATTTAACTGGTCAATAGCATGCCGTGGGTAACCGCTCATCCGAAATGGTCTAAACTAAACGTGGTGTCCCCCAAGTTTTCGTCGGTCATATAGCAGATTCGAAGTAATATCACTTTAGCGAACGCCAATATCACTGAGAAATCTTCATAGATTAGCAGTGGACCAGAATTTGAGCAATCTAACAACAGAAAAAAACCCTTATCAGCGAGTTTCGGCCGTGTGTGTGTGCATCCCGTTGTTTGGCGTTTGATGCTGATGTCGCATTTTGCGACTAGCCTGCCTTTGGGATTCCCAAGCGGTCATAGCTGGTCTGTCACGAGGTACCTTCTGCCAACCCACTAAGGGCAGGCGCAGACAGCTGAAGATTGAATTGGTATGCATGAAATAGCTATACTGTCGACCAGCCTTCTTTGTGTGTTGTGCGTGTCTTGTTTGATACAAGTTATGGACAAAATTATAACTTAATGACCTAGATTTCGTTTTTCTTTCAATTTTTCTGTATTTGTTAAACCACATTTATTGTCAATCCACAACTCTCTTTAAAAGGATGTCAAGGATCTAACAAGAAACGGAAATAAAATTCAAATATTCCCTTTACATCTAGCTCTCGTACATTATTCATCCAGCCATTTACGGCCATCATTAGCCACTTATTAAAAACACTCACACCCAACCACACCACACATATTAACCAATAAATTGTTCCTCCACGTGGCACACTGCCTTCTGCCCAAAATATGAGCATTGTTTCTTCCGAAATTCAAAAATATTTCCCCTAATTTATCACAAGTTTGCATTTTTGTTCGTGGTTAGAAATTTTTGGTTGTCACTTAACAAATTTGCTGTCCGTTTATTGCTTGTCTCTTGTCGCCTCTCCCCCTGTTGACACCGCTCTCTGTGCTCTATCTGGCTAGGATCTTTGACATCGCATTTATCACACACAGAGGGCCACATTCAAAGTAATTTCTTGGTATATAAAAACGTACGCTGTATATAATCGTATAATACAACTGCCAGCATATTAACAAGTGATGTCCCGATAAGTGTCGGGGAAGGGCGATGGAGGAGCACATATAAATTGCCATGTCATTTATTTTGACAACGCAGATAAGAGTCGGTGTATGTTTAGAACTGAAATTGATTGCTACCCCATATGAGTGTGTAATGTGGTCAGATCATAAAAAAAGATCTGAGTGCTATCTTTATGTAACACCGACACCAGAGAACCAACTCAACTGCAAACTAATTTCGCCTTTCCATTTACGTTACGGGTGGCCCTCAAAAGTAGGCAATAAAGAGATGCTCTGGCAAGGCAATTTCATTAAATTGGAAATGAATTGCCAACAGGTGTGAACATGAAGCAGAAATTGATTTGTCGCCAAGCTGAAGTCTTGTCTAAATTTGATCCGATTTATAACACAACACAAGGAAAGAAAAACTGTCACTGAATTGCAAACGATTCACACTGACAATGGGCCACATTTAAGCACTGAGAGATTGTATTTCACGAGGGTCTTCAATCCAATTTAAGGATGAGTGTGCGTGTGTGTGTTTGTGTGAGTTATTGATAAGCATAGCTGAAGGGGAGCAGACACACACATTCTGTTTATGGAGCACGTGAAAATGTAGTTAAAATTATGATGAAATAGCACAAAATTTGAATTGTAGCAAAGGAAAGACGCATGTGTGTGTGTGTGTCTGGCATTTTCCTTTATTGCTGCGCGTGACATTAAGTGGTTTTCCTGGATGTTGCCAATTCAAGTTTTAAAACTTTCTTTTATTTTACATTTTTGTGTTGCTTCCACATTGTACTCTAATTATGAAAAAGCACTCAAGGGCAGTTGTCATGGCTATAAGTTAAGAAAACTTTTCATGTGGAGTGGTTGTTAAATGTAATTAAATAAGCCTGGCAGTGCTTAAATATGTGTAATTAGATAGCTTAAATATCAAATTTCTTTAACATGATGCAAGAGTAAGCAAAGTTTCATTTTTATTCTTAGATCTTATGAGGTCTTAGTATCAAATAAAGAAGTTGTCAAATATGTTCGCTTGCTATATTTATAAAAGTGTGAGCGTACTCAACACACTTATGGCAGCTCTATTATATAGACGTCTTTTTTGCCTGAAGGAGACCCCTGACCTGTCCGATTAACGAAAAATCAATTAAACAAAAAAGAAGTCCTTTAATATCATTAAATTGTTTTAAACGATTTTTGAAAGTTTTTTATTATACTAACCAAAATTTTTTGTGCAAAAGCGCAAATTACGTTGGTGAGCTTTAGAACCGAACGGTTTGAAAAAGTATGACCCAAATACCAGATTTAAAAAGCTTGAATTGGGCTTAGAAACTCAAAACCAGATTTATTATTTCGCAACGTATCAAACCTCCTACAGATTTGTGTAAAGCTACAGTTGAAAAATGTTTAGTCTGCACTGTCTATAGTCAGCGATAGTTTTTCAAAACCATCGATAACTATCGATAGTTTTCGATAGTATGTTAATTCGAACACTAAATATTAGACTCTATAAGTCTTGAAATAAAAAATCCAGAAAAATTTTACAAAAAATCAAATTTCAATTATTTCATTGACAAGATTGTTCCTTATCCCATTAGGTATTCTAATAGCAAAACAAATCATATGTTATTTGAAATAATGTTAAAATACAAAATTAAGAAGATAAGTTCCAGTTTAAATTGGTTTTCAATAATGTTCCTTATCCTATATTAATAGCCTAAGATTCGGCTTACGATTTGTGTTTAATGATTATGTTATTTCCGACAGCGAATGGCAAATTAATATTGTTTGAAAAAATAAAAATTTTGTACGTGCCTCACCGTGACTTGAACCTAGGTCTTTTTGACTTTCAGTCTCATACCTTACCAACTACACCACAGCTATCAAGATGGAGGGAACAGTTAAATGAGCTATATAATTCAAAAGTTTTCATTATTATTTCTTTTTTTTAATTTAACGAAGTGTTTATCAACACTGAAAATTATATTTAAAATATTAATTTCATGACCTGGGACTAGGCTAATGATGCCAAAGTATTAGCTCCAACTTATCCTAAAGGGTGGGAGTACCCTAATCCATTTATTTAACAATGAAGACAAGACTTGAATTTATCGATGTATCGATAACCATTTGTGACGCTGCCCTCAATATCGATTCCAGTTCAGGGATCTAGTTCTCGGAGTCAAAACCCAGGACTGCTACAGTATATAAAGATTTCGGAACTGCGAGGACTCTTGAAAATCCCAATCAGTGGAAAATACAAGAAATCAGGCTAATACGCTATTGGATCAAATATGATTTCGTACATTTTTGACGCTCGAGTGCAAAAGCTTCAACTTAACTACAGACCGCATCATCAAGTCGAAGACAGTCTATGCACATTGTGCATAGAAGAAGGACGTTAAGACACTCAGCACTTTCCAGAGTACCAGAGTTCAAAAAGAAACGACTCAAAGTAAAGAGTCCTACAGGCACGTATTGTCTTCTAGATCCCTAGCAACGCGACCTTTTACTCTCCACAAAAAGCAATTAAATCCATTCATCGCTAAGCGTCTCAGCAAGGGAAGAAAGTAAATACCACGAACTCTTTTTCATGAATAGGAACTTATATTTCAGCGTAAGAAAAAGACCATCAGTCTAACGCCGAAACCGAAGGGCATTTAGTAAGAAGTAATTTTGAAGGCTATTTATTTCACAGCTGATACGAGTAGCTGATAAAGGTGATCGGTTGTCAAACTTAACTAACTAGTTTTAGTGTTTTTTTTTTATTTCTGGTTCGTAAAAAACACTTTCAGGAAAGTCAAAATATTTAACTGAAGACAACAAGTTGCAAGGGTTGCAGACAGCAATAGCAGAATATTTAAAAAAAAAAAACACTCTGCTCACATGACATTCAATTTATATCTTAACTCACTCTCTCTTTCTATTTGCTCGGTGGCAAACCGCAACCAACAATTTGATTGTACAGGTTCGCTTAATACAAATACAAACAGAATACAATTTCACCTTCAAGCAACTTGCCATTGCATGCAATTGCACACAAAGCCTCAACCTTGAGTTGACACCCCCTACCCTCTTTCTATTGCCGATAAGTATGCAACACTTTTTGTGTGCACTCCTGCACAAGGTCACCCACGGCTCCAATTCGTTTTTTCGTGTCTGTTTTTTTTTTTTTTGTTATCTTGACTGTAACCGATATTAATGGCAGCTGAGCAGCTGTTAAACCTTGACTAGACAGAGAGACTAAGAGAGAGAGAGAGAGAGAAAGCGAGAGAAAGAATAAATGAGCCTTCGCCTTTGCTTTTGGCCAAAAAAAGGGAAAAATAAGATGTTCATGCATGCGCATAATGCTATCAAATGTCCTTGCCACACTTTGCAGCTTTCTCAAACTAATACAACAATAGGAAAAACAAACATTCATTTGTGTGTGTGTGTGTCTGTGACGAGGGCTCAGGGCTCTGACATTGCAAGTTCAAAAACTGCTTTCTCTAAGTACCTTAAAAAGGACATGTGCGCGTATGTGTGTGTGTGTGTGTGCTACTTGAAGCGTATTAGGAAAAAATTGTCTACTGGGGACTGGAAAAGGTTATTTATGTTATCCTGCTATTTAGCCTCTATCGCATTAGGGCCACTCCAAATTAACTTCAAGCGACGCGTTTTTGCACTCATCCAACACACATGTACCAAATCCCTATTAGCATATTTTGTATCTGTGTGTCATTTTATCCACTTACATGCACATTTCATTTGGGTCTTCCTGCTGCTGACATGTGACGGACAACTTGCAACTTAATTATTGTCGCGTTTATTTCATTAGCCTTCTTCGCTTTTCGTTGCGCGTAGAAGGATTACAATTTCAAATGCCAAGTTAATTTAGAACTTGTTAAAGGGGTTAAGCTTTTACAATTTTAGAGTTTCGTTGTCAAAGCAGCTGCAATTCACAAAGGCTTAGAACAAAAAATTTATTAATCAAAATGGTTTCCGTTTTAAGCTAAGGAGAGCGTACAGAATACATAATTTTTTTTTTAATTCGAGTTCTAGTTATATGTTCGAAAATTTCTTTAAATCAAAGGGGCACTAATGGCCGATTTCACATCTTCTACATAGAGCTATTTGTCACATAAACTAACAAATAGCAGTGTAAAATCGATGACTATCTAACACATATTTTTGTAAGTTAAAAAAAAACTTTAACTTGTTTACTAAAAAAATTGGTTTGCAATCAAAATGGACAACTTAACTCCTATACGGGTTCCAATTCAATACTCTATCATTTCAAAACTTGTGGCAAAATTTATAATTGGTTGATCATAAATAGTTTTCAAATGGTACACTTCTTGTGTGGGATCTGAATTTCCAAAGCAGTTTCAAGCAGATTCAAAAATAGTTTACAGTTAGTTACAGAAAAGTTTAATAGTAGATCAAAACTAGTTCGAGGCTATTTAAGCAATTTTTCAAAAATATTTCAAAACTCGTGCAAAACTAGTTCAGAACTAGTTTAAAATAAGCTTAAATAAATTTCAAAACATGTATGAGTTAAAAACTAATGCAACACTAGAGTCTTAGACTCAAACTTCTTTGGTTTCTTAGATCTGAACCTTGAACCACCTTACTTCATACTTTTTGTGTACCATACTTATATATTTCTCAATATTTTAATCAAAAACGAGAAGGCCAAGCTAACTTCGGCTTTGCTGAAGTTTTTATACCATTGCAAATGTTTTAATACATTTAATATAATACAGAGTTTACGAACGTCAGCATTAAAACCAAATTTTCTAAATAAAACCCACTTTTCGACCGATAGTTCCGATAGCTATATAAATAGTCATCCGATTTTGAGCAATACTTCCGAATCTGTGTAAAAGTGTTTAATTTGAATAATCGCTGAAGTGGGGGACGTTAACACTAAAAACGAAAAAGTTTTTCTCACAAAGACCCATTTTTCGACCGATAGTTCCTATGGCAGCTATAAGATATAGTCATCCGATTTTGACCAAAACTTCCAAATCTGTGTAAAAGCGTATAAAACTAATAATTGTTGAAGAGGGAGGCGTTTACTGTAAAACCAAAAAAGTTTTTCCCACAAAGACCCACTTTTCGACCGATAGTTCCTATGGCAGCTATAAGATATAGTTATCCGATCCGGTCGGTTCCGACATATTAGCAGTGTGCACTAAAAAGAAGACTCTGTGCAAAGTTTCAGCTTGATAGCTTTAAAACTGAGAGACTAGTTTGCGTAGAAACAGACAGACGGACAGACAGACAAACGGAAAGACGGACGGACAATGCTCAATCGACTCAGCTCGTCGCCCTGATCAAGAATATATATAGTTTATAGGGTCGGAAATGAATATTTCTATGCGTTGCAAACTTCTGGGCAAAGTTATAATTCCCTTTGCAACGGTATAAACATATTGAACCTGGTGTTTTTTCTTTTAAGACCCTTTTCTGGTCTAGAAAATTATGATTTCGATTTTTATTCCAGTTCGGGTTCGAAGATGCGGTTTGATTAAAAATGTTTTTATTTATTTTAAAAGAAAATGTTGTATAAATTTTTTCAATTTTTTTTATTCAATGCTCAAAGTTCTTTCCTAATATTTGGTACTTTTCCCTTAGCCACTATACCTTGCGTAAAACTCAACTGAATTTATAAAGGAATAAGCAAAATATAATAATAAAAATACATAAAAATAAGTCCCAACTACTTTAAACGTACATTTCATCGTTTTCCTTACCTATCTTGAAAAATCGTAAAAAGTTCACTTTGGTTTGTTACAAAAAATATAAAGTGTAGTCGGGTGTCTCCCAGAAATCTCTATAGGTTTTCGTATAAACGTTAGCCTTTTAAATAAAAGCTGTTCGACTTTATACAGAACCATATAATTTAACAGAAGGTCTTATTCTTGTCACTTCGCAAATAAATAAGACCCAGTTTAGTTCGAAATGCAATTGTTTTATGAAATTCTCTAGGGACTTAGGGATTCCCTGGACACCCCTAAGTATATTTCTCTTAACCGAAAACTGTAAAAGAGTTTTCAATGCCATTTTGTTTAAATTATTGATTTTCATAAGCGGTAGTTTAATTCATTAAATATATATTTACAGCTATGACATAAACTGACCAAAATATATTTTTTTTAAATGTTCCTGAATTATAAAGTCAAAATTTTGTCAAAAAATCATGAATCAAATGCTCCCCTACACTCAAAAAAAAAATCAATCCATATGGGATCAAATCAATCCTAAGCGGTAATGAAAACAACGTAATCCCGGATATGCTTGACCCGATCTGAAAAAAGATTGAGTTGATCCGACTTTTTTAATCCTAAGAAGGATTACATATATCCCGGGATAATCCTATAAAAGATTGAAATGTGCAAAAAATTCGAGCACAATTTAATCCCGAAGCTGGATCATTTCATGCCTATTCTAGGTTAACTTAAGCTCGATATGCAATATTGATTCGATCTCAGGAAAGATAACTATTCTTCCTCTCCTCCGCCGCCATGCCATTTGCCATAGGACATCTTCATACACTTCAAAGACCACCCACACCAGTTTTGGTTAATCTGAAAAACAAAGAAATAAATGTAAAAATTTTCGGCTCCACTAGGACTCGAACACACGACCATTCGCACTGAACAGGAATGGAACGGCATCTCATCGCTCACCACCATACCCATTGGTTGTTGCAGCGTGTCTAAAAGGCTACTTATATTTCTTCGCACTCGCTCTCTAATTTATGGGCATGTGATCTCGAAAGAGATTGTAGTAAGCACATTTGGAATGATACAAGCTCGAAAGGAATGGACCAATCCTTAAAAGATTGAATTGTGTAGAATATCCTGAAAATCGAGATTGAATTTTCAAGCTCGTGCCGGGATTACTCCAAGATTTAAAAGATTGAAAATATCTCGACGTTTTTTTTTCTGTGTAGCTACCTAAATTAAAAACTATTAGCTTTAAGAATAAAGTGTACGGGACTTATTGTATTCCTATTTAGTTGCATTAATTCCTGATACAGCTTTTAAAAGCCCCTTTGAGGATAACAAAAGTTGGGCTACAAATAGTATCGTCAAAGGATTGCAGACTTTCAAAAAAACTGAAACTTAGCTTTTATAAGTTAGCAGTAATTACATTTCGGGACAATTGAAAAACGGTTAAACAAACAAGCGAAAAAATATTAAAATTAGCCAAAATATCCAATGAATATGCTAGAGAGACATGAGATCTCCAATCCATGAAAAAGATGCTAGAATCAGTATATTACAAAATTCTTAAGGAGGCGATTTCATTTCTCAATGTGACATTTTCTATACATTGAAAACGCATCCTCTTAGTCCGGTTGAAACCATATTCTTTTTCATTTACAATCACAATCATCTGCATTTTGTAATAAACTCGTAAAATACATTTATTTTTTTAATTTTTGGAACCGCTTTGCATATCTTTGCTTACTGTAGAAATTGTTTTGTTTACCAACTTACCTTCCAACCAGACGGACTGCTTCGTGCCTAGCGAGACCTGTGTTAATTTTCCATTAGTTTTCTCTTCTTCTTCTTTTCCTTCTACCACTGCTCTTCCACTGTTCTTCAAAATCGATTCTTTAGGCCCATCAAATGCCACACAAATGGCAAAATGTGACCTTTCTATCGCCGATGTTTTGCGATCATTGCGGATCTCTGTTGCACGGCATCACGCACAAGGGTCTCAAATGTCGAGGTAATTTTTAAAGAAAGAAAAGGAAAGAGATAGTGTAGAAGTTTCTCCTCTTTCTCTTTCTTGTTCTCTTGTGCTTGTATTTTCTGGTGGCAAGTTAAAATTTGCATTTTTGCTGTTACAATTTGTGAATTTTTTTTTTTTTTTTTGCTTAGATGATGGCAATTTGCAATTAGCCGCGCTTTGTTTGCAACTCAAGTGTGCACTTGTCCTTTGTGTGTGGGTAACTGTGTGTATGTGTACGAGTGTGTGTGTGCGACACACTTGAGTTGAGCTACTTTTTGTTGTTGCTGTTGTCATTGTTGATTTTGTTGCTGTTGACAAGTGTATTTTTGTTAATATTTGCTTGCACTTGGAATCATAGCAAAAAAAAAACTTGTTTATTTGTTACAAATTTGCAAATGCATGCAATAATCTTAAATAGTTTGTTAATCAGTTTGATAAATATCTAATATTTAGATGTAAAGTTAGTCAATAAGACAAAACTGTTGACAATAGAAATTACGAAACCCTTTTGTGGGGGGCTTAAATTTGGAACTGAAATTTAAAAGCTGCTTTTATTCAGAGGTTTAGGCTTGAACGCCCTATATTCAGCAATGAAAATGGAAATATTCGATTATCATTTACCTTGGAAAATATTTACGTACTTTAATTTCCATTAGAGTTTATGAGTTTTAGCACAAGTTATTCTTGATTAGCCCGGGTGGGTAGTTGAAATAATTTAATTATTCCTTCAAATTGGTTTTCGGTGCAGTGAAACATGTTAATAATTTATTGTTTTGAGCCGATGACAGTAGTGAGTCAGGGTAGTTCGAAGAAGCGTGCTAGCATGGATTCAAGGTATACAACATTTTTTTTTTATTGCTGTGTAACATTTTATAACAAACAATTTTGATATAACTAGACGATCAAAATTTGTAAGGTATTTATTGTAAAAAACCCTTTCTGGGTTCGGTTTGATTGGCTAGGGTTTTCTGGTAATAGACTCCTGAGTGAACAATGTCATTCGTCAGGCCAGGATGGATGCCAGAAGAGACCATGACACAGGCATCACAAATTAGAGTTAAGTCACGATATAATGGCGTGATTCGAACTATGACTTCCAAACTCGTTTTTATCGAAACCACTTTTTTTTAACTGAAAATGATGTCTTAAAAACGACTTGACTCATCGCCTTGAAACTTTTAGTGTATGTTTAGCATATGTGGGGCAATGAACCGAACTATGATATTTAAAACAAAAATTCAATGTCGCGTACAATTTTTATTTTTCAATATTGTAAAATTATCCTAGTTTAGCTCACAGCTATAGTCCAACAGATTAAAACGATATTTTCTTTTTATACCCTTGAAGAGGGTATATTGAGATTGCTCAGATGTGTGTAACGCATAGAAGGAAGCATCTCCGACCACATAAAGTATATACATTCTTGATCAGCATGACGAGCTGAGTTGATATAGCCATGTTCGTCTGTCCGTCGGTCCGTCTGTCCGTCTGTTTTTATGCTATCTCCTCCGTCAGTTTTAAAGTCTTTTGGTACAAATACGCAGCACATTTGCCGGAACCGGCTGGATCGGATGACTATATCGTAAAGCTGCCATAGGAACGATCGGTCGAAAAAGCACATCTAGTGAGAAAAATTTTACTGTTTTTTTTTTAAAGTTTCTCAACATTGGATTAATATATCGTAAAGGTGCCATATAACAAACTGGCAGCCTGCCAGTGGCAGGCATATATCATGCTCCAAGGTTATATAAACTTCGGTCGAGCCGAAGTTAGCTCGCCTCTATTTTTTGATTTCACATCACCAATGTTTTAGTTTTCTTTTATCTTGAAACTCGCCACTAATTCAGTGAAGTATTTATTCTGAGAATTTTAACTTCATTATTATTAGACTTACTGCCTTTTACAGTTCCCAACTGATTAAAGCAATGATTGTAAGGAAAGACTGTTGGCAATCTTTAGCGAGAAGCTAACTAAAGATAGAATCGGGAGATTCTTATAATATGGAAAGGTGTTGAGAGCTGGCTTTATTTTGTTATTTGTGTGGCTTTTATGTTCCCAAACGCTCATTTAGCCTAAAAAGGCATAAAAGATGTGACAGTAAAATTTAAATGTGCGTACTTTTTCTTCTACTTTATCTTCCCGTTCTGATCAACCAGATTTGTTTGATCGTCAAGGAAGCCTGAAATGATAGTTGAAGAACAATAAAATTATTTAAAAATCTGTAAACTTCAGGAGTCCATAAAAAGAAAACCTTACCCAATCAGACAAAACCGTGTCAGGCCTTTTTTTACTACCCTACCTTTAAAATTTTGTTGGTCTAGTTGGTATCAAAATTGTGTGGTGCACTGTGTAATTAATAAAACTATAAAAGAGTACACAACAATACAAATTGTTGTTGTCTTTAAAGAACACAAGCACCATCACCAGCAGACTTTTTACTAAATTAAAACAAAAAAACCAGGGTTCTCAAAGTACCGTACAAAGTACCGTACTTTTGTTTAGTACACAAAAAGTACTGAACAAATCCAAGTACCGTACTCAGAAAAGTACGGTACACTTTTCATTTCGTACTGTACGAAATCACAAGTACCGTACATATTTTGTAACGCACCGACCGAAAAAAGCAAGTACGGTACAGCGTCGTAACGCACCGACCGATAAAAATAAGTACCGAACTTTTTTGTGTTCAGCACTCGCACGTACTAAACCATTTTAGTTACGTACAATTAAGTACAAAATGGTATTTAGTTGAGTACACAGAGCGTAAAACGAATTTAGTTACAGACTTTGTGATAAGTGCACTGACTGAAGTCTTATTAAATCGGGAAAACAAACCAAAGAGGATAAAAATGACTGAAGACATTAAATCGCGAAAAAAACCAAAGAGGATAAAAATAGTAATTATGAAAAACGTAATTGCCAACCAAGTACAAAATCATGTCAGGATCAATGCATAGGCGCAATTCGCAGCTAAGGGGCCTCCATGGTAACAAAACCGCGAAATGCTTAAGAAATTTATTTTCAAAGCCAAAAATGATCACTCATAACTACATTACCCTGTCTATGGCAATACAAAACCGCGATTAATACCAAGGATGACCAAAAGAAAAGAACATAGTTAAGATCTTAAAAACTGTTTCAAACCACTGTCTGTTACTGACAAATCATTAAATCGCGGAAAAATACCAAGGAGGATCAAAAATCTAATAATGCCAAACAAACTTAACTTTGGAGATAGTGAAAAATCATGTCAGGATCAATACATAGGCGCAATATGCAGTTAAGGGGTCTCAATGGTAATAAAACCGCGAAATACTTAAGAAAATAATTTTCAAAGCCACAAACTATCACACATAACTGCATTCCCCTGTTTATGACAATACCAACCCGCGATTAATACCAAGGATGACCAAAGGTAAAAAATATAGCCAAGATCTTAAAAACGGTTTCAAATCACTGTCTGTTACTGACAAATCATTAAATCGCGGAATAATACCAAAGAGGATCGAAAAATTTTATAAAATGCCAAACTTTGCTTTGAAGATAGTGAAAAATCGTGTCAGGATCAATGCATAGGCCCAATATGCAGCTAAGGGGTCTCCTTGGTAATAAAACCGCGAAATGCTTAATAAACTGTTTTTCAAGACCACTAACTATCACAAATAAAAAAAAATAAAATTTTTCGATCCTCTTTGGTATTATTCCGCGATTTAATGATTTGTCAGTAACAGACAGTGATTTGAAACCGTTTTTAAGATCTTGGCTATATTTTTTACCTTTGGTCATCCTTGGTATTAATCGCGGGTTGGTATTGTCATAAACAGGGGAATGCAGTTATGTGTGATAGTTTGTGGCTTTGAAAATTATTTTCTTAAGTATTTCGCGGTTTTATTACCATTGAGACCCCTTAACTGCATATTGCGCCTATGTATTGATCCTGACATGATTTTTCACTATCTCCAAAGTTAAGTTTGTTTGGCATTATTAGATTTTTTGATCCTCCTTGGTATTTTTCCGCGATTTAATGATTTGTCAGTAACAGACAGTGGTTTGAAACAGTTTTTAAGATCTTAACTATGTTCTTTTCTTTTGGTCATCCTTGGTATTAATCGCGGTTTTGTATTGCCATAGACAGGGTAATGTAGTTATGAGTGATCATTTTTGGCTTTGAAAATAAATTCCTTAAGCATTCGCTCGCGTTTTGTTACCATGGAGGCCCCTTAGCTGCGAATTGCGCCTATGCATTGATCCTGACATGATTTTGTACTTGGTTGGCAATTACGTTTTTCATAATTACTATTTTTATCCTCTTTGTTTTTTTTCGCGATTTAATGTCTTCAGTCATTTTTATCCTCTTTGGTTTGTTTTCCCGATTTAATAAGACTTCAGTCAGTGCACTTCTCACAAAGTTGTAACTAAATTCGTTTTACGCTCTGTGTACTCAACTAAATACCATTTTGTACTTAATTGTACGTAACTAAAATGGTTTTTTTCTTTTGGTGAACACAAAAAAGTTCGGTACTTATTTTTATCGGTCGGTGCGTTACGACGCTGTACCGTACTTGCTTTTTTCGGTCGGTGCGTTACAAAATATGTACGGTACTTGTGATTTCGTACAGTACGAAATGAAAAGTGTACCGTATTTTTCTGAGTACGGTACTTATTGAGTACGGTACTTTTGTTGTGTATACGAACCCTGAAAAAAACTCTAAGTTCCGAATTCACATCTTCTAGCTATGTGTTTGATAAATTAAAATAATAGTTACTTTATAATATGTTTATTTGTGTGATAGATACGGCTGTCCAGAAGATGTGAATCGGCCCTTAAAATAAAATCACAAGAAAGTATATTTCTGATTATACCTCAAAATAGATGTACGTTGCTATAAAATTTTTGGGAAATGCGGCACATAGATCTGTTTTACCGATTTCGGATAAGCTTTGACCGTTCCCCTAGCTACCAAGGAATCTTCAAAGGTTGTGGTGGATAGTCAATGATGTAAAAGGATTTTTTTAAAGAAGCTTTAGGTTTAACTTTGCCCAGGTAATGAAAGATTCGGTTCGATTGATATTTATCTTTTTCTTCCCATGCTGATCATTTGGGCAATCTTTTTTGGTTTATTAATAGTTCCTGGGAAAGCTTTTTTTGGATTTCCTCACCTTAAAAATTTGCATATCGTCGCTTAGCCTAAAATGATACTTTAAATAATTTAGGGACAATTATTATCTCGCATTTTTCGTAATAGACAAAAGAAGCAGTTTTTTATCTTCTCAGCCTCTTCAAATCTTACGAAAATTTAAGCATACGTTAATAATTTTTCTAGTAAAAATCTAAAGTAACAGCTTAGCAGCATTAAATTTACAATTTTTTTAAATAATTTTTGAATTTTTAAGACAGAGGCTGATCGCCTGCTTGTGTACTCTGGTCTGCTTTTCATAAATGATTATATTCAGGGAGCGTCTTCGTGCTGTATAAAAGATAGCTTCTCTAATCTTTTCCTCTCCTCCAGCTAATCGATATGCCTGCCTTATCCCTTACAATTATTCAAACAATTTTTTTCCTTTGCTAGAGGAATATTAATTTTTTACATATTTCATATGTTTATCTATTGCAATTTTCCAAGTCATTTAGTGGCCTTGGCCCTCGGTTCTTTGTTTGTTTGCCTTTGTGAAAAAAATCCACAAAAAAGCGAAAAAAGAGGCAAACAAATAATTTACTTACGGCTCATTGCCTGACCTGGGGGACCTACTCGTATACACACAATATATACAAATAGTAGACAAAAACAGACCCAAACAAATATGGCCAAATGCAAACAGACAGCAAATATGAGGCAGCAGACACTTCTCCTGCTTTCTACATACATATCTCTCTCCCAATGCTGTGGGAACAATGAACGGATGCGATGCGTTGTGGTTGCCCCTATCGAGCAGCCATTTTGTGGGTTCCTATGCGAGCATGTGTGTGTGTGTGTGTATCTGTGTGTCGCCAGTTTGTAATGGTGTTTGGTTTTTCTGTTTTACGGCAAACATTGGAGCGGAAACTGTTTATCTGCTGTTATTGTGGGATTTTTATTTGTTTTTTTCTATGCATTCAGAGTAAACATTTGCATATGTGTTTGTGTGTGGCTAATTACTTGCGGGCTTGGTGCTTTGCATACTTATTTTAATAGACTAAGGAATATTTACTTTAAAATATAGCATTGAAGGAAAAATGATTTCAATAAATTATTTTAGGAAGATGTTTCCCTCATAATTATTGCCAAATTTTTACTTTCTACCTCAAACTGAATTTTTCAAATTTTATTTAAGTAATAACAGACACAATAACAGACACAATTAATCCAAGTAATGCCCAGATTTCGTGTCTATTTGCCTCGATGTAGATGGTGTAGGATAAGTGGGCCAATATTATCCATTAATTAAGAACTTTTTTAGTTCAAAAGGCTGCAACCCGGTGCTGAACCGAATACTAAAGAACCAGTTCGGTTAGAATTTTTTGGGTCCGTCGAACCGAACATAAACCTTACCCTTCAAATATTTAACCTCACGAGCTTAAACCCGAACTGGACATCAAAAAATTATTTAAGTCGATTTCTTAAGAACTTTAATAACTTTCTTCATATTATGACTGGAAAACATAATTTGATTGTGAGAATTGGATGAAATGATAATTACAGATGTGTTTTAGTAAACCAATCCATATTGCGATTTCGATATGGAAAGGAAAAGGGAAAGCAAATCTCGTACATACACATAAGGAAAAAACCTTTTTCGAAATAAAGTTGCCCTTAATTTAAGACAAGATCGAAATATTGTCAGCTTTTATGAGGACAAACGTGTTAAGTGTTCTTTACTGTTTCTTACACTGTTTTTACATCCTTGGAGCTTATCTTGAGTCCAATGTTCCTTAATTATTTCTCTGTGTATGTACTCTGTATAAAGTGAGGCTACCTTTCAAAAATTTCCAAACCTAGCACTTTTGAAAGCGTTTTTAGTAAGCCTATAATTGATAACCATAATGAATATGGTCCAAACGACTTCTCCTGAACAAAAAATTAGCTTAATTTTGATTAGTCCTGATTACAGGACTAAATCGCATAACCATGTAACATTTATGAAACCAGTTTCGAATCAAATCCTAAGGTTCAATATCAAACATAAAAAGTTCGAGAAAATCCTAAATTTTTCAACGGGAGAGTGCCCAAAAGTACCCCTCGCAAAAAATCTTATTTTTTCCGTTGAATATTGCAAGTCATATTGCAGGCGTTTTGCACAGTTTTGCCTTAGCTATCAAAAAATCTCATTTTAAATAGTATACAATCAGCCGAAAAGCAGTATTAGAAACCGCTCTCTATAAGGACTGGTTCGGTTCAGTGATTCACCCTTAATTTTATATATATTTCATGAAGGTCGTTTTCGAATTTCCGAAATGTTAGTCAATTTGTGACTCTTGGCTATCTTTAAAATCCTTATATAAGCGCTCTTTATCAACGCTAAACAGAACAAAGATAATATCTTATAGTAGAGTAAATGGGACACTCACGCAAATAAATTGGCAATTTTCAAGATAAAATTTTAGTCTAATGAGAGGTGTATAATTGGGTTAGTGAACAATTGCAGGAGGTAACAAATTTAGACTTTTCCAGTATATTGAATGATAGGAAATGCCTGTTTGGACCATTTTTAGACGCGTTTTGTAAAGAACTAATGCTTTTGTTTTCTTGTATCCTTCTTGCTATTATCGGAAAACACTACTCCTTAACTTTGAAACCAACTCTTCCAATTAATTCTACGAATGCAATTTTCAATAAAATTCTATACTAATGGTATTTCCAAGGCAAACTTTTGGGCAGTAGACAATTTTGTTATTTTATTATTATCGAGACTATATATTCAAAATAGCATATCTTCGCTAAATATAATCAAAAAATTCTTTTAGTTTTAGTCAGTGGTTTTCGGTTCGAATCAAAACTAGTTTGCTTCCCTGGTTGCAAGGCACATAATTTCATTCATCTCTGAAAAAATCTGTCTGCAAAAATATTACGCTCTTCAGGCACTTGCCAGTTCGACAAACTGATGCCTGGCCAGTTGTTTCCAAGCCGCACCAACTTCAGCCTAATAGTCAGGCCGTGATTGAGCAATGCTTTTTCGTGATTGATTTGACGGCTTATGTTGGTTTGGAAATAAAAGCTAGTCTCATCCTTCATGTGGCGTTCTTACAGTTGAGTTCTTGCCTTGAATGAACAGCTGCACGATAACAGAGAATTGTGGTTGCGTGTTCTCTGATAAATAGCACAAATTCGCTTGAACTAAAGCTTTAAATAAGGGCTCAACTAAGCCAACTTTTAGCCTGCCTTAAGTGGCCCGACTAACAGGTTGAGGAATTTAAAATAAATTTCAGTTCAAAAAGGGACTAACTTTCAAACTGACCAACCCAACCTCAGAAACCTCAAAAATATTCTGCTGATATATGCAAAACAAAGGGAAGGAAGAAAAACAAATATGTGTGTGCATATGCATAAATAAATAATTTTACGCAAAAAAAAAACAAAAACAGCACACAAAACTGGGCCATATTATGAACAAACATGCCCACACTCGTACACACACACACCGAGGCACACACGCTGGAAATGTTAGTTAGTTGTTGCTCCACAAAGCGTGGCACGCAAAGGAAATCCTCCTTCCCCTTTCTCTATACTTTTTTTTTGTTGAGCGTGGCAGCTGGAAGAAAAACTCTTTCACATTTTCATTAAACACAAAAAAAGGCGCAACACTGACCCTTTGCTGATTACTTTTTCTCATATGAAATGTTGAAATATGCTCGAATGAAGGCCAATCCGAAATTAAATGAAATTGCAATTCGATTTCAATTAAGCCTGAAAGTAGGCAACGTGTTTTTGCATGGGTAATTTCCGTTCCATCCAAGTCAGGTAAGTACTTGCTCATTTTTGCACATTGTGTGAGAGTCCTGTGCGAGTGTATGTGTGCTGTCCCCCCACCTACGTTAACCTCTAACACATCTCTTCCATCTATCCGTTTTCCTTGATTTTTCCCTACACTCAAGAAAATCTGTATAAAATTTGTATTTTTCATTTAGCTTGTGACATGAATGTGCATGCCCGCTGCAAGGAGAACGTGCCCAGTCTTTGCGGTTGTGATCATACCGAGCGTCGTGGACGCATTTTCCTGGAGATCAATGTTAAAGAGAATCTGCTCACTGTGCTGAGTAAGTAACAACTGTAAACCGCTTAAGTCTTAACCAATTACGAGCCAAAGTTTCCCTCAAGCCTGGAGGCGCACAAGTTTACACAAAAATAAAAATTATGACCGCAAAAAAGTTTTGCTGAAGATGTTCCATTTTCTTTTTTCTGTTTCTTTTTGTTTCTTATTTTATTATGTAACATTTTCGCTTGAGCAGACCAAGTTGCAAGTAACAAGATTTAGTTATATTTAAAATTCAAGTCCCTAGGCAAATTGCTTATGATTTGCATTAATTCATTATGCGCGCATAAAAAAGAATTTTTCCTCGTGGCTCCAGACAAATGCCACATAATGAATACTGAAAAATGCTGCAGCTGCAAAACAAAAGCGCAGCGTGACAAAAAAAAAACAAGAAAAAGAAAAATGGAAAGAGTAGCTTCAGAATAATGGCCAAACACAATGCCTTTGAGTTGGCCCAGGCGCAATATTTTACTTCATTTCCGCACTGATGAAAACTTCTGGGGGTATTGTGAGAGAACGGTTGGCGGCTTTGTCATAATGATACCGCTGAAAGGCAACTATTTTCAATTGTGCGAATAAGTACTTCAGAAAAGAAGTGGCACGAATGAGTTCTGTACGTTTGGAGGCTTGAAAATGGGCTCAAAACTTATCTTGATTTCAGCTGAAATCTACCCGGAAAAAAGTGGCCTGGAACTCGAAATAAGAACGCAATTCCTTCCTAGAGGCCACAATCGTGGGTTTGATCTAGAGGTGGGCGCGGGCCTGTATTTTGAGGCCCGGGCCCGCACGAACACGAACTCTTTTTTGAGAGGCCCGGCCCGGCCCAACACGAAACTTTTTCACCAAGGCCCGGGCCCGGCCCGGCCCGGCACGAAACTTAATTTTTTCTAAATTTGAGCTTTTTAGCCTAGTGCGTTTTTCATTTAAAACATGGCCCGATGTTGAAAAAAAGCCTTTCGCTCGTAGACGAACTGGCGGGAATAGCCAGAATGGTCCGAGCTAATTTGGGAAGGTATTTTAAGTCCCTTGCATTTTTCCAGAATTCTAAAATATGTGTGCCAGGAGCTGCTGGATAGGCCAAATATTTGTCAAGCTCTATGTCGATAGCGTTTTTCTCAACTTTTCGTTTTTTTATATAACTTAAGTCTAAAAATTCAGCAAACATTCCATTTTCGCAATTATTTGGGTCTATGTTATTAGTTATATCATCAACGCTACTATATTCATGATCCCCTATAAATTCGGAAAGCATTGCTTTTACCGCAGCTAACACATTATCTCTTTTTTTCCTCTGAGAGGAAATTCATCTCTCTATAAGGAGGGTTCAAGAAAAGCCCAACCAAATGAGCGATTGCCGGAAGAAACCTTTTTTTCTAATGCGCTGAGGGTCATTGTTTTAAACTCAGTTATTATTTGGGAATCAAGTGTGCTAGCTCTGCAAAGTTTACATAATTTTTTTGACCACAATGCAAATATTGCAAAGTTTTATCAATTTCACAATAGGACGCCAATTTTGAATTAGTGGTGAGCAAACAAGTAAAATATGTATAAGCAAATCGATAGTAGTATCGATAAACAATTAAAATGCGATAAATGGCGGTTCTAATTCAAACATAAACAAAAATAGCGCGGCCCGGGCCCGCACGAAGCCCGCACGAATCTTAATTTTAAGGCCCGGGCCCGCTCCGGGCCTGTGTAAGCCCGCGGGCCACGAAAAAAAGCCCGGCCCGCGCCCACCTCTAGTTTGATCCCAGAACATGATCGGAACATAATAAAATAAAAGTTTTTTCTTTCTTTAGAAAATAGCTTTTATACATCCGGTCGACTTCACCAGCTATTGGCGCCAGCTCTGAAGTTACTGGCCATGAAAAGCCAATTCTTAAACTGTTCCGTTCGGATTCGGCAGTAAACTGAAGTTCTCTTTTTTTTTTCTTTTGTGCGAAAAATTTATAGCACACACGCCAAGAGAATCAGAGAAGCTTGGCTTGGCCCCTTTGGGGCTGTATAGACAATTTTAAATTATTTTGTTTATTTATTTGGAGATACTTAAGACACGAAACTGTGCAATCGGTAATTTTTATTTATATTAGATTTTAAGAAAAAGTGTTATCTCTATATCTATAAAAGAAAGTGTCCTGACTGATTCACTGATTCACTGATTCACTGATTGGCAATCATCGCACAGCCCAAACGGTAAGAGATAGAGGGCTGAAATTTTCACAGGAGCTTCTGTTGATGGTGAAAGTGCGTACTAAGACGGGGTTTTGGAAAATTCCATCCGGAAAAGTCGGAAAAGCGTCGGAAAAGTTTGTATGGGAAAAATGTTATTTTTCATCCGATTGACTTGAAACTTGATTTGTAAGCTTAGTAAGCGAAATAATTCGACACGTGTTTTCCCGATTTTGGAAAATCCGCCCACGAGGAAAATTCCCGGAAAATTCTGCATGAAAACAACTATTTTCAATCCTATTGGCTTGAGACGCGGTTTGCAAGGAAGGTAGGTGAAATAAATTGAAATGAGATTTTCCGAAGTTGGAAAATTTGACCCAACGGTCGGAAAATTCCCGGAAAATTTTGCATGAAAAACACAATTTTTCATCCGATTGGCTTGAAACTCGGTTTGTAAGGACAAAATACGAAATAATTTGAAATGTGATTTTTTAATGTCGGAAAATCCGCCCACGAGGAAAACGGTCGGAAAATTCTGCATGCAAAAAACTATTTTTCATCCGATTGTCTTGAAACTCGGTTTGAAAGGTCAAAATCGGAATTAATTTTTGTTTTTATTTTCCGATGTTGGAAATATTGCCGGGAAGTGGGTGGTAAGTTGATGTAAAGTGTGTGGAATGTAGCGGGAATTGGGAGCGATGTGGGTGGGATGTGGGAGGGATGTGGGTGGGATGTGGTCGGGAAATGGGCGGGAAGCGGGTGGTATGTGGGCGGGAAGCGGGTGGGATGTGGGCGGGAAATTGGCGGGAAGTGGGGGGATGAGGGTGGGATGTGAGTGGAATGTGAGCGGGATGTGGGCGGTAAGTGGGCGGGAAATTGGCGGGAAGTGGGTGAGATGTGGGTGGGATGTGGGCGGGTTGTGGGCGGGTTGTGGGCGGTAAGTGGGCGGGAAATTGGCGGGATTTGGGCGGGAAGTGAGGTGGGAGGTGGGCGGGAAGTGGGTAGGATGTGGGTAGGATGTGGGTGGGAAATGGGTGGGAACTGGAGGGGATGTGGGTGGGATTTGGGCGGGGTGTGGGTGGGAGGTGTGTGGGATGTGGGTGGGAGATGGGTGGAAACTGGATGGGAAGTGGGAGGGATGTGGGTGGGAGGTGGGTGGGACTTGGGCGGGAAGTGAGGTGGGAGGTGGGCGGGAAGTGGGTGGGATGTGGGTGGAAAGTGGGCGGGAATTGGGTGATAAGTGGGTGGGATGTAGGCTGGAAGTGGGTGAAAAGTAGGTGGGAAACGGGTGGAAGTTGTGTAAGAAGTAGATTGGGAGTGGGTGGGGTGTAGGTGGGATGGGGGTGGTAAGAACGCAGCAGCAAAGTCGTAACGGTGAAAAAGCAAAGTAGTAAAACGTTGATTTCAAGCCTATGTATGTATGATTCGATTTCTGGGCTCTACAGAGGAAACAAATTTATAGAATGTTTTCAAATTTGATAAATATTTGACTCTCACGATTGACTTCAAACTGATTCTGATATGGGTTCTATACTGTTCAAGGCGCAGCGAAGCGCGACGGGCTTTTTGCTAGTCTCTATATATATAAAACAGAGTGTCCTGATTCACTGACTGATTCACTGATTCACTGATTGGCAATCATCGCACAGCCCAAACGGTAAGAGATAGAGGGCTGTAGTTTTCACAGGAGTTTCTGTTGGTGGTGAAAGTGCGTACTTAGACGGGGTTTTGGAAAATTCCACCCGGAAAAGTCGGAAAAGCGTCGGAAAAGTTTGTATGGGAAAAATGCCATTTTTCATCCGATTGACTTGAAACTTGATTTGTAAGCTTAGTACGCGAAATAATTCGACACGTGTTTTCCCGATTTTGGAAAATCCGCCCACGAGGAAAATTCCCGGAAAATTCTGCATGAAAACAACTATTTTTCATCCTATTGGCTTGAAATTCGGTTTGAAAGGAAAGTAGGTGAAATGAATTGAAATGTGATTTTCCGAAGTTGGAAAATTTGACCCAACGGTCGGAAAATTCCCGGAAAATTTTGCATGAAAAACACTATTTTTCATCCGATTGGCTTGAAACTCGGTTTGTAAGGACAAAATACGAAATTATTTGAAATGTGATTTTTCAATGTCGGAAAATCCGCCCACGAGGAAAATGGCTGGAAAACTCTGCATGAAAAAATCTATTTTTCATCCGATTGGCTTGAAACTCGGTTTGAAAGGACAGAACACGAAATAGTTTGAAATGTTATATTCCGAAGTTGGAAAATTTTACCAAACGGTCGGAAAATTCCCGGAAAATTTTGCATGAAAAACACTATTTTTCATCCGATTGGCTTGAAATTCGGTTTTTAAGGACAAAATACGAAATAATTTGAAATGTGATTTTTCAATGTCGGAAAATTCGCCCACGAGGAAAATGGCCGGAAAATTCTGCATGCAAAACACTATTTTTCATCCGATTGGCTTGAAATTCGGTTTGAAAGGACAAAATACGAAATAGTTTGAAATGTGATATTCCGAAGTTGGAAAATTTGACCCAACGGTCGGAAAATTCCCGGAAAATTCTGCATGAAAAAACTATTTTTCATCCGATTGGCTTGAAACTCGGTTTGTAAGGACAAAATACGAAATAATTTTAATGTGATTTTCAATATCGGAAAATCCGCCCGTGAGGAAAATGGCCGGGAAATTCTGCATGCAAAAAACTATTTTTCATCCGATTGGCTTGAAATTTGGTTTGTAAAGTCAAAATCGGATTTAATTTTTGTTTTTATTTTCCGATGTTGGAAATACCGCCGGGATGCCCACTGGGAAGTGGTTGGGGAGTGAATGGGTTGTGGGTGGTAAGTTGTTTTGGAAGTGGTTGGAAAGTGGGTGGTAAGTGAATGCAAAGTGTGTGGAATGTGGCGGGAAGTTGGAGGGAAGTGGGTGGGATGTGGGCGGGAAGTGGGGGGTATGTGGGTGGGATGTTGGACGGATGTGGGTGGAAAATTGGTGGGATTACGCTGTGCATTGGTTCTATACTGTTGAAGGCGCAGCGAAGCGCGACGGGATATTTGCTAGTCTATATATATAAAAGAGTTCAACCTGACTGACTGACTGACTGGTGACCGTCGCACAGCCTAAACCATAAAAGATAGGAAGATGAGATTTTCACAGTAGTTTTATCTTATGCTGAAAGTGAGTACTAAGAAAGGATTTTCGAAAATTCTGCCGGGAAGTGTGGAAAATTCGCGGAAATCTTTTGTATGAAAATTTTTTGTTTTTCATCCTATCAAGTTCAAACTCATTTTCAAAGCTCAATATTAAAATTCAACAACAACTGCATACGAATCTTCCGGAAAATTCACCCCCGCCGGGATGCTCACTGGGAAGTGATTGGAGTCTGGGTGGAAAGTTGTTTTGGAAGTGGGTGGTAAGTGGATGTAAAGTGGGTGAAATTTGGCAGGAAGTGGGAGGGATGTGTGTGGGATGTGGGAGGGATGTGGGTGGGTAAGTGGGCGGGAAGTGGACGGGAAGATGGCGGGAAGTGTGTGGTATGTGGGTGGGATGTAGGTGGGAAGTGGGCGGGAAGTGGGCGGGAAGTGGGCGGGAAGTGGGATGTGGGCAAGTGGTGGGAAGTGGGTGGGATGTGGGTGGGATGTGGGTGGAATGTGGCGGTAAGTGGGAGGGATGTGGGACGGATGTGGGTGGGATGTAGGTGGGAAGTGGGCGGGAAGTGGGTGGGATGAGGGCGGGAAGTGGGTGGGCTGTGGGTGGGAAGTGGGTGGGATGAAAATGGGAAGTGGATGGGATGTGGGTGGAATATGTCGGTAAGTGGGAGGGATGTGGGTGCGAAGTGGGCGGAAAGTGGGTGGGATGTGGGCGGGAAATGTGCGGGAAGTGGGTGGGATGTGGGCCTGAAGTGGGTGGTAAGTGGGTGTGCGTTGGTTATATCCTGTTGAAGGCGCAGCGAAGCGTGACGGGCTATTTGCTAGTTTAATTATATTTAATTTAGATGTACTCATATATTTTTGCCCCTAAATTTGGAAGAAAGCTACATCTAAAAATTGGCAGATCTTAAAAATATTAAAAATCTGAAAAATCTGAATATATATCAACCAAGGGGCGCGGATATATCGTTCGTCCCATTTTTACGAAATTTACATGTGAATTGGATACCAGTTGACCTAGTGCTTACCAAAATTTAATCGTACCATTTGTGCACTTAGTGAATGGTCAACCATTATTAGCAGCGCACGAACTTACTCATCGGGCTACGACTGCATCGGAGTGGGGCATACCGACTTTCAAAACTGCATTTAATTTGTGAATTCATAACCTGCCAGTAAAATTAAATTAAACATAAGCTCGCTTCGTATCGCACCATTTCAAAAAAATGCAGGTTCAATTTAACTACAATACAGTTAATTTTCCCGATATGAAAACTGTTATAGCATAAGACTTCTTCTCTTCTTCTTCTTCTTTATTGGCCCGACGTTTGCATTACAACCGCTTGACGGTCTCGGCCGCTGCAACTAATGTCCGCCAGTCGCTTCTGCTCCGTGCGAGCTGGCACCAGTTTGTCACGCCCAGCTTGGAAATGTCTTTCCGCACCTGGTCGTTCCACCTTAGAGGTGGTTGTCCCACCTTGCCTTGTCCCAGTTCTTTCGCATTTCTCTTGTAGACCATTTTTGCTGGAGCTTGTTCATCCATACGGGCCAGCGCAACCACTGTTGCATTATGCGCTTGACCAGACTAGTAACCCCATAGAGCTCATAAAGTTCGTCATTCCTTCGGATGCGAAAATCCTCGCCAACTTTCAAAGGTCCATAACCCAATCGCCGCCTCATCCGCTGATGATATGGCCCATGCTTCGGCGCCGTATTGCAGGACTGGGATGATAAGCGACTTGTATAGCGCTATTTTTGTTCTTCGCTTGAGGTCTCTGCTCTTGAACTACTTAGCCCGTAATAGCATCGGTTTGCGAGCGTGATTTTTCTTCGGATTTCCAGGCTGATGTTGTTGTCGCCGGTTATCATCGTTCCGAGGTAGACAAAGTCCTCTACATTTTTAAAGTTGTACTCTCCCATTGCAACAGATTGCCCAAGGCGCGTGGACTTCTGTTTCGAGGACACTAGGTACTTCGTCTTGTCCTCGTTTACCGCTAAACCCATTAGTTCAGAGTGCTTCTAAATCTCTGAAACCGACCTGCTTACCGCCCGTTCGGTATTGCCGATAATGTCAATATCATCGGCATATGCGAGTAACATTACATCTTAATTAAAGATGTTGCCCGATCTGTTGGCAATTGGGCACTGGCGCAGTATATACTCCATCAGCAGATTTAAGAAGTCACACGATAAGGTGTCACCCTGCCTAAAACCTCTTTTGGTATCAAAAGTCTCGGAGAGGTTCGTTCCTATTTTGACGGAGCTTTGAGTGCTTCTCAACGTCATCATGTAAAGTCGAACGTACTTTGCGGGTACACCAAAGGTAGACAGGGCTTCGAAAAACCTTGACCTTATTGGTGTGTCGAAAGCGGCTTTGTAATCGACAATCGACTTCTCCAGGATTTGGCGTAATGTATACGTATAATGTATGTATATAATGTATGTATGTATGTAATAGCGGGAGCATGCTCTTAACAGTGACATAACGCCCGAGGGCTTTATGTCACTTTTGAAAGTGTCATAGCGCCCGCGGGGCACTAAGTCACTTTTTGCGGGCTTTACAACACTTTCCGCCCGAAAAAAAAAAAAATTTTGAGTAAATATTGTGATCTTCACTGTCCGAATTGCAATCCCATTCTTCAAATGTCGTTTTCCACTGGATCAAACTATTTTGTCCGTTTATGACACAGTTGAAAAGAAATAGAATAGTGTTACCCCTACTCCAAAGCTCTGAAAAAATAATATAGTATATGTACGTAAAGAATTAAGGATGCGCCACAGGCGAAAAATTTTTAAAAAGAAGCAAAATTTAAAAAATTTTCGCCTGCGGCGCATTCTCAGTTTGGTCGAATGCTTAATTTGGAACAATTGTTGTTGTGCTGGAAGAACCAACAGTTTCGAATTTTTTGGAAACCCTCCAACAATTTTACTCTCGTATATTAAATCCATTTCGCGTCTAAGCTGCTCAAACATAAATGATTCACTAATAAGAACATCATCATACGTAAGAGTAAATAATGAACAGTATTTTCATTCAAGATATAACATAATGAACGATACTTGAAAAAATGTTTCCTGCTGAAGTTTTTCGAGTTCAATGTTAAACGTATATTTTTGAAAATTCGGGAGTTATGTCACTGTTGAAAGTGACATAATGCCTGCGGATGTGATGTCACGCCGAAAGCGGGCGTTATGACACTTTCAAAAGTGACATAAAGCCCGCGGGCGCTATGTCACTGTAATGGGGGATTTAACGCCCGCGGGCGTTATGTCAGCGGGCGTTATTACATGCACCCGTAATAGCATAAGACTACTTGACAAAATTTTATTGACTTACATAATTTTTGCTCATAAAATAGAATACCACCAAAATATCAAATTGGATATTTAAATCTGCAACCACTCTTTAGTCAATATTAAAATGAAAATTTGGAAAACTTCGCGGTTTTGGTCTACACCTCTTGTAGACGCGTCTTTAATTGGCAATTATCCAATCTTCATAATAATATTAGGACCAAATTTTTCAAATTTCGCGATTTTCTCTACTTCTACTTACCAACTCCTGCAGAGTCATCTAATCCTCAAGCAATTTAATAAATACTTTTAAAACGAATTTACCAATATCGCAGTTTTTTGACCATTATTGACCGAAATTATTGTACCTAAAAATTAAAGTATCTTTCGAGCCTTATGAAATCAAAAATTATTCAAAAAGCTAAGAACTTAAAAACATTGTTTCTCATTTGCTTCTCTATGTATTTTTCCAGTCAAGGAAGGTCGCAATCTCATACCCATGGATCCGAATGGTCTCAGTGATCCCTATGTCAAAGTTAAGCTTATACCGGATGATAAGGATCAGTCAAAGAAGAAGACGCGTACCATCAAGGCTTGTCTGAATCCCGTGTGGAATGAGACCATTAGCTAGTAAGTTTCTAAAAAAAACTAAAACCATTTTGTACTCCAACTACATTACTTTTAAGTGACCTCAAACCTGAGGATAAGGATCGGCGCATACTCATCGAGGTCTGGGATTGGGATCGCACCTCACGCAATGATTTTATGGGTGCTCTCTCTTTTGGCATATCTGAGATCATCAAGAATCCCACCAATGGCTGGTTCAAACTGCTCACCCAAGATGAGGGCGAATACTATAATGTGCCATGTGCAGATGACCAGCAGGATTTGCTCAAGCTGAAGCAGAGACCATCGCAAAAGAAGCCGCTGGTGATGCGCAGCGATACCAATACACATTCGCTGTCCAAAAAGGATATGACACGAGCCACCGATTTTAATTTCATCAAAGTCTTGGGCAAAGGTTCCTTTGGCAAGGTGAGAAAACGGACATAAATAATGCACAATTTTTAATTAAAAAATAATGGTTTTCCTTTGTCAGGTACTGCTGGCCGAGCGCAAGGGCAGCGAAGAGCTGTACGCGATTAAGATACTCAAGAAGGATGTGATTATCCAGGATGATGATGTCGAGTGCACCATGATTGAGAAGCGTGTACTGGCGTTGGGTGAAAAGCCGCCATTCCTGGTCCAATTGCATTCCTGCTTTCAGACAGCGGTAAGCCTGAAGATGCAGAGAACGGCAAAGACTCTATATATTCAAATAATGTATTATTTTTCTCCTTTACAGGACCGACTGTTCTTTGTCATGGAGTATGTGAATGGCGGCGATTTAATGTTTCAAATTCAACAATTTGGTAAATTTAAGGAACCAGTGGCCGTGTGAGTAAAAGAACAGTAAAAAACAAAAACTTTCGATTAATAAAAAAAGATGGGAGCATCGCAAATAATACTAAAAAAACAACATAATGCTACTTAATATAAATAATGTAACGTTAAATATAACGGTGTTGTTTTCGGTAGGATACTCTGCTCTTAAATTTCATCAAAATAGTTTGACTGACTGACTGATTCAATCCTTGCAAATCTACGCACAGCCTAAACTTTAAAAATTACTTCCAAGAATTAAATATTTAAATGAAAGCAATGAATTGATTGTACCTCTATAAAACTTGGATTCCAAATTATTTTTATTTTCAGTTTCTATGCAGCTGAAATAGCGGCTGGTCTCTTCTTTCTTCACACCAAGGGCATTTTGTATCGCGACTTGAAGCTGGATAATGTTTTGCTTGATGCCGATGGCCATGTCAAAATTGCTGACTTTGGCATGTGCAAGGAGAACATAATGGGTGATCGAACCACAAAGACGTTTTGCGGCACACCAGATTACATAGCCCCAGAGGTACAATAAATTTGTTAATAATTTTCTTAAATTTATTAAAAATGTAAACTTCTCTTTCTAGATCATATTATATCAGCCTTATGGCAAGAGTGTAGATTGGTGGGCCTATGGAGTGCTTCTATACGAGATGCTGGTGGGTCAACCGCCCTTCGATGGCGAGGATGAGGAGGAACTATTTGCGGCCATCACCGATCACAATGTATCATATCCCAAGAGTCTTAGCAAAGAGGCCAAGGAGGCTTGCAAGGGTGTAAGTAAAAAAAAATCTCGTTACAGAAGCGAAAATGAGACTGTGATTTCCTTGTTCAGTTTCTTACCAAACAGCCTAACAAACGTTTGGGTTGTGGCCCAACCGGCGAAGAGGATGTGCGTTTGCATCCATTTTTCCGACGCATTGACTGGGAAAAAATTGAAAATCGGGAAGTACAACCGCCGTTCAAGCCAAAAATTGTAAGTTTGATCAATGAAAAGTGAAACTGCAAATGGATGTTAAATTTAACCCCCTCTCCCCCCCAAAAAAATTAGAAACACCGCAAAGATGTGTCCAATTTCGATAAGCAATTCACATCAGAGAAAACAGACTTGACGCCCACGGATAAGGTATTCATGATGAATCTGGATCAATCAGATTTTGTTGGCTTCTCTTTTGTAAATCCTGATTACATAATCAACCCATTAACTTAAATGGAATACTGTTTTCCTTATTCCAATTCAGCGAGTTGTGTCATTAGTTTTTGTTTTTAAAAAAGACATTTGTTAAAGTTTTTCTTATTTTTTTGTTGAAAAAGCAATAAGTTTTGTTAAATTTGTTATTTATATAGTCTTAAGTTTAAAAAAAAATCAAACAACTCGAAGCCAAAAAGTATGCAATAACAAAAACCAGCAAAAAAAAATTTTTAATAAACTATTCTAAATATTTCGAAAACTAGAAAAAATAGCTAACTTTGGAACTGCCGAAGTTATTATAGCGCTTGCAAGGGTTTATTGTTAATAACATCCGTTTTATCAAATTTTTGATCTAGGTTGTCCGCTGCTAAGTTTAAGTATGCTTTAATTGAACACGAAACGGTTTATATTATAACAGACAAGATTTTGTTCCTTTTTTTCTAAGGCAGCCAAGTAATTACGCCATTTGAATTAATTTTCATATAGGTATGTAAAAGCTGTTAAGATTAATAGCTGATGAGTTTAAGAACGCTTACATGAAAAAGCGAAAAGTTTTCCAATTTGAAAACCAATTTCCTGTACCTTTTTACATTAAAACTATATGATATGGTCATACCATTTTGATTAAGCTAAGCAGAATAACAAAGATCTAGCGGAGTTTAAAAATGCTTAGTGAAAAAAAAAGTTTTTCTTACGAAAACCAAAATTTTGTACCTTATTTCCCAGGCAGCCTTTTGATATACTCATCCTATTGTGATCAAACTTTGCAAAATATTTTAGACCTAGCTCAAATTGTTAAATGCTGAGTTTAAGTACGCTTTCGTTGATAACCAAAAGTGATTGCTAACAAAAATCAACTTTCTGTACCTTTTTTCTAGGTTAGCTAGGGATATAGTCATCGTATTTTAATAAAACTTAACAGAATAATTTATATCTAACTCAAATTGCTAAGTCCGGACTTTGAAAACGGTACCGTGGAAAACAAAAAAGAATTTTCAAACAAATAAATAATTCTGTACCTTTTTTTCAAGGACAGCTTTATGACATAAACATAATATTTCAATCAAACTTGGCAGAATATTTAATATGTATCTCATGTTGTTAAGTTCTGAGTTTGAGAACGCTACCTTGGAATACCACAAAGTACGTTATAAGAAATTCATTTGTCTGTACCTTTTTTTCTAGGGCAGCTATATGATATAGACGCCCTATTTCAATCAAACTTAGCAGAATAATTAGGATCTAGCTCAAGTTGTTATATGCTGAGTTTGAGAACTTTACCGTGGAAAACGAAAAAGTATTTCTTAAATAATTCATTTTTCTGTACCTTTTTTTCCAGGGCAGCTTTATGATACAGACATCTCTTTTCAATAAAAATTAACGGAATTTGTTCAAATCTAGTTCAAGTTCTTAAGTGCTGAGTTTGAGAATGATACAGTAGAACACAAAAAAGTTTTTCTCACATACAGCTATTTTATGTACCTTTTTTTGTAGGGCAGCTATGGAATCTTGTCATCCGATCTCTATTACACAGAATTACTAAGACTCACCTCCGTGCCCTTGCAAGGCTATACAAGAGATAAAAACAATTTTCAACTCTTTCAACAAATTTTAATCCACTCTGAGTGTTAATTAGAATTACCCAAAAAAAACAATTCCCTTTACATAGATTTTTAGCCATAAACGATTGTAATGTTAGCCCCAGCATTATAAAATCAATCGAACTATGCGTTTAGCTTAGCGAAATATTTTTAGTAAAACTGTTCTTTCATTTTGCCATTCAAAATCTGTTTAATTAATTAACTAAATTGGTATTGTGTATATGTGTGTGTCTGCGTGCTTATGAATAAATTAAATATTATTGATTTACATTTAACAAAAAAAAATGTCTTTGAACGACATAGAGTCTCAATGTACCATAAATTTAACATAATTGCCTAGCAATTAAGTAAAACTTAAAGCCAGAAAAGAGCAAACATAAATTTAGTCATACTTCTAGCTTTCCAAAGGAATCAGATTTATGTATTGTCTTTAGTACCTACATTTTAAACTACTATGAGAAAAGACAATCTACTATAAGAAGTACATTTTCCAGATTTCTACATATACATATACATATAACTCTATAATTTAGCGCTCACCTTAAGCTAAGCTTTTTTGTGCCTCTTATGTAGCTCTGTGTCTTTGTTTTTCGTTTTATAGAAGCTTAAGAACAATTTGCTGGCCTAAAATGAGGCTTAAATTAATTATACATGGTAACTAACATTTGTAGCCAAGCTAAAGCCTGGGACACTACAAAATCAAAGGAAAGTAGTTTGAACTTCAAATCGATTCTAAATGTATAACTCCGAACATGAAGCATTTAAAACGTTTATTTCAAATTTAAACAAACAACAAATGAGTACCACTTAAAGTTCAACACAAAGAACTCTACATTTGCTCGTATTATTAAATATATATAAATAAATGTATATCTATATATGAAAATGATGAAATATCTGATGATGATTGATTACTTTAAAGCAAAACAAATACAAAATTTCCAAGTCTGTTCAAATATTGAAAGTATATATAAATATGTATTACCATTTAGATAAATTAATTTTTACTATTAAACTATATAAATTATATACATATATAATTTTATTTAAAGTAAATCAACACATTTTAAAATTATTTTTTAAAAACTCATGTGTGTTTTTTTAAATTACCTTAATTTAGTACAAAATATCAAATCTCGATGTTTACCAAAGTAAATGTAACTCAATATATACGGATATTAATCGAAAGTGAAACAAATTACAAACACAGCAAAAACCACTATTTTTACGTCTCCAAGTTTCAAGTTTTCATTTCAACTGAAACCAAACTTGAAACTAAAATAAAAAAACTATGCATATAAATGTATTCGTAATTTATTAAGCCAAAACAAGAAATAACAAACAATTAAATCAAACGGCCTAGGCAAATCCAAAAATAAATACTATACTACAAAAAAAGAAAAAGGGAAGAGTGGTGTTTGTTTTGACCGGTGAGTAGGGTCGGAAACTGTGTCACCTTTAACAAATTAATTAATTTTATATTAATGACACGAAGAGTAAAATGACCCTTTAGTGGGTGTGTAACATTTCTAAAGAATCGATTTAAATTAGAGAATGGGAAAATCAGGGCAAAGAGTCAAAATCAGAGGATAAATATCCAACCATTTTGTTTAAAAACAATTGTGGGGCGAAAGACAAGTTTGCGGAAATGGAAAAATGTAAAAAATATTTACTTGAATCACTATAATACTTGTATTTTATTAACAAACATTACTGCCAATTAAGTGGGAAATCATTCCAGATCTAATTTTCAGCTGAGGATTCTGCGTAAAAAAAAAATTTTTTTAAGTTTGACGATTTATTGTGATAAAGTATTGTCCATCGCTAGGCACTACTCTTTCCCATCCTTTTGACCGTTTTTACTTTCCCGCAAATTGTGTTTTGTTGGCAAAAAAGTTCACAAAACTGTGCTAACAACTTCAGCGAAACGAAACATCCTGAAAAAATAGGCTTTAAACTGAAGTTGGTTGCAACATTGAACGATTTAATTTATACTAGTGGCGCCTTACTCGAAAATCCTTTTTAACTTTTTTCTACAAGTAAGAATACTAATGAAACTGCTCTCCAAGACCACCAATGGCCCTACATAACTAAATAGCTATGATTGTTATACAACTTGATCGGGATAATAATTTTGGATGACCAATGGTAAAGAAACTATTTAAGATCATTTTCCTAAAATCTGACTGATTGTTATTGAAAAGACTTTTTAAAGTCATAAATTCATTAATTTGTATCGCCGTCAGATGCTCAAGTATTTTAGATAAGTAAAGAAGTATAGATATTGCACATTACACATTATTAGATTTGTGCAGTAGAACTTAATGTTTTACTGCAAAAAGTCAAGCAGGGAGTCAATGGAAGGAAGATCATAAATCGAATTCCAATTGCGCGTGGTAATGTCATAACGGTAAGACCGAATATTCTTGGATCCAAGCCGAAAAAGCTGAAATCAAGCATGGATTTTGAGACTGAAATGCTTGGTTTTAAATTAAGTCGGCTTCATATCAAGCATAAATCTTTTTGGTTGAAAGCATGATACAACTATATAAGGTATGGCATTCAGAGTTTATCGAGGACTGACAGCTTTTGCTAATATCGAGAGAGAGAGAGAGAGAGAATAAAACAAAAAGCAAAGCACCCTCAGAATTACAAACACATAGTATATACATGACTATATTTCATTGGTATTCGCTTGGCACTTTTCAAATGGCAGCTGATAAAGCCAAATCGCTGCTTGGTACACCAGTTGGAATACTCTAGCCTGCTAATGGCGCTGCTTCTTCGTTAGAGATTTGTTCTGAATTTTGATTGTTTGGCCAATATTTATTTGCTTTTTTGAATTTGTGCTGGCGTTAAGATGCCGCCCTGAGATGACTTGCTAGCCGGTGTCACTCCAAAATGCAGTGCCGTAACAATATGACAGGAGAAAGACACAGCCACAAATTCGGGCTCTCTTCTGGGGGAACCCTGATATACTTCATTGCCGGCCATGAGAGCTCTCTTCAGACCAGAGGCGGCGATCCACAGCTCACACGAGCCGATGTTAGTCGCGTTTTTAAGCAAAACGCGAGCCGAACTTATGGTTGTGTGAATCGGTGAAGATTTCATTGCAAGTTAAACTACTGTGTGGATTTTCTTGTTTGGCCGTTTTCGTTGTTTATTTGTGGTGTAGATTGGGGCTGTTGTTCGGCCGTCTTTCCTTCCTGTAGTCAAAACATACTACTGTAGTCTGGAAGGAGTTCTCTTGTTCACCAACACCAGCGCAATTTTCTGTCCTCTCCATTTGGCCGCCTCTACTCCAGACCACAGGCGTCTTACTTGCTATTCAGTGTTCACCGATTCACACAATCAAGAGTTCTTCTCGCGTTTGCATAAATCCAGGACTAAAATCAATTCCGGGTAGCTATGGGCCGTCACTGCTTTACATCGACATACGCAACAGTATTGGCTCGACATTTTTCCAAACTCCAAATAAAATAGCAATCCCGTGGGAAAATCAAAAAAAATTCGTGCGCAACAACCTTTTCAATCAAATGACAGCAACACAATGAAAATTTTGAGTCCCGAAAAGAGAGCTCTCTCAGAGAGCACCTTACCTTATATTGTTGTATCATGGTTGAAAGCATGCAAAATCTCGATCAAATTCAAGAATTGATTTTCTGGAAAGTAAGCATAAAAGTTCTTCAAGCATAGATCATCTTGTAAGCATGAAAAAACTCAAATTCAAGAATTGATTTTCTGA
This sequence comes from Lordiphosa clarofinis, assembly GCA_018904275.1. NCBI lineage: Eukaryota > Metazoa > Arthropoda > Insecta > Diptera > Drosophilidae > Lordiphosa > Lordiphosa clarofinis. Next base: position 2,832,281 of record JAEIGQ010000011.1, read on the forward strand.
AAAGTAAGCATAAAAGTTCTTCAAGCATAGATCATCTTGAAAATAAGCATGAAAAGTCTTGATTTTATTTAATTATATTTATTATAAATGAAAATAAAAACGGCGTATATATATTTAATTCTAAGTACAGTTTTTCCGTGGTTTGCCCGATATAAATGTAGTGCTTGAGTAACAAACTCTTCTTACATATCTACTGCAATAGCTAACCAACATAAAAACACAAATTAAAAACGCGACAAAGCGTGGCCGGTTCTTTTCTATGCATATGTGTATGTGTGTATATTTTAATTTTAGCAGTTAAACTCACCATTTAAATATTTGAATGCTACTTTTAACTCGAACTCTTTTAGAAATGGATTAGACTTTCTGGATCTTTCACAAATTTGTTCACTTTCATATATATTTTTGCTTTGGCTTCTCAATTTCAACTGATCAACGCCGCTGCGTCATAAGGCAACGAGTTGCCGGTTTCGTCGCTGCTTGCATCCGCCGTGTCGGCGACTCTAAGAACGAGAGATAGAATTGTTCTCGTTATTCGCTCGCGCTCTCCGTGTATGGCTCCCCGCACTTCCCTCGCCAACAAGTTCAAAGTCAAGATCAAATGTCTTCTTGTATGCTAGCAGTTTTCGTCTTAAAAAATCAAGAAGAAAAAAATCTAAATTAAAGCCTATTTCAGTCTCGCCAATTCGTGCTAGATTTATCTGGGTGAAGGTTAAACAAATTTATTGCTAGGGTCAAATCCAGTGGCCGTATGTGGCCCAGCGGTTAGTGTGTTGGACTGCTGAGCGTGAGGTCGGGGGTTCGATCCCGCCTCTGAACATCTAATAATAAAAGTTTTTTTCTTTCTTTAGAAAAAGCTTTTACACATACGGTCACCTTCACCAGCTATTGGCGCCAGCTGTGAAGTAACTAGCCATGAAAAAGCTAATTCTCAAACTTTGCCGTTCGGATTCGGCGTTTAACTGTAGGTCCCTTTCTCTTGTACAAAAAATAAGAAGCACACACGCCAAGACATTGCGAGAAGCTTCTCTTGGCCCCTTTGGGGCTGTATAGCCAATTTTACATTTACAAAACCAGGATCGAACCAAAATCTTTTCCCGAACATTGACCATGGGTAAATTTTGGTTGAAAACTGCTCCAGAAAATGTAGATACCAACTTGAGAAAATGAACTCCGAAAGAAACGTTACCCGCCAATCCTTGAGACTCACGTCTAAAACTAGTCAACACTTAATCTAAAGAACTAACTTAACTATAAACTACAGACTGATTAACTATTGAGCGTACAACAAGCATTTGAACGACTGAACAAGAAAAAAACTAATCTAATCAAACACTGAGAAATCATTTAGTGGTTGAGTCGAAATATTGGTACTATCGTACGAATTTAAAGATGAATTACACCTGATAAAAGGGTCGGACTAACATTGAAATAGCTATACAGAAAGTCCCTAAAATAGGATTATGATGAGGAGTTTTTTCATTGTGGAACTAATCTATTGTTTTGTGCTTAGTTCAATTGTTCTTCGCTAAATTAAACTAAGGTTTCATAACATAAATCCGTGCTACAATATCTTTAAAATTTTACATAAATCAGTAGTTCAATTTAAAGATAAAATCAATCAATCTAGTTCAAAGCTGTGTTGCACAATTCTACTAAAAGTATTCCAGGATGTTGCAACATTGCTCAAATATAGAGTGAAAAAGGGCAAGAGTGAGATTGATTGAGTGGGAGATTCATCCTCTATACTTCAGCTCGTTATCATTGAATTGCGTACAAATTAACATTATGTGTCCGTTGGAGTATTTAGATAATCTTATCACATGAATTTGCCAACAATTAGATAGACGTATCCGAGTCGATCCAAGCAGTCACTCAGTCGGTCATCAGCCTGTCTAGCAGTCATGCAGTTGTTTCAGTACCAACAATTTCTCCTAAAGGAGTCGCACGGTGATGAGTGCATTTTCCAAAGGAAAATGCCTTCGGTGACTATTTTTGTACTTTATGGCCTGGCTGTGCCCACACTGGCAGCCTTTGGCCTGTGCACGAATTTCATCAATGCGGTCGTTTTTATGCGTCCCAAAATGACGCCATCGGCCTTCACTTATCTCGCTGCTCTCTCTTGGTTGGATTGTGTCTCCTGTCTGCTGATTACATTGACTGCTCTCTCGAGAAGCTATTTCTACTATAGTCCTGCCTGGATCGCCTATGACTATAAATGGCAGACGCCACTCTTTGGCATTAGCACAGGAGCGGCGAATCTAATTTTGGCCTGTGTCAGTCTGGATCGGTTTATCTATTTATCCAGATTTAAGGCCAACAATGGAGCCCCAAAGTTTTGCCGTCGCAAAGTAGCACGCTGTATGATCGGTGTGGTAATGGTTATCTCCATAGCCGTTAATATGCCATATTTTTTTGTGTTTTATGTGGATCCTGAAACCGGAACGTGCCATGTCACCGAGTTTTATTACTCCAAGTGAGCTAATAAGTGATTTGTTAATTTGCCAAAGTGTCTTTAAAAAGTTTTCAATTATAGATTCTATCAGTTTCAAAACTGGTTCACCTTTATCCTGTTGGCCATTTGTCCGGCACTCTTTTTACTCATTGGAAATACAGCGATTATCATAGCATTTCGTCGCTGGACGAAGCAAAGCAAGTTATGTCAGCAGAGTTGTCCCAATAGCAACGCTCGAACAACACACAAGCGATATCAGGTGAGCGGGGAAAGGATCAATTAAAATTTTTAATTTTTCCAATTACCTAAAAGAAAGCTGGGAAAAGCCTATTTTAATTTTGATAACAAATTTGTGCTTATCAGCATTGAGATTAAAATCGGCTGTTAGAGGTTAGATAAATAAACATTTGCATCGATTGATAGATAAATCAATAGATTTCCGAGGTATTTATGGCTCATAAACCTCAGTGCATGGCGAAATAGAAAAATAACAACATCAAATACCAAAAACGAGAAATGCCGCATTATTATTAATAATTTTAATTTTTTTGCTAAATTTAAGTTTCGTGTCAGACTTCCTGATTCAAAAAGCGCAGTCAATAGTTTTGAATAAACTATTTCATTGTGATGGCGATTGTGGACTTTTGCTGTTCATTCCTGCCTTAATAGGGTCTAAATGAAACCTATTCCTGGATGAAGATTGGGAAAAAAACAGACTCCACCACTTACTCATATTTTGTGTTTCTTTTGCTATAAATGTGAGGTATTAAATGCTTAAAGCTGAATGTTTACAGAATGTTATATAAGTAACCAGGAAAGTATTTGAACCTACTTTTTTCTTTTGTGCTTCTTACCTTAAACCAAACCACAAGAAATGATTGAACCTAAACCAGTTCCGATCCTAAATGTTTGATTCAAATGCAAACCAGCTGATACACTGACTGTCATCCCTTTTGTCCGTTCGGACAACCACTACCCAAAATAGTTCGGTTCGGTCCAGTTTACTAACAAGATTTCAGACGTGAAGCGATTACCTTCAGACAATGAATGATACATGTCAATTTGGGAACTTTAATCAGGAGCTTTATAATGAATTTAAAGATACATAAATGTTTTAGGGGCGGCAATTTTTGAGGGCTGTGAGTTTCAGGGGCGGGAAGTTTTTGGGGCGGCAAATTTTAGGGGCAGCAAATTTCAGGGGCGGTAAATAATTGCAAAATGTATATTATATTCTCTTAAATTAAGAAATCAGGGGGCAGTTGGGGCGCAAAGTGGTATTTCTGAAAGTGATTTAGACTTTGCTGTCATTTTAATATGGAGAACGTTGCAAGATTCTGCAAGATTTATCATACTTCGCGTCCATCTATTTCGCGATATTTTCCGAATTTTTGGAGCTTACAATTCTATACTGCCATTGAGTTATGTTTTTAAAAAAACGTAGTCCAACTCGTCCAATTATATCAGCCTCCAGTAAAAACCTCTGCAGGCACCCTACAAGGAACGTTTTTTTGGAGTAAAAAACTAATTTCGAAACGCATTTGCCATCAAACTAGAAAACCATGTTCGACCTCAAAACAATTTTTTTTCGGCCCATCGAAGTCAATTTGTATTTAAATTTTGGTTAAGAAGATATGTAAAATACGTTTCCGCGGATTTTGCGAAAAAATTTTCGCCTGCGGCGCACCTTTATTATACATCCCCAAGAATTTTTTCCACTAATGATAGCAACTTTTGCAAAATAATACTCCCCTCACAATTAAGGCCTTCGTCATTCCTAATCAAAATCCAGCGTACGTCCCTTTATGTTACAGAGATGTTTTTGATGGAAAGAATTAGAAAAACTTAATTGTTATTATAGAAAAAAGGTTAACATTTAGGACTATTTAAGGTGGAAGGGGGGCGGCAAAGTCGACTTCCGCCCCGGGCGGCATAACTACACGGTACGCCACTGCCACTATCTCCCATCAGACCCATTTCGCTGGATGAAGTGCGTCTTCAGATCCGACAACTTAAGTCCACTAAGGCCCCAGGCATTGACGATATCGACGGCAGAACAGTTAAGTCCCTCCCCGAAGTGGGTATTTTGTTCTTGCTGATGCTGTTCAACTCAATGATACGATTCCAATACTTCCCGACCTCCTGGATGTCTGCGGTAATCGTAATGATCCCCAAGAAGGGCAAGGATCTCTCTAAGCCCGACTCCTACCGGCCAATTAGTCTACTGCCAACTTTCTCCAAAATATTTGAAAGAATATTTCTTGGAAGAATGTTGGCAGTCAGCGCGGTTGAAGAGGCTATACCAGACCATCAGTTTGGCTTCCGCAAAGGACACTGTGCGCCGCAACAGGTCCATCGACTCACCAACCACATTTTAAAAGCTTTCGAAAACCTTCAATACTGTTCCGCCGTCTTTCTGGATATAAAGCAGGCGTTCGATCGAGTTTGGCATGAGGGCCTGCATTTTAAGCTTAAGTCCCTCCTCCCGCCAGAACAATATTTATTGATCCGCTCGTTTCTCCTAGGGCGCCGTTTTACGGTTGAGCTGAGAGGCGAGCGGTCCAGCATCCGTCCCATTCTTGTGGGGGTACCTCAGGGAAGTGTTCTCGGACCGGTACTTTACTCCCTTTTCACCTCGGATTTGCCATACCCATTAGCCCATCGCACCTTCATAGCCACGTATCCTGACGATACCGCTTTCCTTGCCTCTAGCAACAGCCGCAAAAGGGCATCTGCTAAGGTCCAACAGTTCCTGGATGGCTTTGGTCGTTGGGCAAACCGCTGGAACATTGCCATTAATCGATCAAAAAGTCAACACTGCACCTTCTCCAAGAGACGAGGGAAAGTTGCTCGGGTGCGTCTACAAGGGTCGAGAGTACCGTATTCGGAATCATCAGTCAAATATCTTGGTGTGACTCTGGACCGCCGACTGACCTGGAAAGCCCATGTTGTACGAGCAGCAGCTACAGTTGCAGCTAAGGCCAAGGAGCTTGATTGGCTTCTAAAACCTCGTAGCGGACTTTCGTTGCGGTGCAAAATTCTTGTCTACAAGGCTATTATCATGCCTTCCTGGACCTGGGGGATCCCTCTGTGGGGTACAGCATGCTCCACTACACTGAAGAAACTCGAATCTTCAATAAGCCGAGTACTTCAGCGCATCGCGGACGCTCCATGGTATGTCAGACATACGACCCTATACCGCGATCTGAATGTGTTGCCTTTATGTGCCCAAATCAACTTGCATACCAGCAGGTATCATGACCGACTAGTGGCCCACACCAACAGTCTTGCCTCTGAACTGGCTACTAACAGGCTCAGAAGACGACTTAATCGACGACACCCCTCTGAAGTCTGGATCCATGGAAGGCGTCCTTCGGGTCGCCTCATCAACCTGACTTAAGTGTCCCCTTGGGACTAACCCCACCTATAAGGCACGCTGCTGGTTCCCAGCAGGAAGATAGCTCACCCCCAGGACCTGTGCTGCGTGCTAATTATCACAGGCGTTTGCCGTACTGTCTAAGTCCTGTATATATTAGTCCTTCTTGTTAACTATTTGTAAATAGATTAAGTTCTATGTACCAAATATAACCAAAAACTTAAACCAAAAAAAAAGTAATTATAGACAAAAGGTTAAAATTTAGGACTATTCAAGGGGGAAGGGGGGCGGCAAAGTCGACTTCCGCCCCGGGCGGCAAAACTACACGGTACGCCACTGTACTTAGTCTTTATTTCTTTATTCGGTTGGTTTATATTGTCGGTTTGTCTGATTCGATTGACCATCATTCGATTTCTTAAAATAACCTTAGAACTAAAATATCAATATAATTTTACACATTGGCATTATGGCGGTCGTTTTAAAAAATATCCAAAGATTACATTAGAAATTATAAAATTCCTAAGTCCGGTAAAGAGCCTTTTTCAAATAAAGGGTGAACCACTGAACCGAAATGAAACCGCTGTTCATTAAGCCCCAACAAGTTTTTGGTAGCTTGTTTAATGGGAACTTTAATATTTTATCGAACCTTTCATAAAATCATCGTGTAGTAATGTAATTTCATTTAGTTTCTTGAGATCCTCTGTGCTAAATTTTTTTTCATTTCCAGTGATCGTACTAAGCTTCATTCAGCTTCTCCGCTATAATTTTGTAGGTCGTAGAGTCCAGAGAAGTTTTTAGACATTCTTACAAAGTTCTCAAGGCTCATTTTAAGCACGTTTGCCGGATGTAACTGAAAAAATTCAAACGCTGGCAAGATTTCATCCGCGAATCTGCCTTAGAGTGAAGTAAACAACGTGTTGCTCGTTCCAATGAGTCCAAGTATGGAATCAATAGCGATCTCTTCCCAAATTCAACCATATTCTATGAAGGATAAATTGAGCGATGGTTTTGAACTTTCACAGTTCTAGGAGATCGGAGTTCAACTTCGATTTCTTCACCAATTGAATGATTATACCCGTTACTCGTAGAGTAAAAAGGGTATACTAAAGTCGTGCAAATGTATGTAACAGGCAGAAGGAATCATTTCCGACCATATAAAGTATATATATTCTTGATCAGCATTAACAGCCGATATAGACATGTTCGTCTGTCCGTCCGTCTGTCCATCTGCCTGTATGAACACCTAGATCTCAGAGATGGTAAGAGATAGAGGTTTGACATGTATGGGACAAATGCTTCTTATACTTGCAGGCAGATCAAGTTTATTTCAAATTTTGGCCACGCCCCCTACCGCCCCCGCAATTAAAAAAAAACGTTATATCTCCTACAATTTTAAAGATAGACGGTTCTTACCTTCTAGAGATAGTTAGTAATTAGCAAAACGAACAAATTTGCCGAAGAAATATGATGAGCGGAAAATCGGATGAGCGGTTCTCAAGTTATGACCAAAAATGTGAAAAATAGCCGAGCTAAAAAGTGTTGCATACTTTTCAGATGAAGGAACGCAGGAACACTGTTAAACATGTTTTTTTTTCATGAGTAACGGGTATATCGAAGTCGGTTAGAGCCGACTTTAACTTGCGCTCTGGTTTTTTCTTAAAATGGCCTGCACATCATTATCCTTTCCCGACATGGTCGAACAACCATCATAGCCTGTCCCTTTAGTTTAAGTGGATCAAGTCCTACATCTGTGATGAATTTATCTAATTCAAAAGCAATAGTCTTTGCACCTATGACTTCCAACTGTACGAAACCTATGAATTTTTAACGAATAGATGGTTTGCTTTGATCATAGTATCTAATACCAATCGAAAATTGTTCTTTCCCTGAAATAACGCAACTTTCATCACCCATTAAACTGTAGGCAATGGCATCTTTTACTTCTTTAAAGATATCATCTTTTAGTACACGTCCACATAGCGCAATGTTTTCATTTTCAATTCTCTTTTCAAAATGTACCCTCAGAGTTTGGTAACCAGCGCTAACTTTGAGTTGAAGCTAGACTAGAAAAAGTATATATCGTACAAAGAAGACCACTAGCTAATTCTTATTTGAAGTATTTTTAAATTCATTGTCTTCACATTCATTCACAGAATAATAAAATTTTTCTAGGTATATCTTTTCGAAACTGTTATTTGAAATTGCTAGAATAGATAAAAAAAAACAGGCAATTTCTACCGATAATCCGTGAAACCTTGAAGCAAGTGATACCGGCAATAACAATTGATGAAAATTTACTAACTTCAGCGGAAATGCAGTATAACTGCACATCAGCCTGCAACAAGCTTTACAACACGATCTTAGTTAAACCGTTACCTCCATCAACAACGGATAAAAAATAATCAAAGCTCGGATTTAGCCCCCCCTGCGTACGCCAATGCCCTGAGATATATTTTTTGGGTACTAGCGTTGCTCAGACGCAAAAGAAAGTGCGTCGTAATTGCTCCGCTTCGAACTGGACCATATGCCATATTTGATTTAACTGGTTCCTAACCGGTTTCAACAGCCTCCAAGAAACGAGTGAATGAATAGTTTGAAAAGGAAACACAATATATATGGATTTTTTCCGAAATTTTGAACAGAACCAACCTATTTTTTTTGCACTCTTTGGTTTGACTCAGAATTTTCAAACAAATGATTTTCGAGTACGAAAGCTTATTGCGGTTTGGTTCGGTTCGCTTCAGAGCCGTTTTGCATTAGCTTGCAATTTATGATAATGTTTCAACTTTAACTAATTTATTCCATTTTACTCCATCCCTCTCTGCAGCACCAAATGAAACTAACCATCAGCATTGTGATTGTAATTACACTTTATATGATTGGCGAATTGCCTGCTCACATGACCTCTAGAAAGAGCTCTCTCAACCTACTCTTTGGTGGCGACACAAACAAGGTGAACGAATCTCTAATGGAAAAACTGGAAGTGATTTGTATAACACTCAATGCGTTGCAATTATCCATGAATATTGTGGTCTATGCAGTGATAAATCCCTGTTTTATGCCGGAGTTTTTCCTATGTCTACGCGGTGCGTCTGATGTCTGCTTTCGCCTGTGCTGTGTGCCTGCCATAGGTCGTGGCTGGCGACGCTGTTGGGCAAGTAAACGTCAGCAGCCAAATGCTGAGGAGCGTGTGATTAGCAGTGTGACTCCACAACAGTTACCCGCCGATGAGGCCCCTCAATGCGGTTGTGAGAGCTGGAGCAGCAATTCGTCTTGTCAAAATAGTGTTCACTGTAAATCGACAATGGGTACCTTTGCCTATGTTGAAGAGCCCAAGGAGCAGCACGAACCGGAGGTGTTTACCACCAAAGCCAGCGCTTGCCTAAACAACGATGCACTCGATGAGGACTCTCTCTTCAATTCCAATTTTATTATTATAACTTAAATCAAAGCAGAGAAATATAATTAAATGGCTATGACATCATAACGTGCTAGCAAACGTCTCCAAATCAGATTGGCAAACCGCCGAGCCTCCGTTTCATTACCCTTAAATATGCCGTAATAGGGATCTCCTGGCATGACTTTGTGTATGGTAAGATGGAGTACGTCCTGAGGCGGCTTATCCAGGGTGCTATTGGTCTTAACATTCTTAGTGAGAAACTTTATATTTTTGGCTTGGGTCAGACCAAAGATAATCATCAGCAGATAAAAGGTGTGGTTGTAGGAAAACATTTTTTCAATTGAACTGACTTCTTGGAGGATTTGGAGACTACTGAACCGAGTTTGATGTTACATTTTTTTAAGGGGAACACAACACCTGCAGCAGCAGCTGGGTAAACAATTTGGTAAGAGTTCGGGCTTCGGGCAGGTCACTTGAATAGAAGAATGCAGGCACACACAGCTGAGAAACAGGTTTTGAACCAATTAAGAAATGACTAGATTCGAATCGATCGTGTGGTAATATGAAAGACTTTTGTTTCAGTTTAGTAGTTATTTGTTCTTTGCGTACTTGTTGCAGTTTATGAATTCATGAAGTGGTTTTGAACCTAACCGCAAATTGCGACATACAACGAACGGAACCATGTGGGACAAAATATTTGAACCTGAATCTGTTCCGAATACAAGTTATCGCTTCGGTTCAACAAATGTTATTCCTGTCAGGGTCACGGTCAAGGTCAACAGTTAATTATAATACAATAAACAACACAAATCAGCAGAGATTATTTAAAACATAGCGTTTTACAGGGCAAGGGTGATGGAGAGTTCCAAATACACGAACCAAACTCCAAAATGGGCCTTACAAGGGATCTAAACAAGAGCTTGGTCGTGTGGGGATCATTGAACTCCAAAGACCAAAGTTTAGTAAAAACCTAGCAAGCCCATGGCTTTTTTCACAGAAAGTTCAATGTGAGTGCCTAAGGAAAGATAGTTGAGGGTTTCCAGACCATGGAAAGATTCAACTCGTTCAAGTTGATAAGAATTCAGAAGAGGGGCTCTACGATAAAACGTCATAGACTTACACTTGTCCCTGTTCAAATGCAACAAATTGTAAAAGCGCCACATATATGTATATGGAATTCAAATCAACCTGAAGCAAAGCTCAGAAATATTTTTAATGCTTAATTACCCTAAGGAACTCCAAAGGTCGCAAATACCGGATAAGAAGTGCAAGTATTAAAGACAACTTTCTTATTTCTAGACTGGAGATAAGATTTTATCCAATTAAGAAGCCCCAGCAGAACATAATCAGCATAATCAGAATCAGAACACTATAAGGAACACTGTCAAAATCCTTACACTCAAAAAAATAATCAATCCATATGGGATCAAATCAATCCCAAGCGGTAATGAAAACAACGTAATCCCGGATATGCTTGACCCGATCTGAAAAAAGATTGAGTTGATCCGACTTTTTTAATCCTAAGAAGGATTACATATATCCCGGGGTAATCCTATAAAAGATTGAAATGTGCAAAAAATTCGAGCACAATTTAATCCCGAAGCTGGATCATTTCATGCCTATTCTAGGTTAACTTAAGCTCGATATGCAATATTGATTCGATCTCAGGAAAGATAACTATTCTTCCTCTCCTCCGCCGCCATGCCATTTGCCATAGGACATCTTCATACACTTCAAAGACCACCCACACCAGTTTTGGTTAATCTGAAAAACAAAGAAATAAATGTAAAAATTTTTGGCTCCACTAGGACTCGAACACACGACCATTCGCACTGAACAGGAATGGAACGGCATCTCATCGCTCACCACCATACCCATTGGTTGTTGCAGCGTGTCTAAAAGGCTACTTATATTTCTTCGCACTCGCTCTCTAATTTATGGGCATGTGATCTCGAAAGGGATTGTAGTAAGCACATTTGGAATGATACAAGCTCGAAAGGAATGGACCAATCTTTAAAAGATTGAATTGTGTAGAATATCCTGAAAATCGAGATTGAATTTTCAAGCTCGTGCCAGGATTACTCCAAGATTTAAAAGATTGAAAATATCTCGACGTTTTTTTTTCTGTGTACTAATATCGGTATAAATAACATTTGTTTGTTTACCTTGAGTGAAACCTTCAATCACTGAAGAAGTTAATTCCAGTAGGTTTGAAGTAATGGATCTGTTTTTAACAAATCGATGCAGGTTCGGAGGTATGAAAGGAAAACAGTAATGTTGTAACTAAGATGTTATAGTTTGCTGAAAAAGAGTTTACGTATTGTAGACAGATTCGCAATGCCCCTGTAACCCAGCGGCGCAGAGGTGAATGAGGCTGGTCCACAATATGCATCGCAGTAGGTGCCCACGTTTCTAATATACAGTTGTGTGTAGAGAAGTTTAACTTCGGGTCGAGTTGTTGCTCGTGTACATATAACAGTTGTGTTATGTTTGTGTCAATCGACTTTTGAAAAAAGGTACCTCGGTCAGCAAAGTGCCAACTGCCTACATTCTTAATTATGATTTTGTCGGCAGTTCTTCCATATGCTTAATAGTCAAGTGAGCTAACGTGCCGTCGTCCATGTGTTTCTGTGTTATGGCTCCCAAGTTCAATTCCTTCTTATTCTCATACATTTTTTTTTTAATTTTGATCCCCATTACAATCCGATACACCTAGTGTGTGGACGCGCGCACAGCTAGTCCACAAGTCCACACACAAGTTTCAAAATGGTGTATCGTCTTGTGAACTAAACGCATACTTCCTCGCCAACATTTTCTCAAATGGTATATTGAGTTGTAATCTAAAGCCGAAGTGTTTTCTGTTATACGCCCACTTTTCCGATTACATAGTATTCTGCTTTGGATACAGTTTGCCAACGAAAACGGCCAAGCTTATGTAAATGTATACAGAGTAGTAACCGATACTTGAAGGCTGGCAGTCTTCAAAGTGTTTAAGAGAACATCGAACTTGTAATGGGCTTTTGCGCCGCTGGGAAATAGAAATGTCAAAACCTGAACATTTTTTATGAAATCAATTTGATTTTTTTAATCAACCTACCTTTGAAATATAAGTAAATCCATTGCTATCATAACCCAATGTAATTTTGTCATTAACTTGTAACCATGATACAACTATATAAGGTATGGCATTCAGAGTTTATTGAGGACTGACAGCTTTTGCTAATATCGAGAGAGGGAGAGAATAAAACAAAAAGCAAAGCACCCTCAGAATTACAAACACCTAGTATATACATGATTAAATTTTATTGGTATTCGCTTGGCACTTTTCAAATGGCAGCTGATAAAGCCAAATCGCTGCTTGGTATACCGGTCGGAACACTCTAGCCTGCTAATGGCGCTGCTTCTTCGTTAGAGATTTGTTCTAAATTTTGATTGTTTGGCCAATAACTGTTTGCTTTTTTGAATTTGTGCCGTAGTTAAGATGCCGCCCTGAGATGACTTGCTAGCCGGTGTCACTCCAAAATGCAGTGCCGTAACAATAGAACAGGAGAAAGACACAGCCACAAATTCGGGCTCTCTTCTTGGGGAACCCTGATTTACTTCATTGCCGGCCATGAGAGTTCTCTTCAGACCAGAGGCGGCGATACACAGCTCACACGAGCCAATGTTAGTCGTGTTTTTAAGCAAAACGCGAGCCGAACTTATGGTTGTGTGAATCGGTGAAGATTTCATTGCAAGTTAAACTACTGTGTGGATTTTCTTGTTTGGCCGTTTTCGTTGTTTATTTGTGGTGTAGATTGGGGCTGTTGTTCGGCCGTCTTTCCTTCCTGTAGTCAAAACATACTACTGTAGTCTGGAAGGAGTTCTCTTGTTCACCAACACCAGCGCAATTTTCTGTCCTCTCCATTTGGCCGCCTCTACTCCAGACCACAGGCGTCTTACTTTCTATTCAGTGTTCACCGATTCACACAATCAAGAGTTCTTCTCGCGTTTGCATAAATCCAGGACTGACATCAATTCCGGGTAGCTATGGGCCGGCACTGCTTTACATCGACATACGCAAGAGTATTGGCTCGACATTTTCACAAATTATATATAAATCCCGTCGGCAAATCAACAAAAATTCGTGCGCACACAACCTTTTCAATCAAATGACAGCAACACAATGAAAATTTGGAGTCCCGAAAAGAGAGCTCTCTCAGAGAGCACCTTACCTTATATCAGCGTCCGGCAAAACACACATGCTTATTTTTCCTTTGAATGTGTGCGTTCAGACACGCGAGAGCGCTCTCAGTTAGCACATGTTTGTTAGTGCAAAAGAGAGCAGTGTACGCTCGTATACCCAGCAAACATTTTTAATCGCCGAAGAGTCGCAGGCGACTCGCCGAGAAGTTTAGTTTAATCGCCCTCGATATCGCATTCTGATCGTTTTCTGATCTTCTGTTGGGAGAAAGTGAGCCACTTATGCGACACTTCGAGAAGAGTCGCGGATCAGTCTTCTAGATGCGTCGCAAGAGAGCCTTTTTGAAGATGCGCAAAAGAGTCTCCCAGAAGGGTCACCAAAGATTCAATAGAATGAGTCGTAAAAGAGTCTCCCAGAAGGGTCGCCACTAACTCAATTGAAAGTGTCGCAATATAGTCGCCCAGAAGAGTCTCAGATGAGTCGCTTAATTTTTTTAATTTTCACATTTTTGTATTTAACGTATTTAATGTATAATGTATTAAATTATTAAACTTATGATTAAGTCAACTTTGAATGTGTCTTATTCTACATAATGTGTTCACATTAGATAATTATTAAGAGAAAGAAAATCAATTATTCGTAAATTTATACATATTTGAAGTATATAGCAAAAACTTTAGAAAGATGAGAAAAACTTACGAAACTAAGAAAACTTTTATTAATAATATATTAAGTGCTGGTATTACACTTACGAATATTTATTTTTTTTTTTAATTTTTTGTTAAGTCTATCTTGTGCATGAACTAAATGCTGCTGACAAATTTTATTAAATTCCTGGTCAGTAGCGTTGGAATATTTCTTATGGCCGACATCTAAAATTTAAAAAGAGGGAAAATAAAAAAAAAAAATGGAGGCCAGCTAACTTCGGCTCGACCGAAGTTTATATACCCTTGGAGCTTGATATATGCCTGGCAGTTTGTATGGCAGCTATACTATATAGTGGTCCGATTTCGAAAAATTTTGGTGAAATTATGTAAAATCATTGAAAACCTATAAATACGAGCGTTGGGAGCATTCAAAACAAAAAGTTTTTCTCACTTAGACTTTTTTTCAGACCTAACTTTTGTATGGCAGCTATACTATATAGTGGTCCGATTTTGACAAGGCTTGGTGAAATTATGTGAAATCATTAAAAACTTATAAATACGAGCGTTGGGAGCGATAACATTAAAAACAAAAAAATTTTTCTCACTAAGACTTTTTTTCAGACCTAACTTTTGTATGGCAGCTATACTATATAGTTGTCCGATTTTAACAAGGCTTGGTGAAATTATGTGAAATCATTAAAAACTTATAAATACCAGCGTTGGGAGCGATAGCTTTGAAAACAAAAAAGTTTTTCTTACTAAAACTAGTTTTTCAACCGATCGTTCCTATGGCAGCTATATGCTATAGTCATCCGATCCGGCCGGTTCCGACAAATGTGCAGTGTATTTGTACCAAAAGACTTCCTGCAAAGTTTGGTTAAGTTAGCTTTAAAACTGACGGAGGAGATAGCATAGAAACAGACGGACGGACAGACGGACAGACGGACAGACGGACAGACGGACATGGCTATATCAACTCAGCTCGTCATGCTGATCAAGAATATATATACTTTATGTGGTCGGAGATGCTTCCTTCTATGCGTTACAAACATCCGGACAATTTTAATATACCCTCTCCAAGGGTATAAAAATACATGAAAAAAAATAATACAATAATAAAAATGACGAGGTCTGCAAACTGATTTGGAGTCAAACTGCTCCGGAGTCGGTGACTCGTCGTCAATCCTGGTTCAGCGACCTTCTTACCAATTTTCAGAAGGGTTAAAGCTTTGAAAGAGACCATTACCTTTTATTAATGAAAAGAAATTAAATTGTTGAATACTGGGCTTAGCATTTGTTCCACGCCATGTCAAATTTACCGCTAACTCATCGGATAACACGGCTTTTAAAGCGTTTCTTGTAAATGAGGGCACATCGCTTCCACCAAGACATTGTAAGTGGGACTTCTGAAATTCGAAAAACTAATTACAGTATGTTTTATACCCTTGCAAAGGGTATTATAATTTTGCCCAGAAGTTTTCAACGCATGGAAGTATTCATTTCCGACCCTATAAACTATATATATTCTTGATCAGGGTGACGAGCTGAGCCGATTGAGCTTTGTCCGTACGTCTGTCTGTCTGTTTCTACGCAAACTAGTCTCTCAGTTTTAAAGCTGTCGAGCTGAAACTTTGCACAGAGTCCTTTTTTTACTGCACACTGCTAATATGTCGGAACCGACCGGATCGGATGACTATATCATATAGCTGCCATAGGAACTATCGGTCGAAAAGTGGGTCTTATTCAGAAAAATTGTTTGTTTTAATGCTGACGTTCGTAAGCTCTGTTGTATTAAAACGTTTGCAAGGGTATAAAAACTTCGGCAAAGACGAAGTTAGCTTGGCCTTCTCGTTTTTTATACCCTTGGAAAGGGTATATTGAAATTGTTTGGATGTTTGTAACGCAGAGAAGGAAGCATCTCCGACCACATAAAGGATATATATTCTTGATCAGCATGTCGAGCTGAGTTGATATAGCCATGTCCGACTGTCCGTCCGTCCGTCTGTTTCTATGCTATCTCCTCCGTCAGTTTTAAAGCTAACATTTGCCGGAACCGGCCGGATCGGATGACTATAGCATATATCTGCCATAGAACGATCGGTTGAAAAACTAGTTTTAGTGAGAAAAGCATTTTTGTTTTCAGTGCTATCGCTCCCAACGCTCGTATTTTTGAGTTTTTAATGTTTTCACATAATTTCACCAAGACTTGTCGAAATCGGACAACTATATAGCATAGCTCCTGTACAAATAGGTCTGAAAATCATATCTCAAGCTTCAAGGGTATATAAACTTCGGTCGAGCCGAAGTTAGCTTGCCTCTATGTTTAATATAAATTTCGGTTGTAGATTGACATACCATTTGAGTTTTTGTAGGCTTATCCGTCAGTAGGATTTCGTCCAAATTGTTTAGTTCCACCAAATCGTTCAAAGGTAATCTAGGTATTCACGAGGTCTGCTCTTCACAAGTTTTTTTAATTCCTTTCTTTAGTTCCTGTACTTCGTTCTTTAAACATATAATTTCCTCAGTCAATTTTTGTAGCAATGTAGTATTATTTCGTAGCTCGATAAGTATTTCGTTGTTTTGAGTGGCGTTAAAATCCATTTTTTGTCCAACTAATTTATAAAAATAGACAAATTAAGCTCAATATATAAATGGATATATTTCTAATGTGCTTATACGTAACATTAGTCAAATTTATAAATTGATATTCACTGTTTTGGAGATCTTCCTTTACAAGAAAGTAAATATTTATTATTTTGAAGATTTTATTATTTCAGTATGTTGACTTACCGGGAAAAATTGAGTTTTGAGAACACATATCTGTCTTCTTATTCTATTAAAGGAATTTTGGTATAAGCGGAGCTATTTAAATTTTTTAAAACAACTGCTTTGTTCGATATATCTTCAATTAAGAATGAAATATTAGATTCCCCTATTAAACTATTTGTTTTAAAAAAACCAAAAATGTCTGAGTTTACAGGCTCTATAAAAAGTGGTTCCAAATTGTTTACTATTTTGCCCTCAAATTTAGGTCTATTATCTAGATTTTCTATTTTCTCTATTCTCACAACCTTGTTTCCAAGAAAACAAACGTTATTTGGTTTGGTAATAGAAAAATAAAAAGTCATAGTTTTCACATATGTATAGCCGTCTTCACCTTTTTTCTTTCGACTAAATTCAAAGCTGTTCTTTTGAGTTTTGCTGCGTTTTAATAAGGAACTGTATTCTACAATCCTGTTAAAGACTTGAGCAGCAACATGGTTAGATTTTTTGATTTGTTTTTTTAACTTTTGAAGGTAGTTTTCGAACCTAAAAGCGCTTATATTTTCTAAGCCACCATAGATTTCAGCGTCTTCATGTATATGCAATAAATAATGAAAGTTGCATGTTAAAAAGGCTTTGTTGTACAAAGTAGAAATGTCCGTCACAAAACTTTGCAACAGGTTCTTCGCTAAATTATTTAAAATTTTGCATTTTTTCCCGTCCAACAAAATCCTAATTGCAACGGACAATTTTAAAAAATGAACGTACAAGTCTTTAGACAATATGTTTTGTAACAGAAATGGCCCTAAATATAGTAGAAAATTTCGCAATTCGGTTGCTTTCCATCTATCTAGCTCATTTAGGGTTCGCGGCTTTCTTGAAAATTCAAATGGAACGCAACCTGCAAGAGTTTCCATAGCACTTGATATGGACTTAATATGCCAAGATGGAAGGCAAAATGCTTCCCCCTTTGTTTTTGTCCATACCTTCAACAGAGTTCTAGTGACACCGAGGCACATTATTTCCTCATATAGTCCAGTGCGATTTGATAAACCATATCAATAGGTAACTTTTCAATCGACGTTTCTGCTTCTTGTTTATGATGATCACGTTGGCAGCGATTTCCAAAGGACAATCCGCTATACTAGGAAACACTACACGATTCTTAAACATTTCCCCTTTTTGAGTACATCGTGTACAGGAGTAATAACCGGTATGACCTTTTGTTCCTAAGACAAAGGATCGCGCTGGTGCATCCATAACAAAGCATCTCAGAAGCAATGTAATTTGTTTTTGTAAAACTTCACTTTTCGACACTCTGAAAGTTGCGCAGTTCCGTTATTTAGGCGCTTTCAATATAATACATGTATTTGTTATTGTAAAATTGCTCTCTTTGATGCTTGTCTCTGAAAGTTGAGCGTTCCCGTTACTCCTTCATTGCCTCTTTTTCAATCACCTCCCCCGCGACTCTCAGAAGATTGCTAGACGATTGTAGACGATTGAATCTTCTAGCAATCTTCCCCGCGACTCCCAAAAGACTCTTTTCTGCGGTGGACGACTAAACAATCTTCTGAGAGTCGCGGGGAAGATTGCTAGAAGATTCAATCTTCCGATAATCTTCCTCGCGACTCCCAGAAGACTTTTTGGCGATTGGCGATTAAACAATCGCTCAATCGTTTGCAGGGTAGTGTCTGTGTATCGACGCCGCTGCTACAGAGGATGGACGTCGCAACTTCTATACACAGAACATTGAACGGTGCCGGACACTGCCTTATATAGTTGTATTATGCTTGTAACTGCTTGTCGAAGTCAGAGCATTTTATTTTCTATTATTTCTCTCATATAAAAGTTTTTTTTTTATTTTTGACAAATCAATCAATCTTCAATTTTAAACTTCGGCCTAAATTTTGCATTAAAATTTGATATAAAAGTAATTTTGATTATTTCAGTTTCTCAGCTAAATCTTAACTGCTTCGCCAAAAACACGGATGCAGCGGTATTCCAATTTACTTGCGCTGTTTTTAAAGGATCTTAAAGCCTTCAGTTCGTGACGTTCTCTACCAGCTGTTTTGTTCTTGCGTTTCTCTTCCTGGAGTTCACGGGCCAGATTCACCAGTTCGGTGGCCAAAAAGGGCTTTAATTTGCACCTCATCAAGGAATTGACGATGATACAGCGACGCTGCGGCAGCTTATCAGCGTCATACTACTGCGTGTTTTTTTCTTTCTTTTTTAATATATTCATTTTTATATAAATTGTTTGAAATTAGCAAAAAAGATTTTTGCATTCTTTTTAACCTTCTTTTTCTTGTCCTTTTTCTTGGCAACGGAAAAATTGTTTGTTCACGCATTTTTCTGCTATTGTACAGTCAGTTGCACAATTTGCGCAATTATTTTTTCTGTATTATACAAATTTTGACGCTTTAAAGAGTCAATGATTTCTCCTTCCGATAAAGATAAAAACTTGGACACAGTAAAATTTCATTCCGTGCAATCCATTTGATGAGAAACATGGAATTAACAATTAAAAATCAAATAAATTTTACCTAATTTCCCAAACTATATGCATATTTTTTAAGTAAAGAATTAAAAATGGAATTTTTGTAAATTCAATATTTCTTCAATATTTATGAACCCTTTGATACAAGTGCTAAACATTCCACCAAGCTCAGCAACTAGAGAGCGTTTTTTTTACGGCTAGCATATTAGTATTATATTATTTCATTTGCAAGTTTCCATTTTTTAAAAGTATGGAAATATTTTTAAGATAACGAACTCAAATAAATTCAAGGTTTTCAAGTATTATTTAATCTAAATTTAAATTTTTAAGGAGATTCGATTTTGATCGTGCACAATCGTGACGCCTCCTTAAATCGTGCATGAGTCGAAAAGCACCAACAATTATAAGCGTAACTAGATTTTTTTAGTATACTCTGGAACAAAAGTACGCAGAGTATATAAAGTTTGGGCAAAAGTAAGTAATATTTTAAAATAAATATAATGTAGTAGTACAAGGGGTAGTAGCCTTAAGCATGTGCAATATTAGTATTTAAGTTACTGTTAATTAAAATAAGACGTTGTGCAACATTGTAAATATTAGCTTAAGAACACGTTTGTCAACACTGTTTGGTGAGCGCTGCCGCGCGAATGAGAAAAAGAACAATAAAGTGACGCGTCAGTCTTTGTTTGCGCTTTAACCAAGCCAGTCCACAGTTCAGAAGTGGTCCTGTTTGCGCCTCTAAAAACTAAACAAATTAAACAAAGCCATCCCTACAAACAGTAAATGTCTGCATTTGACATTGCGAAATTAAAAATTAAAGACTTAAAGTCTTTGTGTAACAAAAACAATTTGAAAACCAGTGGCACAAAGAACGCTTTAATAGAAAGACTGCAAATTATTTCAACAAAGCAGCTTAAAAAGTGCATCGGTTATCTACAGGGCGAAATGG
The DNA here is from genome assembly GCA_018904275.1 of Lordiphosa clarofinis. Lineage (NCBI taxonomy): Eukaryota > Metazoa > Arthropoda > Insecta > Diptera > Drosophilidae > Lordiphosa > Lordiphosa clarofinis. Next base: position 2,852,548 of record JAEIGQ010000011.1, read on the forward strand.
ATGACAAAGATAAATGCACGGGTGAATTTATTTCCCAAAATCAAAAAGAAATGGAAAAATGTAAAATGGACAACAACAAATCCAAGGCAGTCAATGACAAGCAAGCAGAAATTTCTGGAAACAATGCACAAAATTTCGGCGTCAGCGACAAGATGGCGCCGATGCGCAATTTCAAAGAAGACGAAAACGAACAGACAATCGCAGAAGTGAGCGACGAATACAACGAGAGAAATGTACAGCGAGCAGAAGGCAACAACAACAACGTGCAGCAGGCAGACGGCAACAACAACAACGTAAAGGGAGCAGAAGGCAACAACAACAAAGTACAGCAAGCAGAAAGTAACAAAAACAACGTAAAGCGAGCAGAAGGCAACAACGACAACGTGCAGCAGGCAGAAGGCAACGACAACAACGTAAAGCGAGCAGAAGACAACAACATCAAGGAAAAGGAAAGGGAACGAGACGATGGTATCGACACAATTTTACAGGAGTTTGAACTCTTTAAAAAGGAACGACAAATTTCACGGTTGGAAAACCAAATTTCCGAGCTCAAAATACAAATAAACAACGCAGAGATCACCAGAGGCAGTGTTTCATTTGAAACTTTGAAGGAGTTGGTGCCTCCAATTGATGGCGATGGTCAGTTCAATATCTGGCTGGCTCAACTTGAAAATGTTCGTGAGTGTTTCCGTGTAGAGGACAACATGCTACGTGCCTTGATATGCAGCAAGATCAAGGGCAAGGCACAGGAGTGGATGTTTTCCAATGCAACGTTGATGATTGGGGCAGTAGATGAGCTGCTTCAGGACATGGGCAATGTGTTTGGGAACAAGATGTCAAAACTCACGATGCGTCAGAACTTGGAGAAACGTATCTGGCAAAACAATGAAAATTTTGGTAAATATTTTTCCGAGAAGCTTATGCTATCAAGCAGCCTCAACCTGGCAGAAGACAAGTTTTTGGAATATGTTATTGAGGGCATTCCAGATAAAAGCCTGCGCAACACAGCAAAAATACAAAATTTTTCATCAAAAGCTGAGTTGTTGCAAGCATTCAGCAATGTGGAACTACGTATACCACTACAACGTCAGTCGGGTCAGTCTGGAAACTCAAATCAACGACAAAACGGCAGTCAGATGGTAACACCAACCCCAAAAGAAACGTTAAGTGTTACAATTGTAACAGCTATGGGCACATGGCCAGCGAGTGCCGCAAGGAAAAACGCGAAAACGGCGCATGTTTTGCATGTGGGAAATTTGGGCACGTGGCTAAAGACTGTCACCTTTATAAGAAGACGATGAACAAAGATGAGAAAATGAATATGTAAGCTATTTGGAAATAACATTTTTAACGAATTGTACTGAACTAACTCCTATGTTTATAGAATGCTTAATGGATTCTGGCAGCCCTATCAGCTTAATCAAACAATCATACGTCCCAGCTAAATTGAAGTTATTGAAAGCGGGAAAGAAATGTTATTTTGGAATTAATAGAAGCAAGTTAAAAATTTATGGAGAAATATTTTGCTGTATTTTGTTTTCAAATAAAAGTATAAAGACGAAGCTGATGGTGGTTGATAATGAATCCATGGGGTATCCAATAATATTGGGAAGAGATTTTCTCAAACAAAGTAAAGCTAAGTTGATTGTGGTCGAAAACGATGATACAGAAAATGTAAGTAACTCAGCGAATATAGAAATAAGTAAAAAGATACAGTTTTCAGAAGAAAGGAAATGTAATGAAATCAATGAAACAAATGACGAGATTAATGTTGATAAGACCAATGACTTTGAAATGCAATTGCTGGCAATCGAATATGACGAAGAAAAATGTGAATATGAAAAAGGAAGTCAACTGAGTTTTAAGCAAAAGAAGGGATTTAGTCCAATGTTTGAGGAACATTATGTTAAACCTGCTCGACCAGAGAAACCAGCAATAAGGTGTGAAATGCGGTTAGAAATAGAAGATAAAAAACCGCTTAGCTATGCCCCACGAAGAATGTCCTATGCTGAAAAGGAAAAAGTACAAAAGATATTAGAGGAAAATCTAGCGAAGGGTTTTATTAGACCAAGTGAGTCGCAATACGCATCTCAAGTTGTTTTGGTAAACAAGAAGTTGGGAGACTTGAGAATGTGCGTAGATTTTAGAGAGATGAATAAGAGAACGAGAAAATCTAAGTTTCCGATACCATTAATAGATGATCTTCTCGATCGGTTGGCGAACAAAAGCATTTTCTCGAAATTAGATCTGAAAAATGCATACTACCATGTCTATATGCACGAAGACTCAATAAAGTTTACAGCATTTACAACACCATTTGGCCAATTTGAATATCTCAGGATGCCTTTTGGGTTAACAAATGCGCCATTTGTTTTCCAACGGTTTATTAACCAAATATTTGGCGATATGATTAAAGAAGGGAAATTAATAGTTTATCTTGACGACATTATGGTGGCAACAAAAGATGTTGAGGAACATCTCATCATACTGGAAGAAGTCTTTAGAAGATTGGTAGAGAACAAACTTGAACTACGACAGGATAAATGCAGTTTTCTTATAAATGAGGTAAAATATCTTGGATACAGAATTTCAAAGCACGGTATAAGAGCAGATGAAGACGGAATCAAAGCCATCAGTAATTTTCCAGAACCAAGTAAAGTACACGATGTTCAGAGTTTTCTCGGAATGTGCTCGTACTTTCGTAGATTTGTCCAAAACTTTTCGATAATAGCGAAACCTCTATACGATCTTACAAAAAAGGATAAAACTTTTCAGTTCGGTCCAGAGCAACAAGAAGCATTTAAAACGCTCAAAGAGAAACTCATAAAATCACCTATTCTTGCTTTGTATGATCCTAAAGATGAGACGGAGCTCCATTGCGATGCAAGTGCTATAGGTTTTGGGGCGATATTACTACAAAGGAAAAGTGACAATAAATTTCATCCTGTGTTCTACCTATCGAAAAGAACTACGGAAGCCGAATCCAAATATCACAGTTTTGAATTGGAAACATTAGCTATTGTATACGCTTTGAGACGGTTTAGGGTATATTTGCAAGGTATCCCTTTTAAAATCGTTACGGATTGCAATTCGTTAACTTTGACCCTAAATAAAAAGGATTTAAACCCAAGGATAGCCAGATGGGCATTAGAACTTCAAGACTATGAATTCAAACTGGAACACAGATCGGGAAAAAGGATGCAGCACGTTGACGCTCTCAGCAGATGTAACAGTATATTGATTATAGAAGATAATACATTCGAAGATAATTTGGTTATATGCCAAGGCAAGGATGAAAAGATACGGGAAATTAAAGAATTACTAAGTACTAGCGAGCATGAATTATACGAAATGAGAAATGGTGTGATCTATAAAAAATTCAAAGACAACTTGGTCTTTTACGTCCCTGAGTCAATGGAAGAGCACGTCCTTTTTAAATATCATAACGAAATGGGCCATGTGGGCACTGATAAGGTTGTAGATGTGATAAGGAAAAGCTATTGGTTCCCAAATATTCGAAGAAAAACTGATGAACATATAAAAAACTGTCTCAAATGTATTGCATTCTCTACAAAAAGTGGAAAGCAAGAAGGTTTCCTCCATGTAATACCAAAAGGTAACATCCCTTTTCAAATAGTACACATAGATCACTACGGTCCGATAAACAATAAAGATTCGACAAAGAAACATATTTTAGAGATTGTAGATGCATGCACTAAATTTGTAAGATTGTACGCAACCAAAACAACAAAGTCACGGGAAGCTATAGATGCTTTAAACGACTATTTCAGAGCATACAGCAGACCAGCAACGATTATTTCAGATAGAGGAACATGTTTTACGTCAGAGGAATTTGAAGAATTCCTAAAATCGAATAATGTTGACCACATCAAAGTAGCGACCGGTTCACCACAAGCAAATGGTCAAGTCGAAAGGATTAATAGGGATTTAGGTCCGATGATTAGTAAGATACTAGATGTGGAGAAAAATGAAAGTTGGTCGAAAGTATTAGCCGATGTCGAGTATGCAATGAATAATACTATCCATAGAAGCATTAACGAACATCCAAGTGTGATGTTATTTGGAGTCAGACAAAAAGGGAAAAAGATAGATACTTTGAAAGAGAATATAATAGATACAGAACAAAATAGTAACGACCGAAATGTAGAGGAAATTCGATGTAGAGCAGAAGAAGTTCAGAAACAAGCACAGAATTATAATAAGAAATATGTTGACACAAAACGACAAAAACCGAACGTCTATACAGAAGGAGATTATGTTATGATAAGAAACTTTGACTCAACGATTGGAGTATCCAGCAAACTTATTCCAAAGTTTAAAGGTCCATACCAAGTAATAAAGGTGTTAGAAAATGACAGGTATTGTGTAAAAGACGTAGAAAACTTTCAGCAGACACAGAAACCGTACGAAGGGATTTGGTCGGTTCATAACATGAAACCTTGGTTCAAAGGAAGAGAAGAAAAATTAGATCAGAATGTAAAAATAAATGAAAACTTGAAACAGCAACAAAGTTCGCATGGAAGTCCGAATCTAAAGATTAGAGAATTATGTACAGATGTTATGGCACAAGGATCAAGTATTGTTACAAGAAGTAAGTCCAAAGATGGAGACAAAGTTGGAAAAATAAAAAAGACGAGTGTTCTTAGGTGTGATGAAAATGAAAGAAGAATGATAACGAGAAGCATGTCAGCTATGATCAGGTGATCCTATATGTCAGGACGGCCGAGCTGTAGTAGTACAAGGGGTAGTAGCCTTAAGCATGTGCAATATTAGTATTTAAGTTACTGTTAATTAAAATAAGACGTTGTGCAACATTGTAAATATTAGCTTAAGAACACGTTTGTCAACACTGTTTGGTGAGCGCTGCCGCGCGAAGGAGAAAAAGAACAATAAAGTGACGCGTCAGTCTTTGTTTGCGCTTTAACCAAGCCAGTCCACAATAATAATAATATAATAAATCCTTTTTCTCTATTTGCCCATTTTTATACCCTGTACCCATTGAAAATGGGTAAAAGGCGATCATGAAGTGGTGCAAATGTATGTAACAAGGAGAAAGAAGCATTTCCGACCCTATAAAGTATATGGGCGATTCCATGAAAAATCGCCCACTGGGATTTTTTTTGGATCGAAATAATTTTTTTCGTATTCCTTGTAGTAAAATAGTGTATACGTATTTTCAGCATTTTGGCCAAATACACTTAATTCGCGGGTAAAGTCGATTTGAAAATTTACATATTTGAAAAATTTAATTATTTTCAATTGCTTGCTATCTAAAGCCATTGGTAATAAAAATTTTTAAAAAATCTGAAAATTAACATTTGAATCCAAGCTTTCAAATAACTCACACTAAATAATTTTTAAATTTTTCTTTGGTCTTCAAATCGCGAAAATAAGTAAACAAAAATTAATTGCCGCGAAAGGGATTTTTTTTTTGTCTTCATTTTTTTCTCAAAACTTGGTCTTGTATGCAGTAATTTACTGTATTAAGCTGTAAATGGGAAATCCAATAGTTCCGGAGTTATGGCCATTTTTCATTTATTAAAATTCACTTTTTTTAGGAACTAACAATATCAGATGTTTCAGAATGTGAAAATGTTTTGGTTTTAAGAAGATAATTATTTTGTGGTTGAATAGAGTGTCCCTTGTATAGTTTGGCATTTCCTAAATCGTAATTTTAATAATTCTGTGGCCCTACTTTAGTAATTTGTGTTTCTGTATCTTACTGTGATGTTTGGTAAAAATTAGTTGACCCATTCATAGAGTTCCAGGGCAGGGGTAATCTGTTTATCGGTAATCATTTGAATGCTTGCCCTTCTAGCCCTTCTTTTTAGTGTATATCCAGCTCCATCGCAAGGCCCTTTGGGCTGTTGCATGGAAATGCCACTCCGCCGATCTGTTAAAATAATTTTTATGATGATATACTTCACTAAATTCGACCACAAAAATATTACCCTCTTAAAATTAAACATACTAAATCTGATATTGTTACAGAAAATTAATTTCAATAAATGAAAAATGGAAAAATGGAAAAATACAGTAAATTACTGCATACAAGACCAAATTTTGAGAAAAAAATGAAGACAAAAAAAAAATCCCTTTCGCGACAATTAATTTTTGTTTACTTATTTTCGCGATTTGAAGACAAAAGAAAAATTTAAAAATTATTTAGTGTGAGTTATTTGAAAGCTTGGATTCAAATGTTAATTTTCAGATTTTTTAAAAATTTTTATTACCAATGGCTTTAGATAGCAAGCAATTGAAAATAATTAAATTTTTCAAATATGTAAATTTTCAAATCGACTTTACCCGCGAATTAAGTGTATTTCGCCAAAATGCTGAAAATACGTATATACTATTTTACTACAAGGAATACGAAAAAAATTATTTCGATCCAAAAAAAATCCTAGTGGGCGATTTTTCATGGAATCACCCATATATATTCTTGATCAGAATCCTCCTCCCTTATACGCTTTGCGTATTGTGCACTTTTTTCTGTTTGCGCGAGCGCGTGTTAGTTGGCGAGTTTGTGAGGGTGTGTGCAAGTGTATAGGGTATTTGGTCTTACTTGTTTATTTTGCATTTTCGGCTCATAAACGTCATCACTACTGTCAATGCTTTGTATATCATCCAGGGTTTCTAGCTCTTCCGCATTGTTTAGGGCATCTTTAGCATTGGGATGGCTAACGTCAAAAAGTTCATCCCTTCTTCTGCAGAGATCACCCGCTTTGTATATATTCTTCTTTAAAAACATATTCCTGGTAAGGGTCAATAATTTGTTGACGCATATGGGTCGTATGGGACGATATATGCCTCCTGGCAAATAGGCTAAGCGACCTGGCAAGTGCGTTAGCCGAACTTGGCACCTCATCTAAATCGGCAGGTCTAAAAATCAACACCCCCAAAACTAAACCCCCCACACTTGTAATTTTGTTAGTTTTTCTTTGTTAGGCTTTCTTAGTCAATAAGGCTTTTTTATAACGTATGTGTAATTGAGTTGACAGCCTTTTTTTGTCGACTAAATAAATAAATAAATTTAAATGAAAAAAAAAAAAAAATACGCAGAATGAAATGGAGCTGGATAGGACATACATTGCGTAAAAGTGAGAGCAATATCGCCAGGAAGGCAATGGAGTGGAACCCACTGAATGGATTCGGCCGGACACCAGGCAGACCCAAAGAATCTTGGAGGAGGACTGTTGGTAGAGAAGCGGAAAGCATCGGGAAGACCTGGAGAGAACTGAAAGCTACGGCCAACAACGGAGTTCGTTGGAAGAGAGGAGTGGTTGATGCCCTATGTCTCACACGGGATTGAAACTAGAAGAAGAAGATGGGTCGTATGAGATTTAGAGCTATCTTCGATGCCGTTCGCACTTTCCTTAACTGCAATTTGTTTGCATTGGCAAGGTGTACTCGCTTTCAAATATTGGACTCAATAGGCCGATCAATACTTCTTTCTTTTGCCATACTTCCATAAATGTAGTTGCCTTTTTATTCCCTTGGAGAGGGTATATTAAAAATGTCCGTATGTTTGTAATGCATAGAAGGAAGCATCTCCGACTACAAAGTATATATATTCTTGATCAGCATATGGGCTAAACCTGCGTTGCGGACGTTACATTTGTACGCAAATTTGCTTCTTAAAATTGACACAGCTGGCGCCCACTTTGGTATATTTGAAATACTTTTGGTGCAAAATGCAGTTCTTTGGGAGTACTTTCAAACCTAATTTAAGATAATAGGTTATCTGTTTTTGAAAAAAGTTATGCTTGTTTAAAGTTCCGTTGCGGACGTTACAAAAAATGGAAGTCGACTTTGAGGCTTATGTGCATTTCCACATTTTTAGCAAATTTTGCATAATGAACAAAAAAAGTCTAATAACAAAAAATTTAGTAGAATATATGACCAATTCAACCCAGCTTTCAAAAGAATGATAAGTGGTCCCGTTATTAAAATATCTTAGTTTTTGTGCTGTTGCGGACGTTACGTTGCGGACGTTACACTTTTTCCATTGACCCAAATAGTATAAAAAAAATTTTTTTTTCATCCGATTGACTTGAAACTGGGTTTGTAAGCTTAGTACGCGAAATAGTTCGACACGTGTTTTCCCGATTTTGAAAAATCCGCCCACGAGGAAAATTTCCGTAAACTTCTTCTTTCAAAAAAAATTATTTTTCATCCGATTGGCTTGAAATTCAGTTTGTAATGAATAAACTCGAATTCATTTGGGTTTTCATTTTCCGATGTTGGAAATTCCGATTTTTATCGATATTTATTAATTATTAATATTAATATTATTTAAACACACTTTTTGTTACTTTGAGATTATGTTTTTTGGATTCTTGACAACCTAGAGCAATTTAGAGCCCAGATTCCGACTCAGCAGGCAATAATCCATTATAGACACCTATTTCCACCTCATATTAAAAAAAAAAAAAATTTTGAGTATTTTCTTGCCGTTGCGGACGTTACACATTTTGGCATTAACTTTTTTCAAAAATATGTGTAATAAAGGTATATTTTTTTTTCATCAGTTTAAAGGGCATAAAAAACTCTGTTTATAAAGCAAGTTTGGATAACCGAATTATTAAAATTCATTCTGCTAAATTAAAAAAAAACCCAATTTTCCGTTGCGGACGTTACACACAGCAAACCGATTTTTAGTTTAAATTTTTAATATATATTAGATATCCTACAAATATAATGAGTACCTTAAATTAAAGGAAATGAAACAAACTTTATGTTTTGCTAAGCGGAAAATACTATAACGACTGTTTTTACCATTTTTGTGTAGAACAATATTGCTTACATATTTTGAAGCTCGAATTTTTTATTCCATTAACAAACATTTGGATTTTGGACAACTTTATTTTTCAACCCTTGGTTTAAAAATTTTCGGATTAGCCCATATCAAGCTGAGTTGATATAGACTTGTCCGTCTGTCAGTCTGTCCGTCCTTCTGTCCGTCTTTTTCTATGCAATCTCCTCTGTCAGTTTTAAAGCTATCTTCACTAAGCTTTGCACGAAGTCTTTTGGTACAAATACGCTGCACATTTGTCGGAACCGGCCGGATCGGATGACTATGGCATATAGCTGCCAGGGGAACGAAAGGCCGAAAAAGTAGATCTAGTGAGAAAACCTTTTTTTTCAATGGTAGCGTCTTTATACTTTCCAGCTAAGAATAGTATCTCATCTCGATTTTAGTATCGTATAGCTGCCATATAACAAACCGGCGTATATCATACTCCAAGGGTATTTATACTTCGGTCGAGCCGAAATTAGCTTCCCTCTATTTTTTACTTTGAAGCAATGGCAGCAATTGAAATGAAGTATTAACTTTCTTGTAAAAATGTGTATTTGGTGAACGTGTCGTATGATTAATATTATTCAAAACTTAAAATAAAGTTTTTGGCTTTGTAAATTCTGAGACCTACTTTTTTCCATTTTGCCGCTTTGGGCTGCGCTTCCACAATAAGATCCGTGCAAAAACACCGAAGTTAAATCAATTTTTGACTACTACGCAAAACTATAGGATGGACAAATTCAAGGATTATTTCATGATGTCTGGGGCATCGTTAAAAACTCTCAGCTTATTGCAAATTTAATACTTTACTACTATACTAACAATTGCAGATAATTCTTTGCGTATCCCTGGTTAAATTAATTGCCAACGTAATTTTTAATTAAAACCAGCGTTATGTAATTTGGCTGCTGGAAAAACCATCGGATATTTGAGTTTGTTTGTGTCCATTCTCGCTGGGCTTACAAGAAACATTAAATGGCTATCAAAGTTTTGAGGATAATTCATTTGGGATTCCAGAAGCAGTTGGTGCTATCAACGAAGGCAATATAAATTAAAGAGTCGTTGTCGAAAATTGAAACTTCCGCCAACAAAAAATATCGATAGCTTTACTGCCTGAAAACTCTATCAATCGCGTTCACCAGCGTCTAAACACTTTTTGGTGAATGATGATTTTTTTTAGATGATTGGTGTGTGCTGGTGAACGCGCTGCGAGGTGGACAAACAAGTGAAGCTGATCAAACTGGGTGAGTCGCAACCATTTTAATGGATTTTGCATCACTTGTGGCAGAGAATCTTTTTCGGTAGGCTGTCCCGTTGATATGGTTGGTATACCATTTGTATGCACACCCTCAAAGTCCAAACCTTCGTAGCCCGAATTTAGGTTACTTTAAAATATTTTTCAAATCAAGAAGATTATTTTATTTTATTTCTACTTGGTGAACAAATAGATGGCCACAATTAGACCATACAAACCCAAAACTTCAGCAAAGATCAAAATCAAGATCAATCCCACAAATAGTTTTGGTTGCTGGGCGCAAGCACGGACACCAGCGTCGCCCACAATACCAATGGCAAATCCAGCCGCCATGCCAGAAAGACCCACAGCCAAACCAGCGCCCAGATTGAGAAATCCCTTATAACTGTTGTACAACTTGGAAATCGAACCGGTCAAAAGCACTGACACGACCAAACCATAGATGGCTATAATACCAGACATGACAACGGGAATGATTGATTTCATGATCAGTTCAGGATGCGTGGTGGACATGGCGGCAATGCCAACGGCCGACTTGGCTGTGCCATATGCGGCACCCAGCGTAGAGAAAACAATGGCTGACAGAGCTCCCATCACACAAAAGAAGCAAGCATATTGTGGTTGATCCATGGTGGCCTCCGGATCGTTAGTGCGAGCCATTTTGGATAGATAGAAGTAGTTTTGGAAAATTGTCTGATTAAATGAAAAGTTTGCCGAGAGTCAGTTTATATTTTGAAATAAAAAAATAGCCAGCTTTCAGCTAAAAACGAGAGCGTAAGTTAAAGTCGGCTCTAACCGACTTCGATAGGAAAGTTTTCTTCCCTGTGTATTTCTTTTCCTTTTCAGTAACTTGTCGTCTGTGCCCTGACCCATTTGTCAGAGAGTTTTTATAACATCGTGATAAAAACAACGGAAAATGCTCGTCGCTATCATAACGTACATCATTAGACGGTAGAAAAGTTTTCTTCCCTGTATATTTCTTTTCCTTGATCGTAATATATGGTAATAATTAGCATAATTGAGCATAATTGAATGATTAAAGAGTAGGTATACAAAACACTTGAATGGCGTATCAAGCTTTTTAAGAACTCCGAGGTCAGGCTTACTAAAGAAAATCGCAGATTTATTCATGATTAAGTTCTTTAGGCGCCACGTCATCTTTTTGAAAAGCGGTGATTTTGGATCTACAACCCAAACAGATCCCAAAAATTCGGCTATTGTGCTTTCTTCAGCATGAACATGATCACGCTCAGAAGGCGCCTTGCGTTTGCGTTGCTGTTCTTGAAGTGAGTTCAATGCAATCGAAGTTAAGGGCGAGTTTTTTCACTAAAACTACCATTTCGACCGATCGTTCCTATGGCAGCTATGTGCTATAGCCGTCCGATTTAAATCAAGCTTGCAAGAATTGTGTGGTAGCATAGAATATTGATCAGTAACAAGTTTGGGAGCGATAGCATTGGAAACTAAAAAGTTTTTCTTACTAAGACTTTTTTCAAACCTATCTTTTGTATGACAGCTATACTATATATTTGTACGATTTTCATAAGTCTTGGTGGAGTTATCTGAAAGCATTGAAAACTAAAAAATCAAAAGTTTGGGAGAAATAGCCTTGCAAACAAAAAAGTTTTTCTCACTAAAACTACTTTTCCAACCGATCGTTCCTATGGCAGCTATATGCTATAGTCATCCGATCCGGCCGGTTCCGACAAATGTGCAGAGTATTTGTACCAAAAGACTTCGTGCAAAGTTTAGTTGCGATATCTTTAAAACTGACGGAAGAGATAGCATAGTAATTGACGGACAGACGTACATGGCTAGATCAACTCAGCTCGTAATGCTGATCAAGTATATATATACTTTATGTGGTCGGAGAAGCTTCCTTCTATGCGTTACAAACATCCGGACAATTTCAATATACCCTCTCCAAGGGTAAAAAATGTTAACTTACTGTGTGATTCGAACTCGGAGCCATTGGTCTGAACACAAGAGCAAACGGTGGAATTCTTTAGCGCTGCGATAGAAAAATTTGAAAATACGCGTTCATATCAGGGACCGAAATTAATAAAATTTGTATAATAATAATTTAGAAAAATAAATTAATTTACAATTTATATTTAAAAGATAGAAATTAATTGATTTAAAAAAAAATGTATTTAAAAATTACAAATTCATTGATGTGAAACACTTTTTTTTGAAAAATTGAAGTAACAATTACTTTAATCCCTTCACTTCAAACACTGGAATATAAACATATGGAAGCACAGATCAAAGATACGTTCAAACATTTGTGCTACGAAGTTCCGCACGAAGGATATCTTAAAGTAATTGATATTTTAATTTTAAAAATACAAATTTGTCATATCAATTAATTATTAATTTTTATATATACATTTTTTTATATCAATTAATTACTAATTTTTATATAACAATTGTAAAATAACTGTTATTTCGAAATACTAGCTAAGTCCTATTCTGATGAAATATGTAAAGTTGTAAATTTTCATATAAATATTTATATTTTGAAAATATTATTTTTGAGAAAAAGAGCTGTTTTTGAATTATTTGTTAGTGCGTAAGTTTAAGGTTTCTATAATTTAAATTTATTTTCGAAATCACTTGAAATTTGGTATTTCATAATATTTTCCACATGCTCCACTGTAATTAATGCGACCAACATTTCAAATCAACCCTGCGTTGATTATCGCACATATCTAAGCAAGCCGGTAACCACATTTGACATTGAAATTGGAAGCCACTTGCCAATCATAACCACATGTTCTTGGCTCCATTACGACGTCTCACACATCATTCACTTGCCTTCCATCACAGTCTGCGCACAATGAGCAACAGCATCGCCTTGGACGAGGCCAAGAAACTGGCCGCCCGCACAGCTGTGGATCAATGGGTTACCGAGGATACGAAAGTCGTCGGCATTGGCAGTGGTTCCACCGTTGTCTATGCCGTAGAACGCATAGCTGAGCGTGTCTGGAAACAGGGGGAACTCTGTGATCTCATCTGTGTGCCATCCTCTTTTCAAGCTCGTCAACTCATACTCGATCATAATCTGACTTTGGGTGACTTGGACCGCCATCCCATACTGGATGTGGCCATTGATGGGGCCGATGAGGTGGATAGTCGCATGGTCTGCATTAAGGGAGGAGGCGGTTGTCTGCTGCAGGAGAAGGTGGTGGCCTCCTGCACAAAACGTTTTATCGTGGTGGCCGACTATACCAAGAAGAGCCTGCGACTGGGTGAGCAATGGTGCCGCGGCATACCCATTGAGGTGTCGCCCATGGCGTATGTTCCGGTGAAGCTAAAGATTGAGGCTCTGTTTGGCGGCGAGGCGCAATTGCGGATGGCCAAGTACAAGGCGGGTCCCATAGTGACGGATAATGGCAATTTTCTGCTGGACTGGAAATTCGTGGCCAAGCGAGAGTATGACTGGACTGAGGTGAATCAGGCCATTACGCTTATACCTGGCGTGATGGAGACGGGCCTGTTTGTGGACCAGGCGTTCAAATGCTACTTCGGCATGGCCGATGGCAATGTGAAGGCGCAAAGCAAATGAGCAAAATTCAAATTTTCTACATAATTTTTGAGTCTCTTTTCCGGATTAATAAATAGATTCTACTTATAACTACAAAAATACAATCAGAACGCCTTCTTGCTTCGCCCAGGCAGCAGGGTCTCCTTCATATAGTTGAAAAGTGACAACAGTCCTTGTTTCTTATTCCTTGAGAAGTAATTGCTAACCACATCCGGACTGCCCAGTCGACTCTGTTCATTGACTGTGGGCAAGACACTGTCGTTGGCACTCAACGACACAAACAGGGCAAACGGCACCATCCACATGCAGATGGTAAAGTAGGCCAGGACCTTAAAACGTAAACAAAGAATGCATCATTATCATTCTTCAATCATTTCCCGGCAGCTTACCTGGGTGAATGGCACATAGATGCTGGTGAAATACTGAAAGGCCAGCAAATGGTTAACCACCAGCATAACCAGGGAGCCTATAAACGGCACCGACATCAGTCGTATAAAGGGGAATCCGCTCATGATGGCCAAATGGAAGCCCTGGGCGGTAAAGCCACTGATCAACATTGACCAAGGGAAGTCCTCAAACAGCACAAACATTATGTACACAAATATGGTGAAACTGATCATAAATAGTATACATTTGCGTGCCGGCGTGGTGTACTCCTCCGCCAGCTCAGCGAGGTAGTAAAGTCCAGCAACTGGGAATGAGAATTTGCAGACGTCAACACACACACAGAACGATTAGAAAGGGAAAATACGAGCAGTTACCTATGGACAGTGTGAGGAAGGTGATCTGTAAGCCTAATGATAACCAACTGAGTATGTAGAGGAACCCCATTATGTAAACTGTATAATAATTAGTTAAAGTTGATATAAAACAAAAGTCGAGCAAGCCGACCAAATCAAAACAATCAAATATGTGTGACCAGAGTATACAAAATTTAACGCCAGCTAGAGATGTACAACTGCCCTGGTGCCGAACACTTCTACAATACACACCGAATGCTGCCGAACTTATGCATCAGAGATAGAAAATCGACTTATAATTACTTATTCATTTTGTACACTGTAATCTCAATCTCGCCCATTGCATTGAATTAAAACTAAAATATCGATATTCAACACTATCGATAAACTTGGACTTCCATTTGCCGCTTCTTTTTATTTGGTGTGAGTGTGCGTGTCTAGTCTGGGCACACTATTGCAAAAAAAAGGAAGAAGCGAGCGCGTGGTTCGCCGTTCGTGGTAAAGCAATATATGTAATTATTTGAAATACGGCGTAAACATTCACTTATAAGCCATGTCAGAGGGCAATGAAACCGCCGCTCCCGGCGACGATCCTACTGCCTCCTCACCAGCGCTTCTCGATGCGGATACCCAGACAGAGTCCAATTGGATGGACGAGGCAATGGCCGTGGCAGTGGCATTTCAAAGCGACGATGATGCAGATAATAGCAATTCACAGCCTGCAGGAGAAGCTGCTAATCAAAATGAGGAGGCAGAGGAACCACATGAGAGCGATAGCCAAGAGCAGGAGGATGAAACCCCAGCTGAAGAGGAGGCGGAGGAAGAAGCCGAAGCCGATGCTGATGCTAATGCCAATCAGGAAGAAGATGCCACAACCGATAAGCGGGCGGCGGCAAAAAAAGAACTTACACAAATTCTGGACAAATGGGAGCAAGAGCACACCCAAACTGGCTACGATCCGGTGCCCACCTTAAGAAGGTAAGCAGAGAAGGGAAAGAGTGGAATTATACTAAATCCAATTTCATTAGTCTGGCCGAAATCTTTGAGCGGGAAAAGGATGCGTATATGCGCAAGGATCCTGACCCTTTGGATTCCAGGCATCCATATAAGGCGGATCCCAGCAGCCAGTATGGCATGCTACTCAAGCTGCTGTTTCGCAAGGATGTATTCACGGCCAAGGTAAGTTAATGCTTCCTGCATTGGATAAAAAAACATTTCTAATTATTTTTCTCAGCTCCTCAAGGACTATCTGCGAGAAAATTACTTTAGTCGTCACATCATCATGCGCAGCTCCTTGGAACTCAACATTCTGGCCTGTCGCCTCATTCTGGAAATTAGCCCCGGTCTGGAGACCACAGCCGTATTTCAAACAGCCGAAGAAGATGGCACCATTAATCGCATATACAATTGGGCAGAGGACAGCATTGAGCCCCTTCAGAGCTATGCCACTGGTCTTCTGGCTCTGGCCATGGAGGTCAGCGACATAGCCAGCAATTATCGTGATCAGAATATGCGATTAATACCAAAAATGATCAAGCGTTTGCACATGTTGTTGGCCATTAGTAAAAGTGGCAATAACTCGGCTGCTGCCGCTGTTGCGGCAACTGGACTAAACAATGCGTCGGAGAACAGCGGTCTAATGAGTTGGATGCCCTGTGCTGCCTCGGCTCCACAATCTCCCCAACACAACGGCAGTGGGCTAAGCAGCTCTCTACATAACGACACCTCCAACATGTCCATACTCTTTGAAAACAGCCGAGATGCTTGCTCCTTGTCACGCTACTACAAAAGAATGTATATACCATTACATCCGCCGACGGCAGATGCCAGCCAGACCCTAATTATGCGGTACTTAACCAGCCAAGGCGAGTATCAAGAGTTCCTGGCCATGGCCTTTGAGAACAATGTTTTGCAGTTAATATTTGGCTATTTGGAGCAACTGGATCGCCGAGATACTTGTCTGGCCTACGAGGTGCTAAAGTATTTGGCCTCGCTCTTGTGCCATAAGAAGTTTGCCCTGGAATTTATAGCCCATGGGGGACTAGAGGTATGAACAAATGCTTAACGAAAATGTTCCGCTGGGATTTTCAAGGCTTTCCTGTGTTTTAGGTATTGCTGAAAGTGCCTCGTCCTAGTTTGGCCACCACAGGTGTATCAATAGCCATTTACTATTTGGCCTATTGTGAGGATGCCATGGAAAGAATCTGCTCTATGCAGCGTCCACTCATCTCAGAATTGGTGCGCTATGCCTTGTGGATTTTGGGACGATGTCATGTGTCCTCTAAATGTCATGCCACAATGTTCTTCAGTCTGAGTTTTCAGTTTAAAGTGATACTCGATGAATTTGATGCCCAGGATGGACTACGAAAGCTATACAATGTGGTAAGCTGTGGTAACTCTTCAAGAAAGCGGAATACTTATTAAAGAATGCATTTCCTGACTTCATGCAATGGCTGTAGAGTCCAAAATGTGAAAGCCTAGCACCGGAATGGCATGAAAAGTTCCTTAAGACTTTTCAGTTTCCACTAGATAAGGTTAAGATATTAAGTCAATACAATCGTCAAGCTTAACCAATTCCGTTTTTATACTCGCAAAAGGTATTATAATTTTGCCCAAAAGTTTGCAACGCATGGAAATATTCATTTGCGACCCTATAAACTATATATTTTCTTAATCAGTGCGACGAGCTGAATCGAGCTGTCCGTCCGCTTGTCTGTCTGTTTCTATGTAATCTAGTCTCACAGTCTTAAAGCTATCGAACTGAAACTTTGCACAGAGTTTATATATACAAATACTAATATTATATGGTTTCGCACTGATTTGAAAATTTTGGTCAAAATCGAATGACTATATCCTGTAGGTGTCATAGGAAACATCGTCCGGAAAATGGGTTTTAGTAAGAAAAATGTTCGATTTTATTACTAGAGTTCATAAACTCTGATATTTCATAACAATTGCAAGGGTATAAGATCTTCGGCACATTCGAATTTAGCTTGGCCTTCTCGTTTTCGTCAGGAAACCCGTAGGTAAAGCAATGGAAATCATAATAACAGGTGTGAATTTCTGAGTTTTGAAAATCAGCCTCCATACTCCATTCAAGCTAATTATACCCTTGGAGAGGGTATATTAAAATTGTCCGGATGTTTGTAACGCAGGGAAGGAAGCATCTCCGACCACATAAAGTATATATATTCCTAATCAGCATGACGAGCTGAGTTGATATAGCCATGTCCGTCTGTCCGTCCGTCTGTTTCTATGCTATCTCCTCCGTCAGTTTTAAAGCTATCTTAACCAAACTTTGCACAAAGTCTTTTGGTATAAATACGCTGCACATTTGTCGGAACCGGCCGGATCGGATGACTATAGCATATAGCTGCCATAGGAACGATCGGTTGAAAAACTAGTTTTAGTGAGAAAAACCTTTTTGCTTTTAGTGCAATCGCTCCCAACGCTCGTATTTATAAGTTTTCAATGATTTCACATAATTTCACCAAAATTTTTCGAAATCGGACAACTATATAGTACAGCTGCCATACAAACTGTCAGGCATATATCAAGCTCCAAGGGTATATAAACTTCGGTCGAGCCGAAGTTAACTTGCCTCTATTTTTATTAATCAGAAAGTTATTAAATCTTTAGATTACATTTACACATTACTTGATAGCCAAGTTGGCCTGAAAGAAACATGAAATGAATTCTAATTCGTTTCTTCGTATACTTTTCAATTCCAATTACTAAAGCCCAATCTCTTTTTCTTACACTCCAACAGATATCTGTGCTAAAAATACTGGATCCTAGTTACAATGACAACGAAAATGAGTCGGAAATCAATGATGACGAGGAGTGCGCCTCCCGGCAAATGGTGCGTCATGTCTGTGTGGCATTGAAACGTTATATGGAAGCGCATTTCTTCTACAAGTACAACAATTTCCTGTGCCAACATTATGCGTCCTCGTCGTATTTTGATCAGCATCCCACAGTGGCAGCCAAATTGACTTTTGACCAATTGCACGAACAGATACGCACCTTACAGGAGCACACCTCGGTGCGTGCCCACTGGGAGCCAGTGGATCAACTAATGAAACTGGGTGGCATAACCATGCTTCTGAGAATTATAGCCTTTAGCTATGATTGGGTCAATACCGGTAGATCGGAAACAGTTCGCTCAGCTCTGGATGTTTTAAGTGTTTGCTGTGTGATACCGCGAGTCTATGTGGCTCTCTGCGAGCGTTTACAAATGCTGGATAAGACCACCACTTCGGGATTTTGTTCGGTCTTAGGTGCAGCAGCTGGCGAGATTACAGCCGATGCGGAGGTGATTAAATCTGCCTTAGCCGTACTCTGTCACTGTGTCTGCTCGCCCATAATTAGCAAGGATCATGGAAACAGTTTGATGAAATTTGGCAGTTCTTCGCGTAGAAATAAGGTGAACCAGAAATATGCCGAGGAATTGATTGAGAAAGTCTGGGAATCGGTGTGCTCAAATAATGGAATAGTGGTGTTACTTTCGCTCATGCAAACCAAAGGACCCATTACAGACGCCGACTGTATCCGAGGCATGGCCTGCCGCGCCCTGGCGGGGTTGGCCCGTTCGGATCGTGTGAGGCAAATTGTTAGCAAACTTCCCCTATTTGCCAGTGGACAATTACAGGTCCTGATGAAAGATCCCATACTGCAGGAGAAGCGTGCCGAACATGTAATATTTCAAAAATATGCCCTGGAGCTGCTGGAGAGAATATCGGGTAAGACGAAACCCTTGAATAATCCACTGGATCCCTCACTAAGCAATATGCACAAGGCCAACGTGATAGCCCAGACACGTATCCAATATAATGATAAGCAACTATATCAGCTCATATTCGAGCACTTTGAGAGCAAAGGACTACATCAAACCGCTCAAATGTTACAACGAGAAGTCGGGTTACCTCTACAAACGCCCATTCATCGGAATTTTCATCATTCTCCGTTCGATTACAAAGCCCTACCCAGTGTCAGTGGTGGCTCTATATCCCGTAATCGCATAAGATCCCGCATGCAGGATGTGAATGCTGCCATTATGGGCTATGGCAGTGGTGGAGAAGACATGGGATCACCTTTTGCCAGCAGCGGAGCCATGCCCAATTTTAATCATTTAAGCAGCAGCAGTCAGACGCCCATCAAAATACGCAAAACGGACCGCTCTTTCAGTTCCTCCTCAGTGAATCGGTCATTGCAGAAACAATTTGTGGAACCTGCCGCTGGAGTTGGAAACCATCTGCCCGAAGATCTAATGGCACCACCCAAACGCATCACCTTGAATACCATTGTCACGGAATATCTGACCAATCAACATTCATTGTGCAACAACCCGGTGACCACCTGTCCACAGTTCGATCTTTACGAGCCGCATAAATGCCCCGATCCGCGTCCCAGTCGATTGGTTAGCTCCAATTATAATCTGACCAGCAGACATTATCGTACACAGGCCGGCTTCAATACCGCCCGCTTTGATCGTCGCTATGTTCACACACATTTTGCTCCACTACGTACCATACGGTCGTCGGACTATGACGATTTGGATTTCACCTGCTGTGATCTGACAGGACAATATATACTGGTTGGTACCCAGCAGGGCGATGCGCGTGTCTTCAATTTAAACAGCGGCAACGAGTTGTTCTCCACAAACTGTTCGGACTTTAGTGTGGATGCCATTAAGGCGAATCGGACAGGAGATATGGTTATAACCACAAGTCTTTGGCGTGAGCCCACCAGCATATTGTGGTCCATCAAGAATAATGAGTTTGAATTTAATTTGAGCATGGCGGATGTCATCTATTGTGAGTTTAGTCAAACATCTCAGGATCGTCTGCTGGCCACGGAATCTGAGGTAAGATTTAAAGAGACAACTTTTTGATGAAAATGATTTTTAATAATTTCAATTGTTTTAGTGTGCTTTTTTGTATGACCTCAGTACGGGAACCAAAGTGTCCACCTTTACACCCACCATACCCAATCTTTACACCAAGAACCGGGCTACACTCTGTCGTACCGATGAACTGCTGTTGTCGGGTAATTATTTTATTTCGATTTATTTGAATTAGCACACTCGATTGGCAAGCTTTTGTTATCCGATTTGAAAACGTTATTATGAAAAGCGAAGAGACAAGGGTAATGGCAACCAAAACCACACCTACAAAGTCGCGTTCGGTGGGAATCATTTGTGAGCATATTTGTTAAGACCCTAAAGCTATGTTCTGAAGCGCAAACTAATTTGCACAAACTGTCTTGGCGGAGTTTGTTTAATTTGTGTGCTATTTTGTCTAAAGGGCTAACTTAACATTACACTTTAAACTCTAGTACAGTGGCCGGCATAACTCACATGCTCATTTTGACCTTGTGTGTGTGTGTGTGTAGCCACGCTCATATATCACTATTTTGTTGTTTCAAAGAGAGCAGAAAAAACTTAAACACCAGAGTTCCCCAGCGATAGCACCGGGGGCGCGAACTAACTTGCCGAATGCTCGCCGAAGTCATGCTTCATTGTGTGTTAGAGAGAGACACAGTCACGTTTTAGCGCTCTCTTCATGGGGAACCCTGTTGTACACTGTCTTATTCGGCTTTTAACTTCAAATTTCCGTTTATCTTCGACTATTTTGCTGTTGTTTGTGTTATGATGTCTTGGAACTAGAATCTTTTATCAATTACGATTGATAGAATTCGAAAACAAGTTTGAATATATTGAGATCTACAAGGAAAGTTAATGTGTATACGTACAGATTAATCGATTTTTACCGTTAGGTTTTAAGACGGAGACGATGGTCGCACAATACCTATACATAGATAGTAGACAGACTGAGATGAACGGAAACTAGGGAATCAAAAGGGAACCAGAACCGGAATCGTATACCGAAAAGAACCGATTTAAACTCGGAATCAGAACCTCAACCGATATCTGAAAATTTTCGTATACCGGTATCCGAGAACCGATATTCTCGTAACCGAAAAGAAAATAAAAGTTGTACCACTACAGTTTCGGTTCTGAGCATCAACTAGACTCAAAGATGGCACTTAGTTTTGGGGGACTTTTGCGTAATTTGGTTAGATCGTATGCATTCAAAAAAGGATTCTGGCTTGGATAATCTTTTGAATTGAGAAATAGTAAAATGCGAAACCAGTCTGTATAAAAATCTTGCATCCTATATACTCCGATCCTCTGAAATTCTAAAGAAGGTTCGGTCAGGGGGCTCAAATCCCTTGGAAAGAGTTAGGATCTCTTCTCAAACCGGTTTCTTTACTTATCAACCCTAAGGTTATGGTTCATGAATTCTGATATCGTTGAGATATTTTTTAACAAAAAAAATAGAGACAAAGATAACTTCGGCTAGACCGAACTTTATATACCCTTGGAGCTTGATATATGCCTGATAGTTTGTTTTCCCACGAAGACTTTTTTTCAGACCTAACTTTTGTATGGCAGCTATACTATATAGTTGTCCGATTTTGACAAGGCTTGGTGAAATTATGTTAAATCATTAAAAACTTATAAATACGAGCGTTGGGAGCGATAGCATTGAAAACAAAAAAGTTTTTCTCACTAAAACTAGTTTTTCAACCGATTGTTCCTATGGCAGCTATATGCTATAGTCATCCGATCCGGCCGGTTCCGACAAATGTGCAGCGTATTTACACCAAAAGACTTTGTGCAAAGTTTGGTTAAGATAGCTTTAAAACTGACGGAGGAGATAGCATAGAAACAGACGGACATGGCTATATCAACTCAGCTCGTCATGCTGATCAAGAATATATATACTTTATGTGGTCGGAGATGCTTCCTTCTATGCGTTACAAATATCCGGACAATTTTAATATACCCTCTCCAAGGGTATAAAAATCAATATTTCTTCGTTCTATAAATTTTGTATCATAATTAAAAGATGCATTTAACTTTTCTCATTATAAGTTTTTTTGGTTTTTATACTCTTGGAGAGGGTATATTAAAATTGTTTGTAACACACAAAAGGAACAATCTCCGACCACATAAATTATATATCAGGGCTGTATTGATTGATGATTCATTTTTGACTTCAAATCACACTGAATTAAAAAAAATTGATTTAATTCAATTTTTCCCAATCAGAATTGAATAGATTTTGATTTAATTCATTTCCGAAAAAAAGAATTGAATTGATTTTGATTTAATTCAAATGAATTAGAAAAATTAATTGTTCATTCATTTGATTTAAATCTGAATTAAATCTACTTCATTCATTTTGTCACATTTTCCAGTTGAAATTAACTAATATTATTGATTACCTTATCCAAATGCGTTTCAATTAAATAGCAAAGCGATAAATATAATTTAAAAAAAATAAGGGTGCAAACAAACAGTGGGCAATTGCTTGGTAAGATGCAGCAAAGCAACTTAATACATGGCTTAAGGACGATTGGGATAAGGAGCACGCCGACTTCGTTGCAAGTAAACCAAGAGGGTATTCCGATCTATTTCTATTTACGCTAAACAAACCATGGTACAACACGAAAAACTGCAATTCAATAGCCAAAAATATAAAGTTATTAAATGGACCGCTCAGCGGAAGCGCGTTCGGTAATTATACTCTAGCCAAAATGCATGCCTGGAACGATTACCGTTGCGATACGTGCAACGCAGCTATGAGCTGTGCGGATTCTAATATTGCCGAATACTTTGATGTTTCATTTGCTAGTAAATAAATAATCATGTAGCACAACTAGCTGTATTAAATATTTTTATCTATCTAAATATTTTTAGATACTTCTGAAGAAACATTAACTGCCCCCATATCACCAGTCGAATCAGAATTTTCGGCATATTTGTCCGACTCGGCAAAGTCGTTACATATGCCAAGCAAGTATCCACAAATGCCATCGTCAGCTGCAGTAGAGAGGCTGTTTTCCTACGCATAAATTTTGAACGTATGCAAACGCGGATGTCTTGGAGACGTGAACTTTAAAAAGCTTCTGCTGTTAAAAAATTTCAAAAATTTCTCGTTTTGGCGAAAACATTGCTCCACTAAAAAGGCTATATCTTCTGAAGTATTTCTAATATCAAAAAATCCTTTTGGGGCGATATTCTCAAATATCCAAGCTATAAAAAAATGCAAAGAAAAAAAATCGAAAAACAATTTTTGCACTTGAGGAAAACCCCCCTTAACTAAACTCGTAACTATTTTTATGAAAATTTACATCAAAATGTCAATTTAGTAAAAAATGGGACATACGATGTTTTCGCGCACAGGGGTCGATATAGTTTATATGGTCGAAAATGATTCCATCTGCCTGTTACATAAATTTGCACGACTTAAAACTTGCACCCTTTTTACTCTACGAGTAACGAATATAAAAACCGCGTCTTAATATCACTTATAGTTTTTGTGTAATTTAATTTTTTGTAAACCTTTAAAAAATGACACCTGAAGGTATACAGTACCATTAAAGCTAACTTTTATTGTATTTAATAAAATAATAATACTCTATTACTACTACGTAAGTTAAACAATAGTTATTATCGTTGCACGTATCGCAACGGTTATCGTTCCAGGCATGCATTTTGGCTAGAGTATAATTATCGAACGCGCTTCCGCTGAGCGGTCTATTTAATAACTTTATATTTTTGGCTATTGGATTGCAGTTTTTCGTGTTGAACCATGGTTTGTTTAGCGTAAATAGAAATAGATCGGAATACCCTCTTGGTTTACTTGCAACGAAGTCGGCGTAATCCATATCCCAACCGTCCTTTATAGATCTGTAGATTGTACAGATTGCATCCTTTAGACTTCAGTTCACAACTAGGAAGGGATCTTCTGTAGGAGCATTTTTGGCCCTTTCGTCTACTAGAACATTTTGTGGTGTATTCATATGTCCTGGTATGTAGTGGAATTCGACTGCAGCGGAATTCGACTGATTGTTTGTCTTTTCAATAATGGTTTTAGCTATGTAGTTGCTTTGCTGCATCTTGTCAGGCAATTGCACACTGTTTTATTTGCGCCCTTTTTTAAAAATTATATTTTTCGCATTGCTATTTAATTGTAACAACTATGGATAAGTTAAACAATAATATAAGTTATTTTAAACTAGAAAATGTGACAAAATGAATGAAGTTGATTTAATTCGGATTGAAATCAAATGAATGAACAATCAAATTTTCTAATTCATTTGAATTAAATCAAATCAATTCTTTTTTTCGGAAAGGAATTAAATCAAAATCAATTCAATTCTGATTGGGAAAAATTGAATTAAATCAAAATATGTCAATTCGATGCCTGAATGATTCGCAGGATTGATTCAAAAATGAATCATTCGTTTACAGCTCTGGTATATATATTATTGATCTGCATGACGAGCTGAGTTGAAATAGCCATCTCCGTCCTTCCGTCTGTTTCTATGCTATTTCCTCCGCCAGTTTTAAAGCAGTCTTAGTCAAACTTTGCACAATACTTACAAACTGAGTTTCAACTCATTCGGATGAAAAATAGTGATTTCCCTACCCTGGGGGCGAATTTAATCAAATGAAAAATAGTACTTTGAAGAATTTCCGGTGCATTTTTACACCGTGGGGCGGATTTTCCAACAAAAAAAATATATATAAAAAATTGTCTGCCGTTACAGTCATACAAAACTACTTTCAAGACAATCGGATGAAAAATAGTTTTTTGCATATATGTAGAATTTTCCCTGCATCACACTCCATCAACTCGAAAAAGTGGAAGCTGTGATGGATAGAAAAATGGGGGAATACACAAAATAAGAACAAAAACAGAACCAGTTATAGAAGTCTTATTACTTTTCCACAGATGGCGTTCTCTGGGATGTGCGCTCTGGCAAGGAGATACACAAATTCGACAAATTCAATCAATGCATATCCGGCGTCTTTCATCCCAATTGTCTGGAGGTAAGCCAATCATTATTATTTTCCTATTTGTCTTTTAAACTAATCCTTCCTACTTCCTTCTTTACATCTTTCAGATCATAGCAAACACTGAGGTCTGGGATTTGCGTACTTTTCATCTGTTGCAAACTGTACCCGTGTTGGATCAACGCAATTGTACATTCTCGCCCATGCATGTCATTTATGGTGCTAGTTTGGGTTCAGATCGCGATCATGATATGGACTCCACTGCAACCACCTATGATACCAGTTTTAATGTGTTGGATGCCTATGATTATTCCAGTATAGCCACCATTGACGTTAAGCGGAACATCAATGACCTGAGTGTCAGTGCCAATGGCAGCCTCATTGCCGTCGTGGAGGATCACAGCGGCTACGATTCCAAGCAGGAGACCTACGTGAAGATCTACGCGGTGGGCGTTAAGAAGAGCGAACGATCGGAAGAGGTGCGTGATGCGGTTAAGGAACTAGCTAGCGAAGTGGGCACCTCGAATAATGCTCCAGCTGCTGCAGATGAGAGCAGCGCTCTCATACGCCTTGTTGATAATCCGCCTCATGTGGCAGCAGCAACAGCTAATGCTAATGCTCATGCTGCTCCTGGTGCGGGCAACAACGATTTGAATGTGGATGACAATCCACGCCCTTCCCTCCGCCCAGCCTTGAATGCAAATCCGAATCTTTCTCGCCAGCATGCAGCCAACAGCTCAATTGTTGGCGTGCGAAGGCGGGCACGTACACTGGCAGGAGGCGGTGTGGGAGGCGGCGGCGGCGGCGGTGGAGGCATCGGCTCTGCCATCATTGCTCTCCGAACTCTTATGCGGCGGATGGATGATATTGAATTAAATATTATGTCTATGCTTGCAGGAAGATGATGAGGAGTTGCCCGAGTCCGATGAGGAGGGCTCCGATACGGGTTCCGAAAACGGTGAGTGCCAAGCGTACGCGATGACGCTCCTGAGTTTTTGTAAATTTATTTTTAGCATTTGCCCTAGGTCCGAACTTTCTGGGTTTTCCGCTGCGCAGTCATCGCAACTGGAACTTCGATATGGAATCCAGCAGCGACGAGAACGATGATGGCAACGATCTGTTCGATTCAGATGATGACGACGACGATGAGGATAACGGCAATGATGATGACGATGATGATATCGAGTTGCTCGAAATGGATGAATCCAGCGATGATGGTAATTCGTATTACAGAAATTATTTTGAATCTGTTCGTCCATTATATGTGCATTCTCCACCCCTAGATTGATTGATCCCGTCCAACACTCTGCTCCTCAACCCAGTTAGTTTCGTGTGTCGTAAACAATATACATCTTCAATAGGTATATAAAAACGTAGTTTGTAAGCTGTTAACTTTTTTTTAATAAAAAAAAAAATAGAGTCAAATCCTCAGGAGAAAGAAGAGCACTCTCTCTCTCCTCCACCCCTTAAAGTGTAAAAGAAAAGCTTCAATCGACTGTGAAAAACAAAATGTAAAACAACTACCAAATTGTTTAACAATTTCTATTGTACAAAATCTAAAAACAAAAAGCTATATAAAAATTATAATTATTATATACTTTTCTATCAAAATGGACTATGGTTTATTTGTGGCATAAGGTGAAGCAGCCCAGCTAACCAGGAGGGTAAGTTGACTATTACCGAATTTTAATGGGGAAATTTAATAATTCTCGATTTTTTTTTTAACTCAATAACTTTAAGGTAGCGCAACCGGATACACAACATTTTTGAAAGTTTTAAATAGAAGTTACCCGCTGTAAAAGAAAATCGAAAGCATCCTAGTCAGTACGATAAAACAAATTGCAACCTTGAATCATTAAACTAAGGCCTACTTACTGAGAATATGGATACAGCTCAATGCGCTCATGTACCCAACTCATTCTGAAAATGAAATCTTAATCTTATTAAAGATGTACTCGAGATAGGCGCTTGCTAGGAAGCATTTTCGACCACACAGAGTATATTCTTGATCAGCATGACAAGCTGAGTTGATATAGCCATATCCGTCTGGTTCTATGATATCTCCTTAACATTTAAACCTGTTCAAACTTGTTCAAAAGTAGTTTTAAATTGGGGAAGTTTCCACACACCAAATATCCAGTCAGTATAGCTTAGAATCAAGGTTGCAAACCTCTGAAATTCTGAAAAAGGTTCGGTCTATTCTAAGGTTTGGATTTCGAAACGGTTCACTTACTTATCGAACCTACGGTTTGGCTCGTGTTCGATAGGTTCAAAATGTACATGGTTGGATTCTATTTATAACAGCTTTCAAGTTTGTGGCTGAGATATGACTCTAAACCAGTGTTGCCAAATTTCATTTTTCGTATCCCGTGGGATACGAAGTCATAATTCTGCCAGCGTCGCAGCCGACATAGATAGAGAGAATAGGTGTGCTCTATAAAATGCACGCACACACATATGTGTGTTTGTTTGTAGCCTATATTTGACATAACGACATTTACTTCGTGTTGCTCTGCTACACACACAATCGCAAAACTTGATAGTGTGTGTTTGGGCACCACTGCTCCAAACCAATTATTAACCGGTTCAATTCCGGTTCTAATCTAATAAAGTATTAAACTTCTTTTTACCAAAATACACACCAAATTTCAAGTTCCTACCTTAAATATCTTGCTTCTGAGTAATTGCTCTAAACCACTATTTAACTGTTTCGAACTTTGTTCGAGGCCGATTCTGATCCAGTAAAATATCCAGTAAAATATACCTAAAGACCAGATTTCAAGTTCATAGTTTGATAAATTAAAGCGCAACTGAAGTACTTTAAAAAGAATTGTTTTAAAATGTTGGATTTGTCAATTAACCTTTAATTTAAAAAGAAAAGAAAGCAGGTGTTGGAAAAAGCTGTTTGTTTCCCCATGTAAGTATCAATAATTCTAACGGAACTAAGCTAGAGTTTAAAAGAAACTCAGGTTAGCCTAACTAACCGGACATTGAGAAAACGAGCC
Organism: Lordiphosa clarofinis; assembly: GCA_018904275.1. Lineage (NCBI taxonomy): Eukaryota > Metazoa > Arthropoda > Insecta > Diptera > Drosophilidae > Lordiphosa > Lordiphosa clarofinis. The sequence goes on from JAEIGQ010000011.1 coordinate 2,880,786, forward strand.
TAGTGCCCTAAGGGGGTAATTTATGCTCCGATTGTTATATCGTTCTAAACTGGATCAGCATTTTTATTGTCGGTCTTCCAAGAGGACAACGATCCGAAGCAACCAAGCATGTAGGGTATAAGGAAGTAAATTTCAAGGCGCGTTATTGTAACGTGGTTTCCCAAGGAGGCCTATTCCACATAAGCCCCAGAATGACGTTTTTTTAAGTGATTTTTCCAAAAGAACGGCCTAGCCCACTGTGGATTTTACCATGTATTGTACACTATTTTACTATAAATTAATATTTTATATAGTAAATCGATACATATAAAGGGGTTCATTAGGAGGTTATTTCCAATATTCTTTTTTCAGATATCAAGCGCGTCATCCCATATTTTTTTAAGGATTGTTTGACAAATAATTACCAGACTTGAATTTGCCCTTGAATTTCAGTCAATGGGCTACAACAGCGCAAAAAATATCCATCTGTTTACAACAATCAGAACGGTAGAGTGTACGCTGTGTCATCAAAACAAGCGTCCGAACTCATTCGGAGAGCTCAAAGAGATCACCATCCGGCTTATGTGATCGTTTGGCGGGTCGTTGCCTACACAGAGAAAACTAAATTGGCTGCACGACACGTGTAGAAACGTCAATCCTAAATGAGACGTATTTCGCCCTGGTAAATTGCACACGCTACATGTACAATTCAGAAAGCCACACGCGGCGTGCAGAATAGCTACACGCGACGTGTAGTAAATTAAAATCTAAATGCAAATGTAGAAAAGTTAAATGCTGCTTGGGCAAAGCCAAAGACTACACGACATTTGAAAATCAGCTTGTTGCCCTAAATAATCCTACATTTTTCATGCAGCAATCTGATTACCACACGGACGTTTAGGTTTTCTACATTAACGTTTGGATATTGTGGAAATTCCAAACGAAAAATGCAGCTCTTCTTATATTTTTTTGTTTAGATTTACAAAATCTAAGCGCTGCGTGTTGGAAATCTACACGAATCGTGCGCAAATTTCTGTTGCCGGTATATAAATAGCGATTGCATTAAATTAGAACTTGAGAGCTACAAGCAAGCAAAAAATTGGATTGTTCCTTTAGCAGATTCCATACAAGTAACGTCTTAGAGGCCTTGCCTTACACGCGTGAAGTGGCGGAGACGTCTAAGCCACCATTCCAATCGTGTTTCAGTACAAGGGGCCGGGAGTTCAAATCCACCAGAGCACACTGGTTCCGCTTGTATAGAAGTGTGGCCAAAAATACTTCTAGTGCAGGTAGAGGTCTAAAATTTTTACCAAGGCTCTTAAAAAACATTTAAATAGAGTGGTAAGAAGATTGGACATGATTGGACATTCACCCATGCCTCCTACACCCACCCACCCCAAGCATAACCAATCAAAAAAATTACAAAAACAGGGAACATTTTATTTTTCATAGGAAATTAAACTTTAAGAAAACACTAGGATAAAAATGAAGAGAGAACGAATTGATTAGTTCATACTCATTAATATTTATAACTTGAAACTCATATAAACAAACAATTTTTTTAAAAGCAAGTTAACAATAGAATCATAATTTTAAAAATGATCATAATGTATCATCTAGTTAATCGTGAACAGATTCTAATAACGTAGATTTTTCCTTCTTTCCAAGTTGTCTCTGCCCTGTTATGAATGGATCTGAACGAAAAAGTAGTGTTTTCATTATGCCGGTTTGTGCGATTGCATTTTTTCCAAAACTCGGCCATCTTTTTGCAACTATAGCTAATGCACATGCTTAAGCTAGTTGGATCCGGTTTGTAATCTTTTTTTTTAGTAGATCCTTTTCGATTAATTTGGTTAATTGTTTGAATTTTTCGGGTTCTGTTCCGCTTATGCTTAACCAAAGTTCAAACAAATGCATACGAGAACACACGCAGTAAAATGAAGAGCCTAATAAAAGATAAATAAAATGAGCCCAACAAATTTAAGAAAACATACCAAAACAGACAAGACACTACAGTTCTACGTGCAACACAATAAGAACAACATGCGAACACAACAAAAAAACGTAGCTGCAAACAAGAGAGACTTTTTCCCGAAGCTTCTAGAACTGAGTGAGGCGGAAGGTGGCAGCCAAACTTAACTGTTTTAGAATCCAAATTGAACAACTAATACTATACAAAAAGTCCCTTTGGAGGATTTTGGAGGGGTATCAACCAAAAGCTTACCTGAAAATCATTTTGATGAACGAGAAAACACAAGTAAAGGGGTTGACAAACAAGAATTTTACAAAATAAGCACACAACACAAAAATTATCTAAACTAAAAATAGAGTTGTTGTTGTAGAGTTAAACTAAAAATAAATAAAGTTATTACCTCTGTTTTCAATATTTATACTGCTTAAATAAATTATTTTGTCTTTTTTTTGCTATTTTTTGCCTTTTTTGCAACACATGCTGTGAAGCGTTTTACACAAAGAAATTTAACTGGTTCATTTAAGGCTTTTTAAGCCTAGTACGGAGGGCGTTCGAATTTTCCTTCAGCTGTCAAACTCCATATAAAAAAAATTGCTTCTTCAATTAGACAGTTGCCACTGCAATTGCAACTTCATCCAAGTTGTGCATGGTGCCTCATTTTATTTAAATCATATAGTTTTGTCAACACAAATCAGCTGGCCAATTTATTTATTTTCCGTTTTCGGTATATTTTTTTAATGTTATCTGGTCACACTGCCTTTTAGGTTCCACAAAAAGGAATATCAGGCAAATTTCTGGAAGGAAAATTCGAACGCCCTCCGTACTAGGCTTTAGACGCTATTTGGAAGTGGATCGATTGGAATGGAAAAAAATGAACTACTCTATCAAATAACCAGTTCTTTCAAGAAATAAATCTCATAAATTTTATTTCGAAATTTTGAATTTTATATTTTTGATTTTTGGCCTCTGACGGATCCACTGTGCAGAGTAAGTAAAAATATATTTTGTTGAAAAAAAAAATTCAAAAGCTACACGCAAATGTAAAATTTCTACACATTTCGACAGGGATTTTCAACCTATTACTTTTGTGTAGCTTTTTTGCAAGCCGTATTTTGAAATAAAAAAACTGAATCGACTTCTTCTTCACTTTCAGTCAAGGGATTTGTGTCTAGCTGCTTTCTTCACTAAGCTTCATATGAACAGCAGTGAAAAACACTAGTTCTTTTCTGCTGAAAGGAAGGTTATGATGATATTTTAAACTGGGACTAAGAATATAGGATGCAATCCGATTAATTCAAATCAACTCAGAACCAAATCTGGTTCCGAGTTCTAATCGGTTCTTTTCGTAAACAGTTCCGGTTTGATTCCCTGTTTTTTACTGAAACACTTTGGCGCAAATCTACAATTGATAAAAAGGACGGAAATTAAACCTCCGTTGGGTACTGATCTAATGAAACTATACAAATTTCTCTACCAGTTGAGTAGGACATTTTTCAATTTTAAATTAATTAGAGTTGGCACCAACCCACTGGTTGCCATTCCTCCTCCGACAGCCTTGACTTTCCCCAAATGGCAGTAGTAATTTTATTGCAGAATTCGAAACCAGCTGTTGCACTTGTGTCTCTTGAAATGCATTCATCATATCGGAAAAACTCGCCACTTGTCAAGTAAAGGTGTGAATTTGTTCTAGACCCGAATCAGAGAGACTATCTATGCATTTTACATACTTATATTTGTTTAATAAATTGTTTATCTTATCGCAAAGTTCCGAGTTGGGAAATGGAAACCCCTTCCAGCGCCCAGTCACTCGTCATAAGGCATTGGCATTGCTTTGGCATTAATCAATTCGATTTTGGTGTTCACCTCTGGCTATCCAAAATAAAACAAAAACAAATTAGCAAATCCTTCACTAAACAGATAAATATGGTTATATCTGAGCGTTTAGCTTTTGGCTTTTATCAACGCGTTTGTTATGCGGTCAAGTTGAATGCGTTTGAGCATGAAAAGTGCAAAAAGTAAAACCATTTTAGTCACAATTTATTAACGTCGGTGAACGGAGCCATGTTACGGCAGATATTTGTAATCATTGCCACATTCTGTGGACTCTGTTGGGCCTATGAGGAGCATCCGCATTTCTGCATAGGAACGGAACCCTTATTACTCAGCGATATTGGTAGTCATCCATTGGTACCAACTGAACAAGATCAGAAATGTCACATTAAAGTGTACACTTTGACGTCTAAAGAAAAGGTAAGGAAGCAATTTAAATTCTCAATAAAAACAACAATTTATGCCCAATTAAATACTTGAAAACTAGATTTTCCTCAAATTACAATTTCAACGTTAAGTGGTCAGAAAGTGAATTTCTGGAAATTCCTGACCATATATTTCTGTAATAAATAAATCACAATTATTATACCTTCAATACAGCTCATTGTATAAGACACTTTCGCCGATAAAGAAAGCATCGAAATGAAGCACATTGTCTTTGAGATAATGCAAACGGTTTTTGATAAGCAATGAAAATATATAAGCTAATTTATAAACGTATTTCCTCCCTTCGCCAGGAAAGCTTCATCGATACCATGTGCACAGATCATGGTTCTCTGACGATTAAGCGGGATAATCATCATTTCTTTAAGCTGCATAATGGAGATCTAAGTGGACGTGGAACTCAATTGGATATATGTCATCAAAATGCCACATCTGTTTTGGCTTGGTTACCCTATCAAATGATGCTGGAAAATTATGCTCGCGAGCTGAATCCCCAGGAGCGTCTCACCTATATAGCCAAGGCGACAAGTGTAGAGCGCGAGAAGACGGAATTATGTCATTTTCGGCATACGGATTTGGTGAATGGAGTTTCGGATAATCTGTTTACATGTGTGGTGATGATATTTGGAGATAATTTTGTAAGTGCTTTTAAAATTTTTAGGTAAATTGTTATATGAAAGAAGCTAGACCTATAATACAGAACAGAGCATTAACAGTCGGGAAAATTAGCAGACTGTAAACATTGTATTCTACAGCTGTTAATCTGAATTTAAATTTCTTATCCGATATCTTCGCTTTATTTGGTGTAGGGAAGAAAGTCTAGTCGGAGTTTTTTAATAAATGGAGTTGGTCTCTATTTCAAATGGGTGAAGTTGCCCTAAAGACGATCATCTTAGTAACTTTTGAAAGCTTTAAGCCTAAGCTTCTACCTATTAAAAGTTAATCGTTGTTCGATAAAAATTGTAAAAGGGACAACAAAGCATAAATTTTCGGCATATTTTTAGTTGAGGAAAGAAGAGTTCAGAGATTTTGAGTATAAACACGAGACACTTACTGGTGGACCATTGGAGCCTGATAAGAATCAAACCAAGGGGCTCTGTGAAATTAGACCGCGTGAATTAAGGCTGTGGTGCATTTTGTAAGGCGGTGTAATTTCATTCAGTAAAATGAATTTAGACCTCCATCACAAAAAGAAACTTGACTTCGCGGCCTTGATTCATTTAACTTGTGAATTAACACCGCCCGGTCTAATTTCATATTCCAGAATGAATTTATACCGAAAGAATTACAAAGTTTTGATTTACTTTTTAAATTTTGATTGAAATTTTGAACTCGAATCAAAGTACAAAATATTGTTCCTCGAATCAATTTAGGTTGCGATTTTATATAAACGTAGGCGGACTTATTTCATTTGTGAGGGCTGCGCTAAATTCATTTTGCAGAATAATTTTTATCACCCAAATCAAGGCATTGATTAATGCCGTTATTATACAATGCCCAAATTTGATCAGATTTGATTAGACTAAAAAAGATAAGACGGCTCAGACGACATCATAAGCCGAAACTCATCAGTGAAAGCTATGTCCACTTTGAGCTGCTGCCATGGAATAAATCCATTTATTCAGATGTCAGAAGCTTCCCGGAACATCCAAATGTTTCTTTTTCCATTATAACAACAAGAAAAGTATCGAAGCTGAATTAAATTCTTCCTAGTTACTTCAATTTGCAATATGATTCTATTTTTAGAAATCTTCGAATGGTGAAATATTCGATTCCAATGAAGCTATCTAAATTCTTTGTTTTTAATCCGGCCATTGACCGAACCGTCTTGATTTACTAACTCCCAAACCTCAACGCGAAACGGGCTTCCACTGTTTGGAAAAAAGGTTAGGTTTCGTAAACTAATTAAGTCACTTTTTTAAGTTTTTTTGTTCATGAGTTTCTTCACATTTTAGACGAGACACTGACTTGGCTTTTGCAATATTAACTAAAGATCTATTTTAAATGCTTCGACTTACGCCACTGAACAAAAGATGGTGCCTTCCACTACGGCTTCTGATTTTCTAAAAAGCAAAAGCAAAACCAAAAGTAAACGAAATAAAACTTATTGCATTTTTTTAAGCTTTGATATTAAGAGCTGTTTTAGTCTTTGAAACCTTGGTTTTCAAAAAGACGGATAGGTTCGATAATGAAGTTATACCCGTTACTCGTAGAGTAGAAAGGGTATACTAAAGTCGTGCAAATTTATGTAACAGGCGGAAGGAATCATTTCCGACCATATAAAGTATATATATTCTTGATCAGCATCAACAGCCGAGTCGATATAGACTTGTCCGTCTGTCCGTCCGTCTGTATGAACTCCTAGATCTCAGAGATGGTAAGAGATAGAGGTTTGACATGTATGGGACAAATGCTTCTTTTATCTGCACAAAGATCAAGTTTGTTTCAAATTTTGGCCACGCCCCCTCCCGCCTCCGCAATTTTGAAAAAAACGTTATATCTCCTACAGTTTTGAAGATAGACGTTTCGTACCTTCTAAAGATAGTTAGTAATTAGCAAAATTAATCGATTTGCTGAAAAAATGATAAAGATCGGATGAACGGTTCCCAAGTTATGAGCAAAAAGGTAAACCAAGCCCCCCGCTACCCCCCCTCCCACCCTAAAAAAATGTTGCATTCTTTTCGGATGGTCACCCTAAGGAACGCAGGAACACTGTTAAACATGTTTTTCATGAGTATCGGGTATATCGAAGTCGGTTAGAGCCGACTTTAACCTACGCTCTCGTTTTTTTAAGTGAGGTATGAAACTCCATAAGGACAGACGCGAATGGTAAATTCTTAGTTGTCTAACCAAATCTAACCTCAATTTATGCATCCTTAAAGATTTCTATTGTGACTTTTAGTTGGTTAATTCTGCGGTTAAAGCTTGAAAATTATTTTAAAACCAAACCAGTTACCAATTAAGATACGCTAGCGTATTTAAAAACAAACTATTTGAGAGCAAAATAAAACCATGCTTATAAAACAGCTAAGCACAAGTAAATTTTTATAATGTTACATATTTGATATTTATGTTCGTTTTCCGATCATTTATTGATAGTTCTACTCGAAAAAGCTTCGAGAAACACACATCGTTTACAAAGGTTGTGTGTGCTGGGTGTCTAAAAACCAAGATTGCAAGCCTCTATAATTCTGCAGAAGATTCATTACGAAGTTTCAAAACTGTCGTTAAGTCCAGGGATCGGTTTTTGTTAGAACCTTGATACATTTATTCATAAATCGTTAAAAAATTTAAGTCGGTTAAAATCTATAACTACTCGACTTTACTTTTAATGTTGGCAAAAAAACATGAAAAAATTTAACTTATTCGAAGTTTTTGCCCTTTTTGAAGGACTAGATGCCAATTTTATGGGTCAGTGCGTTCATGACTTTTTTTCTCTAGTTTATATCTTTAACTTTGCCAAAGATATAAAAACAAAATTCCAAACGGTTTATGATATATGGACTTCATAAAAATTGACCTTTTATTAAAAAATTCGGTTTGGGGTGAAAATATGTTGGGTATCAAAAAAGTACTTTTACGATGTGATAGGGCCAAGTCCTTTGGGGATTTTTTTAAATTCTGTATGCTCTTAAAAAATATCGAGGTCCGAAGGCATAACCAATTTATGAGATGCACTGTGTTATTTGCTATTTGGTTCTGTCCATTTTAAGGAGATCCTATAAAATCTGAGAAAGTAAGTTAAGATATTTTATCCAAAACATTATTAAACAGAAGACGTACGGTTCCGGTTAGAGTGATCGAAGAAACTGTACTACGATTTTTTGATTCGACCAATTTAGAGCCTTGATAAAACCCTAAGCAACGTTCTGGATATTTACTTATTTATTCACATGGGTAATATGTCCAATACAGCACAGCCGCTAGTCTAGGATTTTCGTAGAGACAATATCATTCATTCTTCATATTTTTTACAGAGCTAGATCCGTTCTTATACCTTTTGAAGATTATGTGTTTGTCGCTCGAATCGTTGTTCCTAGATGTACAAAATACTGTAGAACAAGATTGACCGAGACAAAAGGACTCCCCGCAGGTGGGTGCTTATAACTTTGTCTTGACCTGGTTCAGGAAGAAGTCCACGTCAGAAATATACAAAACTGCTCCTGAAGTTACCGTCGGAACCGGCTCAAGAGCAAAACTGAAGAGACTAATTCATAATTCAGGGAGTGAAATCATAGGGCAGGGTTCCCCAAGAAGAGAACGCTAAAACGTGACGGTGTCTCTCTCTAACACACAATGAAGTATGACATCGGCAAGCATTCGGCAAGTAAGTTCGTGCTCCAGGGGCTATCGCTGGGGATCTCTGTCATAGGGAAACGAGATTAATTTAAAATTTAAATTCGAGACCTTAAAGGGAAAGCGTTCATGCTTTAAGATCGGAAGGGGACTCAACCTACACTTGCCGAATATATGACAGTCCAGACTCTGGACTCCAGAGGTGCTTACTGCTTAGCCCTCTCTAGAATGGCAACTGCCTAGATTCATAACAAAAAAAAACTTTTGGAAGAATCCATATAGTTTTCCAGCTTGAACTTCTCATTTCTCTTTATTCCCTTCCCAGTACGGTCTTGAGGACAACATCCAGGTCCTAGTCGAACTCCAACCGCTGATGTATCAATTGCGTAACATCACATACATGCCCTGGAGGAACATTAGCAACAGCTACAAAATGTCCCTAGGCAGCAGTAGTCTTCATAATCCTAGCAATGAACGTAAGCCCATCTACGGCAGCCTGGACTATGCCTACGTGGAAAAAATACACCTAAACATGAGCAGCATGTATCACCAGCACCCACAGCAGCTGGATGAGCAGCTGCCGCTGTTATTTGAACACCGTGGAGCGGTTCTAGAACTTGATGCCAATGGCATAGGAGGCTTGGATGTGGAGGAGAAGGCTTATTTTGGGCGCAGCATGGATGCCAGAAGTGAGGTCAAGCTGCAGGTAATTGGCCAGTGGGTGGATCAGCATAGAGAGTTCAGTGCGGATATCTATGAGTATTATGGAAATGGTTTGAGACGCTACAAGCAAGGCATCAGTCAGGCCAGGCTTACCTTTGTCAAGATTGACAACACTGAACCGGTTTTTGATGCACCCGAATCCCACAATTTAGCCAAGGCTTCGCTGTTCCGTGAGAGAGAGACGACTGGGCTTGGAAGTGATTCACCTGCCAATTTTACGGAATGGGAAAATGCTAAGGAGGAAGAGGGGAGTAGTTTCTATGGCTGGTTTGTGGTCAGCTGTCTTCTGGTGGCCCTCCTTATCATCCTGGCGGTGTATGGCATTGTTCGGAGTCAGAGCCAAAAATATGATGTGGCCAATACCTGTGAGCCTGCTTAATTAATATTTATTTTTATAATTTGTATTTTTTTTGCAATGTCAACAGCAAATAAAAAATATCAAGTTGGCAGCCCAGCAAATCCTCTATTATGTTTATTAGTTTCCTCTGATTTAATTAGCAGGCAGCTGCTGCTGCTGTTGTGTGTGTGTTTGCTTGAAACAATTTTTAATAAAACAATTACCAATGTTAAATTGCGTTAAATTTATTCAACACTTTGGACAAAGAGGTTTATTTAATAAAATATCAATTAATTTTAATATTTATATGAGAGCTTTATGTGGGTCACATCAAGAGGTAAGTTTTTAAATATTATATTTTTAATAGCTTTTTGTTAATTCCTTTAAAAAATGTTCACACACCAAATTTAGTGATTTACAGTTTTGAGCAGGTTGGCAGGCCCGTTTAGTTTTTATACACGCCTATCATCTCACTCACACACAGAAGAAGACAAGCAGAAAACGCAGCAGAGAAATAGAGAAATTCATTCATCTCGAGTTTTTTATTAATTTTGTGTGCGATATCTAGTTATTTCATCCAAACCCGCAAGAATAAACCAACTGCTGTGACATTTGTTTTGTTTATGTTATGTTTTGGTAACATTCAAAAGTGAAGGCAAACGCTAAAAATGTGAAAATTTAAGTGACGCGGCCATATTTGAAAAAGTCGAATTTTTATGTCCAAAATAGCGGAGAGAAGAGACACATAAATTATATAAATAAATTAACGCAGGTAAGCCCAAGCTTGACAAACGAAGAATGCATAGATGTGAAGCAAAAAGGGGTCTAAAGTGCACGCCTGTTAGTAAATCCCAAAAGTCAGGTTATTTCTTGCTGTTAATTAATCAAAATAACAAAAAGATTTTTTGTTTCGCTTAGGCCTGAAAATATGAGATTTTCTCTCTCATACCAAGAGGTTAAATTTCTGTATAACATATGGCTGTCTCTGTCTGGACAAACCAGATGACAGAGTTGCCAGATTTCAAATGTTAACACTTAAACGGGCCCTCGGGTCAAAATACAGTCAGGGGCATAAGTTGGAAGTAAATTATATTAAATATTGATTTGATCGATGCTTTACGTAAAATATTATTCATGGGGGATTTCAGCAATAAATTTATTTATTCAAAGTTTAATGAATCTTATATGCAGGAAATCAAACCGGAAGCAGAACCGTATACCGAAATTAAACGATTAAAACTCAGAACAAGAACCAGAACCGATATTTTTTGTGTACCGGTATTTGATTGCAGATTTTTTTTATGAACCGAAAAGAACCTAAACATTGCACCGATACAGTTTCGGTTCTGAGTGCAACAACTGGACTGTAAAGCCGGCACTTAGTTTGCGTATGTGGTTACCCGTATGCTTAAAAAAAAACAGTCTCGTTGAACATATTGCATCCTATATGCGTAGACCCTTATTATAATGCAGGCTTGCAAACTGATCAGTACTAAAGACTGGTTCAGTTCAGTTGATCTTTGAGTTTTAAAACCACCAACGGTTCTGTTTATAACTTGGTTTTTAGATGAAATCAAACCGCGTTTGTTGTTCGGTTCGGTAGTTCACTCTGAGTATACGAGCTTTAATATTCAACTAAAAACTATTAAGTCGGATTTAACGACGCCGTTTCAGGTCTACCTTGGAAAGCAGTAGATGTCGTAAGCTAGCTATGAAAAAAATAAACGCACCACCACCACATGTAATTTTTAAATAGTTGCCCAACTCACATTTATAAGATTAAGAAAACTTTAAGCACATTTTTAGAAATGCAAGACTCTTACAAAATCATATTTTTTGTAAGTTTCTAGGTTTTTTAAGGCACCACTTTTCAAAAATGGATTTTAAATGAAAAAAAATACCAATAGTAAGGAATTCTTCAGTTTTCAATTTTAAACTATAAATACTAAATCAATTTTTATCATTTAATATTTAGTACAGAGCCTTTTATTGGCGCCATAACAGCTTCTGGCATGAAATAAACTAAGTCCTGGCATCGTTTTAGGGGAATTTTTGACCAGGACTCTGTATTTTCTTCAGAAAGTGATCCGATAGTGGTTGGTTTGTACCACATATTTTTGATGGGATTCAGGTC